>CM077667.1:254900724-256150724 GCA_039707655.1 Elymus sibiricus
GGGGGCACCTAAGTTAAGCAAGAGAAATTTGAGCGCTACGCATACGAATGAAATCAAGGAACTAAGTACAAGGCCTTAAGAATAGGTAATTACCTTCATGTACTTCTCCTTACTCAGATAGTTGAGGCGGCACTTCTCTTTTTTCCTCCGAATACCAGTCGAGGCGTAGTAGTCTCGAATAGCCTGCGTCCGAGCCTCGTGCCGAAAGTTTTGAAGTAGGCGCCTGCACTCGTTGCCGATAACCCGAGCCGCGGCCTCCTCCTGTCCCTCAGCACACCTGTAGAAGGTCTGCAATCAAACAAGAAAACACGGATTAGTACAATCACTAGGGTTGCCACTCAAAGAAGAAAACACAACGTAGACGGCAAAGGAGAAATTACCCAAAACGTCTGGATCACAATGTCGGCAACCGTGTGGCACTCGACATCGCCGATCCTATGCCCCGGCGGGGCCGGGGCAGCCAAGTAGTGCTCCCAGGTCATTCCTAGCTCTGGAACCCGGCCCTCACCGGGCAACGTGACCCACCCCGGGAAGCTCTGGCGACAAATCACGCCAAGGACACTGTTGGGCTTGCGGCAACCAGGCCCGTGTGTCCAAGACCTACAGTATGACAAGGCCAACGCATTAGATATTCGAAGAAACGTGAAGACAAAAGGTTAAAAAAGAGTAAATGCACTTACTTCTCCCCCTGCGGCGCAATCAACCACCTCTGGTCGGGGGTCGCCGGGGTGGGCGGGAGCTTTGTACCACCACGCTGGTAGACTTTGCGCCCCTCAACCCACTCACTCTCGCTATAGCTATCAGAACTATAGCCACCCTCAGCACGGCCACTCGACGAGCCCGCACCTGGGTTCTGCTGCGACTCAGCATGATCCCCAGTCTCGTGGGACGAAGGCTCGGCGGCCCGACGCTCGTTGGCCCCAGGCTCGTCAGCTGTAGGCGCGTCTGTCGTAGGCTCGTCGGCCTGAGGCTCGTGGACCGGAGTCCGAGATGGCTGCACCTCAGGCTGCTCCATCTCAGACGGAGCACTCCTGTGGTCGGGTGAATCAGCTGGGGGTGGCGGCGAGGAAGGCGTAGTAGCAGCCTTCCTACCTCTCCCGCCGCCACGTCCACCTCTACCAACCTTCTTCCCCCCCCGACCTCTCCCGGTCGAAGAAGAAGCGCCCGCCGGTGTCTGCATACTGAGATCCAGCGCTCTCCGGAGGTGGTGGGGTGGGATGGAAGTACCCCTCCCACCACGCACCGAGGAAGGAGCCTCGGAGCGCTCTCGACCCGCGCCCACCATCTGTCAACACCTGCAATGACAAAGAGTAAACGAAGTTAGTACAACATTAAAAAAATGAATACCTGACATGAATATAATTTAAGTGTATCATCATCATGAACATAATAAAAAATTGAATACCTAACATGAACCAATTAATAATATATATGTACATAATAATAATTGAATACCTGACATGAACTATAATATTAATCTTCATCGTCATCATTAATAAATGCATCATCATCGTCTATATATGCTTCGGGGTCAATAAATGCATCATCATCATCACTATCAGTAATGACGTGCTCATCATCATCATCAATAAATGCATCAACATGTGGAAGGCCTCCTGTACGTAATCGGTCAAGCATTGACAGGTCATCCGCAGCAGTAACCTCTTCTTGTTCCGGCTCTTCTTGTTCCGGTTCAGGCTCGGATTCACTGCCGCTGTCTACTTCAATGTTCTGAGGTGAAGTAGAGCGGTTCTTGAAACGTTTTTTGGAAAGACGTGTTTCTTGGAAGAATTCTCCTTCATATGTGTCTGGGTTAATGTGAGGTTCATAATCCTCTTCATTGGGGGGAGGTGGTCTAACATGTGGCGGCACTTCATAAACGACATCCCAACCTTTGAGATTTGGATCACTTTGGCAGGCCCACGGTAGATAGAAAACTTGGGTTGCCTGTTGATCCGTAATATAGACATCGGGAACATCCAAATGGGTGCTTTGTTTGATTTCAACTAGCCCTAGATGTTCATGAGTCCTTCTAGTCTCCTTCGGCTGGAACCAATAACATTTGAAGACTACGACTTTCGGTGGGTTTGCACCATAGAATAGAAGTTCATAAATTGCTTCAACTCTTCCATAATACTCGGTACCTCCTTCGCCGATAGCAGAGACACAACAATTTGTAGACTTTCGGTCGGCCATAGATAGCTCTTTGCCATAGGTACGAAAGCGATACCCGTTGATGTCGTATTTGTCAAATGAACGGACCTTATAGTCAAAACCATTAGCGACTTGTCTCAATTCGGCGTCCATAGACTCTGAACTAGCCTACAAGTTTAATACGAAAGGATTGTTGCATTAGCCGGAAATTAGACGAAGAAATGAAATGGTCTAATGGAAATTACCGTTTGTTTGAACCAAGAGATGAAACCGGGATAGCTGCCTCCATGCATTGCCAGAAGCTCATACTCTTCGACGGAATCCTTTTGGATCACCGCTCCATACGAGAATTTGGCGACGTATCGACTGTATCAAATATCCGGGAATAAGAGCAGTTCAAAGGAATTAGAGGTTGCGAAACAATGTACCGAGAACTTACTCGATGTACGGCCGCACTTCTGTTAGGTTGTTCAAGATATACAACGTAATGGTCCGCCATTCGTCGACATCCAGCGATAAGGAAGTATAAGCACCGGCTGGTGCGAGCTTCCCTTTGAATAGGCTGAGGTTGGATCCACCCTTTTTAGGGTCGCCAGCATTGTACCGAGGCTTCGGATTATGCAAATGATGATTTTTGGCTTCGTAGTGTGCTGTCACGAAGTTTGCCGCCTCCTCAGTAATGAATGCCTCGGCCATTGATGCTTCAATTCGACGTTTATTTTTACATTTTTCTCGAAGCGTCTTCTGCATCCTCTCAGTTGCGTAGCACCAACGATTCTGCACGGGCCCCCCCCAATCGTGCCTCGGTCGGGAGATGCAAAATCAAATGCTACATTGGATTAAAGAAGCCCGGTGGAAATATCTTCTCTAACTTGCAGATCAACTCCGGCGCCAACTCTTCCAGTTGTTCTAGCAAGCCAGGCGATAGTTCTTTCGCACAAAGAACACGGAAGAAATAGCTCAGCTCTGCTAGTACTAGCCATTCATCCTCAGGGATAAAGCCACGCAACATCACCGGCATTACCCGCTCAAGCCATATGTGCCAATCATGACTCTTGAGACCAAATATTTTCAATTTTTCAAGGCTCGCTCCCCTCTTTAGATTCGCTACATACCCATCGGGGAACATCAACTCCTTTTTCACCCACAGGATAATTTCCCTCATAGCTGGCCTTCCAAGATTGAACCATGCCTTTGGCTTCGTCCAGTTCTGCTTTCCTTTCAGTTGTCGCATATTTTGTAGCGGTCTATCACATAGAGCCTCCTGATCAACTCTAGCCTTAGGATTATCCTTTGTTTTCCCCTCTATGCCGAACAATGTACCAAAGAGGGCCTCGCCGACATTCTTTTCAGTGTGCATCACGTCGATGTTGTGTGGGCAAAGGAGGTCTTTGAAGTAAGGCAGATCCCACAAGCATGTCTTGTGAGTCCAGGCGTGTTCGGAATTATACCCCTTGAAATACCCTCGACGCTCCGGATCCGGCTTGAGAGAGTTGAACTGATCCAGGGTCTGTTGGCCTGTCAACGCAGGTGGTGCAGAGTTTTTGACAACTCTACCTTTGATGAAGTTCTTCTTGTCTTTTCTGAACTTATGTCGAGGATCCAGGAACTGTCTATGCATGTCGAAGCAAGAAAACTTGCCACCCGCCTGCAGCCGACGAAACTCAAGAGCTGCCTTGCATGTGGGGCACGGGAACCTTCCATGCACACACCAGCCAACGAATAGCGCATACGCCGGCAAGTCATGCATCGAGTACATGTACCACGCACGCATTAGGAAGTTTTTTTTGTAGCGGCGTCGTATGTCTTGATCCCATTATCCCAAGCTTCTTGCAGTTCATCCTTAAGCGGCTGCATGTACACATTCATATTCTTCCCCGGATAGTTGGGCCCCGGAATTATCAACGTCAGGAAAATGTTCTTTCTTTGCATAATCTGTCCGGGGGGGGGGGGGGGGAGATTGAGTGGAATGACAAATACAGGCCAACAACTGTATTGAGCTGCCATCATACCAAACACATTGAACCAATCCTAGCTTATGGCGATTCGAGGATGCCTTGGATCTGCCGCTTTAGCATGATGTATTGCATCGAAGCGCTTCGACGCAAAAGCGTCCGATGTGTGTACCAACATCGGCTCCCCATCTGCATCTAGTTCGGTTCTTTTGCCCAATTTGTGCCATGTCATCTGTCTGGCCGTCTCTTCGACCATGAAAAGACGTTGAAGTCTTGGTATGATTGGCATATACCGAAGAACATTAACTGGGATTTTTGTCTGACTCTTCTCACCCATACCGTTGTCTACCTCAACATACCTGGAAGACTGGCAAACGGGACAATACTTCAAGTCCGCATACTCAAGCCTAAATAAGGCACATCCTTTCTCACAGGCATCTATCTTCTCATAGGGCATCTTAAGTGCACGGAGGATTTTGTCCGACTGGTACAGGTTTGCAGGCATTACATGGCCTTTGGGTAGAAAGCGTCCAAATAGTGTCATCATCGCGTCGTAGCATTCTCTGCCCAAGTTGAATTGAGCCTTCAGAGCCATTACTTGTGCGATGGCATCCAGCTGACAAAGCTCAGTGTGCTCGTGGAGAGGACGTTTTGAAGACTCCAACATATCATTGAAGGCCTTTGCAGATTCCTCCATCTCATCGTCCGAATCCCGAGCATCATCAAAGTCTTCCACCATGTCTTCCATCCCGGTACCATGCTCGTCGGTGCGACGACGGCCCTCCTCAACTCTAGCACATTGGGCAGACTCACCATGAAATGTCCAGACCGTATAATCAGGCGTAAAACCCAACTTCTACAGGTGTTTGATCATTTCAAACTCGGACTTCTTATGAAAGTTGTCGCAGTCGACACAGGGGCACCAGTTTGTTTCCTGTCCATTTGCAAATGCGGCTCTCACAAACCCCTTGGTTTTTCTTAGCCATTCATGGGTCATGTCTTTCTGACTAGTGTGACCGGTGTACATCCACGCACGATCACTCATCTTGCCTAGCTACTGGACACACAAGAAATATATACATAATTCAGCAAACCATATTCATCAGTTAATAGAGTTTGTCAGTTTTATTACGTCCATGCAACCGAGATGCTAGTAGGTAAAGATAGGTCCTAATCCCACCCGAGTATGTGTAGATTGGGTTCGTTTTCCCATGCTCTGCTCCGGATCCGACGCAAAATTTCGGCAGCACCTCCCCGCTGTTCTCCTGATACACGTCTCGGCAATAAGCAGAGAGGATGTGTACCCGGAGAACAACGGGGAGGCACTGACGAAATTCTGCATCGGATCCGGAGCAGAGCATATGGGAAAACGAACCCAATCTACACATACTCGGGCTGTCCATGGATAACGTTGGACAATTCGAAAGAATCACGGTTATAAATATGCAAATGCATGCATATTTATAGATGTAACCCTTTCGAACGGGAGACGCATAGTGGTCACGCATACTGATGATTGACACCTATAGCTAGCAAGTTTCATCGGCACGAAGACCGGAACAGAGCAAATGAAGGGGGGAGGAGGAGATGTCATTTGTGCTCGTGTCTGGGTGTCGTGGTGTGTCGTGTCGGGGTCGGGGTGTCGGGGGGTGTCGTGTCTGGGTGTCGTGGTGTCGGGGTGTCAGGGGTGTCGGGGTGTCGGGGTCGGGGTCTGGGTGTCGTGGTGTCGCGGTGTCAGGGGTGTCGGGGTGTCGGGGTCGGGGTGCCGTGTCGGGGTCGGGGTGTCGGGTCGGGTTCGGGGTGCCGTGTCGGTGTCGGGGTGTCGGGTCGGGGTCGGGGTCGGGGTGCCGTGCCGGGGTCGGGGTCGGGGTCGGGGTGTCGGGTCGGGGTCGGGTTGTCGGGTCGGGGTCGGGGTGCCGTGTCGAGGTCGGGATCGAGGTCGGGGTGTCAGGGTCGGGGTGTCGGGTCGGGGTCGGGTTGTCGGGTCGGGGTCGAGGTGCCGTGTCGGGGTCGGGGTTTTTTCTCTTTTTTTCTTTTCTTCTTCTTCCTCTTCTTTCTTTTCTTCCTTTTCTTCCTTTTTTTTCCTTCTTCTTCTTCTTCTTCTTCTTCTTCTTCCTCCTTTCCTTTTTCCTCTTCTTCTTCTCCTCCTCTCCTCTTTTTTCTTCTTCTTCTTCCTCTTCTTCTTTTTTCGTCTCCTCCTCCTCCTCTTCTTCTTCTTCCTTTCCTTTTTTCCTCTTCTTCTTCTCCTCCTCTCCTCTTTTTTTCTTCTTCTTCTTCTTCTTTTTTCTTCTCCTCCTCCTCTTATTCTGTTTCTTCTTCTTCTTATTATTTTTTTTTCTTTTTCTTTTTTCTTTTTCCTTTTTTTCATCTTCTTTTCTTCTTTTTTTCCTTCTAGGTTTTTTTTCAACCTAAATGTCTAAATATTTTTTCCTATTTACCCAAACACCTAAACAACTATTTGCAAAACATCTAAAAACAGAAAACTAAAAATCTAATTAGAAAAACAAAAAAAAAATTAAAAGGGGGGCAGGGGAAGGTCACCAGAGAGGGGCAGGGGGCAGGGCGGCCGGCGGCGAGGAGAGGAGGCCGGTAGCGAGGAGAGGAGGCCGCCGGGGAGGGGGCGGCGGCGGCAGGAGGACCATGAGGAGGGGGCGGCGCCGCGGTGGTGGAGGTGCGCCACGGGGAGGGGGGCAGGCGGTGGTGGAGGGCGGGGAGGGGCGGCGGCGGCGGTGAGAGAGGGGGGGAGGGGGCGGCGGCGAGAGGGCGGGGAGGGGGCGGCGAGACGGCGGGGAGGGGGCGGCGGCGGTGAGAGAGGGGAACGGGCGCGGGTGTGAGAGAGAGAGAGGTGAGAGAAAGAGAGAGAGGCGGGAGGCGCGGGGGGATTGCGAAAATTAAGCCCCCTCTTTGCCGTCTGCTGGCAGACGGCAAAGAACTTTGCCGTCTGCTGGCAGACGGCAAAGAACTTTGCCGTCTGCCGGCAGACGGCAAAGAACTTTGCCGTCTGCCAGCAGACGGCAAAGAGGGGGGCCGTTAGCCCGTCCCCGCCGTTACACTGTGGGCCCCCCCCTCACCTCTTTGCCGTCTGCTGGCAGACGGCAAACAGTTCTTTGCCGTCTGCCAGCAGACGGCAAAGAAGTGGCCCGTGTGACCTGGCAAGTGCAGTACCAAGTGGGGCCCACTTTGTTCTTTGCCGTCTGCTGGCAGACGGCAAAGAACTCTTTGCCGTCTGCCAGCAGACGGCAAAGAAGTGCAGATGGCAAAGAGCCTCTTTGCCATCAGCATGTTCTTTGCCGTCTGCTTTATAAAAGCAGACGACAAATATCCTCTTTGCCATCTGCCAGCAGACGGCAAAGAGCTGGCAGATGGCAAAGTCCCTGATTCCAGTAGTGTGAATTCATAACCCTGACTCATCAAGCATGAGGCAGAAATAATGTTCCGACTAAGTGCGGGAATGTAATAACAATTATTCAATTCCAAAATAAATCCAGAAGGAAGCTTGAGCTGCATCGTGCCGACCTCCAACGCAGCAACTCTTGCTTTGTTGCCGACCCTGATGTCAATCTCCCCTTGTGCCACACGCCTAGTTCTTATCAGCCCCTGCATCGAGTTGCAAATATGAACAACCGATCCGTTATCAAATACCCAAGAGCTACTAGGTATGTCAGCAAGGTAAATGTCTATAACATATGTAACAAGTGTACCTTTGCCTGAAGAAGCATTTCCGGCCTTCTTGCCATGCTCAGCAAGCCACTTGCTACAGTTCCTCTTCCAGTGACCAGTTTCCTTGCAATGAAAGCACACGGTCTTTGAGTCCGGTCCTGGCTTCGGCGCAGCGGCGGAGACAACCTTCCCCGTGCCCTTTGCCTTATCCTTTTTCTTGGACCAACTCTTCTTGAACTTAGCCGAGTTCTGCACCATCAACACTTGATGTGTGCCTTTCTTAATATCTTGTTCTGCCACCTTAAGCATCCCATGCAATTCAGTGAGCTTATTATCCATGCCATGCATATGATAGTTCGAGACGAACGCCCCATAGCTAGGTGGAAGAGAACCCGGAATTGCATCCGTGGACAGCTCGTCCCCAAGTGGGAAGCCTAACCGATCCAAAGCTTGCACCTACCCGATCATCTTGATCACATGCAGGCTCAGTGGATCACCCTCTTTCAACTTACAATCCATCAAGGATTGCCAGACGTTGAACCTTTCGGTCCTAGCCTGCACCTGAAACATGCTCTTGAGACTCTCGATCATATCGAAAGCCTCAACATTTTCAAAATGCTGTTGCAAATCGGGATCCATACAAGCCAGCATGAGGCAGCTGATCTCGTTTGATTCATCAACGAGTTTCTGATGGGCGTTCTTGGTTGTGGCACTAGCATTCTCGGCAGGTTCCTCTGGAAGTGGATCCTCTAGAACATGTTCCTTTTTATCGTGCTTGAGAACAATTCTCAAATTTCTATACGAGGTGGTAAAGTTTGTTCCATTCAGTTTATCCTTTTCCAGAATTGATTTCAATGCAAAGTTGGGTTGAGCAGGTGGTGCCATTGATCTACAATAGAAAATATGCAATCACTAAGCAATGTGTTTATGTAGAGTAATTCAAGCCTTAAATGGAACTACTCCCACTGAAGTCAGCATCCCTTCGCTAACTCTCAGTGATTCAGGACCCGTCTAGTGCGAGCGACTAGTGAGCTTTAGCATCACTGCTAGCCAACTTGCCTATTCGGTAAGCAACTCCTTGCTAATCGTATCTCTATACGACTCCTGTCGGTCGAGTAGGTATCTCATACCCCGGCTCCCGACCTTCTTTGCCACAAGGCAAAAAACCGTTTTGATAGCCTTGTTAAGTTAACCTGATGCAGTGCATGTCCGTGTCCGACACGAACCCTCCAGTTCAAGGACACCTAGTAGCACCTCAATTTTATGAGCCCACCACTAGACGTACTTGACGTGCGAAGGTTCAACATCCAGAATGGCAACGTGCTTGATATTAATGAGGGATCTTTCTACCATGATAACATGCATAGAAAGGAAGAAGCAATATCAATCACATATAAACATAAATATGTGAAATAGTATGGCTCCTTCATGGATGTCCTTCCAGGTCGGCTCCAACTCTGATGACCAGGGAAGAACTCCATCTTTTTCATCACACTGGGACGCCAAAGCCTCGAACTTGATCTCTGTTCTCCAACTACTACAACTAGTAACGAATTTACAGAGAATCACAAGTCGACATGCAGGTCGTTATATAATATAATGACAGCTCTTTGGCTCCTGCCGGCTGACAATCATGACACGCAGGTCATGTTAAATTACACACATGCATCACATACATATGAGCCATACTATTCACATCAAACCTGCAAAACAAAGTTATTCATAGAATCACATTCTACCGGTTTGTGTATCGTGTATGAAATACAAGACGCTACGCACACAGCGGTCCCGCTAGCCGGTTAGTGGGCGGGGTTTGAAGGGGCAGCACCCCTCATGGGTGCGGGCAGCACCCGACGCTTTCGGAAATCACAGATCGAATCTGTATTCTGATCACACCGGATTTTCTGATCTGACCGATCTTATCGATCATCGCGAATCCGATTCGGATTTACGTTTCACTGTTAACCCCGATGGCGGAAACCGACCGGTAGGGGTAGGTTGTGTCACGACCTCATCGATTTCGATTGGCAAAAAACATAGCCATATCGATCCCCATGTGCAGTTGATTTCATCAACCGTGCACATATCGATCCCCAGGTCGTTACCACTAGATGCGTAGTGCCGTGCAGCGGAAGTAGAGTTGGGGCAGGGCGTTCGCATGGTCCGTCTCCTCCTTGTCCGATCTCCCTCAAACAGCCAATCTGATCTCCCTTGCACACCCAGTCGTACAGGTTCGCCGGAGCGGCGCAAGTGCACCGCCTCTAACGGTATCCGCGCGTGCAGGAGGAACACCGTGCGGCGGACTGTTAGGTCCGATCACATAGTCGGCGGCGGCAAGTGGAGGTGGCTAGTTGCAACACATGCAAAGCCCTAATGATGGCGCCAAAGCGATCAACTAGATGGGTGTGCCGCACCTCCACTATATATAGGCATCTGGCACGGGCTCAACTCTTGGGCCTCACACGGATCCTAAAGCCCACGTGTTCCTTCCCTTAAGTGCGTGACCCCTTAGGTTCTCGTTCACTTGGTCACGAGTCAGATCACCTCCGACTAGACTAGTCGGTAGCGGCCTCTAGCAAAGCGTGCCGACTCCAAGTGTCCGATGAAGTTGGTTAGGTGAACCTGTACATCACACTTCCGTTCCCTTTGCCACACGATATATGTTGTCGTGCTCAAGGCGACATGGTCATCCTTGTTGCCGCATGACCTCTTTCTCGTTCCAGTGAATCTGACCAACACTTCGGATTATCTCATAATCCTCATCGCATGGCCATGCTTATCCAGGTCGGATCACCCGAGGGGCCCAGAGTATATCTCTCCTCATCGGAGGGGCAAATCCTATCTTGCTCGACCACATCTCGCAGCATGGGTCTGGACAAGCCCGAAACCTACCTTTATAACTACCCTGTCACGGAGTAGTGTTTGGTCGGCCCAAAGCAAGTCTGTCACCATCCCGAGTACATGTGCCAGCTCAGGTCTTAGGACACAGAACGTATGTTGTACTAGAGTCTCACAGATGACCTATCGCTGCGTCTCATAGTTGGGTCTATCCAACTCAGACCTTATCTCAACTCGGATCCGACCAGATCTTTCTGAGTCCATATTATCCGGCTAGCTTCCAATGCTACATGGTCAGTGAGACCGAACCATCCACCGTGTCATATGCTAGTCTAATTGGCTAAGTGTCCACACAGCCTTTTCGACAAGGGACCATTTAGGACAGTCATCATACAATGCATAGTCTCACAAACAAGTCACGTACTTGTTAATACACATTACTGATAATGTCCAAGGACTATCTTTATTCATAAACACATAGGAAATATCATCATACATGATTGCCTCTAGGGCATATCTCCAATAGTTGGAGAGCAAGTGCACCCCACAGTTCAAACCTCTCAAGGGTCCCCGGAGCCCCGATTCTGATAGTAGCCCATCACCATCACTTTGCCCTTGTCGAAGTTGATCTTAAGGCCCGACATCTGCTGAAAGCAGAGCAGGAGGAATTTCAGGTTCGTGATATTGTCCGCGGAGCCCTCGACCATGATGATGGTGTCGGCAACGTACTGAAGGAGGGACACTCCATTCCCCTCCGCCAGGTGAGTCACGACACCGCGGATGTGGCTCGTGGCTTTAGCCTTATCGAGGATAGTCGCCAATGCGTCGACCACCATGTTGAACATGAAAGGGTAGAAGGGGTCGCCCTGCATAACCCCACATAGGGTGGGGAAGTCAGGGCCGATATCCCCGTTGATGTTAACCGCGGTTCGCCCGGATGAGACCGACTGCATGACCCGGGTGACCCAACGGTCATCGAACCAATTTGGAAGCAACACTTCCCAAAGGAAGGACTAGCTGACCGTGTGATAGGCTTTGTGGCAGTCTATTTTCAAGAAGACGGCCTTGAGGTGCTTGGCTCGAACCTCGTGGAGGACCTCGTGGAATACAAGGACCCCATCTAGGATATACCTTCCTCAGATGAATGCCAATTGGTCGGGGTGGGTAATGCGGTTGGCCAAAGGGGTCACCCTATTGGCGTACCCCTTTGCCAGGATGCGTAAGATCACATTGATCACCGTGATAGCGCGGAACTGGCGGATATCCGAAGCACATGTGACCTTGGGGATCAGGGTGATGATCCCATAGTTAAGGGGGTGGAGGTCGATGGAGCCTACATAAAACTCCTCAAACCGGGCCATCATCTCATGCCTAATGGCACTCCAGAAGGTCTGGAAGAACTTGACCGGCAGGCCATCCAGGCCCGGCGCGGACTATAGATTGATCCCCTTGATGGCAGTCCAGACAACCTCCTCGGAGAACGGGGCCGTAAGGGCTGCATTCTCAGCGGTTGAGACACACTGATGGGCAGTCCAGAAGTCTGCCGCAAGATCCAAACCACTCCTAGGGGTGGAGAAGACAAGGGCCTTATAGAAGCCATTGATGTGTGCGCGGATGTCGGCCGAGAGCTGAAGGAGAGTCTCTTCATCCCAGAGCAAGGGGATGGAGTTCCGGCGTCGACGCCCATTGGTGATGGCCTGGAAATAAGACGTATTGGCGTCTCCCTTGAGGACCCACTTCTGGGTCTCGGGGAGGCACCAATGGGCCTCCTCGTTGGTGTAGATGGTCGAGAGTTGATCCTCAAGGTCGTATCGAAGCAGCCACTCATTAGGAGATAGTCCCACCGAGTCCGCCTGGAGGTCAAGTCCATGAATGGAGACTAGGATGGAATTCTTGTGCCCCCACAAATCCCGGCCAAGGTTCGCACTCCATCCCTTCAGGAACTGTCTCGAGCACTTGGCACATAAGTGCCAATCGTAGACAGCTGAGATGAAACGATGGGGAGAGAGACGAGTCTCCGTCCATCTAGCACGGACAACATCGACGAAACCATTCTGGTTAAGCCAGAAAGTTTCAAAGTGAAACCTCGGGGGCGGGGAAGGGCGATCATTCTCTAAAGATAGGAGCAGCGGGACATAATCCGATCCAATCCAGGTGATAGCTCGGAGGGAGGCAAGGGGGTAGCGAAGCTCCCACTCAGGAGAGACGAAGACGCAATCCAGAATGGAACGAGTCGGGTCCGCCTTGTGGTTGGTCCAAGTATATTTGGCGCAAACCCTATCTAATTCTCGGAGGCCGAGCTCTACAATGCAGTCGTTGAACATATGCATCCATGGGAAGTTGACTAAATCGTTGCTCTTATCCTCCGCGAAGCAGAGTAGGTTGAAGTCACCTCCCACCACCACTAGGAGAAGGGCGGACGAGACCTTCCTCCTGAGCTCGTCGAGGAAGGCCGCGGATCGGCGGTGGTCGGCGGAGCCACAAACTATTATGATCTCCCATTTGAAGTTGATGGCCCGCTCGAAGACCTCCATACTAACAAAGAACTCTCCTCGGTCCGTGCTACCCACCTCGAAGGTGGCATCCTTCATGCCAAAAAGGATGCCACCCAAGTGGCCGGTGATCCCACTAGAAGGGAGCCAATGCCAGCCAAACAGGTGGGTGCTCAGGCGTTCGAGTTCGAACAAGGAAAACTCCATGCGCCTAGTTTCTTGGATGGACACAATGTCGTTTCATTCATCACGCATGTACTCTACGAGTTGACGGCCGCAGTCATCTTGGTCAAAGCCACAGATGTTCCAAAAGAGTGTCCGCATCAAGGAGCTATCGGGGGGTTGCTTGACCCCAAGACATGGGAGGCAATTTGCGTGTGGAGGGCAGCGGAGCAGGAGCGGGTGTGGCCTCGAACCTCAGCGACAGCGTCGAGGTTCGAGTGGCCGCTCGCAAGGAAGGGGGCGACCCACTAGGCTCAGGGGTCGTGGACAGGGCAAGGCAAGCGCGGGTCTCGGCCAACCGCCCATCTAGAATTTCCCGGGAGCGGATCGCGTCGATCTAAACTAGGGGGGATCTACCTCCCCCTTGAAGACAATTGTCGATTCCACCATGACCTTAGCTAGGTGACTGAGTAGGGCGGACTAGAGAGCGGAAAACGAGTAGTTGGAAGAACTGGCGGTAATGTTTTGAGTACCTGGCTCGAGGTTGCGGGCCGTGACCCGGAGCTCTGCCCCCTCCGGGATGGGTAGAGCTAGGCTGCCAGGTGGCCGAGCAGCATCAATCCAAGCACTGCGCCGAGAGGACGTCACCGTTGTCGGGAAGGGGGGAGACCATCAGTGCCGAGGTGGGGGATCAAGGAGACAACGCCGGGAGCACCAGCAACCCAACGCTGGAGACGTCGCTCCCACCGGACGAGCGGACAGGGGAGGGCACGGCCACAAGAGGGACGAGCACGGGGGCGTCAACCACCGCCGGCGGAGGGGGGGGGGCTGGGTGGGCAGCCAGGAGGAGGGGCTGCAGCCTGGTGGACCGGCCCAACTGCGCCCCACCCCGAGACGAAGTGGGCACCGTAGGGTCGGGGACGGGGGAGGGGGAACGTGTCACGCCCAAGATGCGATCCTATCCTTATTTTGGCACGAGGGCCTCGACAGGGATAGAAGCCCATCTCGTCGTTTTGCAAGAATGGATATCATTACAAGTACATGTAAAGAAGAGATGAGTATATGGAATTGGCTTACACTCGCCATAAGCTACATCAATAGCACATCAATACAACAACATATCCAAACATCATACAGAAGAGCAGGGTCCGACTACGGACGAAAACAAACAATAAAATGACATCCATCCTTGCTATCCCAGGCTGCCGTCCTGGAACCCATCCTAGATCGATGATGAAGAAGAAGAAGAAGAAGAACTCCAAAGCATCGCATTACCTGTACCTGCAACTATTGTTGTAATAATCTGTGAGCCACAGGGACTCAGCAATCTCATTTCCATGGATATCAAGACTATTAAAGCTTAATGGGTGAGGTATGGTTAAGTGGTGAGGCTGCAGCAAGCACTAAGCATTTATTTGAGTGGATAACTTACGAGTACAAGAATAAAGGGGGATGATCGTCACATAAACGGACGGGAACTAGTAATGATCCCTAAGAGATCCTGAACACCTACTTACGAACAAACATAACCCCACCGTGTTCTCTCTCGGTTCAGAAATCACGAGAAGAGACAGTCATGGTTACGCACACGGTTGGTGTATTTTATTTGAGTTTACTTCAAGTTGGCTATGACCGGGTGTTAAACAAAGTTTCCAAGTTGCCACGTAACCGCGGGCATGGCTTTCCAAAAGATTTAACCCTCCAGGGGTGCTCCAACTCATCCATCACAAACTAACTACATGCCGCGGGAATAACCTTGACCACGAATCCCGTGATTTCCTAGGCAATTCCATTGGAAAACCGCAACCTCGAGATAGACCGAAGTATTCTCGGAATTCCTCGCACAAGACGTTCGAGAAAGGTAAAACAAATCCAGCAAGGCCGCCCAACGTGTCGACGAACCCGATAGGAGCCGCATATCTCATTCTCAGGACACGACGGATGAGCGATGGTTACCACGCCAATCACCGAGTTGCCCCGGGTAGCGTTAATAAGCTGCTCTCGGTTGGACCAACACTCATGAGGAGCACTAGCCCGGGTTGTTGATTAATTATCCACGGGGTCCGGAAAGTCCCTATGCAATTTTATTAGTTATTAGGCAAATGTAGTATCAATGTTGGGCCTTGCTAGACAAGCTTTATCCTAAATGAAAGTCAAGGGGGTCCCCATAACAACCCCGAGCATGTTAGGAGCGCAAATTATGGAACATAACACTGGACACAAGTAACTAGGGCGGCAAAAGTGGAACAAAACACCGAGCAAAAGGCCAAGCCTTCCACCTTTTACCAAGTATATATGTGCATTAAATTAAATAGCAATAATATTGTGATATATCAAAAATATCCATGTTGCACATGGAAGAACTTGCACCTGCAACAAGCAACGCTATAAGAAGGGCTGAGCAAGCGGTAACATAGCCAAACAATGGTTTGCTGGGATGTGGAGGGGTTAGAGGCTTTTCATGGCATTTTGGGAGGCTTGACCAATTGTGGTAGGTAGCGAGACATATCGATAGAAACTAGACAACTAGCATGGCTATGATAGTAATGGTATCCAAGGAAATGTTCATCTTGCCTGAGATCCCGCTTGGAAGAAGATCGAGTCCATGAAGAAGACGAACCAACGTAGTCGAACGAATCCTCACACTCCGAACGCTTTCGGAACTCTATTGAGAAGAAGAAATCCGGAAACAACAATCAACACACGATAAACACCACAACATATGCATGACATGATGCACAATCGAATATGATGCATGTTCGGTTTAATTATGCATGACAAGACAAAGCACAACAATCAATTACTACACATTAAGTGAAGCTCACGAAACTCCACATTTGAATTACTTAGTTCACTCTCGATTAGATATGCAACAATATTAAATGTTGTTAAACATGGCAAGAGGTGAAGCATATGTAAACTACACTATCTGGGCATCTTAAATGTGGCCGGAAACAGCTTATAGTATTTCCAAAAGGGCCCCATGTGCAAATTATGAATCTGGTTCAGATCTGAACTAATCATGTTTTAAATTTATTAAACAGCAAAATAAAGTGCACCATGTGATTCTACACATTTTTCTAGGCAAGTTACATATATAAAACATTTGCATTGAAGCTACGGTTAATTAGTTATGAAATAAATCATTTTAGCATGGCAATTATGCAAATTAATGAAAACAGCAGGTTTAAACATTTTAAACATGCATGAAAGTTGGAAATTATTAAACTACACAAAATTCTGAGCATTTTACATATATAATTTATTTTAAGCCGATGCATGGATGTTGAGTTATTATATGCATGCAGTTAGGGGGTTTTCCTCTAAAACTGTAAATCCGTGGGTAATAGATAAATTCGCAGAGGTAAAAAACAGGTTATGGGCCGAATCTAAAGTTCTGGGCTGAGCGCAACATTACAACTTCTGCTCATGGGCACCATATAGTGAAACACGGGGGCTGGCTAGTGGGCTCACCCAAATGGCCATGGACCAGCGAATCTGGGCCGAATATAGCTGAGCGCAGAATTAAAAAAAAATGCTCAGGGCGAGGGTTTGCTCGGAGCTCACCATGGGCTCGGCCATTCTATCAGCGTCCTGGGAACGGGGGTACCCAGACTTGCCTGCCTGCGGCCCAGGGCGTGGCCCACCTCGACGACCAAGTACGGCCCAGCGCGGCCTCACTCAGCACAAGGCCGTCGCGAGACCCCGAGCTAGCGAGGGAAGCAGTGCCAAGACCCGCGGGGGATAGGCCTCCCCAGGCCTCCTCCCGAGCGGCGGAGATCTCTATGCAGTGCTCGACCTCGGGAGGTCAAGGGTGACGTCAGCCAGGCCAGGCGGGCACCAGCACGCAAGAGGGGACATTTTCTTCTTTGGTGCAAAGGAGACAAGGACGAGCGCAGGTTCCCAAAGCGTCCCCCAAAGGTTTCCCTTCCGGTGCAACAAGACCATGACCCTGAGCCCCGCAAGACGAACGTCATCGCCGAGCCCACCTCTGCATCACCACCGGCTACTTTGCAGGCGAAGACCACCTTCCGTCAGGATAGGGTGTACCTCCTTTCCCCTTTCGAATTTGGTCGTTGTGCGCTCCCTTCCCGCCATTGCAATAATGGAAGAGGACCCGTACTGCTATAAATAGAGGCTAGGCTGCTCTGTAGAAGGGGGATCGAACACCATCCAAAACGCACTCACGAGGCAACTCACCACTGTACTAGTTCATCCACAAACCTCCTCGTGAGGCAATCCACCAAAAGCAGGAGTAGGTTTTTACGCTTCGCAGCGGCCCGAACCTGGGTAAACTCTCGTGTGTTATCTTCTTCCTCGCCATCGAGGGGGGCATCGTGTTGTGAGCTTGGAGGGGGTGAAGCTGTTGGAGATCTTCGCACACGCCCCTCGGTTCGAACTCCTTAGGGTTTTACGGAGCTCGAAATCCGACATTTGGCGCGCCAGGTAGGGGGCGTGTCGGTGTCTTCAGCAAGCTTCGCTTCTTCTTCGCCCCGTCGTGTCGATGGCTGACGCCCGACAAGCTCCTTTCGGCCTCGGCGGATCCGCCTTCACCAACCTCGCCACTGCCGTCCAAGACCCACGCCACGGCAGCACGATGCTGGGCGGCCATTACCAGGCCGCCACCGTCGTTTCCACCACCGTTGCTGATTGTGCCGACCAGGCGTGGGGCGGGCGAGCGGCGCCCACGGGACCGACATCGCACTGTACCCACGTGGGAGACCTCAACGCGCATGATGCGCTGCTGATGGCGAGTGAGATGCTTCGCCACCGCCTGACGCACGGGGGCTTTGACGCCTGGGCCGACCACATCGTCGAGTTGGTCACCATCGCAAGGAGGGCCTGGCTTCCCCACCCCTCTTCGCGACCACCGGCGCTGGGCGCCGGGGGCTCATTCGCCGTGCCCGCCGCCTCATCTGCAGGCGTCGTGCCCGCTTCACTCCCGGGCGAGCCCGAGCAGGGCCTGCCGCACGCTGTACTTCTTCTCCTTCGGATCCCGGTGACCGGCTTCGGGGCGCCGCCCGGTCCCGTCGGTGGTGCCTTTGAAGAAGGTGATGGGGCGCTCCGCGCGCACCTCGACGCGCGCACCCATACCCAGATGGAACATCAACAGCCCGGGTCATCCCGGTGGGAGCGCGCCAACCGGTGCAGGGAATAGGCGGCTCAGGCTTCCGGTCAAGCAGGTAACCGTAACGAAGGCGCGGTGGACAACCAGGGAGGCAACCCACGTCAAGACATGCGCGGCCCACCCCACCGCGGCGGCAGAGCTAAGCAACTTCGGGCGGAGGCCCGCCGCAGGAGGGTCTGTGTCCCGCGCGCCCCAGGTGGTGTCATCTCGCCACCCGGGGAGGCTGCCCTTGGTGCGCGCGGGGACGACTCAGGAGGGGTCCAAGGCCTCTATACAGAAGCCTATGTTCCGAGCTACGTGATACCAGCGGAGGGCGCGGAGGATCAGACGCCCCCCACTGGTGCCAACACCCTCCCGGAGTAGGGAGATGTCCCGGACGCTCTCCCCAAGCCAGGCATGGGGGCTCCCACAGAGGGAGTACTGGGCCAGGTTGATGCAAGTAGGGGGGGCGCCCTGGGATGCGCGGGGGCGCGACGCAGCCGCCACCCCCACGAGCAAGCAGCGCACAGCCAAGCCCAGGGCCACAGGAGCGACCGCCTGGGGGATCGGCAGGATACAAGCAACACGGGCCCCCTGCGGCAACGGGAGCGCCGGCGCGGCCTCAGGGGGCAGGGCCTCGTGAGGTCCTCAAGACGCGGCCCGGCCGGCGCCCCGACGCCTCACGAGGCGACTTCACCAACACAACACCTCTATGGCTGTGCTGGGTGCATTGCGCTCATGTTTGGGCCGCGGGAGCGCAATCCCATGGCTACGCGGGGAGCAATGCACTCAGGTTTAGGCTGTAGAGGCACGCAACCGCGCAGAAATGCGTGGGATGGCTCTTAACCAAGTTGGGAGCACCTGGGCCATGCGTCTGGGGGCTTGCCCAGCTATCTTCTGCCGTGACACTCTCACGTAATAATGAGTGGGCTGTATACGCCCGGAGCCCCCTGAGGACGCGGAGGGGTTCCCTCCCACGCCCAAGTGGAAGCCCCATGCTCCGCGCTGGAGGACAACACTGTCCTCCAATGACTATGCCCACGCAACGTGGATGTCCTACGCTCCGCGCTGGGGGAAGACGAAGACGAAGACTAGCCTAGGTGCCGGACGCAGCTGTTCTTTGCTTTTCTTGTGTTCGAATTTGCCGTTTTCCTGGAACAAAACCCGAGGTTTTTATCGACTCTATTTAAAGGAAAAGGGGTTGGAATTTTTTCTTCTTGCAGTCGTCTCTCTTGAAATTTCTTCCTCTGAGATAACGCCTGCCAGCCTCTCCCTCCCGCGCCCCGCGAGCGGGGGCTACTGGCACGGTGCACACACCTCGCCAAGGCCTTGGTGTCCTGGTCCCCATGTGGCCTTGGCGTCCTGGTCCTCGTGTGGTGCTCTCGAGTGAGCTAGCAGGCGCGCGCCGCCTCACCCTCGCTCGGGGGCTCCGCCGCGGCTCGGTGCGCTGTCTTAAAAACCCCTGGAGGCTCATGCCCCCTAGGACAAGAATTGGCAGAAATGATTGGTTGCCGCTTGAACGTCAAGGGAGGCTCCTGAGCATCGCTCCCCGGGAGCCTCACTGATCGCGTGGCTCCTCGCTTGCTCTTTGGTCTCGTCCTGGTGATCCGGACGCCCCAATGGCGGTCGAGGCCCCTCCCCTTTGGTCTCGTCCTGGTGATCCGGATGCCCCAACAGTGGCGGGGCATGCACGGGATCGGGCCCCACCCACGTAGAGCGCCACTTGAGCGTCAAAGGGGGCTCTTGAGCATCGCGCCTCAGGAGCCTCACTGGTCGCATGGCTCCTCGTTCGCCCCTTGGTCTCGTCCTGGTGATCCGGACGCCCCAATGGCGGTCGAGGCCCCGCCCCTTTGGTCTCGTCCTGGTGATCCGTACGCCCCAACGGCGGCAGGGCATGCACGAGATCGGGCCCTTCAGACGCAGAGTGCCGAAAGGGGCCCTCCCAAACTACCAAACCTCACGACGAAGGAGGAACCTCCCCAAGCTCTCCAAGTGCCACTAGCTCACCAGGCGCCACTGCCAAACCTCACAACGCGGAAGCCCACCGCGGACGCATCAAGCTAAGTACTCTAACCACGATCAAGGGGAAGTCTCGGTTAACAGTAATGCAGTGACCGTAATACGTAATGAGAGTGCTAATAAAAGGGCGCAAGTGCCAAAGTTCATTACACACCCGGAAGGCTCCCCCATGATCTTTGGTTACAGGCAAAAGAAAAGAAGGTGAAGGAGCCCCCCCGGGGACTACCGCTCCTGAGGCCCCGTCCTCGGTGCGCCGGCGCTCAATCGGAGTCCTCCTCCTTGATGGCGCCTCGGTGGCACGATGGCGTGGCCGCTTCCCGGGCGGGGGAGCGGCGCCATCGCGGCTGGCTTCCTCCCGAAACCCGGGTGCGCCGGCGTGGCGGGGAATCGTAGCTGTCGTCGCTCGGGCTCTCCTCGGAGGAGGTATCGCTGCTACTGGAAGCATGGCGGCCGTCGCCAAGGGCAAGCTCACCTCCAAGATCGCCGCTGCTGCTGCCCTCCGGGCAGCACCCCAAGCGCCTGCCGTCCTCCCCGAAGATCTTGACGAAAAGCGTCGCGGCGTCGCCATACTTGAAGTGGAGCGTGGGCCTCCCCTCCAGGCCGTGGGCGCGGGCGAAGGTCTGCCACCCGCGGCTTAAGAAGGCGTTACCTGCGGGCGTAACCTCAACCTCCACCCACAACACGCCGCTGCAACAATCGTCGGCCTGCAGCCACAGACCTGCGGGCGCGTCGACCAGCAAAACCTCCATGAAGGAGCACGGGAGCTGCAGCCAAGTGCTTGCCGGACTCTCCACCGGCTCAAGGAACTCCAGGCCCGCGTCGGCCGTGCGGGCTTGCGGACGCGGTGGCCGAGCACCGATTGCAGGTCTCCCTCCCCGGCCACGACCGCCGCGCCCGCCGCCTCCGGCTGCGCCAGCAGATGCGCCTGAACCCGCAGAGGGGCGCCCACGGGACGCCGCCGGCGACGTCCCGGTATACTTGCGAGGGCGACCCCTGCTCCTCTTGGGAGGTTGTTGGTCCGGCGCCCCCTGGCAGGCTTTTCCCTTCTCGGCGGTGGAGAACCTCCTCACAGGCATCATGATGGGGGAGATGAAGAACGAGGGCGACGGAGCAGGGAGTGGGAATGGGCTGGGGGCTCAGTCCCCCCCGCCCATTTATAGCTGGATGGAGGCCAACTGGCGTCTTCCCGATCCCGGGTAATGATGACCCCGCAACATGCGCCGGTTGAAGGTCAGACGGAGCAGTTGCCGAGGCGTCGTGGGAAGTGGAGGCGCCGTGCACTTCTCGGGCGACGCATGCCAAACTCGGTCGGCGTATCACAGTGCTTCACGCCACATCGCCTGCTTCCATCGGGTCACATCCGCGTGGCCTGAAAAAGGGGAAGGGCACGAAGAGACGGCCGCATTCAAGAAAGAGCAATGATGGCCGGGGAGGCACGCAGGCTTCGCGTCAGCAAGACTCAGGGAGGTTCCCGACGTCTTCGGGGAGCCGAGACGCCCACGTCTCATGGTGCGCCACGCGTCAAGATGGGCCCGCAGGCGGTTGGGGCCCACGGCACTTCGGGCCATCCTCCGTGGCTTCGCCCAGAAGCTAGCTCGAGCGCGCCTCGGGCCCGGGGGCTACTATCGGCGTCCTGGGAACGGGGCTACCCAGACTTGCCTGCTTGCGGCCCAGGGCGTGGCCCACCTCAACGACCAAGTACGGCCCAACGTGGCCTCACTCAGCACAAGGCCCTCGCGAGACCCCGAGCTCGCGAGGGAAGCAGCGCCAAGAGCCGCGAGGGATAGGCCTCCCCAGGCCTCCTCCCGAGCGGCGGAGATCTCTATGCAGTGCTTGGCCTCGGGAGGTCAAGGGTGACGTCAGCCAGGCCAGGCGGGCGCCAGCGCGCCAGAGGGGATAGTTTCTTCTTTGGTGCAAAGGAGACAAGGACGAGCACAGGTTCCCAAAGCGTCCCCCAAAGGTTTCCCTTCCGGTGCAACAACACCAAGACCCCGAGCCCCGTAGGACGGACGTCATCGCCGAGCCCACCTCTGCATCACCAACGGCTACTTTGCAGGCGAAGACCACCTTTCATCAGGAGAGGGTGTACCTCCTGTCCCCTTTCAAATTTGGCCGTTGTGGGCTCCCTTCCCGCCATTGCGATAAGGGAAGAGGACCCGGGCCGCTATAAATAGAGGCTAGGCTGCTCTGTAGAAGGGGGATCGAACACCATCCAAAACGCACTCGCGAGGCAACTCACCACTGTACTAGTTCATCCACAAACCTCCTCGTGAGGCAATCCACCAAAAGCAGGAGTAGGGTTTTACGCTTCGCAGCGGCCCGAACCTGGGTAAACTCTCGTGTGTTATCTTCTTCCTCGCCATCGAGCGGGGCATCGTGTTGTGAGCTTGGAGGGGGTGAAGCTGTTGGAGATCTTCGCACACGCCCCTTGGTTCAAACTCCTTAGGGTTTTGCGGCGCCCGAAATCCGACAGATTCACTGGAGCGCTGCAGCTGGGCTGGGCCCTGGCTCCCGGCGTGCGTGGCCCATGTGGGGTCAACGCGAGCGGGACGAGGGCATCGCCTCCCTCCCTCGAACCATAGGAGATGGCGGCATTTGGGGCAATTCCGGTGACATAGAGAGGGTGCGGCGGCACAAACCGTCGGGCCCTGGATGGATCTGGGAGACTCCGGCACGGGGGAACTCAATCCCTGCGAGATCTGGGCGGGACGACGACTTCGAGCTCCTGCAGGCGGCGACCATGGCACGGATTAGAGAGAGAACGAGGGAGAGGAAGGAGGAGCAGGACAAAGGTGAGGCACGAGGGGACCGGCCTGGCTCCGGCGGTGGCTGGGGATGCCGGCCCTGCGACGGGGAGCTGGAGATGTGGGGCTCCTCTCCCGATCTGCGAGGGTGGCGGCGGGCTCAGGCGGAGGCACATGCGGGAGAAGCTCTGTGGGCGGCGGCGGTTGCCTCGGCCCGGATCGGGCCCGGGGCGGGCCGGATCTGGGCCCGGGCGGGCCACGGCAGTGGGAGGAGCTGGTGGGGTGCGTGGCGGGTGGTGGTTGGCTGCGGGGCTGCGGGGACGCGACGTGGCGGCTTCCGGTTGGTGGGAAGCGGCGGCGCGGGCGGTTGGCTGGATGGCGGCTCGCCAAGTGGCGGTGATGGGCTGGTCAGGCACGGAATTTGAGGGCGAGGTGGCGGTTGGAGGTAGGAGAAGGCTAGGGGAGGCTATTTTTGGTAGGGGGAGGCTGCTATTTATAGCATGGGGTTAGGGTTAGTGGATTTTTGCACCGATTCGAGCCGTGCGATCGCAATCGGACGGCTCTGGTTATGGGGTTGGTTAGGCTGGGCTAGGTGGGTTGTGGAGAGGTGTTGGGCCAAGATGAGAGGAAGAACTGCGGCCCGTGGCATGATTGTTATAAATCGAAAACGTCCGACGATTTATCCGATGATGATGCCGCTACGATCGATCGTTCGGGTATCAAACGACCTCTGATTGCGACAAAATTTGGCAGGCGGTCTACCTACAATAAAAAAAGCCCGCACGCCAACTTTCGACCCAATCCGAGAATATTTTTCATGCACTTTTAAAAACAATAATTCATCGATGCAGCTGGCCCGTGTGTGTGGTTGGTCCCGAAATGGTCGTCGACGAAAACGGGGAGAACCGGCGACTACGAACGGATGCAGTTTTGAAAGCGATGGCAACGAAGTGTCGATGCATGCGGATGATGCGAATGATGCGACGATGAATGCGACAACCAAACGAATCAGACGATGACAATGGAATAAAAGGGGAATCTTCTAGAGCGTCAGTCTCGGGCTGTTATAGAATGATAGTCCTTCGAGCCGTTGCCGTCGTCATCGGAGTGTCGCGAACGTGTGTGGCGTCTGTGGTACCACCTTGGTCACCGCCAATGTGTCCATCATCAGATAAGTGAGGGCGGCCCACATGGTTGGGCGGCTCTGGGGCGATCTTTAGGTAGTAGCCCTGGTCATTAAAGAAGACCCGAACCGTGGCCTGGAGCTTGGAGGAGTCCAGGGATTTGACCTTGACCCAGACCTCCTCCTCCTTGCGAAGCGAGAGCTCATCCACATGACTACGTTGCCAAGGATCCGAGACGTGTTGCGAATCACTCGCTCCGACCGTGCGATATCGGGCAGGACAGAGATGAGGATCCACGTCGTGTCGAGGACCGCTACCGCCTTAGGGTCGCGGATCGACTCCGAGATGTCCACCACGAGCTTGTTCAGGGCGAGGGTGATGTCGGTGCTCCGAGTGGCATTGCCGTGGCTGGTCGCGTCGAGGAAGACCACCATGAACTCATTGTCCGTAGTAGATGTCACATGCCAGTCCCACTGGCAGTGGTACAGGTGGTTGAGCTCCGCCTCGATCATCTCTAGGGAAGCCACACCCTCGCCGATCACTGTCACAATCGCTTGAAGCGAGGGCGTGGGAGGGGGAAGGTCTGGAATCTCGATGTGGGAGAAGCCAAGGCCTTCGATGCCATGGCCATACATCATGAGCTCATCGATCACCAGACGATCTAGGCATAGAAGCATGGGATGGCCGGGATCCTTGCAGATGTAGCAGCAAAGCGGGTTGGTGCAGGAGATTTGGGCATGACCGAAGATACCGCAGTTGAAGCATTGGACTCGGTCCAACGCGGGATCCCGCACGCCCGAAGCCAGAGCACCCGGGGCCGCGGCAGAGGCGCCTGGCATGGGGCCTCTCCCGGCCACGCGCCCTGGCCCCTTCATAGGCTAAGTAATCCTAGTTTTATTCTTGCAAACTTATCTTTACACCTACAAAATAGTTTCATACTTGTTCTAGGTAAAGTAAGCGTTATCGTGCGTACAGTTGTATCGGTGGTCGATAGAACTTGAGAGAATATTAATTCTACCTTTAGCTCCTCGTTGGGTTCAACACTCTTACTTATTGAAGAAGGCTACAAATGATCCCCTACACTTGTGGGTTATCAAGACCTATTTCTAGCGCCGTTGCCGGGGAGCAATAGCGTGGGGTTGATATTCTTGTGTGTGCTTGTTTGCTTTATCACTAAGTAATTTTTATTTTTTCTATAAGTTGTTTTATGTCTTTAGTTATGGATATGGAACACGAAACACCAAAAAATAGTTGTACTTGCTACCCATGGAGATGGGGAACCTCCTAAAATCCTTGATGGTGGTTATGTGGAAAACATTAAATGCTACTTTGATAATCCTGAGAAATCCCCATTCAACTTGATAATGGGAGACACACTGGATCAACGCGAGTACTTTAGGGATTATCGCTTGACTCAAAAAGGGAAACACTTACGGGTTCAAATTAAAATGTTCCATTGGTATGCTTGTAATTTATGCTTGAGACGTGATTATACTTGTTGCTCTAAGATGAAGGCTCCACACCTTCCCTTTCAATGTGAATTTAATGATAATGAAACATTGGCTTCTTATGCTAATGGTGTTTATGATTACTATGATGTGGAGCAAATAAAAGAAGTTGTTGCTTCTAAGGGTGCATATGAAATTGCTTCTTTGATTGAAAAGTATGATACTATTCTTTACAAATCTGAAATTTTTGCCATACTTAAATATTGCTATGATAATTATAATACAATGCCAATATTGATGAATTTATTGAGAAAATGTCTACTGCCTTGAAAGAGACTAATATTTTGCAGGAACCTATGGAAGAAGAAATTGCTGAAACTGTGAGCTCATTTGATGAAAAAGATGAGGAGGAGAGCGAAGAACGAAAGGAGGAAGGGCGGATTAGCTACTCGTGCCCACCTTCTAATGAGAGTAACTCTTCAACTCATACATTATTTAATTTCCCTTTGTGCTTACCAAAGGATAAATGCTATGATGATTTCCATGATCCCTTGGATTTGTTTGAAATATCCCCTTTCAATGAACTTGATGCTTGCTATGCTTGTGGCCATGATGGTAATATGAATGATGCTTATGGAGATGAACTTTCTATACTTACTTATGTTAAGCATGGAATTGTTGCTATTGCACCCACACATGATGATTTTGATGAATATAATATGCATGTGCTTGTTGCTCCTACTTGCAATTATTATGAGAGAGAAACCAAATCTTCACCTCTCTATGTTTTCAATATGATAAAATTGCATGAAACTACTTATGCTATGTATTGGCCTTTACTTGAGGTGCATGAATTGTTCTTTTATGCAATGCCAATGCATAGGAATAGAGTTAGGCTTCGTTGTTACATGATATATATCACTTTGTGCTCACTACTAAATTACAAATCATTGTTAATTAAAATTGTCTTTGATATACCCTAGGATCCGGGTGGATCAATTACTTGAGCACTATATGCCTAGCTTAATGGCTTTAAAGAAAGCGTTGTCAGGGAGACAACCCGGAAGTTTTGGAGAGTCATTTATTTCTGTTGTGTGCTTTTAAGATAACTAAAAACAAAAAATAAAGTGGGGAACTTAAAACATTTTTCAAAAAGAAAAGTGAAAGTGAGAAAGACGAGCATCGTTGAAGTGGGGGACGTCCTTGAACTTTTCTTCATGCCCATGGAAAAACTTTGTGAATCTTGATTAAAACAACTTTTCAACAAAAATAATTATCCCCATGTACAAATCCTTTGTATTATAAAAATAATGTGCCAGGATTTGCCTTTAGGATGTTTAAATTGCATGTTTTATATGTGTTGTGTAAAAAGAAAAACTTTTTTTGTATTGTTTGAATTTTCATATTTTATTGGAGCGAGAAAAAAATACTACATTTTTTACACAATATTTTTATGCAAATTGTTTATTACGTCCTAATGTTTCAGAATCTTTTGAGTTACAGAAGTATAGGTTTCATCTGCATCTTTACAAATTGTCCTATTTTTCACAGATTGATGTTGTAGTTGCTTTATCTACTTATGTTTGAAATCTTATTGAGCTCCATTGACTTGGGAGCCATAGAATTATGATGGCATATAGTAGGTAATGTTGTATTATAATTATACAATAATGTTATTGCAGGACATGATGAGATTTGATGATTATATGTACTAACCTTTGTAATAAAAGTTTCGTTAAGTTTTGTGTGGATGAAGTGTTCGAAGATCGAGCGGGTGTCGATATGACAATAATAAGGAGAGGCAAGAGTTCAAGATTCTGGATTCCCAAGGCACCCGAAGTAAATATTCAAGGAGACTTAAGCGTCTAAACTTGGGGATGCCCCGGAAAGCACCCCATCTTTCTTCTTCAACAATTATCGGTATGTCTCGGTTTTTGTTTTGTTCACATGATATGCGTAAATTCTTGGAGCGTCGTGTGGCTTTTATTTTTCTTTTAGCAATGCACCATGCTGGTATGGGAAAGTCCATGGTCGATTTATAGAATGCTCTTTGCACTTCACTTATATCTTTTGAGTATGACTTTATAGAATGCTTCATGTGCTTCACTTATATCATTTGAAGTTGGATACCTGTTTGTCTACATATAGAAAACCGTTATTTGTAGAATGCTCTTTTTCTTCACCTATATTTATTAGAGCATGTCTAGGTATTTTGTAGAAAGAATTAAACTCTCCTTCTTCACTTATACCTATTTAGAGAGTCAACAAGAATTGGTCATTGACATGGTTAGTCATAAAATCCTACATAAAACTTGTAGATCACTGAATATGATATGTTTGATTCCTTGCAATCTTTTTGCGACATTAAGATAGTAATATGTGGGTGCACTAGTGGATGATTGTGGATTAGTAAGAATATTGGTGTTAAGGTTTGTGATTCCCGAAGCATGCACGTATAGTCTCTAGTTATGCAATGAAGTTGGAGCATAATTTATCCTTGATTGAAATCCTTTGTGTTGTTTAATCGGGGGCGCGCGATGGTTAACTCCTACCAACCTCCTCCCTAGGGGCATGCGAGTAGTACTTTGCTTTGAGAGAGATAATAAAACTTTTACAATAAGTATATGAGTTCTTTATGACTAATGTGAGCACATGGATGTACGCACACTCACCTTTCCATATAGTGCTTGCCTCTTCGGTACTGTGCATTTCCCATTCTCACCTCAAGGATCGGTGCAGCTTTCACCGGTGCATACAAACCTCGTGATTTTATATGCTCTATCACACACAAGCCACCTTATATCTTCCTAATAACATCCACCATACCTACCTATCATGGCATTACCATAGCCATTCCGAGATATATTGCCATGCAACTTCCACCGTTACATCACATGACTTGTGTGTTCATCATCATATTGCTTTGCATGATCATATAGCTGACATAGTATTTGTGGCAAAGCCACTGTTCATCATTGTTCACATGTTACGCTAGATCATTGCACATCCTAGTACACTGCCACATGCATTCATATAGAGTCATCTTATATCATCATTAAGTTCTTATATCGAGTTGTAAGTAAATAAAAGTGTGATGATCATCATTATTAGAGCATTGTCCCATGAGGAAAGGATGATGGAGACTATGATTCCCCACAAGTCGGGATGAGACTCCGGAGGAAAAATGAAAAATGGGGGATGCCAAATGAGCCCACTAAGACAAAAAAAGAAAACAAGAAAAAAAAGAAAAAAGGAAAAAAGAAAAAGAAAAAATGAATGAGAGAAAAAGAGAGAAGGGACTTGGCTACTATCCTTTACCACACTTGTGCTTCAAAGTAGCACCATATTCTTCATATAGAGAGTCTCCTGATTTGTAGCTTTCTATACTAGTAGGAATTTTTCATTATAGAACTTGGCTTGTATATTCTGATGATAGCCTTCCACAAATGCCTGAGGTTTTCATGAGCAAGCAAGTTGGATGCACACTGTCGGGGTACGACGATCTAAGGGGCCGGCAAGGCCCCTTTCGTGGTTCGGGATAGGGAATCCCTTGGTGCAAAGAGCTTCTCCGGGCGCTGCATGCTCGAGGGTTTAGACAGGTTCGGGCCGCCGGAGCGTAATACCCTACGTCCTGTGTGGTGTGCGTTATTCGAGTTCACAGTACAGGAGCATCGCAGCCCAACAAGGATGCTTCGGGAGCGTCGCTACGCGTGTAAAATGAATAGGGCATTGACCTCCCTAAAGGTAGCCAGGGACCTCCTTCTATATCTCAAGGGGTCACCACAGTGGCTAAAATGGTATTTGCACATAAAAAACAATGTATATCTGCCTCCCAAAACCGCTGGCAATTGCGGTAGTGGGAAATACCTAACTCTGACAGATTAGGACAGACATATTGAATGCGCCATGAGGTGGCACGCTGGCGACGTCTCCCGACAAGGATTTCCTCTCCTTCTGTGCCGTTCGCCCAGCTACCTCTTATTCTTTCGCCATGCCGCGGGACGGGTGTCACTAAAGCTCTACTATAACCCAAGGAAGCCGCCACGCGCCCCAACCAGCCTCACCTACCCGCCTGCCCGCTCAACACCTGGCCGATGTAGACAACCAGCCTAGCTACGTTGTCACAACCCTATAATTATTCCAGTGCCAATATTTATTTGATTGCAATTGAAATTGAAATTGAATTGAGGGTTTAGCAAGCCTCAGAGAATCATTTTTGTTCTGTAAAATGACCAAGATAAAACTGCCTCAAATATCTCCAAGAAAATGTTCCAGTTGTTCTGTGAAAATATTGGCAGGAGGAAAAACCTAAACCAATATTTTTGGAATCAGAGAAGCATTTATTTTGGGGCTTTGAGTTAAGACAATAAATATTTGAGTTGGATTTAATTCTGCTATAAAAGAATTACAATTGCAATAATTCTGAAAATTTGTGAGTGGCTTTGAATATATGTTATCAAGCCACATAAAAATTATAAGGAACAACAAAAATGATTTTGGTTGGAAACTAAATTCAAAACATATTAGAGAAAATAGAAAACTGAAACAAATGAAAGAAAAGCACAGAGAGAAGGACTTACCAGGACGGCCCAACTGGTGGCCCAGCCCACCAGGCCACCCCGGTGCCTTCTTCAACCTCGCGCTAGTAGGCACGAGGGCGTGGCGCATGCACAATGGTCGGAGCCACCTCCTGCTTGCCACCTCCCGGCCTCCCTCAAGCCTATCCAATGCGCGAGAGACGTACCCGCGACCTCCTCTCACCTCTCCCTCGCCTCTCTGCTCGCTCTAGACCTCTCCCCCTCTCGATTTTGAGAATCACCGGGAGCCACCAGAGCGTGTCATCGCCGTAGCCATAGCCACGGTCGTCCTCATGCCCCCTTGACGTGTCGTCTTGCTCCGCTGGACTCCATGTCGCCTTCAAGTCAATGCATGCGAGCCCCGACGCCCTGCAACCCCGCCATCGTCGTCTTCGTCGTCGGGCACCGAAGGTCACCGGCGTCGATTCGCCACCGCCAGGGCCTCCCCGAGCAAGCCGAGCCGTCCATCGAGTTCCCCGTGAGATGCTCTTCCTCTCCCCTCACCCCTCGCACCCGATTTCGTGCCGTAGCTGGCCTCCCCGCCATGCCCGAAGCTCCCGCCGCCGTGGCTCATCGCCACCGTCGCCAGGGCTCACCAAGTTCTCATCTGAGCAGGTGGACAAGTTCTTGGCGTCGCCAGGAACCAAACCCAGCCGCATCCCTGCTTGCTTTGCACCGCAGCACCGCGCCACTTTTGCCCGAACTCCGGCCGTCGCTTTTGAGTTTGCCTCCGTTTATTCTGGCCACTTCAGGCCCGGCAACCACCACCAACTGACGCGTCGCGATGCAAGCTAGCTGTAGAGCCCAATTACGCATCGAACACGGCACCGTAGACGATTTCCGAGCCACCTCGTGGCTTCGGCCCTCGCCGGCATTGAGCCGCTGGTGGGTTAGACCCCGCTGACCAGAGGTTTGACGTCTCTGGCTCAGTGACAGGTGGGCCAGCCCCCTGAGTTAATTAGTCTAATGACTTAGTTAAATAATTTAAACCCTGCTAATTAGATCAGTGCTAACCTAATTGACCCTGGGTCAATGACATGTGGGCCATGGCCCTGTTAATTTTACTTAAGTTTTAATTAAACTCCTTTTAGTATCTATGCCACTGACGTGTGGACCCCACACGTCTAGTTTGACCTGGACAGGCCCTGTTGACCAGCTGACGTTACTATGATGTAATGCTGACGCAGTAATTCATTTCTGGAATTTTGATAAATCTTAATTGATTTATTTTTCAAAAAATGTTTATAAAACTTCTAAAAATCATAGAAAATAATCTATAACTCGGATCAAAATAATTTATATATGAAAAATGATCTGAAAAATCCAATGAATCCGTTTATGCCATGATCATGCATGTTTGAACAAGTTAACATCACCAACTAGGACATTTTATGATTAGGGCAATGTATGAAATACCATTTGGAGTTGGAATTCAAACTTGTTTGAATTCCACTTTAGTTAACTTGGTTAATTATTCCTCTAGATCAATTTAGTACCTTAATTTGTCATGTCATACATCATGGTTGTGCATTGCATGAATTGAATGATGTTCCCTCTTGTTTGCCGGTGTTTGTTCCCCTCCGGTAGACGTTATTCCGACATTGAGATCGATGCCACCGATGAAGCCTCACTGTTATTTTCAGAAGTTTCAGGCAACCAACCCCCCTTGAGCATTTCGATACAATCCCACTCTCTCGCTCTTGCTCTCATTTCAATGCATTAGGACAAACAATTCAACTATTACTTGTGTTCCGGTAGCTGAACCCACTCCTTTGCATGACCTATCATTGTCACAGTAAATAGCTAAACCAATCAACCTCGCATGCCTGGAAGATGCTTGAACCATGTTGTGCCATAACCTTGTTATGCTTGCTATGCTTAGAGTTGTATCAGGTCTGATTCATCTGGGTGATGAACCGGAGTGAAATGGGTGTGTCCTTATGATGAGGGTTAAGTGTTGAACCTCTTTTGGTAAAGGTAGAGATGAGAGGCCATGTAGGAGTACATGGTGGGTTGTCTCATTGAAACCGCTCATAGGAACTGAGTTCCGTGTTTGTGTTCCAAGACTAGTTACTACAACACATTGGGCCCGAAACCAATGGACCCTCTCGGCCTATTAACTTCCATGTTCTCAGTCCAGGAGTCACAGTAGTTCGAAACGTTGATAGGTGTGGCACGGCCTGCGAAGTGGATGAACGGCCCAGTCGGGACCGGCTTGGGGCCCTGCTCAGAACGTTTGAGGCCATGTTGGAAACCTCGACTGGACTTCCAACTAAGATAGGCGACTTCCTTGGACGTGAGTCGTTGTAAGTTAACGTCCATGGCCGACTCCCTTGCCTGGCTTCCGCTTGAAGGTTGCCGAGGTGCCTTTTTTATGTGCACATGGCGATAAGTGGTGTGAGGGAGTGTGAAGAAGTACACCCCTGAAGGGTAAACTATCTATTCGAATAGCCGCGTCCGCGAATATGGACTACTTGGAGACTTGCATTGTTCATAGATAACTTAATTGGATAGTCTAAAATGCTACAGATAAGTGTGAGTGCTATGGATGGCTTCTTGTAGGAAGACGAGAGAGGATCCATAGTGGTGTATTGATGTGGTGAATATGGGGACTCGTGTGCGATGTGCCACCTCAAAGAAAGTACTCATAGTCGTAGTACATGTTAGCCAAGAGTCAAAGCTGGCTTGCTGCAATAAACTCCACAACCCCCTTCGTTGACAATGATGCATATGTAGTTAGTTTGGATGTAAGTCTTGCTGAGTACTTTTGTACTCACGTTTGCTTAATTTATGTTTTTGCAGAGGAGACGTCAGTCTCACTAGTGATTCTTATGACGTGAAGTTCGATATTGACCCGATTAGCTTGGGATTCCCGCACAAAGGTCTGGCTCCTTTGGTAGGGTCGTTGTAGCTTTTCAGGCTCCACCAACCACTTTAGTAGATGTCTATACCCAGACATATTTTGCTTCCGCTTGATGCTTGTATGACTTGAGTGTTGGGACATGTGACCCCTGTTTGTAATATCACACTATGTTGGCTCTTATGAGTCATTAATGAATACTTGAGTCATAGAGTTATGTTGTGATGCCATGTTGTATCTACGCATATCATGCATATTGCGTGTATGTTTGTAATGTATTGGTATGTGTGGGATTCGACACCTAGTTGTGTGCCTTTAGTAGCCCTCTGTCGGATTTCGGCCTCCGCAAAACCCAAAGAGGTTCGAACTCAGGGGCGTGTGTGAAGATCTCCACCAGCTTTGCCCTCAAGCTCACAGCTCGACAGCCTAGCCCGATGAACTCGCACGATCGTGGGGAAAGAGATTAGCACACAAGGATTTACCCAGGTTCGGGCCGCTGCGAAGCGTAAAACCCTACAGCTGCTTTTGGTGGATTGCCTCACGAGGAGGTTTGTGGATGAACTAGTACAGTGGTGAGTTGCCTCGCGAGGGCGCTCGGGTGGTCTCTACACTCTACGGGGTGGCCTAGCCCTATTTATAGCGAACCGGGTCCTCCTCCCTTATCGCAATGGCGGGAAGGGATCCCACAACAGCCAATTTCGAAGGGGGACAAGGAGTACATCTTATCCTGATGAAAGGTGGTCTTCGTCTGCAAAGTAGCCAATGGTGATGCAGAGGTGGGCTCGGTGATGACGTTCATCCTACTGGACTCGTGGTCTTGGTATCGTTGCACTAGAGTGGACACCTTTGGGGGGACGCCTTGGGAACCTGCGCTCGCCCCTGCCTCCTTTGCACCAAAGAGGAAACTGTCTCCTCTGGCACGCTGGTGCCCGCCTGGCCCGCCTTGCGTCATCCTTGACCTCCTGAGGCCGAGCATTGCATAGAGATCTCCGCCGCTCAGGAGGGGGCCTGGGGAGGCCTCTTCCCTCCGAAGGCCTTGGCGCTGTCTCCCTCGCGAGCTCGGAGCCCTCCCAAGGGCCTTGTCTTGAACCGGGCCGCGTTGGGCTGTACCTAGTCTCCATAGTGGGCCACATCCTGGGTCGCAGGCTGGCAGTTCTGGGTACCCCCGTACCCAGGACGCTGACAGTAGCCTCCGGGCCCAAGGCGCGCTCGGGCTGGCTTCGGGGTGAAGCCAGAGAAGATGGCCCGAAGCGCCGTGGGCCCCAATGGCCTGCGAGCCCAGCCTGTCGAATGGTGAATGACGAAGCACGGACGCCTCCGCTTCTCCATGGCGCCTCGGCAACCGCTCCGTCTGGCCAGCAACCGGCGCACATCGCAGGGCCATCATTGCCCGGGATGGGGGAAGGTGCCGGTTGGCCTCCACCCGGCTATAAATGGGTGGGGGGAATGGAGCCCCCAGCCCATTCCTACTCCTTGCTCCCCCGCCTTCGTCCTTCGCCTCCTCTATCATGACGCCGGTGAGGAGGTTTTCCGCCGCCGAGAAGGGGAAAGACTGCCAGGGGGTGCCGGACCAACAGCCTCCCAAGAGGAGATGGGGTCGTCCTCGCATGTATACTGAGGCGTCGGCGGCGGCGCCCCGTGGGCGTGGGCGTCCCCCCGCGAGGACCGGTGCTTCTGCTGGCGCGGCGGCCGTGGCCGGGGGGAGACCCGTAGTTGGTGCTCAGCCACCGCGCCCACAAGCCCGTACGACAGACACGGGCCAGGAGTTCCTGGTGCTGGTGGAGAGGCCGGCGAGCACCTGGTTGCAGCTCCCGCGCTTCTTCACGGAGACGTTGTGGGTTAACGAGCCCGCATGTCTGTGGCTGCAGGCCGATGGTTATTGCAGTGGCGCGTTTTGGGTGGAGGTCGAGGTTACCCCCGCAGGCAACGCCTTTTTGAGCCGTGGGTGGCAGACCTTCGCCCGCGCCCACGGCCTGGAGGGGAGGCCCACGGTCCATTTCAAGCACGACGGCACCGCGGCGCTTTTCGTCAAGGCCTTCAGGGAGGACGGTAGGCGCTTGGGGTGCTGCCCGGAGGACGGCGACAACGGTGATCTTGGAGGTGAGATTGCCCTTGGCAACGGCCTCCATGCTTCCAGCAGCAGTGACACCTCCTCCGAGGAAAGCCCGAGCGACGACAGCTACGACGCCCCGCTGCGCCGGCGCGCTCGGACTTCGGGGGTAGCCAGCCGCGACGGTGCCGCTCCCCCGCCTGGGAAGCGGCTACGCCGGCGTGCCACCACTGCCCCATCAAGGAGGAAGAGGACTCCGACTGAGCGCTGGCGCGCCGGGGCCAGGGCCTCAGGAGCGGTAGCCCCCCGGGGGGGGGGGTCTCCTTCGCCTTCTTTTTCTGTTCCTTTTCCTGTAACCAAAAAATCAATGGGGGACCTTCTGGGCGTGTAATGAACTTTGGCGCTTGCGCCCTTTTATTAGCATTCTCATCATGTATTGAGGTCCCTGCGTTACTGTTAATCGAGACTTCCTGTTGGTCATGGTTAGGGTACTTAGCTTGATGCGTCCGCATCGGGTTTCTGCGTCGTGAGGTCTAGCAGTGGCACCTAGGGAGCTTGGGGGGTTCCTTCTTCCCGCGAGTGAGGCGGATTGGGGGGCCCCTTTTGGCACTCTACGTCTGCGGGGCCCAATCCCGTGCATGCCTCGACCACCGTTGGGGCATCCGGATCACCAGGACGAGACCAAGGGGCGAGGCCTTGACCACCGTTGGGACGTCCGGATCACCAGGACGAGACCAAGGGGCGAGGAGCCACGCGATCAGTGAGGCTCCTGAGGCGCGATGCCCAGGAGCCCCCCTTGACGCTCAAGCGGCGCTCTACGTCGGCGGGGCCCAATCCCGCGCATGCCTCGACCGCCGTTGGGGCGTCCGGATCACCAGGACAAGACCAAGGGGCGAGGCCTCGACCGCCGTTGGGGCGTCCGGATCACCAGGACGAGACCAAGGGGCGAGAAGCTACGTGATCAGTGAGGCTCCTGAGGCGCGCTGCTCAGGAGCCCCCCCTTGACGTTCAAGCGGCGACCATTCCTTTCCGCCGGTTCTTGCCCTAGGAGGCGTGAGCTTCCAGAGGCTCTAAGACAGCGCGCCGGGCCACGGCGGAGCCCCCGAGCGAGGGTGAGGCGGCATACGCCTGCTAGCTCACTCGAGAGCGCCACGCGAGGGCCAGGACGCCAAGGCCATGCGGGGACCAGGACGCCAAGGCCTTGGCGAGGTGTACGCACCGTGCCCCGTTGCCCTGGCTCGCGGGGCGCGAGAGGGAGAGGCTAGTAGGCGTTAACCCGGAGAAAGAAACTTCAAGATGGAAAACTGCAAGGAGAAATAGTTCCTGCCCCTTTTCTTTAAATAGAATCGAAAATCCTCGAGTTTCATTCCAGGAAACTGGCAAATTCGAATACAAGAAAAGCAAAGAACAGCCGCGTCTGACACCTAGGCTAGTCTTCGTCTTCCCCCAGCGCGGAGCATAGGGCATCCACGTTGCGTGGGCATAGTCATTGGGGGATAGTGTTGTCCGCCAGCGCGGAGCATGGGGCTTCCACTTTGGCGTGGGTGGGAACCCCTCCACGTCCTCGGGGGGACTCCGGGCGTATACATCCCACTCATTTTTACGTGAGAGTGTCACGGCCGGAGATAGCTGGGCAAGCCCCTAGGCGCATGGCCCAGGTGTTCCCAACTCAGTCAAGAGCCCCTACAGCCCAAACCTGAGTGCATTTCTGCGCGGTTGCGCGCCCCTACAGCCCAAACCTGAGTGCACTGTTCCCCGCGTAGCCGCGGGATTGCGCTCCCGCGGCCCAAACATGAGCACAATGCACCCAGCGCAACCATAGGGGTGTTGTGTCGGTGAATCCACCTCGTGAGGCGTCGGGGCGCCGGCCAGACCGCGACTTGAGGACCTCGCGAGGCCCTGCCTCCTGAGGGCCGCGCCGGTGCCCCCGTTGCCGCGGGTGGCCCGCGCTGCTTGTATCCTGTTGACCCCTCCAGGCGGTCGCTCCTGTGGCCCAGAGGGCTCGGCTGCGTGTTGCTTGCTCGCGAGGGCGGTGGCTGCGCCACGCCCCAGCGCATCCCGGGACGCCCCCCGCTTTCACCAACCTAGCCTAGTACCCCCTCAGTGGAAGCCCATAGGCCCGGCTTGGAGAGGACGTCCGGGACATCTCCCTACTCCGGGAGGATGCTGGCACCAGCGGGGGGCGCGTGATCCACCGCGCCATCCGCAGGTATGATGTAGCTCGGAACATAGGCCTCTGTGTAAAGGCCTTGGCTTCCTCCTGAACCGTCAGCCTCCCTGGGTGGCAAGGCGACGCCGCCCTGGGCGCGCGGCCCACAGACCCTCCTGCGGCGAGCCTCCGCCCGAAATTGCTTACCTCTGCCATTGCCGTGGGGTTGGTCGCGCGTGTTTTGACGTGGGTTGCCTCCCTGGTTATCAGCCTGCCCAGAAACCTGAGCCGCCTGGTCCCTGCGCCGGTTGGCGCGCTCCCGCTGGGAGGATCCAGGCTGCTGATGATCCACCGGGGCATGAGTGCGCTCGTTGAGGCGCGTGCGGATTGCCCCGTCACTTCCTTCGAAGCCACCACTGGCGGGGCCGGACGGCGCCCCGAAGCCGGTCACCGGGATCCGGAGGAGAAGGAGCACGGGGTGCGGCAGGCCCTGCCCGGCCTCGCCCGGGCATGCGGCGGGCACGCCGTCTGCAAATGAGGTGAGAGGCACAGCGAGCGAGCCCCCGGCGCCCAGCGTCGGTTGTCGAGAAGAGGGGTGCGGAACCCAGGCCATCCTCGCGACGATGACCAACTCGGCAATGTGGTCGGCCAAGGCGTCGAAGCCCCCGTGCATAGGGTGATGACAAAGCATCTCACTCGCCATCAACAGCGCGTCATGCGCATTGAGATCTCCCACGTGGGTACAGGGTGATGTCGGTCCCCTGGGCGCCGCTCGCCCGCCGCGCGCCTGGCCGACACGAGCAGCGACGGTGGTGGAGACGACGCTGGTGGCCTGGTAACGACCTCCCATCACTGAGCTGCCGGGGCATGCGTCTTGGGCGATAGCGGCGAGGTTGGCGAAGGCGGATCCGCCGGGGCCGATGGAAGCTTGTCGGGCGTCGGCCATCGACAAGGCGGAGCGAAGAAGAAATAAAGCTTGCAGAAGACTCCGACATGTCGGATTTCGGGCTCCGCAAAACCCAAAGAGGTTCGAACTCAGGGGCCTGTGCGAAGATCTCCACCAGCTTCGCCCTCAAGCTCACAACTTGACAGCCTAGCCCGATGAACTCGCACGATCGTGGGGAAAGAGATTAGGACACGAGGATTTACCTAGGTTCGGGCCGCTGCGAAGCGTAAAACCCTACTCCTGCTTTTGGTGGATTGCCTCATGAGGAGGTTTGTGGATGAACTAGTACAGTGGTGAGTTGCCTCGCGAGGGCGCTCGGGTGGTCTCTACTATCTACGGGGTGGCCTAGCCCTATTTATAGCGACTCCGGTCCTCCTCCCTTATCGCAATGGCGGGAAGGGATCCCACAACGGCCAATTTCGAAGGGGGACAAGGAGTACATCTTATCCTCACGAAAGGTGTTGTTCGCCTGCAAAGTAGCTGATGGTGATGCAGAGGTGGGCTCGGTGATGACGTTCGTCCTGCTGGACTCGTGGTCTTGGTCTCGTTGCAACGGAGTGGAAACCTTTGGGGGACGCCTTGGGAACCTGCGCTCGCCCCTGCCACCTTTGCACCAAAGAGGAAACTGTCTCCTCTGGCGCGCTGGTGCCCGCCTGGCCCGCCTTGCGTCATCCTTGACCTCCCGAGGCCGAGCATTGCATAGAGATCTCCACCGCTCAGGAGGGGGCCAGGGGAGGCCTCTTCCCTCCGAAGGCCTTGGCGCCGTCTCCCTCACAAGCTCGGGGCCCTCCCGAGGGCCTTGTCTTGAGCCGGGCCGCGTTGGGCTGATACGTCTCCAACGTATCTATAATTTTTGATTGTTCCATGCTATTATATTATCTGTTTTGGATGTTTTATATGCATTAATATGCTATTTTATATTATTTTTGGGACTAACCTATTAATCTAGCGCCTAGTGCCAGTTTCTGTTTTTTCCTTGATTTTGAGTATTGCAGATAAGGAATATTAAACGGAGTCCTAACGGAATAAAATCTTCGGAATAATTTTTCTTGGACCAGAAGCAACCCAGAAGACTTGGAGATGAAGGCAGAGGAGCCGCCGTGTGGCGACAAGCCACAGGGGCGCGCCCTAGGGGGGGCGCCCCCTGGCTTGTGGCCCCACGGCAGCCCCCTAACCCTATTCTTCGGCCTATATATTCACAAATATTCCCTGGATACCAAAAAGAGCCACGAAAATACTTTTCCGCCGCCGGAAGCCTCTGTTCCCGTGAGATCCAATCTTGGAGGCTTTTCCGGTAATCTGCCGGAGGGGGAATCGATCACGGAGGGCATCTACATCAACTCCATTGCCCCTCCGATGATGCGTGAGTAGTTCACCACAGACCTTCGGGTCCATAGCTAGTAGCTAGATGGCTTCTTCTCTCTCTTTGTTCTTCAATACCATGTTCTTCATGATCTTCATGGAGATCTATCCGATGTAATAATCTTTTGCGGTGTGTTTGTCGAGATCCGATGAATTGTGGGTTTATGTTCAGATTATCTATGAATATTATTTGAGTCTTTTCTGAATTCTTATATGCATGATTTCATATCTTTGCAAGTCTCTTCAAGTTTTTGGTTTGGTTTGGCCAACTAGATTGGTAATTCTTGCAATGGGAGAAGTGCTTAGTTTTGGGTTCAATCTTGCGGTGTCCTCACCCAGTGACAAAGTAGGGGTAGCGAGGCACGTATTGTATTGTTGCCATCGAGGATAAAAAGATGGGGTTTTCATCATATTGCTTGAGTTTATCCCTCTACATCATGTCATCTTACCTAATGTGTTACTCTGTTCTTCATGAACTTAATACTCTAGATGCAGGCAGGAGTCGGTCGATGTGTGGAGTAATAGTAGTAGATGCAGAATCATTTCGGTCTACTTGACACAGACGTGATGCCTATATGCATAATCATTGCCTTGGATATCTTCATAATTATTCGCTTTTCTATCAATTACTCGACAGTAATTTATTCATCCACCGTATTATTTGCCTTCATGAGAGAAGCCTCTAGTGAAACCTATGGCCCCCGGGTGTATTTTCCATATTATACTTTCAGATCTAAAACCAAAAATACCAAAAATATCTTGCTGCAATCTTTTTTTACTTTTGTTTTACTTTCTGATCTAGCAATCTATCATACCTATGTCTATCAGACCTCATCCTTGCAAGTAACCGTGAAGGGATTGACAACCCCTTTATAGCGTTGGGTGCAAGTGTTTGATTATTTGTGTAGGTACACCTATTGGGGTCTTGCTTGTATCTCCTACTGGATTGATACCTTGGTTCTCAACAACTGAGGGAAATACTTATCTACTTTGCTGCATCACCCTTTCCTCTTCAAGGGAAAACCAACGCATGCTCGAGAAGTAGCAAGAAGGATTTCTGGCGCCGTTGCCGGGGAGATCTACATCAAGCCTACCAAGTACCCATCACAAACTCATCTCTTGCATTTACTTTAGTTGCCATTTTCCTCTCGTTTTCCTCTCCCTCACTTCTAAAACGATTTTCCAAAAAGATTTGCCTTTTTATTCGCCCTTCTTCCGTTCGTCTTTTCGTTTGCTTTTCGTTTGCTTGTGTCCTAGATTGCTTGCTTTGTCACGATGTCTTAAGAGAATACTAAGTTGTGTGACTTTTCCAATACTAATAATAATGATTTTATTAGTACTCCGATTGCTCCCGCCACTAGTGCGGAATCTTATGAAATTAATGCTGCTTTGCTTAATCTTGTTATGAAAGAACAATTTTCTGGCCTTCCTAGTGAAGATGCCGCATCCCATCAAAATACTTTCGTTGAATTGTGTGATATGCAAAAGAAGAAAGATATGGATAATGATATTGTTAAATTGAAGCTATTTCCGTTCTCACTACGAGATCGTGCTAAAACTTGGTTTTCATCTTTGCCTAAAAATAGTATTGATTCATGGAATAAGTGTAAAGATGCTTTTATCTCCAAGTACTTTCCGCCCGCTAAGATCATCTCCCTTAGGAACGATATTATGAATTTTAAGCAACTTGATCATGACCATGTTGCACAATCTTGGGAGAGGATGAAATTAATGATTAGAAATTGCCCCGCGCATGGTTTGAGTTTATGGATGATTATACAAATTTTCTATGCGGGATTGAATTTTGCTTCTAGGAATCTCTTAGATTCCGCCGCGGGTGGTACTTTTATGGAAATCACATTAGGAGAAGCTACTAAACTCCTAGATAATATTATGGCAAATTACTCTCAATGGCATACCGAAAGATCTCCTACTAGTAAGAAAGTGCATGCTATTGAAGAGATTAATACTTTGAGTGAAAAGATGGATGAATTGATGAAATTGTTTGCTAGTAAGAGTGCTCCTATTGATCCTAATGATATGCCTTTGTGTTCTTTGATTGGAAATAGTAATGAATATAGGGATGTGAATTTTGTTGGTAGGAACAATTTTGGTAATAACGCGTATAGAGGTAATTTCAATCCTAGGCCTTTCCCTAGTAATTCCTCTAATAATTATGATAATTCCTACAGCAATTCTTATGGAAATTATAATAAGATGCCCTCTGATCTTGAGAATAATGTTAAAGAATTTATTAGTTCGCAAAAGGGTTTCAATGCTATGATTGAAGAAAAATTGCTCAAGATTGATGATTTGGCTAGGAACGTTGATAGAATTTCTCTTGAGATTGATTCTTTGAAAATTAGATCTATTCCTCCCAAGCATGATATTAATGAGTCTTTAAAAGCTATGAGAATTTCTATTGATGAGTGTAAGGAAAGAACCGCTAGAATACGTGCTAAGCGTGAATGGCTTGAAAAAGTGTGTTCTCTAGATAATATTGATGAAGATCTTAAAGTGATTGATGTGACTCCTATTGAATCTTTGTTTTCTAATGTAAATCTTGATAAAGATGGGACTGTAGATGAGTCAACTTTAGTTAAAAGGCGTCCCAATGATTCGGAGTTTATAGATCCTAATGCTAAGATTGATAAAAGTGGGATTGAAGAGGTCAAAACTTTAAATAGCGATGAACCCACTCTTTTGGATATCAAGGACTTTAATTATGATAGTTGTTCTTTGATTGACTGTGTTTCCTTGTTGCAATCCATGTTGAATTCTCCTCATGCTTATAATCAAAATAAAGCTTTTACTAAACATATCGTGGATGCTTTGATGAAATCTTTTGAAGAAAAACTTGAGTTGGAAGTTTCTATACCTAGAAAGCTTTATGATGAGTGGGAACCTACTATTAAGATTAAAATTAAAGATTATGAGTGCCATGCTTTGTGTGATTTGGGTGCTAGCGTTTCCACGATCCCAAAAACTTTATGTGATGTGCTAGGATTCCGTGAATTTGATGATTGCTCTTTAAATTTGCATCTTCCGGATTCCACTATTAAGAAACATATGGGAAGGATTAATGATGTTATTATTGTTGCAAATAGGAATTATGCGCCCGTAGATTTCATTGTTCTTGATATAGATTGCAATCCTACATGTCCTATTATTCTTGGTAGACCTTTCCTTAGAACGATTGGTGCAATTATTGATATGAAGGAAGGAAATATTAGATTCCAATTTCCATTAAGCAAAGGCATGGAGAACTTTCCTAGAAAGAAAATAAAATTACCTTATGAATCTATTATGAGATCTACTTATAGATTGCATACCAAATATGACAATACCAAGATCTATTGTGTTATGTCTAGCTAGGGGCGTTAAACAATAGCGCTTGTTGGGAGGCAACCCAATTTTGTTTTTATACTTTTGTTTTTGCTTCTGTTTTTGAGTGTTTCACACATTATTACCTCTGTAATAATTGTGTTTTCTTGTTTAAATTAGTGTTTGAGCCAAGTAAGACCTTTGGGATGGTCTATGGTGTTTGCAATTTGATTTTGCTGAAAAACAGAAACTTTTGCTCTCAGTACAGGAATTTTGTAGATTCACTGGAACGTGTTTTTGATCTGAAATTTTTACACAAGATTTATATACAAATTACCCTGATTTTCCTAATTTTTCAGAAGTTTTGGAGTTACAGAACTATTCGAAGTCTATAGATTGCTACAGACTGTTCTGTTTTTGACAGATTCTGTTTTCTTTGTGTTGTTTGCTTATTTTGATGTATCTATGGGTTGTATCGGGGGGTATGAACCATGGAGAAGTTAGAATACAGTAGATATTACACCAATTTAAATAAAAAAATGAGTTCACAACAGTACCTAAAGTGGTGATTTATTTTTCTTATACTAACGGATCTCATGAGTTTTCTGTTGAGTTTTGTGTTGTGAAGTTTTCAAGTTTTGGGTAAAGATTTGATGGACTATGGAATGAGGAGTGGCAAGAGCCTAAGCTTAGGGATGCCCAAGGCACCCCAAGCCATATTCAAGGATACCAAAAAGCCTAAGCTTGGGGATGCCCCGGAAGGCATCCCCTCTTTCGTCTTCAATCCATCGATAAATTTACTTGAGGCTATATTTTTATTCACCACATGATATGTGTTTTGCTTGGAGCGTCTTGTATGATATGAGTCTTTGCTTTTTAGTTTGCCACAATCATCCTTTATGCACACATCTTTTGAGAGAGACACGCTGAATCGTGAATTTATTAGAATACTCTATGTGCTTCACTTATATCTTTTGAGCTAGGCAATGTTGCTCTAGTACTTCACTTATATCTTTTTAGAGCACGGTGGTGTTATATTTTGTAGAAATTATTGAACTCTCGTAGCTCACTTATATTATTTTGAGAGTTCCTATAAAACAGCATGGTAATTGGTTTAGGTTGTGAATTTAGTCCTAATATAATGGGCATCCAAGAGGGATATAATAAAAACTTTCATATAAAGTGCATTGGATACTATGAGAAGTTTGATTCCTTGCATATAGTTTTGAGATAATGAAGATGGTAATATGAGAGTCATGCTAGTGAGTAGTTGTGAATTGAAAGAATACTTGTGTTGAAGTTTGTGATTCCCATAGCATGCACGTATGGCGAACCGTTATGTAACGAAGTCGGAGCATGATTTGTTTAATGATTGTACACCTTTGTGTGAGGGTCGGGAGCGCGCGATGGTTAACTCCTACCAACCTCTCCCCTAGGACTATGTGTCTAATGCTTTGTTTGATAACTAATAGATTTTTGCAATAAGTATGTGAGTTCTTTATGACTAATGTTGAGTCCATGGATTATACGCACTCTCACCCTTCCACCATTGCTAGCCTCTCTAGTACCGCGCAACTTTCGCCGGTGCACCAAACCCACCTTCCTCAAAACAGCCACCATATATATTTTCCTCAAAACAGCCACCATACCTACCTATTATGGCATTTCCATAGCCATTCCGAGATATATTGCCATGCAACTTCCACCGTTCCGTTTTTCATGACATGCACCATCACTTTCATATTGCATATAGAGTCATATTTTGTTCTAGGTATCGAGTTGTAATTTTTCTTTTGAGTTATAAGTAAATAAAAGTGTGTTGATTTTCATTATTAGAGCATTGTCCCATGAGAGAAAAGGATGATGGAAGCTATGAATCCCTCACAAGTTGGGATGAGTCTCCGGACTTTACAAATAATAAAAGAGGCCAGCGAAGCCCAAATAAAAAAAGAGAGGCCAAAGATGCTCACCAAAATAAAAAAAATGAGAGAAAGAGAGAAGGGACAATTGCTACTATATTTTTCCACACTTGTGCTTCAAAGTAGCACCATGATCTTCATGATAGAGAGTCTCCTATTTTGTCACTTCCATATAACTAGTGGAATTTTTCATCTTTTGCACAACCACTTAGTTTTCTTTTTGAGCTTTCATACACTTGTAGCTCTAGTGCATTCGTTACATGGCAATCCCTACTCACTCACATTGATATCTATTGATGGGCATCTCCATAGCCCGTTGATACGCCTAGTTGATGTGAGACTATCTTCTCCTTTGTCCTTGCAACCTCCACCATATTCTATTCCACCTATAGTGCTATATCCATGGCTCGCGCTCATGTATTGCGTGAGAGTTGAAAAGGTTTGAGAACATTAAAAGTGTGAAACAATTGCTTGGCTTGTCATCGGGGTTGTGCATGATTTAGATACTTTGTGTGGGGAAGATGGAGCATAGCCAGACCATATGATTTTGTAGGGATAACTTTCTAAGGCCATGTTATTTTGAAAGGACGCAATTGCCTTGTTGGTGTGCTCGAAGTATTACTGTTTTTATGTCAATATTAGACTTTTGTTTTGAATCTTACGGATCTGAATATTCATGCCACAATAAAGAATATTACATGGATAAATATGTTAGGTAGCATTCCACATCAAAAATTCTGTTTTTATCATTTACCTACTCGAGGACGAGCAGGAATTAAGCTTGGGGATGCTTGATACGTCTCCAATGTATCTATAATTTTTTATTGTTCCATGCTATTATATTACCTGTTTTGGATGTTTTATATGCATTAATATGCTATTTTATATTATTTTTGGGACTAACCTATTAATCTAGAGCCTAGTGCCAGTTTCTGTTTTTTCCTTGTTTTTGAGTATTGCAGATAAGGAATATTAAACAGAGTCAAAACGGAATAAAATCTTCGGAATAATTTTTCTTGGACCAGAAGCAACCCAGAAGACTTGGAGATGAAGGCAGAGGAGCCGCCGTGTGGCGACAAGCCACAGGGGCGCGCCCTAGGGGGGGGGGGGGGCGCACCCCCTGGCTTGTGGCCCCACGGCAGCCCCCCTAACCCTATTCTTCGGCCTATAAATTCACAAATATTCCCTAGATACCAAAAAGGGCCACGAAAATACTTTTCCGCCGCCGGAAGCCTCTGTTCCCGTGAGATCCAATCTTGGAGCCTTTTCCGGTAATCTGCCGGAGGGGGAATCGATCAAGGAGGGCATCTACATCAACTCCATTGCCCCTCCGATGATGCGTGAGTAGTGCACCACAGACCTTCGGGTCCATAGCTAGTAGCTCGATGGCTTCTTCTCTCTCTTTGTTCTTCAATACCATGTTCTTCATGATCTTCATGGAGATCTATCCGATGTAATACTCTTTTGCGGTGTGTTTGTCGAGATCCGATGAATTGTGGGTTTATGTTCAGATTATCTATGAATATTATTTGAGTCTTTTCTGAATTCTTATATGCATGATTTCATATCTTTGCAAGTCTCTTCGAGTTATTGGTTTGGTTTGGCCAACTAGATTGGTAATTCTTGCAATGGGAGAAGTGCTTAGTTTTGGGTTCAATCTTGCGGTGTCCTCACCCAGTGACAAAGTAGGGGTAGCGAGGCACGTATTGTATTGTTGCCATCGAGGATAAAAAGATGGGGTTTTCATCATATTGCTTGAGTTTATCCCTCTACATCATGTCATCTTACCTAATGTGTTACTCTGTTCTTCATGAACTTAATACTCTAGATGCAGGCAGGAGTCGGTCGATGTGTGGAGTAATAGTAGTAGGTGCAGAATCGTTTCGGTCTACTTGACACGGACGTGATGCCTATATGCATAATCATTGCCTTGGATATCTTCATAATTATTCGCTTTTCTATCAATTGCTCGACAGTAATTTGTTTACCCACCGTATTATTTGCCTTCATGAGAGAAGCCTCTAGGGAAACCTATGGCCCCCGGGTCTATTTTCCATATTATACTTTCAGATCTAAAACCAAAAATACCAAAAATATCTTGCTGCAATCTTTTTACTTTTGTTTTACTTTCCGATCTAGCAATCTATCATACCTATCTCTATCAGATCTCATCCTTGCAAGTAACCGTGAAGGGATTGACAACCCCTTTATAGCGTTGGGTGCAAGTGTTTGATTATTTGTGTAGGTACACCTATTGGGGTCTTGCTTGTATCTCCTACTGGATTGATACCTTGGTTCTCAACAACTGAGGGAAATACTTATCTACTTTGCTGCATCACCCTTTCCTCTTCAAGGGAAAACAAACGCATGCTCGAGAAGTAGCATGGGCCGTACCGAGTCTCCGTAGTGGGCCACACCCTGGGTCGCAGGCTGGCAGTTCCGGGTACCCCCGTTCCCAGGACGCCGACACCCTCTTTACGGGAAAATGCCTCTTTGTGTTTCCACCGAGCCATGGTAGCTTGCTACTGCTCCGGACACATTGATTGATCGGCGTGTATCCTTCTTTGCTGTTGTGTGTGTCCCTACGGGGAAATGTCTCGCAGTGTAATGGATTCCATGTAGCCTGCTATGACTCATCTACATGCAGTTGATGATAGAAATGTCTCACGGTGTAATGGAGTCCATGTAGCTTGCTATGACTCGTCTACACATGCTGATGACCGACACTAGCACTGTTGGGTTACGCATGCATGTTCCTCTACGGATGTGCCACTTGGGTTCTATGACTAGTCATGTTGACCCGGGTTCTTTGGCGTATGATTGCTAGTGACATAATCATATACATGAGCCAAAAGACGCAAACGGTCCTGACCAAGGTAAGGTGGCAGCCGTGGGGATTACCGTGCGTGAGGCCGCAAAGTGATTTGATATGTTACAAGATGGATTCATATGACTTAGGATCGGGGTCCCGACATATGTGGAGCGACGTCTTGGCAGGCGGAGACCTTCGCGGGTGCGCTGTTGCCTGAGCCCCGCAGCAAGGAAGGCTTACCGGTTCGCTCTATCCCTTTTACGAAAGGATTGGTGTCCAGATACAGCCCGACAGGCTCCTACCGGTCCGGAGGCCGAGGTCGTCTGGTGCACCAGTCAGGGTACTAAGGACCCCATTCTTTAGTATACTGACAGGAGCCCCCGGGCCCGGTCCACACTTGCATCTATGATGGTTGTTGGGCTAGGCCTAAAAACAATGCACAGATACATGCGGCCACAATTTCATGCGGTTTATAGTTAATTTTCCCTCCCGCCCCTTCCCGCGATATGTATTGAATGCGAACCGCTGGGGAAGCGGGGCGAGAAGGTGATGGGAGGATGCGCCTGAAGAATCGCGTCACGTCGGCCCGAAGGGGCGCTCCCTGCATGGTGGATTCCCATACGAGGCTTGTTATTGGGGAAGAGGGGCGGTCGCCCAAGTAGTGCGCCTGGCATCAGGCGGTCAACCTCCGAGTCGCCCAGCGTCGCTTGGGCGTCCTGCCCCTTCAGCTTCGTCTCTCTCTCTTGATTGCATCCCGCGCGACACGTGTCACGTGCGAGGGACGGCATTGGTCGGGAAGGGCGGTCTCCAGCATAGGTTGTGTGCCAGTGCGCGCTCGCCCCAGGTCGCAAAAAGCCAGCCCCTCCTCTCCCCCGCCTCTATAAATAGGGAGGGGGGCGAGGCGGAGCGTTGCTCATCCGCGCCCTTCTGCTCCAGCCTACCGTCCAGCGCCTTCCCTTTTCTTCCCCCGACGTCTCCTCCAATGCACCCTTCCATCATGGCGAGGGGTCGCGGTCGTGCTCGTGGGTCCGATGCCGCGGCGAGAGGCACCCCTAGAGTCCGATGCAGATAGTGGTGACGGCGGCGGGGGCCGGCTCCAACTCCCGCGGAAGGACTCTAGGGGCCGCAGAAGAGCAGCGTCTCGGGGCCGTGGAGGGACGGCTCCGTCCATCCGCGGTGGTCGTAGCGGCGCCCCCCTACCGCAGCCCCATGTGGGGGTCCGTGCGGAGGAGGAGGTGTAGGAGTTCATTGTGGCGATCCCTCGGCGGCAGCGGAGCTGCCTCCGCCTCTCCGACCCTTTTGCGCAGGCCATGGAGAGCAGCCGGCATCGAGGCTTCTGGCTTCGGGCGGACGACTGCTGAAACGGGCCCGCTTCGGTGGGCGTCGACCTCTCCGCCAGGAGCGCTAAGTTCCTGACGCGGGGGTGGAAGTCATTCGCCCGCTCCCGTGGCCTGGGACCCATGCATCTCCTCCACTTCAAGTTCGATGGCTCCGCCACCCTCTTTGTGAAGATCTTCGGGTTGTCCAGCGTCCGCCTGGAGTGCTGCGCGGAGAGCTCGAGTGGCAGCGATTACGACTCCTCCAGCGACAGCGACGACGACGGCAGCACCTTCGGCATCAAGCAGGAGGAGTCCGACTAGGCGCGCGGGGTGTTAGAGGAAATCGAACTCCGTCCTGACCCCGTCTCCGTTGCCGCCGAGCTTGGCGTTCTCCTTTTGTGCTTAGACCGTACCCAATGTAATCTTTATACTTGTGATATGCGTTGGGTTTTCCGTGAAGAGGAACGGGTAATTGCAGCAAATGAGTTGTATAGATAATTATAGATAATTGTAAATAAAATAAAAGATAAATAAAGGCAGCAAGGTAATAATAATGTTTATGAATTTATAAGTGAATAGACCCGAGGGCCATAGTTTTCCCTAGCGGCATCTCTCATGTAGGCAACATACGGTGGGTAACAAATTACTGTTGGGCAATTGATAGAATAGCGGATAGTTATGCGATTTTCACGGCAGTGATCATATGTATATAGGCATCACGTCCATAAACAAATAGGTTGACTCCTGCCTGCACCTATTACTATTAGTCCACTCATCGACCGCTATCCAGCATGCATCTAGAGTATTAAGTAAAACAGAGTAATGCATGGAGAACGATGACCTGATGTAGACAAAGTAAACTCAAACAATATGAATAAACCCCATCGTGTAATCCTTAGTACCAACAACACCAAGACGTGTCTTATCCCTTTCTATCACTGGGATATAGAGCACCACCGGACTGAAGCTACTACAACACACCCCTCCCACTGAAGATAGATCAATCTACTTGGCCAAAGCACATTGTCGGCATTCTGGATACCAGGGTACCCAGACTTGCCTGCTTACGGCTCAAGGCGTGGCCCACCTCGACGACCAAGTACAGCCCAGCACGGCCACACCCAACACAAGGCCCTCGCGGGGCCCCCGAGCTCGCGAGGGAAACAGCGCCACGACCTGCGGGGAGGCAGGCCTCCCCAGGCCCCCTCCTGAGGGGCGGAGACTCCTATGCAACACACGGCCTCAGGAGGCCAAGGGTGACGCCAGCCCGGCCAGTCGGGCGCCAGTACGCCAGAGCGGACAGTTTCCCCTTTGGTGCAAAGGAGGCAGGGACGCACACGGGTTCCAAAAGCGCCCCCAAAGGTTTCCACTTCAGTGCAACAAGACCAAGACCCCAAGCCCCGCAGCACGGACATCATCACCGAGCCCACCACTGCATCACCGTCGACTACTTTGCAGGCGAAGACCACCTTTCGTCAGGATAGGGTGTACCTCCTGTCCCCCTTCGAATTTGGCCATTGTGGGATCCCTTCCCACCATTGCGATAAGGGAAGAGGACCCGGGCCGCTATAAGTAGAGGCTAGTTAGCTCGGTAGAAAGAGATAGGAACCACCCCGCAAACGCACCGCTGTACTAGTTCATCCACAAACCTCCTCGCGAGGTAATCCACCAAAGGCAGGAGTAGGGTTTTACGCTTCGCAGTGGCCCGAACCTGGGTAAACTCTTGTGTGCCTTTGTCTTCCTCGCCATCGAGCGGATTATTGTGTTATGAGCTTGGAGGGGGCGAAGCTGTTGGGGAATCTTTGCACATGCCCCTAGGTTCGAATTCCTTAGGGTTTTGCGGAGCCCGAAATCCGACATTTGGCGCGCCAGGTAGGGGGCGTGTCGAACTCTTCAGCAAGCTTCGCTTCTTCTTCGCCCCGTCGCGTCGATGGCCGACGCAACCCCTGAGGCAGGGCAGCCCACGGTGCGCGGCGGCGCCCCGACTCACAGGGTCGGCTCGGCGGTCGCTTGCATCCTCGACGGATCACAGGCACCCGCCTCCAACCGCCAGGTCAAGCGGTTCCTCCGCTAGGCAGGCACGATCCGGCCACCGTTCGAGACCCCGCCGCACCGAGCGTGGCCAGAGACCGACATCAGCTTCGGCCCCGACGATCACCCCAGAACAACGGCCGCCGCCGGTGCGCTCCCCATGCTGTGCACGCCAACCATAAACCAGGTGGCGGTCACCAGAACCCTCATAGACGGCGGGACTGGCCTTAACGTCCTCTCCGTGGAGACCTTCAATGCACTACAGGTGCCTAAAGGTCAGCTCGCACCTTCAAGGCCCTTCTCTGGGGTGGCAGGGGGCTCCGTCGCCTCCTTGGGGTGGGTGCACCTCCCCGTCACTTTCGGCTCCCGCTCCAACTACCGCACCGAGCAGATCGACTTCGACGTCGCCCACATCCACCTACCTTACAACGTGATACTTGGCTACCCCGCCCTCGCCCAGTTCATGGCGGCAACGCACCCGGGCTACAACGTCATCAAGATGCCCGAGAGCGGCGGCATCCTCTCCGTCGCCGGAGACACCAAGGACGCGGCCCACACACTCAAGCTCGCCTACAAAGCTGCAGCCGCGGCGTGCCCCAGCACGGGCGACGCTGTGTAGGCCTCGGAAGGCGTTGAGGATGTCGCTAATGTCGCGCTGACGAAGAAGAAGCAAATGTTCTCTCAGAACCGGGCTGAGACGAAGCAGGTGCCTGTGGGCGACGAGAATCCTGGACTCACCTTCACTATCGGCGCCGGCTTGCCTCAGGAGCAAGAGGAGGCGCTGATAGCTTTCCTCCGTGCGAACAAAGATGCGTTCGCGTGGAACGCATCTGACCTGGTGGGAGTCCTGAGGGATGTGATCGAGCACCATCTCATGGTATGTCCCAACGCGTGACCGGTGAAGCAAAAGGCGAGGAGGCAGGCTCAAGACAAGCAGGCGTTCATTGCCCAAGAGGTTGGCAAACTGAAAGAGGCAGGGGTCATCCGAGAGGCGCAGTACCCGGAATGGCTCGCCAACCCGGTGGTCGTCCCGAAGAAGTGCGGGAAGGAGCGCCTGTGTGTTGATTTCACGAGCCTCAACAAGGCCTGCCCTCAGGACCCTTTCCCGCTGCCGCGCATCGACCAGATCGTGGACTCCACCGCCGAATGCGACCTCCTGTGCTTCCTGGACGCCTTCTCGGGCTACCATCAGATCAAGATGGCGGCGGAGGATGTTGAGAAGACAGCCTTCCTCACCACGTGCGGTGTGTTCTGCTACACTTGCATGCCCTTCGGGCTGCGGAACGCGGGCGCGACCTTCCAGCGGCTGATGCACATCGCCCTGGGGCCATAGCTCGGGAGGAACGCGGAAGCCTATGTCGACAACATTGTGGTCAAGTCGCGAGAAGCCAAGACCTTGATCGAGGATCTGGAGGAGACGTTCGCCAGCTTGAGGCGGGTGAACCTGAAGCTCAACCCCGAGAAGTGTGTCTTCGGGGTCCCATCGGGCAAACTGCTCGGTTCCTTGGTGTCGTACCGGGGGATTAGGCATCGCGGAATGAAGAGTTGCCCCCAGCACCACCCTCAGGAGCTCCAACTTGTGGTCCGGCCTCAGGAGCCCGGTTGCTCCTGGCACTGGAGCCCCAAGCCGACGACTGGACACAGGAGTTCAAAGCATACCTGCTTCACGACACGTTACCCGAAAAGGAGGAAGACGCGGAGTGCGTGGAACGACAGGCCATGGCTTATTGTCTTCGAGACGGCGAGCAGTACCGCAGGCGCCCGAATGACGTCGCGTTGCGGTGCGTATCCAGGGAGTGGGGGTGCGAGCTGCTGGCTGACATCCATGGGGGAGACCGCGGGCATCACTCCTCGTCACGCACCCTCGTAGGGAAGGCGTTTCGCACTGGCTTCTACTGGCCCTCGGTGCTCAACGATGCCACCGAGCTGGTCCGGTTTTGCGAGGCCTGTCAGTTCCACACCAAGTAAATTCATCAGCCTGCGCAAGGCCTCCAGACCATCCCGCTCTCCTGGCCCTTCGCGGTCTGGGGGCTGGATATACCGGGACCCTTCCCGCGGGTAGCAGGCGGGTACCACTACCTCTACGTCGCCATCGACAAGTTCACCAAGTGGGCGGAGGTGGAGCCCGTCCGCAACATCCCCGTCGGATCAGCCGTCAAGTTCATCAGGGGCATTGTGAGACGCTTCGGCGTCCCCAACCGCATCATCACAGACAACGGTTCACAGTTCACAAGTAACCTCTTCAGGACATATTGCGCTAACCTTGGAACGCAGATATGCTATGCCTCGGTGGCGCACCCACGGAGCAACGCTCAGGCAGAGCGCGCCAACGCGGAGGTTATACGGTGCCTCAAGACAAGGAGTTTCAAGAAGAAGCTTGAGGCCTACGGCAAGGGTTGGGTCGATGAGCTTCAGTCTGTGTAGTGGTCTATCCGCACCACTGCGACTAAGCCCACCGGTGAGACCCCGTTCTTCCTCGTCTACGGAGCCGAGGCTGTCCTCCCGCACGAAGTCAAGCACCGTTCCCCGCATGTTTTGGTATTTGACGAGGAGCGTCAGGATACCTCACGGGGGACGGACCTCGTGCTCGGGGAAGAGGCTCGGCGTCGAGCCTCGCTCCGAGCAGCTAGGTACCAGCAGGCGCTGCGGCGCAACCATTGCCGTAACATCTGCTCCAGGACCCTCAAAGTTGGAGACCTCGTCCTGAGGCGGGTCCTCTCCAGGGATGGCTTGCACAAGCTCTCGCCCATGTGGGAGGGCCCGTTCAAGGTCGCCCGCGTCTCCAGACCTGGCGCCATGCGTCTGGAGACTCAAGACGGCATCCCCATCCAGAATGCCTGGAACATCAAGCACCTCCGCGGGTTCTACCCGTGACACTCTCACGTAATAATGAGTGGGCTGTATATGCCCGGAGCCCCCCGAGGACGCGGAGGGGTTCCCTCCCACGCCCAAGTGGAAGCCCCATGCTCCACGCTGACGGACAACAGTGACCTCCAATGGCTATTCCCACGGAACGTGGATGCCCTATGTTCCGCACTGGGGGAAGACAAAGACTAGCCTAGGTGCCGGACGCGGCTTTTCTCTGCCTTTCTTGTGTTTGAATTTGCCTTTTTCCTTGGAAAGAAGTCCGAGGCTTTTTGTTGACTCTGTTTAAAGGAAAAGGGTCAAGAATTTATATTCTTGCAGCTCTCTCTCTCTCTCTCTCTCTTGAAATTTCTTTCTTCGGGATAACGCCTGCCAGCCTCTCCCTCTCGCGCCCCGCGAGCGGGGGTACTGCTGGCACGGTGCGCACACCTCACCAAGGCCGTGGCGTCCTGGTCCCCACGTGGCCTTGGCGTCCTGGTCCTCGCGTGGCACTCTCGAGCAAGCTAGCAGGCGCACACCGTCTCACCCTCGCTCGGGGGCTCCGCCGCGGCCCGGTGCGCTGTCTTAAAAAAACCCTGGAGGCTCACGCTCCCTGGGGACAAGAACCGGCAGAAACGATTGGTTGCCACTTGAACGTCAAGGGAGGCTCCCGAGCACTGCACCTCAGGAGTCTCACCGATCACGTGGCTACTCACTCGCCATTGGTCTCGTCCTGGTGATCCGGACGGCCCCAGGGGCGATCGAGGCCCCACCTTCATTGGTCTCGTCCTGGCGATCCGGACGGCCCCAACGGAGGAGGGGCATGCACGGGATCGGGCCCCGCCGACGTAGAGTGCCGCTTGAGCGTCAAAGGGGGCTCCTGAGCACTGCGCCTCAGGAGCCTCACTGGTCGCATGGCTACTCGCTCGCTGTTGGTCTCATCCTGGCGATCCGGACGGCCCCAATGGCGATCGAGGCCCCACCCCCTTTGGTCTCGTCTTGGTGATCCGGATGCCCCAACGGTGGTGGGGCATGCACGGGATCGGGCCCTGCAGACGTAGAGCGTCGAAAGGGGTTCCCCCCAAGCCGCCTCATTCGCAGTCAAGAAGAACCTCCCCATGCTCTCCAAGCGCTATCAGCTCGCTGGATGCCACTGCTAAACCTCGCGACGAGGAGGCCCGCCGCGGATGCATCAAGCTAAGCACTCTAACTACAATCCAAGGGAGGCCTCAGTTAACAGTAACACAACGACTCGAATGCGTAACGAGGGTGCTAATAAGAGGGCGCAAGCGCCAAGGTTCGTCATACACCCGAAAGGGTACCCCATGATTTTGATTACAGGCAGAAGAAAAGAAAAGACGGTGAAGGGGCCCCCGTCCTGGGGGGCCACCACTCCTGAGGCCCCGGCCTTGGTGCGCCGGCACTCAGTCAGAGTCTTCCTCCTCCTTGATGGCGCCGTGGTGGCACGTCGGCGTAGTCGCTTCCCGGGAGGGGGAGCGGCGCCGCCGCGGCTGGCTTCCCCCCGAAGTCCGGGCACGACGGCGTGGCGGGGTGTCATAGCTGTCGTCGGTCGGGCTCCCCTCGGAGGATGTATCGCTGCTGCTGGAGACATGGCGGCCATCGCCAAGGGCAAGCTCATCTCCAAGATCGCCGCTGCCGCCGCCCACCGGGCAGCACTCCAAACGCCTCCCGTCCTCACCGAAGATCTTGACGAACAGCGCCGCGGCGCCGTCGTGCTTGAAGTGGAGCGTGGGCCTCCCCTTCAGGTCGTGGGCGCGGGCGAAGGTCTGCCACCCGTGGCCCAAGAAGGCGTTGCCCACAGGGGTGACCTCGACCTCCACCCACAACGTGCCGCTGCAGCACCCGTCGGCCTGCAGCCATAGGCCTGAGGGTGCGCCAGCCGGCAACGCCTCGGCGAAGGAGCGTGGGAGCTGCAACCAGGAGCTCGCCGCCCTCTCCACTGGCACCAGGAACTCCGGGCCCGCGTCGGCCGTGCGGGCTTGCAGACGCGGTGGACGGGCACCGACTGCAAGTCTCTCCCCCCTGCCATGGCCATTGTGACCGCCGCCTCTAGCTGTGCCAGAGGAAGCGCCAGGCCCCGCAGAAAGGCGCCCGCGCCCACGGGGTGCCACCGAGGGCGTCCCGACATACTTGCGAGGGCGACCCCTACCCCTCTTGGGAGGTTGCTGGCCCGGCGTCCCCTGGCTGGCTTTTCCCTTCTCGGCGGCGGAGAACCTCCTCACTGGCGTCATGATGGAGTAGATGGAAGACAAAGGCGGGGGAGTAAGAAGAAGGAATGGGCTGGGGGCTTAGCCCCCCGCCCATTTATAGCTGGATGGAGGCCAACCGGCGTCTTCCCAGCCCCGGGCATTGATGGCCCCGCAACGTGCGACGGTTGAAGGCTAGCTTAAGCGGTTGCCGAGGCGACGTGGGAAGTGGGGTCGGTGCGCACCTCGAGCGGCGCGTGCCAGGCTCGTTCGGCGCGCTGTCCTGCCTCACGTCGCTACGTCTGCCCCCGTCGGGTCACATCCGCGTGGCCCGAGGAGAGAGAGGACTCAAGGGGTCAGCAGCATTCAAAGAGAGGCAATGATGGCCAAAGAGGCGCGCAGGCCAGGCGTCAACTCGGCTCAAGGCAGCTCCCGACGTCCTCGGGGAGCCGAGACGCCCACATCTCGTGGTGCGCCAAGCGTCAAGTCGGACCCGCAGGCGTTTGGGGCCCACGGCGCTCCGGTCCACCCTCTGAGGCTTCACCCCTAAGCTAGCTCGAGCGCGCCTCGGGCCCGGGGGCTACTATCGGCGTTCTAGTTACCAGGGTACCCAGACTTGCCTGCCTGTGGCTCAAGGCGTGGCCCACCTCGACGACCAAGTACGGCCCAGCATGGCCACGCCCAACACAAGGCCCTCACGAGGCCCCCGAGCTCGCGAGGGAAATAGCACCACGACCCGCGGGGAGGCAGGCCTCTCCAGGCCCCCTCCTGAGCGGCGGATACTCCTATGCAACAAACTGCCTCAGGAGGCCAAGGGTGATGCCAGCCCGGCCAGGCGGGCACCAGTACACCAGAGGGGATAGTTTCCCCTTTGGTGCAAAGGACGCAGGGACGCACGCGGGTTCCAAAAGCGCCCCCAAAGGTTTCCACTTCGGTGCAACAAGACCAAGACCCCAAGCCCCATAGGACGGACGTCATCACCGAGCCCACCACTGCATCACCGTCGACTACTTTGTAGGCGAAGACCACCTTTCGTCAGGATAGGGTGTACCTCCTGTCCCCCTTCGAATTTGGCCGTTGTGGGATCCCTTCACGCCATTGCGATAAGGGAAGAGGACCCAGGCCGCTATAAGTAGAGGCTAGGTAGCTCGGTAGAAAGAGAGAGGAACCACCCCGCAAACACACCACTGTACTAGTTCATCCACAAACCTCCTCGCGAGGCAATCCACCAAAGGCAGGAGTAGGGTTTTACGCTTCGCAGCGGCGCGAACCTGGGTTAACTCTTGTGTGCCTTCGTCTTCCTCGCCATCAAGCGGGGTTATTGTGTTGTGAGCTTGGAGGGGGCGAAGCTGTTGGGGAATCTTCACACACGCCCCTGGGTTCGAATTCCTTAGGGTTTTGCGGAGCCCGAAATCCGACACACATCGATAGATCGGAGAGAATTACGAAGCTATAATGATCATGCAAATAAGAATTTTCATATTCAGAGGTGACTCAAATACTTTTCATGAATAATCTGAACATAAACCCACAATTCATCGGATCCCAACAAACACACCGCACAATAGAATTACATCGGATAGATCAAAGCGAAGATGCGATGATCATTGTATTGAAGATCAAGAGATAGAGAGGTTGCCTTCTAGGTACTAGCTATGGACCCATAGGTCTATGGTGAACTACCCACAAATCATCATGAGGGCAGCAATGTTGATTAAGAGGCCCTCCGTGATCGATCCCCCCTCCGACAGGGTGCTCGAACGGAGCACCAGATGGGATCCTGTCGGAACAGAGACTTGCGGAGGCGTAAAAAGGGTTTCGGGACAACCTCCAAGGTTTTTACGATATATGAGAATTTATAGGCCAGAGAACGAGGTCGGGGTAGCCGCTAGGGGCCCACAACCCATTAGGGCATGCCCCCAGGGCGTGCCTTGTTGGCTTGTGGGGCCCTGGTGTGGCCCCCACCCTTCTTCCGAATCTCCCAGGTCTTCTCTTGTTCCGGAAAAAATCATCAAAAAGTTTCATGGCAATTGGACTTTGTTTGGTAGTGTAAACCTGAGAAGTGAAAAACATGCAGAAAACAACAACTGGCACTTGGCACTGGGTCAATAGGTTAGTGCTCAAAAATATTATAAATTGGTCCATAAAGACCCAAAAAGTATCCTAGAATGATAATATATCAGCATGGAACGATCAAAAAGTATAGATACATTGGAGACGTATCACAATCCTGCAAGTAAAAGAAGAGAAAATATTGGGTACCTTTCAGACGTTAAAGTTTATTTGTGTATCCACGAACGTCTATTCCGTTTTACATGATGAAATTGCGCTTGCGTGTTCCCTGACTCTTGGCGCTTGCCGGCGTGTACATTCCTACCTCGGGCACTTCTAAGGACGAATCCCGAGCACCCTCCGGTAGTGCGACTCTTGGCAGGGCCACCCCATCGTCCTTGCCATGGCTACGTGAGATGTTGGGCATGCTTCCAACACTCAAGCGCGCAACAATTACGACAAGGGCCCTTAGCGTGCAGGTTTTCTTACACAAGCTCTAGCTTATCGGAGAGGAATGTTGGAATATTTAAAAGAAGTTTCTACAACTTAGCTTCTTTTTTTTGTTGCGTTTCTTGGCGTAAGGCGACCATTCTTGAATGCATCTGCAGGTGCCTGCACTGCCTCTCTCCCTCGGGAAGACTTGTGCGCGGTGGCCCCTCTTCTCCTTTTCGAGAAAAAGGAAGAAGAGAAAATAAAAGAAGCTAGGAACCTAGGTGGTTCACCAGCCGCCTTATGCAGTTGACAAGTGATCACAACATCTCGCATAAGATACACAATAAATATGTACTTTGACAAAGAGTTGCGAAATACTTAGCTTTATTAACTACACATAGGGTCATCACCTGGCTTTGTACTAAGGATTACATGCCTTGCCGGCACAACTTGTATAAAAGGGGTTGCCGGGCGGTCCTGGCAACCGCGCCTCACGGCTAGAACTTGCAAAGATGCTCGATATTCCACGAGTTTTACAGCAGGGTGCCATTTTCAGTCTCCAGGCGGGCTGCGCCAGGGCTGGTGACTCGTACCACCTGGTAAGGGCCTTCCCACTTCGTGCGTCAACTTGTTTGAGCCCTTCGTGGACTGAATCCATCGAAGAACATGGTCACCTTCCTCAACAATCATGGTGCGCACTTTGCGGCTATGGTAGTGGCGCAAGGCCTGCTAGTACCGAGCACCATGTAGTGTGGTCTAGAGACGATCTTCCTCAAGGAGCGTGGCATCGTCATGCCGTAACACCTCTTGCTGGTCCTTGTCAAGGCCTGCACTCTCGGTGACCCGTACGTGAGTTCCGTGGGGAGTACTGCTTCGCGCCATGAACTAGGGAGAAGGGTGTCTCGCCGGTGGCTCCATTTGGCGTCGTCCTGATCGACCAAAGAACTGCCGGCAGCTCATCAATCCAGTGCCTCCCGTGCTTGCACAGCTGGTCAAAATTTCTCGTCTTGGGGCCACACAACACTTCAGCATTTGCCCTCTCTGCTTGCCCGTTGCTCCTGGGGTGAGCAACCGATGCAAAACAGATCTTGGCGCCAATGTCTTGACAGTATTGCATGTGCTGGTGAATTGCGTGCCGTTATCGGTGATGATCTTGTTTGGAACACCGAAGCGGCAAACAATCCCTCTGAGAAACTCGAATGCTGCTTGCAACGTTACCTTCCTCACTGGTTCCACCTTAGTCAACTTCGTGAACTTGTCGATGGCGACGAACAAGAACTCGAAGCCCCCGGTAGCTCAGGGGAGAGGGCCGACAATGTCGAGCCCCTAGACCAAGAATGCCCAGGAGAGCGACACAGTTTGAAGGGCTTGTGCCAGTTGATGTATCTTCTTGGCGTGGTATTGGCATGCTTCACATGTTGTTACCACCGCCAAGGCGTCTTGAAGGGCTGAGGGCCAGTAGAAGCCTTGTCGGAACGCCTTCCCAACAAGGGCTCGCGATCCTACATGTTAGCCGCAAATCCCCTCATGTATCTCTGCCAATAGCTGTTGTCCTTCTTCCCGAGGAATGCATTTCAATTTCACGCCGTTTGGTCTCCTCTTGTACAAGGTGTTGTCCACAAATTGGTAAATGCTTGATCGTCGGGCTACTCTTTCAGCTTCTTCCTGCTCCTCCGGAAGATCTCCTATCTGGAGGTACTGGACAATCTATTGTGCCCATGCCGGAGCCTGTGGCTCGACGACAAGGACTAAAGGCATCTCTTCCGCGGCGGGGGCCCTAGCTTCTACGACAAAGACACTTGGGTCTGCCGGAGCTTGGGGTCCTCTGGCAAGCGGGGTGTCGCTCCCGGCAACCTTCTTGGCGACCACTGGTGGCTCTGTCGAAAAGTAGTCGACGGAATTGACCTTTCTTTTCTTGTTCTGCCGCGCAGATGGGGTGACAGAAGGTTGGGTTAACCAGAGTACAAAAGTGCTCGGTTCCACAGGCAACTTTTGCGCAGCTCTCTTTGACAGGTCGTCGGCAACGATGTTCTCGGCACGAGGGACATGCTCCATTTGCAACCGGTCAAAGCGCTCCTCTAATCTCCATAGTTCGTTGATGTATGCTTCCGTCAGGGAACTCTGGTAGTCTTTATTCACTTGACACACAACAAGCTGGGAATCCCCCCGGACTATCAACTTCCTATTACCAAGATCGGCTGCTATCCGTAGTCCGGCAAGCAACCCTTCATACTCAGTCATGTTGTTTGTTGATTACTCTCGGGGGAAATGCATCTGGACCATGTACCCGAGGTGCTCTCCGGTGGGTGCTATAAGCAGCACTCCGGCACCGACGCCTAGCAGCGAGAAAGCTCCTTCAAAGTACATGATCCACTCGTGAGGCACCTCCTTGTCGTGGAGCGCTGTCTACGGGATTTCTTCGTCTGGCATTGGTGTCCATTTTGCTATGAACTCTGCCAGGGCTCTGCTATTGATTGTTGCCGTGTTCTCGAATCTTAAGTCGAAGCTGGCCAGCTCTAATGCCCACTCGACGATCCTGCCGGTCGCCTCTAGATTTCTCAGGATATGCTGCAGCGGGAACCGAGTGATGACGGTGATGTGATGTGCCTGGAAGTAGTGGCGCAGCTTCCGGGAGGCCATAAGTAGGCCAAGAAGTATTTTCTGCATCCCTGAGTATCTCGATCTATCCCCCTACAAGAGGGAGCTTACAAAGTACACGGGTCACTGCACCATCTTCATCTGCACAGTTCGCTGGCCTGCCTCTTCCGTCATATTTGCATTGCCGGCTACTTGATCTGTTGGGACTGTCGGCTTGGTAGATCCCGCCTCGTCTTCCTTAGCCTCCCTCGCTGCCACCAGCGCAACGTTCACCACTTGGTTCGTCACTGCTAGGTACAACAACAACGGTTCCTCTGGTCTTGGCGCAATTAGAGTTGGTGTTGAGGACATGTTTTTCTTCAAGTCTTGTAGCGCTGCCTCTGCTTCCAGGGTCCATGTCATTGGGCTGCCTTCTTTAGGATCTTGAAAAATGGCAGGGCGCGCTCGGCGGACTTGGAAATAAACCTACTGAGAGCGGTGATGCATCCCGCCAAGTGGCGCACGTCCTTGATGCGCTTGGGCGCCTCTAGTTGTTCAATCGCCTCAATCTTGGTGGGGTTGGCCTCAATCCTGCGCTGTGATATGAAGAACCTGAGGAGCTTGCCGGAGATGACCCTGAACATGCACTTCTCAAGGTTAAGCTTCAAATTGATTTTGCGCAGATTCGCGAATGTTTCTTCCAGGTCCTGCACCAGCGTGTCCTTGTTCTTGGTCTTGATCACTATATCATCCATGTACGTTTCCACATTCCTGTGCAGCTGCGGTCCCAGACTAATCTGAACTACCCTCGCGAATGTTGATCTGGCGCTCATCAACCCGAACGACATGCGTCTGAAGCAGTACGCGCCGCAGGGGTAATGAACGCTGTTTTCTCTTCGTCCTCCTCGGCCATGAAGATCTGGTGATATCCAGAGTATTCATCAAGGAAGGATAGGAGATCACAGCCAGCAGTTGAGTCCACAATCTGGTCAATGCTCGGCAAGGGGAATGGGTCCTTCGGGCAAGCCTTGTTGGCATCAGTAAAGTCGATGCAGAGCCTCCATTTCCCATTTGCCTTGCGTACCACCACTGGATTTGCTAACCATGTTGGGTGGGTTACGCCCCTGATCAGACCTGCTGCTTCTAACTTTTTGATTTCTTCGGCAATAAATTCTTGCCGCTCCAGGGCTTGTTTTTGGACCTTCTGCTTGACGGGGCGCGCATGGGGATAAACAACAAGGTGGTGCTCAATCGCATCCCTAAGAACACTGGGGATGTTAGACGGTTGCCAGGCAAACACATCGACATTCGCCCGTAGGAAGGTGACGAACGCTCTTTCCTATTTGCGGTCGAGGGTGGCACTTATGGTGAAAGTGCCGCCCTTGCCATTCTCCCGCATGGGCACTTGCTTCCTCTTGGGGATGGTCACTTTATCTTTCTCGCTCCTGGTGGTAGAGGTCTCTGGTAAGTCCTCGACAGGTGTGCTGCACTTCTTGGCGCGCTTCCCGGAGTCCTTACGAGACTCACCAGAGCTCTTGTTCTTCTCCTCGGGAGCTTTGTTGGTAGGAGCGAGTGCTTCGTCGGCAGACACTGCCACTGCCTCCCGGAAGAGCTTATCAACACAGAGGACTGCATTCTTGTTGTCAGCGTGGATGGTGATGACGCTCATTGGCCCTGGCATCTTGAGAGTGTTGTAGGCGTGGTGCGTTGCCGCCATGAACTTTGCCAGTGTCGGTTGGCCCAGGATTCCATTGTACGACAGCGACATCTTTGCGATGTGGAAGGTTACCCTCTCGGTCCTAAAGTTGAGCTCGCTGTCGAACATCACCGGCAGAGTGATCTTCCCCTTGGGCTGAGATCTTCTCAGGTTGACCCCTTGGAAGGAGCTCATCGATCCGTGTCAGGAATCTGTAGCCGCTTGATCACGTCAGGAGAGATCAAGTTCAACCCGGCCCCACTGTCGACCAGCATCTTCATGACCTTGAGGTTGCGTATTGTTGGCGAAACCAACAATGGCACGCACCGGACGGCGGTGATGCGGTCAGGGTGGTCCTCAGCGTCAAAGATGATGGGAGTGTTGGACCACTAGAGGGGCTTCGTCGCCTCTGCCGCTGGTTCTGCCGTGTTGACCTCATGAGCCCACTGCTCGAGCTGCCAGTGAGAGGAGTGCAAAGATGCGCCTCCGTCAACACACATGGCATCAACAGCTTTCTGGAATTCCTGGCCTTCTGTTTCTTCTTGATCTCCGTCGTCATCATCGTCTTCATCATCAGACTTCTTGTCTCAGCCTCTAGCAGGTTTCTCTTTGCGCTGCTTGGCCTTGCCGCGGCGGCCACCACGGCTACTGCTATTTTTCTTGCCGGAACCACCTGCACCATCTTGGCCCTTCTTCTTGTCCTGCCTTTCGTACTCTTGCTTCTGCTTCTCAGCAAGCTGCTCTACTTGGCGGCACTCGTTGATGTCGTGGCTCTTGGTGAGGTGGATCTTGTAGTATGGCTTGCTGGTCTTCTCTCCTGCTGCAGCCTCGTCGTCTCCGGAGCACGCGGCAACACTCTTGTCGGACCCCTCGGACTTGGCCTTCTTGCCAGAGTTGGAGTTGTCGTTTCCCTCGACAGCCATCACCGCCTTTCCTTTGCACTTCCTGTTGTGCTTCCGGCCCTTTTTCTTGGAGGCCGGTGCATCTTTGTCGTCCGAGTCGACTTCCGTGCCGACGTCCTCTCCAGGGAGCCTTCTTCCCTCTTCAGCCCGTGCGCACTTGTTGGCCAGGGCGTAGAGCTCGGCGACATCCCGCACCTTGTTGATGCTCATCTCCTCGCGCATCCGGCGATTGCGTACGTTCGTATGGAATGCAGTGATCACAGCGACTGGGTGGACATCTGGGATGTTGTGATGCACGCGGCTAAACCTTTGGATGTACTTGCGGAGGGTCTCACCGTCTCTCTGAGGAATCACATGCAAATCGCTGGGCTGCCCTGGAAGCTTGTGGCCTCCATGGTATGCGCCAATGAACTGGTTGCACAGATCCGCCCAAGAGGAAATGGACCCCTTCGGCAAGTTCATCAACCAACTCCTAACATTGGGCTTGAGCGCCAAGGGAAAATAGTTGGCTAGAATTTTCTAGTCGCGTCCCCCTGGCGGCCTATACGACGATTGTGTAGATACCGAGGAACTCGGAAGGGCTGATCTTGTCGTCGTACTTATCGGGAAACTCAGGCTTGAATGGTCTACTGGAGGGCCAGCGGACTTGCCATAGCTCGTGGGTGAATGCCGGGCAGCCCACCTCGTAAGGCAGGCTGCCAGGCACCCCCGGCGTCGGCGCATCGACAGCTAGGTCCGCACGCCCATCGGACTGTTGGCGCGTCTGACGCCGCCTCTCGATGGTGGTGCGTGCGTCCTCCTTGCGCCTGTCCTTCAAGACCTGGCGTTGCTCCTTGTTCATCCGCAGGTCCGTCGAGGCGTACGATACCTCGTCTTGCACGTCGGTCCGGCGGGTATGTTGCTGCTGACGGTGAGATTTCACGGTGTGCGCCCCCACCCCCAGCGTCGTGTCCGGCGGTGGGATCCCCCGGAGCCGCTTGGCGGGCGGCCGACGGGGCTGCTCCCTCCGGCCTGTCGCAGTTCGTGAAGCTTAGTAGGCACTGTATCGTAGCTCTCTAGTCTTCCATTTTCTCCGATGCAGGCGGAAAGTTCAGCAACAGCTGGGCCTGCGCCAGAGCTTCCTCCGCAGTCTTGGGTATGGAGCGGTGCGAGGCGTGGGTGGTGCTCTTACTCCTAGCGGCGCTAGGAGGAGCGTCTCCCCGAGCCTTCGCGTGATGCTTGTTCCCCCCAGGAGGTTGCTGTCGAGCTCGGCCCTGCGTGTCCTGAGATGGACACGCATGAGTCTTGTCCGTGCGCCGCCCAGGGTCGCCACCCTAGGGCGTTGGTTGCGGTGTTCTTGAGAAGGCTGCGGTGGGAGTCCTTTTGCCACCGCCGCTGCGGCCACTGCGTCTGCTGTGCCGGCCCCGGTTGACGCAGGCACATGGTGTGTCTCCACGAATACGGGGTCCGGCTGGCAGTTCGCGGAGCTCAACGCGGTGTTGTTGTTGCGTTCGCCGGCATGGCGATTGTGGGGTCCGCCCCCGTCCGTGTCGCCGGCCACCACCTATGAAGGTAGCTTGGACATGGACGGGGCGGGCGTCCCCGGGCCTTAGCCTTTTTGGGAGGATGGGCGTCGAAGAAGCTGTCGGCGACAACGCGCAGGGATTGAAGACGGTTCACGCAAAGGAGCCCCCTACGTAGCGTGCCAAATGTGTCGGGTTTCGACGATCTATGGGGCCGACAAGGCCCCTTTCGTGGTTCGGGGGAGAGAATCCCTTGGCGCGAAGAGCATCTCCGAGCGCTGCACGCTCAAGGGTTTAGATAGGTTCGGGCCACCGTAGCGTAATACCCTACGTCCTATATGGCGTGTGTTATTTGAGTTTACAGTACAGGAGCGTCGCAGCCCAGCAAGGATGCTTCGGGAGCGTCGCTACGCGTGTAAAATGAACAAGGAGTCAACCTCCCTAAAGGTAGCCAGGGACCTCCTTTTATATCTCAAGGGGTCACCACAGTGGCTAAAATGGTCTTTGCACATAAAAAACAATGTATATCTGCCTCCCAAAACCGTTGGCAATTGCGCTAGTAGGAAATACCTAACTCTAACGGATTAGGACAAACACATTGAACGCGCCATGAGGTGGCACGCTCGCGACGTCTCCCGGCAAGGATTGCCTCTCCTTCTGTGCCGTTTGCCCAGCTACCTCTTATTCTTTCGCCACGCCGTGGGACGGGTGTCACTAAAGCTCTAATGTAACCCAGGGAAGCAGCCACGCGCCCCGACCAGCCTCACCTACCCGCTCAACACCTGGCCGATGTAGACAACCAGCCCAGCTACGTGGAGCGACGTCTTGGCAGTCGGAGAACTTGGCGGGTGCGCTATCGCCCGAGCCCCCCGGCAAGGAAGGCTTGCTGATTTGCTCTATCCCTTGTACGAAAGGCTTGGCGTCTAGATCCAGCCCGACAGGGTCCTACCGGTCCGGAGTCCGCGGTCATATGGTGCACCAGACAGGGTACTAATGACCCCGTTCTTTAGTACACCAACACACACCCACTTAGTTTCATTTGAGCTTTCATACACTTATAGCTCTAGTGCATCCGTTGCATGCCAATCCCTAATCCTCACATTGATATCGATTGGTGGGCCTCTCCATAGCCCATTGATCTGCCTAGTTGATGTGAGACTTTCTTTCCACTTTAACTCCTTTGATATCTACCACCATACTCTGTTCCACCTATATGCTATATCCATGGCTCACGCTCATATATTGCGTGGGAGTTGAAAATGCTAAAGCGCGTTATAAGTACGTGTAAATTGCTTGGTTTGACACCAGGGTGCTCATGATTTATACTTTATGCTAGGAAGACTAAGCATGAAAGGCTATATGATATTGTAGGGATAGCGTTCGTTAGCATTATCATTTTGAAAGGACATGATTGTTTGCTAGTAAACCTGAGTATGGATGTCTTTTTGTCAAATGATAGACTATTACCTTGAGTCACTTGTATCTTAATATTCATGCCATGATTAGACATTTGTTCAAGACTATGTTAGGTAGCATTCCGCATCAAAAATTATCTTTTTATCATTTACCTACTCGAGGTCGAGTAGGAATTAAGCTTGGGATGCTGATACGTCTCCGTCATATCTATAATTTTTGATTGTTTCATGCCAATACCCTACAACTTTCATATACTTTCGGCAACATTATATATATTTTTGGGACTAGCTTACTGATCAAGTGCCGAGTGCCAGTTCCTGTTGTTTTTGCATGTTTGGCTGAAAATCTAATGGAGTCCAAATGCGAAAAAAATTACGGAGATTTTTCAGGAATATATGTGAATTTTGGGAAGAAGAATCAATGCAACATGGTGCCCGAGGTGCTCCCAATCCAACAGGGCGCGACCAGGGTGGGCGGCTGTGCCTGATGGCTTGGGACCACCTCGTAAGTCGGTTGGTGCCCTTCTTTCGCAACAAGAAAGATATTTTCCCGAGAAAACCCCCTCAAAATTCCAGCCCAATCGGAGTTACGGATCGCCGGATATTTAAGAAATGGTGAAGGGGTCAGAAAACAGGCGTGAAAACAGGAGAGAAACAAAGAGAGAGATCCAATCTCGGAGGGGCTCTTGCCCTCTGGGAGCCATGGTGACCATGGACCAGAGGGGAAACTCTCCTCCCATCTAGGGGGAGACCAAGGAAGAAGAAGGAGGGGGCTCTCTCCCCCTCTCTCTCCGTGGCGCCGGAATGCTGCCGGGGCAACCATCGTGATGACGATTTACACCAACAACTTCGTTGCCGCCACCATCAAATCTCTCCTCCTCTATGCAGCGGTGTAACACCTCTTTTCCCTGCTGTAATATCTACTTAAACATGGTTCTTAATGCTATATATTATTACCCAATGATGTGTGGCTATCCTATGATGTTTGAGTAAATTTCTTTTGTCTTATGGGTTGATTGATGATCGTGATTGGTTTGAGTTGTATGTTTTATTTTAGTGATTGATGACAATGCATTTGCGGACTAACCGTGTGCATTAAGCTTTCAGAGATTATCAGGTGGCACGAGACGGTTATTTTCCCCTCCGGTGGATAAATGAGAAGACGGTTATTTTCTGACGATTTAGTGTAGGTGGACTTGAGTCGTAGGAAAATCCGTACTATCAAGAGGGGGTCCGCATTTGGAAAGGTTGGGTGGAATCAAATCATACACATCTGCACCCCGTCCTTTCTCGGCAATATGGAGCTTCTGCCCTGAGCCTTAGGCTTCCTCTAAGTTGCCTGAGCGGTAGTATCGCTGGCCAGAGCGGTAGTACCGCTGGGTGAGCATGGCACGCGGCGCAGGCACCAGACACTCTCTCATCTGGTGTCTGTCGTCTCGCGCCACCAAGAGCGGTAGTAGGGGCGGTAGTACCAAGCGGTACTACCGCTGCCCCCTACTGTTGCTGCTGTGGTGGCTCGGGCACCCGTCGCGGTGCACCAGACACCGTTGCATCTGGTGTCTGATGACCCGCACCACTTGAGCGGTAGTAGGGGCAGTAGTAACAAGCGGTAGTACCGCCGCCCCCTACTACTGCTTGGATCTGCTCCTCCCACAGCGCCAGCGGTAGTACCGCTGGCAGGAGCGGTAGTACCGCTCCGGCGGCACTACCGCCTCCTTGACTGAGTTAGCTGTGACCAGGTTGCTGGTCTTCCGTGCGGGCGGAAGTACCGCTCCCTGGAGCGGTGCTACCGCTGATGTGCGGTTGGTTGGCTGGTAATGGGCAGATTCCCTCCCCACTATATAAGGGGGTCTTCTTCCCCAAATAGACTCACCTCGTTTCCTCTCCAAAGCTCCATCGTTGCCCCCAAACTCATTTTCGCTCGATCTCTCTCCCTAGCCAATGAAACTTGTTGAAACTCTAGGGTTTGGTTGAGAGGGCCCTGTCGGCGTCCTGGGAATGGGGGTACCCAGACTTGCCTGCCTGCGGCCCGGGGCGCGGCCTCACTCAAGACAAGGCCCTCGCGAGAGCCCCGCGCTCGCGAGGGAGACGGCGCCAAGACCCTCAGAGGGAAGAGGCCTCCCCAGGTACCCTCCTGAGTGGCAGAGATCCCTATGCAATGCTCAGCCTCGAGAGGCCGGAGGTGATGCAAGCTGGGCCAGGCGGGCACCAGCGTGCGCAGAGGAGACATATTCCTCTTTGGTGCAAAGGAGGCAAGGACGTACGCGAGTTCCCAAGGTGTCCCACCAAAGGTTTCATTCCGGTGCAACAAGACCGGACCAGTGGGCTCGGCAGGACGGATGTCACCAGCGAGCCCACAACCGCGTCACCGCCAGCTACTTTGCAGGCGAAGACCACCTTTCGTGAGGATAAGATGTACCTCCTATCCCCTTTCGAATTTGACCGTTGTGGGATCCCTTCCCGCCATTGCGATAAGGGAAGAGGACCCGGGGCTGCTATAAATAGAGGCTAGACTGCTCCGTAGAGAGGGGAGATCCAACACCACACGAGCGCCCTCACGAGACAACTCACCACTGTACTAGTTCTCCCACAAACCTCCTCGTGAGGCAATCCACCAAAAAGCAGGAGTGGGGTTTTACGCTTCGCAGCGGCCCGAACCTGGGTAAATCCTCGTGTGCTAGTCTCTTTCCCCAAGATTGTGCGAGCTCATCGGGCTAGGCTGTCGAGCTGTGAGCTTGAGGTCGCAGCTGGTGGGGAACTTCGCACACGCCCTTGTGTTCGAACCTCTTTGGGTATTGCGGAGCCCGAGATCCGACATTTGGCGCGCCAGGTAGGGGGCGTGTCGGAGTCTTCTGCAAGCTTCGCTTCTTCTTCACTCCGTCGTGTCGATGGCCGACGCCCGACAAGCTTCCTTCGGCCTTGGCGGATCCGCCTTCACCAACCTCGCCGCTACCGCCCAAGACGCGTGCCCTGGCAGCTCGGTGCTGGGCGGTCGTTACCAGGCCACCAACGTTGTCTCCACCGCCGTCGCTGCTCGTGGGAGACCTCAACGCGCATGACGCGCTGCTGATGGCGCATGAGATGCTTCGTCATCGCCCGATGCACGGGGGCTTCGACGCCTGGGCCGACCACATCGCCGAATTGGTCACCGTTGCGAGGAGGGCCTGGGTTCCGCACCCCTCTTCTCGACCACCGGCACTGGGCGCCGGGGGCTCGTTCGCCGTGCCTCTCACCTCATCTGCAGACGGCGTGCCCGCCCCTTGCCCGGGCGAGACTGGGCAGGGCCCGCCGCACGCCGTCTGGCCCCGCTAGTGGTGCCTTCGAAGGAGGTGACGGGGCGCTCCGCGCGCGCCTCAATGCGCGCACTCATGCCCCGGTGGATCATCAACAGCCTGGGTCGTCCCGGCGAGAGCGCGTCAATCGGCACAGGGACCAGGCGGCTCAAGCTTCCGGGCAGGCAGGTAACCATAACGGAGGCGCGATGGATAACCAGGGAGGCAACCCACGTCAATACACGCGCGTCCAACCCCACGGCGATGGCAGAGGTAAGCAACTTCGGGCGGAGGCTCGCCGCAGGAGGGTCTGTGGGCCGCGCGCCCAGGGCGGCGTCGCCTTGCCACCAAGGGAGGCTGCCCATGGGGCGCGCGGAGACGATTCATGAGGAAGCCAAGGCCCTTACACAGAGGCCTATGTTCCGAGCTATGTCATATCTGCGGATGGCGCGGTGGATCACACGCCCCCCGCGGGATCCAGCATCCTCCCGGAGTAGGGAGATATCCCGGACGTCCTCTCCAAGCCGGGCCTGGGGGCTTCCACTGATAAGGCACCAGGCCAGGTTGGTGCAAGCGAGGGGGCGTCCCGGGATGCGCGGGGGCGCGGCACAGCCGCCGCCCTCGCGAGCAAGCAGCACGCAGCCAAGCCCTCTGGGCCGCAGGGGCAACCGCCTAGGGGGACTGGCAGGGTACGAGCAGCGCGGGGCATGCGCGGCAACGGGGGCGCCGGCGCGGCCCCCAGGAGGCAGGGCCTCGCGAGGTCCTCGGGTCGTGGTCTGGGCGGCGCCCCGATGCCTCACAAGGCGGCTTCACCGAGACAACACCCCTATGGCTGCGCTGGGTGCATTGTGCTCATGTTTGGGTCGCGGGAGCGCAATCCCGTGGCTACGCGGGGAACGATGCACTCAGGTTTGGGCTGTAGGGGCGCGCAACCGCGCAGAAATGCGCGGGATGGCTCTTGACTGAGTTGGGAGCACCTAGGCCATGCGCCCGGGGGCTTGCCCAGCTATCTTCGGCCGTGACACTCTCACGTAATAATGAGTGGGATGTATACGCCCGGTGCCCCCCAAGGACGCGGAGGGATTCCATCCCACACCCAAGTGGAAGCCCTATGCTCCGCGCTGGCGGACAACACTGTCCTCCAATGACTATGCCCATGCAACATGGATGCCCTATGCTCCGCGCTGGGGGAAGACGAAGACGAAGACTAGCCTAGGTGCCGGACGTGGCTGTTGATTGTTCCTTTTTGTATTCGAATTGCCACTTTTTGAAATGAAACTCGAAAGTTTCGTAACTCTATTTAAAAAAGGGGTGGGGATTTTCTCTCTTCGCGATTCTTTTTCTGGTCTTGAAATATCGTTTTCTGAATCGACACCTGTCGGTCTCCCCCTCATGCACCCCGCGAGCGGGGGCGGCACGGGCACGGTGTGCACACCTAGCCAAGGCCCTGGCACCTTGGTCCTCGCGTGGCGCCTCTGGCAAGCCGGCAAGGGCCTGTTGCCTCGGAAGCATCCATCTTTTAGCGGCCGACCCTCGATCGGGGGCTTCGGCCGCGGCCCGGTGCAGCATCATGGAGCCTCAGGAGGCTCAGGCACCTCTCGGGGCAGGAACCGACGAAAAGGTATGGGAGCCGCTCGAGCGTCAAGGGGGACTCCTGAGCAACACGCCTCAGGGCCTCACTGGTCACGTAGCCCCTCGCCCCTTGGTCTCGTCCTGGTGATCCGGACGCCCCAACGGCGGTCGAGGTATGCGCAGGATTGGGCCCCACCGACATAGAGTGACGAAAGGGCTCCCAAACCATTCCGCTCGCAAGGAAGAAGCCTTCCCTGGCGGGATCCTCAAGCTCCCTGGACGCCCCAGCTGCACCTCACAACGCACAAGCTCGCCACGGCCCACCAAGCTAAGTACCCCAACCATAAAGAGCAGAAATTTTTTGATCCGATGATAGCCTGAATGCTGGGTATGAGACATGAACGCTAATGTGAGAATGCAGGCACTACGGTTTACTGTGCGCCCCATCAGGCTTCTTGTGACTCCAGGTACAGGGAAGAGCAGCGCAAGGGAAGGAATCCGGCCTCTCTAGGCGACGTTGCTAAAACCCCGGCCTTGGGGTGGCATGTCCCTCCTCAGGAGGGTCCGCCTTGTGAGGCCCCGACAGGCCGTCATCGCCGGGCATAGTGCGACACCCCCGCGGACCTCTCAAAGGGCATCGGGCGCGGAGCAGTGGCACAGTGGGATGAGCGAAGGTGTGAGGGAGTGCGTGGCGCCGCACCAACAATAGCCCAAAACTCCGCGCAGGAGACGAGGGCGCGCCACACAAAACAAGCAATTAACAGTTTAAAAGAAGAGGGAAGAAGACGAAGGTAAAATGCAAAAGTTTAATGCCCTCGGGGGCCAAGTGCTTCTTGATGTAACAGGGACCAGAGGAGGAAAATAGGGGAAGCCTAGGCGGAGGAGCCGCTGTCACCATCCAGACCATCGCCCGCCTCGGCGCCGGAGTCGTCGCCCTCATCGGAGGAAGGTTCTTGGATGAACCGTTCCACTAGGGACTCCACGTGTGGGGGCACCTCGTCCCTGAGGGGCCTCTGGAGCTCCTCAGGCACCGGCTCCATGACGCGGGGGAGATCAAGCTCCGGGACGTGGCGGCGCAGGTTTGAGAAGACGCGCGTCAACGCGATGTCCAGGAGGTCACGCGCGCTGGACATGTTGTCCTCGTACACCCGGGAGACGCCGGTCTCCAGCGCCTGAACCACCTTGCGGAAGAAGTTGAGGTAGCCTCCATCGCCGTGTGCGCACAGCAGCGCGGGGGCTTCCCTGACGAACCGGCTCACCGCACCGACCGGCGGTGGGCGATATCCAGGTACTGCTTGGCGCGCTGCGCCCCCAGCATCTTCGCGTGCGCCGCCTCGTCCTGGGCGGCCTGCACGGCGTTGGCTGCCCCCTTGATTTGGGCCTGGAGGGACGCCAGCTCTGCCTGGGTCTCCGCCTGGGTCTCCGCCTCGCCCTTGGGCGCGGCCTGGAGGACGACCTCGGCGTCCGCCAGCTGGGCCCTCAACGCGTCCGCCTCCTCCTGGAGCTCGTCGAGCCTGCGCCTCTTGGGCGCAGGCGCCCTTGGAGGAGGAAACAATTAGGTCCGGTGTGTCGGGCGTGATTGCAAGAGAAGGGGGTGGATGATGGAACACTTACTCGTCGATGATGGCCTAGCGCCGGCGAGCTTGGGCTGGCCTTGAAGGCCCCCGCCGCTGCCTCTAGAGGCTGGCGGTGGGGCCGAGGACCCCGTGCGCTTCCCCGCACCTGCTGCACTCCCTCCAGACGCCATGGAGGATAAGGGAAGAGAGGAGGATGACAAAGATATCTTTGGAAGGATGGGAAGCGAGAGGGCGCGTCAGGATGGCAAGACCCCCCGGGCGGGGCGGGTTTATAGGCGCAAGCGCTGCCCATGGGGTGTCGTGGGGAGTGGGGGCGCCGTGCGCTCCTCGGGCGCCGCGTGCCAGACTCGGTCGACGAGCTGCCCTGCTTCACGTCGTTTCATCTGCCCTCGTCGGATCACATCCGCATGGCCCGAGGGGGGGAGACACAAGGAGACAACCGCATTCAAGGAAGGGCAATGATGGCCGGCGTGGCGCGCAGGCCTCGCGTCAGCTTGACTCGGGGTGGTTCCCGACGTCTTCGGGGAGCGGAGGCGTCCGCGTCCCGTTATGCGCCACATGCCAGGTTGGGCCCGCAGGCGATTGGGGCCCGTGGCGCTCAGGTCGGCTTCTTCGGCTTCGCCCCGAAGCCAACCCAAGCGGTCCTTGGGCCCGGGGGCTGCTGTCGGCGTCCTGGGAACGGGGGTACCTAGACTTGCCTGCATGCGGCCCGGGGCGTGGCCCACTTTTACAGCCAAGCACGGCCCGGCGCGGCCTCACTCAAGACAAGGCCCTCGCGAGAGCCCCGCGCTCGCGAGGGAGATGGTGCAAAGACCCTCAGAGGGAAGAGGCCTCCCTAGGCACCCTCCTGAGTGGCGGAGATCCCTATGCAACGCTCAGCCTCGGGAGGCCGGAGGTGACGCAAGCCAAGCCAGGCGGGCACCAACGCGCGCAGAGGAGACAGATTCCTCTTTGGTGCAAAGGAGGCAAGGACGTACGCGGGTTCCCAAGGCGTCCCACCATAGGTTTCCATTCCGGTGCAACAAGACCGGACCAGCGGACTCGGCAGGACGGATGTCACCAGCGAGCCCCCACCGCGTCACCGCTAGCTACTTTGCAGGCGAAGACCACCTTTCGTCAGGATAAGATGTACCTCCTGTCCCCTTTCGAATTTGGCCGTTGTGGGATCGATTCCCGCCATTGCGATAAGGGAAGAGTGAGGGAGTCCTGGATTAAGGGGTCCTCGGGAGGCCGACCTATTTCTTATGGGCCGGACTGTATGGGCCGTTTGCCGAGCACTGGATTGATCGAAGACCCTGTCTCCAGGAAGCAAGCTTCGAGGATCATGGCGTATTCTCCACGTTTGGAGTAGTGAATAGGCATGTTTATCCCTTCGACGTGTAACCGACCATGTGTAAACCCTAGGTACCCTCGGCGTCTATATAAGCCAAAGGGTTTTAGGTTGTAGGCCAACAGAACTCATCTAGGGTTTTAGTCATACGATCTCGTGGTAGATCAACTCTGTAACCCTTATACCGTCAATATAATCAAGAAGGACGTTGGGTATTACCTCCATAGGAGGGCCCGAACCTGGGTAAACATCGTCTCCCACCTCTCCTGTTACCATCGATCCTAGTCTCACAGCTCGGGACCCCCTAGCCGAGATCCGCCGGTTTTGACACCGACATTGGTGCTTTCATTGAGAGTTCCTCTGTGATCGCCAAAGGAATCGATGGCTCGTCTCGTCATCAACGAAGAGGTCCGCAACACGGGTACTTTCGTCCCCAGGCAGATTTTCGCTTTCGGCAGCATTGTGCTGCACGCCGACCCGACCGGCCATCTAGGCCGTGTCGGAAGCTTCGCCCCTGATCAAGAGGTCAGATTTGGGAACCTGGAGTTCTCTGTAGACTCTCGGGGCGACCTGTCACTTACCGGGCTCGCAGTCCCACCTGCCACGCCCGAAGACTGTGAGGCTTTAACCTCAGATCCATCTTTTGGTCCCGCCCATGGGATCTGCCCGGGCGAGGACCCAGCTTTCAGTCCGGACCCGGTCATAGTGCCAGAGGCCCGGACACCTGTTCTTTCCGAACACTCCCCCCGCGCGGACGCATCGGAGGTTAACTCCGGAAGCTCCGAGCAGGCCAACCCGATCGAGCTCTCGATACTCAACGAGGCCCAAGATCGGATCTCGTCGTTGAAGATTGCCGACGACCCGACCCCGATCTGTGCTCAGGCCAGGCTCAAGGCGGGTCAGGGCAAATTTTTCGTCCCACCCACCACCCACTTGGTAGCCACTGTCGAGGATTAACCGACATGTTGGACTATGCCTCCGTGGAGGCAGATTACATGGATGAGGAGGATCGCGCCCTCACCCCCGTTAACACTAGGCGATGGACTGCCACCTCCACATACAACGTCTACATGGTGGACACTCCGAAAAACGATGGCGACAAATTGGACGAAGCGCCATCAAGACGCCGAAAGCCGCATAAACGGTCAAAAGGAAAAAAGGGAAGAAAAGCTATCGACGGCACCGGGGACGGAGACACCCCGGAAGACCTCGGCAATCCCAAAATCCCCGAACACCCGTTAGAGGGTCAGGAGAGGCCGGAAGACCTGTGCAACCCCGACGATCTACATGATTCCGAGGACGACAATTACCTCCGCTCTGCCGAAGAGGAGGACATCCCGGAGGCCGATGACTTCGCCATCCCCAATAATCCTGAAGATCAGGAACTGTTCAGGCAACAACTTATAGCCACGGCCCGCAGCCTGAAAGCAAAGGAATGGCAGCTCAAAGCCGAACAAGACGACCTCAACGATCGATGGACGAGAGTCCTCTCAGCTGAGGAAGGATACGACACTGGTCTATCGGACCAACCTAAGAGCTATCCGCGCAGAAGGCTGCTGCCACACTTCGATGACGAGCTCACTGATACGCCGTCCCCCAAACATAACACATACGATAGGCCAGACCGCCCTCCTCGAGGACGAGACAGGGCAGCTGACGACACCGGCTATAGGCCGACGATACCCCGTAGACGGGGAAAGGAGCCACTAGAGCCCGATGACAGGTTCGACCTGCGAGACGACCTGGACTATAGAGCAAGTCGTACGCGATCCATCTACGGATCCAGAGGATACTCACCCGATAGACGGGAAAGGTACCGGCCTTGGTTCGACCGCAACAATGAAGGTCGGGAACGAAACCAAGCTAGGACAGACGCCGATCACCGGCGCGACATAGCTCGGGTCAGAGGCGCTGCCCACCCACTGTGCTTCACGGACGAGGTGATGCGGCATCAGTTCCCGGAAGGGTTTAAACCCGTAAACATAGAACAATACGATGGCACAACTGACCCAACCGTATGGATCGAGGATTTCCTCCTCCACATCCACATGGCGCGAGGAGATGACCTCCACACCATCAAATACCTACACCTGAAGCTTAAGGGGCCAGCTCGGCACTGGTTAAATAGCCTCCCCGAAAATTCCATTGGGTGCTGGGAGGACCTAGAAGAGGCATTCCGATCTAACTTCCAGGGCACTTATGTTCGGCCGCCGGACTCCTCCGACCAAAGCAACTTCGTCCAGAAGCCGGGAGAGTCCGCGCGGCTATTCTGGAATCGTTTCTTGACCAAGAAAAACCAGATCGTGGATTGCCCGGACGCCAAAGCAATAGCCTCTTTCAGGCACAATATTCGAGATGAATGGCTGGCTCGTCAGCTCGGCCAGGACAAACCAAGGACAATGTCCACCCTCACATCACTCATGACCCGCTCTTGCGCGGGCGAGGATAACTAGCTAGCAAGACGTAGCCACAACCCCAAAGACCCCAGAACCTCTGAAGTTCGGGATGGAAACGGGAAACCGAAGCGCAACAAGAACAAGCGCCGGCACAATAATAGTGATGCCGATGACACGGCTGTTAATGCCGGCTTCCGCAACTCCCGGCCTGGGCAGCGGAAGAAGCCTCCTAAAGGCAATCGCGACGGACCCACCCCGCTAGACAAGATCCTGGAGAGGCCTTGCCAGATCCACGACACTCAAGAGAAGCCCGTCAACCACACCAACCGTAACTGTTGGGTCTTCAAACAGGCCGGCAAGCTCGCATCCAAGGACCAAGGCAAGAGCCCACGCAGCGAGGACGAGGATGAGCCCCGTGGTCCGATCGGTGGCAGACAAAAGAAATTTCCTCCAGAGGTAAAAACAGTAAATATGATATACGCCATCCATATACCCAAAAAGGATAGGAAGCGCACCCTTCGGGATGTCTACGCCATAGAGCCTGTAGCCCCGAAGTATAACCCATGGTCGGCATACCCTTTCACCTTCGATCGACGTGACCACCCGACCAGTATCCGTCATGGGGGTTCGGCCGCCCTAGTCCTAGACCCCATCATAGACGGGTATCACCTCACTAAAATCCTAATGGACGGAGGAAGTAGCCTCAATCTGATTTACTCAGATACGGTGAAACATATGGGCATAGATCCGTCAAGGATCAAGCCCAGCAACACTACCTTTAAAGGAGTGATCCCAGGCGTCGAAGCCCGGTGCACGGGCTTTGTAAGCCTGGAAGTAGTGTTCAGCTTGCCCGATAACTTTCGAAGCGAGGACTTGATCTTCAACATCGTACCTTTCCGCAGCGGCTATCACGCCCTGCTCGTCCGTACAGCGTTCGCTCGCTTTAACGCCGTCCCGCACTACGCATACCTCAAGCTCAAAATGCCCGGCCCCAAGGGGATCATTACTGTCAATGGCAAGACAGAGCGCTGCCTCCGAACTGAGGAACACGCGTTGGCCCCAGCGGCCGAATTCCATTACACTGATGATCGGCAAGCGCCGGCATCTGCCGTAAAGGCACCCAAGGCTGGGAAGCGAGCTCGGTCCCAACCCGAAGTACCAGAACCTTCTTCTCCCCATAAATAGGGACTCACCCCCCATCGCACGGCCCTAGAACCGGCAAAGTACGTGCCAAGGAGGCACAACTTCGTGCTCAAAATTCCATGGGCAGCGGTGGGGAGAAATTATCAAAGGGTAAGTGTTCGGCTGGACCGAACTATCACCACCAATACGTCTTCGGACACACTATAGGTACCATAAAGTACCTGCTAAGGCGTTAAGCTAATCCATACTTCGGCGACTTCTCAAGATTTTTTCTCCAAGGTCCGTTCGCCGAACAGCAAAGCCCATAGAGGTATACACCTCCTTAGGTGACGCAGGAGCGGACAAACTATAGGGCACGTCGAGGACGTCAGGTCACCCATCGAAGACCCCTGGTACAACCACTCCTGTAAGGTTTATATTTTATTTTTTAAATACCAGTAAACAGTTGCATTAGGAATTTGAATAATAAGAGTTGTTGAGTAAAATACAGATATATCATACAAGATTTCTTCGCTGTCCTTTTTTGGCACACTCTCTATTTTCTCCCTCTTCTTGCGAGCCTGTTTGGTATACTTTACGATGCAACCGGCTAATAGACCGGGGGCTCGAACTTAAAAAATCGCCCTAAGCACAACTGATTGTGCGTTCGGCATCTTGGAATCCCGCTTTATATGCATTGGTTCCCAACTATGTCTTGGGTCAATAGTTGGGTTGCCCCGCTCCTGTGCTTGCCCCTTTACGTTCCGCTCGTTCGGCTAAAAGGGCAAAGGGAGAACCGCTGCGATTGTGCTTCCGGCTAGCCTGGTCAAGCACCTCAGCGGAGAAAGCCGAAAACTAACTGTCATGGTATGCGAGAACCGGTCTGCGAATCCGAGCATTAAATAAACCTCGTTAGAGGTTACTCCGTGTCATACGATGGGTTTGGTATTAGTTCAAACCATGTGATATCGGCTTTGTCCGCGGTTCATCCGAACATCACAACCCCTGGGGGCTCGTCATCAGCCCCCCACAACCCTTTCTCGCGCCCCTACGGCTAAGTGAAAGCAATAAAGCATTATGGTCCGATTGCCTTGTCCGCCCCACACTACTGCCTTCGGGTACTGATAGCTCGGCTAAGGGTCACAGTGCGTTGGCAGAGACACCCCGCGTAGTATCTACATGGGGGCTGAAGCCGACGACTCACAGCTTTTAGTTTTAATGGCCACACAGGAGTTATAAAGGACGCAAAACACGACAGACATGATAAACCATGCATCTTAAACATAAACGCGTTAAAAGGTCTTCGGACATATTACAACGCTCTACTCATAAATGTTATCTCTAGAACACTGCGACTCTATCGCCCGAGCACCCTCCATTACTCCGGAGAAGTATAGCTCGGGGCACCTATGCTCCTTTCCAGGAGGCGGAGGGGCGGTGGCTATCTTCATCGGATCCAGCCCCGGCCAGTGCACCTTGGCCTTCGCAAAGGTCATCCGAGCTCCCTCGATACAGGAGGACCGCCTTAGCGCGTCGATCCGGGGCGAGGCGTCGCTCAGCTTCTGCACCAGGCCAAAGTAGCTGCCCGGCAGTGGCTCATTGGGCCATAGCCGGATGCAGAGATCCTTCATGGCCGGCTCCGCCATCCGGTGTAGCTCCATCAGCTGCTTCAGCTGCTCAACAAGGAGAGGAGAGCGCTCGGGGGCTTCAAACTGCGCCCAAAACAGCCGAGCTTCATCTCCTTCTCCCCGCGAAGCATAGAACTGGTTCGCGTCCGCTGTGCTCTTCTGGAGGTCCAAGCAGGCGCCTGAGGAACGCCATACTTGGGTAAGCAACTCGAACTTGCTATCCCCGAAGACACACTGCAATAAATATGGCTTACCATCCATGATAGCCTTGGCTTGGATGACTTGCTCTTCAAAAGACCGCCTATCCACCCGCTCCTTTTGGAGATTGGTTTTCAGGGTGGATAGTTCGGCGGCCTGCTCCTTGCCCTTCTGCTCAAGGTCCTCGCACTTTTGGCCGGCGTCCTTGAGCTCCTGTTGGATTTCCTCCACCTGAGCCTCATGCTTGTCGCTGGTGGCTCTTAAGGCCGATGGCGTGGTAGCCGCTTCTTTGGCCGCTGCCTTCTCAACCGCAGCCTCTTGCTTCGCCTTCTCAAGCTCGGCCTTGAGCTTCTCAATTTCCTTCGCCGAGTCTGCGTAAGCATTACAACACATCAAAAAATACTGCTTTAATAGTACGGTGATGAAGAATTTGGATACTCTAATCCAGCTTCCCTTGTGCCTCGTCGAATCTCTTGTTCAGAGCGTCAAGCTCGTCTTCGGAGCTCTTGAGCTTCCGATTTAGCTCGTCCAGCTCGGCAGCATTAGCAGCCGCCGCCGTCGACGAAGCCTGTAAAAAACAAAACCATATCAAGTTACATGGGTTCAAAACTTCCGAACTGTCATAAATATGATCCTATGTCCGGTCCTCTTGAGGGCTGTTAGAACGTTCCGAACAAACATTGTCCTATACATAGTTTGGATAAGGATCTACGATCGACCCCCAGGTAAGTTTTTCCAAACTCACCTAGGGCTCGGGGGCTGCCATGTATATAATGATAACTCAGAGAAATTAATATTTCACAAACAGAGCATTACGTCGCTCACTGGGTGCGGTGCTCCTCGGAGATGGAGGCGCTCGACAGAGCCTCCCCCATAGCCGGCCAACCATTGGTCGGTGGCGCCGGCGGAGATCGGTTAACCTGATCTCCAACCGGGGATTGAACCGGTGCTTCCGGAGGCATGGTGCGCTCCGGAGACGACCTTGGAGGTGACTGAACATCTCCTCGTCCGGTCTCCTCAGTATCCGGGAGGGGCTTCTCCCCCCGGTCTTCGGCGACCGAGGTGTTAGCCTCGACCATGACGTCATCGCCCCCACCTCCAGTGTCCGGCTCCAAAGGAGCCTGTTGGGATGACACCTCCGCGGCATCCTTCGCGGCGCCCGGAGGAGAAGGGTGCGACGCGGTCCTACTCTCCGCTAGCTCGGCGGGCGGGGTCTCCCCGTCCGAAACTTGATCGGTGGGGAGAACACGCGGTGGGCTGCAAGTCAGTAGGCGTTCACATGTTAGTAACATTCAAAACTTAGCACTAATAGCCCAGGAGGTCTTCGGATCTTTACCTTCGAGCTGGGGGCTTGACCCTGAGGTTCCTTCGTGGAACCCTCTCGAAGTCCTCGGACTCGGTATCTGAGTCCGAACTGTCGTCGGACAGAACTACCTGTGTCCGGCGCACTTTCTTCGGGGCGGGAGGAGGTACATCCTCTGAGGCGTCCGATGACGCCGCCCTCTTTCCTGTAAGGGGGGAATCGCCTCCCCCCTCACCCTCGTGCTCCTCCTCTTGATTCGAGGAGGCGTGGGTTTCCTCGGACACAGCCCCTGGCTGGTCCCTGATGCGCAGGCCTGCTCAGCCTGGTTTCTTCTTCTCTTTCTTCTCTGGCGCCTTGTAAGGCGCCACGACGAGCATCTCCGACAGCAGCTGGGACGTAGGGTCTTTGGGCTATGGAGCAGGGCAGTTGATGCCCATGGCCTTGCTCATCCATTCCTGCAGAAATGATCGGAAGGTACTTAGATTTTCTTTAGGAAAACGAAGCCGATCTAATGAAACTATGTTATACCTCGGAAGGGGGTTTATTGGCGCTCAGGCCCCGGTCCTCCTTCTTGGCTGGCCAGTTCTCCTACGCCTTGAACAACGCCTTCCATAGCTTCCCCCGAGTGGTGCGGAAGAGCTGAAGAATTGTAGGCTCATCGTCAGTCTGATAAGTCCACATAGGAGAGCCCCGGCGCTGGCAGGGGAGGATGTGCCGCTGGAGCATAATCTGGACCACGTTGGTCAGCTCGATCTTGTCCTTGATCATGGAGGCGATCCCCCTCTACAGGTCGTCCACCTCTGTATCCGACCCCCAGTCGAGGCCCTTGCGGACCCATGAGGTCAATCCGGTCGGGGGGCCGGATCTGAATTCGGCAGGAACAGTTCCGCCCTCCTCCCTTGGCTCGTTGATGTAAAACCACTCTTTTTGCCAAGTCTTGATGGTGTCGATGAAGGGGCCGGATGGCCATACTGCGCGGGGAAGCTTGCTGATGACCACCCTGCCGTAGTCTGCATGTGCGCCTGCGACACACTTCGGCTTGATGTTAAAGATCTTGAGCCATAGTCCGAAGTGTGGTTCGACCCGCAAGAAGGCCTCGCAGACGATGATGAAGGCCGATATATGCATGAAGGAGTTCGGCGGGAGGTCGTGGAAGTCGAGTCCGTAGATGAACATGAGGCCCCTCACGAAGGGGTGGAGCGGGAAGCTAAGTCCTCGGATGAAATGAGAAATGAAGACCACCCTCTCGCCTGGTTTGGGGGTGGGGATCACCTGGCCCTCCTCCGCGGCGCCGTGGAAGATATTGGCGGGGAGGTAGCCGGCGTCCTTGAGGTCCCGGATGTCCTGGTCCGTGACCGTGGAAGCCTCCCACTTGCCGTTAGAGCCGGAGCTGGCCATGGCAGAGCTCGGAGGAGGAAGGGTGGAAAACCTAGATCTGGGCTCTGGAAGCTCAAGATGTTGGGGAGGCAGGGATGTGAATGGGAAGTGCGGTTTAGCCTTGGGGTTTTCTTTCCCTTTTATTATGCTTATTGCCGGTTAGCCTCCCTTCACTGCGCCGTGAATCCCTCCGCTTCCCAAGACGTGCGTGCCGTTATACGCGCATGATTAAACATATCCCGTGTGAAATGGAGCACGGTCTGTGCATTGATGGATCGTGCTAGTAAAAACGGCCTCGAACCGCGAATCGAGCTTTTTCGACTGGTTCAGCGGTCGTGGTGGGCCGTGACCTTTCATCTGAAAGGTTGGCAGAGAGCACTATTGACTCCTTGACGTTTGACCTTCAGGGCCGAGTTATTCATGGTGTTCGGACGATCTATGATCGGAGAAACTACACGTCGTCGGAGGCCGAACTAAAGCCCGGCCGATCACTATTTGGAGAAAGGAACTCACCTCGCAAGCCGAAGATTCCGATCATATGAAGCAGCTGGAGCTAGGACCCTTGGCGTTGGAGGCTAGTTCGGGGGCTACTGAGGGAGTCCTGAATTAAGGGGTCCTCGGGAGGCCGACCTATTTCTTATGGGCCGGACTGTATGGGCCGTTTGCCGAGCACTAGATTGATCGAAGACCCTGTCTCCAGGAAGCAAGCTTCGAGGATCGTGGCGTATTCTCCACGTTTGGAGTAGTGAATAGGCATGTTTATCCCTTCGACGTGTAACCGACCATGTGTAAACCCTAGGTACCCTCGGCGTCTATATAAGCCGAAGGGTTTTAGGTTGTATGCCAACAGAACTCATCGAGGGTTTTAGTCATACGATCTCGTGGTAGATCAACTCTGTAACCCTTATACCGTCAATATAATAAAGCAGGACGTAGGGTATTACCTCCATAGGAGGGCCCGAACCTGGGTAAACATCATCTCCCACCTCTCCTGTTACCATCGATCCTAGTCTCACAGCTCGGGACCCCCTACCCGAGATCCGCCGGTTTTGACACCAACAAGAGGACCTGGGCCGCTATAAATAGAGGCTAGACTGCTCCGTAGAGAGGGGAGATCCAACACCACCCGAGCGCCCTCGCGAGGCAACTCACCACTGTCCTAGTTCTCCCACAAACCTCCTCGTGAGGCAATCCACCAAAAAGCAGGAGTAGGGTTTTACGCTTCGCTGCGGACCGAACCTGGGTAAATCCTCGTGTGCTAGTCTCTTTCCCCACAATTGTGCGAGTTCATTGGGCTAGGCTGTCGAGCTGTGAGCTTGAGGTCGAAGCTGGTGGGGATCTTCGCACACGCCCCTGTGTTCCAACCTCTTTGGGTTTTGCGGAGCCCGAGATCCGACAGGCCCCGATCTACACTTCCACCAAGAGAAATTTGATTCCCCCCACTAATCCCTTGCGGATCTTGTTACTCTTAGGTGTTTGAGCACCCTAGAAGGAAGAGGTCACCTCGAAGCCATATTCCATTGTGGTGTTGGGAGCCTCCAATTAAGTTGTGGTGATTTCCCCAACCTTGTTTGTAAAGGTCCGATTGCCGCCTTCAAGAGAACCACTAGTGGAATCACGGCATCTCGCATTGTGTGAGGGGTGAGGAGAATATGGTGGCCTTAGTGGCATCTTGGGGAGCATTGTGCCTCCACACCGCTTTAACGGAGACGTACTAACCCTCAAAGGGAAGGAACTTCGGTAACACTTCCTCGTCTACATCGATTCCACTTGTGGTTACTTCTGACCTTTACTTTGTGCAAGCTTTACTTATTTTGTATCCTTTGCTTGCTTGTGTTGTTATTGTTGTTAGCATCATATTGGTTGCTCACCTAGTTGCATATCTAGAGAACCAATTTGTTGCTAAACCTAATTTGCTAAAGAAAAGTTGAAAACTGGTAGTTGCCTATTCACCCCCCGTCTAGACAACCATATTGATCCTTTCAATTGGTATCCGAGCCACGTCTCTTTATTAAGGGTTATACCACCCGAAGAGTATGGTTAACGATGGGGAGCGAGTTGTGGATTCACCCGAGGTCGGGGGCTTGAGCACGGTCTCCCAAGAGGATTTAAATGAGGTAATGTCCTCACTTAAATCTTCTATGACGACCGAGGTCAACTCCATGTTTAAAGATTTCCTTGATAGTCTCAAACTTTCTACCGATCTGACTCAAGTGGGTAATCCCACTAACTTGACATCGGATGTCCACTCCGGTAAGGAGGGGGCCAGCACTGTCAAGAACAAGTTACCTCAAGAAAATAGTGGGTCGGGTACCTTTGCCTCGATACCCCCTCCCGTGGTCTATGGAGGACCGGTGCACCCACCTCATATAGTTAATCTTGGTCCTCCTCGTAAATTAGTTAATAATGATTTTGCTAATTGGATTTTTCGTATGAAGTCTCATTTGAATCACAGCTCAACTCAACTTTGGAGAATCATTGAGCAAGGATACTACCCGCATGATCCAAACAACCTCACTCCAAGAGAAGAGGCCGACAATCAACTCAATCACCCCGCCTTGTTCATTCTTCATGCTGTAGTGCCTCCTGAAGATCTAGCTCACTTGTGTCCCTTCACTGATGCTAAGGATTGTTGGGAACACATTGTCTCTTTATACAAATGCAGCTCAAGCATTCAACGGTCCAACTTTGAGGTAGTGCTTGATGAAGCCGATGAATTTGTGATGAATGAAGATGAGGACCCTCGTGAGCTTTACCGTCGTCAAGCGACATGTTGGATGAGTTTATTGCAATGAACATCTTGAACAAGAGCGCCGAAAATGCTCTATCTCGTGTTCAACGGGAAAAGAAATCATCACACAACCTTGCTTTGAAGTCCAAGGTCATTCAAGAAGAAGAAGAAGAAGAAGTAGAAGAAGAAGATGAGGAAGAGAAGGGTTGCCCTGAAGACACCAAATATGCTTACCATGAACACATGGCTCTCACATCTAGGCAATTTTGGGGCAACAAGAGAAACACAAGGCCCAACTTCTCCAAGAACAACTCAAGTGGGTTAAACGCCAAGCAAAGTGTGAGGACTTGCTACAACTTTGGTAATGTGAGTCACTTCGTGGTGGATTGCCCATATGAGAAGAGGGAAGACAATGGCGGCAAACTCATCCGCAAAGATAAGGCCAAGTCCTTCCCCAACAAGAACAACTTCACAAAGAAGGCGCCTCACAAGGTGTTGGTGGCTCAAGAAGAGTATCCCTCCGATGATGATATTGATGACGAAGATACAAGTGGTGAATGTTGGCGATGGCCACAGTCGCAATTGCATCCTCTACCCCAACCAAAGTGTCTCTCTTCGACGCCCCCAACGAGAACCACACTGCTAGGTGCCTTATGGCCAAAGGTATCACCAAGGTAACCCCCAACGCCAAACCCTCGAACATTAAAACTTCCATTTCTACCACTCATTCTTTGTTGGATTGTGTGGATGAACATGAGGAGGCGAAGGAGTATGAGAATGAGTTTGACAAATTCTTGAGTAAACTCAAAGGCAAATCCAAGAAGCACTTTGTTGCTCTTTTGGAACAACTTGGTGAGGCCACTGATATCATTGAGTTTCAAGAGGAATCCCTTGAGGAGTTGAAAGGGCATAATCGTGATTATGCCGATGAGATACCAGATCTTTCCATTGCTCTTGAGGAAGAGCGAGGTCTTCGTTTGGCTCTTGAGGAGTCACAAAATATTGACCTTGCTAAATTACGTAAAGATCATGATCATACTATTGTTCTTAATCGTGTGCTCAAATCTGATAAGGTTGCACTTGAGGTTGGCCATGATAGACTCAAGGAAGAGTTTGACGCACTTGACAAGGCTCAAAAGGCTTTGAAGGGTGATCATGCCTCTCTCAAGGAGTCTCATGATCAACTCCAAGGAAAACTTACTAAGGAAATAGCCACATGTCCTCCTTTTTTGTTAATTGATAATGCCATTGCTACTAACCCTTGTTGTGAGCATGCACACCTTGTGGAGAAAAATGCTAAGTTGAAAGAGCAACTTTAGAAAGGCCTTGTGACATGTATCCAAGGTGAGAAGAATCTCAATGACCTTTTGAGCAATCAAAAGGAAGTTGTAGCAAAGGTAGGGATTGGGTTTGCACCTAAGTCTAAGAAGAAGAAGAAGTTGAAGACCAAGCAAGCTCCCCCGCTCAAGGAAACCTTTGTCAAAGCGGGGAAGACCACTCATGAGAAGAAGAAGGACAATGTTGTGAGTGGTAATGCCAAGAAGGGAAAGACAACCTCCACGAACAAGGCCGACGATTTTAATCTGTCTTATGTTTTATGTCGTGCTAGTGATGGGCATGTTTATGCCAAATATGTTGGTTGTTCTTATGAGTACATTGAATGGTATATTTGTGTTCCTAAGTCCCTTGTTACTAACATGAAAGGACCCAGTAAAGAATGGGTACTTAAATCCAAGCATTGATCTATTGTAGGAGTTTTATTCTGGAGGGGTGTCATGGTTTCTTGATAGTGGAGCAACAAATCATATGACCAGAAGCAAGGACTTGGTAGTGGACGTTCGACCCGATGCATCTTTGGCCACTGAAGTGTCCTTTGGTGGTGACACAATTTCAAAAGTATTTGGTCTTGGCAAGGTGATTAGCTCTCCAGACTTAACTATTGAGAGAGTCATGGTTGTTGAGACCCTTGCATAAAATTTACTTTTTGTCCGTCAACTTGCCCTCATGGGTTTTAGTACCTTCTTTGGCATTAATACCGTGACCCTTTTGTGGAGCAAGACTCTTAAAGTGGCCTTTTTTGGGCATGTCGAAAATGGTCTCTATGTGATTAACTTCTCAGAGCGACCCACTAAGACCGCGACTTGCCTAATGGCTAAAGTTGATGTGGGATGGCTTTGGCATCGCCGGCTAGCCCATGTGAATATGAGATCTTTGCAAGTCTCCTCAAAGGGGATCACGTTCGTGGACTAACAAACGTGAGTTTTGCCAAATATCGTGCTTGCAGTGCTTGTATCGAGGGAAAGCTACATGAGACATCTCACCGCCCCATGACTACTATTTACTCCAAGAGGCCCCTCGAGCTCCTTCACATAGATCTCTTTGGCCCTCCATCATTTGATAGTCTTGGGGGAAGAAAGTATTTGTCGGTGCACTAGGACAGGGGTATCCAGTGCCCCTGACTTATGCACAGGCAGTAGTAGCAAAACCCATCAATGCAAGTGCAAACCAAGCAAGCACTCAAGACCTAGGCTCCGGCGGCAGCAACCTACAAAAGGCCAAGCAACGCCAGCAAGACCAACGCAACAGCCCAGAACGGGCCCGGAGCTCGTCAAGCCCATCCCCGGTGCCTGCCGGGGACCGAGGCGTGTACACCTTCAGGAAAACCCGACAAGCCATCCCTCGGCAAGCGCAAGCCGATCAGCCACCGCTCCACCGCATCGCAACGCCAGTCACTTATCGTTGCAGTGTCGAGCCCCCAGGTGGCTAAGTGGCTCTCGCTAAGCACGTGGCAGCACGCCGGAAGACAGCTTATGCCCGGTTGACACCCGTCCATTGGCATGTCAAGACACTGGGCAACAACCAGCTATGCGGTGGTAAGAGCTTGCCGGGGATGCACCCCCGCGCGCCACCTAGACTAGCAATCATGGTATTTTGTCCTAAATGCCAGAGTTAGGTATGATAGCTCTGTTAGCTATCTAATCGCCATATAATGACTGTTTTGCCATTCTGGTTGCCCCTTGAGCTATAAAAGGAGGCCCAAGGCGACCCAGCTCAAGATTCGGACCTTTGAACACTTGTACTCACGTAGCAGCTCTCCTCGACGGCAACCCTTGCCGGGATTGAGCACTGCGTGTTCTTCGTGTTCCTCTGATCAATCCACCAAAAGCAGGAGTAGGGTTTTACGATTCCCAGCGGCTCGAAACTGGGTAAAAATACCAGCGTCCCGATCGTCGCGCTGCCTCATGGTCTCCGCTCTTTGTGCAACGTGACCTCCACCTGCCGAACTACAAAGGGGCCTCTGGTCCCATAGGTGATCGTGTGCATCCATGCCCCGACATCTTTGGTGCGCCTGGTAGGGGGCGCGTCGTTTGTGCGAACCCGAGTTCGTGAGCAGCGAGTCGATCTTCATCGCCGTCTTCTTCATCCATGGCTCCCAAGAAGAAGTCCAGCATGACCGTGTATCCCTCCACTTCAAAGGCTCCCTCGCATGCAACCGCGGGCGCCATTGGCACCGCGGCGGCTGCGAGTGAGACGGGCGTCGTGGGCGACGTGGCTGGCGCAGGCGGCGCTGCCGTCGTATCCCCCGCGGCCAAGGTTGAAGCGGGGAATGTCGGAGAGGAGCAACAACAGCAACATCCTGGCGAGCACGCCCCTGGTACTGCAGGCGGAGGAAACGACCAGTCTCCACCTCCCTGCCATGCGGATGGTCGGGGCCACGATGGCGGTGCTCAATTCGGAGCAAGCCACGATCCCCCATCTGCGCCCGTCACTAGCGCGGCTACTAGGCGCCGCCTCATCCAGAACAAGACGGAGCATCGAGCGGGACCGGGAACCCGCGAGCTCAGCCTCCCCCACGTCAAACCGCGCCGGCGGGCGGCACACGGCGACAGGGACGTGGTGACGCCCCTCTTGGTTCCACTAGGAGCCGAGCGACGTCGCGGTCCGCCTCTTTCACCATGCCGGACACGACATCGGAAGCAATGGCGCGAGCCCAGCTGCAGCTAAACTTCCCGCCACCGGCTGATAAGATGGATGAGTGGAGAGCTACCATCCAGAGTTTGATATCCTTCATTGAAGCCAACAAATCTCATCATGCAGAGCCATCGCGACGCACGCGTATGGCAACGGCGGCCCGGGCTGGCGATCGTGTCGAGGGGGCCACACCAACGGTGCAGTCCCCTCCGCGACAAGAGACCCAAGAGCAGCCACGGCGAGCTTCACATGCTGATGACCTCGACGAGGCATCCATGGCCTCGTCCAGCCCGCGCGATCGCTGGGACCAGCGGCGTGTCCTGGAAGATCGGCAGAAAGAAGATGCACGCATCACCATAGAGCAGCACCGAGAATCACACCGTTAGTCTGACAAGCGCAACGGCCCAGGTGCTGGCGACCCCGTGCCCAGTGTTGGCGGGTACCTTCCTTACGAGGTTGGGTGCCCTGCCTTCACTCGCGAGCTGCGGTAGGTCCGCTGGTCATCGGCCCGAGCTTTCAAGCCAGAGCTGACGGAGAAGTACGACGGAAAAGTTAACCTGGCAGAATTCCTGGGCATCTACACAATAGCCGTTCAAGCCGCCGGAGGAAGGGATGAGAAAGTGCTCGCCAATTACTTCCCTTTGGCACTCAAGCCAAACGTGAGATCGTGGCTGATGCACCTGCCGGAGAAATCCATTTCATCATGGGCTGACTTGTGCAACGAGTTCGTTGGTGCCTTCACAGGTGGTCACCAGGAGCCAGGGCAGCCCAGCGACCTGCAAGTCCTTCCGCAAAAGGAGTGAGAGACTTTGCGGAAATACATCCAGAGATTCAGTCGAGTGCACCGCAACATTCCGGAGATACACCCCGTTGCCGTAATTGCCGCGTTCCATTCCAACATACGCAACCAGAGAATGCGGGCCAAGATGAACGTCAGACCCCCCAAGACAGTCAATGAGTTGTACACATTGGCGGACAAGTGTGCTCGTGCTTAGGAAGGAAGGCGACTACCCAGAGAGGAGGCTGGAGTCGAAGTCGATTCAGATGACGACGACGATGCCCTTGGCCCGAAGGGGAAGAGCCGGAAGCGCAACAAGAAGCGTAAGGGAAAAGCAGTGTTGGTCGTTGAGGGCTCCGGTGATCTCAGTACCGGCAAGAAGGCCAAAGCCGAGGCACCTGGCAAGGGAGCTGCCGCGTGCGCTGATTGCTGGGAGGCCGCTGCCGCTAAGAAAACTGGAAGGTCCGACGGGCCATACTACAAAATCCACCGCACTAAGGGCATGATCTCCAAGAATGCCGCCAAGTTGAGCAGCTTGTTGAGAAGCAGAATGCCGAGTACGAGAAGCGTGACAAAGAGAAAGGCCAAGATGGTGCTACCGGGAAGGGCCGTGGCGGCAGAGGAGGCCGCCATGGCAAACCTCCATAGCGGAAGGAAAGGCCAGCCAGAGGCCGTGAGAAGAAAGAAGCGGAGGATATGAGTGAGGATGAGGATGACGAGGAGGATTCCAGTGATCGAGAATTCCAGAAGGCAACCGAAGCCATGTGTGTTGACGGGGCTGCATCTTTGCATTCCCATAGAGTCCAAAAGGCCACTCAAATGGTCAATGCTCTGGAACCTGCTGTAGAGTCCAAAAGGCCACTCAAATGGTTGATAACCCACAAGTATAGGGGATCGCAACAGTTTTCGAGGGTAGAATATTCAACCCAAATTTATAGATTCAACACAAGGGGAGCCAAAGAATACCGGAGAGTATTAGCAGTTGAGTTGTTAATTCAACCACACCTGGAGATTCAATATCTGCAGCAAAGTGATCAGTAGCACAGTAATATGATAATTTGGTAGCAGTAGTGACGGCAACGGTAGTGGTAACAGTAGTAGCAATAGTTTTGTAGCAGTTGGAACAGTAGCAACAACAATAGTAACTTGCAAGAGCAATAAGTGGAAAGATCATAGGCACTGGATCGGTAACTCGTTGGATGATATTCGTCATGTAACAGTCATAACCTAGGGCGATACAGAACTAGCTCAGTTCATCAATGTAATGTAGGCATGTATTCCGTAAATAGTCATACGTACTTATGGAAAAGAACTTGCATGACATCTTTTGTCCTACCCTCCTGTGGCAGCGGGGTCCATAAGGAAACTAAGGGATATTAAGGCCTCCTTTTAATAGAGAACCGGAACAAAGCATTAACACATGGTGAATACATGAACTCCTCAAACTACGGTCATCATCGCGAAGTATCCCAAATATTCTCACTATGGGGTTGACGGATCATAACACGTAATAGGTGCATATGACTAGGCAAGATCGGATCAAGAACATAGATATACAGATGATAACATAAACGGTTCAGATCTGAAATCATGCCACTCGGGCCCTAGTGACAAGCATTAGGCATAGCAAAGTCATAGCAACATCAATCTCAGAACATAATGGATACTTGTAATCAAGCCCTAACGAAACTAACTCGATTACATGATGAATCTCATCCAACTCCTCACCAACCAGCAAGCCTACGAAGGAATTACTCACTCCCGGTCGGGAGCATCACGGAATTGGCGATGGAGAAAGGTTGGTGATGACGAAGACCGAAGATTCCCCTCTCCGGAGCCCCAAACGGGCTCCAGATCTGGCCTCCCGATGAAGAACAGGAGGTGGCGGTGGCTCCGTATCGTGAAACGCGATAATTCTTTCTCCATGATTTTTTTCTCCAAATTTAGGAATTTATAGTGGCGGAGTTAGGGCAAGTGGGGCCACGAGGTGGGCACAACCCATCAGGGCGCGCCGGGAGGGGGTTGGCGCGCCCTGGTGTATCGTGCCCAGCCTGGGCCCCCTCTCCGGTGGTTTTTGGCTCCATTATTTTCTATATTTTCCAAAATAAATCTACAAAAAGTTTCGTTCCATTCCGACAACTTTTATTTCTGCACAAAAACAACACCATGGTAGTTCTGCTGAAAACATCGTCAGTCCGGGTTAGTTCCATTCAATTCATGCAAATTAGAGTCCAAAACAAGGGAAAAAGAGTGAGGAAAAGTAGATACGTTGGAGACGTATCAACTCCCCCAATCTTAAACCTTTACTTGTCCTCAAGCAATTCAGTTGACAAACTGAAAGTGATAAAGAAAAACTTTTATGAACTATTTTGTTCTTGTTTACATATATATGCTTAAGTAGCACCCAGGTTTTCAGCAGAGATTATGACTAACCATGTCAACAATAACTCTTTGAAATTATATTTACTCATAACAATAACATAAGCAACTAGCGAGCAATAATAAGATATCTCAAATGCCAACACTTTGTCAAAACAATCATGATACAATATGACAATAGTGGTATCTCGCTAGCCCTTTCTGAAACCGCAAAACATAAATGCAGAGCACCTCCAAAGTTCAAGCAGCGACTAAACATTGTAATTCATGGTAGAAAAGATCCAGTCATGCTACACCCAACATCAACTATACACAATGCATGAGGATGACAATAGTGCTCTCAGGTCTGGCGCTTATTTGAGAAGGTGATGACTCAACATAAAAGTAAATAGATAGTCCCTTCCCAGAGGGAAGCATGGATTTGGAGCGGTGCCAGAGCTCAAAGCTTAAAACAAAGATAGATATAATTTTGAGAGGTACACCCTTCCTGTCAACGTCACGACCAAGAGTTATCAATATCTTCCATGCTAAACAAATTAGCGGTGGTTGCCAAGCGGTAAAAGTAAAGGTTTACTCCCCCTCCACCAACAATCACACTCCACGGAGAGCCACATCCATGGGTACCGTCCAAACCAACAACATTCCTGGGGGAGTTTTGTTTAATTATTTTTGATTTTTGATTTCGGGACTGGGAATCCCTATTACCGCCCCTCTCGTGTAAGGACAAGTGAATAAACACTCATCATGAGAATAACCCGCTTAGCATGAAAGATACTGACCGCCCCCTGTCGCTTCATGAGCGGTCCAGGCACACAAAATAGATGTTCATTTGAACATTTTAGAGGTGGCACATGCAAATTTACTTTGGAAAGGCAGGGTAATACCGCATATAGTTAGATATGGTGGACTCATCTGGCATAACTTGGTTTAAGGGTTTTGATGCACAAGCAGTATTTCCGCTTAGTACAGGCGAAGGCTAGCAATTAGATTGAGAAGCGGCCAGCTAGAGAGCGAAAACGGTCATGAACATGCATTACATATAATCAACATTGAATAGTAGCATGAGTAGGATATGGACACCATGAACATAAATATCATGAAGGCTATGTTGGTTTTGATTCAACTACATGTGTGAACATGTGCCAAGTCAAGACACTTGAAACTTTCAGAGGAGGATACCATATCATCATACCGCATCACAACCATTTTAATGCATGTTGACACCCAAGATAAATCATTATCCACTCCTAGCTACTTAAGCATGGCATGAACAACTATAATCTCTAATGGTCATTGCAAACATGTTTGATCATAATGAGCTGAATCAAGGGATACTAGGTTAAACATATTTACAAAAACAAAAACAAGTTGAGTTCATACCCGCTTTTCTCTGCCACAATCAATTCATCAAATATCGTCATTATTGCCTTTCACTTGCACGATCGAACGATAAGAAGATAATAATAGTGCAAGAGCGTTGTGGACTAAGCTGGAATCTGCAAGCATTTTATTCAAAAGGAGAAGACAAAGTAACATGGGCTCTTTGTTAGATAAACGATAATGTAGATGAGAACCACTCAACATTTTCATTGTGGTCTTCTCCTTGGTACGACTCAAATAAACAGAAAAGAATTTCAGAGAAACACACTAAAATATTTTTGGAGTTTTTGTTTTTTCATGAAGAAAGCAAATTAAATAAGAAAAACAAAAAAGATAAAAACTATTTACATGGGAAAGCTCCTAGCAAGTAAAAGAAGAAGCGAGAAATATTTTTGGGTTTTATTTTGATGCTACAATTAATCTAAGCTAGAAAGAAAAACTAAAAAGAAGCAGGAAATATTTTTTGGGTTTTCTCAAAGTTTTCAAACACACAAGAAGAAAGCGAGAAAACAAATCAAGCCTGGATAATACAATGAAAAAGTGTGGACACCGACAACTGGAATGAAATGTGTTAACATGAATGTAATGTCGGTGGAAATACATACTCCCCCAAGCTTAGGCTTTTGGCCTAGCTTGGTAATCACCATCCGTATGAATAAGAATCTGGGCGATGGCTCATTGAGAACCTCGAAGCAGACTCCGCGGTCCTCCTGGCAGCTTCAACCTCCGTGTTGTACTCATAGGCTTCGCTCTCAAGAACATAATATCTTCCCCTAGTGTGAAAATCAAAGAGAGCAGGAGCAGGCAATGCAACAGGCACAACGGGTTTCTTATAAAATCTCAAGTTATAGGTATAGTTGGTGGCCGTGCCCGTAAGGACCTTATGACGCTTCATAGCATCAAAGTCTAAATACTGAGTGGGTAGGATGGGGTCATTAGGCCATGGTGACACATTTAATCTCTCAGCTACACGGGAGGCATAGATTCCTCCATAAAAATAACCACTAGCAGCATTGAGCTGCAACCTCCATGCAACAATTGCACCAAGATTATAATCCTTATTCCCAGTTATGGCAGTGTGTAGGAGATTCAAACATGAGCACACAGTGTACTGCAATCTTGTTTGCCTACAACACATTTACCGTTAAAGAGCGCAAAATATTGTAGTGATGGAAAATGGATACTATTAATTCTCCCTTGTGTAACCCCCCTATCTTTGCCAAAGCAAAGATTAACTAAAGATGACTCGTACTCAGATTTGGTTGGTTCATCGAGGGAACCCTCATATGGAAGTTTGCAAGCATCGCTAAACATTTCTAACGGCATGGTAAAGGAATGATCGTACAGGTTGAACGAAACTCTAGACTCACGAGGAAAATATTTGAATTTCTTTGTGAAGGTTTTTGTGAGCTCGAGGTGTTGGGGACACTTATCTGTGATGAAGGAGACAAGCTCTGTGTTGCGAATAAATTGATCAAATTCCTCCTTAATACCTGCACCTTCCATGAACTCGTCGCAAGGCCACAAGCATGATTTGGTGGCGGCATCTTGCATCGAGCTTTCGCTTGGTTCAACATAAGACTGTCGAACTGAGCTTCCACTTGATGAGGCCCCCGAGGATCTCCACCTCGAAGAACTCCTAAAGAATTGCATTTTTATTCCTACAAAATTTCTGAAAAAATTTAGTCCAAAAAATTTTTGTCAACAAAACTTTGTAAGATTGTTAGCAACTACTCCCAAGCATGCATAGAGGCCATATTGAGCATTCAAACTACTTAGAACTCTAAGAATTCAACATGCAAGCTCATCTACAGCAGCACCAAGAGTATCTAGTTACTCTAAAAATAACCCACTAAAACAAAAACTAATTGGAGCAATGGAGGAGTCATATAACAAGTAGCAATCCCTCCAAACAATTTTGGAAACGGAGCTTCGAGCAAAGAGATCGAAATCCGCGGGTTTGAGAGCAAGAACACGAAAATGGTGGTTGTGGTGATTTTTTGCTGGAGGTAGGTGATGATGTGGGCTAACGAGATAAGTGAGGGGGCCCACGTGGGGGCCACAACCGACCAGGGCGCGCCTGGGGGTGCTTGCGCGCCCTGGTGTCTCGTGGGCACCAGGTGCACCCCCACTGGTGTTATTTCTACCAAAAATTCATAAATATTCAGCAAAAATCCGTGTTAAATTTTCAGGGCAGTCTGAGAATTTTTATTTTTGGGTCATTTTTTATTGCACGGAGAAAACAGAAAACAGGATAATCATGGCATTTTCTTTTATTAGACTAGGTAAAACAGAAAATAAAAGGTGGGAGTAGAGAGTTGTGCTTACTAGATTCATCAACTTCATACCTCTCAAAAATGATCCATTAATAAGGTTGGTCAAGTCTTATTAACAACCACTTCCGATTAGCATGAAACCGAAGAACTTTCATAAAACACTAAGTTACCTCAATGGGGATGTGCATATCCCCAACAATAAGTATATCATATTTCTTTTTGGCAGTAGGAAGAGGTAATTGAAAACTTCCAATAGTATTGGTCGGAGATTCTTCAATAACATTTATACCATTCACATGGAATTGTTTCTTCGGAAAGTGCACCGTATGCTCATTACCATTGATATGAAAAGTGACTTTGCTTTTATTGCAATCAATAACAGCCCCTGCAGTATTCAAAAATGGTCTACCAAGGATAATCGACATGTTGTCATCCTCGGGCATCTCAAGAATAACAAAGTCCGTTAAGATAGTAACATTTGCAACAACAATGGGCACATCTTCACAAATACTGATAGGTATGGCCGTTGATTTGTCAGCCATTTGCAATGATATCTCAGTAGGTGTGAGTTTATTCAAATCAAGTCTTTTATATAAGGAGAAAGTAATAACACTAACACCGGCTCCCAAATCACACAAAGCAGTTTTGACATAGTTTCTCTTAATGGAGCAAGGTATAGTTGGTATTCCAGGATCTCCGAGTTTTTTAGGTACTCCATCCTTAAAAGAATAATTAGCAAGCATGGTGGAGATTTCAGCTTCCGGTATCTTTCTTTTATTTGTCATGATGTCTTTCATATACTTTGCATAAGGGGCCATCTTCAAAATATCAGTTAAACGGGTACGCAAAAAGACTGGCCTAATCATTTCAGCAAAGCGCTCGAATTCTTCATCATCCTTTTTCTTAGATGGCTTAGGTGGAAATGGCATGGGTTTCTGAACCCATGGCTCTCTTTCTTTACCATGTTTCCTAGCCACAAAGTCTCTTTTGTCATACCGTTTATTTCTTGTTGTGGGTTATCAAGATCAGGAGCATGCTCTATTTCAACATAATTATCTGGTTCTACATCATTACTAGGTTGAGCATCATTGTGAACATCATCATTATCATTTTCATCATCACTAGGTGAATGTTCATTACCAGACTGAGTTTCAGCATCAGAAATAGAGACATCATTATTATCGGGAGGTTTCTATGTCTCAGGTTCACTAGAGGTAAGCAAAGTCCTATCATTTTTCTTTTTCTTTTTCTTCTTAGAAGGGCTAAGTGCATCATGATTAATTTTCTGAGAGTCTTGTTCAATTCTTTTAGGATGACCCTCAGGATAAAGTGGTTCTTGGGTCATTCTACCTCCTCTAGTTACTACTCTAGCAGCAAAATCATGCATATTATTATTCATTTCAGCAAGCAATTCTTTTTTAGACTTAGCAACTTGTTCTAACTGAGTTTGAACCATAGAGGTATGCTTTCCTACACCTCTAACATCATTACTGATTCTAAATAGCAAGTCACTCAAGCGAGTAATCATATCAGAATTATATTTCAATTGTTTCAGAACATGGGCATTGAAATTATCTTGCTTCATAATATAGTTATCAAACTCATATAGGCATTGACTAGGATGTTTATTGTGAGGAATGTCACTTTCATTAAACTTTAATAAAGAGTTTACCTGTACCACCTGTGGATGTGGTGGTGTGTCAAGGCCATGTATTTCTTCAATAGGTGGCAAATTCTTAACATCCTCAGCTTTAATACCTTTTTCCTTCATAGATTTCTTTGCCTCTTGCATATCTTCAGGACTGAGGAATAAGATACCCCTCTTCTTCGGAGTGGGTTTACGCGGTGTTTCAGGGAGAGTCCAATCATCATAATTCTTCAATATGTTATTCAATAATTCCTCAGCTTGTTCAACCGTTTGTTCCCTGAAAACACAACCAGCACAACTATCTAGGAAGTCTCTAGAAGCATCGGTTAGTCCAGTATAAAAGATATCAAGTATTTCATTTTTCTTGAGAGGATGATCAGGCAAAGCATTAAGCAATTGGAGAAGCCTCCCCCAAGCTTGTGGGAGACTTTCTTCTTCAATTTGCACAAAGTTAAAATATTTCCTGTAAGGCAGCTTGTTTCTTGTGAGCAGAAAAATATTTTTCAGAGAAATAGTAGATCATATCCCGGGGACTACGCACACAACCAGGAGCAAGAGTATTGTACCATGTCTTAGCATCACCCTTTAGTGAGAACGGAAATAACTTAAGGATATAATAGTAGTGAATCTTCTCATCATGAGCAAAGAGGGTGGCTATATCATTCAGCTTAGTAAGGTGTGCCACTACAGTTTCAGTCTCATAGCCATGGAAAGGATCTGATTCAACCAAAGTGATTAACTCTGGGTCGACAGAGAATTCATAATCCTTATCAGTAACAAGGATAGGTGAAGTAGCAAACTTAGGATCACATTTCATTCTAGCATTCAAAGTCTCTTCCTTATACTTGCATAGTAATTTCTTAAGATCGTCTCTATCCTTGCAAGAAAGAATTTCTCTAGTTATCTCTTCGTCCATAACATAACCTTTAGGTATCTTAGGCATTTCAAACTTAGGAGAGCTAGGACTAATAGGAGTTTCATAATTATCATCAGTTTCATAAGCTTCATCAGTTTCAGCTATTTCATCCATTTCAGCAGTTTCATTCTCTTTAGCTCTAGCAATTTGTTCATCAAGAAATTCTCCTAGCGGCACATTATCATCAAGCATGGTACTAGCATCATCAATAGCATAATTTATAGCAAAGGTAGCATCATCAATAACTTGCGACATATCAGGATTACTAGCATGTGGTGGTGTTGCAAGCTTACTCATAACAGAAGGTGAATCAAGCGCAGAGTGTGATGGCAGTTCCTTACCTCCCCTCGTAATAGAGGGAAAAATCTTGGTCTTAGTATCCTTCAGATTCTTCATAGTGATAGATTGATATAAATCCCAAGTAACTCAACAAATATTGCTATGCTCCCAGGCAACGGCGCCAGAAAAAGGTCTTGATAACCCACAAGTATAGGGCATCGCAACAGTTTTCGAGGGTAGAGTATTCAACCCAAATTTATAGATTCGACACAAGGGGAGCCAAAGAATACTTGAGAGTATTAGCAGTTGAGTTGTCAATTCAACCACACCTGGAGATTAAATATCTGCAGCAAAGTGATCAGTAGCACAGTAATATGATAGTTTGGTAGCAGTAGTGACGGCAACAGTAGTGGTAACAGTAGTAGCAATAGTTTTGTAGCAGTTGGAACAGTAGCAGCAGCAATAGTAACTTAGCAAGAGCAATAAGTGGAAAGATCATAGGCACTGGATCGGTAACTCGTTGGATGATATTCGTCATGTAACAGTCATAACCTAGGGCGATACAGAACTAGCTCAGTTCATCAATGTAATGTAGGCATGTATTTCGTAAATAGTCATACGTGCTTATGGAAAAGACCTTGCATGACATCTTTTGTCCTACCCTCCCGTGGCAGCGGGGTCCATAGGGAAACTAAGGGATATTAAGGCCTCCTTTTAATAGAGAACTAGAACAAAGCATTAACACATGGTGAATACATGAACTCCTCAAACTACGGTCATCACCGCGAAGTATCCCAAATATTGTCACTATGGGGTTGACGGATCATAACACGTAATAGCTGCATATGACTAGGCAAGATCCGATCAAGAACATAGATATAGAGATGATAAGATAAACGGTTCAGATCTGAAATCATGGCACTCGGGCCCTAGTGACAAGCATTAGGCATAGCAAAGTCATAGCAACATCAATCTCATAACATAATGGATACTAGTGATCAAGCCCTAACAAAAATAACTCGATTATATGATGAATCTCATCCAACTCCTCACCGACCAGCAAGCCTATGAAGGAATTACTCACTCCCGGTGGCGAGCATCATGGAATTGGCGATGTAGAAAGGTTGGTGATGACGAAGACCAAAGATTCCCCTCTCCGGAGCCCCAAACGGGCTCCAGATCTGGCCTCCCGATGAAGAACAGGAGGTGGCGGCGGCTCCGTATCGTGAAACGCGATAATTCTTTCTCCCTGATTTTTCTCTCCAAATTTCGGAATTTATAGTGGCGGAGTTAGGGCAAGTGGGGCCACGTGGTGGGCACAACCCACCAGGGCGCGCCGGGAGGGGGCTGGCGCGCCCTGGTTTATCGTGCCCAGCCTGGGCCCCCTCTCCGGTGGTTTTTGGCTCCAGTATTTTTAATATTTTCCAAATAAATATCCAAAAAAATTCATTCCATTCCGAGAACTTTTATTTCTGCACAAAAACAACACCATGGTAGTTCTGCTGAAAACAGCGTCAGTCCGGGTTAGTTCCATTCAAATCATGCAAATTAGAGTCCAAAACAAGGGCAAAAGAGTGAGGAAAAGTAGATACGTTGGAGACGTATCAATGGTCCTGCATGCCTATCATCTTTGATGAAGAGGACCATCCTGATCGCACCACTGCAGTCGGATGTCTGCCATTGTTGGTCTCCCCAACAATCCGCAACCTCAAAGTCACCAAGATGTTAGTTGACGACGGGGCGGGGTTGAACTTAATCTCCCCAAAAGTGGTTGAAAGGTTGCAGATCCCTGACGGAGAGCTCAAAGTTATGGGTACATTCCAAGGAGTCAACCCCGGCAGAAGCCAACCTAAGGGAAAGATCACTTTGCCAGTGACGTTTGGCGGGGAGTTGAACTACCGGACCGAGAAGGTGGTGTTTGACGTGGTTGAGCTCCCCCTGCTTTAGAATGGAATTCTTGGTCGCCCAGCCCTGGCTAAGTTCATGGCAGCATCCCACTATGCTTACAACACTTTGAAAATGCCGGGCCCCATTGGAATCATCTCCATCCCATCCAACAAGAAGGACGCAGTCATATGCGTGGACAAGATGTATCGGGACGCGGTAGCAGTTGTGGTTGAAGACATCCACGCTCCCGCCAAGGAATCGAAGAAAGCAAAGAAGCCTAGCGCAAACGCTGGCAAGCACTCCGGGAAGTGCGCCTCTTCAGAGTGCGCTGCACCTAATGATGACCTGCCGGAGAGTTCCACTAGCAAAAAGTCCAAGGTCACCTATCCTGAGACGAAGAAGATCCCGGCAGGGCTGGATGGCACTAGTGGCATATTCACCATCTGCGCGACCCTTACTGACAAATAGGAAAGCGCGCTCGTTGCCTTCCTGCGGGCGAATGTCGATGTGCTTGCTTGGCAACCATCTGACATCCCCAGTGTTCCCAGCGAGGTGATTGAGCACCACCTTGCTGTCTGCCCTCATGCCAGGCCCGTCAAGCAAAAGGTTAGGAAGCAAGCCTTGGAGCGGCAGCAGTTCATTGCCGAAGAAATCAAGAAACTTGAAGCAGCTGGTTTGGTCAGAGGAGTGTTGCACCCAACTTGGCTAGCCAACCCGGTAGTCGTGCGCAAGGCGAATGGGAAATGGAGTCTCTACATAGATTTCACTGACTTGAACAAAGCATGCCCAAAAGACCCATTCCCCTTGCCACGCATCGACCAAATTGTTGATTCCACTTCCGGGTGTGACTTGCTTTCCTTCTTGGACGCATACTCCGGATAACACCAGATTTTCATGACTAAGGAAGATGAGGAAAAGACCGCGTTCATAACTCCGTGCGGCATGTACTGCTTTGTACAGATGCCCTTCGGGTTAAAGAGCGCTGGTTCTACCTTTGCCAGAGCCGTGCGAATTGGATTTGGACCTCAGTTGCACAGAAACGTGGAAGCTTACATGGATGACATAGTTGTCAAGACCAAGGATGAAGCGACTCTCATACAAGACTTGGAAGAGACTTTTGCAAACTTGCCCAAGATCAATTTGAAACTCAACCCTGAGAAGTGTGTGTTTGGCATCCCATCCGGCAAGCTACTTGGGTTCTTTGTATCTCAGTGAGGAATAGAAGCTAATCCCGACAAGATCAAAGCAATTGAGCAGATACAATCACCCAAGACCATCAAGGACATCAGACGTTTGACCGGATGCATTGCCGCGTTGAGTAGGTTAATCTCCAAATCCGCTGAATGCGCCCTGTCGTTCTTCAAGATTCTAAAGAAGGTTGGCCCTATGAAGTGGACCCCGGAGGCAGAGGCAGCACTGCAGGATCTGAAAACTTACCTTTCTTCCGCTCCCACCTTGGTCGCTCCTAAACCACAAGAACCGTTGCTGCTATACTTGGCGGCAACGAATCAAGTGGTGAGTGCAGCGCTAGTGGCGCAGCGAGAAGTGGGTGAAGGTGCATCCACTGGGACTGATGCTGCCGGGGACAAAAGTGAAACATCCGCGGCAGGACACAATGCAGACCCAGGGGAACCTCAGCACGCTAGCGAAGGCAGTTCCAAGGAAGTGACGAAGAAGAAAGTGGTGCAGCGGCCAGTGTACTTTGTCAGCTCCTTGTTGCAGGGGGCTAGGTCAAGGTACTCTGGAGTGCAAAAGGTGATCTTCGGCCTCATCATGGCCTCGAGGAAGCCGCGCCACTACTTCCAAGCCCATGAGATCACAGTTGACACTCGCTTTCCGCTACAGCGCATATTGAGGAACCCCGAAGCCACTGGCAGGATAGTTGAGTGGGCACTTGAGCAATCAAGTTTTGGATTGAAGTATGAGAGCACTTCCACAGTTCAGAGTAGAGCATTGGCGGGGTTCATTGCAGAATGGACACCCACGCCAGACGAAGAGGTTCTAGAGACAATTCTCCCCGGCAAAGAAGCACCCAAGGATTGGATCATGTACTTTGATGGTGCTTTCTCGCTCCAGGGTGCCGGAGCAGGCGTGCTCCTCTTCGCCCCCACTGGACAGCACCTCAAGTATGTGGTTCTGATGCACTTGCCCCGGGAGGAAGCCACCAACAACACCGCCGAATATGAGGGACTCCTTGCCGGACTCAGAATCGCGGTGGAGTTGGGAATCGAGAAACTGATCATCCGAGGAGATTCATAGCTCATGGTGAAACAAGTCAACAAAGATTATCAGAGCCCATTGATGGAAGCATACGTGGAAGAAGTGAGGAAACTGGAGGAGCGCTTTGATGGGTTGCAACCAAAGCATGTGCCCCGTGTAGAAAACATCATCCTGATCACCTATCAAAGTGCGCCGCGTAGAAGTTTCCTGTGGAACCAGGGACTTTTGTCCTCCGCCTCACTCAACCATCAGTATCCCCGTTAGCGATGGCCAGGAAAAGAAGAAAGCCGAACTCCGGCAAGCATTTCCCGACAGAGCTTCCCAAAGCCGCTGGTAGAGAGGCTGCCGGGGGAAGTCCCGTTCTGGTTGGTGAGCAGCTCCCTCCCGCAGAACCTTAGTCTCTTGCGGTCGAGGTAAGCGCTCCCACGAACGAGGATATGCCTTTAGTCCTCGTTGTCGAGCCGCAGGCTCCAACCTGGGCACAACATATAGTCCACTTCCTCCAAGCAGGAGAACTGCCCGAAGAGCCAGAAGAGGCCAAAAAAGTAGCCCGTCAGTCAAGTATGTACCAGTTTGTCGATGACACCTTGTACAGAAGAGGACCGAACGGTGTGAAATTGCGGTGCATCTGCCGGGAAGATGGACTGAAGCTGTTGGCGGAGATTCACGGAGACGTATGTGGCTCTCACATTGGATCGAGGGCCCTTGCCGGGAAAACCTTCCGGCATGGTTTCTATTGGCGCACTGCCCTCCAAGATGCAACTGAGTTGGTCACCAAGTGTGAAGCCTACCAGTTCCATTCCAAGAACATCCATCAACCAGCGCAAGCTCTCCAAACGATCCCTTTATCCTGGCCATTCTCGGTCTGGGGGCTCGATATTTTGGGCCCCTTTCCCCGCGCTGTCGGGGGCTTTGAGTTCTTGTTCGTAGCAATCGACAAGTTCACAAAGTGGCCTGAGGTAGAGCCAGTGAGGAAGGTGACCGCGCAGTCAGCTATCAAGTTAACGAAAGGACTGGTGTGCCTTTTTGGAGTGCCCAACAGGGTGATCACCGACAATCACTAGTAGAAAACAGGCCTTCCGTTTCAACCTTTAGTCCTGGTTTTGCTTTGGACCGGGACTAATGTGTCCATTAGTCCCGGTTCCAATGGCTAGGAGCTGTCAGGGGGTACGGGCCCCATTAGTCCCGGTTCATTTGGGACATATAGTCCCGGTTTGTATCACAAACCGGGACTAAAGGAGTGGTGGCAGGCTGGTGTCAGCCTGGGGGCCCCACGAGCCCATTTAGTCCCGGTTTGTGATACAAACCGGGACTATAGATGGACCTTTAGTCCCGGTTTGTACAACCAACCAGGACTAAAGTTCTCCCTATATAAACCCTTCGTCTAGCCTGACTCCATTTCTCTGTTTTCTCCATTCGAATTCCCCTCTCTGTTCTTCCCCTAGCTCGAGCTCCTCCCTCCATTTTTGCCAAGATTTGTCAAGATTTGAGGCACCCCAATCCATCCAAGTGTCCACAAAGGTTAGCAAATTTGTCCTTTCATCTCTTATTGCTAGATCAGCTCGTGCTATGCTTTATAAGTATAGTGATTTGTGGGTTTTAGTTTGGGTGTAATTATGTGGTAGTTTTTTTTTATTTATATGCAATTTGAGCTCAAATTAACTCCTTAGTTTGCATATGTGTAGGTGTGGTTTACTTAGTGTGCCTTCCCATCCCCGTCCTAACCACCGTCGATCGACCGCACCGTCCTGTCGCCGGCACCACCTTGGTGATCCTCTTCTTGTGTTCTTATCATTTTTATAAATAAAATCGTATTTGTATGATTTAGATAGTTACTTGCATAGTTTTCTTACTTGTATGATTGTTGTTATATATAGTGCCATGGTTATGATATCCGTGCCCGTCGGCCCTCATTCGGTTTATGATTCAGATGTGGTATATTCTCTTTTATAACTATTTGTTGCATTTCGTGTTAATGACAATTATGCCCATCAAGTTGACATAGATATTTTTATCTAGGAGGTAGTTGAACCGGAAATGCCAACCGACCCTATTGTCGAGAAGTTAAATTTAGTTGAAAAAGAAAACGAGGATTTGAAAGAAAAATTGAAAAGAGTTGAAGAAGAGAAGATGAAATTGGAGTTGTACGTTGCCGATGTCGTCGATGATCACAAGATCAAGATAGATGCAATGCGCTTGAAGATTAGAAAGATTAGAAAATATGCCATTAATAAAGAGGCTTGGTATCATTATGCTGTTGGATCAATTTTTACCTTAGTTGCGATTTTGATCGCATTTGTTGTTGCATTTAAAATGTTTTAGCTAGATAGTTTTATGTTGTTTTATGAGAATAAGTGTGTATGAACTTTATGCATGAACTTGTATTAATTTGGTCTTCTCGGTGTTGTGTAATGAAGATGAACCAGCAATGGATGTACGTTGACCGACGCTCTCCCCAGTTCATTAATGGCGTGCAGAGTTTTTTGCATGCGGCTGAGGCAAACAAGCGGGATGGATTTATGTGTTGTCCATGTGGTGTGTGTAAGAATGATAAGACTTACTCTAGCTCAAAACAGATTCACGTCCACCTGTTTACGTCCGGTTTCATGTCCGGCTATAATTGTTGGACCAAGCACGGAGAAAGAGGGGTTCTAATGGAAGAGAATGAAGAAGAAGAGGATGACGACAACTATCCTGGGTGTCTTGAATATGATGGTAGTACAATGGGGGAAGAGAATGAAGAAGAAGAAGCTGAGTCATCAGATGAGCCCGCTGATGATCTTGGTCGGGCCATTGCTGATGCAAAGAGAAACTGCGAAAATGAAAAGGAGAAGTTAAAGTTGCAGCGCATGTTAGAGGATCACAAAAAAGCGTTGTACCCAAATTGCGAAGATGACAACACAAAGTTCGGTACCACACTCGAATTGCTGCAATGGAAGGCAGAGAATGGTGAAGCTGACAAGGCATTTGAAAAGTTGCTGAACATAATGAAGAATAAGCTTCCAAAGGACAACGAATTGCCCGATAGTACATACGAAGCAAAGAAGGTTGTCTGCCCTCTAGGATTGGAGGTGCAGAAGATACATGCATGCCCTAATGACTGCATCCTCTACCGCGGTGAGTACAAGAATTTGGATGCATGCCCGGTATGCAATGCATTGCGATATAAGATCGGTCGCGATGACCCTATTGATGATGTTCAGGGCAAGCGCCCCGGGAAGAGGATTCCTGCCAAGGTGATGTGGTATGCTCCTATAATACCACGGTTGAAACGTTTGTTCCAAAACAAAGAGCAAGCCAAGTTGTTTTGATGGCACAAAGAAGACCGTAAGAAAGACGGGAAGTTGAGAGTACCCGCTGATGGGTCGCAGTGGAGAAAAATCGAGAGAGAGTGGCCGGACTTTGCAGATGACCCAAGGAACGTATGGTTTGGTTTAAGTGCAGATGGCATTAATCCATTCGGGGAGCAGAGAAGCAAGCATAGCACATGGCCTGTGACTCTATGTATCTATAACCTTCCTCCTTGGTTGTGCATGAAGCAGAAGTTCATTATGATGCCAGTGCTCATCCAAGGCCCTAAGCAACCCAGCAACGACATTGATGTGTACCTAAGGCCATTAGTTGATGAACTTTTACAGCTGTGGAATAAAAAAGGTGTACATGTGTGGGATGAGCACAAACAGCTGGAATTTGACCTGCGAGCGTTGCTCTTTGTAACCATCAATGATTGGCCTGCTCTTAGTAACCTTTCAGGACAGACAAACAAGGGATACCATGCATGCACGCACTGTTTAGATGATACCCAAAGTATATATTTGGACAAATGCAAGAAGAATGTGTACCAGGGACATCGTCGATTTCTTCCGGCCAAGCATGCCTTATGACAGAAAGGCAAGCATTTCAAAGGTGAGGCAGATCACCGGAAGAAGCCCGTCCTCCGTACTGGTGATGACATACTTGATATGGTCAAGGATTTACAAGTAATATTTGGAAAGGGTTCTGGCGGACAATCTGTTCCGACTGACGCTGAGGGACGCGCACCCATGTGGAAGAAGAAATCTATATTTTGGGAGCTAGAATATTGGAAAGTCCTAGAGGTCCGCTCTGCAATCGACGTGATGCACGTGATGAAGAATCTTTGCGTGAACCTGCTAGGATTCCTGGGCGTGTATGGAAAGACAAAAGATACACCGGAGACACGGGAGGACCAGCAACGTGTGCACGAAAATGACGGCATGCTTGAGCAGTATGAAGGTCCTGCCAGCTACGCTCTTACCAAAGCAGAGAAGGAAATCTTCTTTGAATGCCTGCTCAGTATGAAGGTCCCATCTGGCTTCTCGTCGAATATAAATGGAATAATAAATATGGCGGAGAAAAAATTTCAGAACCTAAAGTCTCATGACTGCCACGTGATCATGACGCAATTGCTTCCGGTTGCGTTGAGGGGGCTTCTACCAGAAAATGTTCGATTAGCCATTGTGAAGCTATGTTCATTCCTCAATGCAATTTCTCAGAAGGTAATCGATCCGGAAATCCTACCAAGCTTACAGAATGATTTGGTCCAATGTCTTGTCAGTTTCGAGTTGGTGTTCCCACCATCCTTCTTTAATATTATGACGCACGTCCTTGTTCACCTAGTCGAAGAGATTGCCATTCTGGGTCCTGTATTTCTACACAATATGTTCCCCTTTGAGAGGTTCATGGGAGTCTTAAAGAAATATGTTCGTAACCGTGCTAGGCCAGAAGGAAGCATTTCCAAGGGCCATGAAACAGAGGAGGTTATTGAGTTTTGTGTTGACTTTATTCCTGACATTAAGCCGATTGGTGTTCCTCAATCGCAGCATGAGGGGAGACTGCGTGGAAAAGGCACGCTTGGACCAAAATCAATAATATGTACGGACGGGCATTCTTGGGCGCAAGCACACTACACAGTTCTACAGAATTCTACCTTGGTCACCCCATATATCGAGGAACACATGGATATTATACGCTCGAAGAACCCGAAGAAGTCTGACCCCTAGATTCAACGTACACACATTGAGGCTTTTGGCGGTTGGTTGCGAACACATCTTATGAATGACGACAATGTTGAAGATGACTTATACTTGTTGGCCAAGAGACCATCTTCGACTATATTGACTTTCCAAGGGTACGAGATAAATGGGAATACATTTTACACGATCGCCCAAGATAAAAAGAGTACCAACCAAAATAGTGGTGTTCGCTTTGACGATGCGGCAAACACCAAGGAAAAGGACACATATTATGGTTACATAGAGGAGATATGGGAACTTGACTATGGAGGTGATTTGAAGGTCCCTTTGTTCCAGTGCAAATGGGCCAATCTGACTGGAGGAGGTGTAATGGTAGACCCGTAGTACAGAATGACAACAGTGGATCTCAACAATCTTGGGCACACAGACGAACCATTCGTTCTAGCCAATGATGTGGCGCAAGTTTTCTATGTGAAGGACATGTCTACCAAACCAAAAAAAGGAAAGATAAGAAAGTGGATACATCATACGATGAGCCAAAGCGCCACATAGTTCTTTCTGGGAAAAGAAACATCGTGGGAGTGGAGGACAAGACAGACATGTCAAGAGATTATGAAAAGTTTGATGAAATTCCTCCCTTCGCAGTGAAGACTGACCCAAGCATCATGTTAAATGATGAAGATTGTCCATGGTTACGACGCAATAATCAAGGGACACACGCGAAGAAAAAGTTTTATACCCCAAGATCCCACTCTGGGATGTGATTGGCTGCACCGTCATCACTTTTCTTCTCTAGTGAGTAGCCGGGATGGTTCAGTTTGTACACGAAGTGCATCCAGTTTTTGTTGTAACCCTCTCAACTTTTTACCACTTGCTATGTGGGTGAAATGATGGTACCATGCCAAGTTTCAACCTTTTCAGAGTTCATTTGTGGTGCTTTTTAATTTCAGGGTCATTTAGCTCAAAAAAAATCATTAAATGCATGAAAAATAGCAAATGAAGTTAGATAGGGCTGAAATTTTAGTATGTGGCTTCTAATGGTTCATATTGAATGCACAAAAAGTCTGGAGTTGAAATAAGTTAAAAAAATTGAAATCCTTTTGTAACAGACGAGTTTTCGTCCGAAACCCCGATACTTCGAAGGAGATTGTATATTTTGTACATGAAGTGCATCCAGTTTTTGTTGTAACCCTTTCAATTTTTTAGCACATGCTATGTGGGTGAAATGATGATACCATGCCAAGTTTCAAACATTTCAGAGTTCATTTGTGGTGCCTTTTAATTTCAGGGTCATTTAGCTCAAAACAAATCATTAAATGCATGAAAAATAGCAAATGAAGTTAGATAGGGTTGAAATTTTAGTATGTGGCTTCTAATGGTTCATATTGAATGCACAAAAAGTCTGGAGTTGAAATAAGTTAAAAAAAATTGAAATCCTTTTGTAACAGACGAGTTTTCGTCCGAAACCCCGATACTTCGAAGGAGATTGTCCATTTTGTACACGAAGTGCATCCAGTTTTTGCCGTAACGCTCTCAACTTTTTAGCACATGCTATGTGGGTGAAATGATGATACCATGCCAAGTTTCAACCTTTTCAGAGTTCAGTTGTGGTGCTTTTTAATTTCAGGGTCATTTAGCTCAAAACAAATCATTAAATGCATGAAAAATAGCAAATGAAGTTAGATAGGGTTGAAATTTTAGTATGTGGCTTCTAATGGTTCATATTGAATGCACAAAAAGTCTGGAGTTGAAATAAGTTAAAAAAATTGAAATCCTTTTGTAACAGACGAGTTTTCGTCCGAAACCCCGATACTTCGAAGGAGATTGTCCACTTTGTACACGAAGTGCATCCAGTTTTTGCCGTAACGCTCTCAACTTTTTAGCACATGCTATGTGGGTGAAATGATGATACCATGCCAAGTTTCAACCTTTTCAGAGTTCAGTTGGGTGATTTTGATTAAAACAAATGAAGGTATACAACTAAAAGAGTTAAACAGAATCTGATTTTGATTAAAACACCTATTTAAATTATTCTAAAAATTCCCAACCGGGACTAAAGGTCTATAGTCCCGGTTGGAGCCTCGACCCGGCACTAAAGAGTCCCTCTATATATGCAAGACTTTGCCGTTTCTTCCCCAACCTCTCCCATTCTACCCCCCGACGCCGCCCCTGCCCCGACGCCGCCAGGCTGCCAGAGCTCCCCGCGCGCCTCTTCTCCCTCGACCTCGCCGTCGCGCTGCCAGGATGCCCGTCTTCAACCTCCCGCCGGAGATCGCCGTCCCCGACCCGCTCGCTCCAGCCACCCTTCTCCCTCGACCTCGACGTCGCCTCGACCTCACCGTCGAGCCTGCTGTCGCCTCGACCTCACCGCCGAGACCGCTGTGAGCCACTCTCCTCCCTCTCCTCCCTCTCCTCCTGAAGCCCCCCTCCCCGTCTGCCATTGCCGCCATGCATGGCCGCCCCTCCCCGTCCGCCATTGCCGCCATGCATGGCCGCACCTCCCCGAGCCCATCCCCCTCCTAGAGCCACCACCGGAGATGCCCGAGAGCCGCCGCCCCATCCATCTCCGGCATAGGAGCCCCGCCGCCCCATCCATCTCCGACGTAGGAGCCCCGCCGGTGCCGCAAACACACACACACACACACACACATATTGTTTAAAAACGTGCAAATATTTTCTAATTGTTAGAACATCTTTTTAGTGTCATAAATTTTTTTGTGGTTGGTATGCAACATTTTTTCATTAAACAATTTGTTAAGAAAATTGTAGTAGATGGATAAGTAGATTGATATTGTTAGATGATTTTGTTTATGATGCTTTTTATGTTTTAGTTGTTTTATGTTTTAGTTAATTAGGAGTCCTAGGAAAAATTAGTATGTGTATGTTAGATTAGAGAAAAATTCTTGGGTTTTGAAAAAATTAGTGATTAAACGATAAGAAAATGTTCTCATAGGAATTTGTCTCGACGTCGACGATGCCTGGCCGGCATCCTCCTCGTCATCGAGTTGGCGTTGACATCCTTGAGAGGTGCAATGTCCGGGACTGGGCTCCGCCGGGCTGGCACTGGGAGGTGCTACCTTCCCGGGCTCGGAGCTTGGTGAGGAATCCTGGTCTCGTCGTCGACCCGGAGCTTCTTTGGTGGCGGTCACGTGGGCCACTTTCGGTACAGAGGGAGCGGGCCCCCGCGGAGGTGGTACGTCGCCGTGTCAGGGAGGAGGACGAGCACGTCCGTCGCTACATGGCGGCGTTGGACGCCAGGTTCAACAATACCTGGCAGATTCATCAGGGATCTCACCCGAGTTATGATCCCATGATGGTTCCTTTTCTTTGGGTGTCCACCACCCGTGACTCAGGAACCGCTAGTGACTTAGATTATTCGATAGTATTCGATCTGTATTAGTGATCTTATATGATAATATTCGAGATGTATTAGTTAATATTTGATGATGCATTAACTGGATTATTCGAGATGATGTATTAGTGATATTATATTCAAGTTCATTATAAATGTATTAGTGATATTTTATCGGTATAATGCGTGTGTGACTTTCGGTCTGTCGTTGCTCCTTGTGTGACTTTCATGTGTGTTATTGATGGAGGAATCCCGACTGTTGTCGTTTGGGGCGCCTCCTCTTCTTCTCTTCTTTGCGATATATTCGTCGGTATAATGCTCAAGAAGAGAAGAGGGGGGGGGCGTCCATCACCGACGGTCGAACTATTACTGTGAGAGAGTGTCCACCAACATATATACACCACCATATCAGTGTGAGAGAGTGCGCACCAACACACCATGAGATATGAGAGTTATTTAAGGAAAGCCTCGACGGACCAAAAGTCACACACGCATTAGGATCCAAGCGTGCTGTAATTCTTGAATCATGAACACAGGAAATGTCGTCGTCATCAGACGACGATAGGATCCAAGCGTGTGAACTTTGCGGTGAAGATAAGGGTCTTTGCGACCAGCCTGGGCTGCGAGACGGCAGGTTCTTCACCATGAAGCTTTACGAGGACTTTGATATTTCTACGGTACGCAACGATGACAATTGTTTTTCAGTAATTAAGCATGACTTCTGTTTCTTTCCTTCAACGCGTAATTTCTGTTTTATACAATTCGACTAGTTCATCCCCTGTCATGCAAGACGGTATTTCTTGGAGAGGCTCGGTTTCGAAGAGCACGAGAGGACTAAACATGGTCACACATTTCTGGTGAAAGTAATGAATGCACCTAATAACACAGAATTAGGGTGCTCAAATTGGGAAGCTCTTTGCAAGGCATATGGATTTCAGGAGGATATGGAAATAACCTTCGATCTTCGTCCTGAAGATCATATTGAAGGAAACATCGACATTTGGGTGGATGTCGATATGCTTCCTGTTTTACCTCCATGTGAGTTTGTTAACCATGCATATTTGTCAAGTAATTTGCATTCTATATTTAAAAATATTTGGTGTTCATCCATACTAAATTTGCTAATTTATAATTTACAGCTATTTCGTTTCTTCGAGTGAAACACAGAACATAATCGACACGACACACTACACTTATGGATCACATCTAACTTGGGAGGAGAAGGATGATCTTATCAACTTTGTTATTGGTGTCCTAGTTGGTAGGGAGATCTTCCCATATAATTTGGGAACTGGCCCAAATTATACATTGTACAGGACACTAGTGCATAGGTTGAGGGCGGATGACATTCACCGAAATATCTTGGTAAGAGTTGCTAATTAAGTACACTAGTACTGTTGCGTAAATGGTATTGATTACATTGCTAACTAGGCTACTATTATGTTCTTCAACAGAAACTGCCAAATGAAGTTGTGCCTCCTTTGATGCAACCCGAAGGTAATATGACAATTAAAAGCCCCTTCCAGCCCGAGTTCTCTTTTGCATACTCGACTGAGCGCGAACCACCAAGACGGCTCCAAATTGAAGCATGGGGACAAATAAAGAAGGATCGCAAGCCACAAGTTGGAGATCGTTGGATCTCTTTGCTTCATCATGGAGACATAGGTGTTATTCTGTTTTATGTCATTTTACCTAGGAGGGAGGACTAGGTCCTATGAGGGAGGACTATGTCATTTTATCTTTTTTTGTTTTATGAGATTTTAACTTGGTATGATTAAGATGATGATGATGAGTTGTTAGATGAGTAAGATGATGATGAGTTATATGACATATATTTGATTAAAGTGGATGGATGCAAGTGATCATGTTGAATTAGAGGAAAAAATTAAATGGAAAACACAAAATGAAAAGAAAAAATAAACAATGAAGCCTTAACCTTTAGTCCCGGTTGGTGCTACCAACCGGGACCAAAGGTCCCCATGCCCTGGCGCGCTCTGCCGCCCACGTGGCCAGGGTTTAGTCCCGGTTCGTAGCCAACCGGGACAAAAGCCTTAGACCCTTTAGTCTCTATACTTTACTCCCGGTTGGGGAACCGGGACTAAAGGCCCTTCCCAACCGGGACTAATGGCCTGTTTTCTACTAGTGAATGGTACCCAGTTCACGAGCCGCGCCTTCATGCAGTACATCCAAAGCCTTGGAAGCAAGGTCTCCTTCGCCTCTGTTGCCCATCCAAGAAGCAATGGGCAAGTTGAGAGGATGAATGCTGAAGTGCTGCGAGGACTCAAGACAAGGACTTTTGATAGACTGCGGAGAAGCGGCAAGTGCTGGATAGATGAGCTGCCGGTAGTTCTTTGGTCCCTCAGAACGACACCGAATCGAGCTACCGGCCAGACGCCCTTCTCCCTAGTATATGGGGCAGAAGCAGTGCTCCCCACAAAACTCATATACGGGTCGCCTCGAGTACTTTCCTATGACGAAGTAGAGCAAGAGCAGCTACGGAATGATGATGCCATGCTCCTCGAGGAAGATCGTCTCCGGGCTGCTGTGCGTGCTGCACGCTACCAGCAAGCCCCACGTCGCTATCATAGCCACATGATCCATGCCCGGAGCCTTGAGGAAGGATACCTTGTCCTTAGGCGCGTTTAGTCCGCCAAGGGTACCAACAAGGTGATGCCGAAGTGGGAAGGCCCTTACCGGGTAGCACGAGTCACCAGACCTGGCGCAGTCCATCTGGAGACCGAAGATGGCACCAAGGTGCTTAACTCATGGAATATTGAGCATCTTCGTAAGTTCTACCCATAAGGCGCGGCTGCCGGGCTCAGTCCCCGGCAGCCACCTTTTGTACAAGCTTTGCCGAAGTTGCATGTAACCCTTTGTACAAAGCCAGGCGCAGACCCTGTGCAACAATAATAAAGCTAGGCATTGCATCATATCATTGCATTTCATGTTCGTTATGCATTTTTTATGATTGCAATATGTGCTTGTTGAGCCTATAATCCTTGTTGCCGTAGTCTCTCTTCAAGAGATAGGGGCCCCTTGCCTTACATGTTTGACTACCAGGAAAACATAGAAGGAGGGCAAAAGAACAAGGACGGTGGCCCAGCGTAATCTAGATAGGGATACTGCCTAAAAAGATAAGTCTAATCGCATATCCCAAGTTTTATGATTGTTTGCTCCCTTAAAGGAAACCCTTGCTCTCCTTTTGGATGTGTTCGGTGGAGTCCCCCATGTGGTGAAAACCCTTGTCGGGACGAGCCGTTCCCTAGCTCCTGATACTTATCAGCCCTGGGGGCCGCGCCGATATCGACAAGGAGCCATGTCGGGGAACAACTCCAGCCTGCTACCGGGGGCTCGCTCCCTTTTTGGCGCTCGTGGTTAGTAGTGACCCGGCAAGCGGTTCCGTGCGGCAAGGACAAACATACTGACACAGTAGAAACAAAGGGAGAAAAGGACGGTACTCAGGGAAGAGAAATAACATTCATTTATTCATTTGTTGGTATAAATTGGATAAGAATTACATTACGATTAGCTAAAACTTGGCGAGCGCCTACATCTTTTGACTTATAAAAAGATAAGTGCCCCGTAATGCCTTTCTTGTCCCTCTCCTCCTAGGAATTAGGTGTAGAAGAAACAGAGGGCGAAAGGAGCGCCTGGCTGGGATTCGGCGCTTCCCCGCCAGGACCAGAGGGACGCGTCCGGAGAGCGGAAGGCCCCTGTCCCTAGGTAGGGGAGACGAAGCCGACGGAGCGGACAAGGCCGACAAGGGGGAAGAAGGCGGAGGGCAGGTGCAGATGGTGGAGCTGCCAGAGCGCAACTGGTGATGATGGTGCGGCCGGCAAGCGCGACGCGTCGGAGCCGTCATCCACTCTCCTGAAGTGTCGTGGATCGCCAACCGCCATCGTCTTCCTCATCGCCACCGCTCGAGGAAACGCCTCCGCCGTCATCCAAACTCCCGACGCGGCAACCGAGGGACCCCACAAAGAGCATGGTCACCCCTGGTGCTAAAGGCGGGGAATTCCGGGCGAAAGACTCCCACCCATGCGCGCCATACATAACGCCATGGGTGGAGAACTCTACCGCGACGAATGACGAACCGCTGCTCCGACCACTCGCGCGCGACCGGCAGCCGTACGGGTGGTTTTTCTCCATCGCCTTGAAGAAGGAGCGTAGGGACCGCGGTCCACCACGGCGCTGTGTTTCTATTATGGACTCCAGCGAGGTGTTGACCGCACGACGTTCCGTCAAGACTGAAGCAGCGGGCGACGCAGCGACAGGTGTGCTGTCGCAGCCATCACTACTAGAAAAACGGCTATAGCTAATATGGACATTAATGGCGCACCATGTATGTGGTGCGCCACTGCTATATAGCAGTGGCGCACCAGATATTGGTGCGCCATTAATGTCCATATTACTAATGGCGCACCTGGTGTGTGGTGCGCCACTGCTAAGTTTCTCCTGGGCACACCCCCCTCCCCAGACTTACCAGTGGCGCACCGGGGTGTGGTGCGCCATTACTAGTTTTAACTAGTAATGGCGCACCACACCCACGGTGCGCCATTACTAACAATTTTTTTTTTCAAAACTAGTAATGGCGCACCGTGGGTGTGGTGCGCCATTACTAGTTTTCACTAGTAATGGCGCACCACACCCACGGTGCGCCATTACTAGTTTTCGCACATGCCCAGCCCCACCCTGCCACCCACTCCCACCACACACACACAAACACCCCCCCCCCCCCCCCCCGTGGATCGCGCCTTTTCAGTTTAAAAAAAAAATAAAAGAAAATGATAAAAGATTCAAAAAAATTCAAAAAAATAGATGCCCATGTGTTATGTGTTCTAGTTGTTAGGAAAATTAACAAACATGAATTTTGAATTTTTTTGCAAAAAGCCGCCGTGTTTCGGTAAAATGGCCGTAACTTTTGCATACGACCTCCGATGAAAAAGTTTTTTATATGAAAAAGCATTTACTCGAAAAGTTACATCCGAATTCAACGGGCTTTACCCGTTATCGATTTTTTAGAATCCTCAAAAACCTAACAGAAAAAAAGTTACGATGCTTTTAAGATCTGGAGGCAAAAAAATAAAAAAAATAAAAAAAGTTAGCAATGGCGCACCAGTGCATAGTGCGCCACTACTATTTTCCCGCCTTCAAAATTCAAAAAAAATTATAAATAGTAATGGCGCACCACACCTAGGTGTGCCACTGCTATGTACCATAGCAATGGCGCACCACACCTAGGTGCACCATTATTAAGGTACATAGCAATGGCGCACCACACCTAGGTGCGCCATTACTATTTTCCCGCCTTCAAAATTCAAAAAAATAAAAAAAAATAAAAAAAGGGTTAGCAATGGCGCACCAGTACAAGGTGCGCCACTGCTAAGCCATATATAAACCCGGTCGGCCTCCTTCTCCTCCTTACCTCTTCATTCTTCTCCTCCTCTCCTCCTCTCCTCCACTCCATCTCCTCCTCTCCTCCACCATACTCCCCTCCTCCTCTCCGGCGACCTCCTCTCCGGCGACATCCTCTCCGGCGACCTCCTCATGGTGCTCTCCGGCGACCTCCTCCTCCTCCTCTCCGGCGACCTAGGTGACCTCCTCCTCCTCCTCTCCGGCGACCTAGGCGACCTCCTCTCCGGTCCTCTCCGGCGACCTCCTCCTCCTCTCCGGCGACCTAGGCGACCTCCTCTCCGATCCTCTCCGGCGACCTCCTCCTCCTCTCCGGCGACCTAGGCGAGCTCCTCTCCGGCGACCTCCTCCTCCCTCCTCTCCTCCTCATGGTCTCTCCTCCCTCCTCTCCGGCGACCTCCTCTCCGGCCACATGTGGAGCTCCCCGGCACAAAGAACGTAGCAGAACGAAATTTGAAAAAATATCACAAAAAAAATCGCAAAAAAAAATCGTGCCAGATCCGGATCTAGAATTCAAAAAAAAGTTAGCAATAGCGCACCAGTGCATGGTGCGCCACTACTATTTTCCCGCCTTCAAATTTCAAAAAAAAAATTCAAAAAAATTCAATAAAAAAAAGTTACCAGTGGCGCACCTGTAGCAATAGTAATGGCGCACCAGATGGTGCGCCACTAGTATTTGGATTACTAATGGCGCACCAGAGGTGCGCCATTACTATTTGTTACTAATGGCGTGATAATAGTGGCGCACCTATAGTGCGCCATTAATAGCCAAAATAGGTGCGCCACTAACAGCCTTTTTTCTAGTAGTGTGCATCCTGAGCGCGACCGCCGCGCCGCCCACTCCCCCATCTGAGACTCCTCCGGCCAGATCTCAGCCCAAGGCTGCCGGTCCGGAGCGAGAACTGAGCATGGATACAAAGAGAAGACCTTGCAATGGCAAGCATGTCCGCCGGGCCCTTCCCCTTAACCATCAGGAGGGAAGGGCCGGCCCGAAGACAGCAGAAGAGGAGGACAAGTGACGTGGACTTGGGAATAAGGAGGAGACGGAGATGGATGAGCATCGCCGACGTGACCTCCTAATTTATAGGAGAGGGCACGGGGGCTGGCTCTCGTCCGCTCCAGAGCGGCCGCCCATCTCCACCATTCCCACTACCCACGACTCACGGGGGAATAGGTAACCACCCCATTGCTCCAATCCATGGCGCTGCAGTTCCTGCCACGCCCAGACCTTTGAAGTTGGCTTCTACCGTAGGTGCATCGCATGCCAATTAAAATTTTCCTACTCGCCGAACATCCAAGAACATGCTATAGAGATGGATCACAGTTCGTTACCACTAGACGCGCAGTGCCGTGCAGGGGAAGTAGGGTTGAGGCAGCGCATTCGCGTGGTCCGTCTCCTCCTTGTCTGATCTCCCTTGAACGGTCGATCCGATCTCCCTCGCGTAGCTGGTCGCCTGATCCCACGTACAGGTTCGCCGGAGCGGCGCAAGTGTACCACCTCTAACGGTATCCACGCGTGCAGGAGGAACACCGTGCGGCGGACTGCTAGGTCCGATCACACGGTCGGCGGCGGCAAGTGGAGGTGGCTAGTTGCAACAAATGCAAAGCCCTAATGACGGTGCCGAAGCGATCAACCAGATGGGTGTGCCGCACCTCCACTATATATAGGCATCCGGCGCGGGCTCAACTCTTGGGCCTCGCACGGATCCTAAAGCCCATGTGTAGTTCCTTCCCTTAAGCGCGCGACCCCTTACGTTCTCGTTCACTTGGTCACGAGTCAGATCACCTCCGACTCGACTAGTCGGTAGCGGCCTCTAGCAAAGCATGCCGACTCCAAGTGTCCGATGAAGCTGGTTAGGCGAACCTGTACATCACACTTCCGTTCCCTTTGCCACACGATATATGTTGTCATGCTCAAGGCGACATGGTCATCCTTGTTGCCGCACGACCTCTTTCTCGTTCCAGTGAATCCGACCAACACTTCGGATTATCTCATAATCCTCATCGCATGGCCATGCTTATCCAGGTCGAATCACCCGAGGGGCCCAGAGTATATCTCTCTTCATCAGAGGGGCAAATCCCATCTTGCTCGACCACGTCTCGCAGCATGGGTCTGGACAAGCCCGAAACCTACCTTTATAACTACCCTGTCACGGAGTAGTGTTTGGTCGGCCCAAAGCAAGTCTGTCACCATCCTGAGTACATGCGCCAGCTCAGGTCTTAGGACACAGAACGCATGTTGTACTAGAGACTCACAGATGACCTATCGCTGCGTCTCATAGTTGGGTCTGTCCAACTCAGACCTTATCTTGACTCGGATCCGACTACGTCGAATCTGACCAGATCTTTATGAGTCCATATTATCCGGCTAGCATCCAATGCTACATGGTCAGTGAGACCGAACCATCCACCGTGTCATATGCTAGTCTAATTGGCTAAGTGTCCACACAGCCTTTTCGACAAGGGACCATTTAGGACAGTCATCATACAATGCATAGTCTCACAAACAAGTCACGTACGTATTAATACACATTACTGATAATGTCCAAGGACTATCTTTATTCATAAACACATAGGAAATATCATCATACATGATTGCCTCTAGGGCATATCTCCAACAGTCTCCCACTTGCACTAGAGTCAATCAAATAGACATCGAATGCCCATAGATCTAACGTGCCCCTCATGCTTGGGTTGTGGAAGCGGCTTAGTCAACGGATCTGCAACATTTTCATCCGTATGAATCTTGCATAAATTAGTATCGCCATTCTTTACGAGCTTTCGTATCAGGTGGTACTTTAGGTCTATGTGCCTGGTCTTGTGGTGTTGTCTCGGCTCCTTGGCCTGTGCGATGGCACCTGAATTGTCACAATACATGTCCAACAGTTTTGCCCAGCCCGGGAACACACCAAGATCCTATAGGAACTTCCGAATCCAAACACCTTCCTTTGCCGCTTCACAAGCTGCAATGTATTCGGCCTCTGTTGTGGAGTCGGCCACCGTATCTTGCTTGGAACTCGTCCATCTCACTGCTCCTCCATTCATGACATACACGAATCCAGTTTGCGGTCGACAATCATCCCTGTCGGTTTGGAAACTAGCATCAGCGTAACCCTTTACGCAGAGCTCCTCCTCACCTCCATAAACTAGGAACATCTCTTTAGTCCTTTTCAGGTACTTCAAGATAGTTTTCACCGCTACCCAGTGACTCTCACCTGGGTCAGCCTGGTATCTGCTTGTTAAGCTTATTGCATAGGCAACATCAGGCCGAGTACATAGCATGACATACATGATGGATCCTATTGCCGAAGCATATGGAATCCTACTCATCCGGTTTCGCTCATCAGAAGTCATAGGACTCCGAGTCTTGCTTAGCCTTATACCATGTGAGATGGTCAAGACACTACTGGAATCAGGATCTTTGCCGTCTGCCATGGCTGACGGCAAAGGCATGCATTGCGGACGGCAAAGGTCTTTGCCGTCAGCCAGCAGACGGCACCACATCCGGCTGAACAAGCCACGGTAAAGGGCACTTTGCCGTCTGCTGGCAGACGGCAAAGATGCAAAGGTCTTTGCCGTCTGCCAGCAGACGGCAACGGGCATGGACGGCACACGCGGCAGCTTAGGTCCGTTAAGGGGTTAACGGCGTGCTTTGCCGTCTGCTAGCAGACGGCAAAGTGGCCATTAGGCCAGCCCAGGTCCCCCCAGATAGCTGCCACGTGGCTCGCTATGCCGTCTGCTGGCAGACGGCAAAGATGCAAAGTTCTTTGCCGTCTGCCAGCAGACGGCAAAGAAACCACATAGGCCAGCCCAGTGCCCCCTAGGTTGCACAGGTAGCTGCCACGTGGCAGCTTTGCCGTCTACTGGCTCATGGCAAAGAGCCTGTATAGCCCCTGTTTTTTCTGTTTTTTCTTAAATTCATTCAATTTCACAGAATTTCATAGATATATATATATACACATTTGAAAATACTTTCAACAAGCATACCAACACATATCCAACAACAAGTTTCCAACAACATATCCAACAACAAGTTTCCAACAACATATCCAACAACATATCCAACAACAAGTTTCCAACAACATATCCAACAACATATCCAACAACAAGTTTCCAACAACAAAGTTCATCGTACAAAATCAAAACAAAAAGGAAGCACAAGGAGAAGAGTAGACTCCATCAATGCAAGCTTACTCATCTAAAGCAAATCTGCAAATTGGGAAAGAAGAAAGTTAGAAGAAGAAGAAGAAGAAGAAGACTATCTAGAAGAAGAAGAAGAAAAAGAAGAAGAAGAATAAGAAGAAGAAGAAGAATTTTTCTTCTCTTTCTTTTTCTCCTCTCCTCTTCTTTATCTTCTTCTTCTTCTAACTAAGGTAGGTAAAAATGCCATTTTTTAGCTAAGCTAGGTAAAAATGCTAAGTGTAGGTCATTTTAGAGCTAAGCTAGGTAGTTATGCCATTTTTGAGCTAACCTAGGTAGTTATGCCATTTTTGAGCTAACTAAGCATATTTATAACTATCCTAGGTAAAGTATGTCAGTTTGGAGCTAAGTAAGGTTATTATGTCATTTTCGAGGAAAATAAGCTAAGTATAGGTCATTTTGGAGCTAAACCAAGGTTATTATGCCATTTTTTTACCTAAGTGAGCTAATTATGTCATAAATGAACTAGCTAAGCTAAGTATAGATCATTATTGAGCTATCCTAGGTAGTTATGCCATTTTTTAGCTAACTAAGCATATCAAGTCATTTTGGAGGAAAAAAATGCTAAGTATAGGTCATTTTACAGCTATCCTAGGTAAAATATGTCATTTTCGAGCTAAGTAAGGTTATTGTGTCATTTTCGAGGAAAATAGGCTAAGTATAGGTCATTTTGGAGCTAAGTAGGTCATTTCTTAAGCTAAGTATGCATTTGTTAAGCAAAACACTTGGGAAAACTTACCATCATCACGGAGGTGAAGGACCGGTCGGACTTGCGCCAGTGTGAGACGGAGAAGGACCGGTCGGGGTTGCGGCAGACGCAGAAGGATCGGTCGATGCTTGTCGGGAGGCATGCTGCACCAAAGATCATTTGCAATGTCTCGTTAGCATGATGCAACTCAAATGTGAATACTAGTAACTAATGACCAAAGATCATTTGCAATGTCTCGTTAGCATAATAATTGAATACCTGACATTACTAATATTAATCTTCATCGCCTATATATGCTCTGGGATCAATAAATGCATAATCATCATCACTATCATTAATGACGTGCTCATCAGCATCATCAATAAATGCATCAACATGTGGAAGGCCTCCTTTATGTAATCAGTCAAGCATTGACAGGTCATCCGCAGCAGTAACCTCTTCTTCTTCCATCTCTTCTTGTTCCGGCTCAGGGGTGAAGTCGGATTCACTGTCGCTGTCTACCTCAATGTTCTGGGGTGAAGTAGAGCGGTTCTTGAAACGTTTTTTGGAAACACGTGTTTCTTGCAAGAATTCTCCTTCATATGTGTCTGGGTTAATGTGAGGTTCATAATCATCTTCATTGAGGGGAGGTGGTCTAAAATGTGGCGGCACATCATAAACGACATCCCAACCATTCAGATTTGGATCAGTTTGGCAGGCCCATGGTAGATAGAAAACTTGGGTCGCCTGTTGAGCCGTAATATAGACATCGGGGACATCTAAATGGGTGCTTTGTTTGATTTCGACTAGCCCTATATGTTCATGAGTCCTTCTAGTCTCCTTCGGCTGGAACAAATAACATTTGAAGACTACGACGTTTGGTGGGTTTTCACCAAAGAATGTAAGTTCATAAATTGCTTCAACTCTTCCATAATACTCGACCCCTCCTTCGCCGACAGCGGAGACACAACAATTTGTAGACTTTTGGTCGGCCATAGATAGCTCTTTGCCAAAAGTACGAAAGCGATACCCGTTGATGTCGTATTTGTCAAATGAACGGACCTTATAGTCAAAACCATTAGCGACTTGTCTCAATTCGGAGTCCATAGACTCTGCATTAGCCTACAAGTTTAATACAAAAGGATTGTTGCATTAGCCGCAAACTAGACGAAGAAATGAAATGGTCTAATGGAAATTACCGTTTGTTTGAACCAAGAGATGAAACCGGGATAGCCGCCTCCATGCTTTGCCAGAAGCTCATAGTCTTCGATGGAATCCTTTTGGATCACCGCTCCATCCGAGATTTGGCGACGTATCGACTGTATCACATATCCGGGAATAAGAGCATTTCAAAGGAATTAGAAGTTGCGAAACAATGTACAGAGAACTTACTTGATGTACGGCCGCACTTCTGTTAGGTTGTTGAAGATATACAACGAAATGGTCTGCCATTCTTCGACATCCAACGCTATTGCTTTCGAAGCACTGGCTGGTGCGAGCTTCCCTTTGAATAGGTTGAGGTTGGATCGACCTTTTTCACGGTCGCCATCATTGTACCGAGGCTTCGGATTATGCAAATGATGATTCTTGGCTTTGTAGTGTGTTGTCACGAAGTTTGCCGCCTCCTCAGTAATGAATGCCTCGGCCATTGATGCTTCAATTCTATGTTTATTTTTACATTTTGCTCGAAGCGTCTTCTGCATCCTCTCAGTTGCGAAGCACCAACGATTTTGCATGGGCCCCCCCAATCTTGCCTCGGTCGGGAGATGCAAAATCAAATGCTGCATTGGATTAAGGAATCCCGGTGGAAAGATCTTTTCTAACTTGCAGATCAACTCCGGCGCCAACTCTTCCAGTTCGTCTAGCACGTCAGGCGATAGTTCTTTCGCACAAAGAGCACGGAAGAAATAGCTCAGCTCTGCCAGTACTAGCCATTCATCCTCAGGGATAAAGCCACGCAACATCACCAGCATTACCCGCTCAAGCCATATGTGCCAATCATGACTCTTGAGACCAAATATTTTCAATTTGTCAATACTCGCTCCCCTCTTTAGATTCGCTGCATACCCATCGGGGAACATCAACTGCATTTTCACCCACAAGATCATTTCCCTCATAGATGGCCTTCCAAGATTGAACCATGCCTTTGGCTTCCTCCAGTTCTTCTTTCCTTTCGGTTGTCGCATGTTTTGTAACGGTCTATCACATAGAGCCTCCTGATCGACTCTAGCCTTAGGATTATCCTTCGACTTCCCCTCGATGTCAAACAATGTACCAAAAAGGGCCTCGGCGATGTTCTTTTTAGTGTGCATCACGTCGATGTTGTGTGGGCAAAGGAGGTATTTAAAGTAAGGCAGATCCCACAAGCATATCTTGTGAGTCCAGGCGTGTTCCGAATTATACCCTTTGAAATATCCTGGACACTCTGGATCAGGCTCGAGAGCGTTTATCTGATCCAGGGTCTGTTGGCTTGTCAATGCAGGTGGTGCAGAGTTTTTGACAACTCCACCTTTCGTGAAATTTTTCTTGTCTTTTCTGAACTTATGGCCAGGATCCAGGAACTGTCTATGCAAGTCGAAGCAAGAATACTTGCGACCCGCCTGCAGCCAACGGAACTAAAGAGCTGCCTTGCATGTGGGGCACGGGAACCTTCCATGCACACACTAGCCAACGAATAGCGCATACGCCGGCAAGTCATGCGTCGAGTACATGTACCACACATGCATTTTGAAGTTTTGTTTTGTAGCGGCGTCATATGTCTTGATCCCATTATCCCAAGCTTCTTGCAATTCATCCTTAAGCGACTGCATGTACACATTCATATTCTTCCCCGGATAGTTGGGCCCTGGAATTATCAACGTCAAGAAAATGTTCTTTCTTTTCATAATCTCTCCGGGGGGGGGAGATTGAGTGGAATGAAAAATACAGGCCAGCAACTGTATTGGGTTGCCGTCATACCAAACACTTGGAACCCATCTGTGCTGATGGCGACTCGAGGATGCCTTGGATCTGCCGCTTTGTCCTTATGTAATGCATCGAAGTGCTTCCACACAAAAGCGTCTGAAGTGTGTCCCAACATCGGATTCCCATCTGCATCTAGTTCTGTTCTTTTGCCCAATTTATGCCACGTCATCTGTCTGGCCATCTCTTCGACCATGAAAAGACGTTGAAGTCTTGGTATGATTGGCATATACCGAAGAACATTAACTGGGATTTTGGTCTGACTCTTCTCACCCATACCGTTGTCTACCACAACATACCTGGAAGACTTGCAAATGGGACAATAGTTCAAGCCCGCATACTCAAGCCTAAATAAGGCACATCCATTCTCACAGGCATCTATCTTCTCATAGGGCATCTTAAGCGCACGTAGGATTTTGTCCGACTGGTACAGGTTTGCTGGCAATACATGGCCTTTGGTAGAAAGCATCCAAATATCGTCATCATCGCGTCATAGCATTCTCTGCCTAGGTTGAACTGAGCCTTCAGAGCCATTACTTTCGCGATGGCATCCAGCTGACAAAGCTCAGTGTGCTCGTGGAGAGGACGTTTTGAAGACTCCAACAGTTCATAGAAGGCCTTTGCAGATTCCTCCATCACATCATCCGAATCCGAGCATCATCAAAGTCTTGCACCATGCCTTCGATCCCGGTACCATGCTCGTCGGTGCGACGACGAACCACCTCAGCTCTGGCACGTTGGGCAGACTCACCATGAAATCTCCACACCGTATAATCAGTCGTAAAACCCCACTTCTGCAAGTGTTTACCCATTTCATCCCGTGTCCACTTTTTATGGTTGTCGCACCGGACACAGGGGCACCAGGTTATTTCCTGGCCTTTTGCAAATGCGGCGCTCAGAAACCCCTTGGTTTTTGTTAACCATTCAATGGTCATTTCTTTCTGACTTGGGTGACCGGTGTACATCCAAGCAAGATCACTCATCTTGCCTACCTACTAAACACACAAGAAATATATATATAATTCATCATCTATATTCATCCGTTAATCAAGTTTGTCAGTTTTATTACGTCCATGCAACCTACACGCTAATAGGTAGAGATAGGTCCTAATCCCACCCGAGTATGTGTAGATTGGGTTCGTTTTCCCATGCTCTGCTCCGGATCCGACGCAGAATTTCGGCAGCACCTCCCCGCTGTTCTCCTGATACACGTCTCGCTAATAAGCAGAGAGGATGTGTACCCGGAGAACAATAGGGAGGCACTAACGAAATTCCGCATCGGATCCGGAGCAGAGCATAAGGGAAAACAAACCCAATCTACACATACTCGGGCTGTCCATGGATAACGTTGGACAATTCAAAAGGATGGCGGTTATAAATATGCAAAGACATGCATATTTATAGATGCCGCCCTTTCGAACGGGAGACGCATACTGGTCACGCATACTGATGATTGAAGACACCTATAGCTAGCAAGTTTTATCGGCACGAAGACCGGAACAGAGCAAATTAAGGGGGGAGGAGGAGATGTCATTTGTGCTCACCCACGAACGCAGGGGCGGAGCTCGTCGAACACACGGGGAGGTCGGCGAACGCACGGGGAGGTCGTCGAACACTAGACCCTCGCAGCGACGAAACAACTGCACATTTAAATCCACCCGATCAACACAAATATATATGATGTTTTTCATAACAAAATCGGAAAATATATGACCTAACTCATAATTCAGAAATATATGACCCCGTCGACCTCTGGAAGGCCGAAGAGCACCTTTTCGGTCAACAGGAGGCCGAAGAGGTGTCGGGGGTAGGGGGTGTCGGGGGTGTCGAGTCTGGGTGTCGTGGTGTCGGGGTGTCGTGGTGTCGTGTCGGGGTCGGGGTGTCGTGTCGGGGTCGGGGTGTCGGGGTGTCAGGGGTGTCGTGTCTGGGTGTCGTGGTGTCGGGGTGTGGTGTCGGGCTGTCGGGGTGTCGGGGTGTCGTGTCGGGGTCGGGGTGTCGTGTCGGGGTCGGGGTGTCGGGGTGTCAGGGGTGTCGTGTTTGGGTGTCGTGGTGTCGTGGTGTCGGGGTGTGGTGTCGGGCTGTCGGGGTGTCGTGGTGTCGGGGTGTCGGGTTGGGGTCGGGGTGTCGTGTCGGGGTCGGGGTGTCGGGGTGTCAGGGGTGTCGTGGTGTCGGGGTGTGGTGTCGGGTTGTCGGGGTGTCGGGGTGTCGGGGTATCGGGTCGGGGTCGGGGTGTCGGGTCGGGGTTGGGGTGTCGGGTCGGGGTGTCGTTTTCTTCTTCGTCCTCTTCTTTTTTTCCTCTTTTTTCCTTTTCTTCTTCTTCCTCTTCTTCCTCTTCTTCCTCCTCTTCTTCTTCTTCTTCTTCTTCTTCTTCTTCTTCTTCTTCTTCTCCTCCTCTCCTCTTTCTTCTTCTTCTTCTTCTTCTTCTTCTTCTTCTTCTTCTTCTTCTTCTTCTTCTTCTTCTTCTTCTTCTTCTTCTTCTTTCTTCTCCTCCTCTTCTTTTCCTTTTTCTTCTTCTTCTTCTTTTCTTCTCCTCTTCTTCTTCTTCTTCCTTCTTTTCCTTTTTCCTCTTCTTCTTCTCCTTCTCCTTCTTCTTCTTCTTCTTCTTCTTCTTTTCCTTTCTCCCTCTTCTTCTACCTTTTCTGTTTTTTTTCATCTTTCTTCTTCCTCTTCTATTTATCTAAACCTAAACCTAAACCTAGCATTAAACCTAAAACTAAACCTAAACCTAGCACTAAACCTAGAACTAAACAGGAAATAACAGAAAAAATGGATCTCACCTTGCTCCGGCGAGGTCGGCCGGTGGAGGCGGGCCGCGGGGAGGGGGCCACTGGAGGAAGGCCGAGGGCTCCGGCGGCGGGGCGGGGCGGCGCAGGGGCCGCGGGGAGGGTTCCGGCGGCGGGGCGGGGTGGCCGCCGCGGCCTGGGTCCGGTGGGCGGGACGGGCGGGCTGGCCGGCGGCGGGGCTGGCTCCGGGGGCAGGACGGGCGGGCTGGCCGGCGGCGGGGCTGGCTCCGGGGGCGGGGTTGGCCGGCGGCAGCGACTGGCGGCGGCGACAAAAGGAGGAGAGGGCACGGGAGGGATAGAGAGAGAGAGAGAGAGAGGGGGGGAGACGGCTGCCCATTGAGTGGCCCCTCTTTGCCGTCTGCTAGCAGACGGCAAAGAGGGTGACCGTTAGGGCTCGCCCACGTCACTTCTTTGCCGTCTGCTAGCAGACGGCAAAGTAGGGACATTGCCATATGTCCCCTCTTTGCCGTCTGCCAGCAGACGGCAAAGAAGTTGACCTAGCCACGCCGTGCCCTGTGGGGCCCACCTGGCTCTTTGCCGTCTGCCTTTGACCTTTTTGCCGTCAGCTGGCAGACGGCAAAGAACCAGCTGATGGCAAAGAGGCTCTTTGCCATGAGCTGGTTCTTTGCCGTCTACTTTCCCCAAGAAGACGGCAAAGAGCCTCTTTGCCATGAGCTGGCAGATGGCAAAGAGCTGGCAGACGGCAAAATTCCAGATTCCAGTAGTGAGAACCCTTTCTTGGCCTCACTCATTTTGAACCGCTTCAACACTTTGTCTATGTACGTGCTCTGGCTTAAGCCGAGAAGCCTTCTCGATCTATCTCTACAGATCTTGATGCCTAAAATGTACACTGCTTCTCCAGGGTCTTTCATCGAAAACTTGCCATTCAATGATTCCTTGACTGAGTTCAGCATCGAAACATCATTTCCGATCAGTAGTATGTCATCCACATATAGGATCAAAAATACTACCGAGCTCCCACTAGACTTCTTGTATAAACAATAGTCCTCTTCGTTCTTGATGAAACCAAGGTCAGCGATGACTTCATCAAAACGAATGTTCCAACTCCGAGCTGCTTGCTTCAATCCATAAATGGATCTCTTGAGCTTGCATATTTTACTAGCATTATTTGGATCGACAAAACCTTCAGGCTGTATCATGTATACATCCTCCTTTAAATTTCCATGAAGGAAAGCCATTTTGACATCCATCTGCCATATCTCATAATCAAAATATGCAGCTATAGCTAGTATGATCCTTACCGACTTTAGCATTGCTACCGGCGAGTAGGTCTCGCCGTAGTCAATTCCTTGAACTTGTCCATAACCTTTAGCGAGAAGCCGAGGTTTGTGGATCTGAACATTTCCATCCACATGGGTTTTCTTCTTAAAGACCCATTTGCAACCAAAGGCAATTACGCCAGGTGGCGGATCAACCAAGTCCCAGACTTGATTATCATCCATGGACTTTAACCCGGATCTCATGGCCTCCAGCCATGCCTCGGAATATGGGCTCACCATCGCTTCCACATACGTGGCCGGCTCGTTGCTTTCTAGCAACAACACATCACGCACTCTGCGCAATCTTTCCGACCTCCGTGGTTCAGGTGCCGACTCCACTACGGGTTCCCTGACCAACTCTGGTATGATCTCATCACCAGCCGAGTCGTCCCCGAGTGGCTCTCGAATTTCTTCGAGTCGCACCGTTCTCCCACTGGCTTCCAGACTGATAAACTCTTTCTCTAGGAAAACCCCGTTCTGAGCAACAAACACTTTGTTCTCTTCTCGGTTGTAGAAGCTGTATCCCAAGGTTTCCCTCGGATATCCGACGAATATGCATTTATCCGACTTAGGTGTAAGCTTGTCCGACATGAGTCGCTTGACAAATGCTTCACAACCCCAAATCTTTAGAAAAGACAAACTAGGACTCTTCCCAGTCCACATCTCATGTGGTGTCTTATCTACGGACTTTGATGGAACCCTATTAAGTGTGAAAGCTGCAGTTTCTAGAGCGTATCCCCAGAATGACAAGGGTAAATCCGATTTGCTCATCATCGATCGGACCATGTCCAACAAGGTTTGATTTCTCCATTCTGACACACCGTTTCTCTACGGCATACCCGGAGGGGTGAGCTGAGGTACTATACCTCGGCTTTTCAGATGATTACCAAACTCCTGGCTCATGTACTCACCTCCACGATCTGATCGTAGAAGCTTTATTGTCTTGCCGAGCTGATTTTCAGCCACGTTTTGAAAACCTTTGAACTTTTCAAAAGTTTAGGACTTGTGCCTCTTCAAATAGATATATCCATATCTACTCAAGTCGTCAGTAAAAGTCACAAAGTACTGATAGCCACCTCTGGTCGTTGTGCTCATTGGACCACACACATCACTGTGTATAAGCTCCAACAGCTCAGACACCCTTTCGCAACTCTTTGCAAAAGGAGACTTAGTCATCTTGCCGAGCAAGCATGATTCGCATGTCTCGAATGACCCGAAGTCGGACGAAGTTAGGAGTCCATCATCATGGAGCTTCTTCATGCGTTTCAGACTAATATGTCCAAGCCGGCAATGCCAGAAGTAAGTCGGATTTATCTCATTAGGCTTATGCCTCTTGACATTCATATTATAGACTGGTTCCGTTTCCAGATTAAAAATAAATAGCCCATCTACAATGGGTGCATAGCCGTGGAACATTCCATTCAAATAAAATGAACAACCATTGTCCTTTAAATTGAATTCATAACCTTGACTCATCAAACATGAGGCAGAAATAATGTTCCCACTAAGTGCAGCAATGTAATAACAATTATTCAATTCCAAAATGAATCCAGAAGGAAGCTGAAGCTGCATCGTGCTGACCTCCAACGCAGCAACTCTTGTTTTGTTGCCGACCCTGATGTCAATCTCCCCTTGTGCCACACGCCTAGTTCTTATCATCCCCTGCATCGAGTTACATATATGAACAACCGATCCGGTATCAAACACCCAAGAGCTACTAGGTATGTCAGCAAGGTAAATGTCTATAACATATGTAACAAGTGTACCTTTGCCTGAAGAAGCATTTCTGGCCTTCTAGCCATGCTCAGCAAGCCACTTGCTACAGTTCCTCTTCCAGTGACCAGTTTCCTTGCAATGAAAGCACACGGTCTTTGAGTCCGGTCCCGGCTTCGGCGCAGCGGCGGAGACAACCTTCCCCGTGCCCTTTGCCTTACCCTTTTTCTTGGACCAACTCTTCTTGAACTTAGCCGAGTTGTGCATCATCAACACTTGATGTGTGCCTTTCTTAATATCTTGCTCTGCCACCTTAAGCATCCCATGCAATTCAGTGAGCTTCTTATCCATGCCATGCATATGATAGTTCAAGACGAACGTCCCATAGCTAGGTGGAAGAGAACCCATAATTGCATCCGTGGACAGCTCGTCCCTGTCGGGACCCCGATCCTAAGCCATAAGAATCTAGCACGTAACACTTCACATTACTTTGCGGCCTCACGCATGGTTATCTCCACGGCTGCCACCTTATCTGGGCCGGGACCGTTTGCGCCTTTTGGCTCACGAATGTGAATATGTCGCTAGCATTCAAATGTCCAAGAACCCGGGTCGACATGACTAGTCGTAGAACCCAAGTGGCACATCCGTACAGGGGCAGGCATACGTAACCCAACAATGCAGGTGTCGGTCTCAGCATGTGTAGACGAGTCATAGCAAGCTACAGGGACTCCATTATGTCATGGGACATAAATGTCATCAACTGCGCGTAGACGAGTCATAGCAGGCTACATGGACTCCATTACACTGCGAGACATTTCCCCGAAGGGACAGACAGAGCAGCAAAGAAGGATACACGCCGGTCAATAAATGTGTCCAGAGCAATAGCAAGCTACCAAGGCTCAGTGGAAACACAAAGAGGCATTTCCCCGTAGAGAGTACTACTAGATGCACACAACTAGCTGTCGAATCGCATACATACTGTTACACGTCACACGTACGCACGACATGTCCGATATGCATAGATACAACTATGGCATCACAACATAACCATATAACAACACAACATTTATGTAGAAGGCTCCGAAGAGCCAACATAGTATAACGTTACAAGCAGGGGGGTCACATGACCCATCATTCAGAGCATACAAACAACAGGCGGAAGTTACATGTCTGGGTACAGACATCTACTAAGAATGGCTGGAAGAGCCTGAAAAGCTACAACGACCCTACCAAAGGAACCAGACCTCTGTCTGGGATTCCCAAGCTAACCCGGTCAACGTCGAACTTCATGTCGTAAGAATCACTAATGAGACTGGCGTCTCCTCTGCAAAAACATAAATTAAGCAAACGTGAGTACAAGGGTACTCAGCAAGACTTACATCAGAACTAACTACATATGCATCATTATCAACAAGGGGGGTTGTGGAGTTTATTGCAACAAGCTAGCTTTGACTCTTGGCTAACCTATACTATGACTACAAGTAGTATCTTGAGGTGGGACAACGCACACGAGTCCACATATTCACCAAATCAATACACCACAATGGATCCACTCCCGTCTCCCTACGAGAAGGTCATCCATAGCACTCACGCTTATCTTGCGCATTTTAGAGTATCCATTTCACTTGTCTATGTACCACATAAGCAATCCAAGTAGTCCATATCCGAGGACGCGGCTATTCGAACAGATTGTTTCACCCTGCAGGGGTATACTTCTTCACACACGCTCCCGCCATTTATCGCCATGTCCACGTAAAAAGGCACCTCGGCAACCTTCAAGCGGAAGCCCAGCGAGGGAGTCGGCCACGACCGTTAACCACACAAGACCCTAGTCCAGGTTTATCGCCTATTTGAGACTGAACCCGCAAGGAAGTCTGGCCGAAATTTCCATTACGACCCCAAACGATATGTGAAGGGTTCCCAAGCCCACCTCGACGGATGGTACTACACTTGGTACACCGGCCCACAGTGCCTCTACTGCGCCATAGCCTACCCCTCCGGTCAGCGCTATGCACGGCCGCCAGCACATCCAACAAACACCGGAAACTAGTTGCAACTCCTAGACAGAGATCAAGGCGATTAATAAGCCGAGAGGGTCCATTGGTTTCGGGCCCACTGCATGGTAGTATCTTGTCTTGGATAACATACACAGAACTCAGTTCTTAAGAATGGTCCCAATGAGACAACCCGCCATGTACTCCTACATGGCCTCTCATCACTACCTTTACCAAATCGGATTCACACACTTAACTCTCACACAATAGGACATGAACACACCATTCCGATTCATCGTCCAGATGGATCAGACCCGACACGACTCTAAGCATAGCAGGCATGGTAAACAAGCATGGATGAGTAAGCACAACAAGGCTCAAGCAGTTGCTACTCATGCTAAGTGGTTTCAACTATTTACTGTGACAAAGACAGGTCATGCAAAGAAATGGGTTCAACTACCGAGAACATATAATAGTTGAATCGTTGTTGTCCTAATGCAGTAAAAGACAGCAGGAGCGAGAGGGTAGGATATTATCGGGATGCTCAAGGAGGGGTTGCTTGCCTGACAATTCTGAAGATATTACTTCTCTTCATTAGTGTCAACGATCATAACGTCGGAACCATCGTCTACCTAGAAGGAACAACACCGACAAAACAAGAAAGGAACACATTCAATGCGGTGCAACAAACATGATGTATGATATGGCATGCTAGAGCATTGTATTGACCTAGTGCAATGGATAGTCATATTAAGTGAAGTGGAGTTCAAATATATACCAAATTTCAACTTCAACACTATTTATTAAATTATCCTAATCATGAAATGTCCAACTTGGTGATGTTATCTTGCTCAAACATGCATGAACATGGCATAAATAGATTCATTGGATTTTTCTGATCATTTTTCATATATAAATTATTTTCATCTGAGTTACGGTTGAATTTCTATGATTTTTCAAAGTTTATAACATTTTCTGAAATATAATAACCCAGTTAAGATTTATTTAAATTCCAGAAATATTTACTGCGTCATCATGACGTCACTGTGAGGTCAGCAGGTCAACGGCCTGGTCAAAGTCGAACCTGACCAGCGGGACCCGCTGGTCAGTGACCCATTTGGTTAATAGGGTTATTTAAACTAACCGAAATGATTTCTGGCTAATTAATCTAACAGGGCCCACAGTCAGCGTCAGGGGGGGGTTAGTTAGCCCCATCATTAGTGTTAATGATGATGCCATGTCATCACGCCGGCGGCTGAACGCCGGCGACCAAAAAAACGCGGCGGGTGCTCGCCGGACTTGAGCTAGAGGCGACGGTTCGACGCGCTACTGGCACCAGGGAGAAGCCCTTGCTCACCGGAATAGTGGTCGGCGACGAGCTGTGCGGCGGCGGAGGTTCGGGATTGGTCGGGGTCGATGGCAAGGTGCACAAAACCGGCGACAAAGAGCATATACGACACCTAGGAGCCACGGGGAGGACATCTACGAGCTTGGATTGGTCGCCGGAGCTTGCTAGCGACGGCAGCAACGAGCTCGGTGGCAAGGAGATCTCGGTCATGGCGGGGCTAGCAGCTAGGGGCCGCTCAGAGAAACGTGGGCAGGGGGAAACGGTGAAGAAGCTCACCGCGGGGCTTCTGGTGCTGCTGGTGAGTCCGGGGGGGCGCAGGGTCCGGCGAATTTTAATGGCGGCCTCCGGCGGCCGTGGATGGGGAAGAAGATGCTCAGCTCGACTTCGGCCTCCTCTCGTTGCGTGGTTCCTCGTGGATGAAGTGGATGACTTGGCGGTTCTTCTGGGCACGTAGGCGAGGCACGGGATGGCCGGTGGCTACGGTTACGACGACGACACTCTCCGGTGGTCTCGGGTTCGGCAGCGAGAAATAGCAGAGGGCGAGGGAGAGAGAAGGGGGGCGTCTGCTCAATCCGGACGTCACCCATGGCCTAATCCGTGCTCAGCCTCTCCTCTGCCTATTGGCAGAGGAAGAAGACGACATGGGGTGCGCCAGTGGTGGGCTGGGCCACCACTTGCTAAGGTAAGATGCCCAGGTAAAAACCCTTACTAATTTCTCTATTTTCTATTTTTTTGCAGTGTGTTTCTGATTTAGTAAAAATATTAAATCAATTTTTTTGCTTCTGAAATTTAACATGTGGGTAGCTGTGAAATATCCAGGGCCACATAAAACTTTTCAGAATTATTGGAGCTATAGAATTATTTATAGAATTTTATAACTCCAATTCAATTACTTATTCATTTAATTCAATAACCAAAAATGACATGGAAAAATATGAATCACCTATGGTTGATGTTTCCACATTTTTCCAGGGATGATGAACATTTTGTAAGGCCACTTTGGATCCATTGAAAATATTTTGATTGAACCTATTTGAATTGATTATGTGCTAGGGTTTGAACAATCCCCAATTCAAATTCATTTGAATTTAAACATCATGCCGTGAATGCACACTGATGCAACTAACGCAGGCAAATTCTAGGGCTGTGACAACTCACCCCCACTAAACAAAGAATCTCGTCCCGATATTTTGGCGTAGGGTAAGAGGACAAAGGGGACACTAAGCTATCGTAATCTTCATGATCCAATTGCGCTTCCCGGAGATGTTGATTCATTGCATCATGTTGATCTTGAAATCTTTGCCTTTGAGATCTTCATCCAACAGGACGACAAGGGATGGAAAACCCTACAAGAATCGATCTTCATGAAGATCGAGCGACTCATGATCAACTCATGGAATGAGATGTCAAAACATCTCCCGAGCTGAGACACAAAACATATCGGGAGAGATGAGACGAGGTAGATGACAAAGGTTCAATTGGTAGGCAACAATTCCACGCTTAATACAGATGGTGAAGAGGTTTCAAAGTAGCAAGGAGCTAATTGCCATGATTCCATAACGGGGCACTTTAGAAGAGGTGACTCGTAGAGTATTCCCTTAAGTGGCAAAAAGAATTACTTTTGATCTAGAGATCATTAAAACTCTTCATACCAGGCTAAGGCAATTCACAAACGATCGTTTGAAGGAATTCAAAAGAATGGCATACTCAGATTGGAAAGGAAACTAGAGTTATAAAACAACTCGGCAACGGAAGGCACATTCCAGTTGATACCGAGGGTATAACCCAGTGTCTGAGCGTGCTCTCAAGAACTTGAGCATTTCCATATTCATCACGGTTTTACCAACATCCAAGCCAAGGATCTTGGAAACACAACATACTACCATGATGAGTAATGATGGAGGATGCAGATGCAAAGGAAGACAACACTTTCTCAGATTTCACCTTAGCTACGCCAAGGGAACGAAATCTGGATGATCGACTGAGAGACATTTAGCACTCCGCTTCTAATGTTCTCCTTGACGAAATTGCGTAACCCAATTAAGGGTAACGTGTAGGACATCAAGTAAAGGTCGGACTTCGGGATCTCAAAGGGTCCACGAGAAATAACTTCTGGAATAAGTCATACAACATCCTCATGGGAAGGTGGCTAATGTTGCTGATACAAGATACTATAATAATAGGTCTTCCGGCTAGGTGTGTTAGCCACAACATCCACTTCACCAGTTTAGTAAGACCAATATTATAATTCTTGGGAAATGTTCCAACCATTATATCTGCCCGAGATTCAGATATGGTTGGTGTTAAGATATTCTAGACTCAGCATGTCTGGAGGAAAAAGGTTGCAACACAAATCGAAGAGATGACGTTGCGGGATTCTCGAGAAATGAACTACGGGAGCCAACTCCAAAACATGAGCTGGATTGCAATACCCACATGAACACAGTGTCCATGACAATTGTGACCACATAGAAATCTTACAACAAAACACCACCGAGTTCGGGTTAGGAACCATTATTGGAGGTAATGAAGTCCTCACATAAGTCGTACGATTAGCTCTTGAGAAGGAACTTCTTTTCCTTATATACAAATCAATCAGTGGCTTGGTGTGCTAGGAATACATATGGAATGGAGGTTGCAAATCTACCAAACCATAGAATTCTTTGCACGTGCATGACTGACTTGAGATGATTCCAGAGGAAGCAAAATGAACTTCCTCGAATTCACGGCGACAACTTGCATCAAATGCATGTGAACTGAGAGGGAGTCACTTCTTACACCTAACATATACTTCATGTACCGGACATGAAGATATTGCCTACAAAGTTTCCAACACTAGCTTTATGTTCATGATGAATCATGGAATAGATGAAAATGTTGTCGTTGGGCTCAACAACAATTTATCGAGATATCCATGAAGATGGAAGCCCATAACTATGTGAACAAGGTAGCATTGGTCAGACCAAAAGATATTATGTTGAAAGCTCGAGGGATTAACCACAAATAAGACAACATTATGATGATCGATGGTTCTGATTTTGATTTGATGATAATCCAGGCTCAAATCAAAGATTGGACAAGATACCAGATGCAACAATTCATCGCAAGGATCAATCGATGTAGTATCATCCTTCTTCAGCACACACAACACAAAAGATATCCTTTTGACATGACCTAAGTTAGATCAAGCTTTTATCTTCCAACTCTCCAAGTTGTTATTTGGCTTAACCAACTAGCTCAGGGATATCCAATAAAGATTCCTGGAGAAAGGGTGGTTTACAGGAAACCAACTTGATCACGAACTCAACATAACGATCAGGGGACAACCTGGTAATGCTTCCGAGAAGATATTCGGAAAATCACGAACCACCAATATGTTATTGAGCTCGAGAACAATCTTGCTTTTCAGGGCAAGACGACTTGATCAAAGAGCGAGGGATTGACACAATCCCAACCCACTGATCAAAGAGTGCACCATGAAAGATGGACTAGGTAGCACAATCAATCTTAGAATGGTGATTCAATAACCAATACGCTAAGAATGAGATTATTGTCCATTAACTACCAAGCAACAAAGTTGCTAGGAGTATTGATTTCACACATCACGATTCACTTGTCGGCATTCTGGTTACAACAACACAGAGACCGAGGAATGAATGATGATGGCGAGAAGTATCACTGTATCAAGAGTGCATAAGAGGCCGTGCAATTCTCATGACATTCTCAACCTGAAGAGGGTAATACTTCAAGGTAGAACAGAGCAAAAGCTGGATTGGCATTTGATGTATGGAACACAACTACTTTGACCCAATCCTAGAAAAGGATGAGGTACTGGAGTTTGTTTCTCCTAGTCATTCTGAAATAGAATGGCTTGACAGACCACAAGAATAATAGGCATCGTTGAACATGAATACACAACTACTCTTGACTATCCCTTGATAGACAAAGGTCAGAATACAATTGAGGAGGGGCAACTCAAGAGCACATGATTTTTCTAAGTTGTAGATGCATAGGTTGGCAAGTCGAACAAGTTCGACATAATTCTTCCGGATAACCCATGTAGAAGGAAGGAATTGGCAGGCTCACAACTATGGAATGGAGGACTCATGAAGAGTACTCTTGTTGTGATCTTTAGTTCACGAGGAACTTCTGCCATGACTGGTTCATGGTGTTGGAAGAATGATAGACCACGAACCTTGAAGACTATAGCAAGGTTACTAATCATCCTAAAGGAACGAGCAATACTATCAACAGGAGTTAGGCAGAATGATCCTTGGGTTCAAGAACCCAGAAACAGAATACCTATTGACTAAATAGCATCAGACCATGCTTTCGATAACGATGGCCAGAATTATCACACTGGGAACAAAAGGCACAACTAGACTGATGGGTGGTTTTTTGGGATAACACGGTTTTCCTATCACTCCAACGAACACATCGAGGTAATAGAGTACCTCAACACAATAAGTAGTGTGCTTTGTCTGGCCCAAAAGACATTGATTCGAGATGAAGGAGTTTGCAATTGCATCAGATTATTTGGTGACCTTGGATAACTCGGACAACATAACGGCTGTACGGGCATGAAATATGAGGCAACCTGCATGAAACTGACAACATATCACTGAATTCTTATGGAGACATCGATCTGGGAAGACAACAGCTGTCCTATAGGTCTCCAGGATAGTAACTCGTCATCCTGATAGATAGATGAGAAGGCCTACTTCTTAACCCCGTAGAATAAAGAGGAGGGTGACTCAGAATAAGAATGACACGAGGAAAGGAGTAAAAAGAATCTTACGTTCCCTTCCACAATCAATTCCCTTATATAACTAGAGCAGTTCTAGACTCAAACATTGACCAGTTTGGCTTGGTAATCCTACAGGCAGTCAGGCTCTGATACCAACGCTGCCGGGACCCCGATCCTAAGCCATAAGAATCCAGCACGCAACACTTCACATTACTTTGCGGCCTCACGCACGGTTATCTCCATGGCTGCCACCTTACCTGGGCCGGGACCGTTTGCGCCTTTTGGCTCATGAATGTGAATATGTCGCTAGCATTCAAATGTCCAAGAACCCGGGTCAACATGACTAGTCGTAGAACCCAAGTGGCACATCCGTACAGGGACAGTCATACATAACCCAACAATGCAGGAGTCGGTCTCAGCGTGTGTAGACGAGTCATAACAAGCTACAGGGACACCATTATGCCGTGGGACATGAATGTCATCAACTACGCGTAGACGAGTCATAGCAGGCTACATGGACTCCATTACACTGCGAGACATTTCCCCATTTCCCCGAAGGGACAGACACAGCAGCAAAGAAGGATACACGCCGGTTAATCAATGTGTCCGGAGCAATAGCAAGCTACAAGGCTCAGTGGAAACACAAAGAGGCATTTCCCTGTAAAGAGTAGTACTAGAGGCACACAACTAGGTGTCGAATCCTATACATATCGTTACACGTCACACGTACGCACGACATGTCCGATATGCATAGATACAACTATGGCATCACAACATAACCATATAAGAACACAACATTTATGTAGAAGGCTCCGAAGAGCCAACATAGTATAATGTTACAAGCAGGGGGGTCACATGACCCATCATTCAGAGCATACAAACAATAGGCGAAAGTTACATGTCCGAGTACAGACATCTAGTAAAACGGCTGGAAGAGCCTGAAAAGCTACAACGACCCTACCAAAGGAACCAGACCTCTGTCTGGGATTCCCAAGCTAACCCGGTCAATGTCAAACTTCACGTCGTAAGAATCACTAATGAGACTGGCGTCTCCTCTGCAAAAACATAAATTAAGCAAATGTGAGTACAAGGGTACTCAGCAAGACTTACATCAGAACTAATTACATGTGCATCATTATCAACAAGGGGGGTTGTGGAGTTTATTGCAGCAAGCTAGCTTTGACTCTTATCTAACCTATACTACGACTACAAGTAGTATCTTGAGGTGGGACAACGCACACGAGTCCACATATTCACCAAATCAATACACCACTATGGATCCACTCCCGTCTCCCTACGAGAAGGCCATCCATAGCACTCAAGCTTATCTTGCGCATTTTAGAGTATCCATTTCACTTGTCTATGTACCACATAAGCAATCCAAGTAGTCCATATCCGAGGACGCGTCTATTCGAACAGATTGTTTCACCCTGCAGGGGTATACTTCTTCACACACGCTCCCGCCACTTATCGCCATGTGCACGTAAAAAGGCACCTCGGCAACCTTCAAGCGGAAGCCCAGCGAGGGAGTCGGCCATGACCGTTAACCACACAAGACCCTAGTCCAGGTTTATCGCCTATTTGAGACTGAACCCGCAAGGAAGTCCGGCCGAAGTTTCCATTACGGCCCCAAACGATGTGTGCAGGGTTCCCAAGCCCACCTCGACGGATGGTACTACGCTTGGTGCACCGGGCCACGGTGCATCTACCGCGCCATAGTCTACCCCTCCGGTCAGCGCTATGCACGGCCGCCAGCACATCCTACAAACAGCAGAAACTAGTTGCAACTCCTAGACAGAGATCAAGGCAATTAATAAGCCGAGAGGGTCCATTGGTTTCGAGCCCAATGCATGGTAGTATCTTGTCTTGGATAACATACACAGAACTCAGTTCTTAAGGACGGTCCCAATGAGAGAACCCGCCATGTACTCCTACATGGCCTCTCATCGCTACCTTTACCAAATCGGATTCACACACTTAACTCTCACATGGTAGGACATGAACACACCATTATGATTCATCGTCCAGATGGATCAGACTCAACAAGACTCTAAGCATAGCAGGCACGGTAAACAAGCATGGATGAGTAAGCACAACAAGGCTCAAGCAGTTGCTACTCATGCTAAGTGGTTTCAACTATTTACTGTGACAAAGATAGGTCATGCAAAGAAATGGGTTCAACTACCGAGAACATATAACAGTTGAATCGTTGTTGTCCTAATGCAGTAAAAGAGAGCAGGAGCGAGAGGGTAGGATATTATCGGGATGCTCAAGGAGGGGTTGCTTGCCTGACAATTCTGAAGATATTACTTCTCTTCATTAGTGTCAACGATCATAACGTCGGAACCATCGTCTACCTAGAAGGAACAACACCGACAAAACAAGAAAGGAACACATTCAATGCGGTGCAACAAACATGATGTATGATATGGCATGCTAGAGCATTGTATTGACCTAGTGCAATGGATAGTCATATTAAGTGAAGTGGAGTTCAAATATATACCAAATTTCAACTCCAACACTATTTATTAAATTATCCTAATCATGAAATGTCCTACTTGGTGATGTTATCTTGCTCAAACATGCATGAACATGGAATAAACAGATTCATAGGATTTTTCTGATCATTTTTCATATATAAATTATTTTCATCTGAGTTACGGTTGAATTTCTATGATTTTTCAAAGTTTATAACATTTTCTAAAATATAATAACCTAGTTAAGATTTATTTAAATTCCAGAAATATTTACTGCATCATCATGACGTCACTGTGAGGTCAGCAGGTCAATGGCCTGGTCAAAGTCAAACCTGACCAGCGGGACCCGCTGGTCAGTGACCCATTTGGTTAACAGGGTTATTTAAACTAACCGAAATGATTTCCGGCTAATTAATCTAACAGGGCCCATAGTCAGCGTCAGGGGGGGTTAGTTAGCCCCGTCATTAGCATTAATGATGATGCCACGTCGTCACGCCGGCGGCTGAACGCCGGCGACCGAAAAAACGCGGCGGGTGCTCGCCGGACTTGAGCTAGAGGCGACGGTTCGACGCGCTGCTGGCACCAGGGAGAATCCCTTGCTCGCGCGGATCCGATGGGGCGAAGAGGAGGTCGTGGGGTCGCCGGAATAGTGGTCGGCGACGAGCTGTGCGGCAGCGGCAGCTCAGGCCTGGTCGGGGTCGATGGCACGGTGCACAAAACCGGCGACAAAGAGCATATACAATACCTAGGAGCCACGGGGAGGACAACTACGAGCTCGGATTGGTCGCCGGAGCTTGCTAGCGACGGCAGGAACGAGCTCGGCGGTGAGGAGATCTCAGTCATGGTGGGGCTAGCAGCTAGGGGGCGCTCAGAGCAACGCGGGCAGGGGGAAATGGTGAAGAAGCTCACCGCGGGGCTTCTGGTGCTGCTGGTGAGTCCAGGGGGGGCTGCAGGGTCCGGCGAATTTTAACGGCGGCCTCCGGCGGCCGTGGATGGGGAAGATGATGCTCAGCTCGAGTTCGGCCTCCTCTCGTTGCGTGGTTCCTCGTGGATGAAGCGGATGACTTGGCGGTTCTTCTGGGCACGTAGGCGAGGCACGGGATGGCCGGTGGCTACGGTTAGGACGACGATGCTCTCCGGTGGTCTCGGGTTCGGCAGGGAGAAACAACAGAAGGTGAGGGAGAGAGAAGGGGGGGGCGTCTGCTCGATCCGGACGTCACCCGCGGCGTAATCCGCGGCGTCGTGCTGGTTCGGGGAAGCCAGGCAGGGAACTGCGTGGCGCCCCGGCCGGGCGCTGTGCTCGGCCTCTCCTCTGCCTATTGGCAGAGGAAGAAGACGACAGGGTGTGCGCCAGTGGTGGGCTGGGCCACCACTTGCTAAGGTAAGAGGCCCAGGTAAAAACCCTTACTAATTTCTCTATTTTCTATTTTTTTGCAGTGTGTTTCTGATTTAGTAAAAATACTAAATCAATTTTTTTCCTTCTGAAATTTAACGTGTGGGTAGCTGTGAAATATCCAGGGCCACATAAAACTTTTCAGAATTATTGGAGCTATAGAATTATTTGTAGAATTTTATAACTCCAATTCAATTACTTATTCATTTAATTCAATAACCAAAAATGATATGGGAAAATATGCATCACCTATGGTTGATGTTTCCACATTTTTCCAGGGATGATGAAGATTTTGTAAGGCCACTTTGGATCCATTGAAAATATTTTGATTGAACCTATTTGAATTGATTATCTGCTAGGGTTTGAACAATCCCCAATTCAAATTCATTTGAATTTAAACATGATGCCATGAATGCACACTGATGCAACTAACGCAGGCAAATTCTAGGGCTGTGACAGTCCCCAAGTGGGAAGCCTAACCGATCCAAAGCTTGCACGTACCCGATAATCTTGATCACATGCGGGCTCAGTGGATCACCCTCTTTCAGCTTACAATCCATCAAGGATTGCTAGACGTTGAACCTTTCGGTCCTAGCCTGCACCTGAAACATGCTCTTGAGACTCTCGATCATATCGAAAGCGTCAACGTTTTCGAAATGCTGTTGCAAATCGTGCTCCATACAAGCCAGCATGAGGCAGCTGATCTCGCTTGATTCATCAACGAGTTTCTGATGGGCATTCTTGGTTGTGGCACTAGCATTCTCGGCAGGTTCCCCTGGAAGTGGATCCTCTAGAACATGTTCCTTTTTATCGTGCTTGAGAACAATTCTCAAGTTTCTATACCAGGTGGTAAAGTTTGTTCCATTCAGTTTATTCTTTTCCAGAATTGATTTCAATGCAAAGTTGGGTTGAGCAGGTGGTGCCATTGATCTACAACAGAAAATATGAAATCACTAAGCAATGTGTTTATGTAGAGTAATTCAAGCCTTAAACAGAACTACTCCCACTGAAGTCGGCATCCCTCCGCAAACTCTTAGTGATTCAGGACCCGTCTAGCGCGAGCGACTAGTGAGCTTTAGCATCACTGCTAGCCAACTTGCCTATTCGGTAAGCAACTCCTTGCTAATCATATCTCTATACAACTCCTGTCGGTCGGGTAGGTATCTTATACCCCGGATCCCGGCCTTCTTTGCCACAAGGCCCAAAACCGTTTTGATAGCCTTGTCAAGTTAACCTGATGCAGTGCATGTCCGTGCTTGACACGAACCCTCCAGTTCAAGGACACCTAGTGGCACCTCAATTTTCTGAGCACACCACTAGACGTACTTGACGTGCGAAGGAGCAACATCCGGAATGGCAATGTGCTTGATATTAACGAGGGATCTTTCTACCATTTTAACATGCATAGAAACAAGATGCAATATCAATCACATATTAAACATAAATATGTGAAATAGTATGGCTCCTTCATGGACATCCTTCCAGGACGAATCCAACTCCGATGACCAGGGAGGAACTCCATATTGTTCGTCATGCCGGGACGCCAAAATCTCGAACTTGATCTCTGTCCTCCATGTACTACAACTAGTAATGAATTTTACAGAGAATCACAAGTCGACACGCAGGTCATTATACAATATAATAACAACACTTTGGCTCCTGCCGGCTGACAATCATGACACGCAGGTCATGTTAAATTACACACATGCATCACATACAAATGAGCCATACTATTCACATCAAACCTGCAAAACAAAGTTATGCATAGAATCGCATTCTACCGTTTTGTGTATCGTGTACGAAATACAAGACGCTACGCACACGACGGTCCCGCTAGCCGGTTAGCGGGCGGGGTTCGAAGGGGCAGCACCCCTCGCGGGTGCGGGCAGCACCCGACGTTTTCGAAAATCACAGATCGAATATGTATTCCGATCACGCCGGATTTTCTGATCTGACCGATCTCATCGATCATCCCGAACCCGATTCGGATTTACGTTTCACTGTTAACCCCGATGGTGGAAACCGACCGGTAGGGGTAGGTTGTGTCACGACCTCATCGATTCCGATGGACAGAAAATATAGCCTCAACGACCCCAATGTGCAGTTGATCTCATCAACCGTGCACACAACCGATCTCATGAACGACGACAGATCTCATCCGCCGCCTCCACATATCAAATATGCGTCCGATCTGAATCCAAATCCTATAGCGGAGGCTCTGATACCACTGTTGGGTTCTACCGTAGGTGCATCGCATGCCAATTAAAATTTTCCTACACGCAGAACATCCAAGAACATGCTACGGAGATGGATCACAGTTCGTTACCACTAGACGCGCAGTGCCGTGCATCGGAAGTAGAGTTGGGGCAGCGCGTTCGCGTGGTCCGTCTCCTCCTCGTCCGATCTCCCTTGAACGGTCAATCTGATCTCCCTCGCGCAGCCGGTCGCCTGATCCCACGTACAGGTTCGCCGGAGCGGTGCAAGTGCACAACCTCTAACGGTATCCACGCGTGCAGGAGGAACACCGTGCGGCGGACTGCTAGGTCCGATCACACAGTCGGCGGCGGCAAGTGGAGGTGGCTAGTTGCAACACATGCAAAGCCCTAATGACAGCGCCGAAGCGATCAACCAGATGGGTGTGCCGCACCTCCACTATATATAGGCATCCGTCGCGGGCTCCACTCTTGGGCCTCGCACGGATCCTAAAGCCCATGTGTAGTTCCTTCCCTTAAGCGCGCGACCCCTTAGGTTCTCGTTCACTTGGTCGAGAGTCAGATCACCTCCAACTCGACTGGTCGGTAGCGGCCTCTAGCAAAGCAAGACGACTCCAAGTGTCCGATGAAGCTGGTTAGGCGAACCTGTACATCACACTTCCGTTCCCTTTGCCACACGATATATGTTGTCGTGCTCAAGGCGACATGGTCATCCTTGTTGCCGCACGACCTCTTTCTCGTTCCGGTGAATCCGACCAACACTTCGGATTATCTCATAATCCTCATCGCATGGCCATGCTTATCCAGGTCGGATCACTCGAGGGGCCCAAAGTATATCTCTCCTCATCGGAGGGGCAAATCCCATCTTGCTCGACCACGTCTCGCAGCATGGGTCTGGACAAGCCCGAAACCTACCTTTATAACTACCTTGTCATGGAGTAATGTTTGGTCGGCACAAAGCAAGTCTGTCACCATCCTGAGTACATGCGCTAGATCAGGTCTTAGGACACAGAACGTATGTTGTACTAGAGACTCACAGATGACCTATCGTTGCGTCTCATAGTTGGGTCTATCCAACTCAGACCTTATGTCGACTCGGATCCGACTACGTCGAATCCGACCAGATCTTTCTGAGTCCATATTATCTGGCTAGCATCCAATGCTACATGGTCAGTGAGACCAAACAATCCACCGTGTCATATGCTAGTCTTACTGGATGAGTGTCCACACAGCCTTTACGACTAGGGACCATTTAGGACAGTCATCATACAATGCATAGTCTCACAAACAAGTCACGTACTTGTTAATACACATTACTGATAATGTCCAAGGACTATCTTTATTCATAAACACATAGGAAATATCATCATACATGATTGCCTCTAGGGCATATCTCCAACATATAAGTCACGCGCACCCACCGCAAGCTCCCCGCTATGCATGCGGCGCACGTGGCAGAAATGGCCTGAGGTAGTGGGTCAATGCTGACTAGTAAATTGGCGATTACTCCCCCACATTGCGTGCCTGTGCATAAATTTTGGGCCTGACCCAACGGCACAAGGCAAGCGCGAGTGGGCCAGACCCGGGGGCTCCTGTCGGTGCACTAGGACAGGGGTATCCAGTGCCCCTGACTTATGCACAGGCAGTAGTAGCAAAACCCATCAACGCAAGTGCAAACCAAGCAAGCACTCAAGACCCAAACTCCGGCGGCAGCACCCTACAAAAGGCCAAGCAACGCCGGCAAGACCAACATAACAGCCCAGGACGGGCCCGCAGCACGCCAAGCCCATCCCCGGTGCCTGCCGGGCACCGAGGCGCGTACACCTTCAGGAAGACCCGGCAAGCCATCGCCCGGCAAGCGCGAGTCGATCAGCCACCGCTCCACCGCATCGCAACGCCAGTCACTTATCGATGCGGTGTCGAGCCCCCAGGTGGCTAGGTGGCTCTCGCTAAGCACTTGGCGTCACGCCAGAAGACAAATTATGCCCAGTTGACACCATTGGCTTGTCAAGACACTGGGCAACAACCAGCTAAGTGGTGGTAAGAGCTTGCCGGGGATGCACCCCCGCGCGCCACCTAGACTAGCAATCATGGTATTTTGTCCTAAATGCTAGAGTTAGGTATGATAGCTCTCTTAGCTATCTAATCGCTATATAATGACTGGTTTGCCATTGTGGTTGCCCCTTGAGCTATAAAAGGTGGCCCAAGGTGACCCAGCTCAAGATTCGGACATTTGGACACTTGTACTCACGTAGCAGCTCTCCCCGACGGCAACCCTTTCCGGGATTGAGCACTGCGTGTTCTTCGTGTTCCTCTGATCAATCCACCAAAAGCATGAGTAGGGTTTTACGCTTCACAGTGGCCCGAACCTGGGTAAAAACACCAGCGTCCCGATCGTCGCGCCGCCTTATGGTCTCCGCTCTTTGTGCAACGTAACCTCCCCCTACCGAACCACAAAGGGGCCTCTGGTCCCATAGGTGATCGTGTGCATTCGTGCCCCTACAGTATTGCTTGGTGATTGTGGATGATTACTCAAGATACACTTGGGTATATTTCTTCAAGAAGAAGAGGGAGACCCAACAAACCGTCATCGACTTTGCAAATGAAGCTCAACGCCAACATGATGGAAAGATATTGATGATTAGAAGTGACAATGGCACCGAGTTCAAGAACTACACCTTGGACGAGTTTCTTAGTGATGAGGAAATCAAGCACCAATACTTTGTACCCTATAACCCTCAACCAAACGGTGTTGCGGAGAGGAAGAATCAGACGTTGATGGATGCGGCAAGGACCATGATGTCGCAATTCAAATCTCAGTACAACTTTTGGGCCGAAGCCATCAACACCATGTGTCATGCATCCAATCGGCTCTACCTCCGCAAAGGCTTGAACAAGACTCCATATGAGATATTTACCGGTAACAAGCCGAACCTCAAGTACTTCCGGGTGTGCTGTTATAAGTGTTTCATTCTCAAGAAAGGTGTTCGTTTGTCTAAATTTGAATCTAGAGCTCAAGAGGCCATATTTGTTGGTTATGCTACAAACTCTCATGCTTACCGTGTTCTCCACAAGTCCACAAGAATCATTGAGGAGACGAGTAACATAGAGTTTGATGAAAATAATGTCTCCCAAGTGGAGCAAATTAGTCTTTGTGATGTAGGTGATGAAATTCCTCCCCAAGCCATACGAAGAATGGGTGTGGGACAGTTCCTACCTATTGAGGAACCCCTTGTGGCCGAAGGAGAAGGACAATGTTACACACAAGTGGAACCATCACTGACGCAAGACCCACATGCTTCCGAAGAACAAAGTGAAGGCCCTCAACCTCGTGAACAAGATCAAGAGCAAGATCAACCTCATGGTGATGATGATGCATCACAAGATGCACAAGATCAAGTTCACAACCCCGAGCAAGCTCAAGCTCAAGATCATGCTCAGGATCAAGAGCAAGCTAGTGATGGCTCTCAAGCTCATCAAGACGATACACCGCAACCTTCCATGGAAGAGATTTTAGAAAGACGAGCTGACAAGATTGCTTCCAAGCTTAGAAATAAGTAACACATTCTAGAGAACATCTAAGGAAGCTTGAATAGACGGGTACTACTCATCGTCAATTAACAAACTTTTGTGCACATCACGCGTTTGTTTCTTGCATTGAACCCTTCAAGGTACGCAAGGCGCTCGAGGACACGAAATAGCTTGAAGCCATGCACGATGAACTAAACAACTTCGAGCGCAACAAAGTGTGGCGATTGGTGCCAAGACCAAAGGAGAATCACAATGTCATTGGAACCAAATGGATCTTTAAGAACAAGCAAGATGCAAACGGTGTATTCATTCGCAACAAGGCAAGATTGGTGGCTCAAGGCTACTCCCAAGTCGAGAGTATCGACTATGGTGAAACCTTTGCTCCTGTCACTCGCCTTGAATCTATTCGCATGTTGGTTGCATATGCATCTCATCATGATTTCAAATTATATCAAATGGATGTGAAAAATGCTTTTCTTAATGGTTCACTTAAGGAGTTGGTATATGTCAAGCAACCCCTGGGGTTCGAGGATCCTAATTTCCCCAATCATGTATACATTCTCGATAAGGCACTCTATGGCCTTAAACAAGCCCTGCGGGCATGGTATGAGCACCTTACCGAGAGGTTGCAAGACCGTGGGTTTGAAATTGGGAAAATCGATCCCACTCTTTTCACAAAGAGGGTTAACAGGAACTTGTTTGGATGCCAACTATATGTTGATGATATTATCTTTGGTTCTTCTTACAAAGTTTTCAATGATGAGTTTGCCGCACTAATGACCAAAGAGTTTGAGATGTCCATGATGGGAGATTTGAACTTCTTCCTTGGATTCGAAGTCAAGCAACGAAGTCAAGGAACCTTCATCAACCAAGAAAAATATACTCAAGACATGCTCAAGAGGTTCAAGATGGATGATCTCAAGCCGGCCAAGGCCAACACTCCCATGCCGCTCAAATGCCAACTTGACAGTGATCCCAATGGTAAAGCTGTGGATCAAAATGTATATCATGCCATGATTGGATCCCTGCTTTATCTTTGTGCATCTAGACCTTATATCATGTTGAGTGTTGGAATTTGTGCATGATTTCAATCCGCACCTAAGGAGAGTCACTATGTGGTTGTCAAGCGAATCTTTCGATATTTGGCTCATACCCCAAACTTTGGCTTAGGGTACCCCAAAGGTGCTTCATTTGATCTCATCGAATATTTGGACTCGGACTGGGCGGGAGACCGTGTGGAGAGGAATTCAACTTCCGGAGGTTGCCAATTCCTTGGTCGCTCTTTGGTAAGTTGGTCTTCGAAGAAACAAAACTGTGTTTCTCTCTCGTCCACCGAGGCCGAGTATGTAGCTGCAGCAAGTTGTTGTGCACAGTTACTATGGATGAGGCAAACTTTAAAGGATTACGGTGTCACTTGTGACAAAGTGCCCCTCTACTGCGACAACGAGAGTGCTATCAGGATCACCAACCCAGTTCAACATTGCAAGACAAAGCACATTGAGATTCGTCATCACTTCATCCAACATCACATCAAGCATGGAGAGATTGATCTTATTCATCTCAATACTGATGAGCAGCTTGCAGATATATTCACGAAGCCGTTGGATGAAGCAAGATTTCACGAGTTAAGGCATGAGCTAAATATCATTGATTCGAGCAATGTGGCTTGACTTATTGCACACCCCACCACACTCTTCATTATGTCTTGTTTAGGTGTAGGAATGGACATAGGGGGAGTGTAGTTTTCTCAATGAACTATTCCTCCCCTTACTTTGCATAAATTTATCAAATCTTTCACATTAGACATTTTTTATGGTACTTGTGCTTCAAAGACGAGTTTTAATCATGGGCCCAAGGTTAAAATCTTCACGGTGCCATACCAAGTGACTCAAACATAGGTGGCTCCGGCCACCCCCCCCCCCCTCCAAGTGAGGTATTTGCTTTTGAAGAGCTTATTCGTGTTTTGTGTCACTCCAAGTACTATGTTTTCATCTCTGTTTTCCCTATACTTGGACTGTTATCTACCATTTGCTCGTCTTTGTGTCCCCAACCTCTTCAAAATTTGCATAAGCCACCCCTTTGCAACTTCTTGTTCTGCCTTGTGGTTGCCCATAGGGGTACTACCAGTGGCAAGGGCGGTAGTAACAAGCGATACTACCGCCGCCACCAGCGATATTACCGCTAGAGCGGTACTACCCGGCCTTCTGCCGCTGTCGGTGCACTAGTACAGGGGTACCCAGGGCCCCTAACTTATGCACAGGCGGTAGAGCAGAGAACCCCGCCAGCAATCAAGACCAAGGCTCTAGCAAGCTCAGCGCGGCAACCCAAGCCTGGGCAGTGGCACGCCAAGCGTGTCCCCGACGCTGCCGGGGACCAAGACGAATGCACCTTCTAGAAGGCCCGGCAAGCCACCCCTCGGCAGGCATGAGCCAACCACCCACCGCTCCACCGCATCGCTACGGTTGTCACTTATCGATGCGGTGTCGAGCCTTCAGGTGGCTAATCAGCTCTCGCTAAGCACATGGCGACATTCCGGAAGGCAAGTTATGCCTGGTTGACACCCGCCCTGCGGCGTGTCTAGATCTCAAGCAGCGACCAGCCAAGCGGTGGCAAAGGCTTGCCGGGGATGCACCCCCAAGCGCCACCTAGGCAAGTAATCATGGCATTTTGTCCTAAATGCCAGAGTTAGGTATGATAGCTCTGCTTAGATATCTAATCGATGGATAATGTCTGTTTTGCCACTGTGGTAACCCCTTGCACTATAAAAGAAGGCCCAAGGCAACCTAGCTCAAGGTTAGCAACTGGAACCCCCGAACGCTTGTACTCGCACAGCCACTCTTCCCCCGGCAGCAGCCCTTGCTGGGGGTAGACGCCTTGCGTTCTTCGTGTTCCTCCAATCAATCCACCAAAAAGCAGGAGTAGGGTTTTACGCTTAGCAGCGGCCCGAACCTGGGTAAAATGCTTGACCCCTGATCATTGCGCCGTCTCATGATCTTTGCTCTTCATGCAACGTGACCCCCCTTGCCAAACCACAAGGGACCTCTGGTCCCATAGGTGATCGTGGGCATCCGTGCACCGACAGCCGTGCTGTAGTACCGGTGCGGTACTACTGCCCACTGGGCGGTACTACCACTCATGAGTTCCCACGAAGGTTTATGGGGCTGGGCAGGGGAAGTTTCCACTTCCCCCTACCCATTCATCCTCTCTCTCTTTCGTGGCTGTCTCTCTCTCTAGGTGACTCCAAGGCCGCGGAGGCCGCCGCCGAACCTCCGTTTCCGGCCATTCTTCCGCGATTCCGACCAGTGGAATTGATCCCCACCCTTTCCTCTTGCCATGGATGTCGGTATTGTCTCCGTTCTTCTCTGCTATGGTTCTCTTTTTTGAATCTTGGTTTTGGACAATACTATATGCATTCATCAATTTTTAGTCAAATCGAGGCATGAGATTGTTGTGGAAAATGGCTAGGGAGTTGATCTGTAGTTCTAGTGGTTAATATGTGCATTTGACGTCACCAGTAGTACCGGATCTGACCTACGGTAGTAGTTCCCCCGTGGTCTCTGCCCGCGCGGTACTACCGCTCCTCCTAGAGCGGTACTACCGTTGTTGGGCGGAACTACCGCTCTGGTCAGCGGTACTACCGCCTGTGCTGCCAAATGCCTATGTTTTCTCACTTTCACTCCAGATTTGCTCATTCTTTTTCTTTTGGCTTATGCAACTATTTTACACTTGCTTTTCCTCGTTTGGTGTTTTTGGGTTCCAGGTGGTAACAGTTCTGCTCATCAGGAGTGTCGGAGGAACCCAAACCGTGATGGTGGCTCAAAGTGCCCTCGCACCTCAGAGGAGGACAGTTCCATCAACCCCAATGATCCTCCCAAGCAGCAGACGAAGAAGGCCGCTACCAAGAAGAAGCAGCCATCCCTGAAAAAAATGACTGGCAAAAAAGTTCTAGGAACTTCGCCGTCAAGACACGTATGTTATTTCTCAAGAATCTGCTTTTCGCAACCGTCCCTTCTGGACCCGGCAGCAAATCTCTATCTACAATGATGTGCTACTGAACAAGGAAAACATGTATGTGCCGCATGTCAAGTCTATTGATATGGAGTTCTTGGAAAAGAATGCCCAATACTTTGGAGAGGCTCTTGAACTCTGTGAGAAGCTGGGAATTACTCATATTATGCAGTTCAACATGGACTTTGATGCAGAGATGGTGGCAGTGTTCTATGCTACAGTTCATCTTGGGACTGATGAGGACCGGACCTTGACTTGGATGACAAATGGGAGGAAGCTATCTGCTACTTGGAAGGATTTCATGGACTTGCTACACATTGAGGATAAGGGGCTCCAGGACCCATTTGGTTTTCTCCCCCACAAGGAAACAACAGCCACTCACAAGAGGCATCTCTGGCCCTACAGCATTGAGAAGATCTCCGCTACCACTGACAAGTAATCATATGTGCTTCAGCCCTTTCTTGATATTATGCACCACATCTTCTGGAACACTCTTTTTCCTTATGTTGGAAACTTGGACATGGTACACTCCTACCTGGTGGATCTATTGCTCTTTTGTCAGCGTGTGAGGCAGTCTACCGAGGTTCCAGTCCTGGATGTTTCACATATCATGTGGTGTGCACTACTCTCTGCAATCTGTGACCGCAAGGTTCCTATCTATGGTCCGTACTTGATGCATCTGATCGAGAGCACTTGGGCCAAGACCCTTCCTGGCATCCACTTTGAGCACGGTGAGGTGGTTTCCCATAAGGTTGTGCAGCTTGGTCAGAAGGACAAGTGGGCAAACTTTGTTACTCCCGAGCCAGACTTTCCTGATGTTGAGGATGAGGATGATGAGGATGACGAGGATGATGTTGACTTTGAGGTCCAGGGTGGCGCTGCTTCTCGTTCTGCGCTCTCTCGTGCTGAGCCATATTGGTCTCAAAAACTTAAGGAGAAGATGAAGAAGCTCTTTTGTCTCCAGGCTCACGGTCAGTAAAAGGCTCATGTTGCTGAGAAGAATGCTATCAGCCGTCACAAGGCGCTTGGCAGGCATGTGGGGATGGAGATTCGGAGTGGGTCTGAGGACTCCATCACAGATGAGGATGTCTGGATTTCTCGTCATTGCAAGTGGGATTCAGATGATGTTCAGCCTGGTTCTTCTGCTCCACCTAGCTCTTCAGCTCCTCCCAGCGGTTCTTGTCCTGCTGCCACCACCCGCTACAGCTTGGAGTCCGCAAGTATTGATGATAGTCCCTTGAGCTGCTACCACCGTGCGCCATTTTAGCCCTCTCTGCCCTTTTGGTGTCTTGATGCCAAAGGGGGAGAGAGTGTAGGGGATTTGCCGAGTCACGAGTGTGTGTTTTAGCTGCTGCTGGTGTTTATTCGCTCATGAACTCTTTTATCATTTGCTTTGCTTTGGTTTGTGTTTGTGAGACCTTAAAGACCAAGTCATATGGTGTGAGACATATGCTACCATACTATTATCATTTATTGTCTTAATATGTGTTGTGAGTTATACTTATCATGTGCCCTTTACTTACTCACTTAACGTATCTTGCATTCACGCTTCACTCTTCATTTTTTATGCAAGTAGTTGTCGGTCTAAAAAATATTGGGGGGGTGTTGATCCTAGTGTGTGCACTTTACATTCCAAAAGCATATCTAAGAATATTGCACACATCTAGGTGGAGCCCGTCTATATTTTCTAGATTTTGGGGTTTGCCTTTACATATTATTTTCTAGATAAATATTTTTGTATTTTTGATTTTTATGAAGCAAACAAAATATAACAGCAAATAAAAAGAAGAACAAGTGAATGATAATTTGTGTGAAGTTACTTGATAGTTGGTGCTGATATTCCCCGTCAACGGCGCCAGAAATACTTCCCGATACTTGTGATCTGCATTGGGTTTTCCGTGAAGAGGAACGGGTGATTGCAACATAATACGGATAAGTATTTCCCTTAGTTAAGAAACCAAGGTTTATCGAACCAATAGGAATATCAATCCACAACCATCTTCAGCGGCTGCACTCAAAAGAGCAAACAACTTGCACCCAACACGACAAGAGGGTTGTCAATCCCCTTGATCTCGTTATTTGCAAGCAAGTGAAGTGTGTAGATAATAGTAGATAATTATAAATTGAAAAATAAATAAAAACAAATAAATATCAGCAAGGTAAAGACATGATTTGTAAATATATAAGTGAATAGACCCGGGGGCCATAGTTTTCCCTATCGGCATCTCTCATGTTGGCAACATACGGTGGGTAAACAAATTATTGTTGGGCAATTGATAGAAAAGCGCATAGTTATGTGATATTCACGGCAATGATCATGTGTATATAGGCATCACGTCCATAAGAATATAGGCCGACTCCTACCTGCACCTATTACTATTACTCCACGTCAAGAGCGCTTCTATGCTTTCCTCTCTAATTATTAAGTTCATGACAAACAGAGCAATTGTTGGAGAACGATGACATGATGTAGACAAAGAGAATTCAATTAATATGAACTAACCCCATCGTTTTATCCTTAGTGGAAACAATACAAAGATGTGTCTTGTCCCCTTCTGTCACTGGGATATAGAGCACCGCCAGATTGAACCCACTACAACGTACCCCTCTCACTGATGAAGTATCAATCTAGTTGGCCAAACTATTTCAATAAATCAGAGAGGATTACACAGCTATAAAAATCATGCAAATAAAATACCAGCAAGTATTCAATATCTTTTCATGAATAATCTGAACATAAAACCACAATTCGTCGGATACCAACAAATGCACCGTACAAAAGAATTACATCGGATATATCAAAGCGAAGATGTGATGATCATTGTATTGAAGATCAAAAGAGAGAGAGAGAGCCATCTACGTACTAACTATGGACCCGTAGGTCTGTGCTGAACTACTCACGGATCATCATGAGGGCAGCAAGGTTGATGAAGAAGCCCTCCGTGATCGATCCCCCCTCCGGCAGGGTGCCGGAACGGAGCTCCATATGGGATCCCATCGGAACAGAGACTTGCAGCAACAGGAAAGGTATTTTGGGAATCCCTTTAGGGTTTTTGGAATATATGTGAATTTATAGGCCAGATAACGGAGGTAGGAGGGCCACCAGGGATGGACAAGCCATCAGGGCGCGACCACCCCCTGGGCGCGCCCTGTTGGCTTGTGCCTCCCTCGTGGGACCTCTGATCTTCTCTCGAAGCTTCCATGTCTTCTTTTGGTCCAGAAAAAATCATAAAAAAGTTTTGGGGCAATTGGAGATCGTTTGCTACTGTAAACCTGAAAAGTAACGAACACGCAGAAAACAGCAACTGCCACTGGGCACTAGGTCAATAGCTTAGTGCTAAAAAATAATATAAATTGGTAAATTACTACTCAAATTGTATCCTAGAATGATCATATGTCAGTACGGAACAATAAAAACTTATAGATACGTTGGAGACGTATCAACATCCCCAAGCTTAATTTCTGCTCGTCCTCGACTAGGTAAATGATAAAAACAGAATTTTTGATGTGACATGCTACCCAATATGTAATCTTTTACATGTATGCTCATTGAGAAACGACGAATTAACAAACATCAACATAGTAATATTTATAAGCACAAGCAACAAAATCATCAATCTTTCAAAGTATACGATCCTAAAAGAATGTTTACCCCCATTCATTTTATCATATTAGAAAGGCATGGCTCCGTCTTCACCACATTAATACAAATGTCAAGCACCACGGTGTCCAAGTTAGGCAATTGGATCATACTTTTTCAATGTGCATCAACTTTTTATTCTTCACGCAATACATGAGCGTGAACCATGGACATAGCATAAGTGTGGAATAGAATATGGTGGCAAATATCAAAGGGGTAAAAAGAGGAGAAGAAAATCTTGCATCAACTAGGCGTATCAACAGGCTATGGAGATGCCCATCGATAGATGTCAATGCAAGGAGTAGGGATTGCCATGCAAATGGTGCACAAGAGCTATAAGTGTATGAAAGCTCAACTGAAGCTAAGTAGGGTGTGCATCCAACTTGCTTGCTCATGAAGACCTCAGGCATTTCAGGAAGCCCGTCATCGGAATATACAATCCAAGTTTATAATAAATTATTCCCACTAGAATATGAAAATGACATAACATGAGATTCTCTATATGAAGAACAAGGTGCCACTTTGAGGCACAAGAGTGGTAAAGGATAGTACCAAAGTCCCTTCTCTATTTTTCTCTCATCATTTTTTTTCATTTTCATTTTTTTTCATTTTTCTTTTATTATGGTGGGCTCATTTAGCCTCCCTCATTTTTATTTCCTCACTGAGATAATGCTCTAATAATCATCATCACACTTTTATTTACTTACAGCTCAACATGAAACTTGATATGAAGAACTATGAAGCAATATGACTCAATATGAATGCCTCTGACAGTGTACCAGAATGTGCAATGATATAGCGTGACATGTATCAAAAATATGATGAACGGTGGCTTTGCAAAGCAATATGATAACGAACGAACTAGTCATATGATGGAACGGTGGAATTTGCATGGCTATATATCTCGGAATGGCTATGGAAATGCCATAATAGGTGGGTATGGTGGCTATTTTGAGGAAGATATAAAAGGCTTATGTGTGACAGAGAGTATCATGTCACGGGGTTTGGATGCACCGGCGAAGTTTGCACCGATCCTCGAGGTGAGAATGGGAAATGCACGGTACTAAAGAGGCTAGCAAAATATGAGGTGGTGACATTGCGTATGTCCACAGGTTCACATTAGTCATAAAGAACTCATATACTTGTTGCAAAGTTTTATTAGTTTATCACAAATCAAAGTATTACTCACATGCCTCGAGGGAGGAGGTTGGGAGGAGTTAACCATCGCGCGCCTCCGACCCGAAACAACACTAGGATTTCAATGAGGAATAGAAATGCTCACACATCCCCACCATGCCTTTTAATATTTAGACAAATGGTAAATTAACATCTCTTAATATGGATACTTCTATGAATGAACAATGATGCACTCACACCTTTTTCATATTACCACATAAATATCATTAACCCGCAATTTCTTTTATATGTGCTACATGATGGTTTTAATTATCACTCATTGAATACCTATTATTTTTGGACTAGTCTTATGATCCATGCAAATTACCATCACTATTTATTAACTCTCAAACAAATATAAGTGAATAACGAGAGTGCAATTATTTCTACAAAATCTATACGTCACCGTGCTCAAATAGATATACGTGAAGTACTAGACCAACTGCTAAGCTCAAAAGATATACGTGAAGCACATAGAGTATTCTAATAAATTATGATGAAGGTGTGTCTCTCTCAAATAGGTGTGTCCATAAAAATGATGATTGTGGCATACTAAAAACAAAAGCAAAAGCAAACGACACTCCAAGCAAAACTCATATCATGTGACAAATAAAAATATAGCTCCAAGTGACATACCAACGGATAGACGAAAGAGGGGATGCCTTCCGGGGCATCCCCAAGTTTAGACGCTTGAGTCTTCCTAGAATATTACCTTGGGGTACCTTGGGCATCCCCAAGCTTAGGCTCTTGCCACTCCTTATTCCTTCGTCCATCGTGATAACACCCAAAACTTGAAAACTTCAATCACACAAAACTCAACAAAACTTCATGAGATCCGTTAGTATAAGCAACATATCAAATACTTTATGTACTATTATAAATTTGATTCATATTTCATTATTGCATAATAGGTACTGTATTCTAACTTCTCCATGGCTTATACCCACCGATACAATCCATAGCATCATCAACACTAGCAAACTATGCAAGCAAAAACAGAATTGGTCTAAAATAGAACAGTCTGTAAAGATTTGTAAAGAACCTATACTTCTATAACTCTAAACAGTCTGAAACATTAGGACAAACTAAATAATTTGTGTAGAAATACTTGTAAAAAATTCAGATCACAAAGACGTTCCAGTAAAATCAGAGAAATTCTGCACTGGACGTTAAAGTTTCTGTTTTTGCACCGTATCAATTCTACTTATCTTGTAAGTCATCCCAAAGGCTTTACTTGGCAAAAACACTAATTAAAACATAAAAACAATCATTAAAGTAGCAATAATAATTTTATCACACATTAACATAAAGTAAAAAGAAAAAAGCAAAAATAAAGATAACTATTGGGTTGCCTCCCAACAAGCGCCATTGTTTTATGCCTCTAGCTAGGTATAATGCATAGTTTCAAGTATTGTCATCTTTGACACTACACCCATAAGTAGATCTCATGATTGATTCATAAGGTGGTTTAATTCTCTTCCTATGGAAGTTTTCCATCCCTTTCTTTAATGGGAATTGAAACCTTATGTTTCCCTCTTTCATATCAATAATTGCACCTATAGTTCGTAAGTAAGGTCTTCCAAGTATTATTGGACAAGTAGGATTACAATCAATATCAAGAACAATGAAATCTACATGCACATAATTCTTATTTGCAATAACGAGAACATCATTTATTCTACCTAAAGGTTTTTTAATGGTAGAATCTGTAAGATGCAAGTTTAGGGAACAATCTTGAATATGGGTGAGACCAAGCACATCACAAAGAGTTTTAGGTATAGTTGAAACACTAGCACCAAGGTCACACAAAGAGTTGCATTCATATTTATTTATCCTTATTTTAATAGTAGGTTCCCACTCATCATGCAATTTTCCAGGAATAGAAACTTCGATCTCAAGTTTCTCATCATAAGCTTTTATCATCGGTTCCACTATATGATTAGTGAAAGCCTTGTTTTGTTCATAAGCATTGGGTGAGCTAATAATGGTTTGCAACAAGGAAATACATTATACTAAAGAGCAACTTTCATAATTAAAGTCCTTGTAATCCAAGATAGTGGGCACATCACTAGTTAAAGTTTTAACCCCTCCAAACCCACTTTTTCAGTTTTAGCATTAGAATCATCACCCTCCAAGCAAATGGGACTCTCTCTGGATAGAGTTGACTCATATCTAGTCCCTTTATCATTTATATTCAGAGAAGTAAACAAAGACTCAATAGGAGAGGTACCAACCATTTTAAGATCTTTATCATGACTACGGTAAAAACTGGGTGGAAGAGCTTTTTCTAGGAATTCCCGCTTAGGTTTCAACTTAGCGGTCCTCTCCTTATTTTCATTAATAGATGTTTGGATAGATTTAGTAGTCTCATTAAAATCATTCTTGGGTGGCAAAGTTTTACTTTTAAGAGTTTCTACATCAAGAGCAATTATATCAATGTTTTTAGCCAAAGAATCAATCGTATGTAACTTTTCTTCTACCATAGTATAGGAAACCTTTCGAGAACTAATAAATTCTTTAATTGTGTTCTCAAGATCAGAGGGTATTCTATTAGCATTTGTAGAAGGATTTCCATAAGAATTACCATAAGAGTTGCCATAATTATTAGAGGAGTTACCGGGATACAGTCTAGCATTGAAACTTCCTCTATAGGCATTGTTATTAAAATTATTTTGCGAGATAAATTTCACATAAATAGCATAATTATTTTTCTCAATGAAGGTAGACAAAGGCATATCATTTGGATCAACATGAGTAATTTTTCTAGCAACCATATTCATAAGAGCATCCACTTTTTCACTCAAAATAGCGATTTCTTCGAGAGAATTTACCTTCTTACCAGTTGGAGCTCTTTTAGCATGCCATTGAGAATAATTAGTTATGATTTTATTCAAAAATTTTGTGGCCTGTCCTAAGGTCACATCCATAAAGGCACACCTCAGTAGAATCTAGAAGAATTCTAGACACAAAGTTTAGTCCAGCATATAAGTTTTGGATAATCATCCACAAGTTTAAACCATGAGTAGGGCAATTTCTAATCATCAATTTCATCCTCTCCAAATCTTGTGCAACATATTCTTGATCATGTTGTTTAAAATTCATAATTTGATTTCTAAGGGAGATGATCTTAGCAGGAGGAAAATACTTGGAAATAAAAGCATCTTTACACTTATCCCATGTTCCAATACTATTACGTTAGAAAGATGAAAACCAAGCCTTAGCTTTATCTCTTAGTGAAAAAGGAAATAATTTTAATTTCAGAAAATCATTATCCATATCCTTTTTATTTTGCATATGACAAAGTTCAACAAAATTATTAATATGAGTAGCGGGATCCTCATTAGGACTTCCCAAAAATTGATCTTTCATCACAAGATTCAGCAATGCAGCATTAATATCAAAAGCCTCCGCACTAGTGGCGAGTGGTATAGGAGTACTAATAAACTCTTTTTTATTAGTATTTGAGAAGTCACACAACTTAGTACTATCTTCAGACATGGTGACCGAGCAAGCAAAGTAACAAGCAGCTCAAGTAAACTAGCAAGCAAAGAAGTAAACTAGTACCAAGCAAACTAAATATAACGGCAAATAAGTTGTGTGACTAAATATAACGGCAAATAAAAAGAAGAACAATTGAATGATAATTTCTGTGAAGTTACTTGATAGTTGGTGATGATATTCCCCGTCAACAGCGCCAGAAATCCTTCCCGATACTTGTGATATGCGTTGGGTTTTCCGTGAAGTGGAATGGGTGATTGCAGAACAGTACAGATAAGTATTTCTGTCGTGGTTTTGTCACGGCAGATGTCCTCGTGCGAGAACTTAGGTGTGAGGCCATCGCAACTAGGTGGTGACTTGAAAGGGTTGATCGGGAACGAGAGACGAGTTTACCCAGGTTCGGCCCCTTCGATGGAGGTAAAAGCCTACGTCCTGCTTTGTGTATATTGATGATGATCTCAATTACAAAGCTGCGGAATCACTAACCTAGATCTCGAGGGTTTCTTCTTACTTGATCTTTCTACCTTGGGGCTCTCCATATATAGGTTGAGGCCCCAAGGGTACAATGGAGTTCCGGGTCGGAGCACAACCCATGTCCTAATCTATTTCTATCTCCTTGTCTTGCCTTCCAAGCAAAGGAACACTTTTGCCTTCTTCTCGAGCCGGCCTGTCGTGTAGCGTCCCTTGAGCCGGACTTTAGAATAAGCCGCCCTTCGGGCCTTAAGCCTCTGATGGAAATCTCTCTAATGGGCCGCCTGACAATTCTGGGTCGGGCATTTGGCACGTCATACCCATGGGGTATATCCCAACATTAGCCCCTAGTTTAATTTGGATTTATCCATGTTAAACTCCATAAAACACTTCAATCTGAATGATCAACCCGGCCCCATCTTTGTCCGGGTTAACCTTTTTTGCCGGGTTATCTTCCCTCATCCAGGACTTAGCGTTTTTCAGTCAGTATCTTAATGACCTCATTCTGCTGATAGTTGTCGCCTGAAGCCATTATAATGAATCTTTTTGAAACCAGTGCCAATCCGGTCTAGCACGAAAATCTAGGTGCAGTTTCTGACACAAATTTACCGTGACCATTCCGTTTCTTACAGCATCGTTTCAATTTTCACCCCCTTATAAATAGGCCTCGGGACTCCTCCTTTCACTTTTTACTCCTTCTTCATCCTCGCGCCTCCAAAACATCACTCGGACTCACCGGAGCTTGAAGCCTGCACCGGACCGTCGAACTTTGTCACCACCATCATCGGAGCTCGCCTGCGGTCGCCTGAGAAGACGCAGTCACCCTCATCTTTCCTCCGTAGAGATCTAGTCAGCCCCCTCTCCCCATTAGGGTTCGGTTCTTTCGGTGTTCATTGTTTGTTCATCCTATTCATCTGAATGGTCATTGTAGATCCGTAGGCTCCACGATCTTTTAGAAAATATAGTTTTAGTTTGATCTCCACCTTGTATTTTTCGCAAAATAGATCCAAAATAGTTCACCGATGAAACCTTATGAATGCTTCAGTTTCGGTTCCTCCGCTGGCCAGGGCATATTTTCCTTCTTTTTGCGCATTTATTTAGATCAGATTGATCCTCCACCTGTTGTAGAAAGTTGTTTGCATGTAGAAAATATCGCTAAGTCCTTTTGAGTAATCATACCATCATCTTGTTAGCTTGTATAGATACCGGCTTATTTTCATCACTTGTCAACCCATTATTTAACCGGCTTATCTATGGCACCGGCTCATCAACTAAAACCTCCAGTTCATTTTGTAATTTTGATCTTCAAGCAACTCAAATATATCGCAACTTATGTCCTTCCATTTTTCCTCCGCATGTATTAGATTCACCCATCCTGCTGCTTTGGTAGAAACTTGCTTATAGGCGAAATTTTTCACTAAGTCTTGAAAGATTCTTTGAACTGCTCTTGAGTTGGTGTAGATGATTGAAATGCTTAGGTTGTTCCATTAGCCGGCTTGCCCAAGAAAAACTGTTTCTAATTGACTGTATTTTAAACCCAGATGAGGTGGCAACCTTTCTTTGAATGTCGGCTTCTTTTAGCCGTCTCTTTTCTTATTTCCTCATGTCCCAGGCCAATTTATTGCTTTGCAGGCCGACTCAGACTCCGGTTCATCACACTTTTTCCTTTCTGTGTTGTAGTCTGGACTACGAAAATCATGATGCATCCTAAGACCAGCAAAGCTTGCGGTTGGGTTAGATCTCAAGAATTTGTGCTCACTCTAGAGAACCTCGTAGCTCAGGGCCTTTTACCGTATCAAAACGTAATAAGTTGGCGGGCGCCTGAAGGAAGGATTCCGGCAACCCGACCAAGGGGAGGTAGTTTGTTTCACTGATCATGTGAAGAGAGGATTCCGGCCACCTGGGTCAAAATTCTTCAGGGATCTCCTTCAATTTTTTAACCTCCGACCTCAAGATATTGGTCCTAATTCAATGACTAGTATTTGTGAGTTCCATGTACTCTGCGAAGTGTACCTTCAGATCGAGCCATCCTTGACTCTCTTTAGAGAGTTCTTCTACCTTAATCGTCAAACTGAAACAAAGGATGGCCCTAGTGTGGAACTTGGTGGCGTTTCTGTGCAGAAGAGAAAGAATAGTCCTTTCCCTGAGACCAAGTTGGCAAGTCATCCAAAAGGATGGAATAGGACTTGGTTTTACTGTAAGAGCACCGCCCCCGTAGGCCAGAACCCACTGCCGGGTTATAGACTGGACCGGCTTGGCACCGCCGATTTTCTGGGTTGGCCAACCGAAGAGAAAAGGAAGTTGCTGGCCTCTGTGTTGTTGAAGCTAAGAGCCCTCAATGCCAATGACCTCACTGGGATCGATCTAATCCGGTGTTGGATAACCTGGCGGATTCAACCCATTAGCATAAGAGGCGACTTAATGTGCAATTACTCCGGCGAGTTGAAGGATGCGCAACATTTCAGCATGAAAAACTTGACTGACGATGTCATCAATAAACTAACCAAGAAATTGTTTGCTCATTCCAAAGAAAAGTGTAGCACAACCAGACTGGCTCCATTCAACTTGAAGAATCCAGTTCCTCCAGTATGCATTTTATAATCTTTGTCTAATTTCTTCTTTTGCTTTTATTTGGTGCACCATACTTATTACCCGGCTTATATCTCTGCAGGCTGGCTCTGATTTTTGGAAAACCACTTCCAAGTCTTCTGCTCCTTCTTGAAGCCGGATGAATGACCCGACAAGCTCAGGAGAAGAGTCTGAGGTAGAGCTTGATTCACTTTGCCATTTATTCATGAAACTTGCTGATGCACCTTCTTCTCAGGATGACACCAAAACCAGTCAAGCCGGCAATATTGAGATAATTTCGATTTCCTCCAACTCATCAAAAACATGCATCCCGAGGAGACCAAGATGAGCCGTCAGGAAAGTTAAGTTTTCTCATCCATATGCTCACTTAGACCCCAATTTTCTTTTGAAGAAAACTCAACACACCGGCCAATTGAAGCCCAAGACCCGAAGCAGCTCAGGCGAGTTAGCGCCTGGCTTATCTCATGAGCCGGCTGCTCGTAGGCAACGTGTTAAGGTGCTGCATAGTCCAACTTCTTCTCGCCCCTATGCTGGTCTTTTTAAACTGCCTCTTAGTCCTTCGAATTCACTTTATCAGGAATCTCCACCTTCTTCTGAAGATTCAACGGCGACTAAACTTCAAGCTTTTACTGTCAACCGTGGGTAAGCTTCTACTCAAAATTGTGCTTTACTTTGTTGTGCCATAACTTATGTTTATCCTTAGCTCAATGCTTTGTTTTCAAAATGTAGAGCCAAAGATTTTGTAAGTAAAAAGGTTGTCGGGTCATCTTTTGCTACCGCGGATCACAGTAGTCCACATCAGCCACCAGAACAAACAATTGAAGTTGACCCTTCTGGTCAGGATAACCCGGATTTGGGTACTGGATCAGTCCCTGACATGGAAATGACTCGTGTTGAAGAGCCGGCCTTTATGGAGACGACAACTGAGAACCAAGGCGCGTCCGACCCGGCCTCTCAGCTGCCAAGTCCTCCTCATCCTGCAAGCCCTGTACTTAATGCAGATGACGTCATCCCATCCACCAACATTGAAAACCCTGAAGTAGCCATTACAAGAAAAGCTTTCCAGCTCCTGGTCCTTCAAGTGTTTTGGCAAAGTTTGTGACAAAAAATGAGCCGGAGAAAATGGAGAAAGGAAGAGCTAAGTTAGAGCCTCCCAATGTTTCTCTCCTTAGTGCTGAAGATGTGTACCAGCAGTATCTGGCCCGCCTATCTGAGAGCTGGGAAATTGAGATGAACTTAGTCACTGCCTTAAAGGAAAAGTATGTGGTAAACTTCCTCCTCTATCTGTTCTAACTTATATGCTCTCTTTAGCCCCCAAGGACCAGCTTAATATGAGAATGATGAGCTAATTCTTCAATGTTTTTTCTTTTATAAACCAATATTGTAGCCCCCAAGGGTCGGGTCATTATGATGATAATGAGTCGGCACTTTATAGGACTTGGAAATTGAATGCCGATGTAGCCCCCAAGGGCCGGCTTATCTTTTTTTGAGATCGCTGGGACTTCTGGTGTATGATGAAGAAAATGGTACATTAGCCCCCAAGTGCCATGTGGATTGCTCGCAACTACATGGGACTTTGTAAGATAAAGTCAACTTTTAATTGCTGTAGCCGCCAACAAGGGTTGAGTCGCCTTTCTGAGGTGGCTCAAGACTTTGTAGGAGTAGTTTTGATGATGTTATATGTTTGACAGGGAGCGTTAGAATATGCTGAATCCATCGCTGTCAAACTGTAGAAACAGCTCAAAGAAGAGAAAAGGCTGAAGGTTGATGCGGAACTTTTGGCGTCTCGCTTTGAAGATTCTGCCCGCCAAACAAATGACCTTCTTGAACAGGCCAAGAAGAACTTTGAAGACAGAAGAGCCGCCCTCCTGAAGCGTGCTAAAGAAGCTGAAAATCAAGTAGGTTCTATAAAGGAGGAGTATCGGACCCTTGTGAAGCAGATAAACGAGATGTTGACTACGATTTTTGGTATGGCCATTTGAAACTTTGTTCTGTTTAAACTCCGGTTTGATGATATGCTAGCTCATTTCTCGATTTCTTTGTTTGTAGGACGAAAGGTTCAGAACCTTGTGAAACTGCTAATTGAAAAGTTAAGAGCGATCTTCACTTATGTAGAACAGTTGTTCACAGGATCTGTCTTTTCCGTTCTGGCGGTAATAAATTTGAAACGCCCACCCAGGAAGATTAAAGATGTGCTCAAACCATTTTCAACCGTGCCATAATGGGTGACAGAGTTCTGAAAATCGGCGGCTCGAGCTGGAGCTAACATGGCTCTTGCTCTTGCAAAAGCATATCTGCCTGAGCTGGATCTTAATGCTTTGAAAGATGGGTTTCCTGAATTCAAGCTGGGCAGGTCAGAATTTTTGGAAGAAGACTATGCCAACTGTATGAGGGAAACCCGTCCATTGGCGACTCTGATAGCTGATGAGCTTGACGTATCACGATATTAGATTGCTTACTCGATGGAGAACGAACGCATCGACCCGCCAAAGATCAACATTTTGAGCTGGTGCCGCCTCGACGTAGGAAAACTTTTGCTCCTAATGTTGACGCCTCGGCTATCGTTCTAGGGTCTTCAAATTTTGAGTCTCTGAAATCAATTCGGTGGGTGCATAAAGATCAACAGGTTGACGAAGATGAGTCGGCAGAATCAGAGCCTGAAGCAATTGACATGGAAGATCGTTAGAGGCAGGCTGAAGCAGAAGATGCACAAGCCACCGATCAGGAGTAGCCCCCTAGTGTCGGGCAAAAACCATAATATTTTTTGTGGCTCCAGAGATGAGCTTGTAATAGGGGTAGCAAACTTAACCCTTCCGTCGTGCCATTGTGCACGTAATACTGTGATCATCTTGAAAGTTATGCTTGGCGCAGATTTCTAGTGGACCTGCCTTTGCCTTTGCAATATTCTTCATATTTGAGCCGCGTTCCTTTTGCATGATATGAGTCGGCCAAACATGAGTAACCAAGACTATTTGTATGGATGTTCCATAAATGCCTGGTCATTGTATGAACCAGTAATATGACCCGGATGTCTGATAGACCCAGAAAAAAGAGAATAGGATATGTTCCTGCAAGTTAAGACATACGAAAAGGAAAAACATGTAATAGTAAATTTCAAATATTTAATAAGCCGGCTTTCGAGGCTCGGCGTTGAGACTGGCTTTCGAGGCTCAAGTCTTGCTTCAATGAAGTGGGTGTGATAACCCATGGTTTATCCTCGCTCTCTGTAAGCCGGCTCTCACGTGACTCAAGCCAGTGTTTTAACCTTGATAAGTTCAGGGTCCAGATGGATTGACTTATCAAGAGTACACAGGGTCACCTGTTCAGAGTAGCATCTTGCAAACAGGCAGGTTTAACCAATTTTGATTGGCTTGTAGTCTAGTCAAGAGGGATATTAAAGGCTGACTCATTGAGTTGGAAGCCTCCAAGTGACTTATGTTCAAAGAATAAAGACTCATGCACAATTTGCTAGGATGAAACGACAGAGACCCTGAGTTTCGAGGGTGCCGGCTTTATTATATTTGAATATAGAGAAGTATATACAGAAGTATGTGTAGTGAGGAGGAGCTTGTGGCAAGTATAGTTGGGACAGAGATGAGCAATGTTCCATCGCTGGGTTGTTTCCTCTTTAGAAGTGTATGAATCTTTTCACAAATCAATCAGATAATATGACCCATTGTTGAGGTTTTTACTGATGACGAAAGGCTCTTCCCAAGGTGGCGAAAGCTTATGCATCCCTGTTTGGTCTTGAATCAAACGGAGCACTAAGTCGCCTTCTTGAAAAGTTCGGTTGCGGACTCTACGGCTGTGGTAGCGACGTAGGTCTTGCTGATATATAGCTAATCGAGCTGCTGCAAGGTCACATTCTTCTTCTAAGGCATTCAATGAATCTTGCCGCGCCTGTCATTATCTGCTTCGATATATGAAGTAACCCGGGAGGAATCATGATGAATATCACTTGGCAATGCAGCTTCTGCTCCATAGACTAAGAAAAATGGTATATAACATGTTGATTTGTTTGGAGTAGTGTGTATGCTCCAAAGGACTACGGGGAGTTCCTCGACCCAACATCCTGGGGTTCGCTGGAGTGGAACCATAACCCGGGGTTTGATCCCTTCCAGAATCTCTTGATTAGCTCGTTCGGCCTGTCCATTAGACTGTGGGTGTGCCACCACAGCCAAATCGAGCTGGATATGCTCACGCTGACAAAACTACTCCATAGCTCCTTTGCATAAATTAGTGCCGTTGTCAGTGATGATGCTATGAGGATAGCCAAAACGGAAGATCAACTTTTTCAAAAACTTGACTGTTGTCTCAGCGTCACAATTGCTAATAGGTTCCGCTTCAACCCACTTGGTGAATTTATCAACTGCAACCAAGAGGTGGGTCTTTTTGTCAGAAGACGGCTTGAATTGGCCAACCATGTCAAGCCCCCAGACTGAAAATGGCCAGGTTATCGAAATCTTCCGTAATTCCTGAGCCGGCACGTGAGCCTGCCGAGCAAAATTTTGGCAAACTTCGTACTTGCGCACAATATCTTTTGCGTCTGCGTGGGCACTAAGCCAGTAAAAACCATGCCGAAAAGATTTGGCCACCAGGGACCTTGAGCCGGCATGATAACCGCAGCCTACTGCGTGAATTTCTTGAAGAATCTCCTAGCCTTCCTCGGGAGAAACCCGACGCTGAAAAACGCCACTGCTACTTCGTCGGTGTAACTTGCCATGAATAATGGTCATTTACTTGGGATGCATGATGATCTGCCGGGCGATGATTTCCTCATTTGGGAGCTCGCCACGAGTGAGATAAGTCAAGTATGGCATTGTCCAATCAGGAATAGCATGCAGATCCGCCACCAATTGAGACTCCGGATCAGGAATAGCCAAGTCTTCTTCAGAGGGTAACTTGACGAAAGGGTGGTGAAGAACGTCCAGGAAAACATTGGGAGGAACCGGCTTATGTTGTGAGCCGAGTCGTGACCAAGCATATGCCGCCTCGTTGAGCTGGTGATTAATATGATCAACCTGATAGCCTTGAAAATGTCCTGCAATATTAGTGACTGCTCATCTATAAGCCGCCATCAGGGGGTCCTTTGAATCCGAAGTCCCTGAAACTTGTTGAGGCACCAAGTCTGAGTCGCCTAAGCACCTGACTCGGCTAAGATTCATTTCCTTAGCCATTCGGAGCCCGTGCAGGAGAGCCTCATATTCAGCTGCATTGTTAGTACAAGGGAACATGAGCTGCACAACATAACAAAACTTGTCACCTCGTAGAGAAGACAAAATAACTCCGGCCCCCGAGCCTTCCAACTTCATTGAGCCATCAAAGTGTATCGTCCAGTATGTCATATCTGGCCTGTCCTCGGGGCTTGTAATTATGTCCAATCATTGATAAAATCCACCAACGCCAGTGATTTAATTGTCATGCGAGGCATATACTTGACTTGATGAGGACCAAGTTCAATTGCCCACTTGGGAACCCGGCCAGTAGCCTCCCGATTCTGGATAATATCCCCAAGAGGACCTAAACTAACCACAGTGATCGAATGCTCTTGAAAGTAATGCTTGAACTTGCGACTAGGCATGAAACCACCAAAGACTAACTTCTGCCAGTGTGGGTATCGCTGCTTTGATAAGGTGCAAAATTCGCTGACATAATAAACCGGTCGTTGTACGGAGTATTCTTTCCCCGCCTCCTTTCGCTCGACAACAACTACTACACTCACCGCCTTGTTGTTTGTAGCAATGTAGAGGAGCATTGGCTCTTCAGTAGGGGCGGCTAAAATGGGCGGCTCGACCAATTGTTTCATAAGGGCTTCAAAGGCTTCGTTGGCTACATCAGTCCAGACGAAGTTCTCCATTTTCCTCAGCACTTGGTATAGAGGAATAGCTTTCTCACCAAGGCGACTTATAAACCGGCTCAAAGCTGTTATGCGACTGCCATGCGCTAGACCTCTTTGATGTTGGTCAGCTTAGCAAGTGAGGTTACCGCCTTGATTTTTTCCGGGTTAGCCTCAATTCCTCGTTCCGATACCAAGAAACCCAGTAATTTTCCAGCAGGAACACCAAAGACACACTTTGCGAGGTTGAGCTTCATCTGATATACATGGAGATTATCAAATGTCTCCTCGAGATCATCCAGGAGAGTTTCCTTCTTGTGGGATTTGACCACAATATCATCAACATAGGCATGAACGTTTGGCCCAATTTGTGGGTGTAAACAATTCTAACGCAACGTTGATAAGTAGCCCCCGCACTCTTAAGCCCAAACGGCATAGAGACATAGCAGAAAGCACCAAAAGGAGTGGTGAAAGTCGTCTTCTCTTGGTCCTCAACGGCCGTCTTAATCTGATGATAGCCAGAGTATGCGTCCAAGAAACATAAACACTCACAGCCAGCTGTAGAATCAATGATCTGGTCAATGCGCGGGAGGGCAAATGGATCCTTGGGACAAGCTTTGTTGAGATCTGTATAATCAACACACATACGCCAAGTGCCATTCTTTTTCAAAACAAGCATTGGATTCGCCAACCACTCCGGGTGAAAGACTTCAACAATGAACCTGGCAGCTAGGAGCCGGGCCACCTCTTCTCCAATAGCCTTACGTCTCTCCTCATTAAAATGATGGAGGTATTGCCATACTGGTTTCATTTTTGGATCCACATTAAGGTGGTGCTCAGTGAGTTCTCTCGGTACTCCAGGCATGTCAGAAGGTTTCCATGCGAAGATGTCCCAATTCTCATGGATGATCTCGATGAGCATGGGTTCCTATTTGGGATCAAGGCCTGTCCCAATGGTGAACTGTTCAGATGAGTCGCCCGGGGTAAAGTCAATTTGCTTTGTTTCCTCGGCCGGCTTGAACTTCAGTGGAGACTCCGACTCAGTGATGCGCTTCTTGAGGGGGGTCATGTCTGTCGGGTTAACATTGGCTGTGTATAACTTTAATTCCTCTGCGGCACAAGTAGACTCAGCATAAGATGCATCCCCTTCCTCACATTCCTGAGCTATTTTCCGGCTTCCATCCACAGTACAAGTGCCGTTTGGTCCGGGCATCTTGAGTTTGATATAAATGTAGCAAGGTCGGGCAATAAACTGAGCATAAGCCGGCCATCCAAAGAGGGTGTGGTAAGGACTCTTGATCTTCACAACTTCAAAGGTTAGGGACTCGCATCTGTAGTTATATTCTGAACCGAAAGCGATGTCGAGTTTGATCCGCCCAATTGGATAGGTTGACTTCCTGGGAACGATCCCATTGAACACCGTGGTTGAAGGAAGTAACTTGCTCTCGGAAAGATGCATCCACCGAAAAGTCTCATAATATAAGATGTTGATACTGCTACCCCCATCCATGAGAACCTTGGATAGAGTATAACCACCAACTTGGGGTGCCACCACTAAAGCCAGACCACCTGGGTTGTCATCCCGGGAGGGATGATCTTCCCCGCTCCAAGTAATGGAGTGCTCGGACCAGTTTAGATACCTTGGGACAGCTGGCTCAACCATGTGGATGGCCTGTTGCTTCAGCTTATGATCACGCCTATAGGTGGTGGTAGTAAACACATGATACTGCCCACTGTTCAACTTCTTGGGGTTGCTCTGAAACCAGGCTTGATTGTTGTGCTGTTGATTGCCTTGGCCCGAGCACTGCCCATTGTTGTTATTTCCATGGTGTTGGAAACCCGCACCTGAGCCCCCTTGACCATGGAAACCTGATCCTGAAAAACCACTAGATGAGCCGCCATGTGACCCTCCCGGGCCAGGTTGACCCGGATGTCCACCACCATTGCCTCCTTGATGACTTTGGAAGGCTTGGTTGCGGAATTCCTGCATGATGTAACAATTTTCCGACGAGTGAGTGGCCGGCTTATCTGGGAAGATATGCTTGGGACAGGGAGCCTTGAGGGCCTCCTCATAGTTGCGTGGCTTATTCCCATTGTAAGATCCGCCAGGGCGGTTATTCCACCGTTGATTCTTGAAACTAGCATTGGTATTGGCAATAAAATCTGACCCGCCCTCGGTTTGCTTCCGTTTACCATTGTTGCCTTGACTGCCATGATTTCCATTGTGACCATGGTTTTGCTGATGACCCTTGCTGCCATCATTTTTCTTGTTCTTGCCAGTTTTATCCTAGTCAGAGCCGGGATCCTTTGTGCTGTCAGATTCAGCGTATCTGGTAAGAACATCCATGAGATCCCCCATATCTTGAACCTTTCGCTTAAGCTGCCCCAGCTTCTGAACGAGTGGCTCAAAGTGACAATTCTTCTCTAATATCAAGATGTCTTGAGCAACCATGATGCCGTCGGAAGAGTGGATAATTTTTGCGACCCGGCGTGTCCAAAGATGGGCAGATTCATTAGTACGCTGAATGCAATGTTGCAAATCAACAATTGTCATTGGGCGCTTGCAAGTACCTTGAGTTTTTTTGTTAAAACGCTCCTTCAATTCAGCTCATGAATTGATGGAATTGGGGGTAGATTTTTCAACCATGTGCGAGCCGGTCCTTCCAACATCATGGTCAAGTACTTAGCGCAAACAACATCACTAACATCCAGCATGTCCATGGCTAATTCATAACTCTCGATCCACGCAGTCGGCTCAAGGTCAGCTGTATAATTGGGAACGTTTCGAGGACCCTTAAAATCCTTACGCATCCGTTCACCGCAGAGTGCCAAGGCCGGACAAGGAATCCCAATTGTCCTCCTGCTAATTCCAGGCCCCGTGGTCGCCGACTGTGGATTGGCAGGAGGTAGCTGAGCCGCCCTTGCCGTTGTTGCCTCTGCCTCTGCTTGTCACATGGCCCAGGCCGCATCAATGACCGCCTGTGCATTTGATAACACTGGCCTGCTAGGGGAATTCTAAGCCCTCTGCCTGTGCCCACTACTAGAAACCGCTGGCGACTCAACTTGCCAGCTCTTGCTGCGGCTTGCGTAGGGCATTGAATGCATCCGATCTCGACTGTAAGAGTACTGTGCCTGCTGTACCACCGCAGTTTTTAGCATCTCGATGGCATTCCTGGCTTTGATCTCAATTGGGGTATTTCCTTGGATGCGAAGTGCTTCGAGGTTTTGAGTCGCCGCCAACTTGTTATCTACCGGGTTGGAGAAGTGATACGGCGGTGTCTAGAAATGTTGAGGCGGTATCTGGGCCAACGCCTGGTGAGGCTGCTCCGGCGGCTGATCCGAAAGCGGCTCACTCGGCGCCGGCGTAGGTTGAGGTGTGACGAACAGTCATGCGGGATCCAGATTAGGGGGAAGCCGGCTCATATGCCTCCTCTGGTGAACCACATCAGAGGCGTCTTGACGGAGGCCAAGCTGCCAGGCCTCTGCTTTCAGACGTTTAGTCTCACAGTGGATGTGAGTTTGCAGCTCCCCCATGCGAGCGTTTTCTGCATCGATTTCCTTCTAGATCTCAGCCATCTGGCCATGGAGCCTGGTTAACACGTCGTTGTGTTCCTCTTGATCTTCCGCGGTTACCGGTGTCTCCAGAAGTTTCGTCATCTTTGCCATTAGATCTGACATGGCCTGAGCTGGCGGTTTACGGGACCCAGCCGCTCCGGCATTTGGGGCGGCTCCAGCAGCTACTGTAAGTGCATCTAGTGCCCCTTAGTGATTTTGGTGTATTGAAGACTTATAGGTTAAGGGACTAATAAGTTTGTAAGTGTACACAGGCTCTATAAGTCGATGAGGAGTTTGGTATATTCGAAGAATATCGACCCCTAAAAATGAATGTCTTCAACTGAAGACTTTGGTTTAGACTTTGCTGAAGACTTTGGTATTCCCTAAAGACTTTGAAAATGAAGAAGATGGTGTGACCTTGAAGATATGAACGAGGACAATGAAGCGTGAAGACTTTAGTTTTTATTGTTTCATTTCCTTCTTTGAGTCATAGGAAACACCGTACTGTTAAAGCGGGCCGAGGTAATACTAAGGAGAAATTTCCATCTGATGCTCGACTCAAAAGCCTCAACACAACCCAATCCATCGAGTGAAGCCTTTGGAAATCTCTTACAGTTCAGTCAAGTTCTTCAGAGACAGAGACGATGCTCTTCTGGTCTCTGAGGAAATTGGTCTGACTGAGGAGTTAGGATTTCGCCAGTGCGAATTGCCTACAAGTGAGGAATATGATAAGCCCTGAGGAATTTGACAGTTCAAATTCTGACCGTTGCTGTGCTTTGCGGCAGCTGTCCAGATATTCTATCCACCTAACGGTCATATCATTGGGGGGCATTTATGTCTTATCATGTCGGGTTGCACCCTGGCTATAAATAGCCGCCCCCCACAACCACTAGCTGGTTGGCTGCTCCGAGAGAGAACTTGACACTTGTCATTTGAGAGCAACCCATTCCTCGAGGACTTTGAGCGAGAATCATCAGTGAGGAAAAACCCAAAAACCCAAACGACCAAAACCCAAAGTGATTGAGCATCACTGAAGAAATTGTTCCTGTGTGGAACTGACGCTTTTTATGTTTGAAGACTGTGTATCTTCCAGACGGTTAGGCGTCATGGTCTAGTGCATCCTGCAGTCAATTGGGGATCGTCGGGTGACCGTGGTCTAGAGCATCCAGCAGTCAATTGTGGATCGCTGGGTGACCAGTTTGTGAGGGTTTTGGAAGTCTACCCTGAAGACTTACCACGAGTGTTGGGCAAGGATTGTGTGACCTTAGCTCAAGGAGAATACGGTAAGGACTGTGTGTCCTGGGACTGTGTGTCCTCTGGTTTAAATACCAGGCCGCTCCAAACCAGACGTACGACTGTCATAGGAGTTGGAACTGGGTCATCAAACCACTGTCTTCATCGAGCTACCTGGTTCCATTTCCTCAACCCTTTCATTTCCTCGTATACCTGTTGATGAAATTGATTGTTACTGTTTGAAGAATTTGACTGAAGACTTACTCAATTTCCTCACCTCAAATTCTTCAGTCACCTTATCTTCTGCCTGCTTATCCTGTTCACACTACTCATGCTCTGTGTATGTTTCATTTCATCATGATGACTATGCTACTGCTATGTTTTGCATGCACTTGAGTACTTATTCCGCTACGAGTAGTTCGTCACTTAGAAAATTCCTCAACTAGTATTTCCTCAAGTGACGAATTTGTAAAAATCGCCTATTCACCCCCCCCCCTCTAGTCGATATAACACACTTTCAATTGGTATCAGAGCAAGGTACTCCCTTGTTCTGTGTGATTTTGGTTTAACCACCTGGAGTTTTAGTTATGTCGACTGCAGGCATGATCAAGGTCTCAGCTGGGTGTCCTACCTTTGATGGGACGGACTACCCCTACTGGAAGAACAAGATGCGCATGCATCTGGAGGAAATTGACAACGATCTCTGATATGTTGTGGAAAATGGTGTTCCCTTTGTCACTCCCACTATCAACGCTGCTGATGTGAAGAGATTCAAGCAACTCGACTCTCAAGCGAAGAATATCATATGTGGCCATCTGAGCAAAGGTCAGTATGACAGAGTGAGTGCTTTGGAGACTGCTAAGCTTATCTGGGATAGGTTGTCCAAAGTCAATGAAGGCATTTCAACTCAACGTGACTCTCGAGTTGATGTTCTTCGCAATCTCTTCAACCGCTTCAAAAGACTCGAGAACGAAAATGTTCAGCAAACTTTCGATCGCCTCACTGATATCTCCAATGAGCTTCAGGCTCTTGGTGCCACTGACATCACCGACCATGAGGTGGTGAAGAAACTGCTGAGATCTCTTGATTCCTCATTAGATACACTTGCTTTGATGATTCAAGAACGTGGAGACTACAAGTCACTAGATCCTACTGATATTCTTGAGAGACTCAATACTCATGAATTCCAACAAGCTGAGAAGAGAGACCTCTACGGGCCAAGTTATGGATGATCTCGTGCTTTGAAGGCCAAGGCAATTTCCTCATCCGAAGACGAAGAATCTGATAGTAGCCTTGGTGATCCTGAAGAACTGAGTCAGGAGCTAGCAATGCTCGTGAGGAAATTCCAGAAGTTCTCAAGGAGAGGTCGTTTTGGAAAATCATCAAAAAGTGGCATAAAGAAATCAGATTCTTCATCAAGTGACTACAAGAAGAGAACTTGTCACAAATGCAAGAAATCTGGTCACTTTATCTCTGACTGTCCTCTCTGGGAAAAAGAGTCAAGGAAGAAGAAATGCAAGGATGACAGTTCTGATGACTCGAAGAAAAAGAAGAAATCTTCAAAGTCCTCATCTGCAAAGTCCTCATCGCACAAGAAGAACAACTTAAGGAAGGCTCGGGCACTTATTGGCAAGGAAATGGATTCTGAAGAAGAATCTGAAGAATATGTGGAAGAGGAGGAATCTGAGAAGGAGTGGGACTCTGGTGTGGCGAGCCTAGCTCTCGCTACTGCTTTCGTCAGCAAGTCCATCTTCGACGATGAAGAAAATGGCAACTCCAACGACTCTGACGTCAGCAACGATGACTATGCTCCCACCTATTGCTTCATGGCAAAAGGTGCCAAGGTACTCAAACACCATTCCTCCTCTGAATCAAGTGATGGTGAATCTGAGGATTACATGAAACCTAGCTATTCCAAATTTGCTAATATTGCTACTAAACAACAAAGTGTCATTGAAAAGCTTCAGAAACAACTAGACAAAAGCGATGACCTATTGAATGAGGAAGTGGATCATACTCAAACTTTGACTAACGACCTTCAAAGTCTTCAGTCCAAGTATGATAACCTTCAAAGTCGTCATGAGGCTCTCTTAGTCGATCATGAGAAGCTTTCTTATGAATTTCTTCAAAGAAAGCAAGATCTTGAGAAACTAAGGGTGTCTCATGAAGATCTTCAAAGGTATAATTAATGACTCCTTGCTTGCTCAACAGATCAGTACCGCTCAGGAAGATTTTGTTCCACCTTGCTTGAAATGCATCGAACGTGAAATTCCTCATTCTTCACCTGAATGTTCAAATGCTTCTATTGCTGCAAATTCTTCAACTATTTATGTGGTCACAAATTCCTCATCTAAGGATACCACTAGTATCACTGACGAAAATGCAGGGTTGAAGAAATTGTATGTGACAAGCATATACGAAAGTCTCAAAGGACATCAAACCCTTTGCGATGTGCTTCAAAAGCAGATTCTGAACAGGAACCCTAGGAAAAAGGGTATTGCATTTGAGAGGAAACTCAATGCTGATGGATCTTACTGGAAACCTGAGCAGTATCCCAAAACCTCATGGGTTGCTGCAAAAGGACCTCCTGTAGATCCATCCACTTTATCTGGTTTTACTTGTGAATCTTCATATTCCTCTGATGACTCAATTGACTCCAACTACAAACTGTTCAAAAATCAGAATGGTGAAGTATTTGCCAGATATGTTGGTACTAATTGCAGGAACGGTCCTCCAATGAAGAAAATCTGGGTTCCCAAAAGGTACCATGAAAATCTTCATGTGAATGTCCTCATGACACCACCAGTGAAGAACAAGAACCCCAGATCAAACTCTTCAGTTGGACCAAAGTCTTCACAAGGACCAAAGTCCTCACATGGACCAAATTCCTCATATGGTCAAAAATCGTATCATTCTCGTGCTAATGCTTCTGGTTCGCAGGGAAACCCTAAGGGTCATGAATATGCTCATTATTCTTCAAATCATTATGTTCATAAGTCCTCGAAGAATTTCTCTGCTTATTCATATGAGTACTCTAACCCCCGTCCTGTGAAACGAAGTGCACTTGCTTCTATGCCACCATTCTCATATGGAGCTCACAGAATCATGAACTCTTTGCCACCCCTCCAGATGTGGGTGGTGAAGAAATCGAACTAACCTCTTATGCAGGGTCAGGTCTCCAGACAAACTTGAACGTCTGATGAATTTGCTGGAGACCTGAGGAAATGCTTGAAAGGATGCAAGCTAATCATGAAGAAATGAATCATTCATTTCTCACGTCCTCACACTACTTTTCTTACTATACTATGTGATGAAATTCTATCTGATGAATTTGAAGTCATATTCTTGACTCTGAAGCATATGCGTTTGTAAGCTGAACTAATTCATCTGCAGGATGAAACACCCAAAGCAAGTGAGTGGGTCCTCGACAGTGGATGCACCAACCACATGACTAGTGACAAGAACCTATTGATGAACATTCCACTGGCTCCCTCTCATCTGAAGCATATCACCTACGCTGACAAAGGAAAAAGCAAGGTATTGGGTCTAGGTAAGGTTGCAATCTCGAAGGATCGACACATGGATAAGGTGATGCTTGTCGAGTCCCTTGGATTCAACCTCATGTCTATCTCAATGCTTTGTGATCTTGATATGGTTGTCATCTTTGGCAAATATCGTTGTGTTGTCATCATGGAATCTGACAAATCCAAAGTCTTCGAAGGCTATAGGAGAGGAGAATTGTATATTTTTGATTTCTCTACAGGTCCACAGCCGACCACATGTCTACTTGCAAAATCTTCAGAAGGCTGGCTATGGCATCGACGACTTGGACACGCTGGCATGAGGAACTTGCACATGCTCGCGAAGAAAAAGCACGTCATTGGTATTGAGGGCATCAAATTCCTCAAGGATCACTTGTGTGGGGCTTGTGAGTCTGGAAAGATGACCAGATCCAAGCATCCATCCAAGACCATCATGACTACCACTCGTCCTTTTGAATTGCTTCATATGGATCTCTTTGGTCCCACTCACTATGCCACACTAACAAATACTCCATGCTTATATGGTTTTGTCATTGTTGATGATTTCTCTCGCTATACTTGGGTGCACATTATTCTGTACAAATCTGAAGTGCAGAATGTCTTCAAATGATTTTCTTCAAGGTCCTCGACGAACTTCGGCATCAAAATCAAGCATATCAGGAGTGATAATGGGACTGAGTTCAAGAACACTGGTCTTGATGATTATCTTGATGAACTTGGTATTACTCATGAGCTATCTGCCCCTTATACTCCTCAGCAGAATGGCGTTGTGGAGCGCAAGAACATGACTCTTGTTGAGATGGCTCGCACCATGCTTGATCAATACAAGACCCCTCGTCGCTTCTGGCCTGAGGCAATCAATACTGCTTGCCACATCATCAACAGGGTATATCTTCACAAATTCCTCAAGAAGACTTCATATGAACTTCTCACTGACAAAAAACCCAATGTGAGTTATTTCAAAGTCTTCGGTGCTAAATGTTGGATTAGAGATCCTCACCACAGTTTTAAATTTGCACCGAAAGCACATGAAGGTTTTATGCTTGGTTACAAAAAGGACTCGCACACCTACAGAGTCTTCAACACCTATCACAACAAGGTTGTTGAAACTGTAGATGTGCGGTTCGATGAAACTAACGGGTCGCAAAGAGAGCACCTGCCTCCTGTGCTAGATGAAATGCCTCCAGAGGAATCCATTAGGTTCAAGGCCACTAAAGATGTGATCCCCACTGAAGAACAACTACTCTCTGAAGAAGTTGTACCCAACGCTGAAGACATTCATGCTGATACACCTGAAGAAAATGGCGCTGAAGAAATTGTTCAGCCTCAACAAAGTCATCAACCTGCTCATCCTCGACTTGCAAATGAAATGCAGATCGAGAAAATCCTCGACGACATCAATGCACCAGGTCCCCTCACACGCTCAAAAGCTTCACATTTGGCTAACTTTTGTGGGCACTTTGCTTTTGTCTCTATCACAGAGCCCACCAAAGTTGATGAAGCATTCTTGGAGCCTGAGTGGATTCAAGCCATGCAAGAGGAATTACATCAATTCAAGCTCAACAATGTGTGGGAACTCGTCAAACGCCCAGATCCTCGCAAGCACAATATCATAGGTACCAAGTGGATCTACCGCAACAAACAAGATGAACTTGGTCAGGTAGTGAGGAATAAGGCCCGTCTTGTGGCACAGGGCTACACACAGGTTGAGGGAATTGACTTGGATGAAACTTTTGCATCTGTTGCTAGACTTGAAGCTATTCACATATTGCTTGCTATGCTAACCATCACAATATCATCTTATATCAAATGGATGTGAAAAGTGCATTCCTCAATGGTAAGCTTGAGGAAGAAGTATATGTTGCTCAACCCCCAGATTTTGGAGATCCTAAGTATCCTGACAAAGTCTTCAGACTCAACAAGGCCCTGTATGGCCTCAAGCAAGCCCCTCGGGCGTGGTATGACACACTGAAGGAATTCCTCATGAAGAAAGGCTTCAAAACCGGTTCACTTGACCCAACTCTTTTCACAAAATCATATGATGATGAATTATTTGTGTGCCAAATATATGTGGACGATATTATCTTTGGATGTACTGACGAATGTTACATTGATGAATTTGCCTATATGATGGGTGAAGAATATCAAATGTCTTTGATGGGAGAGCTCAAATTCTTCTTAGGGCTTCAAATTCGTCAACAACGCAATGGCATCTTCATCTCTCAAGAGAAATACCTCAAGGATGTCCTGAAGAAATTCGGCATGCAGGATTGCAAAGGCGTCAAGATTCCTATGCCCACATCGGCTCAACTCTGCTCTGACGAAAGTGGTAAAGATTTTGATCGGAAGGTATACCGCTCCATGATTGGTTCCTTATTGTATCTATGTGCATCTAGGCCAGATATAATGCTTAGTGTTTGCATGTGTGCCCGATTTCAAGCAAAACCGAAGGAATCACACCATAAGGCTGTGAAACATATTCTTTGATATCTAGCTCACACTCCAACACTAGGATTATGGTACCCCAAGGGCTCAGATCTTGACCTCATTGGATATTCTGATTCTGATTATGCTGGTGATCGTGTGGACCGCAAGTCAACGTCAGGCACATATCATTTCCTTGGACGATCCTTAGTATGTTGGTCCTCGAAGAAGCAGAACTACGTGTCACTATCTACTACAGAAGCTGAGTACATTGCTGCTGGTTCTTGCTGTGCTCAATTGCTATGGATGAAGCAAACCCTCAAGGACTACATCATTAATGTGAAGAATGTTCCCCTCTACTGTGACAATGAAAGTGCCATCAAGATTGCTCACAACCCATTTCAGCACTCAAAGACCAAGCACATCCAGATTCGTCATCATTTTCTTCGTGACAATGTGGTGAAGGGCGATATCTTCCTCGACCACGTGAAGACTGAAGAACAACTGGCTGATATCTTCACAAAGCCCTTGGATGAGAAGAGATTTTTCAAGTTGCGGTGTGAGCTAAATATCTTAGAATCTCCGAATGTTCTTTAAAAGGACACACATCCTAACACTTATGCAAAATGGATGACTTTGATGTGCAACACACGAAGTAATGTTTTTCTTCAATCAATGAAGACTAACTCTCTAAGTGTGAAGAATTTGATTCTTAGAACCCTACGAAAATTGTACGTGGTGTCTGAAATCATCATTCTTATACAGTGGGTAACGCCACCAACAACAATTGAAATTCTTCAAGTTTGAGTTTTTCATGTTTTTGCAAATTCTTCACATTATCAAATTCCTCAACTTTCAAATTCTTCAAAGTTTTCAACTGGTGTTCCTCACATAAGTTTTTCTTCATTGACTATATATATATATATATTAAGTTTTTCAATGTCCTCAACAGCATTCACTTATAGCTATTTCTTCAAGTTGATTTTCATCTAAGTGAATGTGATCGGACCCGTTTCCCCTCTATGCTAAGCTCAACCTAGTTTGTTCACAAATTCTTCATATGCGTTCTACTTTGAAACCCGTTCAAAGTCTTCACTGTGTCCTTGACAGCTGAAGAAGTTGCAAACGAAACTTTAAAATATTCAATCTCAAATTTTTGGCGATTGCTTCTAAAACCGTTCCGATTCCCATGACTTGATAACCCACGATCCCCCACTATCTCCACTACACAGTACGTGGGTGACACATGTCGCGTGGATGGCAAGGGTCAGGGGCATACTGGTCCAAAATCTTCGGACCAGTTGGTTTTCACTGCCGCTATAAATACCCCCTCCCTTTCACTTGCTCGGGTTACTCCTCACTCCCATCTCTACCGAGCTCCAGACCTAGCGCCTCCGCTAACCTCATCCTCGCCGGAGAGGAAGAGCTTCACTACCTCAACCTCGCCGTCGTCGTACTCGCATCGGCCGCGGAAGTCTTCACCCCGCCCCCGCTGTAGCTATCTCCCTCTGCCAAGCTAGGGCGTGAGAGATCTGGACTGACGAACTCCTTCACTTCACTTCACTGTTCGTCGTGTTCATCGCATATGGAAAATAAAATCTAGTTTTATTAACATTTTTGATTCTGATGATTGTCACAAAATCCTCAAAAGGTGTTATTCTTCGGCAATCCATCTCTAAAGCACCAAACAAACTCCTTCTCTTGATCTATTTTGTTAAGTTATGATTTTCTTCAAGATTCCTCAATTGTGTGGATCTTCAAATCTGCACAACTCTGGAACCTAAGTCAAGAACACTTAGTGAAATTCTTCAAGGCATCTATGGTCAAATTCCTCAAACTTGATACTTTTTTGCAAAAAATTCTGAGAACGCATATGACCTCTTCAAATTCTTCGCACCTATACTCTATTCACAGGTACAAATGCCAGTTGATGAATCTCTAGGTTCTCATCAACTTAACTCATTTGCAGCGTTCCTTGAAGAAAAGCTGCATACTTCGTCAGAAACTTCAACAGTTCATATTCCTCAGTTGATAAAAATGGCTGATGGGAAAAGACCTTAGAAAGGAGGAAAGAAACTTGAATCCAATACTGTATTTGAGATCCCTGAGGATATCTATTCTGAGTATTGCACACCTGATGAAGAAATCTATGGGAAAGAGACCAAGGAAAAGCGAAAAATTCGCATCCAAAAGATTGAGAGGAGATGGATGAAGGAATGGAGAGAATATCAGTATGTCACTCCTAAGTACATGAAGAAATTTGCACTGAAACCACCTTGCAGAAGACCTCCATTGGGAAATAACCTGGTAGCTGATCCCACTAGCCTCATGAGAGGTGAGGATTTTCCTGAAGAATGGGCAAAACATCAGAAAAAGCTTCAAAAGATCTCTAAAGAAGCTATGGGGCAATTCAATGTGCACTCTGCTGCTGCTACTGCCTCTGCTAGTGCATCTGATCTGAAGAAATCAGTGGTGAAGAAATCCACTGCAAAATCCTCAGGACCAAAGTCCTCAATCCCAAGTTCCTCATAGAAAATGCCTCAGGCAAAATCATCAAGGGCTCCTGCAATGTCTTCAGTGGCTGCACAATCTTCAACAGCTGCTGCCAAGTCATCAACACCAGTGCATCTGGCATCTTGTCAGAGGACTGTCGGCTTTTCAATTGCTTCAGGGGCATCTGCAACTTCATCTGCCCAAGCACATTCCTCAAGCAGTCCCACTTTGCTGAAAGTGAAGGCAACAGCTGGACGAGGCAGGAGGCCAAGTCCTCACAAAAAGCAAGTAGTATTCAATATTCCCTTAGAGTCCGAGGAAGATGAAGCAAGTGATGGAGAACTTGTTGCCATTGTCAGAAATAAGCAAGAGCGAGTGGCTCAAGCCAAGGGCACTTCAATTCCTCTTCTGCTGGATCCAAAGACTGTGCTCAATTTCATCGACATTTGGCACCAGGACCCAAATACTCCAATTGATGATTTCAATCTGCCTCCCGGTCCTAGCCATGTCCTCACTGCTTTCATCGGTGAAGAAAAATGGAAGTATGAAAAGGCCAGAAAGGCAAAGAAGGCTCAGTTCAAGAAAGAGCGCTTCCTGAAGAACAATGTTCTCAATCTGACGCCTGACCAACTTGTCTCTGTCCAAAAGGACAACAAAGGCCGCAGCGATGAATTTAACAGGTACTATGCTGACTGGAAAGGCGCCAAGGTCGGGTTCGTCAACGTGGCCGACCAAGTAATCAAGGACCACAACTCAAGGGTTGTAGCACGATCGCAACCGCAAATTCCTCAGGCTGAAACTTCTGCTCAGCCTGCTGATGAAACTACAAGTGCAGCTGAATAAATTCATGCTGCTAAAGAAATTCCCAGGGCAACTTCCAATGTTGCGCCTGAAGATATTAAGAGGCCAGCTGAAGAAACTGTTGTGCGTGAAGAAACTGCCAGGGCGACTGCATCAGTCGTGCCTGAAGAAACTGCTCCAACTTCACCCCAGGCTCCCCCAGCAAAATCATCAAGGGTGAAGACTGTCACACTTCCTTCTGCATCAGAAGTGAAGAAGACCAAGGCTGCGGAAAAGGCAGCTGCTCTGAAAAGGAAAGCATCACCATCTGTAGATTCCTCAGCTGCAAAGAAGTTGAAGACTTTGCCAAGTTCTTCAACCGAACCAATTGATGCTATTCCTATCTCATCAGTCCCAGCCTATGAAATAGTCCCATTTGGTGAAGACTATGTCATCCCAAGTGAGGACGATGAAGAAACTCAGTCTGCTGCTTCCTCAGAGCAGATGGATGAAGAAATAGAGGTGGATGCAAATGTTTCAACCCCTCTCGTGTCATCACCCCAGCCTCAGCTGACTGCTGAAGAGGCCGGTGTGGAAGAAATGGATGAGGATGTGGACATTGGGTCTACCACTCCAGTCATCCATGATGAATTTTGGGATGCAGCACACCCAAATTCACCAATGGCCACTCCTCTCACTCAGATTCCTCAATCTCCTGCCCCAACTGAAGAAATCCAAACAGAGCCTGCCGGTCTGTCCACTCCTCTCATAACTGCTCCTAAAGATATTCCAGCTGCATTAGTTGATGAAATTCCTGTCCAGAATGTTCCTGATGAAATTACTGCACAAGTTCCTCAAGTTGAAGAATCTTCCATTGTTCCAAGCGAGACTGGACGGCGCTTCAAGCCAAATCTTCAGCTGAAGCAAAAGCTACCTTTCAAAGGCACGAAGCGTCCCAAATTCATCAAGGCAAATTTCTTCAATGAGCACATATTCTTCACTCGACCAAATCCTTATGACTCAGCAAGAGTTGGTCGCTCCAGGTTCTGGACTCCAGCCCAGATGAACTTCTATGCCGCTGTGCTGTTTGACAAGGACAAAGTCTTCCAACATCATCAAAATTCCTCATGTGGATATGGAATCCATCCCATGCTTCACTCCAGTGCTCTCAGTTCTTCATGATGTTGGACTTCTTCCATTCTGTGCGGATGTCTGCGATTGGAATGAAGAACTGATTCTTCAATTCTATGCAACTCTGCATATCACTGGTGAAGCTTCTGATGTTAACTCATGGATCTTGGATTGGATGTCTGGCAATACTCACTACACTGCTTCAGCAAATGAACTGCTTCAATGTGTTCCCATTCCAATTCCATCAGAAGGAGCGAGACGCATTTATGATGAACCTGAGCTGCTAAATCACATGATGCAAGTGCTGATGAAGCCTTTGGCACAAGGAAAACCTCCAAGGACCACCTTCTTAGTGAAGGATTTGCTGTATGTGCCAAGGACAATCTATAGAATATTGACCAAAACCCTCAGTCCTATCAAAGGCCGCAACTCTGAAGAAGAAAAAGTTGTTGGCATCATGAAGAATTTGCTGTTCAACATCATGCATGGGATTCCAATCAACTATCACGATTTCTTCATGAGGACTTTGGCCAATATTGCAGTGTCTCCATTCGAGTTGAAGCCTTATGCTCCCTGGATCATGAAATTCATCAGATCAAAGTCTTCAATTCCCTTCAAGGCTGACTTTCAGAATCACTTCAGTTTCTTGCCTCCGATTTAAGTCCTCAAGAAGATATTTTCTTCAGTTGAAGAAAAAGGCACGGCTATCATTGATGAAGGCACTCGTCCATTGGATGGTCAGTTTCGCAAAACTACATCTTTTTCCACCAATGATGACTCTACTACACAAGATTCTACTACAAAAGCCTCAGCGCAAAAATCTCAAGCTTCTGCTCCTCGTGTGATGACTGATCGTGAGCTTCTCCTAAGTCTTCATCAGAAGGTTGATCATAATCACAAGTGGGTAAAGCGTCAGTTTGCTTCAATTCTTCGTGACATGACTGTGACGCATAACTCTGTGAGGAAAGTTCATTACTATGTGCATGAAATCTTCGATCGCACTTGGGCCATTCTGTCTCACCTCAAAACTCCCGAAGAACTCAAGGAGATGGAATTTCAGATGGAGTTTGACTGGTCAATTCCTCCAAAGAAGAAGTGGAAGGAAGTTCAAGTTCCTCAGCTGGTGACAAGTTCATATTCTTCATCGCGTGAGATGGATGAAGCTTAGGACATTGACGACACTGCTACAGGCCCTGCTCCACCAACCGACCCCGACAACGCTGGCGCTCCTCTACCACCTTCAAGATGAAATTCTTCAGGGGCGTTAGTCCTCAATTTCGTCCCTTTTGGTCACTTGATGACAAAGGGGGAGAAATTTGAGTTAGTCTTCAAGCGGGTCTCTTTATATGGGCTGTGTTTTGTTTAAGTTACAACTCTCGCTCCTCTGAAGCATTTGGTGATTGAGTTGTAAACTTAAGTCCGATGGTGGTCTGATACTTTTAAACTGCTTTCTGCATGCTTATTTCCTCAAATATCTTAATGCACGCATGCTGAATTTCCTCAGACCCCATTTTCCATCATGTATTTCAATTTCCTCAAGATATATATAAAATGCGTGTATGGATTACAAGATATAGGGGGAGATCTCCAAAATTTTATCCTGCCATGTGCATTTGCAGTCCAAAGCAAATTCCTCAAATATGCACATCTTCAGGGGGTGTTCCTCTTTATCTTGCAATCAAATTACTCAAACTCAGTACTTACACTTCATTTGTTTATCCCCGTTGAAAACTTAACCTATTTGTCATCAATCACCAAAAAGGGGGAGATTGTAAGTGCATCTAGTGCCCCTTAGTGATTTTGGTGTATTGAAGACTTATAGGTTAAGGGACTAATATGTTTGTAAGTGTACACATGCTCTATAAGTCGATGAGGAGTTTGGTATATTTGAAGAATATCGATCCCTAAAAATGAATGTCTTCAACTGAAGACTTTGGTGAAGACTTTGGTGAAGACTTTGGTATTCCCTGAAGACTTTGAAAATGAAGAAGATGGTGTGACCTTGAAGATATGAACGAGGACAAAGAAGCGTGAAGATTTTAGTTTTTATTGTTTCATTTCCTTCTTTGAGTCATAGGAAACACCGTACTGTTAAAGGGGGCCGAGGTAATACTAAGGAGAAATTTCCATCTGATGCTCAACTCAAAAGCCTCAACACAACCCAATCCTTCGAGTGAAACCTTTGGAAATCTCTTACAGTTCAGTCAAGTTCTTCAGAGACAGAGACGATGCTCTTCTGGTCTCCGAGGAAATTGGTCTGACTGAGGACTTAGGATTTCGCCAGTTCGAATTGCTTACAAGTGAGGAATATGATAAGCCCTGAGGAATTTGACAGTTCAAATTCCGACCGTTGCTGTGCTTTGCGCCAGCTGTCCATATATTCTATCCACCTAACGGTCATATCATTGGGGGGCATTTATGTCTTAGCATGTCGGGTTGCACCCTGGCTATAAATAGCCGCCCCCACAACCACTAGCTGGTTGGCTGCTCGGAGAGAGAACTCGAGACTTGTCATTTGAGAGCAACCCATTCCTCGAGGACTTTGAGCGAAAATCATCAGTGAGGAAAAATCCAAAATCCCAAACGACCAAAACCCAAAGTGATTGAGCATCACTGAAGAAATTGTTCCTGTGTGGAACCGACGCTTTTTACCTTTGAAGACTGTGTATCTTCCAGACGGTTAGGCGTCATGGTCTTGTGCATCCTACAGTCAATTGGGGATCGCCGGGTGACCATGGTCTAGAGCATCCAGCAGTCAATTGTAGATCGCCGGGTGACCAGTTTGTGAGGGTTTCGGAAGTCTACCCTGAAGACTTACCACGAGTGTTGGGCGAGGACTGTGTGACCTTAGCTCAAGGAGAATATGGTAAGGACGGTGTGTCCTGGGACTGTGTGTCCTCTGGTTTAAATACCAGGCCGCTCCAAACCAGACGTACGACTGTCACAGTAGTTGGAATTGGGTCATCAAACCATTGTGTTCATCGAGCTACCTGGTTCCATTTCCTCAACCCTTTCATTTCCTCGTATACCTGTTGATGAAATTGATTGTTACTGTTTGAAGAATTTGACTGAAGACTTTCTCAATTTCCTCACCTCAAATTCTTCAGTCACCTTATCTTCTGCCTGTTTATCCTGTTCATGCTACTCATGCTCTGTGTATGTTTCATTTCATCATGATGACTATGCTACTGCTATGTTTCGCATGCACTTGAGTACTTATTCCCCTGCGAGTAGTTCGTCACTTAGAAAATTCCTCAACTAGTATTTCCTCAAGTGACGAATTTGTAAAAATCACCTATTCACCCCCCCCTCTAGTCGATATAACGCACTTTCAGCTGCGCCTTCTGCTGTAGAAGTATGAGTCGCCATCGTGACAGCCATGAACATGGCGGCTTGACGAGGCGGCTCATGGGTTTCCTTGGAGGTTTCATCTCCCGGATAACTTCCAAGCCTGACATCAAAAAGCGGACAGATTGACTCGGTGTCACCAATTGATGATTCACAATCGGAGTTGATGAGGGTAACCCAGCTATTCACCCCATTATCGATAAGGTCGACTCCTTGGGTAAAACCGACGAAGACGTGACGTCGGCCAGCGAGTCGTCGGCCGGGTTGAGCATGCCGAGGCGGCTCGATGATGTCGGTGCAGATGTCCGGCTTGGGTTCTGGTTAACCGATCTTGCCGATGAAGACATGGATCTTGCCAAAGGGGACCCGGTGGCCGTACTCGATTGAGTCGGCCTCGGGGCCCCAGCCTGAATCGTCGATGTAGATCTTGCCGCGACGGCTTTTGGTCATCTGACTAACCATGTATCTCTCGAACCCTAGGAGAGATCCCTCCAAGAACTCAACTCCATCATGCGAGAGCCCCACGGTGGGCGCAAATATCGTGGTTTTGTCACGGCAGATGTCCTCGTGCGAGAACTTAGGTGTGAGGCCATCGCAACTAGGTGGCGACTTGAAAGGGATGATCGGGAACGAGAGACGAGTTTACCCAGGTTCGGCCCCTCCAAAGGAGGTAAAAGCCTACGTCTTGCTTTGTGTATATTGATGATGATCTCGATTACATGGGTGCGGAATCGCTAACCTGGCTCTCGGGGGTTTCTTCTTACTTGATCTTTCTACCTTGGGGGCTCTCCTTTATATATAGGTTGAGGCCCCAAGGGTACAATGGAGTTCCGGGTCGGAGCACAACCGGTGTCCTAATCTAATTCGATCTCCTTGTCTTGCGTTTCAAGCAAAGGAACACTTCTGCCATCTTTTCAAGCTGGCCTGTCATGTAGCGTCCCTTGAGCCGGCCTTTAGAATAAGCCGACCTTCGATCCTTAAGCCTCTGATGGAAATCTCTCTAATGGGCCGCCTCACAATTCTGGGTCAGGCATTTGGCGGGTCATACCCGTGGGGTATACCCCGAACAATTTCCCTTTGTTAAGAAACCAAGGTTTATCGAACCAATAGGAATATCAATCCACAACCATCTTCAGCGGCTGCACACAAAAGAGCAAACAACTTGCACCCAACGTGACAAGAGGGTTGTCAATCCCATTGATCTCGTTATTTGCAAGCAAGTGAAGTGTGTAGATAATAGTAGATAATTATAAATTGCAAAATAAAATAAAAACAAATAAATAGCAGCAAGGTAAAGACATGATTTGTAAATATATAAGTGAATAGACCTGGGGGCCATAGTTTTCCCTAGCGGCATCTCTCATGTTGGCAACATACTGTGGGTAAACAAATTATTGTTGGGCAATTGATAGAAAAGCGCATAGTTATGTGATATTCACGGCAATGATCATGTGTATATAGGCATCACGTCCATAAGAAAATAGGCCGACTCCTGCCTGCACCTATTACTATTACTCCATGTCGAGAGCGCTTCTAGGCTTGCCTCTTTAAGTATTAAGATCATGACAAACAGAGCAATGCTTGGAGAACGATGACATGATGTAGACAAAGAGACTTCAATTAATATGAACTAACCCCATCATTTTATCCTTAGTGGAAACAATACAAAGACGTGTCTTGTCCCCTTCTGTCATTGGGATATAGAGCACCGCCAGATTGAACCCACTACAACGCACCCCTCTCACTGATGAAGTATCAATCTAGTTGGCCAAACTATTTCAATAACTCGGAGAGCATTATGCAGCTATAACAATCATGCAAATAAAATACCAGCAAGTATTCCATATCTTTTCATGATTAATCTGAACATAAAACCACAATTCATTGGATCCCAACAAACGCATCGTACAAAAGAATTACATCGGATAGATCAAAGCAAAGATGCGATGATCATTGTATTGAAGATCAAAAGAGAGAGAGAGCCCGTAGGTCTATGGTTAACTACTCACACATCATCTTGAGGGTAACAAGGTTGATGAAGAAGCCCTCCGTGATCGATCCCCCCTCCGGCAGGGTGCTGGAATGGAGCTCCAGATGGGATCCCGTCGGAGAGACTTGCGGCGGCGGAAAAAGTATTTCGGGAAGCACTTTAGGGTTTTTGGAATATATGTGAATTTATAGGCCAGAGAACGGGGGTAGGAGGGCCACCAGGGAGGGACAAGCCATCAAGGCGCGGCCACCCCCTGGGCGTGCCCTTTTGGCTTGTGCCTCCCTCGTGCAGCCTCCGGTCTTCTCCCGAAGCTTCTAGGTCTTCTTTTGATCCAGCAAAAATCATAAAAAAGTTTCGGGGCAATTGGACTTCATTTGGTACTGTAAACCTGAAAATTAAAAAACACGGAGAAAACAACAACTGACACTGCGCACTGGGTAAATAGGTTAGTGCTAAAAATAATATAAATTAGTAAATTATTACTCAAAAAGTATCGTAGAATGATAATATGTTAGCATGGAACAATCAAAAATTATAGATACGTTAGAGACGTATCAGTGATGTCCTTTGGTGCCCATCCTATGATAAGCGCACGTGGATCACACCATGGGGTTAGTTGTATGTTGATAGGATTATGCATTGGAGAGCGAGAGTGAGATAAGCTTCTTCCTGACATAGAAATTGATTCATACGGGATTGAAGGGGGGCCAATATATGTTAATGCTATGGTTGGGTTTTACCTTAATGAACGTTAGTAGTCGTGGATGCTTGCTAATAGTTCCAATCACAAGTCCATAGAATTCCAAGTAAGGGATGACATGCTAGCAGTGGCCTCTCCCTCATATAAAACCGCAATAATGATTACCAGTCTAGTTATCGATTGCCTAGGGACAAATCTTTCTCTTGTGTTACAAAAGCTTTCTATTGACTTGCAAAGTATACGTAGTTTTATTCTAGCTAAGTACTCCTAGTTTTATTCTTTCAAACTTATCTTTACACCTACAAAATAGTTTCATACTTGTTCTAGGCAAAGTAAGCGTTAGCGTGCGTAGAGTTGTATCGGTGGTCGATATAACTTGAGAGAATATTAATTCTACCTTTAGCTCATCATTGGGTTCGACACTCTTACTTATCAAAAAAGGCTACAAACGGTCCCCTACACATGTGGGTTATCAGAGGCCGACGAACCCGACGGAGCAACAACGGAGGAGCGTGTCCCAGAATGGTGACACGAGGATCGGGCAAGGCCAAGGTCAGACCTGCCAGCGACACCCCACGACTGGCGTCGGTGGTCACCACCCCCGCGCAAGGCCGAGCCTTGTCCCATGGACGGCCAAGTAGAGTTCAGCAGCCGAACACTCCGGCGGGATTGCGAGACCGGAGCCACCATCCACGCTGGTCCACGCGAGGAGGCTACGGGGAGGAGGGGAGCACCAACGCGATGGACTACGGGGATGCCCGCCTCCCGGTCCGCGTCTTCGGCGAGGTCTGTCTAGAGGATCCGTGCGGGCACCGGGTACGTAGCCGGGGGCATCGCCGGGCTCGCAGCGGGAGGGGCAGGGGCACAGTAGCAACGGTGGGGAGCGCTACTGTAACGCCCAAGATGCGGTCCTATCCTTATTTTGGCTCGAGGGCCTCAATAGGGATAGAAGCGCATCTCGTCGTTTTGCAAGAATGGATATGGTTACAATTACATGTAAAGAGGAGATGAGTATATGGAATTGGTTTACACTTGCCACAAGCTAAATCATGATCATCTCAATGCAATCATCAATATCAATCATCATACATAAAGCAGGGTCCGACTACGGACGAAATCAAACGATAAAAGCGACATCCATCCTTGCTATCCCAGGCTGCCGGCCTGGAACCCATCCTATGATCGATGCAGAAGAAGAAGAAGAACTCCAAATAAAACAAGCATCGCTCTCACGTCAAAGCATCACATTATCTGTACCTGCAAGTGTTGTTGTAGTAATCTGTGAGCCACAGGGACTTAGCAATCTCATTTCCAAGGGTATCAAGACTAGCAAAGCTTAATGGGTGAGGCATGGTTAAGTGGTGAGGATGCAGCAAGCACTAAGCATGTATTTGAGTTGCTAACTTATGAGTACAAGAATAAGAAGGGTGATCTACGCATAATCAAACATGAACTAGGAATTATCAAGAAGTGATCCTGAACACCTATTTACGAGTCAATCATAACCCCACCATGTTCTCTCTCGGTTCAGAACTCACAAGAAGAGACAGTCATGGTTACGCACACGGTTCGTGTATTTTAATTGAGTTTACTTTAAGTTTTCTATGACCGGATGTTAAACAAATTTCCAAGTTGCCACATAACCGCGGGTATGGCTTTCAGAAAGATTTAACCCTGCAGGGGTGCTCCAACTCATCCATCACAAACTAGCCACACGCTGCATGGAAAATCTCAACCACGAAATAGCCTGCAGTATCCTCAGAATCCCGGTGGAAAACCTCAACTCGAGATAGCCCAAAGTATCATCGGAATCCCGGTGCACAAGACATTCGAGAAAGGTAAAACAAATCCAGCAAGGGCGCCCGAGGTGTCGACAAACCCGATAGGAGCCACGTATCTTATTCTCAAGACACGACGGATTGTCCAAACTTCCGGTAGGCCAATCACAGAGTTGCACCTGGCGGCCACCGACGGTTGACAGTTTGGACCAACACTCATGAGGAGCACTGGCCCGGGTTGTTGATTAATTATCCATGGGGTCCGGAAAGTCCCTATGCAAGTTTTATTAGGTTGGCGAATGGTAGACCAATGTTGGGCCTTGCTAGAAGAGTTTTATCCCAAAACGAATAATCAAGGGGGTCCCCATAACAACCCCAAGCATGTTAGGAGCGCTCAATATGGAACATAACACTGGTACACAAGTAACTTGGGCGGCAAAGGTGGAACAAAACACCGAGCAAAAGGCCAAGCCTTCCACCTTTTACCAAGTATATATGTCCATTAAATTAAATAGCAATAATATTTTGATATCTCAAGATATCCATGTTGTCACATGGAAACTACCTGCACCTGCAACTAGCAACGCTATAAGAAGGGCTGAGCAAGCGGTGACATAGCCAAACAATGGTTTGCTGGGATGTGGAGGGGTTAGAGGCTTTTCATGGCAATGTTGGGAGGCTTGACATTGTCACACCCTATGTTTGTATCACTTTGCTATGCTATGGATTTATAAAATTTGGACCCAATTAAAACTTTTTGAGTGCAAGTGCTTGTTTGAGTTGTTTGATGTTTGTTGTTAGGATGATGTGTTCTAGCACTCAAGGATTCTTCTTCCTCTCTCAACACTCACTTCCTTGACCCAAACTCCCTGCCTAATGATCATTCCATGTGTATAGTACCAAAAGCTATTTTTATCAAATATTATTTTGGCCAAAAAACATTTATTCAAATTAGGCTTTATAAAACCCCTGAAATGAGGTTTGTACTACAAGTCCTCAAATTGGGTGGTATGTTTTGCACCAAAGAGTTTATTTGGAACCCACTATATATAAAACGTCCCAAAACCACCAAATATTAATTTTCAAGATTATTTTCCTATTTTATTTAAGGGCTTTTATTTAAGGCCAGAAATGGTCTTTCATAGGGAAAAATTATTTTTATGCTTTCAAAATACTTGAGAAAATTTAGGGAAACTCAGTAGACATATATTTTCCATATATATGAGTTTCAACACATGGTCCTGTTCAAAATATTGGACAAAACCCTTCAAAACCCTTTCTGTCTGTTCCAAGCTTTTGAAATATTTCTATAGGAAATATTCTCAAATAAATCCAGGAAAATTCTAGCAAATAACACATGCCATATGTGATGATCTTGCAAAGTTTCATCTGAATCCCAATTGTTTTGGTTCACCAAAATATCCCAAAACCCTTTCTGTCCAGGATCAAATTTGAGCAACTTTGTATTGCCAAGTATTTCCAATTGATCTCAAACTTTGTGGGTATGCTCTAATATGTAAATAAGGCTACTACACCAAGTGGTACATTTAGGAGAATAGAATTTCATGCCTGGATCTGCAGAAACCTCATTCTGTTGAATTCTAGGGTTTACCAAGTTTACATTATCAACTTTCTTCAAATGACCTCAAACTTGGTGGTCCACTCTATTTTTACTCACCATTTCATCCTGTTAAGTTTCATCCTCAGTAGATGAGCTTCGCAAGCCCAAAAACTAATCAAACACCTTCTACTGGTTCGATATCCTTGGTTTCATAACTGAGTGAAATACTTACCGTCGTTGTGCTGCATCATCCCTTCCTCTTTGGGGAAATACTGACCCAGTCTCAAGACACGTCAAAGGAATTTCTGGCACCGTTTCCGGGGAGGACGCGGTCTCTTCTACGTGCCAATCTCAGGCGCTGAGGAAACTCCATCATCATCTACCATATTCCTAATCACAAATCTCATCTCCTTGCAATTACATTATTTGCCATTTGCCTCTCGTTTTCCTCTCCCCCACTTCACCAATTTGCCGTTTTATTCGCCCTCTTTTTCGTTTGCCTTTTTCTCATTAGATCTCTTGCTTGCTTGCAATCTTGTTTGCGAAGTCACGATGACTCAAGAAAATACCAAGTTGTGTGATTTTTCCAATACTAATAATAATGATTTTATTAGTACTTCTATTGCTCCCCCGCCACTAGTGCGGAGTCTTGTGATATTAATGCCGCTTTGTTGAATCTTGTCATGAAAGATAAATTTGTCGGTACTCCTAATGAGGATGTCGCGTCCCATCTAAACACGTTCGTAGAATTGTGTGATATGCTAAATAAAAAGTATGTGGATAATGATATTGTGAAGTTGAAATTATTTCCTTTTTCCTTGCGGGATCGTGCAAAAATTTGGTTTTCCTCTTTCCCTCGCAATAGTATCGATTCTTGGAATAAGTGCAAGGATGCTTTTATCACTAAGTATTTTCCGCCCATGAAAATTATTTCCCGTAGGACACAAATAATGAATTTTAAGCAACTTGAGCATGAACATATTGCACAATCTTGGGAAAGAATGAAGTTGATGCTAAGAAATTGTCCTACTCATGGTTTAAATCTTTGGATGATAATACAAATTTTTTATGCGGGATTGAATTTTGTCTCTAGAAAACTTTTCAATTCCGCCGCGGGTGGTACTTTTATGGAAATTACTTTGGGTGAAGCCACTAAATTGCTAGACAATATTATGGCTAATTATTCTCAACGGCATACCGAAAGAGCACCTACTAGTAAAAAGGTTAATTCGGTTGAACAAATTAGTACTTTGAGTGATAAGGTTGATGCTTTGATGAAATTGGTTGCTAGTAAAAATGCTCCTATTGATCTTAATGATGTGCCATTGTCTACCTTGATTGAGCAAAATAGTGATTCCGTAGATGTGAACTTTGTCTCGCGAAACAATTTCAGTAACAATGCTTATAGAGGTAATTTTTATCCTAGGCCTTTTCCCGGAAATTCCTCTAATAATTATGGTAATTCCTCTTACAATAATAATAGTAACACCTCTGATCTTGAGAGTGATATTAAAGAATTTATCAAAGCGCAAAAGGCTTTCAATACTATGATAGAAGAAAAGTTGAATAAGATTGATGATATGTCTAGAAGCATTGATAGGATTTCTCATGATGTTGAAAATCTCCAGTTGAAAGCTTTTGTGCCTAAGATTGATGAATAAATTAAAGCTTTAAATTTCTCTTTGGATGAAAGTAAGAAAAGAACCGCTATGCTTAGAGCTAAAAGAGAAATCTTAGAAAAATCATTTTCTAGTGATTGCCTTTATAAAAATGATGAAGATCTTAAAGTGACTGGTGTTTCTTCTATTGATTCCTTGTTTAGTAATATTAAATTGATTATAAAGGGACTGAAGTAGAGTCAACTTTAGCTAGAAGGCGTCCCAATAATTTGGAGGGTGAAAATCTCGATGAAAATTTTGATAAAAGTGGGTTTGAAGAGGTCAAAACTTTAACTAGTGATGTGCCCACTATTTTGGATTGCAAAGACTTTAATTATGATAGTTTCTCTTTGATTGAATGTATTTCTTTGCTTCAATCCATGTTGAATTCACCCCATGCTTATGAGCAAAATAAAGCTTTTACTAAATTTATCGTTGATGCCATGATGGAATCTTTTGAAGAAAAGTTGGAGTTGGAGATTTCTATTGCTAGAAAATTACATGACAAGTGGGAACCTACTATTAAAGTCAAGATCAAAAATTATGAGTGCTTTTCTTTGTGTGATTTGGGTGCTAGTGTTTCCACGATTCCGAAATCTTTATGTGATGTGCTTGGTCTCACAAATATTGAAGAATGTTCTATTAATTTGCACTTGGCGGATTCTACTATTAAAAAGCCTTTGGGAAGAATTAATGATGTTCTTATTCTTGCAAATAGGAACTATGTTCCCATATATTTTATTGTGCTTGATATTGATTGCAATCCGTCTTGTCCCATTATACTTGGTAGACCATTTTTACGTACTATAGGTGTCGTGATTGATATGAAAGAAGGCAATATTCATTTTCAATTTCTACTAACAAAGGGTATGGAACACTTCCCTAGAAAAAGAATTAATCCACCATATTAATCAATCATGAGGGCATCCTATGGATCCAAAACCAAAGATGACAATACTTGAAACTATGCGTTATGCCTAGCTAGGGGCCTAAAACGATAGCGCTTGTTGGGAGGCAACCCAATGAATAAATAAATTTTTGCTTTTTCCTTTCTGTTTTTGATTGTTGACACAATTATGCCTCTGATATGATTGTGTTTTTATGGTTTATTTAGTGTTTGTGCCAAGTAGAGTCTTTAGGATGATTCATAAGATGAGTAGAAGCGATGCTGAATCTGAAACAGAAACTTTGCGCCCAATATTTGAATTTTCATTTTTCACTGGAACGTGATATTGAGCTGAAATTTTAACACAGTGTTTCTATACAAATTATCTACGTTTTACTAATTTTTCAGAATTTTTGGAGTTACAGAAGTATGGTTAGAGTACAGATTACTACAGACTGTTCTGTTTAAGACAGATTCTGTTTTCGTTGCATTGTGTGCTTGTTTTGATGAATCTATGGGTTATATGAAGGGTATGAGCCATGGTAAAGTTAAAATACAGTAGGTATAATGCAATAATAAAATATTAATGGGCTTGCAACAGCACCTAAAGTAGTGATTTGCTTTATTATACTACCGGATCTCACGAAGATTTTGTTGAGTTTTGTGTGATTGAAGTTTTCAAGTTTTGGGTGAGATCACGATGGATGAAGGAATAAGGAGTGAAAAGAGCCTAATATTGGGGATGCTACAGCACCCCCAAGATATATCCAAAGAGAAACTAGCAACTAAGCTTGGGGATGCCCCCAAGTGGCATCCCCTCTTTCTTCTAACGACCATCGGTATTTTACTTGGAGGTATATTTTTATTCGTCACATATCATGAGTTTTGCTTGGAGCGTCTTGTATCAATTGAGTATTTGCTTGATTTGCTTGTTAGTTTTTCACTTGTATCCTTGCTGGACACACCTATTTTGGAGAGCCAAAATTATGCTATGATTTGTTAGAATTGCTCTCTATGCTTCAGTTAAACTTTTGAGCAATAGAATTGCTCTAGTGCTTCACTTATATCTCTTTGAGCACGGTGTGCTTGGAAATTTTTGTAGAAATAATCTCATGCTTCACCTAGATTAATTGGAGAGTTAGTAAATTTTGAAGAAATCCTCTCATGCTTCACTTATACCTTTTTGAGAGATGAAATCTTTATGCTCATGCGCTTCACTTAAATTTGTTTGAGCTGACCAAAAAGCAATGGCAATATATGAAACTTCTCCCTAAGTGATAGATATCCAAGGAGAATATAATAAAAACTTTCATGAAGATCATTGGACAAATTAAACTTGTTTCTTTGTAATAATTTTGAAACATGATGACAGTAATATGTGAGTCATGTTAGTGAGTAATTATGCTTTAGTAGGAATATTGGTGTTAAGGTTTGTGATTCCCTATGCAAGTACGAAAGTCAATATTTGTGCAATGAAATTACATCCTACTTACGGTGCATTATTCGGTGTTAGTTATGCTCAATGCTCGCTTATGACAATTTTCGTTTCTTGGTTTGGTTGCTTCTCAATCTATTTGCTAGCCTCCATTTGTACTAAGTAGAAATACTACTTGTGCATCCAAAATCCTTAAACCATGTTTTGCTTTATAAGTCCATCATACTTACCTATATGCGGTATTTCCATGCCGTTCCAAGCAAATTTGTATGTGCCATCTCTAAATTTTCATAATAAATTTTCTCTTTTATGTGCTCATACCGCTCATGAAATGGTGGGGAGTGTCCAATATTTTTCCATGCTAGATGTGTTATTCTCAAGATGAGTGTTTATTCACTTGTCATTGTACGAGAGTGCGGCGGTAATAGGGATGCCCATTCCCGTAATGAAAAAGAAAAAATATTTACTTTATGTTGTCAAATAATAAATTCCTTGGAAAGTTTTGGCATGGAAGGCAACCGTGGATACGGCTCACCATGGAAAGTGAAAGAATGGTGGAAAAAGGAATAAACTTTATTTTCTATTTGGGAACCGCCTATGATGTATCTAGCATGGAAAGTATTGTGAGCTACTTTGTCATTTTCGTTGACAGGAAAGGCATGCCACCCAAAATAATTTTCTCTCTCAATTTAAAACTTTGAGCTCTGGTACCTCTACAAATCCCTACTTCCCACTGCGAAGGGCCTATCTATTTACTTTATGCAATTTTTATTTTTACTTTGACTCACCATCTTCTCTTATAAAGCACCAACTAGGGGGCACTATGATCGTACTTGAGCATTGGGCATAGCTAATATTTGAGTGTGTTTCATGAATGGATCAATGAATGAGCATGATGGGCTAGGGATAACTTTCTTTAGTGTTGATATTTTGAAAGACATGGTTGCTTGTTGGCATGCTTAGGTATTGAAGTCATTATGTTGAAACTAGACTATTGCTTGGAATCATCTACAAGTCCAAATGTCCATGCTATGCAAAAGACAAGAATATGAGATGAACATGTTAGGCAGCATTCCACATCAAAAATTCTGTTTTTATCATTTACCTACTCGAGGACGAGTAGGAATTAAGCTTGGGGATGCTGATACGTCTCCAACGTATCTATAATTTTTGCTTGTTCCATGCTATTATATTATCATTCTTGGATGTTTTACAATCATTTTATAACTACTTTATATCATTTTTTGGGACTAACCTATTGACATAGTGACAAAGTGCCAGTTGCTGTTTTTGCTTGTTTTTTACTTCGCAGAATATCAGTACCAATCGGAGTACAATTGTGACGACACTTTTTGGAGATTTTTTCTAGACCAGAAGACACCCAGTGGGCCAAAGAAGTACCAAAGAGGTGGGCTGTGGAGGCCACAACCCACATGGGCGCGCGAGGGGGCCCCCGGTGTGCCCTGGTCGGTTGTGCGCTCCACGAGGCCCCCCTCCACCGCCTCTGACACCTATAAATTCCCAAATATTTAGAAAACCCTAGGGGAGTCGACGAAACACAATTCCAGCCGCCGCAAGTTCCAAAACCTCAAGATCCAATCTAAACACCATCACGGAGGGGTTCATCTTCTTCATAGGTGCCTCTCCGATGATGCGTGAGTAGTCAGTAGATGGCTTTTGATTCTCAATACAATGGTCTCTTGGAGATCTATTTGATGTAAACTTTTGCGGTGTGTTTGTTGGGATCCGATGAATTTTGAGTTCATAATCAGTTTCTATCCATGAATATTATTTGAGTCTTGTTTGATCTGTTATATGCATGATTACTTATAGCCTCGTATTTCTTCTTCGAATCTTTGGTTTAGTTAGTCCAACTAGATCGATTTTTCTTGCCATGGGAAGAGGTGCTTTGTGATGGGTTCGATCTTGCGGTGCCCTTTCCCAGTGATAGAAGGGGCAGCAAGCACTACTAGGAGAAACCCTACTAGTAGCACTTGAAAAACCTATAGTAGTAGCGCTGGGTCCAGCGCTACTGCTAACGCGCTACAGCTAAGTTGTAGCAGTAGCGCTGGTTGGTGCAGCGCTACTGCTAAGTCTGGTTAGCAGTAGCGCTGCACTGACCAGCGCTACTGCTAACTATGTGTAGCGCTGTAGAAAGGCAAGCGCTGCTGCTAGATGCCTTCCAACGCTGCTGCTAGTATTCCTGCTTTCACAGATTCATACCCCCTATACACTCCCTCTACGTATTTGTGATGTATTTTTATAGGCTCTATATAGTAGTTTCATCAGATCACAATAAACATACACTATTCTCATCATATCATACACATACAGTAGTCTCGTCATACCATCATCATCATCATTCAACACAAATATCATCACATCTCGAAAATAGCGATACACAAGTCATGTCATGTCTCGAATAAGTGCAACTGCATGGTCATGGCACACACACACGTTTCATCATCTCTATCTAAACCATGATGTAGAAGAGAAGAGCGATCAGCATGAGCAAGACCGCGACTATGTAGTACTTGAGGAACCGACGGTTCCGCCCCCGCTCTTGCCGGAGCGTCCACCTCAAGTAACTACTTTCCGCTTCGGCTCTGCTGTCGAACCCTCTGTGGCTAGCACCGGGGTACTTGTCCACCTGGGCCTGAGCGTCTGGCCAGTGGTCGTAGACTCCTGGAACCCTCCCAACGAACACGACGTAGTAGTCCTTCGCCATCTCCGATCTATGTACCTGCATCGTAAGTTGATGAACTGGACGATAATATGCAACATAATGTACTTAAGAAAACAAAGAGGCATAATTAGCAAAATACAAGCAACCTATAGTAAACATAAATGACAAAGTTCCTCATACCCAAACTAATTAACTAGAGTGATCTACGCTAGTTCAGGACCACAGTTTAATTACATCACATAAATTCGTCTGGACGCTAGTGACACATATATTGTCAACGACAATCAGTCCTCGGTCCAATCTTCATAGTCAGGGAGGAAGCACCCGAGCTTCTTGAAAGGCTTCAGGTCCAGACGCTGAGCGTTTAGCAGTGCTCGGACATCATCCCGCGTGATTGGCCCATGGTAGAACATCCCTGTTGGTTCGAGGACCTGCTTCATGATCACTTGGGCAAGTTCACACTGTACGTGATAAAACTCAGCTCGGATTCGATGATCCGGTGTCTTTCCTATGCTTGTGGCCCAGTTGACAATCTCGGCATCGTTGGTAGTAGCTGACATGCGAAGGCGTTGATTATCCCTTCTGAACTCGAGCATGTGATGCATGAGGTAGAATCCTTCAGCCTTACTGTTGTGTGGTTGCTGGATGCAGCAGAAGTCGGTCTTATGGTTGAAAACCAGCCCGTTCTTCTTGTGCTTTTTCACCTTGATATATCCACCAGACAGGCTGAAGGTTAACAGCGCACTATCGAGAACACTCTTTATATGCATGTAATCCTTTTTCTTGATGTTCTTCGATGAGTCCAAGTATATAGCATGGGAGTATTCTGGGTACAGAACGATGAGGACGCCCCCCCCCCCCCCCCCCCCGCTGCGCAAATTAAGTACACCTCAAATTAGCCTCCATGCTTGCAAAGGAATGATTAACACTTACGAAAGGATATGCGCGGATGACTTACGTGGGGTGATAAGGCAGGAGAATTGCTTCCTTGTCCTTATTAGCGATCATGAAGCCGCCGATGTACTTGCTCGCATAGTCATGGTGCTCTTTGCAGACATCCAAGAAGCTCTCATGCATATGGTATGGGTCCGCAACGCAGATATATTTTATATTCTCGATCCTGATGATGTAGTTGAGATACAGCACATACATGCGGATGAACTGGAAATCCAGCTTGGTCATGTGGAACATGTCGTAGATGTAGTCAAATCGCAGGATGAACTTATCCGCGGGCCATCCCTCAACGTACAACTTCCCACCCGGCACCTGAGCCGCGTAAAGCGGGTATCCTGGTTTTTCTGAGATGAGAAGGCTTTTCTCTTTGGCCAGCACATCATCATGAAGTCTCCTTAGATCATTGTTCAGTATGTCCTCTAGCGCTTTCTGAGGTAGGATCGGGTGGCCGGCGACATGGAAACGCTCCGCACCTACGACAAGTATTCTGTCTACCTCCCGGGGCTTCAGAGGCGGCTGGCTGCTTGAAGCAGCTCTGGCGCCTTTAGGGCCTTTCCTGTCCGGTCTCCTCCTTTGCTTCTTGGCGGGTGGCGGTAGTGAGCCCACCATACCTTCCCTAACTGTCACCCCTAGTGTCGTCGGGCTAATCAGTGGACGGCCCTCGGGTTGTTGCTGGGTAGAGGCGGCATCTGGAGACGTCTCCTGCGAGGATCGCTTGAAGAGAGACTTTTTGCATTCCACCTTAGGACGTTCCGGCTCCGGCAAATCAGGCAGCATCAAGTCATCATCTCCACGCTCATACCCCGAGTCTTCGTCGTCCTGAGCCATCAATCCTCCATCATCATAGGCGGTATTGAAATACTTGTCTGGGTCATCATCCTCCTCCTCCATGTCATCATCAACATTTGCTTCTTCGACAATGGGGGCGACGTCATCTGGCACTAATGGAGGCTCTCCCTCGCGTCGTCCGCTATCACCCGCCACAACAGGTGCAGGTAATTTGGTAGGTGGGGTGGTGTTCATACCTTCTTGAGAAGCTGTCGCTGGTGTGATACTGGGCGCCTCGACACGAAGAAGAGTCTTCGGCCAAGGCAAGAACCAGCTCTTGCATGCGCCAATCCGTTGAGGGGTCTCCTCGTCATCGACTGGTACCGGAGGAGGCAAATCCTCGAAGCCCGCTAAGACACTGGCCACGTTAACCTTGAACACGCCATCGGGCATCTCTCGGTTGTGGAACATGCGGTCCTTCGGCTTCACGATCGTTGCCTTTCCTACGGACACCTTCTGGCCCTTGATGTTGTACAGTAGGGTGCACGGGGTATCGTTGGCCTACGAAGACATGTCTGTGACGTCAAACATCCGAAAGGCAATTGAAATGGAAGACTATATAGACATGCCGGTGAAAAGGGTATGACGCGTAATTACCGTCAGGGCGTCGCGCTCAGCCATAGACGAAGGCCCGCCGAGTAGGCCAGAGACGGAGGACGGGCTGCTATGAACAGGAGCGGGAGCATGTGCGGTGGCGTGAGCAGGTGCTGGTGGTGCGATGTTCACCGAATTGCTCCTGACGTAGCTGGGAAGGGGAAAGTCCGCTGGCCCTTTATCTGGATTTTTCTTCGTCCATTCAAAAAATGCCGGAAGCAAGCTAGAAATGGAAGATGTGAAGTCAGCCGTGACGCCAGCTACCACTGCACTGACCCTTGCATCGACTATCTGTTCCAACTCTGCTTTGGTCTCAGCTTTGGACTAATTGATCGCAAGCGCGACCTTCTGGTCGATGGTCTGTTGAGTGAGCAACTTTCTCTTCCTTCTTTCCTCTAGCTCCTCGCGGTATCACGTCTTCCACGAGCCGCCATCTCTGACGCCGTGCACACGTCCATAGGACGGCGGTGTGTCCTCCGGGACCTTTTTCAGTATGTTCAGGGCCCGGTTGAAATGGGTGTCCCACTTGAGCCTCGCCGACGACTGTGACGACTCGTCGCTTTCGGCTGCCTTTTGGTGCTGCTCTTTCTGCAAAAGGAACGTGGATGGTTTACTAATAATGTGAAAAAACTTGTAGTCGAATTGATTGGAAGCTAATATGATAATGTGGTAATATTACAATTACCAGAAGTCTCATGAACTCCCTCGTGTTCGGGTCCATGTAAAAGGTCTTCTTGACACGGTCCCACTTGTACCGGGCCCTGATCCAGTCACGCTCCAGCGTTCGGTGAACTCCGCCAAGGGGTCTGGGATTCCGTGACTTTCACGTTCGGCATCCTCCTTGGCCCATACGTGCCTCTTCCCCTCGTAACCACGGCTTCCGAGGCGGTGGGGAGGCGTGTTCCTGGCCTGGAGCGCCTTCATTTTCTCTGACTTTTTCTTGGTTTCATCTTTAGCGCAAGTCTCCTTGAATTTTTCAAAGTCCTCTTCCGTAAGTGTCGGATTGTCAGCATGAATCTTGGACCACGGTTCATTCTTATCAATCGCTTTTTTCACCCGAACTTTCCAGGCAGACAAGTCATTGGTGAACGTCACCATCGCCTTGTTGTTTATCTTTGTCATGGCGTCGTCGTCCCACGGTTCTTTGCTTTCTGTGCGGCCGGGGAACAGGAACCTATTGTGCAACTTCTTTAGGAGCATGTGCTCCATATGTGGTATCTTCTTCAACTTCTCGTCGTTGATGTTGGCGGTTTCCCTAAGGATGCATCCTAGTTGATTGCCCCAGCACGAGCGCGCTTCATCCGGCGCTGTTGGCTCTAATTTCTTGGGGTGCATCTCCGTGACCGCAATTTGTCCGATGCCGAGCTCGTTTGGTCTTCGTGACCTCTTCTGCTTCGGTGCTTTACCGGCTACGACAGCATCGTTGCCGGTCTCGGGGGTTGTGTCGGTGCCGGTGCCAGTGCTGGTGCCGGTGTCGGCATCGGCGTCGGGGTTGGTGCCACTGCCGCCACCATGCACCCCCATCTGGTGTTCGTCCAGGTAATCAAAATAGTGATTTGCTGCCTCGATGGGGTCTTCTTCGAGGCGAGCAGAACCCCCAGCTGAGGCGTGGCTAGACATGTTTCCTATTCAACAATTGTAAATAAAAGATATAATGAAGAGAAAAAAGGGGCCTATATTTGCTCGGAACGTTGATTCATTCCCCTTTCGGCAAATCCCGGGCACTCCATATGTCCTAGTTTCTAGCACAAGTCATGCCGAAAATCACGGTAATTTTCGGCATGACCTTTGCTAAAAAGTGGACATATGGAGTGCCTAAAATTTGCCGGAACGGAAATGAATCAACATTCCGGCAAAACATAGGCCACTCGGATATTCTTCAACATTCAACCAACATTGCAAACATTTTGCAACCAACATCAATTTGCAACATTTTGCAACAAACATTTTGCAACCAACATCAATTTGCAACCAACATCAATTTGCAACAAACATTTTGCAACCAACAGGAGCACATATATAACATCAATTTGCAACCAACATTCAACCAACAGGAGCACATATACAAAGCAACCAACATTCAAACATTTTGCTACTATTTTTTATAAATTTTTGCTACTGTTTTTTATAAATTTTTGCTACTGTTTTTTATACCTACAAAGCCTAGCTAGTTTTTTATTTAAAGCTACAAAATTAGCTACTGTTTTTTATTTAAAGTTTTTTTATTTATACTTTGAGTTATTTCTATATTGAATTTTTTCTCTAAACTAAGATTTTGCTCTAAATGAATTTTTTTCTTCTGTCCACAGCAAGCTTATTCTAAACCATAGTGCAAGTAGGATTATGGATTGTAACTATCTACTCGGCAACAACAAACCCCTGGGTGATATTGGCACTTACATGCAAACAGCCACTGAATTCTGCAGATTCTCTGGTAAAAGAAAGAACCGGAGTTATTTGTGGTCTCAGAACAATCACAGTTCAAATCCTTGGATTCCCCTTGACAGAATCATACAGACACAGGTATTAAGCTCACTATACTTCGATGCTATCTTCCTCCTAGTGAACGCCCTATCATCAGTTTGCATCAGTGAAGTGCATCGGCAATCAAAGCAAATCATACCAAACTTGAAGCTTCTTCAATCTCACAGCTATATCATGGAACTACCGATCATCATCTAGGCGGGCAGTTCATCTAGATCAAGCAGTAGTGTAGTAGTGGTGTGTATCAGCAGGGAGTGAAGTGCTAAATTACCGAGCTGATGAAGTCGATGAGGGCGGCATTGGCCTCCCCGTCCCTGGCGCGTCGATCTGCACCCCGACGGTGGCGTCGAGGGCGGCAGGGGCGGCGAGGGGCGCGCGGCTCCGGTGGCTTCGAGGGAGGCAGGGGCGGCGAGGGCGCGCGGCTCCGGTGACGTCGAGGGCGCGTGGCTCCGGGGGCTCCGGGGGCGTTGAGGGCAGCAAGGGCGGCAAGGTCGAGGGCGGGCCCGCACGGCGATGGTGAGGTCGAGGGAGGGCTCTGGCGTCCGCGCGGACGAGGAGGAGGTCGGAGCGGCGGGCAGGGGCGACGGCAGCGCGCGACAGAGAGGAGGGGGAGAGGTGGGAGAGTGGGGGGGAATGGGAGTTGGCAAAATTTGAGCAAGCGCGGCGGTTAACTCGAAATAGTAGTAGCGCTGGGTTAGGACCAGTGCTATAACTATATTAGCTATAGCGCTGGTTCATAATCCAGCGCTACTGATATGTATTACTTTTTATTATTTTCCTTTTCTTTTCTGTTTACTTTTCTTTTTCTTTTGTATTGCTTTCTCCCTTTTGTTTTTGTTTTTTTGTATTGCTTTCTCCCTTTTGTATTTCTTTTGTATTGCTTTCTTCCTTTCTGTTTACGACGGCGTCTCCCTCCCACACTGCGCGAATATCACCAGAACCATGCATGTGGTGGTAACATATATATCAGTTGACCGATAACGGTTACTTAAGTGCGTACACAAAATAGATACATATATATAAATGATGGTTTCTCAGCTGCGTCGACGACATTTCACATTGAGCTTCTTCCCTTTCTTGTTCGTTGCCGAATAATTAAGCCCCTCCTTGTGACTTTTCCGGAACCATGGAGTACGATCTTTCTTACGTAATGTAGTATTGATTCTTCTTTTCACGTATGCTTCATCGTCATCGTCATCTTCCCTCATCGGGTTGCCGTATTGGTCGTAGTCTTCCTCGTTGGCGACTCCATCCATTCCGACGATGCTCCTTTTGCCTCTCCTCACGACAACACGGCTGGGATTGGTCGGGTCGGTTATGAAGAAGCATTGTGTCACGTGCTTAGCGTGTACCCATGTCTCAGTTTTGGTGATAACGTTAACGTTCATGGTTGCACTCTTCGCGTCGGGTATAGACATGGTAGTGAAATACTTGTTTTCTCTTACGACGTCGCTAGCCCATCTGACACGGAACATCGTCGCATCGTGCAATCCAGTATAGTCAAGCTCCCAGATCTCTTCGACCGTTCCGAAGAATCTTTCAGTTGTGCCGTTGGCGTCGGTCACGCATTCAATCATCACCGCGGAGTTCTGGTAATCACTGTCCATGTCTTTGGCCTCCGTGTAGAACGTGTACGCATTGATATCGTATGACTGATAGGTCGTGAGTTTGGGCGCGGGGCCATGTGCTAAGGCGTGTATGAGCAATCCGTCCGAACTGCCCTCTTCCGGGGGATTTTCAAGAACTTGCTCTTTGAACCAGCGCAAGAAATTGCGTTCTGCTCTACAGTAACTTCGTCGTCCGTCTTGAGCATCCCCTTATCACGGTACTTATTTGCGATGGTTTCTTTATGCCGTGCCACATAATCATCTACCACATCTAGGTGTTGTAGCACTACTAAGTTAGCCCTGGCAAAGTCGTTCCGTCGATCCGAGTAGTCCACGTGCAATTCCCTCCGGCCGTTGTTGTGACCTTCTCCTCCGAGCCTCCCATCATGCTTCTTGACGGGCAAACCAACAACAGGGTCTCCGACGCCTATATAATTCTCGCAAAAGGAGATGCACTCATGCGTCAGATACCCCTGGACGATGCTCCCATCGGGACGGGACATGTTACGAACGAATCCTTTGATGACCCCATTCATCCTCTCGAACGGCATCATGCTGTGAAGGAATGTCGGCCCGAGGTCGATGATGTCGTCCATGATGTGGACACACAGATGCACCATGACGTAAAAGAACGCGGGCTAGAAGTACATCTCAAGCTCACATAGTATGACAACGATCTCTTCCTGTAGCCTTCGGAGCTACTTCACACTTATGGACTTTCGAGAGATAACGTAGAAGAAGTTGCAGAGACCAGTAAGCGTGTCACGGACGTGCTTGTCCATTATCCCTCTAATGGCAACCGGGAGTATCCGCGTCATCATCACGTGACAGTCATGAGACTTCATCCCGCTGAACCTTTTCTTCTTGGGGTCTAGAAATCTGCTTATCTTCCCACAGTAACCGGAACTGACTTTGATTCCCATAAGGCACTTGATGAATTGATCGATCTCCTTCGCACTTAAGGTGAAGCAAGAAGGGGGGTAATAATTCTCCTTCTTGTTGACTTTTCTGCCCCTTTCCCCCTCCTCCGTCTCCGTCTCCGTCTCCTCCGTCGACTTTTTACGGTGGAGATCTTTCCTGATCTTCAAATCTTCCAAGTCTTTCCTTGCCTTCGGCCCGTCCTTGGTCTTCTCCGGCATGTTCATCAGTGTGCCAAGCAAGCTCTCGAGGACATTCTTCGTGATATGCATTTGATCAAGGCAATGAGGCGTGTCGTGATTGGGCCAGTACTCCAAGTCCCAGAAAACAGACCTCGTTTTCCATACCTTCAGTAGCGGCTCCGGCGCCTTTTTCATCGTTCCTGGCGCGGGGCACTGTTCCCAGTTTTTCAATAGCTCGTTGATTTCGGCGTCGCTCCTCTTACGTGGAGGTCCTGGATGCTCAGCCAACCCATTGAATAGATCTCCACGCTTTCTCCACGGGTCATCCTTCTCGAGCCATCTACGATGCCCCATGTACACGATTTTCCCGGACCCGCCATCTTTCGTTGACGTAAGCTGCTGAGACGTTGTATCATCCATGCACCTCATGCATCCGCAGTATCCGTGGCACACCTGGCCTAAGGTGTACGCATAACCGAGATAGTCGTGCACCGTCGTCATCAGCGCGGCTCTCATATAGAAATACTCGCCTTTGCTGGCGTCCCATGTCCATGCCGGTGTTTTCCATAACGTGTCTAGTTCCTCTTTCAGAAGCCCCATATACAGGTTAATATTATTTCCCGGTTGTTTCGGCCCTTGAATCAGCATGCTCATGTGTATGTACTTTTTTCTTCATGCACTTCCATGGGGGGAGGTTGTACATCCATACAAAGACGGGCCATGTGCTGTGGTTGGTGTTTTGGTTTCCAAACGGATTCATGCCATCGGTACTCGCACCAAGCACGATGTTCCTTGGATCTTCTGCAGCAAATCCATATACGGTGTTGAATGCTCTCCACTGGCTACCATCTACGAGGTGTCTCAGCTTCGGATCATCTCCATCATCGGGCTTCTTCCTCTCCGCGTGCCAGCGCATGAGCTTTGCTTCCTTAGGATCTACGAAATACCGCTGCAGACGGGGAGTGATCGGAAAGTACCATACAACTTTCTGAGGAGCTTTCTTTCCTGCCTTCTTCTATCAACAAGCATTGCACACTGGACAGCTGGTTTTTTCCGCGTGCTCCCCCCGATAAATGATGCAATCGTTGATGCATGCGTGGTACCTAATGTGCGGTAAATCAAAAGGGCAAACGATTTTCTTGGCCTCATCGACACTAGTAGGACACAGGTTCCCCGCGGGAAGAACTTTATTATGTAGATACTTCAAATGCTCATCGAGGCTTTTGTCTGTCCATTTGTTTTTGGCCTTCGTCTTTAGAAGTTCGAGCGTGAAACTCAAGCGGGTCACCTCGGGATCGCAACCATCATACAATGGAGTCTTCGAGTCTACTTCAAGTTGCGCCAGCTTGGCCTCCTCTCTAGAAGCAGCTCTCTCGCTAGTCGTACTCTTGCGAAGGAGGTCTCGAACATGAGGGTCCTGCACGACTGCACTTAGTAGCGTCGAAGACTGTGGCGTGACCGCCGCCTCTGCTTCTCCACCATGTTCGGACTCTTCTTCGCCGTGTCCGGAATCTTCTCCGGCGTCGTCATTTAACTCTTCCCCGCCGCCATGTCCGACGCCATCGTCTTCGTGTCGATTGGTCATCTCTTCGTCTAGCCCCATGTCGTTATTCCCTGCCATGTGGACGTCCTCATCATCATCATCTTTACTTATCCACCGAGTATAGCCATCCATGAAACCATTCATCAGCAGGTGTGCCTTCAACCTGCCACGATCAAAAGGGTCCAAAAGGACTCCTTCTTTGCATCTTGTACACGGACATCTAATCCTAGTCCGATTATTTGCATGCATGTCCATCACCGCGGATTGCATGTATCGCTCCACCTTCCATCCACTCACCTTCATGACCGACTGCATGCACGGTATAACAAGCAAAAGGGTTATAAACAAAATGCATGCATGCATCAAAGTCATCTAAAAATTTGGCATGACCTTGCCTAAAAATAGGACATATCGAGTTTGCTCGAAATTCACCGAAACCGAAATAAATTGACATTTCGGCAAAACATAAGCAACTCGGGGGCATGTCACTCGCACAAATCTCTCTTTATCCCAAACACACATATTCCCATTCACACACATATTCCCATTCTTGAAATGGACAACTTTTTACTCACCTATCTCCCGAGAGAGACCGATCGACCGGATGAGGCCTTTCGCTACCTATAGGGATCGAAAGTGTGGATGGCTAAATAGCTAGCTAGATCTAGTTGTTGGGGAGGAGAGATGACTCCAGGTAACTAATGGAGAGGGAGAGAGATGAGCTAGCTAGATCTATATCTAATGGAATGGAGGGAGAGCCAAATAAATGAGGTAGGGGGCATTTATGGAGCTAGCTAGAGATGAGAAGGTCATTTATGGAGGAGAGTTATGGTGGAGGGGGGCATTAATGGGGAGAGAAGAGAGGTAGGAGGAAGAGAGAAGAAGGGCAACAATGGTGAGGGGAGAGGGGAAAGGAGGGGGGAGAGGGCAAAGGGGGGGGAGGAGGGGGAGGGGGGTGAAAAGGTGACACCAGCCACACATAGCAGTAGCGCTATTTTTCAACAAGCGCTACTGCTATGTTACTTAGTAGTAGCGCTTTGACGAAAGAGCGCTACTATTAAGTGGGGCCCATTATCAGTAGCGGTTCCACGAAAAAAAGCGCTACTACTAAAATCTTAGTAGTAGCGCTGTATTCTAGACAGCGCTGCTACTACCAACAGTGTGGGTGGGCTCGTCGGGTCCCCCTTAGCAGTAGCGCTCTTTTAGCTTCCAGCGCTACTGCTAAATCTTTACTTGTAGCGCTGCCAAAATCCAGCGCTACTGGTAATTACCAGCAGCGCCTGTGACTTTCCAGCGCTATTGATAGTGTCCTTCCTATAAGGTTTCTCCTAGTAGTGAAGGCACGGATGTACCGTTGCCATTAAGGATAACAAGATGGGGTCTATTCCTACATGAATAGATCTTGTCTACATCATGTCATCGTTCTTATTGCATTACTCCGTTTTTCCATGAACTTAATACACTAGATGCATGCTGGATAGCGGTTGATGTGTGGAGTAATAGTGGTAGATGCAGGCCGGAGTCGGTCTACTTATCTTGGACGTGATGCCTATATAATGATCATCGCCTTGGATATCGTCATGATTATTTGATCTTCTATCAATTGCCCAATAGTAATTTGTTCACCCACCGTGCGCTATACTCATGAGAGAAGCCACTAGTGAATCCTACGGCCCCCGGGTCTACTTTTCCAACATATTGCTTTCCGATCTATCTTTTTGCCTCTTTGTTTTCAGATCTGCAATTCCAAAAACCCAAACATATATTGCTGCACTTTTTATTTGCCCTTTTTATTTTGTGTTCTTGAGAGATCTATCTCTCCTATCTATCACTACCTAATCTATCTTTTTACCATAGAGAGATTGACAACCTCTCTTTCGCGTCGGGTTGCAAGTATTTGTTATTTGTGTGCAGGTGCTGCTTATTGGGTGGTGGTGATCCTCCTACTGCTTCGATAACCTTGGTTTTATAACTGAGGGAAATACTTAACGTCGCTGTGCTGCATCATCCCTTCCTCTTTTGGGAAATACCGACGCAGTCTCAAGCCACGTCACCGGCCTGTCGCGCGCCGAGTTTGAAGGGGCCGTAATGGCCCTGCTTGGCTCCATGCCCGACGATCCTCCCGAGGCCACGGGCCCTCTGTATGGCCAGGACAACGGAGCGGACCTGGTCACTCACATGCCCGCCTGCGACGAGTGGGGACTCGTGTCGAGCGGCAGTGAACGGTCGCGGGGGAACTCCCCCGTCAAGGTGTCGTCCTCCGCAGAAGGCAGCGACAGCGAAGACTCGGAGGCGACCATCTGGGAAGAGGAGGAAGAGGATGCCGGCCGGGGACTGCCACCAGGCCACCACCAGTCCTTGCGCGATCTCGGGGACGATGACGACGACACCGGCGCGCCGCCTCAGGAGCCGCCTCTTTGACCCTCTGACCTGGCTATGGCAATGGAGGCCCACGCCATCGGTTCCCAGGCGCTAAATGCCGGGGTCCTAGTCGGCGAGGCGGCCAATGGTATTGAAGCCACCGCCCTTCTCCGGGGGCCCCCCAGGCCCTGGGCCTGCCAGGGGTCACGTCGAGCGTTCTTCTGGTGTGTCACCAAGGTGACGCCCGAGAGCTCGATCTTGCGCTTATGCCCCGCGCCAGTGAACTGCTTGCTTATGCTAATTCTTCGTCCGCGCAGGCGTCATGGCGGCGGAAGCAGAAAGAAGAAGAAGTCCGATGCCGTGGCGAAGGTGACGTGCGCCCCGGAGGCGACGTCGACGTTGGACCGCAATCTTGGAGGGCGTGGGGGAGCCCCGCACAAGAGACGTCGTGCTTGGGCACGGGGGGGGGGGGCGCAGCGGCGCCCAGCTTCTCCTCCACGCAGCCGGGGGGACTAATGGACGAAGCAGCGGGGGACCAGCCCCCAACGCCTCCCGTCGTAGTCGCAGCCCCCCAGCCTACGGAGCCAGCGCCAGCGCAGCAACCGTCCCAAAACGGGCCCGCTTCCAGAGCCGACAGGGCCAACACGACGGCTGCGCCTGTCACGCCGCGGGGACCGGATGCCGAGGAAAAGCTGGAGCCCCCAATGCCCCAGGCGGTGAGCGTCGGAGCCCCTTCGTTCGAGGCGGCGGCTAGCGCTAGGGCACCGGCGCTCCATCCGTCCCTTGCGCTCGTGAGGCATCACACCCTGCTCGGGCAGGTGGCCCTGCCCGACGCTCGGGCCACGCTCGGCCGATTCGTAGGAGCCTCCCGTGACGCCGAAGCGCGCCTTGCTGGGGAGCGCCTGGAGCTCGCCACCCTGCTGAAGCAACTCTCCGTTGCCCTCGCGGAGAGCGAGGGGGATGCCGTCGAAGCGAAGGCAGCCCACGATGGCATCCTTGCTGAGAAGACGGAGGCCGCCAAGCGTTGTGAGGAGGCGGAGGCAATTTTGAAGACGCTCCGGGACGAGCGAGACAAGTGGGCGCAACAACTCCAGCTGCGGGAAGTGGCCTCGAGGCCCGCGAAGCGCAGTTCACCGACCGCGATGCCGAGTTGACGGAGGTGGCGGCCAAGCAAGCTGCAGAACGTAAGCGCCTGGAGGCGCTGCAGCGCAAGGTGACCGAAGCCTAGGAGGCCCACGCGAAGCGCGTGTGTGATACGTCTCCAACGTATCTATAATTTTTTATTGTTCCATGCTAATATATTATCATTCTAGGATACTTTTTGGGTCATTATTTACCAATTTATAATATTTTTGAGCACTAACCTATTGACCTAGTGCCCAGTGCCAGTTGCTGTTTTCTGCGTGTTTTTGCCTTTGCAAGTTTACTGTACCAAACGAAGTCCAATTGCCACGAAACTTTTTGATGATTTTTTCTAGACTATAGGAAGACCTAGAAGCTTCGAAAGGAAGCCGGGAGGCACATGAGGGCCCCACCACACATCAGGGCGCGCCCTAGAGGGGGCAGCGCCCTAATATGGGGTGCCCCCCTAGGGCACCTCCCGACGTCCCTCTTCGGCCTATGAATTCTCTAATATTCTGAAAACCCTGGAGTCAGTCCCGAAACCCTTTTTCCGCTGCCGCAAGTCTCTGTTCCGTTGCGAGGCCATCTGGAGCTCCGTTCCGGCACCCTATCGGAGGGGGGATCAATCACGGAGGGCCTCTTCATCAACCTTGTTGCCCTCATGATGATGTGTGAGTAGTTCACCACAGACCTACGGGTCCCTAGCTAGTACCTAGATGGCAATCTCTCTCTCTCTCTCTCTCTTATGATCTTCAATACAATGATCATCACATATTCGCTTTGATCTATCCGATGTAATCCTATTGTGCGGTGTGTTTGTTGGGATCCGATGAATTGTGGGTTTATGTTTAGATTATTCATGAAAATTATTTGAGATGCCTCTAAATAATATTATCTCTTAAGTGCATGATCATTATAGCTTCGTAATGCTCTTCGATCTATTGATATGCTTTGGCCAAGTAGATTGATATTTAATCGGTGGGAGTGGTGCGTTGTGGTAGGTTCAACCTGGCGAGTTTCTATATCCCAGTGACAAAGTAGGGGACAAGATGCGTCTTTGTGTTGTTGCTACTAAGGATAAAACGATGGGGTTCATTCATATTGTTTGGGTTTACTTTCTCTACACCATGTCATCGTTCTCCAAGCATTACTCTGTTTTACTTAATACTCCATATGCACGCTGGATAGCGGTCGATGAGTGGAGTAATAGTAATAGGTGCAGGCAGGAGTCGGCCTATTTGCTTATGGACGTGACGCCTATATATACATGATCATTGCCGTGAACATCGCATAACTATCCGCTTTTCTATCAATTGCCCAACAGTAATTTGTTTACCCACCGTATGCTGCCTACATGAGAGATGTCGCTAGGGAACACTATGCCCCCGGGTCTATTCACCTATATATTCGCAAACACTATATTTACCTTGCTGCCTTTATTTAATTTTTATTTATTTTGCAATTTATATTTATCAACAATTATCCACACAATTCATTTGCTTGCAAATAACGAGATCAAGGGGATTGACAACCCTCTTGCCCGCGTTGGGTGCAAGTTATTTGTTCCTTTGTGTGTAGCCGCTGAAGACGGTTGAGGATTGATATTCCTATTGGTTCGATAAACCTTGGTTTCATAACTAAGGGAAATACTTATCCACTTTGTGCTGCAATTACACGTTCCTCTTCACAGAAAACCCAACGCAGATCACAAGTATCAGTCTCCGAGGCGAACGCCGCGCTGGACACCAGGGAGGAGAAGATCCAAGCTGATGCCGACACGAAGGAATCGGCGGGCAGCACCACCTTTTCTGCACTCGAGCTCCGGGCCCGCAAGGCCTTCCAATCCTTGTGCTGGGGGGCTTCGAGGCTCCTCTCACCACCCCTGACACTGGCTACGCTGAGCTTTCAGCCAGGCTCATGTGGGGGAGCTTTAGGAGACGGCGCGGAAGGTGGATGGCTTCCTGGAGGATGAATGCGGGGACCTGTTGTTCGTGGCGGCCACCCGAGTCTTCAGTCACCTCCTTCTCCGCGACCCAAGCTTCGACTTCAGCGAGGTGATAGGCCCCGTCCATGAAGAATCCCACGACCGCCTGGAGGCCGCTGTGAAGGACCCTGTGAGCGTGTTGCTTGAGAAGTTCACCTACAATGATTCTGATGATGGTGGTGCCGATGCTCCTTTTGTCGTCCTGCAAGATTGAATTTGCTTCGCGACAATGTAAGACAATGGTTTAAATGTACTGAACATCATAAGCTTGTAACGACTGCCTGCTATCCGCGGCTTTCCTTTCCTGCCAGTGTTTCCTCAAGCTTGCCTTTGTACTCTGCGTTGGTAGGGCCCAGTCCTGTGCATTTCTCATCCGTCGCTGGGTTGTTAGGTCGTGATGCCTAGACAAGGACAGGAAGTGAGGGGCTTTGGGAACTTGTTAAGGCTCCTGAGGTACGATGCTCAAGAGCCCCCCCTTGATGTACGAGCGGCCTTCGAGAGGAAAAACGTGTTGGACAGTTTATGCATGGGCGTTGCGTGAGGAAACTAGGCAGCAAGGGCCTTAGTGGGGTGACGTGCACGGGGCTAAGCCCGCGAGCCAGAGCCCAGTCCCGTGGGTTTTACATCACTGCTGGGACTAACTCGCGCACAAGCACCGTGCCCAGCCCTGATGACCCACAAGTATAGGGGGTCAATCGTAGTCCTTTCGATAAGTAAGAGTGTCAAACCCAACGAGGAGAAGAAGGAAATGACAAGCGATTTTCAGCAAGGTAATTTCTGCAAGCACTGAAATTGTAGGTAATAGATAGTTTGATAGCAAGATAATTGGTAACGAGCAAGTAATGGTAACGGTAAATAAAGTGCAGCAAGGTAGCTCAATCCTTTTGTGGCAAAGGACAGACCAGAACAGTCTCTAGTAATAGGCAAAGTGTTCTTGAGGGCACACGGGAATTTCGTCTAGTCACTTTTATCATGTTGGTTTGATTCGTGTTCGCTACTTTGATAATTTGATATGCGGGTGGACCGGTGCTTGAGTGCTGCTCTTACCTTAACAACCTCCCACTTATGATTAACCCCCTCGCAAGCATCCGCAACTATCAGAAAAGTATTAAGATAAAATCTAACCATAGCATTAAACATTTGGATCCAAATCAGCCCCTTACGAAGTAGCGCATAAACTAGGGTTTAAGCTTTTGTCACTCTAGCAACCCATCATATAATAACTACTCCATAATGCATTCCCTTAGGCCCAAGGATGGTGAAGTGTCATGTAGTCGATGTTCACATGACACCACTAAGGGAATCACAACATACATATCATCAAAATATCGAACACATATCAAATTCACATGATTACTTGCAATATGACTTCTCCCGTGACCTCAAGAACAAAGGTAACTACTCACAAATAATATTCATGCTCAAGATCAGAGGGGTATTGAATAGCATAATGGATCTGAACATATAATCTTCCACCAAATAAACCATATAGCAATCAACTACAAGATGTAATCAACACTACTAGTCACCCATAGGTACCAATCTAAGGTTCCGATACAAAGATTGAGCACAAGAGATGAACTAGGGTTTGAGAGGAGATGGTGCTGTTGAAGATGTTGATGAAGATTGGCCTCCCAAAGATGAGAGGGTTGTTGGTGATGACGATGGCTTCGATTTCCCCCTCCGATAGGGAAGTTGCCCCGGCGGAATCACTCCGCCGGAGGGCAAAAGTGCTCCTGCCCAAGTTCCGCCTCGAGACGGTGGAGTTCCGTCCCGAAAGTCCTCCCTCTTTTTTTTCTAGGTCAAAAGACCTTATATACCAGAAGATGGACACCGGATGTGGGCCTGGCTGGGCATAACCCACCAGGGCGCGCCCTGGTGTCTTGTGCCCACCAGGGTGGCCCCCTCTGGTAGTTATTTGCTCCAGTATTTCTAATAAAATTCAAAATAATTCTCCGTAAAGTTTTAGCTTATTTGGAGATGTGCAGAATAGGTATCTCTGATGTGCTTTTTCAGGTCCAGAATTCCAGCTGCCGGTATTCTCCCTCTTTGTGTAAACCTGGCATATTATGAGAGAAAAGGGATTAGAATCACTCCCTAAAGCATTATTATTCATAGAAACATTATAAATAACAGTATGAAATCATGATGCAAAATGGACGTATCAACTCCCCCAAGCTTAGACCTCGCTTGTCCTCAAGCGAAAGCCGATATTGAAAAGCATGTCCACATGGTTTGAGAGAGAGGTGTCGATAAAAAACAAAAATACGGACATAGTAGCATCATGCTTATTATCATAACAGTAACAAACCTTAACATGAAACCTATTCATATAACTTCATCATATAACTTCTCATGAACAAGTAACAATTCATCACAACATAGAAGTATAAAGCATAAACCTTATTGGAAACCAACAAACTATGTTCTCAGTCAACTTTGCAACTACAATTCATCATACTTTCAGGAAGGGTCTCTTGTCGGAGCCTTTTGGCAAGTCCACATACTCAACCATCATTTAGTCTTCTATGATTGCTAAAACTCACAGCATACCCATGAGCAAAAAGTTTCAACCCACCACAAGGGTGATGTCAACAATAATAACTCATGCTGACTCACATCCAATTGGATATATGTGCCTAGATCTTTCCTCATCCATGACATGCTGGTGGGCTCGGGGATGACCTCCTTCCTGGCGAGACCCCTGCTTTGGCCCTCTAACATCAAATGGGAAACCTTTGGGCGCCGCTTTGGTAACTGGCGGGCAGGGCCTGCTCCCTTAACACCAAAAAGGAAAGGTCTTCCTGTCACGGCGCCGAACGATGCTAGGCTGCGCGCGGACTACCCTCGGGACGGGTCAGGCTACGCATCCTTGTGGAGCCACCGAGGTCCTGCATCTCGCGAGGGCACCACTAGGGGCGGTCTCCCAGGGCCTCCCCTGGGGCTGACGGGGGCGCCTCCGGTAGGTCACGTCACGAGGCGGGGGCCCCATGAAGCCCTCCCTCATGACGTCTTCTGGAAGGGCTACCCTAGGCCCAGGCCCTGCGTCATGACATGGGCCTCAGGTAGACGGGCCGGGGTACCCCCAGTCCCAGTGGCCCGACAACTACTCTCCCTCTAAGAGTCAGAGTATCGTAGATAGACTCAATTGTTAGTTGGGCTCCTTCCCCACCTCCTACTTGGGGATTCCCATTAGTGACTCTCGCCTCTCTGTGGTGGGCTTGACGCCTATGGTGCTCAAGCTCCAGCATCGTATCAAGCCGTGGTAGGGCCGGTGGCTTTCAAAGGCGATGCAGACAATCCTCATCAACTCCTTATCCAGCCTGCTCCTATTCATTATGAGCTTCTACAGCTTGCCCGAAACGCTCCATCATGAGATCGGCACCATCTGGGCTAGATTCTTTTGGGCCGGTAAAGGTGATAAATAGAAGTATCATATGGTGCGTTAGCCTGACATCTGCAAGTCGCGTGACCAGGGCGGCCTCGGGATCATGTCCTCCAAATGCATGAACTTTGCCCTCTTGACGCGCTAGATGTGGCAGATCGCTAATTGGGAAGGTGGTCTCTAGCTCCAGATCATCCTGAACAAATACCTGCGTGGCCAGCCGCTTGCCTTATGTCAAAGGTTTGGGGGCTCCCAGTTCTAGCAGTCCGTCATCCAGCTGCTCCCAGTCCTCCTCATCGAGACCTCCATCGTGGTCGGATCCAGGACATCCACCCTGTTCTGGTTCGACCGGTGGGCTGGGGCGGCCCCTTTTGCTGCCTGCTTTCCTGACGTAATCGCCATCATAGTGGACCCTAGGATCTCCATCGAGGCGTCCCTTGTTGACCTAGGGCGCCTCGCGTTCTGGCGACCATTTGGGCGCCCAGACATAATCACTTGGCACGAGCTCCTTGAGACCGTGGCCCTTCACGACCCGGACTTAGACCAGTTAGTCGATCACATCTCGTGGCATCTGGAGCCATCAAGCAAATTCTCCATGAAGTCTCTATACCAGGCCATCGCTGCTACACCTGCACCGGAGCCCCTTGAGATGATTTGGTCGATCAAGCTTCCCCTGAAGATCATGATCTTCCTCTGGCAACGGATTCGCGGCCGTGTTCTGTCCGGCGTAGAGGTGCTTAAGTAGAATGGCCCGGGCGATGGGATTTGTAGCCTATGTGGGACAGTTGAAGACTCGAATCACATCTTCTTCTCGTGTGTGTTCGCCTAGTTCCTCTGGAGCTTCCTCCACGAGGCCATTGGTGGGCATTGGTGTAACATCAACTTCCCTGACCTATTCGCCGAGATACAGGCCTCCCTCTATCAGGGCCGGTTTTCCAGGATATAAAACTCCCAGCAAATGACCCTTGTGCTCACCAGCCCCAGGATTACTATTAGCCGGTGGACACTTCCTTGATACAGAATTTCCAATCAATTACAAAAATTGATGTACAAGATCATGAAGGTCGTTGGAGTATAACAAAAAATTCTAGTGGTTGATGGCGGAAGCGACTCATGGATCTCCAGCGTCTATGGGACTCCATTCTCATAGCAACACTTGACCTGGATAACTCCTATCTCGCATGGCTGCTACCTTCCCTGCCTGGGTTACGGGGTTGCCGACATCATGCTCCTCTCGAAATACGTGATCTGGCCAAGACAATAGCCAATGACAAGTCAGTGAGTACGTTTGAATGTACTCGCAAACATCAGGAAAACAAATATAATAAAGTAGGTTAATTGCATGCACTAGAACTTTTAATGATATCCAATATGCCATGAGATTAATTCACGAATGCAAGTATGCAGATAATTTATCTATACCGAAAATAGATAAATAATAAGGGAAGGTAAAATAAAATTGGAACATCGGGCGGTAGTCGTCCCGAGGATTCCAAGGAAAATAAAATGTCCCAATCGGGTGTCTGAAGCGACACCTCGAAAGAAAAAATGGAGAACATGCCACAGTCGGGCGTCTAAGCGACACCACATAAATGGCTTATATCATAAATGAATATATGAGTGTCACAGTCGGGCGTCTGAGACGACGCCACATAAAGGGCTTATACTAAAAATAATAACATGAGTGCCACAGTCGGGCGTCTGAGGCGACGCCACATAAAGGGCTTCTATTAAAAATAATCTCATGAATATCCAGGTGGCAAAACCTTCCCAAGGATAGTCAACAATTCATATAATAGAAAAGGTTAGTCCATAACAAAAATTCATAATAACGATCACCCATCATAATTCATGATCAACACCATGTTTCACTTAATTTCCTTCGAAGACCGACACTAAGACCGACGCTTGACCTATCCTAGACTGTAGTCCTTAACCGCGAACACATCATTCGAATAGAAGTTATACTCTACAGAGGGTGTACTCTTTACCCACGAGTAACGGATTTCTTTAGTCAACCTGAGATGTTGACTAATTCCAATTACGGTCTTTGAGTTGAAAACACACCTGACCCGCACACACCAGCTCAACTTCCTGATGCCTGGAATCACCCACGACAATCGTTAAGTAAAACTCTAAGTGGGGAGACCACAATCTCGATTAGCATGGGATCAAAATATTTATAATGCGCGCAAAGAGAGGCGCTACCCCCTCGGTCAACACCCATGCCCCCGAACTAAGTGACATGCATACCAGGGGCGACTGGTATCTTTCACTATGGCCCTCTGTACGGTGTGTTCCAAGAAAGGGGTTGACGGCCTATTGAACCGTACCCTACCTGTGGCAAGGACAAGTGGTAGCACGGAACAAGTATGGGGGTTACTAGAACAAGACTCGATCTACGCTCGACTCAAGAGGTTTAAGTTTTCCCTGTAATGGTTTCTACAACATGTTTACTTTGTATTACCCAATAGGGTCACCACCCATCATGCCCCAACAAGCCTTCACTGATCATCCTCGTCACTACGAGCTATCAATTCCACGGTCACGTCTACCCGAGATGAAACCTTCCTTCGGAATTTGTTTGAACCAGCATAGGCATATGTGGCATGAGGTAGTAATCCACTTTCATGTTTGTTTTAAAACAATGAGCTCTAGCACGTCTGCAAATCCCTGCTTCCCTCTGCGAAGGGGCAATCCATTTACTTCTATATATGTTATTTTCATGTTATTTACTTTTCATGCTGAGTCAACTTCTTATTCCAACCTCAATCTATTAGTTTGCAAGCATCATGTGGTGGGGAAAGATCCAGGAATATATATCCAGTCAAATATATTTGATCATGATTCATTATTGTTGACAACTAGTTAGCATGCACGTGCAACGCACGTATTTCTTAAGAAGAAAATACTTGTTCATCTAGTGATAAAACAATTCTGGCGATGCAGCAATAACAAAATTACTGAATCTGAAACCTCACACGTTATTTACCATACATTATGCTTGCGAGACACAGAAGGGAAAAATACTACTACAACACAAGATTGCAATAAGCTGCATTAACATTAGTGATATATTCTTATAGAAGAAGAGGTAAGATAACTAAACATCTATCATATATGGCGGGCAATAAGCTACATTAGCAATCGTCTTTTTTGACCTGTAGCCAAACAAGCACCAGGATGAGCAGTAACAAAAACAAATCGCCGGATGCACCAAATCTTGATGGAGTGGAAAATGTAAATCTTTGAGAGTACATATACTTTTGCTTTGTACTTTGTAGGCATGAAAATTTTCTATAGATTTACTCATGTTCTTTAGCATAAACCTTGATGTGCAGGTGAGTAGCAGTTCCTTTTTTTTTCAAGAATAGTAACCGTGCATGTGTAGAAAGAACTTTAGCCGCCATCTTGCATGATGGTGCATTTCTTATTACACCATGAGAAAAGTGCATAAAATCTGGCAACCTAGAAAAAACAAAAGGTTTACACTGGATATTATCAACAAAAAAAGCAGTTATAACTCTCATATATATATTGTCTTCATTTAATCATCAATATATTTATAAAAATAATAGATTGAACTTGGGATTTTCACACATTTTGGTGTCAAATATATATTTACTGACTTAACATGAACTATACAAATACTGGGTATATGACGTAATGTACTCAGGCATGTAAATATGAGAACTTTCTCATGCATCATTCATACGAAGCTCTATGTACGCATAGAACAGGACAATTACTTTGGTGCCGTGGCTAGCTCATCTCTGCAAATAATGGTTTGGTCCCAAGTTCAATATATTGATATCTTAGACATTAATGTTGGAATGCTAGCGGAGGAGAATGTTCATGGTAGAACAATTAACATCATAACCATGTGATAAAATGGCCAATAATTTAGTGGAGCCCTCTGATTTGGGCCAACAGTGTTCATATATTTCTAGTGCATCAAAAGAACTCATATAACTTTCTAGTTTTACTATATTACCACTTTATTAACCACAAAAATGTTACTTGACAATTAACATCAAAACCATGAGATAAAATGGCCAATAATTTAATGCAGCCCTCTGATTTTGGGCCAACAGTGTTCATATATTTCTAGTGCATCAAAACAACTCATACCACTTTCTTTGTTTACCTTATTACCAGTTGATTCACCACAAAATTGCTACATATTCTTCAGGAAAATGCCTTCTAGTTAGAATTGAAGCCTTGTGAAATTTACAATTCATCTAACATCTAGAGTGCATTCCCCAGTATAAAGAAATAAGAACACTGAGGAAGGGTAAAGGAGTAGACCTGGGCAGATAAAAGGTAAAGCATGCATAACCAGCTGTGAGCTGGACAGAGCAGTGGAAACGCAGCTCCAGCCCCGACTATGTGTACAAAATTGATTGCAACACACTGTTTGCTGCATATATCCTCATATAAAAATGATATGCTTGATGCAAGTATGTCTTAGTGTCGACTGTAACAAACATAAAATTCCACTAACAAATATTGTAGGTATGGAGTGAATGGACCTTATTTTGTTTCAGGTCAAATATAAATATAAGACGACCCTATATATTTCACACAAAGAAAATCAGAGAGAAAAGCAATGGTTAGACGATATACCATGCAAATAATCATAGATGTAACATGTACATATGCAAAAGGACACATCCATATATTTAAACATGAGTTTAAGCATCAAAGCAACCTGGAAGGCAAGAGGTAACACTGCTGTACGAATTCCTTGAATATGGTGCGGCTGGAGGCGATGCAGTCATGCAGAATCCCCCTCCCCCCTCCCATACATGTTTTCGTCCTCCATAAATCCTCCTGCATGTGGAGAGCGATGCGTCCAGTAACGTACATGCCCGCAGATGTTCCCTACTGGAGACTGACCTAAGAAGCACAACGCCATTGTTAATTCGTCGAACAGGTTGTGAGCACGGAGACTTTCATTCAGCCAATATACGGTAGAAGCCAGCGATGTTACCTGCACGGAAAGGTGGAACTTGAAGGCATGTAGCAGACTTGCTACTGGCCCTGGTGGTCGCCTGCTTCTGCGTCTCTATCGTCTTCGTCTTCAGCTGTTGCTTCACGGGAATCGGAGTCCGGCTTTCGGTTGCCCCAAGCCGCCGCCAGCAGAGGGCATCTTCAGATAGCCACGAAGGGTGGACACGCTGGTACTACTGCAGTCGCCGCCTCGCCTGAGAGATGACCGCAGTCAAAGGGGATAGGTGGGGGAGCAACGAAGAAGAGGAGGCTTGAGCTCGCGCCCATGCACTGCTACCCCCATAGGCTTGTTACATGTTTGCCCGACCTCAAAAGACCAGCGGAGCCCATGGTTGCTTGACTACACCTCTAGAGCCGCCGGCTGCAGGGACCAAGATCGGTCGAGGCCGGACGGGGGTGGCGGCTTGGCGTACTCACGTCTTAGGAAAACTCAATGGCCTGGAGCTCTGGCTCGGCTACGATGTCCCAGTAGAAATTGCCTTCGTATCCACCGTCGGCGTCATGGGTGGCGCGATCACCGGACCTAGGGCTGGGCAGTGGAGGAAGGTGCGGCGATGGTGGGAGGGGCGACCACTGGAGCAAGGGCTGGCGGCGAAGGGAGGTGTGACGGCTGTGGGCGGCTCGGCGACCGGACCTAGGGTTGGGCGGTGGTGAGAGGTGCGGCGGTAGTTTTTGGCGGAGGGCGATGGTGGTGAATTCACGTGGGGCGTGGGGATTTTTTGCCTTTTTTCTAGGCGACGGTTGTGGAAACGATCTGGAGTGGCAGAACATGCATGGGATTCTGATGGTAGAACATTAAATCTTGGCCATTCAATTGGGTGGCAGACTATCAAATCAATATCTATACCTCTATATCTATACCTCTATATACCTATATATACCTATACCTACTAATAAAGCAAGGTGATATTCTTGGTTTCGTCCCGCTTAGGTGGTCCCATGTTACGTTTTATTATTAAATAAAAAAATAAAAAATAACTATGTGCGCAATCAAACGAGTATAAAAGAAGGACGACTCGGTTTTCAAAACATGTACTTTCACATCTCCCGATCCTACACGGTTGATCGATCTTAAAAATTAAAAATAAACACATCGATCGATCGAGGGAGCGGCACAGACAGCTTCTCTCTCCCCGAACACGCACGTACACGAGACCAATGAACCAGCCATAGGTGTCCTAGGTGTCCTAGGTGTTCTAGGTGTTCTAGGTGTTTTAGCAACATCGTGGGCTCATGGCCTAATTGGTGTCCTAGGTGTTCCTTAAAAAAAATCATGTACGTACATGGCCTGGACTTTTGATCGTGCAAGGAACAACAAGCCGTGACCCTCCATCCATCTATAAATACAACTCCTATCGTGTCCTAGCACTGCCGTCATCGATCCTCGCATCAATGTCATCGCTCTCGCCGAAGATGAAGACCCCAACCAGCCATAGAGGCGATCTTGTGGAAGGTGGCTGCATGACGGCGTTCTCCAAGAAACCCGCAGTAGGCGTCGGCGGATAGTACTTCTATCCATCCAGCGATGCGCAGACGAGGTCGCATGCATAGACCCGACGATGCTCACGGTCGTGGAGAATAGATCCTTCCCAAGGCTGCTGCATCCCGTGTGATCGCCCGTCGGTGGCAGATCGCCTGGCTTATCGCGGCGAAACTAGCGCCACGAGATCGGGGACAGAGTCCAGGCGGGGTGGTCATGTCGCTAAAGTCGTTCCGCTCCTCTCTCACTAATCCCTTCCTGCGGGCTGAGATCGGGCGATGAATCAGAGCAGCAAGCGTCGACATGACAAGCTCCCCTCGAGCTCCGCGTTGTCCTTCGCTGCCATCTCCACCTTCGCCGACCCAACGACTCACTCATACCCACCGGCATATATAGACTCCAACTCCTCCTCCGCAGCCCTAAACGCCGCAGGAACAACACAGCGAGACACCACTTATGGCAAGTAACGCCACCGTGGGAGACTCCACTTGGACGCGCTGCTGACGTCTTCATGACCGTATTTGTGGCTATGACTCCACCGGCAGGAGCTCACCTGTCTTGGCGGGTTAGTCTGGTCGATATGAAGCCACAACCACGGAGGTGATCCCAAGCACCGCCACCTAGCTTCTGCCCGCCCATGAGCATCGCCGCGCGTTGTCCGCCTCGTCTGCCATGTAGTCCTTTTGACCGCGGCGAAAGCAACGAGCTACGGCAAGAAGTTGAACATGAGCAGCTTGTGTTGGCAAACACGTCATGGTGACGAGAGCAGAGCACGGGAACGTTCATGTGGTTTTCCTTCGGCTAGAAGTTCAGAGTGGGATGTGATCTTCTGAATTTATTCTCAAGAAGTTCAGAACATGGTGACGAGAACAGCTACTGGACACTGAATGGGGATGTGCTGCGATCTCTCTTGCAGGTTAGGAATAGCTATGTTTCTGCCGCTTCTTAATGTATTCTCAAGATGGAGGTTTATCAATTCTTATTACAATTTCGGTTTCAAGGTGACTCCCCAAGAACTGTTTGATTATATAATGCCTTAATGAAAAAGCTTTATTAGTGTCATATCGTCACACGGCCCGGCATACTACATTTACCGTGTGCCAGCATCCTTTTCGTCTTTCTATTTAAATCTCCGAATTTCTATCCCATGGAGTCTTAACCCATCAGAAGAAATTGAGTATGGCAATGCATCGTGGTACATCATTGGCTTCATATGCAGTTTGTTTTTTATGAATGTGTGTACTGAAACCATAAGTTTGCATATTAGAACAAATTATTATATCCAATTTACTACGTACTTTTACTATGATGCATGTATGATGTGCTCAGGTAATTTCCAATCATGAGGATCATATGATTACTTGAAGGGGACTAGCAAAGAGAGGATTACCGATCCTTACCGACATATACATGCAAGGGCATGCGCAGTGTGATGTACATATGTATAAATATATGGTCTGTTTGTTTGATCATGTATAAGAGAGAGCAATATCAGCTTACAACCAAGGAGTGAAAAACATATGTTCAATCATGATTTGATATACTAATCAAGAGAGGAAGCAATTATACCTGTAGAAACCATGGATGAAAAAATTGATATACCTATGTATACCATAGATTACTTAATCACGTGTTTGACTCATTTAGCCGCATGTCACATGGTTCATGGCAATTGGTTTGCGGAAACTCATTAATCAAAGAAACCCCACCGCATGGACATCGGATGGCATTGTTGCGGTCCTGTTTACGTGGCTGCTCCACTCGGAGCCGCTCCTAGATGTGTGTCGATGGGCAGTCATTGCCCACCTCACGCCGAACTCATCGTTTTGGAATTGACTACGCATATATGCATTGTGAGCAGGTGGACGTCGCAGCCATCATCAACTCGGGGTTAGAACGGGAAGGAGAACAAATAGGGCCTAGGATAGAAAGAAGGATAAGTGCCGACACGGATGGGACATCATGTTAAAATTGAGGGTGTGGACATGTGTGTGGAAGGGGGCCTTGAGACATGCTTATTCCGCTAGAGCATGTGATATTTTATTCTTCCGTTGCAACGCACGGGCATATTTGCTAGTTGACTCTTAGATGTGGTGAAGTCGATTAGATCGGAGGGTGTAGGTTTTCTTGTGTACATTTTATGGTGTGGCTTTAGAGGAATTTAAGTTTGCTCTTTTAATAGTATTAGAGATTATCTTCATGATAAGTACGTTGGGAGGCAAAACATTAACCCCCTATCTTTCTCTATGTTCGATGGATGTTGTTTGTTCTAAAAATATGCTTTGAGTATTAGCAATCATAAAAGATAATATGATAATTGAGTATGTGGAGCTCTTACTTAGACTTGATGATGCATTGAAATTGTTTGATGACTAATACCATAGGTTGTTAAGTTTCAAGAGAATGCATTGTTTGAACCATAGCATGTGAATTGATTGCTACTCTATCATGACGATTTTTATGAGAAAAAGTTGCTGGTTATGATGCTAGAAAAAGTGATTGGAATTATCTTTGATCAAACTTATATACTATTCTACCATTCACACTTCATAAATTACTATTTTTTACCATTTACCTACTCGAGGACGAGTAGGAATTAAGCTTGGGGATGCTGATACGTCTCCAACGTATCGATAATTTATGAAGTATTCATGCCATATTTGCCTATGTTTACAATAATTTTATATGGTTTTGATGCACTTTATATGATTTATTTATAACTAACCCAGACTGACGTTGTTTTCAGCAGAATTACCGTGGTGTTGTTTTTGTGGAGAAAATAAAAGTTCTCGGAATCGCCCGAAACTTTTTTATGATTTTTCTGGAGAAAATAAGAAATATCGCAGTGAAGAATCACTGGAGGGGATCCACCTGTGGGCCATAAGGCAACATGGCACGCCCACCCCCTGGGCGCACCCTTTTAGCTTGTGGGGCCCACGTAGCTTCGGTTGACGTGATTCCAACGCTGAAAAATCCTATATATACAGAAACCCTCAGAAATAAACCTATAACTTCCTCTTCGTCGCTGCAACTCTATGTATCGAAGAAAAACCCATCTGGAGCCTTTCCAGTACCCTGCCAGAGGGGGAAATCATCATCCGGTGGCCATCTTTATCATCCCGGCGGAGGCCATGATGAGGAGGGAGTAGATCACCCTCGGGGCTGAGGGTATGTACTAGTAGCTATATGTTTAATCTCTCTCTCTCGTGTTCTTGAGATGGCACAATCTTGATGTATCACGAGCTTTGTTAATATAGTTGGATCATATGGTGTTCTTCCCTTGCTATCTTGTTTTGATGAATTGAATCTTTCCCTTTGAAATTTTGTTATGTCGGATTGAATATTGGATTTGAGATCACTTGATGTATGTCTTGCATGTGGATACCCATCATGACAATGGGGTATTCTATTGATTCACTTGATATATGTTATGGCATCAACTTGCGGATTTCGGTGACCTTGGGGATCTATGCATAGGGGTTGATTGCACGTTCTTGTCCTACCTTCTCCGATAGAAATCTTGGGGTACTTTTGAAGTTATTTGTGTTGGATTGAATATGATGAATCTGAAATTGTTTGATGCGTGTCGAATAATTAACGCACAGATACTTGAGGTGACATTGGAGTATCTAGGTGACATTTGGGTTGATTGATATGTATTATTGGTGTTATTTTTGTACGAACTCTAGGGTTGTTTGTGACACCTATAGGAATAGCCCAATAGATTGATCGGGAAGGGTAACTTTGAGGTGGTTCTTACAACCTACAACCATTTCATGTATGTTCTCCACTGATTATGAAATTTGGAGTGATTCTTTGTTGCATGTTTAGGGATGATTATATGATTCTATTGTGTTAGCATTGTTGAGAGAGTGCACTAGTGAAAGTATGAACCCTAGGCCTTATTTCCAAGCATTGCTATACCATTTTGCTCGCTGTTTGCCACTTGCTACCTTGTTGTGTTTATATTTTTAGATTACAAAAACCTATATCTACTATCTATATTGCACTTGTATCACCATCTCTTCGCCGAACTAGTGCACCTATACAATTTGCCATTGTATTGGGTGTGTTGAGGACACGTGAGATTTCTTGTATTTGATTGCAGGGTTGTTTAAGAGAGACCATCTTTGTCGTACACCTCCCACGGATTGATAAACCTTAGGTCATCCACTTGATGGAAAATTGCTACTGTCCTACAAAACTCTACGCTTGGAGGCCCAACATAGTCTACAAGAATAAAATTGTGTAGTAGACATCAGCGCCCTGCGACGCTTTTACCCAGGCTTTACCTGCATTGATCCTGGTCTTCATGGGTCCTGGTCGTCTAGCACCGTGGGCTGCTTTCCCGGGTCATACATAGGATCAAACAGTAAACTATGAACAACACGTCTTACGACTAATCCGTAGAGGGCCAAATACGAAATGCTGTCGAGAAGGTAGGTGGACTACTTGAAGGATGTTTTTCCTAAGTTCTATGCAAATGGTTTTGTTCATGTGTCTATTTAATTGCTAGTTCTTGGCCAGGCGAATGGATTCTAAGTTTTTTTTCAAGCCACGGTTTCTTGTCGTTGAAAGCGACCATTTCTGCAGCTCAGCTTGAGAGTTGTATATCGCCAGAGTTGTCTCATTGCACAACATTCCAAAAGCGGTCAGTTTAGATAATTGAATTATCTTTACCTCCTAGTTTTGTGAAGCATTCCAAAAAGCTATTGTCTAGTTGCTACCCGCCGGCCGCTCGACATCGACGAGTTCCTATACGACGTCGGTTGGCCGATCCATCCATGCACGCAGGAGGCAAGGCGAGACCATGGCTACCTCACTACTGGAATCAGCTTCTTTGCCGTCTGCCATACCAGACGGCAAAGGCATTCCTGGCGGACGGCAAAGCCTTTGCCGTCTGCCAGCAGACGGCCAACAGTCCGGGTGAACAGCTAATGGCAAAGGCCCCTTTGCCGTCTGCTGGCAGACGGCAAAGAAGCAAAGCTCTTTGCCGTCTGCCGGCAGACGGCAAAGACCCTGGACGGCAGACAAAAGGTGCCAGCCCCGTTAGGGGGCTAACGGCGCTCTTTGCCGTCTGCCAGCAGACGGCAAAGAGCTGCAGCTGATGTCAGCTGACGTCAGGCGTCAGCTGGGCCAGCGCAGGCTCTTTGCCGTCTGCCAGCAGACGGGAAAGAAGCAAAGGTCTTCGCCGTCTGCCAGCAGACGGCAAAGAGGCCAAATAGGCCAGCCCAGGTTGCACAGGCTGCTGCCACGTGGCCTCTGTGCCGTCTGCTAGCTGACGGCAAACCTCTTTGCCGTCTGCTAGCAGATGGCAAAGTGGCTATATTGCCACTGTTTTTTTTTCTTAAATTCAATCAATTTCACAGATATATATATATATTCATTTCAAAATATTTCAACAAGTACATATAGCCAACATATCCCTACCATATGGATATGATCATCCAACACATATATACACCAAATGAAAAGTCCAACATATCCAACAATTAAGCAAAAGGTCCATATAGTTTCATCCATACATACATATATAGGTAGCAAGTTTCACATTGTTCATCCTACAAAATCAAAACAAAAAGGAAGCACAAGAAGAAGAGTAGACTCCATCAACACAAGCTTCCTCATCGAAAGCAAATCTGCAAATTGGGAAAGAAGAAAGTTAGAAGAAGAAGAAGAAGACTAGAAGAAGAAGACTAGCTAGAAGAAGAAGAAGAAGAAGAAGAAGAAGAAGAAGAATTTTTCTTCTCTTTCTTTTTCTCCTCTCCTCTTCTTTATCTTCTTCTTCTTCTAACTAAGGTAGGTAAAAATGCCATTTTTTAGCTAAGCTAGGAAAAAATGCTAAGTGTAGGTCATTTTAGAGCTAAGCTAGGTAAATAGGTCATTTTGGAGCTTAGTAAGGTTATTATGTCATTTTCGAGGATGATGCCATTTTTGAGCGAACTTACGTAAGTATAGCTCATTTTTTATCTAACTTAGGTAATTATGCCATTTAGGAGGAAAATAAGCTAAGTATAGAGAAAACGTACCCTCATCACAACAAATGCGATGAAGATCGCAACTAAGGTAACAATTGATCCAACAGCATAATGATACCAAGCCTCATTATCAATGGCATATTTTTCTAATCTTCTTAATCTTCAAGCGCATTGCATCCATCTTCAAGCGCATTGCATTCATCTTCATCTTGTGATCATCGACGACATCGGCAACATACAACTCCAATGTCATCTTCTCTTTTTCAATTCTTTTAATTTTTTCTTTCAAATACTCATTTTCTTTTTCAACTAAATTTAACTTCTCGACAAGAGGGTCGGTTGCAAATTCCGGTTCACATACCTCCTAGATTAAAATATCTCTATGTCAACTTGATGGCCATAATTGTCATAAATGCGAAATGCAACAAATAGTTATAAAAGAGAATTTACCACATCCGAATCATAAAGCGGGCGAGGGCCGACGGGGACGGATTTCAAGATCATGGCACTATGTATAAGAAACAATCATACAAAGTAAGAAAATTATACAAGTAACTATATAAATCATACAATCATACAAGAAAATGGCAAGTGTAGGTCATTTTAGAGCTATCCTAGTTAAAATCGGTCATTTTGGAGGTAGGTAAGGTTATTTTGTCATTTTGGAGGAAAATAAGCTAAGTCAATGTCATTTTGGAGCTAAACCAAGATTATCATGCCATTTTTTACCTAAGTATGCTAAGTATGTCATAAATGAACTAAAGAAGCTAAGTATAGGTCATTTTGGAGCTATCCTAGGTAGTTATGCCATTTTTTAGCTAACTAAGCATATTAAGTCATTTAGGAGGAAAAATGCTAAGTATAGGTCATTTTATAGCTATCCTAGGTAAAGTATGTCAGTTTGGAGCTAAGTAAGGTTATTATGTCATTTTCGAGGAAAATAAGCTAAGTCAATGTCATTTTGTTGAATACCTAATAACATGAACTAATTAATAATATATATGTACATAATAATAATTGAATACCTGACATTACTAATATTAATCTTCATCGTCTATATATGCTCCGGGATCAATAAATGCGGAATCATCATCACTATCAGTAATGACGTGCTGATCAGCATCATCAATAAATGCATCAACATGTGGAAGGCCTCCTTTATGTAATCGGTCAAGCATTGACGGGTCATCCGCAGTAGTAACCTCTTCTTCTTCCATCTCATCTTGTTCCGGCTCACGGGTGAAGTCGGATTCACTGTCGCTGTCTACCTCAATGTGCTGGGGTGAAGTAGAGCGGTTCTTGAAACGTTTTTTGGAAACACGTGTTTCTTGGAAGAATTCTCCTTCATATGTGTCTGGGTTAATGTGAGGGTCATAATCATCTTCATTGAGGAGAGGTGGTCTAAAATGTGGCGGCACATCATAAACGACATCCCAACCATTCAGATTTGGATCAGTTTGGCAGGCCCACGGTAGATAGAAAACTTGGGTCGCCTGTTGAGCCGTAATATAGACATCGGGAACATCTAAATGGGTGCTTTGTTTGATTTCCACTAGCTCTATATGTTCATGAGTCCTTCTAGTCTCCTTTGGCTGGAACCAATAACATTTGAAGACTACGACGTTTGGTGGGTTTTCACCAAAGAATGTAAGTTCATAAATTGCTTCAACTCTTCCATAATACTCGACCCCTCCTTCGCCGATAGCGGAGACACAACAATTTGTAGACTTTCGGTCGGCCATAGATAGCTCTTTGCCAAAAGTACAAAAGCGATACCCGTTGATGTCGTATTTGTCAAATGAACGGACCTTATAGTCAAAACCTTTTGCGACTTGTCTCAATTCGGAGTCCATAGACTCGGCATTAGCCTACAAGTTTAATACGAAAGGATTGTTGCATTAGCCGCAAACTAGACGAAGAAATGAAATGGTCTAATGGAAATTACCGTTTGTTTGAACCAAGAGATGAAACCGGGATAGCCTCCTCCATGCTTTGCCAGAAGCTCATACTCTTCGATGGAATCCTTTTGGATCACCGCTCCATCCGAGAATTTGGCGACGTATCGACTGTATCACATATCCGGGAATAAGAGCATTTCAAAGGAATTAGAAGTTGCGAAACAATGTACCGAGAACTTACTCGATGTACGGCCGCACTTCTGTTAGGTTGTTGAAGATATACAACGAAATGGTCCGCCATTCTTCGACATCCAACGGTATTGCTTTCGAAGCACCGACTGGTGCGAGGTTCCCTTTGCTCGTGGAGAGGACGTTTTGAAGACTCCAACATTTCATAGAAGGCCTTTGCAGATTCCTCCATCTCATCGTCCGAATCCCGAGCATCATCAAAGTCTTGCACCATGTCTTCGATCCTGGTACCATGCTCGTCGGTGCGACGACGAACCACCTCAACTCTGGCACGTTGGGCAGACTCACCATGAAATCTCCACACCATATAATCAGTCGTAAAACCCCACTTCTGCAAGTGTTTACCCATTTCATCCCGTGTCCACTTTTTATGGTTGTTGCACCGGACACAGGGGCACCAGGTTATTTCCTGGCCATTTGCAAATGCGGCGCTCAGAAACCCCTTGGTTTTTGTTAATCATTCAATGGTCATTTCTTTCTGACTAGGGTGACCGGTGTACATCCAAGCACGATCACTCATCTTGCCTACCTACTAAACACACAAGAAATATATACATAATTCAGCAAACCATATTCATCAGTTAATAGAGTTTGTCAGTTTTATTACGTCCATGCAACCTAGACGCTAGTAGGTAAAGATAGGTCCTAATCCCACCCGAGTATGTGTAGATTGGGTTCGTTTTCCCATGCTCTGCTCCGGATCCGACGCAAAATTTCGGCAGCACCTCCCCGCTGTTCTCCTGATACACGTCTCGGCAATAAGCAGAGAGGATGTGTACCCGGAGAACAACAGGGAGGCACTGGCGAAATTCTGCATCGGATCCGGAGCAGAGCATATGGGAAAACGAACCCAATCTACACATACTCGGGCTGTCCATGGATAACGTTAGACAATTTGAAAGAATCACGGTTATAAATATGCAAATGCATGCATATTTATAGATGTAACCCTTTCGAACGGGAGACGCATAGTCGTCACGCATACTGATGATTCAATCTACCTACAGCTAGCAAGTTTCATTGGCACGAAGACCGGAACAGAGCAAATGAAGGGGGAGGAGGAGATGTCATTTGTGCTCACCCACGAACGCAGGGGCGGAGCTCGTCGAACGCATGGGGAGGTCGTCGAACACCAAACCCTCGCAGCGACGAAACAACTGCACATTTAAATCCACCCGATCAACACAAATATATATGATGTTTTTCATAACAAAATCGGAAATTATATGACCTAACTCATAATTCACACATATATGACCCCGTCGGCCTCTAGAAGGCCGAAGAGCACCCTTTCGGTCAACAGGAGGCCGAAGAGGTGTCGGGGGTCGGGGGTGTCGTGTCAGGGTGTCGGGGTGTCGTGTCGGGGTCAGGGTGTCGTGTCGGGGTCGGGGTGTCGGGGTGTCGGGGGTGTCGTGTCTGGGTGTCGTGGTGTCGGGGTGTCAGGGGTGTCGGGGTCGGGGTGCCGTGTCGGGGTCGGGGTGTCGCGGTCGGGGTGCCGTGTCGGGGTCGGGGTGTCGGGTCGGGGTCGGGGTGTCGGGTCGGGGTGTCGTGGTGTCGTGGTGTCGTGGTGTCGGGGTGTCGTGTCGGGGTCGGGGTGTCGGGGTGTCGTGTCGGGGTCGGGGTGTCGGGGGTGTCGTGTCTGGGTGTCGTGGTGTCGGGGTGTCAGGGGTGTCGGGGTGTCGGGGTCGGGGTGCCGTGTCGGGGTCGGGGTGTCGGGTCGGGGTCGGGGTCGGGGTGCCGTGTCGGGGTCGGGGTGCCGTGTCGGGGTCGGGGTCGGGGTCGGGGTCGGGTCGGGGTCGGGGTTGGGGTGCCGTGTCGGGGTCGGGGTGTCGGGTCGGGGTCGGGATCGGGGTCGGGGTTTTTCCTCTTTTTTTCTTTTCTTCTTCTTCCTCTTCTTCCTTTTCTTCATTTTCTTCCTTTTTGTTCCTTCTTCTTCTTCTTCTTCCTCCTTTCCTTTTTCCTCTTCTTCTTCTCCTCCGCTCCTCTTTTTTCTTCTTCATCTTCCTCCACTTCTTTTTTCTTCTCCTCCTCCTCCTCTTCTTCTTCTTCCTTTCCATTTTTCCTCTTCTTCTTCTCCTCCTCTCCTCTTTTCTTCTTCTTCTTCTTCTTCTTCTTCTTTTTTCCCTCTAAGTTTTTTCTACCTAATATATACTAACTAATATGAACTAATAACTAACTAATATAAACTAACTAATATAAACTAACTAATATAAACTAACTAATATGAACTAATAAAAACAGAAAAAAAAACATAAAAAGGGGGGAGGGTGGAGCTCACCGGAGGGGGGGTCGAGGTGGCGGCGCGGGGCGGCGGAGGGGGAGGGGCGGAGCTGGGTCGTCGGGGGTGCCTGCTCGCCGGCGACCCGACGCGGCGGAGCGGCGGGGCAGGGGGCGGCGGGGGCGACGGGGCCGAGGTGGTGGAGGAGGGCCGCGGGGAGGGGGCGGGCGGCGCCGCGGCCTGGCTCCGGCGGTGGTGGAGAAGGGCCGCGGGGAGGGGGCGGTCGTGGAGGAGGGCTGCGGGAGGGTGCGGCGGCGGGAGGGCGGGGCGGCGGCGCTGAGAGAGAGAGGGAGAGAGAGATGTGAGAGAGAGAGAGAGGCGCGGGGCGCGGGGCCGAAAGTTAAGTTCATTTCTTTGCCGTCTGCTGGCAGACGACAAAGAATTCTTTGCCGTCTGCCAGCAGACGGCAAAGACGGCAACCGTTAGCCCGCCCCCGCCGTGACATTGTGGGCCCCACCCTCACCTCTTTGCCGTCTGCTGGCAGACGGCAAAGAGTTCTTTGCCATCTGCCAGCAGACGGCAAAGAAGTGGCAGATGGCAAAGAGCTTGACCTAGCCAGTGCCGTGCCCCGTGGGGCCCACTTTGGTCTTTGCCATCTGCTGGCAGACGGCAAAGAATTCTTTGCCGTCTGCCAGCAGACGGCAAAGAAGTGCAGATGGCAAAGACCCTCTTTGCCATCAGCCAGATCTTTGCCGTCTGCTTTGCCAAAGCAGACGGCAAACAACCTGTTTGCCATCTGCCAGCAGACGGCAAAGAGCTGGCAGATGGCAAAGAAGCTGATTCCAGTAGTGCCTCCTTGCTCCCTTCTTGATGTTTGCCTCTTGCACCATATGTCTCCAATTGTATTTTTGTTCAATGCTGACCCATATAACACATCTTGTTTGATCTCATGGGATCTAGCATGAGATTTGGTAGACCAGTTCACCCTTCTATAGAAGAGCTACATTTGATTGGAGGGACTTGTGATTCAATATAGGAACAAACCTCTCTCCGTCCTATTATCCTCAATGTGAAGATGACCACACTTCAGTTGATTTTACTCGTGGTAGATTCTTCTTTGCGATCTCCAAACCGTCAAACACTTGCTTAGGAAACCAGAATTACTCTTGGTTGTTGAATGCGTAGACATGGTGAGGACAATTACTCTTCGTCATCAAGTCGACACCTAACCGTCTAGAGTGTTAGCAACTCTCAAGAGTAATAGACACAAGAAGTCTTGACTTAGATATACTGTGATGCTCAACCACTATCTAAGTTTCGACTCTTGATTTTTTTTCTCTGTGGATTTTAAACTCAAATCTCTCAGTTAGGGGTAATCAAACAATCTTCTTAGAATCTCAAGCGGAGCAGCCAACGAATCACGTTGGTGCGGGGTGTCTATTTATAGCCGCAACCTTCCCAGGAGGGAAATGACCATTTCGGACACGTGATCCAACCAACGGCCAACCGACACGTTTCCAACATTCATATTTCAAACTCACCTGCCAACTTTACTTGAGAAACAAGTAAAGTTTGCTTCTTTGCTGAAACATATCTCTTGCAGCCCAGAAGATCAATTGTTTGTTGCTCGCAAGTAACGTTTCTATGCACAAAGTGATTTCTCTCAACTTTCATAGGTTTCGGCTAAGCATCACAACAGACATAAGTCTCAAAATACATATACCCCTCTTAATAGTATTATGGCCTCGTGACTCAATTAAGAGAAAAGGAACAACGAAACAAATGCTATGACTTCGATTCGTATTCAGTCTTCTCAACAATGGTCATTTTCTGTCGGACACTTGGCGTATCAATTGCTTCACTTCAGCAAGATATTTGGGGGGTGCAACTCCATCACGCAGTCTTCTCAGAATAGCTTCCTCGAAACATATTTATCTTCTCTACAGTGCAGATAACTCTTGGTGAAGTTTATATCAAACATCTCGACATAATGTAGCATTCTTGTCGATACTTCAGGGACTATTTATCTCTGTGTGCACTACCAAACAAATCAGTCCCATTTCGTTTATAACAACAATCTCCAAAACACAAGGGGGCAAACCATTGCACCAACAGAGATGCCACTAGTGAACCTGTGCCCCTCAGGTCTATTCTTCATTACAGAATCTTTGTTACAATTACTATTCTTTGTTGTACCATTTTATCTTTCTATGAACTATCATTATCCCATGCAATTTAAACTTGTAACTAACACGACAAAAAGCTTGAAAGTTTTCTTGACGTGTTGGGGACAAGTTTGTTTTGTGCTGTGTGTGTAGGTACCAGTGACTTTGTTTGCTGGGAGAACTCCTTCCGGTTCGATAAATCTTTGTTCTATAATCGAGGGAAATACTTGTTGCTAGGTTACATCACCCTTACACTTGGGAGATACCAAACCACTCTTACGAGAGAATAAGCATGCACTAATGAGCTTGTGAAGCAGCATACACTCAATTCCCTCCGTCGTGGCTAAGGAGCACGACCACACACACATAATGAATTGTCTTCAATAATTTTATATGTAATGAATTGTATTTAATTATTCTATGTAATGAATTATACCTCTATGCTTACTTTAATATATTTTGCTGGAGTCAATCCCACACGGGTAACTAAACATAACTATATATGATTAGGGATGACAGTAACATGCGGGTAGCGACCACAAGTGAAGTTTATATCAAACATCTCGACATAATGTAGCATTCTTCTCGATACGTCAGGGATTATTTCTCTCTGTGTGTGATACTAAACAAATCAGTCCCATTCTGTTTCTAACAACAAGTTAGAAACGGAATGGGCCTGCTCAACCTCCTTGCGAGCAGCCCCGACTATCTGGTAGAGCTCCATATGGGTGGCCATGGCGACGTCGGCCATTGTGTTCACTTGCACCCCGAGCCCGGTGATAGCCTACAAGTGCACAGTGTTTAGTTGTAGCCTTTTCAAAGTAAGAGTATCGACCCCATAGGGAGCATAGGAATCGGGCTTTTGCCCATTATGTAGAGAATTATGTACCTCTGTGCCTGCAGATAATTGTAGACTTGAAGCAGAGTGGGGGTGGATTTAAATAAGGATTGAGTAAAATGGTGACTTGTAACTGAATAACATAAAAGTAAATGACAGACAAGAATGGTAAATGACGGTGAAACAACAGAATTAAAAAGGCATTCTCAGGGAGTGTGGAATCCCCATTGGTATGTTTCTAGTACTACTATGCATAAGTATAGAATGGAACGGATACTTGAGCCACTGTTGACGATTATGTTGGGCGGAGCCGGGTACGGAACACGTTCTACTCGTGGTAGACTTCGTGCCACACATGCCACCATCATAGTCTCCCCCTGTGGGTTACAACTCATGATAGTTAAGGGTTTCCCCGTGGACGCGGCCTCATTAAGGGTTCTCCATAAATCCCCGGTCACTTGTAAAGGTTAGGAGCAGTAGGATTTTATTGTCACCTCGAATTACCTCCACATCCTAAACCTATGCAAAGACAGTGATATACTTCGTGGACAATACATGCACAAATGTTGAGTGGGGGCCCTTCACAACATTCATGAAGTTATTAAACTAAGCATTCAATAGAGGACTTCATATCCATAATAAATGTTTTAGATCCTACATACACCAAGGTTCATCCATATCCCCGAGAATTAGGGGTCTACTCACACATGGGAACAACATTCATCATGGTAATGGTAATGGAATACATGGACGAATGATTCAACCGATACACTGAAGGATCCACTAGGGTTTTTGATGTTGCAGATGATAAGGATGCGGATGATGATGATGATGATGATGATGAAGTTGGTGATGATGAAGCTGATGATGATGTCGTTCCTGTCATGATGAGAGGAATCCCTTCTTCTTCCTGTTGATCCTCCCTCTGGATGGGCTCTGGAGGCTAGGGTTCTGACTTCTGGATGAGTTTCTGGAGTCTCTATGCATCTGATTCACGATCTGCTTTGACGGGGTGAAAATAGCTGATCTCCCAGAGGCGGCGACACGCCAAATGACCGCTCATGCGAGCGCGCGCGGTCGCATGGAACGCCGTCGTTTGCTCTACAAGCACGACGACGGCTGTTTCTTTGGCCTTATTGCTTGATTTTTTATGGAAAGTGTTTATCACCTTTAGTACGTGATTCCTCTGCCATTTTTGGGGATTTTCTCCATTAAATGAATATTGCTCTAGAAGACGTGACCTGAGAGATCATCAACAAAAGAACTGCACGAACGCGGTAAAATTACACAAGGCCCACCTTGTAGGCACAAAATATATAGGAATAACATCATGTAAATTGGACTCATAAACTCCCCCAAGCTTAAGTCTTGCTTGTCCGTGACCAAGTACCGTGACTTGTAAAGAACGAGGTCACCCTTGTGTTTTATAAGATACGAATATCGAAAGGTATGAGTCGATTACTCCCAAGAGGAACGTTTGTTGATGAGTATATGTGGCAAACAATAGCCCAAACCTACTCTAGTAATGATCATGTAGGCATCCACATCTTGTCATTTAATTTTACTGAGGACAAGTAACAACTTCATATCCTAGTTCATTGTTTATTCAACCGGGCAAGGAGTTTTCTTTCCCCCTCATTTTTCTTGTAGAAATTTTTATCAAAAAGGGTTCAGTCTCTCCTCATTGAATCAGACTGAAGGCTCAATAAAAACATTAAGTGCAAGCCAGCCTTATTTCTCAGAGAGACTTCATTTCCCAAGGTATTTTTAGCAAAGGGTTAATTTATTTTCTTTCCCTTAAGTAAGTTGAACCCTTCAATGAGCTAGTATATATAGTTGTTTTATCTCCCTTTAAAAATTTACACAAACAAGATGTGGGGTGCTCATAATTTCAACACGTACGTAAATATGCACTACTATTTAGATCACAACAACCATCAAGCACGTTCTTCAAACAAAAGCAATAATCTCACACATCAAGATATCCCTAAACTCATTGGAAGGGATCATCCCTTATTCAAGAGGAAAAATTGATAGTTCAAATTTATTGAAAATAAAGCTTATTCTCTAATCCTACGGAAAAGTAAATGAAAAAATGGTAAAGATACAATGTGCACATGAATCCCCCCCCCCAATATTACAATCAAGTCGGGGAGATCCAGGCACTAAACGTTTCATGCTCACTCCTGGAATCCTTGGAAGGCATCCCAGATGCTCTCAAGCTTGTTCTTCAATTCTTCGATCACGGTTTGCTGGTCATCTACAATGTGGGTCAAAAACTCAAGTTGTGAAGTGTTGTTGTTAAGAGTATCAATCATAAGCCCGATCTTATGGAAAAAGGCCATCTACTCTTGCTTCCAAATCCTTGATCATCAACTAGTATGAATCAATGTCATCTCCGATCACATTAACACAAGCCATTGAAACTTTCACCAACTCCCAAATTTTTTCCTTCATCACCTTGGGGTTGGTGGCTCCTTTCCCCACTCAGATAGAGAAGGCCCCTGAGGAAATAACGGAATAGATGCGCGGATATTGAATTGATAAGGATTAGGAGGGTACCCATCTAGAATAGTGTCATCATCACCTCCTTTTGCTTGTTCTTCCTCCTTGCTCCCCACCACCTCGACCTTCTCCTCCATATGCTTCTTCTCCTCATGAGGTTCCTCCTTGATGTTGAGCTTCCTTAGGTCTTCCCATCCCGAGGGCACAACATAATCCAAGTTGGGTAAGAAGATGATGCAAGCACTTGTGGACAAGGTCTTGTTGCTCATGGCAGTGATCGTTCTTGTTACCTGCAACTAAAAGCTTTTTGGAGGAGATGAGACGCAAAGAAGATGAGAGATTAGATGGTTTTAGGTTTAGGACGTCCCTCTGTCCTTTTTAGGCTAATCCTGTAGGTAATCACGAGATACGAGATAAAAACTTAGTTAGAAAGAAATCAAAATCATACCGGAAAAGAATCACATTAGCCGGCTCAACGACGGCCTTCAATGCGAGTGTTTGCGCTCCTATGGCCGGTCGTTTGACCCTCAGTTGGATATCCTCTCTATTTTTGTGCCCGCCGCAGAGAAGGTACTAAATGACCGCTCATACGGGCGCGTCCGGTCATTGGGAACACCGTCTTCGACTCTGTTGTCGCACCATTCGCCGAAGGCATTCCAAACAACCGCTCAAACGGGCCCTCATGTCCACATGATACGCCATCTTTGTCTCTGTCTTCTGAGGCTCCTCCGTCTCTTTTTTCATACGACCGCCCAAATGGGCACTCGCGATCGTTTGGAATGCCGTCTTTGGTTCTGTTGGCCGATGTGCCAGTTTCTTCGTTTGAAAAAATTTCATCACTAAAAGATTAGTGGCAAAGCTCCCGACTATAAACGAAAATTCCAAACTCTGAGACGTGAGATTTAACAAGTCTAGTAAAAAAATATAATTTGTATCTAGATATTCATATCTACCTTACTAGAGTGCTGATCTATACTCGTTGTTCCTTTCGGAGGGCTTCGGCTTGGTCGATGGTCAGGAAACTGACCTCTTCTATATCCCGCTCTTCCTTTTATTCATCCGCAAGATATGTCTTTAAGCGTTGTACATTCACGATCTAGGGACCATTCTTCCCTCCTTTAAGATGAACAGACCCGGAATTGTACACCTCTTCTATCTCATAAGGCCCTTCCCGGCGAGACCTAAGCTTCCCTAGAGACAACTTGAGACAAGAGTTAAATAGGAGGACCTTGTCCCCCGCAGTGAAAGTTCGTGTCCGTATCATACGATCATGGCACATTTTAACATTTTCTTTGAACAACCTGGCACTCACGTAAGCACTATTGCGAAGTTCACCTAGAGCATGCATATCTAACAACCTCTTTTCTCCAGCTTCTTTAAGGTTAAGATTAATTGATTTGATTGCCCAGAAAGCTTATGCTCTAATTCAAAAGGTAGATGACAAGTCTCACCGTATGCCATTTTGTATGGTGAAATCCCCATGGGATTCTTGTAAGAAGTGCGGTAAGCCTAGAGTGTGTCATTCAGTTTTGCTGCCCAATCCTTCCTGGACTTCTGCACCGTCTTTTGTAGTATTGGCTTTATTTGCCTATTAGAGAGTTCCACCTGCCCACTAGTTTGTGGATGATACGATGAGGCTAGTCGGTGAGTCACCCCATACTTACGAAGTACTCTTTCGAATATTCCCTGTATGAAATGAGATTCACCATCAGTGATAAGAATTTTAGGAACTCCAAACATGGGTAGTATGATGTCCTTTATCATCTTCAACAAAGTAGCCACATCTGCATGCTTGGTCGACAGAGCCTCAACCTACTTTGTAACATAATCTACAACCACAATAATATGAGTGTACCCATATGAGACAGGGAAAGGTCCTAAGTAGTCCAATCCCCAAACATCAAAAGGTTCACAAACTAGACTATCATTCATAGGCATTTCTTGTCTCCTTCCAATGTTACCTGCGCATTGACACGCTTAACAATTTTTAACAAACCTGTGAGCATCCCTGAAGAGTGTAGGCCAGTAAAATCCTAATTGAAGCACCTTGGCGGCGGCCTTATCTCCAGAATGATGTCCTGCATAAGGGCTAGTATGGCACCCTTATAGTATAGAACTCATCTCATGTTCTGGGACACAACGCCTTATCATGTTATGTGGTCCAATGGGTCATCCAAGAAGTAATACTTCAGATCACTGAAGAACTTTTTTCGTTTGATGATAACTCATATTGGGCGGCATGTACTTTCCTACAAGAAAATTAGCATAATCTGCAAACCAAGGTTATATTTTTTAATCATAGCCAAACTCTCACCTGGAAATGATTCATTTATAGGTACTGGATCATAAGGTATTATTTCCATGCATGATAGGTGGTCTACTACTAGGTTGTCCTCTCCTTTGCGGTCTACTATCTGCATATCAAATTCCTAAAGTAGTAATATACACCTAATCAACCGGGGTTTAGCGTCCTTCTTTGCAAGAAGGTAACATAAAATGCGGTGATCAATATGAACTATTACTTTTGGATTAATAATATAAGAACAAAATTTGTCACAAGCAAAAATAATAGCTAGCAATTCTTTTTTAGTAGTTGCCAGGTGTACTTGGTCTTCATCCAGACTTCTGCTAGCATAAAAGATCACGTTAAGTTTTTTATCAACATGATGTCCTACAACAGCACCAACAACATAATTGCTAGCATCACACATGATCTCGAAGGGATCATACCACTTTGGAGGTTGGATGGTGGGGGCTGTGATCAAGGCATCTCTCAATTTCTCATAAGCCCGCACACAGATCTTATCAAAAGAATAAGGCACATCTTTGTGCAACAGGTCAGTCAAAGGTTTGGATATTTTGGAGAATTGTTTTATAGAAACTAGCATGTTCCATAAAAGTTTTCATACCTTTCACATCTTGAGGGCAAGGTAAAATTTCTGTTACCTCTATCCTTTCTTGGTCTATCTCAATACTCTTTCCCGAGACTATGTCCCAACATCACCCCTTCAGTTACCATAAAATGACTCTTCTCCCAATTCAGCACAAAACCTGTTTCCTCACATCTCTGCAAAACCTTTGTGAGATTATAGAGACAATTATCAAAGGACGTGCCTTGGACAGAAAAACTTTCCATGAACACTTCAACCATTTTTTTCAATATAATCAGGAAAAAAATTAGATATGCATTTTCGAAACGAGGGTGGTCCATTACATAGACCAAATGACATTCTTCGATATGCATATGTACCATACGGGCAGGTGAAGGTGGTCTTTTCTTGATCTTCAGGTCGGACTGATATTTGAGAGAACCCAGAATATCCATCAAGGTAGAAAAAATAAGAGTTGTTGCCTAATCTCTCCAATATCTCATTTATGAATGACAATGTACAATGATCCTTCTTCGTATATTTATTTAATTTCCTAAAATCAACACACATTCCATATCCAATAACATCCATAGTAGGGATTAGGTCATTGTTTTTGTTAGTTACTAAGGAAACTCCTCATTTCTTAGGAATGCAATGGATCGAACTTACCCATTTGCTATCAGATATGGGGTAAATTATCCCTAGATCAAGGAGACGCATTATTTCTTTTCTTACCACATTTTTGGATGCCAGATGAAGTCTCCATTTGCTCTCAATTATGGCTTTAGCCCCTTCCTCAATAGGTATTGCATGAGAATATATATAAGGATGCATCCCTTTTACATCCCGGATTGAGTAGCCCAAAGCCTTGCGGTGCTTACTTAGCACACCTAAGAGTTTCTCTTTCTCTTTACCTAAAAGGTCAGCATTGACAATAACAGGAACTCTTTCTGTATTATCCATAAACTCGTACCTCAACCCTTTGGGCAATGGCTTTGAAGTAGGAGTGGGTAATTCCCCATCTCCTTTTCTTTCAAGTGTTTCATAAACACTATTGAGACACGGGCATACTATTGGTGTAGTATCCATTATTATCTCAACCTCCTCGTTCCCTTCATCTTGATATAAGGATCTTGGACTCACCAATACCCGTTCAACTTCATCTTGTGGTGCCTGAAGATGAGTTTCAGCTAATTGATTCAGTTCCTACTCCTCAATATCCTGAACCTCCTCTTCATATGGCTTGCTTAACATTGAGGAGAATGGAAACTTTATCATCTCATCTCCCCACTTCACGGATATAGATTTGTTTTTTATGTAGGCTCCTGCAACATTCAAAAAGGAAGTTCCAAAAATAGTAGGGCAATCTTTATCCTCAGAGATCATCAGTACATAAATATCAATGGGATAAATGAGAGAGCCTATTATGATATTGACATCTTTAAGGATGCCACATGGTTTTATATCGGTTTTATCTGCAAGCTTAATAACAACATTAGTAGGCTCAGGAGTGCAAGGAGAGATCTCATCATAAATTTTAGCATAAACACTATAAGGAATAATATTAACCGGTGAACCAGGGTCACACAACCCAAATTATTTCTTGCATTCAAAGGAACATGATAAAACTTGCTTACCTGCATCCTTACCTTCGGTACAACCTTCAAGATAGGAAGTGGTGTCTCTATCTAAATAGATTTATTTATTCACCATCGGTATAGGTGTATCAAGTTCTTTAATTATGTTGACATAGGGTGGAGTCTCACATTGTTCCATCTTGACATTCTACTTCCCCTTTTTAGAGGGTATTCCTTCTAGCTTTTTACCATTTGGCTTCCAATAAGCTTCTTTTCGCCTTTCGGGCATAATAGTCTTTTTCTTTATGGCTTCCACCATACGAATAGCCTTAGAGTCCCTACTGAATTTTAAGTACTTCTTCTCTGGTAAGTTCAAGAACATAGAAAAATCTTTCAAAACATGCAACATGGGGCCAGTTCCAATATTTACCTCACGACGTAAATCTTTTACTTTCGAAGTTCTAAAGAAAGATTTAATACGATCATAAACATATCAACTTTACTCTTTTCCTTTGAACAAAGGTACCAATTCTCAGCATTGTATCTCATCATGTCAAGTAAACTACAAGCATCTGATATCTCAGTTCCCAAAAAGGAACCTTTAGAGGCAAGATCTAAAGCTTGTTTACTTTGTGAGTTACGCCCACCATAAAAGAAGTTGACTATTAAATAGTCAGGATAATGATGTTTAGGGCATGCAAGAAGTATTTCATGATACCTTATATATGCATCTAGTAGCTTCTCACCTTCCCGCTGTCCAAAGTTGCTTATCTTCCTCCTGATTGTATATAGCTTCCCTTGAGAAAAATAATAATAAGAAAATGCAACCAATAATTTTGGCCATCTACTCAGTGTATTCATATCTTGGCATCTTAGCCATCTTGTAGCTGCTCCCTGGAGAGAATATGGAAATACTTTTGCTTTAATCTCATCATTAGTTTACTCCTGAAACTGAAGAGTTCTGCATGCAAGATTAAAATTGTCAATATGCTCACGAGGACATTCAGTTGAATCACCTTGGAATATAGTTTCTTCTATCATAGCAATTAACTAAGGGTTTATCTCATATACTTTACCAGGTAAGTCAGGACCAGTTGTTATAAAGTTCTCCCTCGAGCTAGTCCTGCTACTAACTCAGCACCTACCAGGTAAGTCAGGACCAGTTGTTATAAAGTTCTTGAAGGATCATAGCTGCTCTTAGTCTGCAAAAACCGTTAGACCACAAAATAATTTAAAACTCAAGGCAAGGCCCAAAAGCGCCCAGCTCCCCGGAAACGGCACCAGAAAAAGCTTGATAGCCTGCAAGTGCACAGGGTTTAGTTGTAGCCTTTTCGAAGTAAGAGTATCGATCCCACAGGGAGCACAGGAATTGGGCTTTTGCCCCTTGTAGAGAATTATGTAACTTTGTGCCTGCAGATAATTGTAGACATGAAGCATGGTGAGGGCGGATTTAAATATGGATTGAGTAAAGTGGTGACTTCTAACTGACTAACATAAAAGTAAATGAAAGACAAGAATGGTAAATGACGGTGAAACAACAGAATTAAAAAGGCGTTCTTAGGGAGTCTGGGATCCCCATTGATATGTTTCTGGTAATACTATGCATAAGCATAGCATGGAACGGATACTTGAGTCATTGCTGACGATTATGCTGGACAGAGCCGGGTACAGAACACGTTCTACTCGTGGTAGACTTCGTGCCACACACGCCACCATCATAGTCCCCCCATATGGGTTACAACTCATGATAATTAAGGATTTCCCCGTGGACGCGGCCTCACTAAGGTTTCTCCATAAATCCCCGGTCACTTGTAAAGGTTAGGAGCAGTAGGCTTTTATTGTCACCTCGAATTACCTCCACATCCTAAACCTATGCAAAGACAGTGATATACTTTGTGGCCAATACATGCACACACGCTGAGTGGGGGCCCATCACAACATTCATGAAGTTATTAAACTAAGCATTCGACAGAGGATTTCATATCCATAATAAACGTTTTAGATCCTACACATACCAAGGTTCATCCATATCCCCGAGAACTAGGATTCTACTCACACATGGAAACAACAATCATCATGGTAATGGTAATGGAATACATGGATGAATGATTCAACCTGTACACCGAAGGATCCACTAGGGTTATTGACGTTGCAGATGATAAGGATGCGGATGATGATGATGATGAACGATAGAGGCGAGTGATACGTCTCCAACGTATCTATAATTTTTGCTTGTTCCATGTTGTTATATTATCATTCTTGGATGTTTTACAATCATTTTATAGCAACTTTATATCATTTTTTGGGACTAACCTATTGACATAGTGCCGAAGTGTCAGTTGCTTTTTTTTGCTTGTTTTTTTACTTCGCAGAATATCAGCACCAAACGGAGTCCAATCGCGACGAAACTTTTTGGAGAATTGTTTTGGACCAGAAGAAGGCCGGTGGGCCAAAGAAGAAACCAGGAGGGAGCCCAGGCCGCCCACAACCCACCAGGGCGCGCCAGGTGCCCTAGGCACGCCCTGATGGGTTGTGGCCGCGTCGGGAACCCCCTCCACCACCTCTGAGCTTTATAAATACCCAAATATTCTAGAAACCCTAGAGGAGTCGACGAAAAATAAATCCAGCCGCCGCAAGTTCCAGAACCGCGAGATCCAATCTAACACCATCACGGAGGGGTTCATCATCCTCATTGGTGCCTCTCCGATGATGCGTGAGTAGTCCACCATAGACCTACGGGTCCGAAGGCAGTACCTAGATGGCTTCCTCTCTCTCTTTTGATTCTCAATACAATGGTCTCTTAGGGATCTATTTGATGTAAACTTTTTGCGTTGTGTTTGTTGGGATCCGATGAATTTTGAGTTCATGATCTGTTTCTATCCATGAATATTATTTGGTCTTCTTTGATCTCTTATCTGCATGATTACTTATAGCCTCGTATTTCTTCTTCGAATCTTTGGTTTAGTTAGGCCAACTAGATTGATTTTTCTTGCCATGGGAAGAGGTGCTTTGTGATGGGTTCGATCTTGCGGTGTCCTCTCCCAGTGACAGAAGGGGCAGCGAGGCACGCATGTATCGTTGCTATTAAGGATAACAAGATCGGGTCTATTCTACATGAATAGATCTTGTCTACATCATGTCACCATTCTTATTGCATTACTCCTTTTTTCCATGAACTTAATACACTAGATGCATGCTGGATAGCTGTCGATGTGTGGAGTAATAGTAGTAGATGCAAAATCGTTTCGGTCTACTAATCTTGGACGTGATGCCTATATAATGATCATCGCCTTGGATATCGTCATGATTATTTGATCTTCTATCAATTTCCCAACAATAATTTGTTCACCCACCGTGTGCTATACTCATGAGAGAAGCCACTAGTGAAACCTACGGTCCCCGGGTCTACTTTACCAACATATTGCTTTCCGATCTATCTTTTTGCCGCTTTTGTTTTCAGATCTATTATTCCAAAAACCCAAAAATACCTTGCTGCACGTTTTATTTGTCTCTTTTATTTTGTGTTCTTGAGAGATCTATCTATCCAATCTATCACAACCTAATCTATGTTTTTACGAGAGATTGACAACCTCTCTTTCGCGTCGGGTTGCAAGTATTTGTTCTTTGTGTCCAGGTGTTGTTTACATAGTGTTGCGTGATCCTCCTACTGGTTCCATACCTTGGTTTCATAACTGAGGGAAATACTTACCGTCATTGTGTTGCATCATACCTTCTTCTTTGGGGAAATACCGATGTTGTCTCAAGCCACGTCAAAGGAATTTCTGGCGCCGTTGTCGGGGAGGAAGCTGTCTCTTCAACGTGCCAATCTCTGGCGCCGAGGAGACATCATCAACATCTATCAGGTTCCTAATCACAAATCTCATCTCCTTGCAATTACATTATTTGCCATTTGCCTCTCGTTTTCCTCTCCTCCGCTTCACCAAATTTGCCGTTTTATTCGCCCTCTTTCTCGTTTGCCTTTTTCTCGCCGAATCTCTTTTTATTTGCTTGTGTTGCCATGTGCCTTCTATTTTCTTGCATCTTCGCTTGCTAAAAATCTATTGATATGGATCCTCATCCACTTTTTAATCTTTTCAAAAGACCAAATTATGATGAACCAATTGCTAGTGAGTTGAGTGCACTTGATTATCTCTATGAAGTTTTGTTTGAAAATCATGAATCTGAAAATTTTGATGAAGTGTTGAAAGAAGAAATTTATAAGGTGATTCATGATAGCTCTTGATTGAAAAGCATGATTGCAATGATGTTACTATAAATTCTATTAATATCAATTATGTTAATGATATGCAAAACTACAAGCTTGGGGATGATAATTTTGTCATGTCCACTGCTTATTGCAATGATCATGATTGGGGTGATAATGCTTCTTATGATCTTGAAAATTTATTTAATCGTCATGTTGAATATGTTTGCAAGAGTATCGAAAGTGGGTTTGGGAGAGAGTCAAATTTTAGGTAAAAACAATCCCACATATTTGGAGAGTGTTCAATCTTATGATTTTTTTTGATAAAAGTGGGTTTGGAGAGGTCATAACTTTAGTTGATGATAATCCCACTATTTTGGAAGCCAGCAACCAAGCCCATGGGTTTCTTATATAGTCCTCAGAAGCCAGGAAAATGAAACCCTAGATCGGCATACCTACTCCCATACGTTCAGCAGCAGCTCCCTCCCTGGCAATGGCGCCACCACCTGAACCACGGCCAAATCTGTTCCCTGCTCCTCTCCTTCGCGTTTCAGCACCAGGTGACCTTGAGCAGCTCCCAACAAAACCACAGCCTCTCCTTCGCATCTCAGTACCTGATGACCTTGAGCAGCTCCCACCAAAACCACATGTAAGTGCACCTCCGAATTCATAATAGAGCCATACATCTGTTCTTCTCTTTCTAACTAGAACTGCCCCACTTTTACAGGAGCTACCAACGAACCCAGAAGAGGTGCAAGCCATCTTTTCTCCTGCCGAAGAGCATTCCGGCAATAACAAGCCTGAAGAACAGTCGGATGAGGTTACTACCTTCCCCCAGCAAACAAAAATGTTTAGAATATTTTATTTACATTTTCCTCTAATGTCCATAATTTCTACCATGAACATATGGCACTGCTCATGTTGATTGACCTCTGGTCCGAGCACATACTATTTACTGCTGTTGATTAACACAGCAATTAGATTCATCATATTTACCTATTATGCACAACACGTTGACATTGATGTCCCCCAAATGGGGCTTCGTTAGGTGTCTGGTTCGCCCCTCTGATTCAGCTGCACCACTGGATTTTTACTTGGTGGTTAAATCATTATTCATCTCCCAATGAGTAGGCTCGTCTCAAGCTTGTATTGGCTGAGGAAACATGGGAGACAATGAAAATAGAAGATTATTTAATTTTAGTCACTAGACGATAATGTGACGTATTTTTTTTATTGTTTCAGCATCTATATAAAATGTAGCCTAAGATTGTGGTGCTTATTGAATTACATGGCAAAAAAGCTTACTATAAATGACCAGTACTTGTGTGATGCAGTCTGTCCTCATATATCCACCATTACAAACCATCGCATTTTTCTTTGCATTTTCACCATCATGGTATTCAGCTCCTTAGAATGCCATGTGCTTCTCTTAAATGTCAACATGTCTGTATAAGGTGCTAATAAATATTTGCACACTGCAGGATGAAGTGGCAACCATGGAAGAAACCGACAGCCAGTTTTCTTCGTATGCGGCATGGTACTAACAATATGAGAATTCACACCACGGTTCTGAGGTTGGTATTGGCCTATAGATTATCAGGGCATTCAACTAACTTTCATTTATACTTTGTTTTAGCCGTTTTGTTCCTTTGCAACTCAAAATAGTAACACGCTTCATATTGCATAAGTTTTTAATCACCACCATGACATATAACTGATGTTTCATTGCTCTCGGAGCCTCGATAAAACAGAATGTGTATAGTCTGCTTATGTTATATCTATTACGACTCATGCTACCTCACATTGTTACCAGCATTCAACCGTTTAGTCTGTAGAAATACATGCTGTCTGATCTAATTGTGAATTTTTATATTTTCTTTGCTGGAGATAACCAATGATCTTTCTTCACAAATTTATACCACCTATATATTATTGTGATGCGCCCCATCTAAACAACATCATCTATTTAATACAACAGGCGGTACCGGCGATGGTTAAAATACCTCACAGGATGATGTTGGGTGTTCTTTTAGAGACTCTGGGCCTTCCACCGGCTGAGTATCGAACCAGAGTGTATGATGGAAGCAGGGTGTGTGTGACTGTGTTGTTCCATACACCCACATCATATGTTGGGAACGATAAAAATCGAATGGCTATTCCTGGGGTACAATCTGTTGATCCTTCAATGTCGGAAGACACGGCTGCTATGGAAGCAATTGGATACATTAGATGCACAGTGAAGACAGAGATAAGGGACTATAATTACAGCACCATGAAGAAACTCAAGGAAGAAAACCAGTCTCTAAAATGTGAGCTAAATATGACAAGGTACAACAAGAAGAGATTGAAGACAAAGATCAGATCCATCAAGAACAAGCTAATGAGTGCTACATATAAGAAGAAGCAAAATGCTATGGGCTGGTTCGTGTTAACAAGGTACATGCATGGGTTTTCTGATCGTATATCCAACGTGGCAGCGTTGAATATGTCATCTGGCAAAGGACCCATGGATAACATCATAAATGAACCTCTTATCAACATAGAGAAGGTAGCATGAAGACTCAAACGTAGGGTGATCAAGTCAGAAAAATAGCTAAAAGCCATTAGGACGGGTTTTTAAGACAAAAAATGCATCTTGGCCTGGAGATTTCGAATCTGTGTTGTACTCTGCTCCTTTTGCTTGCCGTACCTGCAAAATCTGTCTTCTGTTATCTTTCTCTTTAAACCAAGACTTGTCAGACTATGTGTGTAAGAACTAATGGTATTTACTTTTCGTTATCTGTTAGTTCTTGGGTTTATCCATGCATCCTGTTACAGCAAGCTTAAATACCTTGTTGCCTTCCTCATTCAGTGTTTGATGAAAGATCTATGGACAAATGCGTTCGTGTGAATAGCTTACCTGTATGCACAGTTTATCAACAAACATGTTGTGGGAAAACACACAGAGATACTAATTCATCTTAGAAGGAATCACATCATGGGATGGAAAAGAAAAGGAATAAAACAGGTCAGGATGAATCCATCTAAAAATTTACAAGCTAAGAGAGAGAAGAATGTAAATAACTCAATTTCCCACTACTCTGAGAGAAAACTGATATTGTGAAACAGATATGCTAAAAAAAAGGGATGCAGGCTTCCACCAGGTCAGCCTATTGGGCCATACTGAAACACCCTCGAAGGCCCACCAGGAGAGAGCAACAATCAGCACGGTGCCTACAAACCTACAAGCTAGGTGCATATTTAGTTTTGCCAGAAGGCCCAGATAGATATCATACAGCTCCTTTCAAATAAACCCACATCATTGGCAAAAAAAACCACAACAAAATTTGTCAAAAAACAACCCACATCAAAATAAAATAGTTACTGACTTCTACAAAAATTCTCCTTCAACTATTATTATATATAAGGTTAATAGCAAATAGGTTTTGCGAAGGTATAAACTAATCATGATTTTTTGTGAATTCGAAAGGTATTCCATTTGTTACATGCTTCTTGCCCAGAGATAAAACAATTAATACATGATTTTCTTTTCAAAGCACACATGTATCAAGGGGCCTATGCGCCATTTGGCGCAACGGGTCAACTAGTACTTATAAAACTTCAGCCAATGTAGCCCCCAAGGGCCGGTATGTTTTGCCTGCAACAACCTGGGACTTTGAACTTGGTTTTGAATGTTGTAGGTAGATAACTTTGGAGAAATCCGGGTTGTCATCTGAGTCATCAGTTATAAACTGAATGTCTTGCATTTCACATGTGTAGCCCCCAAGGAATGGCTCATCAGTATGTGATGGGCCGGGTCTTCAATTTGGACCTTATAATCTGTTTAAACAGCTGAATACTGTAGCCCCCAAGTGCTGGGTCGCATGCCTGCGGCGACTTGGGACTTTAGAAAATTTGGTCTGACTAGTGTAGCCCCCAAGTGCCGGGTCGTTTGCCTGCAGCGACTTGGGACTTATATGCACTTCTCCTTTGAAAAGAAAACCATCATATGATGTAGTCCCAAAGTGCCGGGTCGTATGCCTGCAGCGACTTGTGACTTTGTGAGAACAATATAACCCATCATAATGCACTTCAGAAATTCTCTTGAACTAATATTGATCTGATTTGAATGAATCCTTGACCGTCGTTGTAATGTAACCCGGTAAGAATATCCTGGAATAATGCCTTTGTCCTTGAAATGAAATCCCTGCTCGTGGTTGCGATGCAACCCGGCATATATATGTTTGAGAAATCCATAAGTGTTGTAGTTTACTATAGAGCACAAGTTGAAAAAATCCAAGAGTCGGCCAATTAGATGACCCGGCATTATATGTGATAAGCTGGCTGAGCAATATAGACCAGCTCTTCGAGAGTAATCACTTCTTTTGAGCTGGCTTGGAAACCCCAATCATTTAATACTGATTATGATAAACCATGATGAAGATCCGGCCATTTTGGCTATCAAAGATTTATTTGTTCCTGCAGAAGTTATGATGTAACCCGGTTTGAAGACTGGCTTTCCACAACATAAACAAATATAGATATGTATGCATGATGCATTGTGCAATGATGCAATGCAGGATGATGTATGTATATGATAAAAAATGCCTGCTTTCGAGGCTCGAGTCTTACATCAATGAAACAAGCGTGATAGCCACTGGTTTATCATCGCTTTCTGTAAGCCGGCTCTCACATGACCCAATCGATGTTTTAACCTGGATAAGTTCAGGGTCCATATGGATTGACTTATCGAGAATACACGGGGTCGGAGTAGCATCTTGCAAACAGGCAGGTTTAACCAAGTTTCAATGAAGATGGCTTAATAGCCCATGGAGTATCCTCGCTTTCTATAGCCGTCTCCCACATGACATAAGCCGGTGTTTTAACCAAGACAAGTTCAGAGTCATAAAAATGATTGACTTGTCAAGAGTACACCGGGTCACCTAAGCGGAGTAGCATCAAGCAGACAGGCAGTTTTAACCATGATACATTGTGGCGTTATTGCTTGGTCAAGAGGGTGAGAAAGCTAAACTCGGTGTGTTGGAAGCCCCCAAGTGACCCTGTTATACGTTTCACCAAGAAGGCATGATACCTATGTTTGAACTGCGCGTCGTGCCGGCTAGTCCTCTTTGGCAACCTTTAATTCTCGCCACTGAGGCAGGACACCCATGTTTGAACTGCGCATCGTGGCAGCTAATCCTCTTTGGTAACCTTTATTTTTTTGCCCATAAGGCAGCAGCCCACAGGATTGGATTATCTTCGTTGTAATGACCCGGGGTTCTTGTATTTGTTGACATATATGTGTAGCCCCCGAGTCTTAAGTCGACTCGAGGAGGCGGCTTAAGAGTCTTCATACTTGGTTGTAGCATGAGCCGGTGTAAAGTTGACACCTGAATGATGGAATGTATTGAAGCTGGAGACGATGTGGCGAGTTGATGATCTTCGTGATGCTCATCTTATATCTTTGACAAGTGTCATGGCCAAATTGAATTCATATGCCTCTTGACCCATGCTTTGTTATTCGTATGTAGTCCGGCTCTCCTGGCTCCTCCAGGGCCATTTTCTTTTTCTTTGCCGCTGACCTTTGAATTCCCGGCTCAATGATGGCCTGGCTCAAATTGTGCCTTTTCCAGGGATGTTTCCTTCATGGCAAGATCTCCTGTTTCTTTGGATATGTTGAAGTAGATCGTATCGCTGGGATAACAGGCCAATGCGTCTATCCATTGAGCAACCTGGTGCGTGTGGAGGTTGGCGCTTGCTTTGGCAATGTTGCGTAAGACATGATTCCGAATGTCATTTTTTCCTTTGCTCCAATGTTGTTGGCGGAGACGGGCCGTGGGGTGGCTTGCATGCGTCCGTAGGATGGCTCGAGTGAGCAGGCGCGGTACCAGCATGTTGATGTAGACCGGACCGTGGGGGCGGCGGCTTGAGTGCGTCCATTGGGCGGCTGGTACAGTGTATGCGGCCCCGGCGTGTTGATGTAGACGTGGAAGTCAGCCGCGGCGTTCGAAACTGGCTTGATAGCGCGGATGCGAGAGTTGGCCGCGGCGTTTGTAAGCCAGCGTTGACCCTTGAATCGGCTGCAGCGTTGGAAACCTGCGCGGATGGTGAGTCGGCCCTGGCGTTGTAGGCCGGCGCGAATGCGTGAGTTGGCCCTGGCGTTGTAGGCCGGCGCGAATGCGCGAGTCGGCCGTGGCATCTTGATGTAGACCGGACCGTGGGGGCGGTGGCTCACGCGCATCTGTTGGGAGGCTCGAGCGAGCAGGCGCGACACCAGCATGTTGATGTAGACCAAACCACGGGGGCGGCGGCTTGCGCGCCTGCCCGTCGGGCAGCACGGCACGGACGTCGTCGTAGGACGACACTGATGTGAGGTTTGTATTCGTCGTACGACGGTCACTTTTGTAGTGAATAATTGTCCTGCAAAAAAGTTATTGCAGGCAAGAGAATCTATTTTCAGATGAAATAATATGTGCTAAAGAATAGATAAGAGGAATAACATGCTTTTTAAATCGTAGCAACTAGATTACCCCACGTAAGTAGTAGCAATTGATTTTGCCTTGATGGATGTCCCTTTCCAGGAGTAGTGCTAGATTTGTATTATATAGTACTCTAATTGATCTAGCGTTTCCTTGGGTGTTGAGCCCGCGCACATCAGTCTCTGGATAGCTTCTTTCAGGTGGTCCGGAACAGATAGTCGCGCAAAATTCAATTTAGCCGCGACTGCCTCAGGCATGTGATTGATTGGTTGCTAGTCAGAGTCTTCGTAGACACCCTCGTCGTCGTCGTCAGGACCATCAAAGGAAACGAATGTCCAGCTGATAGTGTTGGATACCACCAATGCCACCAAAACCCCTAAAGAACTGTGAGCCCTCTTGATATTTATCGATAACAAATTCAAGGGTGCACCCAAACTTTTTGTATTCATTAGCAAACCATTCCAAAGTGAGGTCTTCTCCTGGACTTCTAACTCAGCATTGGTGGATGTATCACGGAAGTTGCTCTGGTCGGTTTCAGATTCTTTGTTCACATGCTTTATGATAATTTCTCTAGTTGCACTGTGCTTAAGCACATATCGATTGACATCAAGGTTTTCCCATACCATCAAAGTTTCAACAACACCCATTTCAAGAGCCTTCAGGGTGTCATCAGCTCCAAAGACATACTTCCCAGTATCTTGACTAATCCCTTCAAAGTACTTCCCGATCAACTTCTTCTCTTGTATGAACTTGACATTTGTTAGAATTTCAGCTGATAACTCAATGGCCTGGTTGAAACCGCACTCAACGTCGTACGAAACATCAACCACATTAAATATTTTAGTCCGGAGGCGCTGATCAAACATGTCAGATTGGCTCAGTTCTGTTTTAAAATCGGCAGAACCAACCAATATTAGTCTCGCAACAGTAGGCTCGCTGGTAGCTTGGTTGATGAAGAACTGAGTAACAAGCTCAGCTGTTTTTCAAACATAATTGCGACGCATCTCCATCCGAAGGCGAGCAAAACGCAGAACAGATTGCCCTCCTCTTCCATGCTCCTTGGGGAGATCTTCCGCTTCCTTGCTTCCGCTGCTCCTTGGGGAGATCACGCAGCCACAGGAGGAGGCGCGTGCGGTGGAGAGGCGACGGGCATGGCGACCCGCAGCGAGGAGTGCGTGGAGGGGAACACCCGGAGCCGAAGGGCAACCGGACAGGCGCCGCAGTCGGCGAGGCGACGGGGGGCCAGGCGCGACCGGAGGAGAACGCGGGGTCAACCGGAAGCGAGGCAGAGAGGCGGGGGGGCGGGTCGCAGGCGCAACGGAGGCAGGCGAGGCTTGGCCAGCAAGTTGAGGCGTGGCGGCGGAGCCTGCGCAGCGGGGCGACGAGCCAGCGGGCAGAGCGGAGGCGGCTCCGGAACGAGCGGTGGCAGAGGCGAGGTGGAGGCGAGGTGACTACGGAGTCGAGGTTGCGCGTGGCGAGGCGATGGTGGCGGAGGCGAGCAGGCGAGGTGAGCGGCAGCGGCTCAAGGCACGGCGGCTCACGGCGTGGCAGCATCTCTAGGCACGGCGGAGGCTCAAGGTGAGGCGAGGCGCGGCGGAGCGGGGAGTACGAAGGCGAGGCGCGACCGGAGCGGAGCCGTGGTGAAAGAGGCGAGTCGGCGAGGCAACGGTGGTGAGGCAAGCCACTGCGGCAGAGACCGAGTCCGGACCGAGACCGAGACCGAGTCAACAGCGAGAAATTCCTTTGGAAAGCATCAGGCACCAGGCTTTAGATGATTCTCTCTCCCCCTTTTTTTGTCCGACTCTAGCACGTAGAAGTACCAGGGAAAAGATCTCGTTGACCGATCAGAACTCCATCACCAGGAGTTAACCTTGTTGTTGTTGAAGGTTGCTTATTTTTATCCGGTAGGTCCGACTGGTCCACTGAAAGGTATAGTAGATTCCTTTTCGGTCTCGATGCGTGTGAGTCTAAAACTAAAAAGCTGTGCATGGAACGTCGACGAGAAAAATCCGACTATGTAAATACGACTGGTAACTTATGCAGCAACGCGAGCCCCAGGTTCCATGGAAGAAATTCTTTCACCAACCCTATTTTTTGTTGTTTATTGCCATGACGTCTGCCTGTGGGAGTTCGTTCATCTCACGCGCCATGTCAAGGAGCTGATGGAACTGTTCAAGCACATACACTCCACGGCTTGTCCTTTAGTAATATGCACTTTGGCCTTCATGAGGAATAGTACCAGCAACAACTCCACATGACGGGAGTAGCAGTCTGCCGCTGAACATGTGTCCCCCCCACGGCGTGTAATTAGGAGTTCAACGCAGCCGTCATCCGTCTTTCGATCAAGTAGATCCATTGTTGACTGCGCCATTGGAGATGTGCAGGCACACAAGTCGCATGGCTGTTTCGGCGATGAGTTGCCGTCATTGTTGTTTGAAAATTGGATCCTTCACAATCTGAATCCACGGCGCATGTTGCCCCACGGTGGGCGCCAACTGTAGTAGTTTTGTCACGGCAAGATGTCCTCGTGAGAGAACGTAGGTGTGAGATCATCGCTACTAGGTGGCGGTTTGAGAGGGGTTGATCTGAATCGAGAGACGAGAGTTTACCCAGGTTCGGCCCCTCGGATGGAGGTAAAAGTCTATGTCCTGCTCTGTGTGTATTGATGATGATGATGATCTCGATTACAAGGGTGCAGAATCGCTACCTCTAGTCCCGAGTGTTTCTAATCTGTCTATCTCTAATGACTTTTTTCTTCTTCCTCTTCGGGGTGCCTTGCCCCTCCTTATATAAGTTGAAGGGGCAGTCTTACATATAGAGTCCTACTAGGACTAGGACTAGTCTCTCTTGAATCCTAATCTGGGTCTTGCTTCCCTTGTGAGGGAATCTTTCCTCTTCTTGGATATTCTCTGTGAGCCGGCCCTCCAGGCCTCTCAATGAGCCGCCTTCCGTCGAGGTGCACACTGGGCCTTAGGCCTTGTCGTCCAGGTTGACCCGGTAAACACAGCGCCAAATGATGGGCCGGGTCATACTCCTGGCCGTGTCAAACCATGGGGAATATCCCCGACAAGATGCGACGGGAAAAAGCTAAGTTGCACAACCCCTTCAAGAATTTTTCGAACTTTTTCCTGTTCATGCGAGAAAGCTCGCACGCTAAGGGCCCTTGTCGGATTCGTTGCGCACTTGGGTGCTGGAAGCATGCCCAGCACTTATGGTTGCCGCGGCAAGGATGGCAGGGCAGCCTTCCCGGAAGCAACGTCTCTATCAGGGTGCTTAGGATTTATCCTTAGAAGTGCCCAAAGGGAGGGCATACGCATCGGCAAGTGCCCATGGCAAGCGAAGGAACCCGAAAAACACACGAACGCGAGACTCTTTCGCGGTAGAGAAGCAGATATTTCTAAGGCACATAAGCGAACTCATTGCCATTTTTTTAGATTGCCCAATCTTTTCCCTTCATTTCATCGCAGGGTTGCATTGGGTGCAATTTAAATACAAAAGGAGAACGCCAAGCTTGGCTTAAAGACAAAAGGAGGACGCCAAGCCCGGCGACGGCGGCGACGGGGACGAGACGGAGTATGACTTCCTATAACGTCCCCGCCTGCCTCCGAAGAGAAGGACGCCTAGATCGGTGACGGCGGCGACGGGGTTAGGACGGAGTACGACTTCCTCTAACGACCCCGTCGGCCTCCGACAGGAGATCTGCCACTACGATGTGGCAGTTGATCCAGAAACGAGGTCTCGTGGATAGAGCCTCATTCCCGGATCCTTAAAACCCTAGCTACGATGCTATGCCCGCCTAGTCGGACTCCTCCTTCTTGATGCTGAAGGTGCTTCCATCGTCGTCACTGTTGCTGGAGGAGTCGTAGTCGCTGCCGCTCGAGCTCTCCGCGCAACACTCCAAGCGGACGCCGGACGCCTCGAAGATCTTAACGAAAAGGGTGCCGGTGCCGGCGAACTTGAAATGGAGGAGATGCCCAGGGCCCAGGCTACGGGAGCGGGCGAATGACTTCCACCCCCGCATAAGGAACATGGCACTGCCGGCGGAGAGGTCGATGGCCACCCAGGCGGGGCCGTTGCAACAGCCGTCCGCCCGCAGCCATAACCCCTAGAGCGGGATGCCTTCCATGGCGCGAGCAAACGGGTTGGGGAGGCGCAGCCAGCTCTGGGTATGGCGAGGTACCGCCACGATAAACTCCAGCACCTCCTCCCCCGCGTGGATCCCCGCGTGGGGTTGAGGGAGAGGTGCGCCACCGCGGTAGTCATCGCGGCCACTACGGTTCGGCGGAGCCGTCCGACCACCGCGACCCCCGCGGGCCGACGGAGCAGCCTGCCCACGACCCATGAATGACGACCGTCCATGGGAGCTGGGCCCGACCCCCGCTGTCATCACCACGATTCGCATCGGGCTTTGCGGAGCGTCCCTCGCAGCGCCACCCGACCCGCGAGCACGACCGCGGCCCTTGCCATCTCGAGGGGAACGCACCGGAGAAGGTGGCGGAAGGCGAGTGAAGAAGAAGACGATGGGCGAAGGACTAAGGGCAGGAGGGCGCGGATGATTAGCGCCTCCCCTTAGTCCTTCCCTCTTTATAGAGCCAGGGAAGGGGAAGGGGCAGACTCTTCATGACCTGGGCCGGATGCGCACTGGCCCTCAGTCAGCTCCTGCGACCGCCCCGCTCCTCCACTCCCACGACCCGCAGTCAATGCGCGTCATGGGAAAGGTCAGTAAAAATCATCATAACCCGAGAAAATTGCGGTCGCATGTGCCTGTGCACTGTTTTTGGGCCTAGCCCAACAAACGTCGCGGACTCATGTGTGGCCCAGGCCCGGGAGCTCCTGTCGGTGTACTAAGAAACAGGGTCCTTAGCACCCTGACTTGTGCACCAGGCGCCGCAGCCTCAAGTCCGGCGAGATTTTGCCGGGCAGAAACATTCCTCCAACTACGACGAGCAAAGACCAAGTAACCCCGGCAAGACACCTTGTCGGGGCTCAAGGACGCATGCGCCCGCCAAGGACTCCGCCCGCCAAGACCTAGCCCCACGTCGCTGATGACCCACAAGTATAGGGGATCAATCGTAGTCCTTTCGATAAGTAAGAGTGTCGAACCCAACGAGGAGCAGAAGGAAATGACAAGCGGTTTTCAGCAAGGTATTCTCTACAAGTGCTGTAAGTAATGATAGTAGATAGTTTTGTAGCAAGATAATCCTTTTTGTAGCAAAGGTGCAGCAAGGTAGCCCAATCCTTTTTGTAGCAAAGGACATGCCTGAAACTACTCTTATATTAAGCAAGCTCTCCCGAGGACACATGGGAATTTCTGTCTAGTCATGTTCATCATATTGAGTTGATTCGCGTTCAATACTTTGATAATATGATATGTGGGTGGACCGGTGCTAAGGTGTTGTTCTTACTTGAACTAACAACCTGCTTATTATTACCCCCTCTCGCAAGCATCCGCAACTACGAAAGAAGAATTAAGATAAATCTAACCATAGCATGAAACATGTGGATCCAAATCAGCCCCTTATGAAGCAACGTCACTCTAGCAACCCATCATCTGTCACTCTAGGGTTTAAGCATCTGTCACTCTAGCAACCCATCATCTACTTGCTACTCCACAATAACTTCCCTTAGGCCCATAACATGGTGAAGTGTCATGTAGTTGACGTTCACATGACACCACTAAGAGAAGTAACAACATACATATCATCAAAATATCGAACGAATACCAACTTCACATGATTACTTATAACAAGACTTCTCCCATGTCCTCAGGAACAATAGTAACTACTCACACCCCATCAACATGTTCAAGATCAGAGGTGCAATAATAATAATTAAGGATCCGAACATAATGTCTTCCACCAAGTAGTCCAACAAGCATCAACTACAAGATGTAATCAACACAACTAGTAACCCGCAGGTACCAATCTGAGGTTTTGAGACAAAGATTGAATACAAGAGATGAACTATGGTTGGAGATGAGATGGTGCTGGTGAAGATGTTGATGAGGATTGGTCCTCCCACGAAGGAGGAAGCCTTGGTGATGACGATGGCTTCGATCTCCCCCTCCCAGAGAGGAATTCCCCCGGCAGAATCTGACTGCCGGAGCACAAAAGGGCCTCTGCCAGGTTTCCGCCTCGAGACGGCGGCGCTTCATCCCGAAAGGTTACTTATGATTTTTTCTAGGGTAAAACACACCATATAGTAGAAGAGGGGCGTCGGGAGGCCAGCCAGGGCCCCACAAGCCATCAGGGCGCAGCGTGGGGGGCTGCGCCCTGTTGGCTTGTGCCTGGCTGGTGGCCCCCCTCTGGTATATTTTTGACCCAGGAATTCTTATATATTCAATAAAAAATCCCCATGAAGTTTCAGGTCGTTTGGAGTCTGGTGATTTTTCTGCCTTTTCCTCGATTTTCCGGTCCAGAATTCCAGTTTCAAGATAATTCCCTCTTTGTGATGTACCTTGCATATTCAGAGAAAAGGAACATAAGAATTGTATGGTAATAGGGAATAATGGATAAGAATAACGTAAATATGAATAAGAAATCATGATGCAAAATGGACATATCAACTCCCCCAAGCTTAGACCTCGCTTGCTCAAGCGAAAGCCGAACTCGAGAGAAATGATCACATAATTCGAGAGGGAGGTGTCGATAAAAACAGAATACAGACATGGAAGCATCATGAATATCATTATAGCAGCAAACATTTAATCATATAACTTCTCATAAAGAAGTAAAGATCTATTCACAATTATCGAAGTATGAAGCAAAAACCTTATTGACAACCAACAAACGGTGCCTTTAGTCATGGTGATAATCACAATTCATCATATTCAAGAGAAGAGTCTATATAAGAGCTTTCATTGTAGCAAACCCACATACTCAACTATCATTTAGTCATCCATGATTGTTGACACTCATTGCATATTTTCGGAGCTAATGTTTTTGCCGGACACATAGGAAGATAGGGGCTTCATTTGCCACCCAACTCATTTACCTCAAGGATAATGTCAGCAATAATGAATCATGGTTTCTTACATTCAACTGGATATATATACCTGGATCTTTCCTCAACATGTGATGCTTGCCACTAAGAGAGTTTATAAATTAAAATAAGGGAAGATATTAAGGACTCTTGTGTAAAAGTAAGAACTTTATGAAAGTAAAAGATAGGCCCTTCGCAGAGGGAAGCAGAGGTTGTCATGCGCTTTTATTTGATTATATGTGTAATCCCTTAATGCAAAGGAACTTCACTTTATATTGCCCCTTGTGATAGCGAATTTTATTATGCACTCTGTCGCTTTTATTTCTTCACCATCACAAGATCGTACAAAGCTTATTTTCCTTTTCAATAAAAGATCATACATGATTAAAGGCAATTTTTATTGCTTATGCACCGATGACAACTTACTTGAAGGATCTTATTCAATCCATAGGTAGGTAAGGTGGACTCTTATGGAAAGAAACTGGGTTTAAGGGGTTATGGATACACAAGTAGTATCTCTACTTGGTACGGAAATTTTGGCTAGCAAAAGATCTAAAGGAAACATCACATGTTAAAGGATCCATGACTATATAACTTCTATGTAAATGTAAACAATCATAACCATTAAGTTGTCTTCCATGTCCAACTTCAACACTTGATCACTATTTAATATTTTTTGAGGATTCGCAATCATAGATGATGTCCAAGATAATGTATTTGTATTTGGATCTTCTCTTCTCTATCATAGTCGTGCATCGATTATAACAATGACTAAAGCTATGTTTATTTTGTTCCCAACAATTTTCATCGCTCATACTTCCTTTTTATGTGAAGTCATTACTTCTCATGAGATAAGCATATGACCTTTCCTATTCTTTTTATTGCCATGCTATGATGATTGGTGCACGGGAGTAAAGCACATGGACTCAACTAATCTTTATTATATAACTCTCATACTCGATTACAAGGGTAGGTAGACCTCAAAGCAAAATCCTAAGAAAAGCAAATCTGAAACTTTATTTCTCTAAACCACGAAATAACTAAGGATCAAACTAAAATAAAAGATGATGGTGAAAAGTGATGGTGATACGATACCGGGGCGCCTCCGCCAAGCTTGAAACAAGCTAGGGGTAGTGCCCATACCCATGTACTCAAGTGTTCTTCGGTGATGGTGGTGGTGTTAGGAAATCCTCCATCATCCAAGGCATAGGTTCCCCATCATGGAAAGAAACTCTTGTCTCCGGAATCTTGAAATCAACAGCGGGGCTCATCCTTTTAAACCTAGATTCATACTCATAGTTCTAGGTTTGAAGTTCATAGATTTGATCTTGGAGGTGCTCGATCTGCTCTTGAAGCTTGAAGAGAGCTTCTCCCACGCTCCTTGTGTCAATCTTGTTTTCGCGGATGAAGTCTGTGACCATAGAGTGATTAGCACTCAGACCATGTTCAACCATCCCTTGGCACTTGAAGATCTCCTGCTCCACTTCTGCAAGCCTAGCCTTGTCACTTCCCTCCTTCTTGGGACCTTGGACATCCCGGATGTGGAGCACCCCCTCATGCATCTCAATGGCTTGAGGGTGCTTCATAACCTCCGGCAAGTAGGGGTTGATGACCTTCTCGAAGAACATGTCTTTAGATGGACTTGGGGAAGCCATGGCGATCTAGATCTGTCAGAAAAACAGCCCGAAGCAAGAACAAAGGAAAAACTCACGGTGTGGTGGTCAAAACATACGGGAGTATATATAATGAGTTTTTCTAGGTCAGAATACATGTTCAGGAAGAAATTGGAGTCGGGGAGGCACACGAGGGCCGGACAAGCCATTAGGGCGCGCCCCAGAGGGCGCGCCCTGTTGGCTTGTGCCTCCTTCGTGGGTCCCCCTGACTCCGTTTTATTTTTGGAATTTTTCTAAAATACCAAAACCAACAGAAACTATTTTTTTGGAATTTTTGGAGTCGGTTTACTTACCGTACCACATACCTACCCCTTTTCAGGTTTCTGGAGTGTTCCGGAAGGCTTCTCGTATGTGTTCTTCCGGTATTATTACTTGAATAACATTTGTCCCTTCATTAATGGGTGTACCTGAAATATAATGCTTGACTCTTTGCCCATTCACCACTCTCGCGTTTTTGCCCTCGAAGTTATTAATTTTTATAGCACCGAAGAGGTAGACCTCTTCGACAACATATGGACCTTCCCATTTGGATAAGATTTTTCCTGCAAAAAATATTGAACGAGAATTGTACAGAAGCACAAGGTCTCCTACATTAAATTCCCATTTTTGAATCCTTTTATCATGCCATCTTTTAACCTTTTCTTTAAACGACTTAGCATTCTCATAGGCTTGTGTCCTCCATTCATCTAGTGAGCTAATATCAAATAACCTCTTTTCACCGGCAAGTTTAAAATCGTAATTGAGTTCTTTAATTGCCCAATAAGCCTTATGTTCTAGCTCAAGAGGCAAATGACAAGCTTATATGGGGACATCCCCATGGGGTGTAAGCAGTTCTATAAGCCCATAGAGCATCGTCTAGTTTCTTAGACCAATTCTTTCTAGATCTATTGACAGTCTTTTGCAAGATTAATTTGAGTTCTCGATTGCTCAATTCAACCTGGCAATTAGACTGAGGATGATATGGTGATGCAATTATATGGTTAACATCATATTTAGCTAGAAGTTTACTGAAAGCACCATGAATAAAATGTGAACCACCATCAGTCATTAAGTATCTAGGGACTCCAAACCTCGGAAAAATAATTTCCTTAAGCATTTTAATAGAAGTGTTGTGATCAGCACTACTTGTTGGAATAGCCTCTCCCCACTTAGTAACGTAATCAACAACAACTAAAATATAAGTATATCCATTTGAGGAAGGAAAAGGTCTCATGAAGTCAAAACCCCAAACATCAAATGGTTCAATGGCAAGTGAATAATTCATAGGCATTTCCTGACGTTTACCAATGTTACCAACTCTTTGACATTCATTACATGAAAGGACATACTTACGAGCATCTTTGAAAAGAGTAGGCCAATAAAAACTAGATTGAATACCTTGTGTGCAGTTCTGTCACTAGCATGGTGTCCTCCATAAGGCTCGGAATGACACTTCCTTAAAATTTGTTCATGTTCATGCTCAAGTATACAACGTCTAATAACACCATCTACTCCTTCTTTATAAAGATGTGGGTCATCCCAAAAGTAATGTCGTAAATGATAAAATAATTTTTTTGTTTTGTTGATAGGTGAAACTAGGTGGACTATATTTACCAACAATATAATTAGCATAATCAGCATACCAAGGAGTACTGCGTGAAGTATTTATAGCAGCAAGTTGTTCATCAGGAAAATGATCATCAATAGGCAGTGGGTCATCAAGAACATTTTCCATTCTAGACAAGTTATCTGCTACAGGGTTTTCAACTCCCTTTCTATCAACAATATGCAAATCAAACTCTTGAAGAAAAAGCACCCACCTAATAAGTCTAGGCTTAGCATCTTTCTTTTCCATAAGGTATTTAATAGCAGCATGATCAGTGTGAATAGTTACTTTAGAATCAACGATATAAGATCTAAATTTATCACATGCAAAGACAACTGCTAAAAAAAATCCTTTTCAGTGGTGGCATAATTTCTTTGGGCAGCGTCTAGAGTTTTACTAGCATAATGGATAACATTCAATTTCTTGTCTACTCTTTGCCCTAGAACAGCATCAACAGCATAATCACTAGCATCACACATAATTTCAAATGGCAAGTTCCAATCAGGTGGTTGAACAATGGGTGTAGAAATCAAAGCTTTCTTAAGTATTTCAAAAGCTTCTACACAATCATCATCAAAAACAAAAGGAATATCTTTTTGAAGAAGATTAGTTAACGGCCTAGAAATCTTTGATAAAACGCCTATAGAAACCAGCATGACCAAGGAAACTTCTTATACCTTTGATATCTTTTGGGCATGGCATCTTCTCAATTGCGTCAACTTTAGCTTTGTCCACTTCAATACCTCGTTCAGAAATTTTATGCCCAAGTACTATGCCTTCATTCACCATAAAGTGGCACTTCTCCCAATTCAAGACAAGATTAGTTTCTTCACATCTCTGCAAAACTCGATCAAGGTTGCTCAAGCAATCATCAAAATAAGTCCCGTAAACGAAAAAATCATCCATGAAAACCTCAACAATCTTTTCACGAAAATCAAAGAATATAGCAGTCATACATCTTTGAAAAGTAGCAGGTGCATTGCATAAACCAAAAGGCATACGTCTATAAGCATATGTTCCAAAAGGGCAAGTAAAGGTAGTTTTCTCTTGATCCTCTTTTGACATAGGTATTTGAGAAAAACCAGAATATCCATCAAGAAAACAAAAGTGTGTGTGGTTAGATAATCTTTCCAGCATTTGATCGATCAAAGATAAAGGGTAGTGATCTTTCCTAGTAGCTTTGTTTAATTTCCTGAAATCAATCACCATCCTATAACTAGTTACTATTCTTTGTGGGATAAGTTCATTTTATCATTAGGAATGACAGTTATACCTCCTTTCTTAGGAACACAATGAACAGGACTTACCCATCTACTATCAGCAATAGGATAAATTATACCTGCCTCCAGAAGTTTTAGTATTTCAGTTCTTACCACTTCCTTCTTCTTAGGATTTAAACGGTGTTGATGATCAACGACAGGTTTAGCATCCAGTTCTATATTGATCCTGTGCTGACATAGAGTGGGACTAATGCCCTTAAGATCATCGAGAGTATATCCAATAGCAGCCCGGTGCTTCTTCAGAGTTTTCAGTAATCTCTTTTCTTCATGCTCTGAAAGGTTAGCACTGATAATAACAGGATATATCTTGTTTTCATCAAGGTAAGCATATTTCAAAGTGGCGGGTAAAGTCTTTAACTCAAACACGAGATCTCCCTTCGGTGGAGGAGGATCCCCTAAAATATCAACTGGTAAGTTGTGTTTAAGAATAGGTGTTTGTTTAAGAAATATGTCATCTATTTCATTTCTCTCATTCATATGCTATCATATTCATGGTCTAGTAAATATTTCTCTAACGGATCGGTTGGAGGTACGACAATAGAAGAAAGACCAATGATGTCATCTTTGTTGGGTAATTCTTTCTCATGTGGTTGTTTACTAAACTTAGAGAAATTAAATTCACGAGACACATCGCCAAAGCTTACTTTGACCTTCTCAGTAACACAATTAATTTCAGCATTAACAATATTCAGAAAAGGTCTACCAAATATAATGGGACAAAAGTTATCTTGTTTTGAACCAAGTACTAGAAAATCAGTGGGGTACTTGAATTTTCCACACAAGACGTCAACTTCTCTAACAATTCCAAGTGGTGTAATAGTGTCTCTGTTTGCAAGCTTAATAGTAACATCAATGTCTTTAAGTTCAGATGGTGCTATGTCATTCATAATTTCTTGATATAAAGTAAAAGGTATAGCACTAACACTAGCATCAATGTCACACAAACTATGATAACAATGATATCCAATTTTAATTGAAACCACGGGCATGCCAACAACTGGTTTATTCTTATCTAGTTCATCATGCGCATTTCTAGCAGGTTTTGCAATTCTAGCAGCTTCACCATAGAAGTAAATAACTTGACCATCAATGTTACCAACTAGAAGATCTTTAACCATAGAAATTTTAGGCTCAACATTTATTTGTTCAGAAGGTGTAGGTGTCTTAACATGAATCTTATTAACCACAGTTGTAGCTTTAGAGTGTTCCTTAATTCTAACACGGAAAGGTGGCCTCTCAATGTAAGCAGTAGGAACAATTGGATCAACATGGCTAACAGTTATTTCTTCCTTCTCAATTTTAATGGGTTTCTCTAATTGCCTTTCAATGGGTGGATGGTATTTACACCATTTCTCTTTAGGGAGATCAACATGAGTAGCAAATGATTCGCGAAAAGAAGCTACTATCTCAGAGTCAAGGCCATATTAATTACTCAACTTATAGCAAGCATCAGTTTCCGTAAAAGATTTAACACAATCGAACTTAAGCTTTATACCTGACTCTTTACCTTTGTCGAGTTCCCAATCTTTAGAGTTGCGCTTAATTCTTTCCAGAAGATCCCATTTAAATTCAATAGTCCTATTCATGAATGAACCAGTAGAAGAAGAATCGACTAGTACTTGATCATCATGAGAAAGCCGAGCATATTTTTTTTTGCATAATAGTGTTTCTTGAGATCTCATGGTTGGGGAAGGCATACATCATAGATTTAAGCCTCCCCCAAGCTTGAGCGATACTTTCTCCTTCACGAGGCAAGCAATTATAAATAAAGTTCCGATCACGATGAACTAGATGCATAAGATAAAACTTCTGATGAAATTCCAACTTCAAGCGATTCCAGTCCCATGATCCAATATCGCCCAATAACCTGTACCACATTAATGCCTTTCCCTCCAAAGATAAAGGGAAAACTTTCTTCTTAACTTTGTCTCCAGATAACCTTGCAAGCTAAAATAATCCACAAACTTCATCGACAAATATCAAATGATAATCAGGATGAGTCGTTCCATCATATGGATGAGATAAGAGTTTTTCACGCATACCAGAAGGAATATCATAATAAATATTTTTAGTAGGTTCAGTAGGTTGAGGAACAATTTCCTCATCTTTAGTTCGAGGTGAAGATGCCCCGAACAAGCCACTCAAAGGGTGACCATTCATAGCGACAAGCAACAGTAAATTTCAGCACGTATAGAAAATGTCTCCTTACCAATTCCACTTACCAAAGGTGCTTCACTCCCTGGCAGCGGCGCCAGAAAAGAGTTTTGATGACCCAAAAGTATAGGGGATCAATCGTAGTCCTTTAGATAAGTAAGAGTGTCAAACCCAACAAGGAACAGAAGGAAATGGCAAGCGGTTTTCGGCAAGGTATTCTCTGCAAGTGCTGTAAGTAACGATAGTAGATAGTTTTGTAGGAAGATAATTCGTAACAAGTGACAAGTAACAATAGTAGCAAAGGTGCAGCAAGGTAGCCCAATCCTTTTTGTAGCAAAGGACAGGCCTGAAAATACTCTTATATTAAGCAAGTGCTCCCGAGGACACATGGGAATTTATGTCTAGTCATGTTCATCATGTTGAGTTGATTCGTGTTCGCTACTTTGATAATTTGATATGTGGGTTGGTGCTAAGGTGTTGTTCTTACTTGAACTAACAACCTACTTATGATTACCCCTTCTCGAAAGCATCCGCAACTTCGAAAGAAGAATTAAGATAAATCATAGCATGAAACATGTGGATCCAAATCAGCCCCTCATGAAGGAACGTATAAACTGGGTTTAAGCTTCTGTCACTCTAGCGACCCATCATCTACTTGTTACTCCACAATGACTTCCCTTAGGCCCATAACATGGTGAAGTGTCATGTAGTTGACGTTCACATGACAGCACTAAGAGAAGTAACAACATACATATCATCAAAATATCGAACGAATACCAACTTCACATGATTACTTATAACAAGACTTCTCCCATGTCCTCAGGAACAATAGTAACTACTCACACCCCATCAACATGTTCAAGATCAGAGGTGCAATAATAATAATTAAGGATCTGAACATAATGTCTTCCACCAAGTAATCCAACAAGCATCAACTACAAGATGTAATCAACACAACTAGTAACCCACAGGTACCAATCTGAGGTTTTGAGACAAAGATTGAATACAAGAGATGAACTAGGGTTGGAGATGAGATGGTGCTGGTGAAGATGTTGATGAGGATTGGTCCTCCCACGAAGGAGGAAGCGTTGGTGATGACGATGACTTTGATCTCCCCCTCTCGGAGAGGAATCCCTAGGCAGAATCTGACTGCCGGAGTGCAAAAGGGCCTCTGCCCAGGTTTCCGCCTCGAGACAGCGACGCTTCGTCCTAAAAGGTTGCTTATGATTTTTTTGTATGGTAAAACACACCATATAGGAGAAGAGGGTCGTCGGGAGGCCAGCCAGGGGCCCACAAGCCATCAGGGCGCGGCCTAGGGGCGCCCTGTTGGCTTGTGCCTGGCTGGTGGCCCCCCTGTGGTATATTTTTGGCCCAGAAATTTTTATATATTCAATAAAAATTCCCCATGAAGTTTCAGGTCATTTGGAGTCGGGTGATTTTTCTGCCTTTTCTCGGTTTTCAAGTCTAGAATTTCAGTTTCCAGATAATTCCCTCTTTGTGATGTACCTCGCATATTCAGAGAGAAGGAACATAAGAATTGTATGATAATAGGTAATAATGGATAAGAATAATGTAAATATGAATAAGTCGCCAGGCTGGTTGTCTACATCGACGAGGTGGCGAGCGGGCAGGCGGATAGGTGGAACCAGTCGGGGCGTGTGGCAGCGTGGGGGGATTTACAACACCTTTAACGACACCCGTCCCATGGCATGGCAAAAGAATAGAAGGTAGCTGGGCGGATGGCACAGAAGGAGATGCAATCCTTGTCGGGAAACATCGCTAGCTTGACACCTCACGGCGCATTCAATGCGCCTGTCCTAGTTTGTCAGGGTTAGGTATTTCCCTCTACCACCTCTGCTGACACTCTGGCAGAGAGCAGTATCCACTGTTTACCAGATGTAATGACCATTTTGCCATTGTGGTAACCCCTTGTCTATAAAAGGAGGCCCGTGGCTACGTTTACAAAGGTCGACACCCTGATCATTCTACACGCGTAGCTGCACACCCGAGGCACCTCATGTCGGTGTTGTTGCGCCCTGTATTGTGAACGCTCATGAATCACAAGAACACAGGATGTAGGGTTTTATGCTTCGGCGGCCCGAACATGTCTAAACCCCTGTGTATGCAGGAATCAGTGATGATCTTTGCATGTTAGAGACCTACCTGCCTGATCACAAAGGGTCCTTGCCGGTCCCATAGATTGTCGTTCCCCGACAGCCCCCAAGGGACGGCTCAGTAAGATAAGTAGTGACCTGGGTCTTCAAGAAATGACTTGTAATTTGTGAGAACTGATTGTAGCCCCCAAGGACTGGGTTGTTATGAGAATAACTAGCCGGTGCTTTAAGACGTCTGGAATCATTCTAATAAAGAAAAATGCAACTTGTAGCCCCCAAGGGACGGCTCATCTCTTTGAGATGGTCGGGTCTTCTCATAAAGGAAAAGAATAACTTGCATCAGCCCGCAAGTGCCATGTAGAATGCTTGCAACTACATGGGACTTAAAACATAGAGCAAAAAAAATTGTATTGTAGCCTCCAAGTGATGGGTCATCTTCTTGCGGTGGCTCAGGGCTTGTAAACTGTCGCTAATGTCTTATAATGTGTAGGATATGTTGGCTGAAGCCGAGTCGTCTGTGGCCGGCTTGCAAAAGAGGCTTAAGAAGGAGAAAGAGCTCAAAAAAGGAGCTAAGAAGCTGGCGGCTGATCTCCAGAATTCATTGTGCCTATCAACTGAGATGTTGCATAAGACCAAGGCTGATTTTGAGCAAGAAAAAGCCACTCTACAGAAACATGCAAAAGATGCTGAAAAAAGACTTGGCCCGGTGACTGAGGAGTTGAAGACTCTGTAGCAGCACATCACCTACATGACCCTGGCCATCTTTGGTACCTTAAAATAGTGACATAGTTATAATCTGGGTTGAATTTTTTGTTGGCTTACCGATATGCTTCTCTTGTACACAGGTAGAAGAAGCGACAATGCTATTCAACAGCCTATAGTGAACTTGAAAGCCATATTCACATACCTAGAACAGATGTTCACATGATGTGTTTATGCAATAATTGCTATGAAAAATGTCACAACGCCCCCTCTCTGGCTCAAAGATATGATCAACGACTTCTCTACTATTCCTCAGCAAATTCAGGAGCTCAAGAAATTGGCGGCTCGAGCTGGGGCCAACGCGGCGCTTGCTCGTGCGAAGGCTTATTTGCCGGAGATGGAGCTGGCTCAAATGGAAGGCAGGTTCCTGGAATTCAAAGTTGATGGCTCAAAATTTTCTGAGAAGGACTATGCACAGTGCGTGAAGGAGATCCGGATGCTGGCAACTCAACTTTCTGAAGAACTCGACTTGTCAAAATACCAACCTGGCTACACAGCCGAGAACAAGCGCCCCGCCTGATTATAAGTCCTTCGAGCTTATTCCTCCACACCGTAAGCAAAACTTTGCCCCTGATGTTGACCCGTCTATTATCATCCGTGAAGACTCAATTTTACAAGCCTTGACAACTATCGAGTGGACGCAAAGGGACCCCCAGACCGATCAAGAGGAGCCTGCTCAAGTTGACCGAAAAGTCGCTGGTGCAGAGGACCAGTAGGAAGATGTCAACCCAGAGGTTTCGAGGGCCGACACATAGGAGTAGTCGTCCTGCTTAAAAAAAATGATGATTTTGTGGCCCAAATTGGGCTTGTAATAGGAGCAGCAAAACACTTGGTCATCTGCAGTGCCATCGTGCACTTTGATACTTTGAATTGTCATCTTTTGGAAGGAATGAGCCGGTTGTTGCAGCTGTTTGCATATGTTTGTCTTTATTTTTTGTTCTTCATGAACGAGCTGGCTGTTTACAGCTTACCATAAGCCGGCATCATGGCGCCGCTCATTATAGATACCCGCAAAGTACCAAGTCTAGCAATTGGTTGTCATGCGACCCAGTATGCCATCTGTTTGAAGAGGCTGAAAATAATAACCCGGAGTGTTGTTGACTCGGAAAATGATGATAATATAATTATTCATGTAAAACAAAATATAAATATATATAATATTGAACATAAATAAGTTGCATAAGTTTTTAAGCCGGTTTTTGAGGCTTGATATTAGACCGGCGTTCGAGGCTCAAGTCTTGCTTCAATGAAGCGGGCATGATAGCCCTTGGTTTATCCTTGCTTTCTGTAAGCCGGCTCTCACGCGACTTAAGTCGGTGTTTTAAGCTTGACAAGTTCAGGGTCCATATGGACTGACTTATCAAGAGTACGACGGGTTACCTTTTCGGAGTAGCATCAAGCAGATAGGCAGGTTTAACCAAGTTATTAATGGCATATGCTGGGTCAAAAGGGATGTTAATAGCTAAACTCGATGAGTTGGAAGCTCCCAAGTGACCTATGATCAAAGAAAAAAGACACATCCGTAAATTTTGGAATGAAACAACACAAACCCTGAGTTTTGAGGGTGCTGGCTTTATATATATACATGAGTATGTACAATGAGTTGGAGCCAGTGGCCCTAAGTGTAATAAGGCTGAAGATGAGCAATATTCCAAGGCCTGTTGGTTTCCTCCTCAGAGGTACGTGATTTTTTGTGTTCACGTATGTTGACAAGATAATATGACCCATTGTTGAGGTTCTTGCTGACGACAAAAGGACCTTCCCATGGTGGTGATATCTTATGCATGCATGTTTGGTCTTGAATCAAACGAAGCACTAAGTCACCTTCCTGGAAAGTCCAACTGCGAACTCTGCGGCTATGATAGCGACGTAGGTCTTGCTGATAGATAGCTGATCGTGCTGCTGCAAGATCACGTTGTTCCACCAACGCATCCAGAGACTCCTGACGAGCTTGTTCATTATCCGCTTCGACATAGGCGGCAACCATGGGCGAGTCGTGATGGATGTCACTTGGCAAAACAGCTTCTGCTCCATAGACTAGGAAAAATGGTGTGTAACCCGTGGATCTGTTGGGAGTAGTCTGTATGCTCCAAAGCACTGTGGGGAGTTCCTCAACCCAGCAGCCAGGAGTTCATTCTAGTGGAACTACAAGTCTGGGCTTGATTCCACATAGTATCTCCTGATTAGCTCGCTCAGCTTGTCCATTGGACTATAGATGTGCAACGGAGGATACATTGTCTTTGATGATGTTGTGTGGTAGAACTGCTCCATTGCTCCCTTGGATAAATTGGTGCCATTGTCTTTGATGATGTTGTGTGGATAGCCAAAGCAAAAATTGGTTTTTTCAGGAATTTGATTGCTGTCTCTGCATCACAATTGATGATTGGCTCTGCTTCGACCCACTTGATGAACTTATCAAACGCCACCATAAGGTGGGTCTTCTTATCTGAGGATGTCTTGAACGGGCCAACCTTGTCTATCCCCCATACAGCAAACGGCCAAGTGATTGGAATCATCTGTAATTCTTGAGCCGGTACATGAGCTTGTCGTGCAAATTTCTGACAACCATCGCACTTCCACACAATGTCTTCTGCATCTGCATGAGCTGTCAGCCAATAAAAACCGTGTCGAAAAGCCTTGGCCACCAGTGATCTTGAGCCGGCATGATGACCATAGTCACCTGTGTGGATTTCATTGATAATCTCATGGCCTTCTTCAGGAGAAACACACTGGTAATACTTTGTCGGTGTAACTCGCCATTGACGATAATCATGGACTTGGAATGTGTGATAATTAGTCGGGCGATGCTTTCCTCATTTGGGAGCTCGCCACGAGTCAGATAAGCCAGATAAGGAACTGTCCAATCAGGAATAGCATGAAGAGCATCCACCAGCTGTGCAACCGGGTCAAGAACAGCGATATATTCTTCTGATGGCAACATAACGGAAGGATTATGAAGGACATTGAGGAAAACATTTGGAGGGACCGGCTTACACTGAGAATCCAAACACGATAAAGCGTCAACAACTTCGTTGAGCTGGCGATCAATATGATCAACATGGTAACCCTTAAAATGACCAGCAATGATGGCGACTGTGCTCCAATAAGCTGCCATAAGGGGGTCCTTTGAGTCCCAAGGCCCAGATACTTGCTGAACGACCAAATCTGAGTCGCCCAAACATGTGACCCGACTTAAATTCATTTCCTTAGCCATACGAAGCCCATGGAGGAGGGTCTCATATTCAACTGCATTGTTAGTACAGGGTAACATGAGCTTTAAAACATAACAAAATTTATCACCTCGTGGAGAAGATATGACAACTCCAGCCCCCGAGCCTTCCAATTGTCTGGAACCATCGAAGTGTATCATCCAGTACATGTTATCTGGCTTTTCCTCAGGTAATTGCAACTCAGTCCAATCATTGATGAAATCCACCAATGCCTGAGATTTGACTGTCGTTTGAGGCACTTCAAATGATGTGGTGCAAGCCCGATTGCCCATTGAGCGACCCGGCCAATAGCTTCCCGATTCCGTATAATGTCCCCTAGTGGAGCTAAACTGACCATAGTAATCGGGTGTTCCTGGAAATAGTGCATCAATTTGCGAATAGCCATGAATACACCAAATACCAGTTTTTGCCAGTGTGGATATCGCTGTTTGGACTCTTCAAAACTTCACTGATATAAAAAACTAGCCTTTGTACTGGATATTCCTTCCCGACCTCCTTCCGTTCCACGACGACTGCCACACTCACCGCCTTATTATTGGCAGCAATGTACAGGAGCATAGGATCTTTATCAAGTGGGGCGGCCAGGATGGGCGGTTCAACCAATTGTTTCTTAAGGGCTTCAAAGGCTTTGTCTGTAGCATCACTCTAGACAAAATTGTCTAGTTTTTTCAATAATTGGTAGGGGGGATTGCCTTCTCACCGAGGCGGCTTATGAGCCGGCTTAAGGTGGCGATATGACCCGCCATACGTTGGACTTCATTGATATTGATTGGCTTAGCAAGCGAGGTCACCACCTTGATTTTGTCCGGATTAGCCTCGATGCCACGTTCATACACCAGAAAACCCAGCAACTTGCTTGCAGGGACACTAAAAACGTACTTGGACGGGTTAAGCTTCATCTTGTAAACCCGGAGAATGTCAAAAGTCTCCTTGAGGTCATCCAACAGAGTCTCCTTCTTCTGGGACTTGACCACAATATCATCAACGTAAGCATGAACATTGCACCCGATCTGGTTGTGAAGACAATTTTGTACGCAACGCTGAGAAGTAGCCCCCACGCTCTTAAGTACAAAAGGCATAAACACATAGCAGAAAGCTCCAAAAGTTGCGATGAAAGCCGTCTTTTGCTGATCCTCAACGTCCATCTTGATCTGGTGATAACCGGAGTGAGCATCTAGGAAACACAAGCTTTCACAACCAGTGGTGGAGTCAATAATCTGATCAATGCGAGGAAGAGCAAACAGGCCCTTAGGACAAGCCTTATTAAGATCTGTGTAGTCAACACACATACGCCAAGTGTCGTTTTTCTTCAAGACAAGCACTAGATTTGCCAACCACTCAGGGTGGAAAACTTCGACAATGAAGCCGGCACCTAAGAGCCAGGACACTTCTTCTCCAATAGCCTTTCGTCTCTCCTTGTTAAAACAACAAAGGTATTGCCGAACAGGTTTCATCTTGGGATCCATATTGAGGTGGTGATCAGCGAGTTCTCTCGATACACCAGGCATGTTAGAGGGTTTCCATGCAAAAATGTCCTGATTCTCACGGATGAACTCGATGAGCGTGCTTTCCTATTTGGGATCCATGCATGTCCCAATGGTGAATTGCTGGGACGAATCTCCTGGAGTGAAATCAACCTGCTTGGTGTCATTGGCCGGCTTGAATTCGAGCAGGGGTCAGACTCCGTGGTGGGCTTTTTAAGGGGCGTCATGTCTGCCAGGTCAACATTAGCTATGTAAAATTTCAACTCTTCCGCTGCACAAGCTGACTCGGCATAGGCTGCATCTCCCTCCTCGCACTCCGGAATGATTTTCTGGTTGCCATCAACTGTGATGGTTTCATTTGGCCCGGGCATCTTAAGCTTGAGATAGACATAACAAGGTCGTGCCATGAAGCGGGCATAAGCCGGTCGTCCAAAGAGGGCGTGATAAGGGCTCTTGATTTTGACCACCTCAAAAGACAGAGACACACATCTGTAGTTAAACTCCATGCCAAAAGCAACTTCTAGCTTGATTCGCCCAATTGGATATGACGACTTCCCAGGAACGATCCCGTGAAAGACTATGGAGGAGGGTTGCAGTTGTTGCTACGGCGGGTTCATCCATCTGAATGTGTCATAATATAAGATATTAATGTTGCTTCCCCCGTCCATGAGTACCTTCGTTAGTGTATAACCTCCAGTTTGAGGTGCCACCACTAGAGCGAGACCGCCCGGATTATCAACCCGGGGAGGATGATCATCTCCGCTCCATGTTATTGGTTGCTCTGACCAGTTTAAGTATGTGGGGACAGCCAGCTCGACCATATTGATAGCTCTCCATTGAACCTTGCGATCGCACTTGCAAGTACTAGTTGTGAATACGTGATACTACACACTGCTCAACTGTTTAGAGTTGGTCTGAAAACCAGCTTCATTGCTATGTTGCTGATTACCTTGCCCGGAACGATGATTTCCACTGCCATTATTGACAGAATCCTGGAAACCAGCCCCCGAGCTGCCTGATCCATGGAAACCAGAATTCGCGAAACCTCCGGGTGAGCCGGCTCCTAGGAAACCGGCCCTAGACCCGCCAGTGTCGGGTCGGCCCTGATGTCCACCACCACCGCCTCCGTGGTGATTCTGATAAGCTTGATTGCGAAACTCCTGCATGATGAAGCAGTTTTCCCACGAGTGGTTGGTCGGCTTATCTGGGAAACTATGTTTGGGACAAGGACTTTTAAGTGCTTCCTCATAATTACAAGGCTTGTTCCCATTATAAGACCTGCCGGAATTGTTGTTTCGTCGCTGACCCTTGAAGCTAGTGTTGGCGACAAAATCCGACCCTCCCTCTGGATGCTTGCGCTTAGCATTGTTGCCTTGATTTCCATGATTTCCATTATGCCCTGAGTTGTTCTGCTGGTGAACCTTTCCGCCATCGTTTTTCTTTCCTTTGCCAGACTTGTCATCGTCAAAACTAGGATCTTTAGTGTTGTCTGATTCAACATACCTAGTAAGGACATCCATGAGGTCTCCCATGTCTTGAACCTTCTGCTTAAGGTGCCCAAGCCTCTGGACGAGAGGCTGGAAGTGACAGTTCTTCTCCAGATTTAAGACAGCCTAGGCAGCTGTTATACTGTCAGAGGGCAGTGTTGTCCGCCAGCGTGGAGCATGGGGCTTCCACTTGGGCGTGGGAGGGAACCCCTCCGCGTCCTCGGGGAGCTCCGTGCGTATATAGCCCACTCATTATTACGTGAGACTGTCACGAGTAGAACCCGCGGAGGTGCTGGATGTTCCAGGCATTCTGGATGGGGATGCCGTCTTGAGTCTCCAGACGCACGGTGCCAGGTCTGGAGACGCGGGCGACCTTGAACGGGCCCTCCCACATGGGCGAGAGCTTGTGCAAGCCATCCCTGGAGAGGACCCGCCTCAGGACGAGGTCTCCAACTTCGAGGGTCCTGGAGCGGATGTTACGGCAATGGTAGCGCCGCAGTGCCTGCTGGTACCTAGCTGCTCGGAGCGAGGCTCGACGCCGGGCCTCTTCCCCGAGCACGAGGTCCGTCCCCCGCGAGGCATCCTGACGCTCCTCGTCAAATGCCAAAACCCGCGGGGAACTGTGCTTGACTTCGTGCGGGAGGACGGCCTCGGCTCCGTAGACGAGGAAGAAAGGGGTCTCACCGGTGGGCTTAGTCGCAGTGGTGCGGATAGACCACAACATGGACTGAAGCTCGTCGGCCCAACCCTTGCCGCATGCCTCAAGCTTCTTCTTGAAGCTCCTTGCCTTGAGGCCCCGTAGGACCTCCGCGTTGGCGCGCTCTGCCTGACCGTTGCTCTATGGGTACGCCACCGAGGCATAGCATATCTGCGTTCCAAGGTTAGCGCAATAGGTCCTGAAGAGGTTACTTGTGAACTGCGAACCGTTGTCTGTGATGATGTGGTTGGGGACGCCGAAGCGGCTCACGATGCCCCTGATGAACTTGATGGCTGATCCGGCAGGGATGTTGCAGACGGGCTCCACCTCCGCCCACTTGGTGAACTTGTTGATGGCGACGTAGAGGTAGCGGTACCCGCCTGCTGCCCGCGGGAAGGGTCCCAGTATATCCAGCCCCCAGACCGCGAAGGGCCAGGAGAGCGGGATGGTCTGGAGGCCTTGCGCAGGCTGATGAATTTGCTTGGCGTGGAACTGACAGGCCTCGCAAGACCGGACCAGCTCGGTGGCGTCATTGAGCGCCGAGGGCCAGTAGAAGCCAGTGCGAAACGCCTTCCCTACAAGGGTGCGTGACGAGGAGTGATGCCCGCAGTCTCCCCCATGGATGTCAGCCAGCAGCTCGCACCCCTGCTCCCTGGATACGCACCGCAACGCGACGTCGTTCGGGCGCCTGCGGTACAGCTCGCCGTCTCGAAGACAATAAGCCGTGGCATGTCGTTCCACGCACTCCGCGTCTTCCTCCTTTTCGGGTAACGTGTTGTGAAGCAGGTATGCCTTGAACTCCTGTGTCCAGTCATCGACTTGGTGCTCCAGCGCCAGGAGCAACCGGGCTCCTGAGACTGGACCACAAGTTGGAGCTCCTGAGGGTGGTGCTGGGGGCAACTCTTCATTCCGCGACGCCTGATCCCCTGGTGCGACACCAAGAAACCGAGCAGTTTGCCCGACGGGACCGCGAAAACACACTTCTCGGGGTTGAGCTTCAGGTTCACCCGCCTCAAGCTGGCGAACGTCTCCTCCAGATCCTCGATCAAGGTCTTGGCTTCTCGCGAGTTGACCACAATGTCGTTGACATAGGCTTCCGCGTTCCTCCTGAGCTGTGGCCCCAGGGCGATGTGCATCAGCCGCTGGAAGGTCGCGCCCGCGTTCCGCAGCCCGAAGGGCATGCAAGTGTAGCAGAACACACCGCACGTGGTGAGGAAGGCTGTCTTCTCAACATCCTCCACCACCATCTTGATCTGATGGTAGCCCGAGAAGGCGTCCAGGAAGCACAGGAGGTCGCATTCGGCGGTGGAGTCCAGGATCTGGTCGATGCGGCAGCGGGAAAGGGTCCTGAGGGCATGCCTTGTTGAGGCTCGTGAAATCGACACACAGGCGCTCCTTCCCACACTTCTTCGGGACGACCACCGGGATGGCGAGCCATTCCGGGTACTGCGCCTCTCGGATGACCCCTGCCTCTTTCAGTTTGCCAACCTCTTGGGCAATGAACGCCTGCTTCTCTTGAGCCTGCCTCCTCGCCTTTTGCTTCACCAGTCGCGCGTTGGGACATACCATGAGATGGTTCTCGATCACATCCCTCGGGACTCCCACCAGGTCAGATGCGTTCCACCCGAACGCATCTTTGTTCGCGCGGAGGAAAGCTATCAGCGCCTCCTCTTGCTCCCGAGGCAGGCCGGCGCCGATAGTGAAGGTGAGGCCAGGATTCTCGTCGCCCACAGGCACCTGCTTCATCTCAGCCCGGTTCTGAGAGAACAATTGCTTCTTCTTCGTCGACGCGACGTTAGCGACGTCCTCAACGCCTTCCGAGGCATGTGCGGCGCCACCCGTGCTGGGGCGCGCCGCGGCTGCAGCTTTGTAGGCGAGCTTGAGTGCGTGGGCCGCGTCCTTGGTGTCTCCGGCGACGGAGAGGATGCCGCTGCTCCCGGGCATCTTGATGACGTTGTAGCCCGGGTGCGTTGCCGCCATGAACTGGGCGAGGGCGGGGTAGCCAAGTATCGCTTTGTAAGGGAGGTAGATGTGGGTGACGTCAAAGTCGATCTGCTCGGTGCGGTAGTTGGAGCGCGTGCCGAAAGTGACGGGGAGGCGCACCCGCCCCAAGGAGGCGAAGAAGCCCCCAGCCACCCTGGAGAAGGGACTTGAAGGTGCGAGCTGACCTTGAGGCACCTGTAGTGCGTTGAAGGTCTCCACGGAGAGGACGTTGAGGCCGGTCCCGCCGTCTATGAGGGTTCTGGTGACCGCCACCCGGTTTATGGTTGGCGTGCACAGCATGGGGAGCGCACCGGCGGCGGCCGTTGTTCTGGGGTGATCGTCGGGGCCGAAGGTGATGTCGGTCTCTGGCCACGCTCGGTGCTGCGGGGTCTCGAACGGTGGCCGGATCGCGCCTGCCTGGCGGAGGAACCGCTTGACCTGGCGGTTGGAGGCGGGTGCCTGTGATCCGCCGAGGATGCAAGCGACCGCCGGGCCGACCCTGCGAGTCGGGGCGCCGCCGCGCACCATGGGCTGCCCTACCTCAGGGGTTGCGTCGGCCATCGACGCGACGGGGCGAAGAAGAAGCGAAGCTTGCTGAAGACTTCGACACGCCCCCTACCTAGCGCGCCAAATGTCGGATTTCGGGCTCCGCAAAACCCTAAGGAATTCAAACCCAGGGGCGTGTGCGAAGGTTCCCCCAACAGCTTCGCCCCCTCCAAGCTCACAACACAATAACCCCGCTCGATGGCGAGGAAGACGAAGGCACACAAGAGTTTACCCAGGTTCGGGCCGCTGCGAAGCGTAAAACCCTACTCCTGCCTTTGGTGGATTGCCTCGCGAGGAGGTTTGTGGATGAACTAGTACAGCGGTGTGTTCGCGGGGTGGTTCCCCTCTCTTTCTACCGAGCTACCTAGCCTCTACTTATAGCGGCCCGGGTCCTCTTCCCTTATCGCAATGGCGGGAAGGGATCCCACAATGGCCAAATTCGAAGGGGGACAGGAGGTACACCCTATCCTGACGAAAGGTGGTGTTCGCCTGCAAAGTAGTCGACGGTGATGCAATGGTGGGCTCGGTGATGACGTCCGTCCTGCGGGGCTTGGGGTCTTGGTCTTGTTGCACCGAAGTGGAAACCTTTGGGGGCGCTTTTGGAACCCGCGTGCGTCCCTGCCTCCTTTGCACCAAAGGCGAAACTGTCCCCTCTGGCGTACTGGCGCTCGCCAGGCCGGGCTGGCGTCACCCTTGGCCTCCTGAGGCCGTGTGTTGCATAGGAGTCTCCTGATAGAGGCGAGGGTGTCCCGATCTTTCGATGAGATGATAACTATTGATTTGGTGGAGACGACTTTGACGATCCGACTACAAACGTGCACGACGTTGCGCCTTAGCAATCGCTAAACCAATCTCCAAGAGTTTATTGACCACGCCGGAGCACGATCAACCTGACCACGAAGGTCTATTCCTGCATGCAATCGAAGAACAAGCAAGAATATGATAATGCAATCTGAATATTGCGAATATAGATGAAGTATTGATAAAGGTGGGGATCCGAAAGCGGTCTTGGTCTGGTCGTTGGACACAAACGAAGTACACGAAGTTGCAATGGCTAACTTTTAACTAAACAAATCCCAAAGGAAAAGCTACTAGATTGATCTACTTATATAGGAGCAAGGGGTGGCGGCCGAGGAGGTGGGAGGACGTCCCAAGACAGCCTAAAACTAACCCTGGGTCGTACAAGGCCCATGGGCCCAAGTGGAGGTGATGCAACACCTTTGGACTTGTAGTTTGACTCGGATTCTGCTGCAACGTCAGATTGTTTCATCAATATCTCCACGCTCCGGACGAATTTTAAGGCGATTCCAACTGGGATGGAACTCATATTAAATATACTTTCCACCAAAAAACGAATCACCCAATTTGGAGTTCGGATGAAAAAGTTCTTGTCGTTTTGAGACAGGTGTGTCTGTGCAGTCCGAATCTGAGTCCAGAACGTGAGAGACTTGGACTCTATCTTCTCTTGGCCTAAAAGTGACATGAGAGAACTTCTTGAACAGCACCTAATTATTTCCTTTGATGTGAGAGGACCTCTTGAATAGCACCCAACCATTTTCTCTTCCTTTATCATCACACGTGGTTCATACAAGTGTTCGGCCATTCTGCATTTAGGCATAAAATAAAAATAGGTGAAGTATTTTTGTTCCGGATAACATAAATAAATTATTGCATAATTCTTATAAAAAATCACCTCACAAATATGCATGTATGCAATATTTTTGGTCGTATCTAAGGTAGTCATGTCCTCATCATCTCTGCCGCTCAGGATGGGACCTGGGGAGGCCTGCCTCCCCGCGGGTCGTGGCGTTGTTTCCCTCGCAAGCTCAGGGGCCTCGCGAGGGCCTCGTGTTGGGCGTGGCCGTGCTGGGCCATACTTGGTCATCGAGGTGGGCCACGCCTTGAGCCGCAGGCAGGCAAGTCTGGGTACCCTGGTATCCAGAACGCCGACACTGCCCATTCGGGTCGGGTGCTCATGGGAGCGGCTTCCCATGGGTCGGATTGCCTGGTTGACATGTGACTATCATTTATGGTGGAGTAGACTTTGACGATCTGACTACGAACATGTGATGACGTCGCGCCTTAGCAATCACTAAACCAACTCCGAGAGGTTATTGACCACGCCGGAGCATGATCAACCTGACCACGAGGGTCTGTTTCCTGCATGCAAACGAAGAACAAGCAAGAAACTGGAATTACAGTCTGGATATTGCTAATATAAGAGGAAAGTTTTATTGATGAAAGTGGGGTTATGTGACGTCTTGATCTGGTCATAGAACACAAACGAAGGACGCGAAGTGTCAGCTATGGAGAACTTTTAATCTGACCAAAACCCAAGTCTAAAAGGCGCCCTAAGGTTTGTATATATGGGGAATAGAGGGGGATTTCGTGACCCCTTGGAGGAGGGGCCCGAAACCAACCCTAACTCAGTTTCCCCACACATACGGACTCTAAAAACAGCCTATAATGTGGTATTTCGAAATTACATGGGACTGGCCCAAAAATAAGGTGGCGCGGCACCTAGAATAGCATATGGACAAAATTTATGAAGTGGCATCTTGAATATTTCGTCCAAGCCTTCATGCTCTCATTATGGTGGCTTCAAAGTGCGGAAATTACCACTGGAAACTTCATTGTTCTTTCCCGCGCGTGCACCTTCTTCTCCATGCTTGTTCCTGCTCCAATGGTCATCCTTCTTGTCCATGCTAGGTCCTTCATTCATAAGTAAAACAAAAGTATCTAATTTAGGCAGCATCATATGTTCATGAACATTAGAAGGATTTCCAAGAAATGAAAGTACCTGGAGCTCTAGTAATTGGTCCAGTATGTATAACAGCAGGGGCTTTGGGTGTAACATTAGTAGGCACATCCTCATCATCCTCCCCTTCTTGAAATAAAGCCATCCTCGATGGAAGCTCATCTTCCTCACCCAAATAAGGCTTCAAATATGCAATGTTAAATGTGGGAGTAACCCCAGACTCTGCAGGCAGCTCAAGTTTATATGCATTATCATTTATTTTCTCTAACACCTTAAAAGGACCATCAGCACGTAGCATTAGCTTTAACTTGCGCAAATCGGGAAATCTATCCTTGCACAAATGTAACCAAATAAGATCTCCATGTGCAAAGACAACATGTTTTCTATCCTTACCTTCAGCAAGTTTGTATTTAGCTTTCATACGCTCAATGTTTTCCTTAGTTACCTCATGCATTTTTAGGATCAATTCAGCACGTTGTTTAGCATCAAAATTTACCTTCTCCGAAGATGGAAGAGGCAACAAATCAATAGGTGCATGAGGTATGAAACGATTATAAGCAAATTCAATATGAGGCAAGTATTCTTCCCACATTTTCAAGTTATTCTTCAAAACTGCCCTAAGCATAGTAGACAATGATCTATTGACTACTTCAGTTTGTCCATCCGTTTGGGGGTGACATGTAGTACTAAAAAGCAGTTTAGTCCCCAACTTATCCCATAAACATCTCCAAAAGTGGCTAAGAAATTTGGCATCACGATCTGAAACAATTGTATTTGGCACACCATACAAGCGAATAATTTCACGAAAGAACAAATCAGCAACATTATCAGCATCATCACTTTTATGACATGGTATAAAGCGTGCCATTTTTGAAAATCTATCCACGACAACAAATATGATATCCCTCCCCTTCTTTGTTCGAGGTAAATCTAAAACAAAGTCCATAGATATATCCTCCCAAGGAACACTAGGTACAGGCAAAGGCATATATAAACCATGAGGATTGATTCGTGACTTAGCTTTTTGACATGTAGTGCAGCAAGCAACAAAACGCTCAACATCCCGTCGCATCTTTGGCCAAAAGAAATGTGTAGCAAGTACGTCCTCCGTCTTCTTCATGCCAAAGTGTCCCATTAATCCTCCTCTATGCGCCTCCTGCAACAAATAAAGACGAACGGAGCTAGCTGGAATGCATAGCTTATTAGCACGGAACACAAATCCATCATTAATGACGAACTTGTTCAATGTTCTCCCTTCTTTACTATTTTGCAACACATCTTTAAATTCAACATCATGCACATATTGATCTTTGATGGTCTCAAACCAAATATTTTAAAGTCAAGTTGTGAAAGCATAGTATAATGACGAGATAATGCCTCAACAATAACATTTTCTTTTATCTTCTTGTGTTTAATGACATAAGGGAAAGTTTCAATGAATTCTACCCATTTAGCATGTCTACGGTTCAATTTTGCTTGACTTTTAATATCTTTCAAAGATTCATGATCAGAATGTATAACAAATTCTTTGGGCCATAAATAATGTTGCCATGTTTCCAAAGTCCGAACAAGAGCATATAATTCCTTATCATAAGTAGAATAATTCATACTAGGCCCACTCAATTTTTTAGAAAAGTATGCAACAGGTTTACCATCTTGTAATAACACACCTCCTAATCCAATTCCACTAGCATCACATTCAAGCTCGAACGTCTTATTAAAATTAGGAAGTTGGAGTAAGGGAGCATGTGTTAACTTATCTTTCAATACCGTGAAGGCTTCTTCCTGTGCGGTACCCCAAGAAAAAGGAACATCCTTCTTTGTAAGCTCATTGAGAGGTGCAGCAATGGTGCTAAAATCTCTCACAAAATGCCTATAGAAACCAGCGAGGCCAAGAAAACTCCTCACTTGTGTGACCGTTTTGGGCTGCGGCCAACTCTCAATAGCTATAAAAGGTGCACTTCCCAATGTTACCAAACAAACGTGCATCACGTAGAGCAATAAAAACAGCACTAAAATGTTCCAGGTGTTCCTCCAAAGGTCTACTATAAATTAGTATATCATCAAAATAGACTACCACAAATCGTCCAATGAAAGCGCGTAAAACCTCATTCATTAATATTATGAAAGTACTAGGTGCATTAGTTAACCCAAAATGCATGACTAACCACTCATATATTCCAAACTTAGTTTTAAATGTTGTTTTCCATTCATCTCCCAATTTCATACAAATTTGATGGTATCCACTACACAAATCAACTTTGGAAACAATTGTAGAGCCACTTAATTCATCAAGCATATCATCTAGCCTAGGAATAGGATGGCGATAACGAATAGTAATATTATTAATGCCTCTACAATCAACACACATACGCGATGTACCATCCTTTTTCGGCACTAGAATAATAGGAACAGCAGAAGGACTAAGGGATTCGCGTATATAACCTTTGTCGAGCAGCTCCTGTACTTGACGCATAATCTGCTTCGTGTCCTCTACATTGGTATGGTATGGCGCACGGTTGGGTACCGATGCACCAGAAATTAATCAATCTGAAGCTCAATCCCTCTAATAGGTGGTAATCCCGATGGCACATCTTGTGAAAAGACGTCAGCGAACTGCAAGATGTTAGTGACAGCAGGAGGCAAAGAGGGAGGCACGTCCTTGAATTAAAATAATACCTCTTTGCACACAAAAGCATAGCAAACAGATGTAGTAACATCCAAATCAGTAATATCAGATTTAGTGGCAAGTAAACATCAACTCTTCGATTTTATTTCAGATGCAACACTAGATGATGGTTTATTAGGCTTATTATGTTGCTCAAATTCCTTTTCCACAATCTGATTTTCACTCTTACTTTCCTCATGTTTTTCTTTACTAGCTCTAGCAATGTCATCTTTCATAATATGTTCAGGAGAGATAGGAAGCAAATTTATATTTTTATCCTTATGAACAAGAGTATGTTGATTTGTCCTAACATGGTGTATAGAATTTTTATCAAATTGCCATGGTCTACCAAGTAAAATGGAGCATGCTTGCATGGGTAGCACATCACAATCAACATAATCAGAATATGTAGCAATGCTAAAGTGCACACGAACAGTACATGTTACCTTAACCTTGTCACTGTTGTTGAACCATTGGATGTAATGTGGATGAGAATGTGGTCTGGTGGTTAGAGACAACTTCTCCACCATCTCCAGGCTAGCCAAGTTGTTGCAACTCCCTCCATCGATGATGACGTGAATAGAACGTTCCTTCACAACTCCCTTTGTATGGAACAAGTTGTGCCTCTGATTTTGCTCAGCATGTGTAACCTGCACACTCAAAACACGTTGAGCAACTAAACTTTCATACCTGTCAGCGTAGTCAGCAGCCATGTATTGTGTCTCTTGTTCAGTATCCTCTACACCCTGTTCTTCACTTGCAATAAGAGCCAGTGTCTCCTCATCACAACACTAGCGGAGGCATATCCTCCATGCTTAGTAATAATCATCACACGCTTAGATGGGCATTCTCTCACATAGTGACCTCCACCCTTGCAACAACGACATATAACCTCATGTGTTTGCCCTGTTGATGCAATGGATGAAGAAGAGCTCTGTGCAGGCCCCGAAGGTGTGCTCTTGGCAGAGGGTGGTGGTGGTGCCTGTTTCCTGGTATCGCGGTTGGAGTTGACGGCTGAAGTAGGCGATACTGCAGCAGGACGTGTGGACGTAGATGAGGTACGTGACGTCCATAATGAAGTTCGACCTGCAGAAAAATTAGTTCTTGCCAATGCTTGTCGATCCTGCACTTCACGTTCAGCTTTGCAAGCAACATGGAATAAACAAGTGATAGTGTTATACTCCTTATACTCTAAAATGGTCTGAATCTCCCTATTTAATCCACCCATAAAACGTGCAATCATAGCTTCATTTTCCTCAACAATACAACAGGTAATCATGTCAGTTTGTAATTCCTAATAATATTCCTCTACAGAATTTGTCCCTTGTCTTAAACGCAACAATTTTTGAAGTAATTCACATTGATAATATGGTGGAACCCAACGAGTACGCATAGCAGTTTTCAAAGCAGCCCAAGTAGCAGGGATATTATCATGATGTATTCTACAATGTTCAAACTACCAAACACAAGCAAAACTAGTGAATGCACAAATAGCAACAACAACATGTCGATCTTCACGAAATTGTAAGCACGTAAAACGTTGTTTTGTTTCTAACTCTCAAGTAAGATATATATCAGGAATGTATCTACCCTCAAATGTCGGAATATTCAATTTCAGTTTAGGGACATGGTCATGATCCCGTACCTGAGGGGGGTTGTGCAGCCTACCATTGCGATTGTATCCATGTGGACGACCTCGTGCTTGTGGTGGTGGTTGCCCCTGGTGCTGATTTGGAGCAACCTCTCCCTCATCATCGTAATCACCATCATAATCCTCATTCTGCTCAATGACAGTAGCAACCGCAATTGCAGCCACAGAAGCCGTAGCAGTAGCAGCGGTAGCAACGGCACCAGAGTTTTGGCCTTGACCGATAGGCACACGTTGCGCTCGTCCCGCGAAATTTGGAAGATGTTGTTGTAGTTGTAGAGGTATGACACGTGCAGCTGGTGGTGGTAGACGCGCAAGCACCTCATTGAACTTAGCGTCCATCTTGGTGTCGAGCGTCTTCTCTAAATGATCCAACTTCTCCATGGCCTCTCCCAAGCTGGTCACCAAGTCATCCACCTGTTCACCCATCATTTATTGAAATTTATCATGGACCTCCTTGTTGGTCATGCCCTGCTAGTCGATCTCGTCGGCTAGTGATCCTGTCATGGTTAGTAGTAATAGGAACACACAAGAATATGAACCTACAGACTACTAGGAAGTGGTGGTGGTGGTGGTGTGTGCCACAAATCCATAAGGCAAATATCAAATTCTTACCAGATCTTACCCAGCAGCAGGCGGTGATCGGCAATCATTGTAGCAATACTCTCAAAGCTTGGATAAAGTGATTGCTAGGTGGTGTCAAACACACGAATTAGTAGTATGTGGAGTTGGATGGCTTATAATATGGTAGTAAAAATGTAAGCAATGATCAATTCAGAGATGCAATTTTGAATAAACACTTACCGACGGTACCATGCTGGTCTTAGGCTAGACTGTACTAGAGACACAAGCCTAGAACACCAACAAAATCACGACGCGACACGTATCAAGGGAAAACCACACTATGAAAAAAATCTCGCTCTTTTTTTTGGCGCTCTTTTTTGTGCTCTTTTTTTTTGCTTAGCAACAATTGTTTCCCAGAAAGTCTTAGAATGGACTAAAAACTGCCTAGCCAGAATTTTCCGGACTTTTTTTTTTGAAACTGGACCTATTTCTCTACTGCGGGCAACACGAAAGTTAGGGAGTCGAACTTGATCATGACACGTAGTATGGCGTGATCTGGAAATCAATAACACAAAAGCAAATACTAGACTCGAACTAGGATTGATGGCGAAGATGAATCTGGTGGAATGCGGACTGGTGGCGGATTGTAACAGTCCGAGACCGACACTCCAGAAGATTCCCCTTTTATTCCATTGTCGTCGCGTGATTCGCTTGGTTGTCGCATTCATCATCGCATCATTCGCATCATCTGCATAGCATCGTCACTCTGTTTTGAAAACTTGCATCCGTTCATAGTCGCCGGTTCTCTCCGTTAGTGTCGTCGACCGTTTCGAGTCCAACCACACGCGCACGCGCCGGCGGCATCGATAAAATATTTTTTTCAAAAGTGTGTATAAAACTTTCTCGGAATGGGTCAAAACTTGGCGAGCGGTCTTGTTATGTAGTAGGTAGACCGCCTGCCAAATTTTATCGCATTCAGAGGTCGTTTGATACCCCAACGGATAAACATATAGCGGCACTATAGCCGGTCAAATCGTCGGGCATTTTCGGTTTTAAAAACTTCTTGTCGGGCTGTCCGTTTTCCCTCTCTGCTATGTCCAGCCCCTCTGCACAGTACACAGACCCCGCGCACGTCCGATAGCTTCCCCGAACCCGAAACTCCTGTCCGTGACCAGTAGGCCCGATTCATCCCCGTTCTAGTGCAATCATCTTCCGTTTTCTCACTAGACCACCCCTAGCCTAAACCTCGACCGTTCGATCTAAATCGGAGGGTCCAATTAGCCGCTAACCTAACCTACCTGCTATATATAGCGGACGAAACCCTACCAAAACTAGACCAACCCTAGCCCGTAGACATCCTCCCTATTTTCTAGCGCCGCCGCTCCCTGCGGCCAGGGGAGAGCTCCTCCTCGATCTGGTTCGGGAGGGAGCCCCGAGCCCGCGACCCCGCCGGCCCCGCTGGCCGCCGGTGATCGCCGGAACGCCGCCGTGCCGAAGCAGGTCACCCCGCCGCCTCTCTCTCTCTCCCTTATTCTCTCTCTAACCCCCCTCCGTTCTCCCTCTGGTCTAGGAAGCCACCATGGCCATGGGACCTCGAGCTCCGCGTTCGTCCGGCCAGATCCGGCGCCCAATGGCCAGATCCGCTCATCCCCGACCCGTTCCACCCGTTCCACGGCTCCTAGAGACCTCGACCTTGCCCGAGCCCCGCCCATGGCCCGCCAACCACCGCCGCTACTCCCTGTGCGAGCGGGAGGAGGAGGACGCCCGATCGGCGCCCCTGTTGGCCGCGTTCACCCAGTGATGGGCCGGCCTCGCGCCGCCTGCGTGGCCCAACCGCAGGAAGGGCCAGTCCCGCCACCACCGCAGCACCACATGGGCCTAAGGTCCGCGAGGTGAGCCTCGGCCTGCCTTCCCCGAGCCTATATGTCGCCCATGCATCTCAGGACTATGTTGCGCTTAGTTCTAGACCTGGGCCAGCTTCCAGATTTGGCCCGTTGGCGTTTTTTTAATTGCAGGAAGTGCATGATTGAAAATGCTCATAATTAAATAACCATGCATCGGATGTAAATACTTTATATATGGAAAATGCTTAGAATTTTGTGTATATTCACAATATCCTAATTTCATCCATATTTAAAATGTTTAACATGCCATTTTCTGTTAATTTGCATAATTGTTAATGTTTGCATTGTGCATTAATATTTAAGCGTGCATCCAAATTAAACCAACCCTATAGGTAAAATGTGTAGATTAATTATATCGCATTTTCATGCATGATAAAAATGTTTGATGTGATGTTTGCATTTAATTTGCATAAATAAGTTGCTAAAATGGTTTATGTCCTAATCTTGCATAATTGTGGTGTCATTTTTTAAATACAAAAACCCACATATAATATATGATTTTGGGGTAGAAAAATCCATAGAATTTATCTGTGCATTTAGTTTTGTCCTTTGAGCAATTTGTGTGCATGTCATTTTTGCTATGATGCCCTTTTGTTATTTTCGTGTGATTTAATCCATATGCATATTTTGGAATAGTTGCAAACATGAGATATGCCCTTGGACATATGTGTTAGGCCCTGGTATTTTTGGTTTCTATATAAATCCATGTGTAGGTGTTATTTTCGTGTTGCCAACATGCTAAAAAAGGTGGCTGTTTTGAGATGCTAAAATATTTCAGTCTGAAATCTGTTATTTTGTTGCCATGTTGCCATGTGAATTGCTATTGATCTAGGAGTCTTTTGTGATTGCCACCAAGGAGTCTTTTGTTAAGCATGTCGTTGCCTATCATGTTGTGCCAATAGATTGCATGAATAGGTTTAGCATCATAATTAATTCTGTTGTCCAATATGTCAATCTGTTAAAAAACTTCTGCACATGTCTACTCTAATTTCCACTAAGTCTGAGAATCTGTTTTCTTCATAATGCCATGTTGTGATGATGCTAGCCACGTTTCTATGCATAATTAGACCTTGCCACCATGAAATGATTTGTAGTGCATCATGCCCTCTACCATGCTATACAGTTTCATGCCAATATATGACCTGTAGCATATAGTTTTACTGCTCCCAATATGCCTTCGTGAAAATCTGCTATGCTAAAACCTGTTATTTTCACTAAGTCCTAATCTGCTATATTTTATTGCCATGTTGTGAGCTTCCTACCATGTGATCCATGACTCTTTTGAGTATGATATGTGAAGATGAAATGAAGTGTGTGTTATATGCTACTGCCCATGCTTAGTTTGTGCATTTTAGAATATTGTAACTTGTTGTATTCATGTGTGCATTATGCCATGTTGCTGTTTTGGACAGATTTGAACTAAAACTCGTATTGGTGTTTGAGGTTGAACCGTAGCTCCGTTGTGAACATGTTGCATATGTAACTTGACTAGAATTTCATGTAGTTTCATAATATCTTGTTGCATACATGATTTAACATGTTTGTGGTGGTTGTTTGCGTGCATTTTGCATTCATGACATATGCATCTTGTGTTGATCATATATTTTAGGCCGTAGCTCCGTTTTATATGATCTATATATGTAAATCGACTAGAATGACAAGTAGAATCACATGGTCCTCTTTATTTTTCTGTTTAATAAACATAAAACATGGTTATTTTAGATCTGGACCAAACTCATAATATGCATATGGGGTCGTTTCGGAAACACTATAAGTTGTTTCCGGCCTCATTTAAGATGCCTAGATAGTGTAGTTTCATTATGCTTCACCTCTTGCCATGTTTAACAACATTTAACATTGTTGTGTACCTAAACAGGAGTGAACTAAGTAATTCAAATATGGAGTTTCGTCAATATGCAACTCGTTGCATATTGAGCTTCACTTAATGTGTAGGAGTTGATTGTTGTGCTTTGTCATGCCTTGCATAATGAAATGGACATGCATCATATTGGTTTGCGCATTATGTCATGCATATGTTGTGGTGCTATTCATGTGTTGATTGTTGTTTTCGGATTGCTTCTTCTCGATAGAGTTCCGAAAGCGTTCGGAGTGTGAGGATTCGTTCGACTACATCGGATCGCCTGCTTCATGGATTCGTTCTTCTTCCAAGCGGGATCTCAGGCAAGATGATCATTTCCCTGGATACCATTACTATCATTGCCATGCTAGATGTCTCATTTCTATCGCTTGTCTCGCTACCTACCACTTGTATGTCAAGCCTCCCAAATTGCCATGAAAAGCCTCTAACCCCTCCACATCCCAGCAAACATTGTTTGGCTATGTTACCGCTTGCTCAGCCCTTCTTATAGCGTTGCTAGTTGCAGGTGAAATTGTTTCCATGTGCCAACATGGATATCCTTTTTGATATATCACAATATTATTGCTATTTAATTTAATGCACATATATACTGGTAAAAGGTGGAAGGCTTGGCCTTTTGCCCGGTGTTTTGTTCCACTTTTGCCGCACTAGTTCTGAGTACCGGTGTTATGTTCCATATTTTGCGCTCCTAACATGCTCGGGGTTGTTATGGGGACCCCCTTGATTTTCGTTTTGGGATAAAACTCGTCTGGCAAGGCCCAACATTGGTTTAACCATTTGCCTAATAACTAATAAAATTGCATAGGGACCCGCCGGCACCCGTGGATCTTTAATCAACAACCCGGGTCAGTGCTCCCCATGAGTGTTGGTCCACCTACCTAGCACTCGGTGGTGCCACCTAGGGGCAACTCGAGGCATTTTCAGGCTACCGTCCACTTCGCATAGACAGATGATGCCCGTAGATAGAAAGCGCACGGCTCTAGATGCGGATCTGGCTCACCGGGAGGCCTTGTTGGATTTGTTTTACCTTTCTCGAACGTCTTGTGCGAGCAATTCCGAGAATACTTCGGGCTATCTCGAGGTTGCGGTTTTCCAATGGAATTGCCTAGGAAATCACGGGATTCGTGGTCGAGGTTATTCCCGCGGTGGGTGGTTAGTTTGTGATGGATGAGATGGAGCACCCCTGTAGGGTTAAATCTTTAGGAAAGCCGTGCCCGTGGTTACGTGGCAACTTGGAAACTTTGTTTAACACCCGGTCATAGCAAACTTGAAGTAAACTCAAATAAAATACACTAACCGTGTGCGTAACCGTGACTGTCTCTTCTCGTGATTTCTGAACCGAAAGAGAACACGGTGGGGTTATGTTTGTTCGTAAGTAGGTGGTCAGGATCTCTTAGAGATCATTGCTAGTTCACGTCCATTTTGCGACAATCATCCCCCTTTATTCTTGTACTCGTAAGTTAGCCACTCAAATAAATGCTTAGCCGCTTGCTGCAGCCTCACCACATAACCATACCTCACCCATTAAGCTTTAATAGTCTTGATACCCTTGGAAATGAGATTGCTGAGTCCCCGTGGCTCACAGATTACTACAACAACAGTTGCAGGTACAGGTAATGTGATGATTTGACGTGAGCGCGATGCTTGTTTGATTTGGAGTTCTTCTTCTTCTTCATCATCGATCTAGGATGGGTTTCAGGCCGGCAGCCTGGGATAGCAAGGATGGATGTCATTTTATCGTTTGTTTTCGTCCGTAGTCAGACCCTGCTCTTCTGTATGATGTTTGGATATGATGTTGTATTGATGTGAAATTGATGTAGCTTGTGGTGAGTGTAAGCCAATTCCATATACTCATCTCTTCCTTACATGTACTTGTAATGATATCCATTCTTGCGAAACGACGAGATGCGCTTCTATCCTGGTCGAGGCCCTCGAGCCAAAATGAGGATAGGATCGCATCTTGGGCGTGACAAGTTGGTATCAGACCCTGTACCGACCTAGGAGCCCCCTTGATTGATCGAACTTTGGCCGAGTCGAGTCTAGTGAAAAACTGTTTTGAGTCTAGTTATATATCGGAGAGTAGGATTCTTTTTACTCCTCTTTTATGCTCTGGTGAGGAATCCAGACGTAGGAATTTTAATTCTACCCTCTTCTCACTCAAATTTTTTTAGGATCACACGGGTATTTTGGAACCTCTATGATGTCGATGTGACCGGAACTCTGTTCTTGGTGCCTCCCATACGTATGGATTGGACCCGAGGAGTTGAGCTCCAAGGGGTTCTTGACACATCGCTATCGTTCAGTTTCCTTAGTATCTCAGGACGCGGATGTTCGAAATTGCTTCAATACTATTTGTGGTGCGAAGAGTGTGGCGGCACCCAGTACTGGGGAGCGGGATCACATGTACTGCCATTATTAGTATCGTTGTGATTACGAGGGTCTAAGGTAGATGAGTTTCCGAGGTTTCTTTTGTTATGTGTTGATGGATGTGATACACTGGTGGGTAGTGTTATTGCTAGGAGTTGAGTGTTTTATTCAGTAATTGATCCATGTATCCGTTGGACCAGATTGCATAACCAGAAAGATTTCGGAAGTTCTTAGGTGGGAATTCAAGTAGTTTACCTAGGATTATCCTTCCAACAAATGCAAATGGGTTTGTGTTTGTTTCCGGCTTAATTTGCAAGCCACATCCATTGTTTGTGTTGGAGTATGGTAATTCGAGTTGCTTCGATGTCAAGTGGTGATTTCATATCTTTTCTAACCGGTGTGTTTCTCATCAAGATAATTCATCCCTCTCCTATATTTGCAAAATATGTCCTCATATTTCTTTCCTGGAGTTCGTTTCAATTGTCCCAAGTTTTCTTTGTTTTCCCGCCCTCCCGCCCTTTTTCTTCAATGATTAAATTCTCATTCAAGTACCTTTTCTATTCATGTGATGCTTCCGCTATCTTCTCTTCCGTGATGTATCCGGTGATTCATTGTGAAGATGCTCAAGTGGTCAAGTTCATCATTCTTTGTTCTCGTTCTTCTCCGGTGGATTCAATCCAATCTCTTGGTGCTCATCATATCCTTTAATCTGTCAAATGTTTTCCCGTGTTGGAAATTCTTATCCAAGCCTCTCTTGTTTATTCATCCGTCTCTATTCTATCCGGAGTGTCAAAGATATCTCAGAAGATTCGTGTTTCCGTTCAAATCCTTTCAAATTATTTCGAGGTTCTCACCTCATCAAGTTTTCATTTGTACCAGTGCAATCTCTCTTTCTAAGCAATCGTTTCAACGGTGATCTCTTTCAGTGGGCTCATAACCCACAAGTTTTTTTCCCAGGATCTTACTTGGCTCTTCTAATCTTTTCCGGAGATCTCAAGCTCTTGTCAAATGATGTAAGAATGATTCTCATCAGTCATATTCCTTCTCGAAGATCACTGCTAAATCATTTCATCATTGGCTCAACCTTTCCTTATTCGTTGTTCCGGAGTATCTCAGTAATTCATGATGTTGTTTCTCGTATCATTATCAATGTTGAAGACCGAAGGAGAGTTTCTCTTAAATCTTGTTCCATTCTCGGAGATTCATGGTTTCAGCTTCGTGCTATCCTCTTAAATTGTGTTCGATCATGAGTAATTCCTTCCATATCTATCCGGAGCATTTCAGTGTTATTTTCATTCTCGATCCTCCGAAGGCCATCATTTCAGAAGATTTTTTCGTTCTCAGCTTTCAGCTTTCGTTCTCAAATTCTTCCCAATTGTTGTCTCTTCGTTCGTATCTCGATTATTCCGGTGCCTTGGATCGTGATCTCTTCATTCTCATGTATCTCCATTTATTCGTAGTATCCTCATCCGTCTCAAATTCTCACCGGTGGTGCGTTCAAGAGTTCTTCAAGTTTGTGCTCTTATCTCTCCCTAATCTTTTCAAGAAGAATAAGTAGTATGCCAAATCTGCTGCTTGTCATCAATTTAACTTGACGAAGGATAAGCATAACATAATTCTTATTCCTGTTTCATCAAGATGATTTCAATCCTTCTTCCGGAGTTGTTCATGATATCAATTCTTGATTCATAGTTGTTCATCTTATATTTTTCGGAGTTCCTAGTTTTGTCAAGTATCTCTTCGCGAAGCTCCATCTAAATCTCTGCAAGGTCATAATCTTATTCTTTCCAGCCTTCATTTCTTTTGCTCATTCTTTTGCTTACGGAGGTCCTCATGGTGATTCTTCAAGTATTTAATTCCTTCTCGAAGTGTTCTTCAATATTCTTGTTGGAGTAGCTGAAGTATTCTTTCTCTGCATTTCAAAGTGCAATTATTTCTCCCTTATCTTTTGAGATGGTGTTATAGCATTCTTGATTCATGAGGAGTCTCGAAGAGTAGTTGACAAGAATGAGATAATTAAATCCATTGTCTTCCTTGGAGTTATCTTGGATTGGATTCACTTAAAGCATTTCCTAACGATTGTTGCTATCATGGTGCTTATCAATCATCCAAGTTATCAATATATCCTTTTGGTGAAAGAAGCTTTGCATCTCTTGTGCTTCCAACCAATTGTTTTCCGTTAGTGGTCGGTTGTCATTTTGAGATGTTTTCCATAAGCCCACAACAAGCTTGTTACTTTCGTTGTTGATTTTCAACAACTCCGTTCAATCTCTCTCGTAAGATGTTGTTCAATTCAATTGTGGTAGAAGTTGGCATTTCATTCTCCGTTCTTTTTCCAATGATCTAGTTCAATTCTTTTATCCTGGAGGCTTGTGATGTTGCTCTCTTCGGTTCTTCATCTCATTTGGTCAAGATCATGTTCATTTCCTCGCTTATCTATTCTACCGGAGTGTTGTGAAATCTTTTCAAGTTCTTTCCATTATATCAAGTTTTGCCTCCATTTTCTACCGAAGTGCTGCCCAAATATCTTGTGAATTCTCGCTTGTTCCTCATGCCATTCTTCATCTCTTTGCAACCTTCAAGATTCGTTGGTTTCACGTTTGTCAAAGAAGCAACTAAGTTTTCCCTCTTCCTTCTCTCTTCGTCTTCCCCTTTTCATTCTAAGATCTCGGGACGAGATCTCTTGTAAGTGGAGGAGAGTTGTAACAGCCCGAGACCGACGCTCCAGAAGATTCCCCTTTTATTCCATTGTCGTCGTGTGATTCGCTTGGTTGTCGCATTCATCATCGCATCATTCGCATCATCTGCAGAGAATCGTCACTCTGTTTTGAAAACTTGCATCCGTTCATAGTCGCCGGTTCTCTCCGTTTGTGTCGTCGACCGTTTCGAGTCCAACCACACGCGCACGCGCCCGCGGCATCGATAAAATATTGTTTACAAAAGTGTGTATAAAACTTTCTCGGAATGGGTCGAAACTTGGCGAGCGGTCTTGTTATGTAGTTGGTAGACAGCCTGCCAAATTTTATCGCATTCAGAGGTCGTTTGATACCCCAACGGATAAACATATAGTGGCACTATAGCCGGTCAAATCATCGGACGTTTTTGGTTTTAAAAACTTGTTGCCGGGCTGCCCGTTTTCCCTCTCTGCTATGTCCAGCCCCTCTGCATAGTACACAGACTCCGCGCGCGTCCGATAGCTTCCCCGAACCCGAAACTCCTGTCCGTGACCAGTAGGCCCGATTCATCCCCGTTCTACTGCAATCATCTTCCGTTTTCTCACTAGACCACCCCTAGCCTAAACCTCGGCCGTTCGATCTAAATTGGAGGGTCCAATTAGCCCTAACCTAACCTACTTGCTATATATAGCAGACGAAACCCTACCAAAACTAGACCAACCCTAGCCCCTACACATCCTCCCTATTTTCTAGCGCCGCCGCTCCCCGCACCCAGGGGAGAGCCCCGAGCCCGCGACCCCGCCATCCCCGCTAGCCGCCGGCGATCGCCGGAACGCCGCCGTGCCGGAGCAGGTCACCCCGCCGCCTCTCTCTCTCCCTTATTCTCTCTCTAACCCCCCTCTGTTCTCCCTCCGGTCCAGGAAGCCACCATGGCCATGGGACCTCGAGCTCCGCGTTCGTCCGGCCAGATCCGGCGCCCAATGGCCAGATTCGCTCGTCCCCGACCCATTCCACCCGTTCCACGGCTCCTGGAGACCTCGACCTTGCCCGAGCCCCGCCCATGGTCCGCCAACCACCGCCGCTACTGCTTGTGCGAGCGGGAGGAGGAGGACGCCCGATCGGCGCCCTTGTTGGCCGCGTTGACCCAACGATGGGCCGGCCTCGCGCCGCCTGCGTGGCCCAACCGCAGGAAGGCCCAGTCCCGCCACCACCGCAGCACCGCATGGGCCTAAGGTCCGCGAGGTGAGCCTCGGCCTGCCTTCCCCATGCCTATATGTCGCCCATGCGTCTCAGGACTATGTTGCGCTTAGTTCTAGACCTGGGCCAGCTTCTAGATTTGGCCCGTTGGCATTTTTTTTAATTGCAGGAAGTGCATGATTGAAAATGATCATAATTAAATAACCATGCATCGGATGTAAATACTTTATATATGGAAAATGCTTAGTATTTCGTGTATATTCACAATATCCTAATTTCATCCATATTTAAAATGTTTAACATGCCATTTTCTGTTAATTTGCATAATTGTTAATGTTTGCATTGCCCATTAATATTTAAGCGTGCATCCGAATTAAACCAACCCTATAGGTAAAATGTGTAGATTAATTATATCGCATTTTCATGCATGATAAAAATGTTTGATGTGATGTTTGCATTTAATTTGCATAAATAAGTTGCTAAAATGGTTTATGTCCTAATCTTGCATAATTGTGGTGTCATTTTTTAAATACAAAAACCCACATATTATATATGATTTTGGGGTAGAAAATTCGATAGAATTTATCTGTGCATTTAGTTTGTCCTTTGAGAAATTTGTGTGCATGTCATTTTTGCTATGATGCCCTTTTGTTATTTTCGTGTGATTTAATCCATGCATATTTTGGAATAGTAGCAAACATGAGATATGCCCTCGGACATGTGTGTTAGGCCCTGGTATTTTTGGTTGCTATATAAATCCATGTGTAGGTGTTATTTTCGTGTTGCCAACATGCTAAAAAAGGTGGCTGTTTTGAGATGCTAAAATATTTCTAAGTCTGAAATCTGTTATTTTGTTGCCATGTTGCCATGTGAATTGCTATTGATCTAGGAGTCTTTTGTGGTTGCCACCAAGGAGTCTTTTGTTAAGCATGTCGTTGCCTATCATGTTGTGCCAATAGATTGCATGAATAGGTTTAGCATCATAATTAATTCTGTTGTCCAATATGTCAATCTGTTAAAAAAACTGCTGCATATGTCTACTCTAATTTCCACCAAGTCTGAGAATCTGTTTTCTTCATAATGCCATGTTGTGATGATGCTAGCCACGTTTCTATGCATAATTAGACCTTGCCACCATGAAATGATTTGTAGTGCATCATGCCCTCTACCATGTTGTAAAGTTTCATGCCAATATATGACCTGTAGCATATAGTTTTACTGCTCCCAATATGCCTTCCTGAAAATCTGCTATGCTAAAACCTGTTATTTTCACTAAGTCCTAATCTGCTATATTTTATTGCCATGTTGTGAGCTTCCTACCATGTGATCCATGACTCTTTTGAGTATGATATGTGAAGATGAAATGAAGTGTGTGTTATATGCTACTGCCCCATGCTTAGTTTGTGCATTTTAGAATATTGTAACTTGTTGTATTCATGTGTGCCTTATGCCATGTTGCTGTTTTGGACAGATTTGAACTAAAACTCGTACTGGTGTTTGAGGTTGAACCGTAGCTCCGTTGTGAACATGTTGCATATGTAACTTGACTAGAATTTCATGTAGTTTCATAATATCTTGTTGCATACATGATTTAACATGTTTGTGGTGGTTGTTTGCATGCATTTTGCATTCATGACATATGCATCTTGTGTTGATCATATCTTTTAGGCCGTAGCTCCGTTTTATTTGATCTATATATGTAAATTGACTAGAATGACGAGTAGAATCACATGGTCCTCTTTATTTTGCTGTTTAATAAACATAAGACATGGTTATTTCAGATCTGGACCAAACTCATAATATGCATATGGGGTCGTTTCGGAAACACTATATGTTGTTTCCGGCCTCATTTAAGATGCCTAGATAGTGTAGTTTCATTATGCTTCACCTCTTGCCATGTTTAACAACATTTAACATTTTGGTGTACCTAAACGGGAGTGGATTAAGTAATTCAAATATGGAGTTTCGTCAATATGCAACTCGTTGCATATTGAGCTTCACTTAATGTGTAGGAGTTGATTGTTGTGCTTTGCCATGCCTTGCATAATGAAATGGACATGCATCATATTGGTTTGCGCATTATGTCATGCATATGTTGTGGTGCTGTTCATGTGTTGATTGTTGTTTTCGGATCCCTTCTTCTCGATAGAGTTCCGAAAGCGTTCGGAGTGTGAGGATTCGTTCGACTATGTCGGATCGCCTGCTTCATGGATTCGTTCTTCTTCCAAGCGGGAACTCAGGCAAGATGATCATTTCCCTGGATATCATTACTATAATTGCCATGCTAGATGTCTTGTTTCTATTGCTTGTCTCGCTACCTACCACTTGTATGTCAAGCCTCCCAAATTGCCATGAAAAGCCTCTAACCCCTCCACATCCCAGCAAACATTGTTTGGCTATGTTACCGCTTGCTCAGCCCTTCTTATAGCATTGCTAGTTGCAGGTGCACTTGTTTCCATGTGCCAACATGGATATCCTTTTTGATATATCACAATATTATTGCTATTTAATTTAATGCACATATATACTGGTAAAAGGTGGAAGGCTTGGCCTTTTGCCCGGTGTTTTGTTCCACTTTTGCCGCACTAGTTCTGAGTACCGGTGTTATGTTCCATATTTTGCGCTCCTAACATGCTTGGGGTTGTTATGGGGACCCCCTTGATTTTCGTTTTGGGATAAAACTCGTCTGGCAAGGCCCAACATTGGTTTTACCATTTGCCTAATAACTAATAAAATTGCATAGGGACCCGCCGGCACACGCGGATCTTTAATCAACAATCCGGGCCAGTGCTCCTCATGAGTGTTGGTCCACCTACCTAGCAGTCGGCGGTGCCACCTCGGGGCAACTCGAGGCATTTTCAGGCTACCGTCCACTTCGCATAGACGGATGATGCCCGTAGATAGAGAGCGCACGGCTCTAGATGCGGATCTGGCTCACCGGGAGGCCTTGCTAGATTTGTTTTACATTTGTCGAATGTCTTGTGCGAGGAATTCCGAGAATACTTCGGGCTATCTCGAGGTTGCGGTTTTCCAATGGAATTGCCTAGGAAATCACGGGATTCGTGGTCGAGGTTATTCCCGCGGCGTATGGTTAGTTTGTGATGGATGAGTTGGAGCACCCCTGCAGGGTTAAATCTTTCGGAAAGTCGTGCCCGCGGTTACGTGGCAACTTGGAAACTTTGTTTAACACCCGGTCATAGCAAACTTGAAGTAAACTCAAATAAAATACACCAACCGTGTGCGTAACTGTGACTGTCTCTTCTCGTGGTTTCTGAACCGAAAGAGAACACGGTGGGGTTATGTTTGTTCGTAAGTAGGTGGTCAGGATCTCTTAGAGATCATTGCTAGTTCACGTCCATTTTGCGACGATCATCCCCCTTTATTCTTGTACTCGTAAGTTAGCCATTCAAATAAATGCTTAGCCGCTTGCTGCAGCCTCACCACATAACCATACCTCACCCATTAAGCTTTAATAGTCTTGATACCCTTGGAAATGAGATTGCTGAGTTCCTGTGGCTCACAGATTACTACAACAACAGTTGCAGGTACAGGTAATGCGATGATTTGACATGAGCGCGATGCTTGTTTGATTTGGAGTTCTTCTTCTTCTTCTTCATCGATCTAGGATGGGTTCCAGGCCGGCAGCCTGGGATAGCAAGGATGGATGTCATTTTATCATTTGTTTTCGTCCGTAGTCAGACCCTGCTCTTCTGTATGATGTTTGGATATGATGTTGTATTGATGTGTAATTGATGTAGCTTGTGGCGAGTGTAAGACAATTCCATATACTCATCTCTTCCTTACATGTACTTGTAATGATATCCATTCTTGTGAAACGACGAGATGCGCTTCTATCCTGGTCGAGGCCCTCGAGCCAAAATGAGGATAGGATCGCATCTTGGGCGTGACACGGATATATGTGGGGGCGGTGGATCACGTACTGGTGGCGAATCTGTGATGGAAGTGGACTCAGATTGGGGTTATGGCGGCGGATAGGTGGTGGTGTATATGGACTCGGATTGGTGGCGGATATGCGGTGGTGGTATATGATAGCGATGATGTATCTGGTGTGGTGGTATATGACAGCGATGATGTATCTGGTGTGGTGGTGGTATATGGCAGCGGTGATGTATCTGGTATGGTGGTGGTATATGGCAGCAATGAAGATGGTGCGCCGGCGGTGTGACAACCTGTGAATAGAACTCGAAACTCTAAAAGACTAGACGCTAAGACCAACAACTCGACATGACAATGCAACCACAAATTTAGCAAAGCAAAACACCGAACAGAAAATTGCAAAAGGCTCAGATTGGTTCGGAAAGGCTGAACTAACCCTAATTTTTTGTGTGGCTTTTTCGTGGACTATAGGTATGAAGAACAGATGCGATCTAAACTACGAAAAACTAGTAAAATCTCACTGAGCAACCTGGAAATCTGATACCACTTGATAGAGGCAAAGTTGTCCCTGTCTTTTGATGAGATGTGACTATCGTTTATGGTGGAGTAGACTTTGACCATCCAAGTACGAACGTGTGATGACGTCGCGCCTTAGCAATCGCTAAACCAGCTCCGAGAGGTTATTGACCACGCCGGAGCACGATCAACCTGACCACGAGGGTTTGTTTCTTGCACGCAAACGAAGAACAAGCAAGAAACTGAAATTACAATATGGATATTGTGAATATAAGAGGAAATCTTTATTGATGACAATGGGGTTCTGTGACGTCTTGGTCTGGTCGTAGAACCCAAACGAAACCCAAGTCTAAACGACGCCCTAAGGGCTGTATATATGGGGAATAGAGGGGGATTTCGTGACCCCTTGGAGGAGGGGTCCGAAACCAACCCTAACTCGGTTTCCCCACACATACGAACTCTAAAAACAGCCTATAATGTGGTATTTTGAAATTACATGGGCCTGGCCCAAAAATAAGGTGGCGCGGCACCTAGAATAGCCTATGGACGAAATTTATGAAGTGGCATCTTCAATATTTTGTCCAAGCCTTCATTCTCATTATGGTGGCTTCAAAGTGCGAAAATCACCACTGGAAGCTTCATTGTTCTTTCCCGCGCGCGCACCTTCTTTTCCATGCTTGTTCCCGCTCCAATGGTCATCCTTCTTGTCCATGCTAGGTCCTTCATTCATAAGTAAAACAAAAGTATCAAATGTAGGCAGCATCATATGTTCATGAACATTAGAAGGATTTCCAAGAAACAAAAGTACCTGGTAATTCAATTGGCGTGCGCGAGCTCTAGTAACTGGTCCAATATGTATAGCAGCAGGGGCTTTGGGTGTAACATTAGTAGGTATCTCCTCATCAGGAAGGAGAGAAGAAAGGGGCGACAGCCCGGCGTCTTGCCCACGCCGAGGGGCACCGGCATGCGCGCGGGGGCTGCCCGAGGCTGTCGGGGCACGGGGTTGGGCGCCTCTACAGTGCTGGGGCGCACTATAGCGTGCTCCAGAGCATGCATATGGCTGGCATGGCCTACGCCCGAATGCTCTGGCGTGTATTCTAGCGCCCTGGAGGTTTCTGAGGGGTCCTGGAGTCCTTAGGGGCTAAGGGAGGAGCAGGGGTGAACGGATGGAGTGGAGAGGGGGTGTTGCCCATGGTGAACAGAGAAATAAAAGAGGGTTTTTAGCCCTCAATCATGGAGTTGTGGACTTGCTTTTTACTGGAGATGGAATGGGACCAGGTGGGACTGTGGTAGAAAGATGGGGTCAAGGAGAATAGTGTAGGGGGTGAAAACAGTCATCTTTAGTTTTCACCAGAAGGTGTTTGATGCTGGTTTGGGCTAGGTAAAAGGATCCCATGACTTTGATATTTACCAAGAATGAGACTTGGAACCAAATGGGTATGCTCATCAATTTGTAGCTCATTTGAAGAAAGTGGCCAATGCAAAAGTTTCAAACCCTAGAAATGGGCAGAAATGGATTTGGGTAGATCTAGCTAGGCTAAACTATTCTCCTTAATGCACCACTTGGTGTAGATGCATTATTAGAGTATTAGAACATGTACACAAAGTTTGAGCTCATTTGGTGACACTTGGCAATGCAAAGTTGTTCAAATTTGAATCTGGACAAAGAGGGTTTTGGGACACTATTGTGAATCAAATCAAGTTGGATTAAGTTGAAACTTGGCAAGATCATCACATGACGCATATGTGACTTTCTAAAAAAATTCCTGGATTTATTTGACAATATTTCTTATAAAAATATTTCAAATACTTGAAATATCCAGAAAGGGTTTTGGGGGGTTTTGTCCAATATTTTGAACATAACCATGTGTTGAAACTCATATATATGGAAAAATATATGTCCACTGAGTTTCCCTAAATTTTATCAAATATTTTTAAAACATTACAATAATTTTTTCCCATAAAAGACCATTTCTGTCCTTAGAAAAAGGCATTTAAATAAAATACAAAAATACCTTTTAAAATGATATTTTTATGGTTTTGGGAAGTCTTATAGATAATAGGTTCCAAATAAAATCTTTTGTATAAAATATTTACCCTAATTTTAGGACTTGTAGTTCAAACCTCAATTTAGGGGGTTTTGAAAATCTAAATCGAATAAATGCTTTTTGGACAAAATAATATTTAATAAAAATATTTTTATGTCCTATACACATGGCATGATCATTGGGCAAAGTTTTGGATCGAGGATAGGAGTTTTGAGAGTGGGAGGATTTTTGTGAATTGGGAGCACACTAAGTCAAGCAATCAAATAGCAATCAAGTCAAGCATCACAACACACAAAAAGTTTTTGTTGGTCCAAATTTTGTAGCTTTATTATCTTAGTAATGTGATGCAAAACAAAGGGTGTGACACCTCGAGACTTGGTGCATCCTTCGGCGATACATCCAAATCCCATGGGCGATACATCCAAACCCCATGGGAGACCTTCCTCTTGTTCTCCTACACATAAACATCATATCTTCCTCAAATCAACCATCCTACCTACCTATCATGGCATTTCCATGGCCATTCTGAGATATTTTGCCATGCAGTTTCCATCATCATTCATTACATGATTATAAATATCATTGCATTCATTAGTGTCTTCTACATCATGTTTATCACCGAGTTATGATTACAATTATTGTATTGATCTTATAGTGTGTGCCCCTACCTTGTGAGGATAAAAAAAGAAAAAAGTGCCACTGGGGCCATCATCAAACAGAAAAGAGAGAGGGGGCATCACTACTATCCTTTTTGCATACATATGTGCTTCGAAGTAGCACATTGTATCTCGTATAGAAAGTTTTCATATGATTCATGTTTACCTACTAGTTGGGGATTTCATCATGCACATCCCATTTAGTTCGTTTGGAGAGCCTTATTGCATTCATAACTCTAGTGCATTTGTTGCATGACAATCCCTACTCCTTGCATTAACATCGATTATAAGGCACCTCCATAGCCTAATGATCAGTTGCGTTGATGCAAGTTTGTCTTCCACTTCTGACTTCTTTAAACCTCCATCATCACTCTCTTTTTCCATTTCAGTGCAAAGATCAAGGATTGTTCTCAGGTATTGCATAATTTATCGATTGGTTGGAATAGAAGGTTATTTTTCTGATTCACTTGACCGACAATCTGACCGGTTTATGATAAAAATTGTTTCCTCATACAGTGAAGACTTAACATACTATGTTTTCATTATACACCTGATATTCTCTTTCTAAACCTAAAAATGAGAGTGATTTTTGTTATGCATTTTGATGTTACTTGCTTTGTATCAACTATAGAATATTGCATTGTATCACCATTCTTTAAAGTCATACCCAATTACATCATATTGATTATAGTTCATGTTAGTGGCATTTACAATCAAAATTTAGTTTTTTATCATCTACCTAGTCGAGAACGAGTAGGGATTAAGCTGAGATGTTGATATGTCTCAAACGTATCTATAATTTTTTATTACGTCATGCTATGTTTATATAATTTTGGCACCAATTGTTATCATTTTCTAGACTAACCTATTAATTCGGTGCCCAGTGCTAGTTATTGTTTTCTATATTTTTTAAGACTTTCAGGAAAATCAATTTTACGGAGTTAACAAAATTCCGAAAAAAATCCAAAAGTATGTTTTCGTGGGAAGCTTTCGGAGGCCACAAGGAGCAGCGAGGGGACACAACCCCCACACGCCCTCACCACGTTGCCAGTGGCGCGTGATGAGGTCGTGGGAAGCTTTCGAAGGCCACAAGGAGCAGCGAGGGGACACAACCCCCACACGCCCTCACCACGTAGCGAGTGGCGCGTGATGAGGTCGTATGGGGCCCGTGGACCTCCGACACACCCCCTCTCAATGCATACGCCTCTACATATACATGAAAATACCTGCGTAATTTCAACCCTACTTTTTTTCGCCGCCACACCTCTCTATTCCGTGAAGATCCAATCTAGAGGCCTTTTTTGATACTCTGTCGGAGAGGAAATCTTCACGGTTGTCATCTCCATCAACTTCAAGGTCATCATGATCGATGTGAGTAGTTTCCTTTGGACCATGGGTCCATAGCAGTAGCTAGTCAGTTTTATCTCCCATGTTTCTCAACAGAAAGATCACATGAGTTTTCCTACATGCTTGTGATCCATAAGATGTAACCTATTGGTGTGTTTGTTGCAGTGTGATGAATTGTCACTTTATGATTAGATTTATCCATGAATCTTTTTATATCTATTTGGTTTTCTTGCTACATAATTCTTATTCATATATGCTCTTCGATCTGTTCTTCTTTCTTTGACCAAGTTTGAGGGGTCATAATTCTTATGATCATAGAAACTATGGATCACAATCCATCTTCTTCCTATATTCTTTCAGTCTCAATCAAACGCTATTTTCAATTCCTTGTTTTTACTTTCTTCTTGCAATCAAATCTTCCATACACTTGTGCTAATACTTATAACTAGCAAGGCTAGTGAGACTGACAACCTCGCTATTTTCGTTGGGGGCCAAGGCTGTTTTGTATATGTCTGTGCAGGTGCTGATCATTGTAAGTATTTCTTCAATAAAACTTAAGGTCGCCTACTGTAACGCCCAAGATGCGATCCTATCCTTATTTTGGCATGAGGGCCTCGACAGGGATAGAAGCGCATCTCGTCGTTTTGCAAGAATGGATATCATTACAAGTACATGTAAAGAAGAGATGAGTATATGGAATTGGCTTACACTCGCCACAAGCTAAATCAATTTCACATCAATACAACAACATATCCAAACATCATACAGAAGAGCAGGGTCCGACTACGGACGAAAACAAATGATAAAATGACATCCATCCTTGCTATCCCAGGCTGCCGGCCTGGAACCCATCCTAGATCGATGAAGAAGAAGAAGAATAACTCCAAATCAAACAAGCATCGCGCTCACATCAAATCATCGCATTACCTGTACCTGCAACTATTGTTGTAGTAATCTGTGAGACACCGGGACTCAGCAATCTCATTTCCAAGGGTATCAAGACTATTAAAGCTTAATGGGTGAGGTATGGTTAAGTGGTGAGGCTGCAGCACGCACTAAGCATTTATTTGAGTGGCTAACTTACTAGTACAAGAATAAAGGGGGATGATCGTCGCATAAACGGTCGTGAACTAGTAATGATCTCTAAGAGATCCTGAACACCCACTTACGAACAAACATAACCCCACCGTGTTCTCTCTCGGTTCAGAAATCACGAGAAGAGACAGTCACGGTTACGCACACGGTTGGTGTATTTTATTTGAGTTTACTTCAAGTTTGCTATGACCGGGTGTTAAACAAAGTTTCCAAGTTGCCAGGTAACCGCGAGCATGGCTTTCCGAAAGATTTAACCCTGCAGGGGTGCTCCAACTCATCCATCACAAACTAACCACACGCCGCGGGAATAACCTCGACTACGAATCCCATGATTTCCTAGGAAATTCCATTGGAAAACCGCAACCTCGAGATAGCCCGAAGTATTCAAGGAATTCCTCACACAAGACGTTCGAGAAAGGTAAAACAATACTAGCAAGGTCGCCCGGCGTGTCGACGATCCCGATAGGACCCGCGTATCTCGTTCTCAGGACACGACGGATTGTCCAAACTTCCTGTAGGCCAATCACAGAGTTGCCCCTGGCGTCCACCGGCGGTTGACAGGTTGGACCAACACTCATGAGGAGCACTAGCCCGAGTTGTTGATTAAAAATCCTCGGGTTAATTACTCCCTATGCAGGTTTATTAGTTATTAGGCAAATGTAGTACCAATGTTGGGCCTTGCTAGACAAGTTTTATCCTAAACAAAAATCATGGGGGTCCCCATAACAACCCCGAGCATGTTAGGAGCGCAAAATATGGAACATAACACCGGTACACAATTAACTAGGGCGGCAAGAGTGGAACAAAACACCGAGCAAAAGGCCAAGCCTTCCACCCTTTACCAAGTATATATGTGCATTAAATTAAATAACAATAATATTGTGATATATCAAAAGTTGATCCATGTTGGCAAATGGAAACAATTGCACCTGCAACTAGCAACGCTATAAGAAAGGCTGAGCAAGCGGTAACATAGCCAAACAATGTTTGCTGGGATGTGGAGGGGTTAGAGGCTTTTCATGGCAATTTGGGAGGCTTGACATACAAGTGGTAGGTAGTGAGACAGTGATAGAAACGAGACATCTAGCATGGCAATGATAGTAATGGTATCCAGGGAAATGATCATCTTGCGTGAGATCCCGCTTGGAAGAAGAACAAGTCCATGAAGAAGACGAGCCAACGTAGTCGAACGGATCCTCACACTCCGAAGCGGTTTCGGAACTCTATCGAGAAGAAGCAAATCGGGAACACAATCAACACACGATACACCACGACATATGCATGACATGATGCACTTCAAATATGATGCATGTTATGAATGACATGGCAAGCACAACAATCAACTTCTACACATTAAGTGAAGTTTGCATATTGACAAAACTCCACATTCGAATCTTTTAGTTCACTCTCGTTTATTTACACATCAAGATTAAATGTTGTTAACATGGCAAGAGTTGAAGCATAAGTAAACTACACATCTAGGCAAGTTTAAATGAGGCCGGAAACAACATATAGCATTTCCGAAACGACCCAATATGTTAATTTCGAAATTGGTCCAGATCTGAACTAATCATGTTTTATATTTGTTAAACAGGAAAATAAAGTATACCATGCAATTCTACACGTCATTGTAGTCGATTTACATATATGGAACATTTCAAACGGAGCTACGGTCCAAAAGATATGACCTTCACAAGATGAACATGACATGAATGCAAAATGCATGAAAATGACAACCACAAACATTTCAAATCATGAATTCAGCAAGATATTATGATACTACATGAAAATCTAAGCAAGTTTCATATATGGCATGACCAAAACGGAGCTACGGGTCAACCACAACAACCAACACAAGTTTTAGTGCAAATCTGTCCAAAACAGCAACATGGCATAGTGCACACATGAAAACAACAAGCTACCAGATTCTAAAATGCACAAACTAAGCATGGGGCAGTAACATATACCACAAACTTCATTTCATCTTCACATATCATTCTCAAAAGAGTCATGGATCACATGGTAGGAAGCTCACAACATGACAATAAAATATAGAAGATTAGGACTTAGTGAAAATAACAGTTTTGACAGAGCAGTTTTATCACTGAGGCATATTGGCAACAATAAAACTATATGCTACATGTCATATCTTGGCATGAAACTTAACAACATGGTAGAGGACATGATGCACTACAATTCATACCATGGTGACAAGGTCTAATTATGCATAGAAGCGTGGCTAGCATCATCACAACATGGCATTATGAAGAAAACAGATTCCCAGACTTAGTGAAAATTAGAGTAGACATGTGCAGCAGTTTTAACAGATTGACATATTGAACAACAAAATTAATTATGATGCTAAACCTATTCATGCAAACTATTGGCACAACATTATAGGAAACAACATGCTTAACAAAATACTCCTTGGTGGCAACCACAAAAGACTCCTAGATCAATAGCAAATCACATGGCAACATGACAACAAAATAACAGTTTCAGACTTGGTGAAATTTAACTAACTCCCAAAACTGCAGTTTGACTAGGCATGTTGACATGGCAATAACAATAGCATAACAACCCTCTATGAGCATGGCAAGGACACTAACAGCAAGAAGACATTACACACTACAAAACATACCATTGGCACATGTTCATACGGGTCATGGATTGCTTAATATGATGCTCACAAAACGAAACTCTTCGTTAGCAGATTTCAGTTTTAACGCGATGGCTACTTGAGAGCAACAAATAAACATGATGATGATGTTCTACCTAGCAACCAGAGGCATGGCATCAAAGTAGACATAATATAGGGCAATTTCCATTAAGACACCACATGCAAAAGGCCTACTGATTAGATGCAATCATCCACGAAAGTTCGAATAAAATAACAAATTTGCATATAACGACACGATGCACTCTTGCAACAAAGATTTGAGCATGTAGATGATTCCTACTATGTGTGCAAATGCATCCATCATGTAGAGCACGAAACGTATATGATTTTCCATATACAAAATATTTTCATCCGACGAACAGATTAAAAGTTACAGATGCTTAAACATGCATATACGAGGTTAAAACGCAGACGCAAAGGACTTGGTCGATATTTGACCAAGTCGGGATCGGGACGGCTCGGTACCGGGCTCTCGCGGTGCAGGGATCCTGGGGTCGTTTGGATGCGGGGCCGACGGGATCCGGGGTCAGGGCCATCCCGGCTCGAGACAGAGGCCATGGCCGGCCGGCGAGGATGGTAGCGGCTGCCGGCGGTCGCCTGAGGAGGCCGGGGACGGGCGGAGGCGACGCGGGGCAGCCGGATCCCACCGGATCTGGCCGGCGGCGAGGCCGGGGCCGACGGCGACGTTCATGGCGGCGACGGGGCCAGCTCGTCCCGATCCAGATCGGGATCGCAGCGGGGGCGACCGGCTTCCGGCGGCGCGGGGCGACATAGGGTCGGCGCTGCAGCGGCGACGCAGGTGCAGGGCGGCGGCAGCGGCTGCTCGCGGAGGCGAGGTGCGCGGCGGGCGGCGGCGGCTCGAATGGCGGCGTGGCGGCCGATGGTGCAGCGACGCGCACCGGCGGCGGGGGTCGGGCGCGAGGTGCGGCGGCCGGAGGGGCCGGTGGGACCGCTCCCGTGCGGTGCTAGGGCGGCGAGGCGGCTCGGGCCGCGACGGACTGGCGGCGGCGCTCCTCGGGCCCGGGAGGGCCAGATCCGGGCCCAAGCGGGCCGCGGTGGCTGGGGAGGCCGGCTGGGTGACGTGGATGCGCGGGATTGGCCCCAAGCGGCGGCGCGGGTGGTGGCTGGCGGCGACAAGTGGCGGCGAGGGATCAGTCCGGCGCGAAAAACGATGCAGGGGCTAGGGAGGCCACAAATGGAGGACCAGGGGTCCATTTATAGCAGTTTTGCTAGGGTTTGGGGGCTAGGGGTGGTTTTTTCGACCCTCCGATCGCGATCGGACGGTCCAATCGGAAAGGAGGGTTTGCTGGGCTTAGTGGGCTGTGTTGAGAGGGTAAGGTGAGTATGAGAGGGAGGTTTGCGGCCCGGCACGGATTTTAAAACACCGAAAACGTCCGACAAATTAACCGACGACGGTGCCGCTACGGTCGACCGTTCGGGTATCAAACGACATCTGATTGCGACGAAATTTGGCAGGCGGTCTACCTACAATATAACAAGACCGCACGCCAACTTTCGACCCAATCCGAGAATGTTTCAAACGCACTTTTGAAAACAATATATTAATGATGCCGCGGGCGCGTGCGTGTGTGGTTGGTCTCGAAACGGTCGACGACACGAACGGGGAGAACTGACAACTACGAACGGATGCGAGTTTTCAAAAACGAGCGACGATGCTATGCAGATGATGTGAATGATGTGAATGATGCGATGATGAATGCGACAAACAAACAAATCACTTGATGACAATGGAATAAAAGGGGAATCTTCTGGAGCGTCGGTCTCGAGCTATTACACCTACTTTAAGGGAAAAGTGCTTCTTGCTACAAACCATTGCACTTGGGGCCCCAACAACTTCCTAGTTCAGAGGAAGCAGGCCACTAGGGAGATCTCACCACTGGGAACAACTGGATATCATAGAAACTTACCCGTTAGTAACTCAATCACCACGATGCAACTGCCTAATAAGGTGGGCATGACTAAGCCAACCCACTTTTTCCCTCTCTCCACAGGAACTGAACAAGTCATGTGCAATCTCCTAACAAGCAGATCACGTGGCACTCGGGGTCTACATACGGGGACAAGGCATTCGTTCCTTGCTATTCAAGCAAGAAGTAGGCATGATCTCTCCTAATGGGCCGACTCTAGTCACTTTGTCTGAGGCCCTAGCCAATCGCCAAATATCCAAGGAGATGAGACAACTGTTTCCCTGGGCGTACGACCTAGTTCGAGCTAGTCCAACGACGCAAGCCCACCTTAGACCGGCTCGACCCACGTAACCCTAGCTCGATTTAGTATATAAGGCAAGCTAGGGTAGAATCCAAGGGCACAACAAAACATACGAGAGGCCTCTAGCTAGGTTTTCATCTACCCCCCTTCTTCCTCCTTGGCCGCCACCACAACCAAAAGCTTGTAACCCATGAGACATATCTCTTTGGAGATCTTCGCTATCACTCGTGTGCACTTGAGCAATACAACAGCCGTAGGCAGGAATAGAGCATTACTTCTCCGGGGAGGGCATAAACCGGGGTGAACATCTTGTCTGTGTGCTACCATCTCAATCCCCACTCACATCTCCTCTAAACAGTTCTATTGTCTCTCGAGACGACTGTCGGTGTCAGAACACAGTCCAAACCTCAATAATACATTGGTTTTTGTGTCGCTTTTCGTGCATGTTTCCTAAGGCGAACCCTAAAAGTTGATCTTTGAGATGCCACAACAAAGCTGGGGAACTTAGTAATAGTGAAGAATTTAAGGTTAATTTTGCAACACTTATAATCCATTTGAGAGTTTAGGTTCGTGATTTCTAGGATATTGTTCAGTGTTATTGGTCTAGTGCAAAAGGCAACCATGCGTTCGGTAAATGTTTTCCATTGTGAGGGACATGTTCTATTGTAAATATAAAACAATAACAAGGAGGAGCGCTCCACCACTAGCCAGCTGTCGTTCGACAGGAAGCAAGCCCGCTGAAGCAATTGACGTTGGGATCCACCAACACACCAACAACCTTCTTGTCCGCATCTAGATCCGCACGGAGAGCAAGAGTCCCGCCGCCGCCGACCACCGTCCGGGCAAAGACCCGGACGGCACCTGCCGACGGCAGCAAGGGAGAGAGGAAGCGAGGGGATCAGAGCGGCGCTGACGGCGAGCCACCCTAGTCGCCCAATGGGACGACTCGGGGGGTGCTAGATGCGTTTTTTCCAGAATGGAGAGGCGAGTCATGTCAAACACACGGCAACCTATACCTTTAACATGTTTGTATAGCTCAAAAGAGTATCCACAAAAACTACTTTCAGCTTTGCATATTTAAAATTCACCATGTTCTTTAGAAGTGCCCACCTTCAATTCCAATTGAGAACACTTCACCCAACAATTTCATCTTGTGAGCTAATTAATGTTCAGTACAATACACCATAGACCATAGAATCTGGGTAATCATAAATACTTTGTATGCCATCTTGTGAGCTAATTGATGTTCAATACAATGGCTTATTTGCCGCCCATATTCCTATCCTAACTGAACTGTTCATCTACCATGTGTATACCAAGGAAAGACCGTGGTGAACGATCCTTCAGCGGAGTTGTTGCTCCCTGTCGTCTTTGGAGCTAGTACGTCAGACCATGGGGAGGGAGGGACCAAGTGCAAAAGGTCAAGGTACCATGAGATAAAACATTATTGGCTCATCTATCTCCACCACAACTCTGGCGAGCACTCCTTCTGGTAAAACATCCCCTACATAATGCATCCTCACATCCCCTCCCCCTATGGCTAACAATGCCACCCTGGAGATGGGAGAGGAAACTTACGGAAGGAAGAGAAAGGAAAGAGCCGGGAGCCCAAGAACATATGCACGTGGGATATGGGATGGATGTTTAGGGGAAGAGCCATCATGTACTAATTGACAAACGTACTTGGGATGCGAGCATGCCTTCCTCGATGCCGTCGACGACGACGATCTACGTGTCGGGCACCTAATTAGATGAAGCACCGTAGAACGCACCCCAGTACCTCCGCTCCCAGCACCACCGTGTGGAGTCGAAAGGAATGGAGGAGGATGCACATGATGTTGAGTGCGGCATGAAGGGAGGAGTGCGCGAGCAATGCTACGTCCACGAGTTGTTATGTATGTTTTATGGGGCTAGAATAGTTGACAAGATTTGATTGGAGAGAGGGGGAGGTAAGGGCCACCCGGATGAAATTCGCTGGGGGGGGGGGGGATGAATAGGAATGTTACATAACATTTTTGTAAAGGCTTCATAGGTGTAGGGTTATTGGGAGTGCGCCAGGTAGATGCCTCCTCCTACTCCTCGTCGCCCTTCACGCGTTGTCATTGCCATGAAGAAAGAGGCAAGGTCAGGAGAAGGCGTACTCAGTGAAGGCCCGGACGCACTGGATCGATTTTGTGGTGGCGATATTGGGACTGCATTTATTCCAGTCAAAGTGATGAATTGGAAATGAAAGTGGAGCCAACAGGAGGCAAAGAAATATTAGTCAAGCATGATACACACCACGGAACGGGCGCACCAGAAGAGAGAAAACCGGCGAGAAAACCAACGCTAACAAAAAAAACAAAATACACATGTCAGCAAATGAAGAATTGCCGCCAGAACTTGGAAATCACCACAACCAGGCTAGCTTAGCGGGTTTTATATTTACTAGAAGGATTGGGCGCGCTTTGTTGCGCCGTTGAATTTGTTGAGATTCTCAAATTTCTTTACTCACTCTATTTCAAAATATATGATGTATTACTTTTTTGAAAAGTCAAACCTCTTTAAGTCTTATCAAATTTGTTGAGAAATATATCAAAATTCATAATATCAAATCGGTGTTATTAGATTCATCAGGAAAAAATTTCATATTTTTTGTTTAATATTGTGGAAGTCAATATTTTTGGCTGTGAACTTGATCAAAATTATAGAAATTTGACTTCACAAAAAACTAATAATCCTAATATTTTGAAATTGATGGAGTATTTAGTTTGGCCCATGAAGGAGACAGTGGAGTGTGTTTTATGTTTATTTATAATGTGGTTATTTGGTGGGCCTTTCGCGGTGTGATTCTATGTTATCTGCTAATCAACTCATACTTATGTGGGGATATTTTTTCATCGTTGATTGTGTGTACTTTATTCGGCTATAATATCACATGGTAGCGCTTTTTTCGTGGTGATAGGAGTCTACGAGGGGTTAATATATCTTTATAGGCCGATTGCTGCTGATTGATTTGAAAAATCGTTAGCCCGATCAAAATTGTAAACGAAATCCAAAATTGAATACCTCAATTGAATGAAAGAGCTTTAAAATTAGAAAACATAGAGACTTAAATAAAATAAATTAATGGGAGAGCCCCTTGAGAAATTGTTGTCCTGGTCAATATCGGGTGACCCAATTCTAAATTGAAGCCTCAATTAATTGTGAAGATTTAAAAATTAGGAGGCATAGTGTATTGTAAAAAATAAACGAAAGAGATTGTTGACCCGATCAAAATTCTCAATTAGAGACCTCAATTGATTGTGAGGCCTCCAATCCTAGGAGGTTTAGTGATATAGTATATTAGGAGGCATAGTGTATTGAATAAAAAAATAAACGAAAGAGATTGTTGACCCGGTCAAAATTGGATGACCAAATCTCAATTGAAGACCTCAATTGATTGTGGGGCCTCCAATCCTAGGAGGTTTAGTGATATAGTATATATGTACTACATATAACAGAATAACCAACTGAGCTACGCAGAAGTTTGACTAGACTAATATTTGATACACACCGGTAGAAGTTCAATCAGGACTCCGCATTAGTGGATGTCAAGCAAATCACATGCCAAATCAAATAAAGAGAAGTTAGTTTTTTAACTTTTACCCGTCTATCTATATTTCTTCAGGCCCCAAGACCTAACTCAGGTTTGTTTCAAAGGCGCACACATGTACATGGTGTCTGACCTCGCTGAGAAAGAAAAAACGACAAATTTAATTCACAATGTACAAAGACGAGAAGTAAAACTATCATCATGTGTATCCAAATTAGCTTTGACATAACAGTCCTGCAGGGAAGACCAAGTAGATGATTCAGTTCCCCCGAAAAAATATAATTGATGATTCAGTTATGTGAAGCAAACGGTGGCTATTGAAAGGGCCAGAAACAGGGAAACCAAGAAGCGAAAACGTAAACTGTGATTTACCAAACACAACAATTATGCCAGACATCATTATTGAACTATAATGTTTAATGGTTTCTATACAATGTAGTATAAGGAGGGAATTCATCTCAAAATAGGTATAATGTATTCATCAATCAGCATACTCCTCAAACAGAGAAACCATGAATCACATGATCAGCTAAAGTTGGCATACATTGTTACAATCACCTCAACAGATAGTGTACAGAGAGTGATGCAAGGGCTTTCAATCATCTTTCTGATGCAGAGCACGAGGACTATTACCATTAAGTGTCGCATGATACACACGCTTTTCAGCCAGCCCAAGATTAGAAAGAACTAAATTACCCTGCAGGAAAAAGTTTGTTTTATGATGACAATCCTGAACAAGGTTCATACACCATGGTAGATTATTAAATGAACATAAAATCATGTTCAAGCTAAGGGAATATGAAGAATACCTCAGTCGCAAGCAATTTTCTCACGTTGCTGGCAGACTCTAGGATCCTGCTTTTCTTGCTCAGAAGGATAGTATACAGGCAAGCGAACCACCTCCATGTAATTTGCAAATTGACAGAGGAGCAAGAACACATGACGTGCCTGCAGGTTGTGATGAGACAAAATGTCAATTTTGTTTCAAAATTCAACTAATCAAGACGAGAGAGTATATTATACAGTATGTTAGTATAGAAGATATAAATAAATGCACCACACAAAATATACCCGAAACAGAGTTTACCAGTTCACATGGCACATACTTCTGGGAAGTAAAGTATAGTAACCATAAATAATTGTAGGGTTGTTGCGTGCAAAAAAAACTAACCATTGCTATGTCATGCACAGTATGAAGTAAGAATATATTTCTAGAAGTGTCGATGTATCAATTTATCAAACTAGAGAAATTTTAGAGTAACAAAGTAGCAGCCTTGTTTCAACATGGAAGATGATACTTTGCTGAACATGGAAAATAATGGTGTAAGAAGTTTGAGAATAAGTAATCACTGCAAGATCCTACATGGGACAAAATGCTACTCTTTCTTTTTGCGATTATTAGTAACCCATACAAAATCTACATAGAAGGTTCCAACATATTGCTCATGCATACCTGCGCCTACTTGCAAGTTCCTATACTACCATTAAATTAAATGCTAATCTGTAATTGATTCTTACCCCATCCATGGAGTCCCAGGCTGGACTAAATCTCCTGTAAGGATATCTCAAAATTACAGGTTGCAATGGTGCCCTTGCAAGAAAGGCTCCTGTCTTAAATGGTAGAAGGTAATCCCCATTCGTAGTAGTACCCTCTGACAAAAAGATGAAAAACAGGACTATAAACAAACGAAAGACATGTTTTTAAAGCTACAAACATAACATAATTGAGACTGAAAACATCCCTATTCGTAGTAGTAACCTCTGAGAAAAGAAGAAAAAACAGGACTATAAACAAAGGAAAGACATATTTTTAGAGCTACAAACATGACACAATTGAGGTTGAAAACTGAAAGAGCACACTGAAGCAATGGGCAAGAACTTATAGCTCGTAATCAACCATATTTTCATCATAATATACTCAAATAGTTCTAAGTTAAGACGAGACATAGGATGATTACATAATACAGGATTCAAAAATACAAAGCTGAACATGATTCTAAAATACCACAGATGTCAACTCTTCGCGAAACCTCACACTTGAGTGGAATACTCGACCATGTATGTTACAAAAAAAAAAAATCAGTTCTCTCTCTAGGTACTACTTTTTCCTATTTACTATTCACAATGGGTCCGCGTGGAACCATGTTTGAAAAATCCGTGATCAACTAATATGTTGATAAATAATAATGAGTAATCACATATAAAATGAGCAACCACTATACATAAAAACGAGTGTACACTAACCAGGAAAGAGTAACATCATAGGGGAATTCTCGTCTTGAGAAACCTCATGGAGCCTTTCAGTTACAGCACCTACACATAGTATCAACAGTTCAGTCAAAAGCGAAGAAAGCTACTCCGTCCCATATTAATTGACGCTCAAACAAATGTATCTAGCACTGAAATACATCTAGATACATCCGTTTGATCGTCAATTAATATGACACGGAGGGGAGTACAAGACATAAAATGTTGAACCCTAACTATTAATAAAATAATGCCATGTTGAAAAGAATCCGCCCCGCAGAACAAACAAAATAAGGAGTCCATAAAGAGAGATCTGAAGGACTGGAATATTACCAAAGAACTAGCCATGAACAGGGAGGGGTGCATGGAAGTTACCTATCCACGTGCAGTGGCGGAGCATGACGAGCAACCAAGGGGGGGGGGGGGGGGGGGCAATTTCAAACTAAAAGCAAAATGTGCACAAAAATAGATGCTGCACACAGCCTCACAACATAAAAAACAACAGACCCAGAGCATAGAAGCCCCCACACAAGGTGGGGACTGGGGAGCGATTATAGGAACCTAGTCTTACCCCTGCGAAGTGCAATGCAGAGAGGCTGGTTCGAACCCAGGACCTCTTGGCACAAAAATAGATGTGGCACACAGCCTCACAACATAAACTGGAACAAAATATACAGCTTATATACATCTATCTATATAGCTAGTTCACACACAGGGCAGGCCCTAGTGTATGGCCAGAGGGGCGACCGCCCAGGGCCCATGGATGGGAGGGGGCCCATGATCTGGTATGTATACTCAGTACAACCCAGCAAAAAAATTAAGTAGGAAAAACAGTTAAGGGAGGAACAAACACCGCGTGAATCTGCCTGATTGCTAACGAGTACCAGGTGAAGCGTCGCACGGCACGCCGCGTGAATCTATCTGATTCTGAAAACTGAGTATGGCGATCGCTTCGTCCAAGCGAACCATCGTTCGGCCGCTACTGCTTGGGATTCTCCTTTTCGCAGACGCTGCGCAGCGCGGCAACCCTGGTGTTGCGTCGTGCGCCCGTCCCGGCAACCCGGCGTGCCGCCGTTGCGTGCCTGCCTCGGCCCTCACATCCAGCCATGCACGAGACCGCGACCGCGAGTTCGAAGGCTTTCACAAATATGCATTCATCCAGTCCCCAATTTCGGTGTGCATGATAAGGGTTCTGATGTACAATCTAATTCTTTGTATTCATGTTTCTTCAGAATTTTAGGAAATTAGGCTTACAGTCGTAATATGGCATTGTCCAACAATTATTATAGACATCTCAAACTGAAGATATATTGCTGAAAGTTTACTCTTAACATTATGCAAATGAAATTATATATATTTGTTTATGTGTCTCACACACAAACATATATTCTTAAGACTTAGGGGCACATGTCGTCGAGTTCGCCCTAGGGCCTTCCGAAACATAGAGCTGGCCCTATTCACACAGATACATGGTAAGATCAACATACCTGGTATTGTGGACAATTACTGTTATCGAGTGCTCCATAGCGACTGTCCAAAAGAAGTTCTCTATAGCCATAACAGTAGAAGCTTCCCCATGCGATACCTTGGCCTACCTCTGTCAGTTCACCGGCTAAAGAAGATTGACCTCCAACACCTTGTGGACAAAGCCGCCGAAAACTGGTGCCCTGGATGGGGCGTTTCATCACCGTGGCTGGGCGCACTGAGTTGGTTAAATCGGTGAGCACCGCCCAGGCAACCTTCCATGCTACGACAATTAGGCTTCCGGAGAGCACATTGGGTGCCCTCAACAAGATTGAGAGGTCGTTTCTTTGGGCGGGAGCTGATAAGGTCTCCGGTGGGCAATGTAAGGTTAATTGGAAGACAGTTTGCAGACCAAAGAAGCTTGGTGGATTGGGTGTGCTAGATCTTCACATGTATGCTAGAGCTTTGCGGCTGAGATGGCTGTGGTACGAATGGAAGGAGCCCGATAGAGCGTGGGTGGGCATGGGAAATCCATGTGACTCCACGGACAGAGAGCTTTTCTACGCCTCTACGGCTATCACCGTGGGGGACGGCCGGACGGCAAGATTCTGGCACTAACCATGGCTTGAGGGGAAGAAGCCCAAGGACGTTGTGCCCACCATCTTTGCGATTTCTGTCAACAGGAACAAGTCCGTGCAAGAGGCCATGCTTGATCTCAATTGGATCCAGTGGATTAACATGGAGGCTGGACTCTCGGTCCACCATATTAGAGAATTTTGTGAGCTTTGGGAGAAGATCAGCAGGGTACACCTTCAGGGTGATCGGCCGGATGACATAAAATGGACCCTCACGACAAACGGCACATACTCTTCCGCCTCGGCCTACAAGGCGCGGTTTGTCGGGGCAGTGGCAACCATCATGACGAAGGTGGTTTGGGGGAACTGGGCGCCTCCAAAGTGCAAGTTCTTTGCGTGGCTTGTTATCAAGGATAGGGTGTGGAAGGCTGACCGATTGCAGCGACGAGGGTGGCCAAATTGCAACTTATGCCAGCTATGTAAGAGGGAGCCTGAGACGGCGGCGCATTTATTGTTCAGGTGCAGGTACTCCACCCGCATCTGGAACGCGGTAAGATGCTGGCTGGATGCGTCTGAGCTGGACACTATCGCTTGGACAGGGATCCCAACAGTCCAGGAGTGGTGGACTAGGACGGTGCTCGGGCATGGGCACCGGAGAAAGGCGGTATCATCACTCGTAGCACTTGTATCCTGGGAGGTTTGGAAAGAGAGAAATGCGAGGGTGTTCCAGAAGAAATCTTCTATGCCAACAACTGTGTTCGAGGGCATCAAAGTTGAGGCCAAAAAGTGGGTCTTGGCCGGCGCTAAACATTTGGGATCATTAATGCCGCGAGAGTAGGCTTTCTTTTTATCATTTGTGGAGGAGTAATGACCCTCTTGAGGACTTGGTACTATCTTCTTCCTTATTAATGAGATGAGGCAAAGCTTTTGCCTCTGTTTAAAAAAAAACAGTAGAATACACCGGACTGACCAAGAGGCGACTATGGAGCACAGCAGCCAGCGCCCGACACCAAGAAGGAAAATGGGCAGCAGCCAGCAGGAGCAGCAGCAGGCAGCCGGCGCACGGCGCGGCGGCCCGGAGGGGCGGAGGGTGGAGATGGTTGGCAACCGCCAACCTGAGCGGCAGGCGGCGGTTGGCAGCAGTGGTGACTGGTAAGCGGCGGTTGGTAGTCGAGTCCAAGACCTAGGCGTCATCCATGGCGATTTGGGGGAAAGAGAAAATTTTCTGTCGATTTGGGGAAAGGAGAAGGAGGAGAGACGAGCGTGTGTCGGTTGTGGGAGAGGTTGTCGGTTCCTTGGGCTGGGGCCTGGGAGGGAGGGGTGTATACTTCGGCTGGGCTGAAAACCCTTAGTACTAAATTTGTTTTTCAATTTTGGAAGGGGGGGTTGTCGCCCCCTTTGGCCTCCAAGAGGCTTTGCCAGTGTCCACGTGCCATAACCATGAAATGGTTTAGAGATCTTATGGGTTTCAGCTCTAGCCTACCCCAACTTGTTTGGGACAAAAGTCTTAGTTGTCGTTATTGTTGTTGTTGCAAAAAAAAATCCACGCCATATTTGAAGCAGTACCAAAAATAAGCATTTCTGTAATGGACATATTTTTAGAAAACTGAGAATAACAAGTAAGATAACTAAAATGACATCAATGAATGCATGTCAATAGATACCCGAGACACCTTTAGAATCTGAACATTTGGATTCTCGTTGAACAAAAATACACCCAAGACATTTGCTGCAATCGAGAGAGAAATACCCTCAATATATTATATGCAAGATTGGCATAAATAGAAAATGTTAAGCTCACAGAAACTTTTAAAGTGAAATGAAAAAACAATTAAGGCTATCTTTTCACATATTGTCTTAATAAGGAACTCTCTACAAACACTAATAAGAAGAAGTTACCTTATGAGACCAATCAACGGCAACTTGGACACTGAGTTCTACAAAGAATAATTACGCAACAAGGCATTTAGATTGAAAAAGATGTAAGCAAAATTGTAAGTAATTGTGCAAAAATAATTTTGCAGGGAAGTCACTGTATCAACATGAATGACATTGTCTTTCATACCTTAGCAACAAAACTTGGAGAAGAAGCTGACATATGATAAAGAATGTCCACATATGACACATGATTAGATACAATCGCCCCTGGTCTTTCCAGTTCTTCAGAGTGATCTTTAGGTACATCCTGAACAAAATATTATACTAACATGACACGGGAACCAGGAAGCAAAATTATAGATCAGTCACATGGACACATGTCATGTGGGGGCAGCAGTATAAGCTGTGGGACCACCGCTATGTAACGCCAGGCCAGTCGGCAGCACAGCTAGGCTTGTCCTGCCTGCCTTACCCCCCCCCCCCCCCCCCCCAAGTTAGGTTTCTTTTACAATTTTCAAAGGTAGAGTTTTAATCCCTTATGGATTAGAATAGTTTGAGGGTGTCTCAATCTACGTAAGGAGAACCTGGCTACTCCCCGAGCGAACATTTAAGACCAAACCAATTTTAGTAGAGGGAGGGGGCGGTACCCTTATTAGCATCAGGAGACCCAGGGCGGCTTGCCCCTGCTCACCCCTGTGGGTCACAAAACACAAGAGAGGTGATATACAATGCTTGTACAAGACAGTACATGAAGAAGATCGCAGGAAACAATTGACATTTTGGTACCTACAAAATTTTCCAACAAAACTAACATACCACCCAAGATGTTTCTAAAGAAAAGAGGCACTTATGACCAACTTAAGCTTCCGCATTCTGCATCCATGAAGAATCCAAGACATGTTGCAACCATTCAGTTTAGGTTTCACACCAAAAACATGTTTGCTAATTTCAAGTTATGATAAAGCTTTATTAGAATACATAAATAGATCTTAACATGTAGGGAATATGACACCAATTCAACTTCCAGTCCGATGAAGTGTTGATCCAATGGATCTATGCAGGAAATATTCTTTTTCTTAGCAACACAATAAAACTATACTTTGCGTATGAGGTTATAACAAGCATCTTTAAGCCATATAGAGGAGTTTAACCACACTTGTCCAAGCACTATGTTTACCGGAGGAACACTCATTCGTCCATTTGCAGCATATTTTAATGCTTATCACCGCATACTGCATCTTCCAAATTTTGCATGCACTTACACAAAAAGAGACGAAAACCGGCAACCAATTGATATGGGCCCGTGACTGCAGGTATAGCACAATTCTCAAGCCCATATGAGAGATGCTGCATTGCAAACATTCCCAGATTAGCAGCGAATACTCATCTAGCAAATAGCCACACACATTATGTGATTCACCATAGTTACCACAACTTACAGCACCACAGAACAGCTGTAGTCCTACGCTGTCACGCACACCTCGGTATCAGAACACTTTCTCTCTTTCAAACCAGTGCCATGTTCGCCGATCACGACATAGTCATGTAATGTGGGACCCCACTAGCAAATACTGTACGTAGGGAAACAACCAGGACACATCGGCTAAATAAATTACAAGGTGGCAGAGGAAGGTCGCATACTGACCTCGGCATTGGGGAAGCTTCGATCGGACACGGGGATCCAGTAGAACCCGAACACGAACAGCATCGCCCGCGACAACACGCGGCCAGCACGCAGCACGGCCTCCCTCCTCAACCCCTGTAGGCGGGGACGGCCCTCTCCCACTCCGCCCGCAAACAGCGTGCATACACGGCACACGAGGTAGTAGGCGACGACCAGGAGCACCCCTGCGACGAGACGGAGCGGGAGGAGGACGACGCCCGCGAGCACTAACCGTGTCACCTGCGCCGCAGAGAGCGGCCCACGGCCCATCGGCCCGTACGCATCCCGGCGCGCATAGGGCGCGTACCTGATGTCCAGTTCCTCCTCCTCCTCCTCGTCCTCCTCCTCAGCGGGCGCGCCGGAGAGGAGCGGCCGCACTGCCTCTCCACCGCCTTCGCCGCCTTCAGGGTGGGAAGGCGCGGCTGTGGTGGTGTCGACGGCCATTGGGGATTGAGGCGAGTGGAGAGGGCCGGAAAGCCGAGATCATCGCGATGGGCGAGCCGAGATCGGCCTGTGTTTTTACGGGTTTGTGTCGGGTAGTTTGGTCGGCGCGTTGCCGCAGGAAAGGGTGGACGGTGACGTGGGAGAAGTGGGCCGTCAGATCTACATTGATGGTGTTAGCGGAACTTCGCCTTTTTCTTTCTTTTGACACATCTACTACCCCTGTAAAAACACGAAAGAACAGATCCAACTTATCATCTCAACCATCTAATCATAATCTACAGGTATAAAACATCCCATTAACGATGGTAAGCGGCCAAACACAAAATTACTCATGCTGCCACCGCGCCCCTAATCTCTCGAGTTCGTTCCCACGAGACTGCCACTGCGGCTTATCCAACACCCACGTCTTCCTCCTCTCACACAGCACACCCAGCACGAGATCACGTCCCGCCTCGCCTCGCGTAGTAACTTACCCCTCCTGCAGCTGCAATTTTCTCCAACACGGCGCCTCCCTCCGGCCTGTGCCTTTGCACATCTGGAACCATGCGAATCGCGGTAAGAGTTGCGGCTGACCTCGGCCTCCCTCATTCCCCATCGCGGAATCCCTCGCCTCCTCAACTGAAATCTGCTCTCCATCTTCAAGAACGCCGACAAGGCGAGGGGAAGGAGCCCGCCAGTGGCTCCACGGCAATGGCTACGGTGGCGGCGACTCGCATCTTTCTTCCCTGATGTACTTTTGATGAGCACGGCCCTACACTGCACCAGCCAGGCAGCAATCATGAAAAGGCGTCGAGTAGCCCATTCATCTATTTCTCCTCTTCTCTTTCTCCTTCCGTCCATCAGGTGCTCCGATGGTTGCTGCAAGTTCATGGCGCGATTTACTTTGAGGCATTATGTATGAACTGGTTGACTGTGGGCATGATCCATGAAAAAGGCTCGATTCTTTTGGATCTAAGTAGATTTTGGTCCACACTGTTATATATGTATGTTCCCGAACGAGTGAACCCCTTCCCATGTCAAAAATTTGTATACCTTTCACATTACAACTTTCTAATTGTCTCCGATGGTCTAACCAGTCACCATTACAAGCTCTGTCAGTCATAGTCATGCTCGACATACTGAACTAAACTCTTCGTAGCTTTGTCGAGTTTTGCTGAAAACAGTTGTTACTTGATCCTTGCTAGTGATTTTATTTTTCACCTAAGTTTGACAGGCCAGAAACGTTTCGAGATAGAAAATATTATTATTGTCTCTTATAGGTCTACAAATAAATCTACACAGGTATCACTAGCTCCATGCAATGGTGTACTTTCCTTGAAACAGAGAGGTCGGTATTTTGAAAAAAAATCTTCTTCTTAACTGCCGATCTGTCGCCTACAATTATGTATATATTGTGGTGCACACTGCCTCTATATCTATTCACTTCAAAGGGTAAGACTATTTTAGCGATTTTTTTGCACAAGTTCAGTTCTCCGAAGGAAAGAAACAAATGCTCCACTGATGTAGTCATGTTTGTATGGTGCATCAGTGCAGTTAATATTTTTATTTTTATTTTGGCATATATAGTTGTTGCCTCGCATATTTTATAATTCACACACAGAATTACGGCTTGTTTAACATAATTTAATTTGCTTATTATGTTGTTAAACTTCCTAGGGAAATAGGGGAGCCTTGTGTTGCCATATCATTGTAATAGCTATGACGATTCCAAAACTATTTAATGTTAGATCTATTTTTTGTTGGTATCAAAGAATAACAAAAATGCACTTCAATTTCAGTATGGTCTTGTATGCATTACTAATTTCATACATGGCAGACTTTGTATGTGAAATGCCCGAAGTTTGAATGGCCCGAACCTACTCTTGTAAAATCTAGAACCATGCATTATGTCCTGAACTTTTTCATCAGGTTGTCAAGTTGGTAACCGCTTTTATGATTATAATAATTAAACATTTTCCAGAGCGGATTCTACTTCAGTGCCCAAATTTAAAGAATATACGGGCACTTGGATGTCAAAGATATGTTGATTGGTGCAATCAGAAGTCAGGTACTGCTTTGTTAACCCATTTCCCACCTCCAAGTAATTTTTCATATCAGATCGACCTTCCTTCTGTAACTCCTTCGTTGGTGTGCGCTGGACAGTAGTTTCAAGGTCATTGGATGAATATCTTTGAAGTGCTAAGCAGTAACCATTTGCTATCAACAATCATAAAGTGGAAAATATGTTATCTCAGAATTAGCTACATATTGTTTAAGAATGTTGCTCTCCAATGTTTTTGGCTCACCCAGTTTATGTAAGCGTGTTTAGAATTAGACTGAACCAAACAAGACAAAACAAAACTAATTATTTTACTCTTGCCTGAAATGCATCAACTACCACTATGTATTGTCTAAACCGTCTAATCACAAAATCCAATTGTCTAAAATCTCTTAATGTTGAACGCTAACAACGTCGAGCGCACTAACGAAACATAACTTCCGCACGATACATGTGTGCACTGCTCCCCACCCCATCTGTTGGCGTTCCACGCGAGCAGTTCCACCCGCACATCTCTCTCGCATGCCAACCTGCCTCACCCGCACATCTCTCCCAAAAAACCATACAGACGCCCTCCCTGCCGCTTCCACGATGCCCTCGCAGATCTCGCCGGGCACCTCGCCTCCCTCCCCGTCCCCTCGCCGGACCTCCCTGCTTCCCTACATCGCCCTCACCGCACCGGCATGCTCCCTGTCACTTCCCCGAGCACGCGACCCAAGCTGCCTCTGTCATTGGAGCCACCACTTCATCCTTATGCGAGCCGTCGTCGAAGCCATGGGCATGGGGCGAGTTTTGCCGCCTTCAAACTATTCTCTCTTCGCCGCGTGATGGAATTTTCGTCGCCTCTTACTGGTAAGCAACGAAGCATCTTTGCCTCACCAAGTCGCGTCCCGGTGCGCCATCACCAACAACTGAATGACTGCCTTCGAACTATTCTCTCTTCATCAAGCCAAGAAATAGTTTTTTAATTGTTTCTGTTAGATTAATTCCTTCATGAATTGATTTTGCTAATGACATGTTGATTTTGCAGTGTACTGAAGTTTATGGCAAGTTGACGACATGTTGATACTCCGTTCTACTGAAGTTGATGGACAAGTTCTTATGTCAACCACAATGAGCGAGAGCAATTTATAGTGCACCAGATTTGCACAACAAGATCTAACGTCGACAGGGTGGATGCATGCACCTTCACCGCCTGCAGGTAACCACTGCTTGCTTGAGTCTCCTTCCTATGTGTGGGCACTGTATTTGCTACCTGTGTGGATCCACAGTGTCTAGGTTGCAAAAACTGCGTGAGTGCATGGTGATTATTCAATGGTCTTAAGATGACTTACTTTCCTACGTGGAAGTAAGTGATTATGCAAATCCAAACTATGTATGGATAAAGGTTTGATACTACTACTAATACTGATTTAGTTAGCATCATTTAGATCATGCAACTGTGATGCCATTTTGGCCATCACTACAAGATATAACACCTATACAAGTTGTACCAGTAAACATCACAATTCATGAGTGTTGTTTTGGAAATTGACATGACAACAATATGCTCCTCAATCTTGTAATCCTATATTATGGGGGAAGAAAAAATTCAGTTTTTTTTATGATTGCACATTTGATGTTTCTGTTTAATGTTAAATCATAACCATTTGTGTTTTTAAGACATATCTACACTGCAAAAGCATAACCATTTCAGTTTCATGTGTGAAGAATTACAATACTGATACGGGGCATACCCGTGAGGGTCGATCTTTTCACACTTGGAGGGGAAAGAGAGGAAAATCAAGAGGCAAATAAACACTCAAAGACGATCCTCAAGTCACACATCCACTAGATCCAACGAACACAAGATACAAGTTTCGAAATCAACAAATGGATACAAGTACCGATAGCCTTCCCACTCCGGAGAGATGGGTCTTGAAATCCATGAGGGATCTTCCCTAAGAATGGGCCTTGACATCCATAGATCTTCTCACAAAGAGGTCGCAATCTCTCGGGGAGAAGTATATGGAAGGAGCAATGCTCAACTAGTCTATGAGCCAACACATTTCTAACCCTAAAATGAGGAGGAGAGGTTCCTTATATAGTGCTAGGTGAGATAGGGGCGAGAGGAAGGGTTACATGGCCACTTGGCCCGCGGCTGCCCTCACAGGGACCGGATGTCCAGGCCAGGGGGGCGGATGTTTGGGGCTTCGAGTAGGTGCCGGATGTCCGGGCTGTGGGGCTGGATGTCCGGGCAGGTGATGCTGGCTTCGCTCGCCTCTGATGTGGCTGTGCTGGATGTCCGGGGACGAGGGCCGGATGTCCGGGCGCTGGGGAGTCGCCGGATGTCCAGGCTGGGGCCGGATGTGTTAGAGTTGTGTCGAATATAGTGTACAAGATAGGTTACAGTTAGACTTGCAGTTGAATTGTGTTTACATAGGATATGGAGTCGTGTCCTAATAGGACACTTGTATCCTAGGCCTCTCATATATAGCGGGGGTAGACACACGATGTAACTCATGCCAACATAATAGCACAGGAACGCAGGGGGAGCCGGCGGTGTGTGCCGGTGCCCAGGGCGGCCAGGGTGCGGTATTATGACGGTGTCACGGGGAGGAGCGCCCGTAGTCAAGCCCCGGGGATGTAGCCATATCGGTGAATCTCGTTAACAAATCTCGGTGTCGTGCTCGTGTGATTGCTTGGTCCTCGGACGATTGACGGTGTGCCTCGGATTTATTGTAACAAGTGGTATCAGAGCTAGGTTGTTCGGAGGCTGTGGATTGTTGATCTAGAGGAAATATCAAGTTTGAGATGCAGCCGGCTACGGCGTGGTTCTCGACGAGATTGGAAAAGGCAATCGAAAGCGGAGTCGGCGAGACTGGATCGGAAGCAGCTGGCATGACGTGCGGCGATCCGTTAGATCGAGCGAGCGTACTACGGCGGCGGCGGCACAGCAAGACTGCAGGAGACTTCATTGATTTGGGCAAGGCGTCGTGTGCACATGACGACAACGTGTATCGATGTGGACGTGAGGTCGGATTCGATCCGATGCACGAGGCACGGGCGCTGGAAGCCTAGTCGGACGAGGTTCTACTGAGCCAGATGCTTGGAAGTGTGCTGGCCCAAGGCCCTTGGAGCGCTGCAAGGAGGTCGGGCCGTGGACTTGGCCTAGCGGTGCAGGGTGAGGCCACACACACACGCGAGGCTGGCTGAGAAGCTGTGCAGAGAGACAGTGCGAGCTACGCGGACAGAGATTTGTTTTGAAAAAAAGGATCGAGTCCTTGTACGACACGGAGGAAGGCAGAGCAGATCGAATTGGCAAGCAAAAATATCCAGCACTTGTGTGCATCCATCGGAAGGCAGAGACAGGACAAGGCATTAGCTAGCATCGGAAATTGTGTGAGGAAGCTATACACGTGAACAACCAGAAGGATTATTGGTTGGGATTTGCAACTAGTACATGGGGTGTGCTTCTTGTATTTGAGCAGCTCGGTTATTTTCACAGGGTCAGCCATACAAAGAATCATGGCGTCGACGGATGCCAGATTTGAGGTGGAGATGTTTGATGAAACTGAAAACCTTGGGTTATGGTAGACAAGGATGAAAAATTATTGACACAACATGGATGCTTGAAGGCGTTGCGGGAAGTCATGTCAGCTATAATGGAATTATCATGTGATGGATGAAAATTTGCGGAAGACGATTTGGGAGCCTGGAGCGTGTCATGCAGTCGAACGAGTTCGGCTGGGTCGGACTAGACAGTCTGACGGATCGACGCAAGTCGATTGGTACAGAAGACGGTGCTGGGATCGACGTCGACGACATAGGAGCGTGATGCTGATGGTGACCGACTTCTGGGCGTGGAAACACGCGGCGCAGGCTCTAGGGCTTGTGTGGCTTCGACAAGACTATGGCGCGGGGTTGATTCAAGGTGGTGTACACACGGAGCTTGAAGTCGACGGGGCGCGGGGTGGACTGATCATCTACCATGGAGTCATGTTGAAGGTGGAGCTGGATTGAGGGGCTACGGTGTACGGATCCGGAGACCGCAGCCTATTCAGCGGGAAAAGCGAGAGACACGTAGTTCGGACTGGAGCCCAGTGGTCTGATGGAAGCGTGAAACTCGTCATCGGTCGGTGATGATCGGTGGTACTCTGCAGTGGGGTTGAGTGGTGTGTGTTCGCGGCCCTTGAGACTCGACCGGGACAGCGGAGGCTCGACGCGATAATAGCGGCAAGGCGTGCGGTATGCACGGGACATGGAGACGGGCCAGGGCTCTGGTGGTCATACATGTGGTGAGACAACTGCGAATTTGACTCGGGATGACGACAAGCAATGGTGAAATTCCTTCAAAGTTTCAGACAGGCGGTCAAGAAAAGAGCGGTGATGTTGAGTTCAGGTAACTCTTATGTGCGACACCCAATATGTGAGTTGTTCACTTTCACACAGGTCAGTGATCGGTGTGTGATGGTGTTGGATACTCTGGAAGTTGGGAGCGCAAACTAGAGTGATGTGGAACTTAATTTTCGTTCGAGCGTTGACTGTGGTCAAGAAAAAAAGGAACTACAAGTTGCAGGTGGAGTCATATGTAGTCTTTGGAGTAGTAGCGGTGCTCATGGGTAAGCTCAAGTCCAATGTACATGGAAGTTTGACGCATGAACGAATTCAAGGTGGTGGAGAATATTCGCCAAGGTGGAGTTTGTTAGAGTTGTGTCGAATATAGTGTACAAGATAGGTTACAGTTAGACTTGCAGTTGAATTGTGTTTACATAGGATATGGAGTCGTGTCCTAATAGGACACTTGTATCCTAGGCCTCTCATATATAGCGGGGGTAGACACACGATGTAACTCATGCCAACATAATAGCACAGGAACGCAGGGGGAGCCGGCGGTGTGTGCCGGTGCCCAGGGCGGCCAGGGTGCGGTATTGTGACGGTGTCACGGGGAGGAGCGCCCGTAGTCAAGCCCCGGGGATGTAGCCATATCGGTGAACCTCGTTAACAAATCTCGGTGTCGTGCTCGTGTGATTGCTTGGTCCTCGGACGATTGACGGTGTGCCTCGGATTTATTGTAACAGGATGTCCGGGGCTCGGCTGGTCAGGGAGCCTTTGATACTGGCATCTCCTGGACGGATTTCCAGGGCTGAGGGCCGGATTTCTGGGCCGGGCCGGATGTCCGGGGTCCGGGGGCCGGATGTCCAGGCCCTGTAGCTTCATCTGCTAGGCCTTGGCGCCTGTGCAGTCTCCATGGGCCGGACGTCCGGGGCCTTGGCCGGATGTCCGGGGCCTAGAAGGTGACTTGCCCTTCTTTTGTAGCTCTTGTTCACCCTTCTTCGTGTTCGTCTTCATGGGGGCTTGTCCTTCACTCCGACCGTCTTCTAGACCGTCTTCATGGTACCTGAGCATGCATAGAATCTCCGCTTGAGGTAGCATCCAAGTTCCATGAACATCAAAGGAAGAATCGTAAAGGAGAGATGTCACCTCGTTTCCAATGGCACGTGCATGGGTCCTTGTATAGCTTGAGGTGTTGGTGACGGGTCCATGGGGATGACCATGGGATGCTCTGCATCATCTCCCCCCCCCTTGGGAGATATCCGTCCTCGGATCAAGATCTTCATCAACATGGAAAGGGGAAAGGTCCTTGACGTTGAAGATGTTGCTCACATTGTACTTGTCGCGTGGAATGTCGATCTTGTAGGCATTGTTGTTGTAGCGTGCCAACACCTTGAAAGGTCCGTCGGCTCGAGGAATGTCGGTGTACTAAGGATTGGGGGTCCCTAGTCCCCAGACTTGTGCATGGGCAGTCGCCCCAGACCGGCAACTTCTTGCCGGGCTCGCACCAGCCTCCGAGGCGAACCAAGAGTCAAGACCACAGGAAGGCATTCGGGCCCTTCACATGGTGGAATAGCCCGTTCACGAGCGCCCCCAGCAAGGATTCCGACCCGCCAGGCCACCGCTCCACCTCACCAAGGACGATAGTCTACATCGCCTGAGGTGTCGAGCGGGCAGGCGGGCAGGCAGAGCTGGCCGAGGCACGTGGCTACAACAGCAGGCCTGTTGCAGCTTTAACGCCACCCGTCCCGCGCATGGTAGAAGAATAAGAGGTAGCTGGGCGAACAACACAGAAGGAGAGGTAATCCTTGCCGGGAACCGTCGCCAGCGTGCCACCTCACGGCACATTCAATTGCGCTTGTCCTAGTCCGTCAGAGTTAGGTGTATCCCACTACCACTCTGACGACAACCCCTGTAGCTGTAAGAACACACTGTACACCCAACAAAAGACCATCGTAGCCCTTGTGGTAACCCCTTGAACTATAAAAGGAGGCCCATGGCTACCTTGACAAAGGTCGACACTCTGTCCATTTGCACGCGTAGCAGCACCTCTTGAGCATCCTTGTCGGGTGGTTGTTCCCTTGTATTTGGACCCAGATATACAACACACAGACAGGACGTAGGGTTTTACGCTCCCGAGCGGCCCGAACCTGTATAAACCCCTGCGTGTAGTCACGACCGACTTATTCTCTTTGTGCACTCGACGCCCCTGCCGAACCGAAAAGGGGCCTCGCTGGTCCCATAGATCGTCGTGAATCACACCCCCGACATCTTTGGCGCGCCAGGTAGGGGGCTCCTCCTGTGCGCAAACCTTCACCGGTGTTTTCTGCGCACCTTTGCAGGCGTCCATGGCGCCCAAGAAGGCAAGGGCGCGGCGGCACCCGCTGCGACCACATCCAAGCTGCCATCCCAAGCCACCGATGGTGGCGACCGTCGCGCACACCCCATCGGTGAGCGCAGCCATAACACTGCGCGGAGTTCCGCGAACCGCGGCCTAGACCCCGTCATCGTCATAGCGCGGAACACGCCGGCGGTGACCGTGGGTGACGCTGCTGTGACGGTCGGGGCAACAGACGCGGCCGCAGCGGCCGCGGGGGCTGTGACCGGACCTCTGCCGCGCCCCTCACAAGATGACCACGACCCGCGCCCACGAGGCGGCGAGCCGGAGCCTCGCACAAACGGGGCCCTCGTGCGCCACTCCCCAGAGGCGCAGGGCCGAGCTCCATGGCCCCCTCCCAACGAGGGCCAACGACGGGCGACGACACGGGGAAGCGTTCCTTCTGGCATCGCCAGGAGTAAGAGCGCTACCCATGCCTCGCCCCGTCCGGTCCCCAAAACCGCAGGAGAAGCTCTGGCGCAGGCCCAGCTTCTGTTAAACTTTCCACCCGCGCCGCAGGCGATGGAGGAGTGGAGGGCGACCATACAAGCCTGCTGAGCTTCGCGAACAATGACAAACTAGATGTGGCAGCACTACTAGGAGAAAGCCTATAGATAGGATATTAGCAGTAGCGCTGGAAAGAGGCAAAGCGCTACTGCTATGTAGTAGTAGCGCTGGCGGTCGACAAGCGCTACAAGTACAAAAGTAGCAGTAGCGCGGGCCACCGGACCACCGCTACTGCTAAGTGGTCCCGTCGCCACCGCCAGGGGCTACCTGTAGTGGTAGCGGTTGTCCAAAACCGGCGCTACTACTAATTCCCTAGCAGTAGCGCGTGTCGGTGGTCCACCGCCAGGGGCTACCTGTAGTGGTAGCAGTTGTCCAAAACCGACGCTACTACTAATTCCCTAGCAGTAGCGCGTGTCGGTGGTCCACCGCTACTGCTATGGCTATACGTTGCCAGCAGGTGGGCCCCAATTAGCAGCAGCGCCAGTGCCCAAACAAGCGCTACTGCTATGGCGCTTAGCAGCAGCGCGTTTCTTCTCCAGCGCTACTGCTACTCGTAGCAGCCACCTTTTCCTCTCCCACCCCTCTCCCTCCCCTCTCCCTCCTCACTTAGTTCTTCCTTCTCCTAGCTCTCTTCTCTCCCCATTAATGCCCCCATCCACCATCTCCTCCATTAATAGCTTCTTTCCCTTACTTGATCATTTGTCTCTCCGTCCTTCTCTCTTCCGGTCTCGATCTCTCTTGCATTTTGTCTCACTAGCTAGCTTTCCCTCCCTCTCCACTAGCTAGTTAGGTAGAGCATCTCCTTCCAACTAGATCTACCATGCATCTTTGTCCTACTTCTTTCGATCCCTTGCTAGCTAGATAGTGGCACCGTACCGGCCATCTACCATATACGTTAACGTTGGCTCGATCGATCCCAGCCCTCTCTCGGGAGGAAAGGTGAATAAAAAGTTGTGCTTTGCAAGAATTAATGGAAATATGTGTGTTTGTGCTATGATGGTGGGAATATGTGCGTGTGGCATGAGTTCCCGCCGCCTATGTGTGTTTGTCGGATCGTGCTTGACATGAGTTGCTTATGTTTTGCTGAAATGTTGATTTATTTCCGTTTCGGCGAATTTCGGGCAAACTCTATATGACATATATTTAGGGAAGGTCATGTCGAAATTTTATATGACTTTGATATATGCATGCATGATTAAAATTCTTTTGCTTATTATACCGCGCAGGCAATCATGAAGGTCAGTGGAAGGGTGGTGGAAAGATGGTTGCAATCCACGGTGCAGGACATCTATTTAAGTAACCGGACTGGGGTTATATGTCCGTGTATAAGATGCAAACTAATCACCATCTTGGACCCCTTTGCCCGTGGCAGTTTGAAGGCGCACCTGCTCATGTATGGTTTCATGGATGGCTATACTCGGTGGATAACTGAAGATGATGATGAGGATGTCCACATGGCAGACAATAACGACGACATGGGGGTAGACGAAGAGATGGTCGACGATGATGGACCCGAGGAAGAGTTTGAGGGCGCTGGACATGGCGGAGAAGAGGCCGGACACGACGTAGAAGAGGCGGATACGCCGCAGTCTTCGACGCGACTAAGTTCAGTCGTGCAGGACCCTCATGTTCAAGACCTGCTCCGCAAGAGTACGACTAGCGACAGAGCCGCTTCAAGAGAGGAGGCCAAGCTGGCGCAACTGGAGGTAGACTCAAATACTCCATTGTATGACGGTTGTGATCCTGAGGTGACCCGCTTGAGTTTCACGCTCGAACTTCTAAAGACGAAGGCCAAAAACAAATGGACAGACACAAGCCTCGATGAGCATTTGAAGTATCTACATGATAAAGTTCTTCCCTCGGGGAACCTGTGTCCTACTAGCGTTGATGAGGCCAAGAAGATCGTGTGCCCTCTTGATCTGCCCCACATTAGATACCATGCATGCATCAACGATCGCATCATTTATCGGAAGGAGCACGCGGAAAAAACCAGCTGTCCGGTGTGCAATGCTTCTCGACACAAGAAGGCCGGGAAGAAATATCCTCAGAAAGTTGTATGGTACTTACCGACCACTCCCCGTCTGCAGCGTTATTTCTTAGATCCTAAGGAAGCAAAGCTCATGCGCTGGCACGCGGAGAGGGTGAAGCCCGACGACGGAGATGATCCGAAGCTGAGACACCTCGCGGATGCTAGCCAGTGGCGAGCATTCAACGCGGAATATGGATATTTCGCAGATGATGCAAGGAACATCGTGCTTGGCGCGAGTACCGATGGCATGAATCCGTTTGGCAACCAAAACACCAACCATAGCACATGGCCCGTGTTTGTAGGGATGTACAACCTCCCCCCTGGTTGTGCATGAAGTCAAAGTACATACACATGAGCATGCTAATTCAAGGGCCAAGACAACCGGGAAATAATATTAATCTGTATCTGGGGCTACTTCAAGAGGAGTTAGACACGTTATGGAAAACACCGGCCAAGACATGGGACGCCAGTAAAGGCGAGTATTTCTATATGAGAGCCATGCTGATGATGACGGTGCATGACTATCTCGGTTACGGATATGTATCAGGACAGGTGTGCCACGAATATTGTGGATGCACGCGGTGCATGGATGATACAACGTCTCAGCAGCTAACGTCAACAAAAGACGGCGGGTCTGGAAAAATCGTGTACATGGAGCATCGAAGATGGCTCGCGCAGGACGACCCATGGAGAAACCATGGAGATCTATTCAATGATGAGGCTGAGCATCGAGGACCTCCACGTAAGCGGAGCGGTGCCGAAATCGATGAGCTGTTGAAAAACTGGGAACAGTGCCCCGCGCCGGGAAAGACGATGAAAAAGGCGCCGGAGCCGCTGCTGAAGGTATGGAAAACAAGGTATGTTTTCTGGGACTTGCCGTACTGGCCCAAACTCGACACGCCTCATTGCCTTGATCAAATGCATATCACGAAGAATATCCTTGAGAGCTTGCTTGCGACATTGATGAACATGCCGGATAAGACCAAGGATGGGCCGAAGGCAAGAAGAGACTTGGAAGATTTGAAAATCAAGGCAGATATGCACATGCCGCCCCGTAAAAAGTCAACGGAGACGGAGACGGAGGCGGGGGACAGGGGCAGCAAAGTCAACAAGAAAATACGAGAATTATTGCCCCCCTTCTTGCTTCACCTTAAGTCCGAAGGAGATCGATCAATTCTTCAAGTGCCTTACCGGAATCAAAGTTAGTTCCGGTTACTGTGGGAAGATAAGCAGATTTCTAGACACCAAGAAGAAACGGTTCAGCGGGATGAAGTCTCATGACTGTAACGTGATGATGACGCAGATCCTTCTGGTTGCCCATAGAGGTATAATGGACGAGCACGTCCATGAAACGCTTATTGGTTTGTGCAACTTTTTTGATGTTATCTCTCGAAAGTCGATCAGTGTGAAGCAGCTCCGAAGGTTACAAGAAGAGATCGTTGTCATTCTAAATGAGCTTGAGATTTACTTCCCGCCCGCGTTCTTTGACGTCATGGTGCATCTGTGTGTCCACATTGTGGATGGCATCATCGACCTCGGGCCGTCATTCCTTCACAGCATGATGCCGTTCGAGAGGATGAATGGGGTCATCAAAGGATTCGTTCGTAACATGTCCCGTCCGGATGGAAGCATCATGCAGGGCTATCTGACCCAAGAGTGCATCTCCTTCTGCGAGAATTATCTAAGCGACGAAAACCCTGTTGTTGGTTTGCCCGTCAACAAGCACCTTGGGAGGCTCGGAGGAGAAGGTCACACAAACGGTTGGAGGGAATTGCATGTGGACTACTCGGGTCGACGCAACGACTTGGACATAGCAAACTTAGTAGTGCTACAGCACCTAGACGTGGTAGATCCTTTCATGGAACTGCACAAAGAAACCATCGTAAAGAAGTATCGTGACAAGGGGCTACACAAGACGGACGCCGAAGTTACTAGAGAGCACAACTCCACTTTCTTGCGTTGGTTCAAAGAGCATGTTCTTGCTAATCCCCCGGAAGAGGGCAATGAAGACGGATTGCTCATACACGCCTTAGCACATGGCCCTGCGGCCAACCTCAAGACCTATCAGGCATATGATATCAACGGATACACGTTTTACACGAAGGCCAAATACTACAACATTGATTACCAGAACTCAGGGGTGACGATGGAATTCATGACCGGCGACAACGGCGCAAAGGAAAGATTCTACGGAAGGGTCGAAGAGATCTGGGAGCTTGACTACCCTGGACTGCACAGTGCGACGATGTTCCGTGTCAGATGGGCTAAGGTCGTCGTTAGAGAAAAGAAGTATTTCACTACCATGTCTATACCCGACGTGAAGAGTGCTACCGTGAACGTTAACGTCATCGCCAAAACTGAGCCATGGGTACACGCTAAGCACGTGACACAATGCTTCTTCATAACCGACCCAAGCAATCCATGCCGTGTTGTCGTGAGGAGAGGCAAAATGAGCATCGTCGGAATGGACGGGGTCGCTAACGAGGAAGACTACGACCAGTATGGCGACCCGATGAGGGAAGATGACAATGACGATGAAGCATATGTCAAAAGAAGAAGCAAGACTACATTACCTAAGAAAAATCGCACTCCATGGAAAAGAAAAAGTCACAATGAGGGGCTCAATTATTCAGCAGCGAACAAGAAAGGAAAGAAGCTCACTCAGAAACGTAAACGTCGACGCTGAGAACCATCATTTTAATATATGTTCCTATTTTGTATACGCACTTAACCGTTATCGGTCAAATGATATAATATATGTATATATCGCCTTCCCACCATGCATATACATTGTATTCCCTTCCCACCATGCATATACATTCTCTTTCGGAAGAGAAAAAGAAAAAGGAAAGGAAAATTAAAAGAAAAAGAAACAGAAAAGGAAAAAGGAAAATGAAAAGAAAAAGAAAAAGGAAAGAAAAAAAGGAAAGGAAAATAAAAATAAAAAGGAAAAAAGGAAAGGAAAATAAAAAGGAATAGCAGTAGCGATGGTTTCTAACCAGCGCTATAGCTAACTTAGCTATAGCGCTGGTTAGAAACCAGCGCTACCGCTAATTGAACTTAACCCCCGCAGCCGGGCTTTCCCTCTCCTTTCTCCCCCCAAATCTCCCCCAAACCAGTGCCTCTCCCTCGTCGCCGGCCGCCCCTGCTCCCTCACCGCCCGCCGCCCGCCGCCCCTGCTCCCTTACCGCCCGTCGTGCCCCGGCCCTCCCTCGCCGTCGCCCGACCCCGACCCTGACGCCGCGTGCCCGAGCCCCCCCCCCCCCCCCCGACGCTGCACGCCCCCTCCCTCGGCCGCCCTGCCTCCTCCTCCTCCCCTACCTCCGCCGGCGCCCGAGGTGACCACGCCTACACCTCCTCCTCCTCCCCTACCTCTTCTTAGCTAGGGTTCCTAGGGTTAATCAAATTTTAGGGTTTATCAAATTAGCTAGGGTTCATCTAATTAGTTAGGGTTCATCAAATTAGCTAGTACATGTAGATGCTTAGTTAGGGTTCATCAAATTATCTAGTACCCAATGTAGTTAACTAAATATAATTTTTAGGACAAATTTGTATATGCTTAAGTAGTTAACTAAATATAATTTTTAGGACAAATTTGTATATGCTTAAGTGGCCTATGAATGTGCCCAAGTGGCATTTTGTTCTTTGCAGGGATATTATGCGAGTGGCCTATGTTTTGTCGGAATGTTGATTCATTTCCGTTCCGGCAAATTTCAGGCGCTCGATTTGTCCACTTTTTAGCAAAGGTCATGCCGAAATTTTCCATGAATTTCGGCATGACTTGTGCTAGAAACTAGGACATATCGAGTGCCCGGGATTTGCCGCAACGGGAATGAATCAACATTCCGGCAAAACATAGGCCTTTTTTATGTCATTATTCATTTTATTAGATCTAGAATTAATTGACTAGACTTAAGCGTAGGAAACATGGCTAACAACGATGAAGGAGGGCCTTCTGGTAATTGCGACATCTACGAGGCGGCAAACAATTATTTTAACTATCTTGATGAGCAACAGTTGTCGGACCCCCCTGTCACATCCGAGGGTGGCACCGACACCGGCACCGATGCTGGCAATTTAGCCGGTACAAAACCGCAACCGAAGAGGATACGACGCCCAAACCAGCTCAGCACCACTAGACTGGTGGTCACGGAGGTGGACCCCAATAATTTCGAGCCAAAACAGCCTAAGGAAGCGCGCATGTGCTACGGTAATCAAAGAGGCTGCATCCTACGGGAAACCGCCACCATCAACGACGGAAAATTAGGGAAGATACCGAGTATGGAGCACTTCCTCCTAACGAAGCTGGATCGGAGTTTCTTGTTCCCGGGCTGGGATGAATCCAAGTATCCTAGACCGTGGCAAGACCCGGCAATGAAGAAGATAAACAACAAAGCCATGGGTAAGTTTAGCAACGCGTTGTCCGCCTGGAAAGTTAGGGTGAAACATAGGATCATCGTCAAAAAGCGACCCTACTCCGAGATTGTAAAGGATAATCCGACAATTACGGAAGAGCAGTTTGAAATATTCAAGGCGGCTTGCATTGCCGAAGCTGCCAATGAAAAGTCGGAGTACATGAAGGGGCTTCAAGAAAGGAACATGGGGTACCACCGCCTCAGAAGCTGTGGTTACTCGGGGAAGAGGCGCATATGGGACCAGGAGGACGCGGAACGCGAAAGTCTGGGGATCCCAGACCCCTTGGCGGAGTTCACCGTCCCGCAGGAGCGTGATGTCATCAGGGCCCGGTACCGTTGGGACCCAGTCAACAAGGTTTTCGAAACAGACGCGGTCACGAGGGAGTTTATGAGACTGCTGGTAATTATTAATTTACCCCCTAATTTTAGCTTCTGATCAATTCGACTGCATGTTTAGTCAAATTTGTAAACGATCCACGTTCTTTTTGCAGAAAGAGCAGCACAGGATTGCGGCCGAAAGTGACTCGCCGTCTGAGGCGTCGGCGAGGCCCAAGTGGGACACCCCTTTCAACCGGGCCTTGAACGTATTGAAAAGACTCCCGGTGGACACTCGGCCGTCGTATAGACGCGTGCACGGCGTCGGAGACGGCGCCACGTGGAAGCACTACTACCGTGAGGACGCCCAGGAGAGAAAGGAAAGATGGAGGTTAAACGAAATAAACATCGACAAGAAGGTTGATATTGCGGTCGATAAGAAGGTTGAGATTGCAGTCGATAAGAAGGTTGAGATTGCGGTCGATAAGAAATCATCTGAGACCAAAGAAGCGATACGATCTGAGTTGGTGAGGGAGGCAGTCCAAGCAGCGGTAGCTGCCGCAAGAGAGGAAATGGTATCTTCGTTTAGTGCCTTGATTCCTACTGTCATTGAATGGCAGAAGCAAAATCCAGGTAAAGAGGCAAAGAACTTTCCCCTTCCAAGCTTCATCGGGAGGAGCTCGTTTAGCGTTGCACCGCCAGCACCTGCTCACGCAACCGCACCTGCTCCCGCACCTGCTCCTGCACCTGCTCCCGCACTTGCTCATAGCAGCCCGTCCTCCGTCTCTGGCGCACTCGGTGGGGCTTTGTCTTTGGCTGAGCTCGACGCCCTTACGGTAACTACCTGTCACACCGGACCTCTTCAATACATGTGTAATCTCCTGTTTCTGTTGCCTTTCGGATGTCTCATGTCGCAGACATGTATTCGCAGGCCGACGAAACCCCGTGCACCATACTGTACATCATCAGCGGCCAGAAGGTGGACGTGGGAAAGGCGACGATAGTGAAGCCGAAGGAACAATTGTTCCACAGCTGGCCAATGCCCCATGGTGACTTCAAGGTTTCCATGACCAGTGTCAAAGCGGGCTATGAGAATTTGGCTCCTCCGGTACTACAAGGGGGAGATGACGACGAGACCCCGTCAGGCTTGGCAATTGCAAGAGTTGGGTCCTGTTGTGGCCTAAGAATCTCCTTCGTCTGGAGACGGCCGGGAGCACACCCACGACCAAGCAGCCTCTGCAAGGTATGGACACCACCACCCCACCTACCCAATTAGCGGCGCCTGTCGTGCCGGGTTATAGCGGACGGCGCCAGGAAGAGACTCCATTAGTGGCTGATGATGCCGCCACCGTCGAAGAAGCAATGCATGATGCCATGGACGAGGATGATGACCCTCTACGGTTTCTCAACAATTCCGGCACTGGCGGCTATGACGACTTATTGATGGCTCAGCAGTATGACTCAGGGTTTGAGCGTGATGAGTTGATGCCTGAATTGCCAGAGGAGGAACGTCTTAAGGCTGATTGCAAGAAGTCTCTCTTCCTGCAATCCTCGCAGGACACGCCTCCAGATGCCGCCTCAACCCAACAACAACAACGTGAGGGTCGGTCATTATTGCTGAGCCCGACAACACTGGGGGCGGTGGTCAGGGACGGTATGATAGGCTCACTTCCGGTACCAAAGAAGCATAGGAAGAGAGTGAAGAAAGGCACTAATGGCGGCAAAGCTGCTTCTATGAGCTAGCCGCCTCCGCAGCCTCGGGTTGAAGACCGTATACCTATCAAAGGTGCGGCCAAATACCATATCGTCGGTGATCTGATCCTACCTAAGGAAGCGGTAGAGGCCATAGACGACCATCTCCGGAGACTTCATGACGATGTGCTGTTGCGAGAGAAAAGCCTTATCGCCTCGGCAAATCCAAGATACCTGCTCTACGTGGTTAACGTGCCGCAGCAAAGGTTGTACGTCCAGACACCCGCAGATAAGTTCTTTCTTCGATTCGATTACATCTTCGACATGTTTCAAATGACAAGGCTGGATTTTACGTTCGTCTACCTGTATGCCATGTACATGAACTACATCATCAGGCGCGAGCAAATACCTTATATCTGTGTCGCTGACCCGTACTTTATGCACGAGGGCTTCTTGGCAGTCTGCACAAAGCATCGTCAATATGCGAGGAACTACATCGCTGATTTCACGGTCACCAATAAGGACAAGGAGTCGATTCTCCTGCCTTATCGTCCCATGTAAGTCATCCGCAGATATCCTTCCTTCGATTTCAATCATTCATTTGCACGCGTGGAGGCTAATTTGAGGTGTTCTTATTTTGAGCAGCGAGGGGCGCGCCATCCTCATCATTCTTTACCCCCGATTCTCCCACGGTCTTTACTTGGACTCGTCAAAGAACATAAAGAAAAAGGATTACACCCACATCAAGGCTATTCTCGACAGTGCTATCTTAAGCTATGGCCAACGGGGTGGAGAGATCACGATCAAGAAGACAAGGAAGAGCGCGCCCTGCTTTAGCCATAAGATCGACTTCTGCTGCATCCAGCAACCGAGAGGTACTCTTAGTGATGGATTCTATGTCCTCCACACATGCTGGAGTACAGACGGGATTGCCAGAACCTTCGTATGTCACCTAAATCCGGCGATGCCGATATTATGCAATGGGCAAAGAAACTAGGAAATGTACCGGATCATCGACTCCGAGCTGAGTTCTATCACATCCAGCGTGAACTTGCCCAAGTCATCATGAAGGAGGTCGTCGAAAAAATAGGGATGTTCTACGAAGAAGGGCAAATGTCGCGGGAAGACGTCCGAACACGCGTAGCCGCTCAACGTCTCGACCTGAAGCCTTTCACTTTGCTCGGGTCCTTCCTCCCTGATTTGGAAGGATGGCAAGACATGTTGGAGTGATTGACGATATATGACAATGTGTCCGTTTAGTCACTACTTTCTCTATGACGAAACTTTGAGTTATGCACGACGAAACTTTGTGATGTAATTAAACCGTCCTCCTCAACTAGCAAAGATCACTCTAGTTAGGGTAGTTTGGGTACGATGAACTTTGTTATTTATGCTTATGATATGTTGCTTCTATTTCTGCTAACTCTGTCTCTTTCTGTTGCTCAACTATATATGATGTTGCATATTATCGACTCATGTGACGATGCAGGTACATAGATCATCGATGGCGAAGAAGTGCTACGCTGTGTATGTAGGGAAGGTTCCAGGAGTGTACGACGAGTGGCCTAAGTGTCAGGCTCAAGTGTACCAGTTTCCGTGCAGTAGCTAGAGAGGGTTCGATAGCAGAGCCGGAGCGGAAGATACTTACTTGAGGTGGTGCACGCTAGCGCGAGAGAGGGATCGGAACCGGCGCCTCAAAAACTACATTATCACGCTCTTGCTCATAGTGATTGCTCTTCCCTTCTATATCTTTGTTTAGATGTAGATGATGAGACATGTGTATGTGATGACCATGCAGTTGCTTGTATTCGAGACATGTCGACACTTAACTTGTGTCGCTATATCGTGATTATGATGAGACAATATGATTTGTGTTGGATGATGCGATGATATGATGAGACTATTATGTGTATGATGAGCATATTGCATTTATCTGATATGATTATAATACTATATAAAACCTGTACAAATACAGCGTAAATACGTAGCAGAAAAAATAATACGCAAATGCGTAAATATAGTAGTAGCACTCTTTAGGTGGTAGCAGTAGCGCAGGTAGCCAGCGCTACCGCTATATAGCGGTAGCTAAGTAGCAGTAACGTTGGGCCGGACCAACGCTATTGCTAAGTAGGATAGCAGTAGCGCAGGTAAACCAACGCTACTGCTACAGGTTAGCTGTAGTGCCGGCACCCGCGCTACTGCTACCCCTAATTCCAGCGCTACTACTAGCCTTTCTCCTAGTAGTGCGGGTTCCTCGCGCGCCCGACGCGCGGCTCCCACGGAACCCACCACCAGACGCGATGCCGGCGGGGCACATATGGTCCAGTCGCCCCCACGACAGCAGCAGACCTCCCGCTACATTGACGTACAAGACGAAGCGTCTCAAGCGTCGACAGACCCGCGGCTGAAGCAAGACCAATGCTAAGTCCTAAGGGACAAGCGCAAGGAGGACGCGCGCACCGCCATCAAGAGACGACGGGAAGCGCGTCGTCAGTCCAATGGCCGCGCGTACCCGGCGGTCGATGAGCCCATGCCCGGGGCGCCGAGGAGCTTACCTTATGAGGTCGGATGCCCGGCGTTCACCCGGGAACTACGGCAAGTTCGCTGGCCCTCTAGCAGGGCCTTCAAGCCGGAGCTGCCGGATAAATACAACGGCGTGATTAACCCATCGGAGTTCCTAGGCATCTACACCATCGCGGTGCAGGCTGCCGGGGGACGAGACGAGAAGGTGCTAGCCAACTACTTCCCGCTAGCGCTCAAGCCCAACGTGAGGAACTGGCTAATGAACTTGCCGGAGGGGTCCATCTCTTCCTGGGCGAACCTATGCAATCAGTTCGTCGGGGCTTACCACGGGGGACACAAACTCTCGGGGCAACCCAGCGATCTGCACGTGCTCCCCCAGCGAGACGGCAAAACCCTTCACAAGTACATCTAGAGGTTCAGCCGCGTGCAGCACAACATCCCGGACATCCACCCCGCCGCGGTGATCGCTGCGTTCCACACGAACGTACGCAATCGCCGCATGCGCGAGGAGATGAGCATCAACAAGGTGCGGGATGTCGCAGAGCTCTATGCTCTGGCCGACAAGTGTGCATGTACCGAAGAAGGATGGAGGCTCCCGGGGGAGGACACTAGCGCGGAGCTCGACTCCGACGACGACGAGAACACGCCTGCCTCCTCGAGGAAGGGGCGCAAGCGCAACAAGAAGCGCAAGGGCAAGGTAGTAATGGCTGTCAAGAGCTTCGGCAAGCCTAGCACCGGCAAGAAGGCCAAGTCAGAGGAGCCCGGCAAGGACGTTGCAACGTGCTCCGGAGATGATGATGCCGCGATAGGCGAGAAGGCCGGCAAGCCTTACTGCAAGATCCACCTCACCAAAGGCCACGAAATCAACGAGTGCCGCCAAGTAGAACAGCTTGCTGAGAAGCAGAAGCAAGAGTACGAAAGGCGCGACAAGGAGAAGGGCCGGGATACGGAGCTAGGGGGGAGTACTTATAGTCTGAGATGAAGGGGTAAGTGGAACAGGTACATGGGCCTCGGGCCCGAGTGGCATCGCTCTGTGAAGGCCGGAAGTTCCGGGTTGGTTCCGGGCCGGGTCCGGGCTGAACAGAGAGTTGGCGCAGGCTTCGGCGACTGGCTTCAGGAGGGGCCGGAAGTTCCGGGTCCCGGAGGTTCCGGGCGAGGGTCCGGGCTGGTTCCGGCCTATCCAGAGAGTTTGCACCTCTGGCCTTGGGCCTGGGTCGTCGGAGGGCCGGAAGTTCCGGGCTGTCCAGAGACTTGCCCTTGGTGCTAGCTCCTTCTCCTCCTCGGCCTTGGTCTTGGGGCTGCTTCCTTGGTCCTTCGCGGTCGTCTTCCTCGTACCTAAGGATACACAGGGTTTCATTGTGAGGTAGCATCCAAGTTCCTTTGCCATTGAAGTCATACTCGAAGAGGAGTGAGTTCACCTTAGCTTCAATGTCGCGTGCACGTGCTCTTGTCATAGGGCCACTTGGGGGCTGGCTTTGTGGTGTAGCCTTCATGGGGATGATGGTGGGATGCTCCGCATTATCTCCCCCCTCCTTGGGGAAGATCCGTCCTCGGATCAAGATCTTCATCACCATGAAAAGGGATAGATCCGTGACGTTGAAGGTGTCACTCACGTTGTACTTGTCGCGCGGGATGTCGATCTTGTAGGCATTGTTGTTGTAGCGTTCCAACACCTTGAAGGGACTGTCGGCTCGGGGAAGTAACTTTGACTTGCGTTCGTTGGGGAAGCGGTCCTTGCGAAGATGTAGCCACACAAGATGACCGGGCTTGAACACCATGGGGTGCTTGTTGAGGTTGTGCTTGTTGGTGACGCGGTCCACTTAACGTTCAATCGTGCGCCTTGTGTCTTCATACATCCTCTTGATGTAGCTTGCCCTTGCGGTTGCGTCCATGTTGACGTGCTCTTGTAGTGGTAGAGGTAGGATGTCCAATGGGGACAATGGATTGAAACCGTAGACCACTTCGAATGGAGACTTGCCGGTGGTGGAGTGACTTGCGCGGTTGTAGGCGTACTCGGCGAAGGGGAGGCAATCTTCCCATTCCTTGATGTTCTTCTTGATCAACACGCGAAGTAGGGTAGAAAGCGTCCGGTTCGTCACCTCCGTTTGTCCATTGGTTTGAGGGTGGTATGCCGAAGAGAAAAGAAGCTTGATTCTGAGCTTGGCGCATAGGGTCTTCCAAAAGTAACTCAAAAACTTGATGTCACGATCCGAGACAATTGTCTTGGGGACGCCATGTAGTCGCAAGATGTCCCTACAAAAGAGATTGGCAATATTTGAAGCATCGTCTATCTTGTGACATGGAATGAAATGAGCCATCTTGGAAAAGCGATCCACAACGACAAAAACGGAGTCATGTCCATTTTTTGTTCGTGGTAAACCAAGCACAAAATCCCTACTAATGTCTTCCCAAGGTTGGAAAGGTATAGGGAGAGGCATATAAAGACCATGGGAATGAGCTTTGGACTTAGCTTTGCGGCATGTAGAGCATCGGTTGGTGAAGCGTGCAACGTCACGAAACATCTTCAGCCAAAAGTACTTGTTGGATAGTGTGGCATACATCTTGTCACGTCCAAAGTGACCCATAAGTCCTCCACCGTGAGGCTCTTGCAAAAGCAACAAACGGAGAGAAGACTCGGGTATACACAATTTGTTAGCACGCATAAGATAGCCATCTTTCATATAATAGTTCTCCCAACAAGTTTTCACTTGGCACATAGTGTACGGATTAGCAAAATAGGCATCATGCTCATACAAGTCTTTGATGTTCTCAAAACCAATAACATTCAATTCAAGTTGAGTAACTAGCATGCATTTGCGGGAAAGAGCATCCACCACAACGTTTTCCTTACCCTTGATGTATTTGATGACATAAGGGAAGGACTCAATAAATTCACTCCATTTAGCATGCCGTTTGTTCAACTTGGTTTGACCTTTCAAGTACTTAAGCGTTTCATGGTCGGTATGGATAACAAATCATGAGGTCGCAAATAGTGTTCCCACACATGCAAAACTCTCACCAAAGCATACAATTCTTTGTCATAGATGGGGTAGTTAAGTTGAGCGCCGGATAGTTTCTCGCTAAAGTACACGATAGGATGCTTCTCTTGCATAAGCACAACACCTATTCCATTACCACTAGCATCACAATGCACTTCAAATGTTTTATCAAAGTTGGGCAAAGCAAGCAAAGGTGCATGAGTGAGCAAATTTTTAAGTTCATGGAAAGCGGTGTCTTGTGTAGGACCCCAAATGAATGGTGCATTCTTCTTGCTCAAAGCATGGAGAGGTGATGCAATAGTGCTAAAGTCTTTCACAAAACAGCGATAGAAACATGCTAGTCCTAGGAAGCTACGCACTTGTTGCAAATTCGTTGGTGTGGGCCAAGTTTTAATAGCATCAATCTTAGTTTCATCTACATGAACGCCCTTAGAAGATACTACAAAACCCAAGAAAAGTACCTTCTCAACACCAAACGTGCATTTCTCCATGTTTGCATAGAGTTGCTCTTTCCGACGGATTTGCAAAACATCACGAACATGTGTAGCATGCTCCTCAAGAGACTTGCTAAAGACAAGAATATCATCAAAGTAGACCACAACACAATATCCTATGAGGGGTCACAAAACATAGTGCATAACATGCATGAAAGTGCCCGGTGCTTCGGATAAGCCCATGGGCATCACCAACCATTCATAGAGACCAAATTTTGTCTTAAAAGCAGTTTTCCACTCGCCACCCTCTTGTATGCGAATTTGGTAGTAACCACTTTTTAAGGCAATTTTAGAAAATATAGTGGCACCACTAAGTTCATCTAGCATATCATCTAAGCGAGGAATGGGGTGACGGTATCGAATGGTGATAGCATTGATAGGACGGCAATCGGAACACATGCGCATAGTACCATCATTCTTAGGCACTAGAATGACCGAAACCGCACAAGGACTCAAACTCTCACGTACATGTCCTTTATCCAGGAGTTTTTGGACTTGCCTTTGTATTTCCTTTGTTTCTTCGGGGTTGACACGGTAGGGAGCCTTGTTAGGAAGCGGTGCTCTGGGGATGAGGTCGATGCGGTGTTCGATCCCTCGTTTTGGTGGTAATCCCGGAGGTAGCTCATCGGGAAAAAACATCCTTGAATTCCTGCAACAACTTAGATAACACAAGAGGAAGATGTTGTGAAGGGTTAGTCCGAACGACTTCATCTTTGCACACAAGTACGTAGCGAAGAACGGTCGATGGGCTCTCACTCACATCCCTCAAATCTCTTTTGGTGGCTAAAAGAACTATATCTCTCATGTCCTTCATCGTGGAGTCGCTCATTTTTGGCTTGTGGCACTCACTCTCTTTGAGGTGGATCACTCTCTCACTTTTATCTCCACGATGGGATGATGCTTGCTTGTCGGCGATGACTTGACTTGGAGTCATTGGGCGGAGCACATATTGCTTGCCCTTCATCTTGAAGCTATATTGATTTGTCCGACCATTGTGTGTGACGCCACGGTCGAATTGCCAAGGTCTACCAAGTAGGAGATGGAAAACGGACATTGGAACCACATCACACTCCAAAGTGTCTTCATAAGCGCCTATCTTGAAGGAAACTTCCACGGTGTGGTCAACTTGGAGTGTTCCGGAATCACTAAGCCATTGGACCTTGTAGGGACAATGGTGCTTTTTCTTGACCAATTGTAGCTTGGAAAAAAGGTCTTCACTTGCCAAGTTGTGGCAACTCCCTCCGTCGATGACGACCTTGACGGACTTTCCTTGGATGCCCGCCTTGGTGTGGAAGAGGTGGCAATGTTGGTCCTCGTCTTCTTGTTGTTGGAGCATCAAAACTTTGGAGACAACGAGAGCGGGGCTCGAATCGTTGTCGCAAAAGATTTGCGAATCTTCATCTTCATTTACTTGGCGGTGTATGGCCACTTGCTCCAAAGCTTGCATCTCGTCGTTGCTCATAGTCATAGGTGCCATCGTCGAGGAGGATCATGTTGCGTTTTGTTGGGCATTCGAAGGTCTTGTGGCCTCGCCCTTGGCACGTGAAACACTTGATAGAGCTTGTCTTGGCGGTAGCATTCGGTGTTGGGGTAGAGGATGAAGCCCTCGGCTTGTAAGTGCTTGAGGTTGGTCGGCTTGATGAAGTCGTCTTGTCCTTGTAGCTTGACTTGTCGCCGATAGGTGTTGTAGATTTCGTAGTTGTAGGTGTCGTTGTCGTAGTAGCTTGAGTACTCGAGCCGTAGGTCTTGGAGGATAACTTGGAGTACTTGTAGTCATCTTGCACTTGCCGTTCCGCCTTGGTTGCTTGGTGCACAAGTTCAAGAAGGTTGGAGTATGGTTGGGAGTCGGCAATTTTCTTGACTTGGTAGTTGAGGCCATTCAAGAAGCGTGCCATTGTTTGTTCGTCATCTTCCTTGACATTGGCTCGGATCATAGCAATCTCCATCTCTTGATAGTACTCTTCTACCTACTTGGTGCCTTGCTTGAGTTGTTGGAGCTTGTTGAAGAGATCCCGGTTGTAATGTGTAGGCACAAAACGAGCTTGCATGAGATCCTTCATTTGGGCCCAAGTGGTGATAGGAGGTTTACCTCTCCCCCTTCTTCGCTCATTCACTTGTTCCCACCAAATAAGGACATAGTCTTGGAACTCAAGGGAAGCCATGGCTATCTTCTTCTCTTCATCATATTTGTGTAGGCGAAAGATCTTGTCAACCTTGAGGGCCCATGACAAGTAGTCTTCGGGATCATTGCTTCCGGAAAACTTTCGCATTGTGAACTTGAGCTTGCTGAAGCGTTGTTCATCATTGTGGTTGTGATGCCGAAACCCTTGTCTTGGAGGTGGATCCTCATTGTCATTGACTTGAGCGTGTTGACGTTGATCTTGTCCTTACTCATCGTGATGGTCGGGGTCGTCGCGATGATCTTGAGGGCGGCGATGAGGTGGACGCACGCGGTTGAGCCTTTCTTGGTGCTCCTCTTGGCGATTGGCTTCTTCTTGTCGTTGTCGGTGAAGTTCTTCTTGGTGTGCTTGGCGAAGTGCTTCTTGCTCATGATGAGCTTGGCGGTTGCGCTCCTCCAAGGCACGAGTAGCTTCTTGTAAAGCGCGATGCGCTTCAAGCACGCGTTCATGACGACGATGTTGTTCTTCTTGGTAGCGTCGTTGTTCTTGCTCCAAGGCATCTTGATCTTGTTGGCGGCGGCGTTCTCGAGCGCGGACGCGATCTTGCAATCCATTGCCATGAAATGGATTGTCTTGACGGTGACGACCTTGCGGAGAACTTGGGCCGGAGTGTTCGTCACGATGATGATGACGCGCTTGTGGACTTGCGTCGGAAGAGTACGTCGTCGAGTTGCGACTTGTGTGACGACTCCTTGTTGATGTAGATGAGGAAGGTGCGCGAGTGACCATCAAGGACCGGAGCTCCTCCATTTGGCTTGAGAGCTTGGTGTCGAGGTATTCCCTTGTGCGCAATTTGGATTCACGCAAGTTGGAGGCGAGATGGTCAATGCGGTCATTCAAGACATCTTGAGCTTGAGTAATTGCCTTGTGTGTGCCGAAGAAGTGCAACTTGGTGACGTGGGTGTTCACGTCGTCTTCATTTTCCTCGACGTCCAGATTCGACATGATGTTCCTATCCATAGCACTCAAAACAAGTATAGGTGGAAGAGTGAGAAAACAATACCAATTACCGATCCAAAAGTTGAAAGTAGATCAAGATTACTCAATGTGCAAGTATGAAAATAGTAGAATTGGTACCGAAGATCGTCCTTCTCACACCTACACAAATAAGGCTTATGGAGTAGCTTGGTTAGGATAGTGGCACAAATTTCAAGCAATTCGAAAGATAAGATTCAATAATGTTGAAAGAGATTCGTAGAGTTCGCGAATGAGACAATGTAGATCAATAGCAATGGGTATACATGGAAACACACGCAAGGAAGAAAATTGGGGTTATGCAACCAAGGATGAGCCAAAATGTGGAATCCACGGAAAATGCTCTCGTTGCACAACACTAGAGAGACGTTAGCATGATTGCTACAATGGGCATGATACGCACTTGTGCACACCCTAAAATGAACCAAAAGTGTCGTCTTCCTATGCCTGACTTGCTATGTGTGTATGCGGCACGTGTCACTCGCTCAAGTGATCCAAGATGATCAAGTATGCTATGCCAATATTGCGATGCTATTGCTCTTTTGCTCTTTTGCTCTTGCTTAATAGCTTTGCTTATCTTTCCTTTTGCAATGATATTTTGTATGGTCACAATGCGGGACGTGCACACCAAGATAGCAATTATGTATGCGGGAACTATGTTGTAACACAAAAGATGATACTAAGATTTATGCACGCAAATGAAGCTATGCGGAGTATGTATCACTAAAGTGCACAAGTAGTGTAGCCCGGCAATACTCAATGGCTAGTCTCGATAGGCAAGTAATGCAAATAGGCTCGGGGTAACAATGCAATGGCAAGGGTATAGACAAGAGTGTCGTCGCGATTACCGTCCTTGCTTACGGTGAGGTGTCAATGAAGAGTTGGTTGGCGAAGATCCGGGGCGATGATGAGCGGCGATGTCGATGAAGAACCACTCCTAATTAGCCGAAACACCTTAAGAAGTGGCGAAGCTCGCGACTCAAAACCTCAAGTGTAATTGGGTTGCGGAAGAAATGGTGGAGGTTTGCGGAAAATCTGTGGTGGAAAAACTCGAGAAAATGCCAATTTGGCAATTGCAACATTTTTGCAAAGGCCGGAAGGTCTGGGCCGGCCGGATGTTCCGGGGGCCGGAAGGTCCGGGGTGGCCGGAGGGTCCGGAGGCCGGAAGGTCCGGGTGGATCCGGAGGTTCCGGGGGTCGGGAAAATTGGGACGAACCCTAAATTCCAAATCTGCGACTTGGGAGGAAAAGCGAGAGGAAAAGCCCAAATCTAAGGGGGAAAAGGAAAAATTGGTGGAAATTTGATGGATAGAAAGGTAGAACCACACGTCCACAACGAAATCCACGGATCAAAAACAACAAAATCTCCTCAAATCAAACGAATCCAAGAAATTTGGTAGGGCTATTTTTGTGGGGATTTTCGAAATTAGGTCAAAACAAAACAAAATTGGCTAGAAATCGGGGAAGGGGACTCCAAATTCGTGAGAAACGTGGCTCTTGATACCAACAGGAGACCTAAAGGAGTGAAATTGAGGTGCATCGCTCGGGAGGAAGGACAAAAGCTGTTGGCAGAGATACACGAGGGGACAAGATACGGGGCACGCCCGTGTGCGTCGATCTTTCACGATTTGGAGGGGATCTCATGAGGAACACGAAGAACACAAGAGAAACATGAGAGGATAAATCAAACACTCAAGGACAACCTTCGATCACACATCCGCTAGAATCACACGAGTACACGAGTATCACGGTCCACAATCAACAAAAGGATACAAGTAGTGGTAGTCTTCTCGCTCCGGAGGAGGAGGTCTTGAATCCCGAGGGGATCTTCCCTTAGAGGGGCCTTGGCATCACTCCGGATCTTCTCACATAGAGGGGAATCACTCCACGAGGGAAGGGAGATAATGGAGCTATGCTCAACAAGTGTCTTTGCTAAACATAAGCTAACCCTAATACGGAGCTAGGGGGGAGTACTTATAGTCTGAGACGAAGGGGTAAGTGGAACAGGTACATGGGCCTCGGGCCCGAGTGGCATCGCTCTGTGAAGGTTGGAAGTTCCGGGATGGTTCCAGGCCGGGTCCAGGCTGAACAGAGAGTTGGCGCAGGCTTCGGCGGCTGGCTTCAGGAGGGGCCGGAAGTTCCGGGGCCCGGAGGGTCCGGGCTGGTTCCGGCCTATCAAGAGAGTTTGCACCTCTGGCCTTGGGCCTGGGTCGTCGGAAGGCCGGAAGTTCCGGGGCGGCCGGACGTTCCGGGCAGGCTGGAAGTTCCGGGCTGTCCAGAGACTTGCCCTTGGTGCTAGCTCCTTCTCCTCCTCGGCCTTGGTATTGGGGCTGCTTCCTTGGTCCTTCGCGGTCGTCTTCCTCGTACCTAAGGATACACAGGGTTTCATTGTGAGGTAGCATCCATGTTCCTTTGCCATTGAAGTCATACTCGAAGAGGAGTGAGTTCACCTTAGCTTCAATGTCGCGTGCACGTGCTCTTGTCATAGGGCCACTTGGGGGCTGGCTTTGTGGTGTAGCCTTCATGGGGATGATGGTGGGATGCTCCGCATCAGGACATGTGGCTCCCACGTAGGATCAAGAGCCCTTGTCGGGAAGGCGTTCCGGCAGGGATTCTACTGGTCCACAGCCCTTCAAGACGCCTTGGCGGTGGTAAAAGTGTGAAGCATGCCAATACCATGCCAAGCAAATACACCAACCAGCACAAGCCCTTCAAACCGTGCCGCTCTCCTAGCCATTCTCGGTCTGGGGGCTCGATATCGTCGGTCCCCTCCCCCGTGCTACCGGGGGCTTCGAGTTCTTGTTCGTTGCTATCGACAAGTTCACGAAGTGGACCGAGGTTGATCCAGTGAGAAAGGTAACGGCACAAGCGGCGGTCAAGTTCCTCAGAGGGATTGTTTGCCGTTTCGGGGTCCCCAACCGGATCATCACCGATAATGGCACACAATCCACAAACATCACTTTTATGCAATACTGTCAAGACATTGGCTCCCGAATCTGCTTCGCCTCGGTTGCTCACCCTAGGAGCAATGGGCAAGTAGAGAGGGCAAATGCTGAAGTGCTGCGGGGTCTCAAGACGAGGACTTTTGACAAGCTGCGCAAGCATGGAAGGCGCTGGATTGACGAGCTGCCGGCGGTTCTTTGGTCGATCAGAACGACGCCAAATCGAGCCACCGGCGAAACCCCCTTTGCCCTGGTATGCGGGGCAGAGGCAGTTCTCCCCACGGAATTCACGTACGGGTCACCGAGAGTGCAGGCCTTTGATGAGGACCAGCAAGAGCGGCTACGACATGACGATGCCATGCTCCTCGAGGAAAATCGTCTCCAGGCCGCACTATGCATCGCTAGGTATTAGCAGGCCTTGTGTCGCTACCATAGCCGCAAAGTGCGCGCTAGGATTGTTGAGGAAGATGATGTTGTCCTTCGACGGATTCAGTCCGTGAAGGGGACGTACAAGTTGATGCCAAAGTGGGAAGGCCCTTACCGGGTGGTACGAGCCACCAGGCCTGGCGCAGTCTGCACGGAGACCGAAGATGGCACCCCGGTGCAAAACTCGTGGAATATCGAGAATCTTCGCAAGTTCTATCCGTAAGGTGCGGTTGTCGGGCCCCCCGGCAACCACTTTTGTGCAAGTCTCGTAGCAATGCGTGTAATCCTTTGCACAAAGCCAGGTGATGACCCTTTGCGAAGTCAGTAAAACTAGTTATCCCGCAACCTTTTTCCTGCTTAGATACATATTTGCATTATGTTTTGCTAAGCGGGTTATTGCGGTAATTCATCGCCAGCATAAGGTTGTTATCGAAACCGCTAAAAGCCAATAGCACACCCTATTTTGTCTTCTTTCTTTTTCTCAAAAGGAAGTACGATTGCTCCCCCGCGTGCAAGTCATCTCGGGGGAAGAAGGGGACAGCGAGGGCGGAAGCGTTCGGAGTAACAACCTCTCGGCAAGAAGAAGATAAGTGAAATCCTTACTCTTTCCCTGCTACGAAATGCGGCCTGAGGAAAGACCTACGCGCGGGTGGATCCTTATTGGAATCGTTGCGCATCGGGGGATGGAAGCATGCCCAACCCCCGAAAAGTTGTGATGAGGATGATAAAGGGACCTTGCCGAAAGTGGCGCTACCAGGGAGTTCTCTGGATTTATCCTTAGAAGCGCCCCTCGATAAGACGACCCACGTCGGCAACGGTCCTCGGCAAGCGTAAAGGTCAGAAAGGCATCGCAACACCGTTTTTCGCAAAGAAGGGAAGGAAAAGAAGGATTGACACACAAACATACAAGACAAATCCTTGATATATCAGGAGTACCCAATGTTTTCTTTGAATTTATTTTAGGACTTTGTCGGGTACAACCTGGATACAAGAGGTGAGCCTCGAGCTCAGCGGCGGCGGTAGCGAGGTCAAGTCAGAGTACGATTTCCTCTAACGCTGCCGTTGCCGTGCGGAGGGAGATCGACCACTACGATGTGGCGATCAATCCGGAAACAAGGCCCCACAAGTGGGGCCTTGCCTTCCGAATCCCACCAGGGCGCCGACGTGCCCTCTGAATCCCTCCAGGACGCCGGTGCGCGCGCTACTCGAAGTCATCGCCCTCGACCTGGAAGCCGAGGACGCCGTCGTCATCATCACTTCCACCAGAGGGCCCAGAGTCGCTACCCCTCGAACCTCCCGCACAACACTCCGGGCAAGCCCCCAGGGGCCTGAAGGACTTCACGGAGAGGGTGGCGGAGCCATCAAACTCGAAGTGAAGAAGATGCCCGGGGCCGAACCCCCGAGAGCGGGCGAACGACCTCCACCCTCGCGCCAAGAACATGGCGCCCCCAGGGGAGAGGTTGACTACCACCCATGAAGGCCCGTCGGGGCAGCCATCCGCGTGGAGCAACAAGCCCCGAGGGCAGTGAGACTCCATGGTCCTCGCAAAAAGATGAGGGAGACGCAGCCATCTTCGGCGCCACTGGGGGACCACCCTGAGGAACTCTTGCACCTCGACTCCCGCGAGGGCCCCCACGGGGAGCCGCGAGGAAGGCGTGCCCCCCGCGGTCGCCACGGTTCGGCGGAACCACGCCGGACGCCGACCAGCCGCGGGAACTAGACCCGACCTCCGCCGCCGTCACCACAATGCGTACCGGGCTTTGGGGGCTGCCCCTCCCGTCGCCCCTAGGACCTCGAGCGCGGTCGCGGCCCCTCGCCATTTGTGGGGACCCAAACTCATAAGTCGTGATCATCGAATGCACGTGTACAGTGATCCCAGATATCAATTCTCACTGAACACACAGAAGCTGAATAACAAGAGTCTTACATCCATACATACCGTCTTACACAAATAAAGACCATCAAGGTCAAGTCTTACATAGATAGGGCCATGAAGGCCAAATAGCAAACATAAACTCGCAGCGGAAATCTTGAAAGATAGCGTAGACCCATGCCATCTGCCTTAACCCTACAGGCTTCCTGACTGGGAAGCGTCCTAGTTCGCATGTTTGTCACCAACGAAATCTTCAACATATTCATGCTCTTCCATGCCTGGCCAATTAAATAATCAGTGGCAAGCCAGTGAGTACTTTGAATGTACTCACAAGCAACCCATGTTTTGGAACAAGGTATAACAATGCATGATATAGCACTAAGTAGGTAAGTTTGCAGAAAGCTAATTTTGAGTGCAATGACATGATCAATTAACTTGTAAAAGAATGCATCAACAGGTTGCAGATATCCATATGAACAAGTTGCAAATATCATCATAAGCAAGGGTTGAACAACTCATGTTCAGTTTCCAAGCCAAGTCATCAGACTTAACTCAAGTATCGTCTTTGTCACACACACACACACACACACACACACACACCAAGTTTGTAAACAATGGACGTAGCCCAAGAGCGGTCATCCAACTGTCCTTGACACTTGGACACGGCTATTCGAATAGTTTTACACTCTGCAGAGGTTCCAGACTACACCCACAAGTCTCGGCGACTTAACTCAAGTATCATCTTTGTCACACACACAAACATACACACACCAAGTTTGTAAACAATGGACGTAGCCCAAGAGCGGTCATCCAACTGTCCTTGACTATGGACACGGCTATTCCAATAGTTTTACACTCTGCAGAGGTTGCAGACTATACCCACAAGTCTCGGCGAACTTCCGTGTCTAGCCACGACTCGTGGTATATTACATACCCGAGGTAGGCACCCGAACAATGCCTTTCCCCTGGCAATACTAACAAAGAGTCCACTCGTTGGTGCCATCCCCCATGATGTACATCACAACTATCATCCATGAGGGCACGCAACGGTGTGCCCGGTGTCTATGAAACAGCCCATGGTCGTCCTTTCCGGCACGACCCCATAACGAGTGTGACCACGTCACTCCCGCCACTAGTAATGTGGGCTCTTTGCTAGTACCCACCAAAGTAATCAACAAGGCCCCGTTCCATAAGGGGTATCGTGGTTGTACATGTAAGGTTGGAGTAACGGTCGCAACTTACACCAATCCGTTTTTGAAAAAGAATGCACTCACTTGCTCCGGTACACCACTTTTTTATCAAGTGGTTACCTAGCTCAACATCATCTCCCTCGGGCATTAGTGGCACCCGATGGGGTTTTCAAAAAGTCTTTGAAAACACTTTGTTTCCAACACCATGCATATGCCCGTCCCACTTTGCGTAGCAACTACTTAGCAACCTATCTACTTCCCGCCCACACAACTCTAAAGTAGGAGGTAGAGTCATGTCATGCAAGTATCAACGGTAAAAGTATCGGAGGCAACCCATAAAGGTGGTCACCATAGCATCATGATTAACATAACAAAATGAAGTGCTATATGCAATGCAAAAAAGTGGTTTCTTAAACATGGTCAAAGGGTTGCTTGCCTGGTTCAACAAATTCCTCGGTGTGTTCAAAATCTTCTGGTCCAACTCCCTCGTCAACAACGCAATCTATCGTCGCAATATTAACAGGCAAAAATAAGAACACAACAAAAACAGAGAAAATAATTCACTTCTAAAATGTCACACCACTGTGTAAAATACTATACTAAAAACTAAAAATATTAGTTTCTGGTTTTGAAGGGTAAAAAGTTTTGAAAACTATTTTAACAGTGGTTTCAAATATTCAAAACTAGGTTTTAAATAAAACCAGTACATGAAACTATTTTCAAAAAGTGCACAAGTGGCATCATTAAATAGTATAGAATATTACAAGGTTTTAGGTGGAAGAATATTTGGATTTGGAAAGATATTTGAATCTATGGAAATTTTGGAAAGTGACAGAAAAAAAGAAAAAGAGATAGTGGCACTATGCCACTTGGCCAGAAGCGGCTGGGCGAGCCGGCCCAGCCAGCGAAACGGCCCAGACGACCCGATGCACGTGCGCTCGTCAGGTTTGAACCTAACGGGCGGGCCCCGGTGGCATAAAAGAGAGGGAGAGAGGGGCGAGAGTATGACAGGCGGGGCCCGCCTGTTATCTCCCTCATCGCGGCAGGGGGCTCGAGAGCTCACCGCCGACGATGTGGTGCTCGAGGGGAGGAGCTGATGGCACCTTGTGCTCAGGGCATCGCCGCCAGTCGAACGGTGGTGGAGAGGGGCGTTGGGGAGCTCCCGTTCGCCGGCGACGTGGAAGTCCGGTGGCGGTGCTTCGGGTGGGGGATGCCCTCGTCGTTACTGGTTATAGGCAGCGAGGAGGAGAAGGGGAATCAAACCAGGGTGGTCAGGGGGGTTCATAGGGAGAAGGAGCACTTGAGAAGCCTCGTACCGCGATGTCGACGGCGGCCCGTGGCGGCGGAGCTCGGGTCCGATCCGGGCACAGGGGCTCCTGGGGCTCGTGTGGGCGGTTCAGGCGCTCGATTGAGGGTGCTAGGGGGCCAACAGAGGGAAGAGAGGAGTGTGGGGTGGCTTAAATAGCTGGGGGCGCGGTGCAGCGTGGGCGGAGCTCACCGGCGCCTGCGGATTCGGCCTTGGTGGCCATGGGAGAGAGCAGGGGCTGGTCTACGGTGTTGTTGGGGTTGGTCTAGGACGAGGGGGAGCAAGAGAGAGAGAGAGAGAGAGAGAGAGAGAGAGGGAAAGCGCGCGCGTGTGAAGCAGTTCACTGGCCGAGCCGGCGGTGCTCGGCACGCGCGAAAGGAGGGAGAGGTAGGAAGAGAGAGGAGGGGGCCGACCAGCCAGCGTGTCCGAGACACCAAGGCGACCTCGGGGGACACGAGTGGGAGGCCCAAGGCTGTCGGGAGAGGCGATTGGGGGGCGGCTACAGTGCGGCTGGGCACTGTAGCGCGCTCCAGAGCATGCGTTTTGCATGCCATGGCATGTAGCACGCGCTCTGGGCGTGTCCCACCTTGTCCACTAGCACTTGGAGGGGTCTGGAGATGCTCCTTGGATGCTTAGGTGCTAAGGGAAGAGGTATAAAGTAAAAATGGGGGAGGAGAGAGGTATTGCCATGGCTGTCCAGAGGAAAAAATAGGGGTTTTACCCCCTTCAATGATTGCGACTTGGCCAGGGAAACTTACTGGAGGTAGAAGGTGTCTAGGTGGAGTTGTGGTAAAAAGGGGGAGTCAAGGAGAACATGTTAAAAGGTGAAACCAGTAACTTTAGGATTTAGCCAGAAGGTGTTTGATGTTGATTTGGGCAAGTAAAAGGAGTTTGCTTGCCATGAGTTTTAACAGGATAAAATGGAAGGTAAAAATGAGGTTGTCCACCAAGTTTGAGCTCATTTGAGAAAAGTCGACAATGGAAACTTTGCAAACCCTAGAAATGGGCAGAAACTGATTTTCTTAGATCTATCCATGCAAATATATTCTCCTTAATGCACCACTTGGTGTGATGGCATTATTTGGGGATTAGAGCATGTCCACAAAGTTTGAGATCAATAGGAGGCAGTTGGCAATGCAGACTTGCTCAAATTTGGTTCTGGACAGGAATGGTTTTGGGGTACTTTGGTAAACCAAAAACCTTTTGGATTGGGATTAAATTTGGCAGTATCATCACATTAGGCATATGTGACTGTCTAGAATTTTCCTGGATTTATTGGAGAATATTTCTTATAGAAATATCTCAAATGCTTGAAATGAACACAAATGGTTTTGGATGATTTTGTCCAATATTTTGAACAGGACCATGTGTTGAAACTCATATATATGGAAAATATATGTCCCCTAAGTTTCCCTAAATTTTCTCAAATATTTTGAAATCATAAAAAAAAAATTCCCTATAAAAGACCATTTCTGGCCTTAAGAAAAAGCATTTAAATAAAATAGGAAAATAATCTTTAAAAATATAATTTGGTGGTTTTGGGAAGTATTATATATGTTAGGCTCCAAATAAAGTCTTTGGGGAAAAAGTTTCACCCTAATTTGAGGACTCGTAGTACAAACCTCAATTCATGGGCTTTTGAAATCCTAAATTAAATAATTACTTTTTGGCCAAAATAATATTTTATAGAAATAGTTTTGGGTCCTATACACATGACATAATCATTGGGCAGAGAGTTTGGATCAATTGGATGAGTTTTGATAGAGGAAGAATCCTTGAGTGCCAAACACAATCAACCAAACAAGCAAACATCAAGCAATTAAAACGGGCACTAGCACTAAAAAGTTTTAAATGGGTCCAAATTTTATAAACTCATAGCATAGCAAAGTGGTGCAAATACAGGTTGTGACAGACCTACCCCCCTTACAAGAATCTCGTCCCCGAGATTCCTAGGCTAAGCGCTAAAAAGATAAGGGAAGTCGGATCTAAGGTAGTCTTCTTGCTCCCAGGTTGCTTCTGCTTTAGTGTGGTTGCTCCATTGGACCTTGAAGTACTTGATGGTGTGGCTTCGGGTGCAACGCTCGGCTTCATCCAATATGCGAACTGGCCTCTCACGATAAGTGAGGTCTGGCTGAAGGTCGATGGCTTGATGATCGATGTCCTTGTACAGGTCGGGGAGGTTGGGAACTTGCAGGCACTTCCGGAGTTGTGACATGTGGAATACATTGTGCACATCGGATAGCTTGGAAGGTAGTTCCAGTTGGTAGGCAACTTCTCCTCGTCTGTCGGTGATCTTGAAGGGGACGATATATCTTGGTGCGAGCTTTCCTTTAACGTGGAAGCGCTGGTTTTCCTTAAGAGGTGTGACTCGGAGATAAACATAGTTCCCAACACAGAAACTCATGTCTCGGTGGTGTGAGACAGCGTAGCTCTTCTGTCTTGACTTGGCGGTTTCTAAACGCTCTCTGACGAGTTGAATTTGGTCTACTGCTTCGCGGAGGATATCCGGTCCAAAGACTAATCCTTCTCCGGTTTCTGACCAGTTGAGGGGAGTGCGGCACTTGCGTCCATACAACACCTCAAATGGTGCCATCTGAAGACTGGACTGGTAGCTGTTATTGTAGGAGAATTCAGCAAAAGGCAAGCAATCTTCCCACTTGGCTCCATACGCCAAAACATAGGCACGAATCATATATTCGAGTATCTGATTTACTCGTTCCGTCTGGCCTCCGGTCTGAGGGTGAAAAGCAGTGCTGAAGGATAACTTGGTTCCCATATCTTCTTGGAATCTATTCAAGAATCTTGAGGTAAACTGGGTTCCTCGGTCTAACATGATCTCCTTTGGAACTCCATGGAGGCTCACGATCCGGTTGATGTAGAGGTTGGCTAGCTGGTTCCCATTGTAGGTGGTCTTGACGACAGGTGATCGACAATGACCCAAATGGAACCATGTCCTTTCTTGACCTGGGCAATCCGGTGATGAAGTCCATCCCAACTTTGTCCCACTTCCATTCAGGCACTTTGAGAGGTTGTAACAACCCAGCGGGTCGCTGATGCTCAGCTTTGACTCTCTGGCATATGTCACACTTAGCGACGAAAGTGGCTATCTCCCTTTTCATGCCATGCCACCAGAATCTTGCTTTGAGGTCTTGGTACATCTTGGTTCCTCCAGGATGGATGGAGTACGGAGTGTCATGAGCTGAAATATCAAATTCTTGAGCTCAACTTTGTTGGGCACGCAGATGCGAGTCCCAAACCATACAACTCCTTGCTCATCCACTGAGAATCTTGGGGCCTTACCCTTCTTAATCTTCCTCTTGATACCTTCAATGCTGTCATGTCTCTTCTGAACTTCCTTAATATCATCCATCAAGGTAGGCCTTGCTTCGAGGTTGGTGAGGAATCCAGGTGCAACTAGTTCCAAGCCAAGGTTTTCAAGCTCTTCATACAGGACGGGTAGCCTTTCCTTAATCATGTCATTCAAGGAGCAAGCCTTTCTGCTTAAGGCGTCTGCTACCACATTAGCCTTTCCAGGGTGGTATTGAACACTGAGGTCGTAATCCTTGATCAACTCCAACCATCTTTGTTGCCTCATGTTCAACTCCCTTTCAGTGAAAATATACTTCAAACTCTTGTGGTCTATGTATATCTCACATCGCTTTCCCAGAAGGTAATGTCGCCATGTCTTCAAGGCATTAACTACAGCTGCCAACTCAAGATCGTGGGTAGCGTAGTTCTCTTCATGAGGACGTAGCTGTCTGGATAGATATGCTACGACTCTGCCTTCTTGCATCAGAACACCACCAAGCCCGGTTCTCGATGCATCACAATATATCACAAACTCCTTGTGGATATCAGGGGTGGCCAAAACTGGGGATGTTGTCAATCTCTTGTTGAGCTCTTGGAAGCTTTCTTCGCACTTTGGCGTCCATTCAAACTTATTGTCCTTCTTCAAGAGCCGAGTCATGGGTCTAGCAATGCTGGAGAACCTTTTGATGAAATTGCGGTAATATCCCGCGAGTCCGAGGAAGCTTCTGACTTCCTTCACATTGCTTGGGGATTGCCATTCAGTCACGGCTTCGATCTTGGCAGGATCCATTGACAATCCTTCTGTAGTCAACACATGACCCAAGACTCCAACTTCATGCAGCCAGAATTTGCACTTGCTGAACTTGACGTAAAGCTGGTGCTCTCGAAGCTTGTCTAGGACCAATATCAAGTGTTGCGCATGCTCATCTTCAAACTTCGAGAAGGCGAGTATGTCGTCGATGAACACAACGACAAACTTGTCCAAATACTCCATGAAGACTTTGTTCATGAGGTACATGAAGTAAGCTGGGGCATTGGTCAACCCAAATGACATGACCGTGTATTCATACAGGCCATACCGGGTCACAAATGCCATCTTTGGAATGTCTTGGGGTTTGATCTTCAGCTGATAGTACCCAGACCTAAGATCAATCTTGAAAAACACCTTGGCACCATTTAGCTGATCGAACATGTCTTATATCTTGGGAAGTGGGTACTTGTTCTTCATTGTGACCTCATTGAGAGAACGGTAATCGACACAGAGTCGGATAGTTCCATCCGTCTTTGACACAAATAGAACAGGTGATCCCCAAGGGGAGGCACTAGGGCGAATAAATCCTTTTCTGAGCTGCTCAGCCAGTTGCTCCTTCAGTTCAGCCAACTCTACGGACCTGATCCTATAGGGCTTCTTATAGATGGGTCCTGCTCCGGGCATTAGCTCAATGATGAACTCAATGTCACGGTTAGGAGGCATTACGGGCAGCTCATCAGGAAAAACATCTGGGTATTCACATACCACAGGCACTTGATCCAACTCAATTCCCGACAGACAATTAACCTGAGGGGCTTGAGCGGAGGTAGGGCTGGGAACATACTTGACTTCAACTCCTTGGCTATTGGTCATGGTAACAGTCCTCTTGGCACAGTCTAACAAGCCTTGGTGCTTGGTTAACCAGTCCATGCCTAGGATCACATCCATGCCTTGCGACTTCAAGATGATAAGGTCTGCTAGGAATTCTACTCCATTGATGACAATCCCAACTCCTTTACATCCTACCTTGGTTCTTATAACCGATCCCGGGGTTTGTACCAGCATATGACTACCCAGGGGTGTAGGCTTCATACCACTCTCTAGTGCAAACTTTTGGGTAACAAAAGAATACGAAGCTCCACAATCAAACAGAACGGTTCCTGGAGTTGAGTTGACAAGGAACGTACCCAGTATGACGTCCGGGTCTTCCTGGGCTTCCTCAGCGGTGACATGATTCACACGACCCTTGCCATTGTTGGGTTGGTTGCGGGGAGCTTGGTTCCTTGGTGGCGCTCCACGGCCTTGACCTTGGTTCAGCGCATTGGGGCGCGGTGCATCTGGCTTCTTGTTGGGGCACAACTTAGAGATGTGTCCAGGCTGACCACATCCAAAACACGTAATTTGACCTGAGTTGTTGTTGTTCCTGCCGCCATTGTTGTTATTGGGGTTGTTGTAAGCTGGCCTGGGATTGGAATACTGTTGAGTCTGGTAGCTCGGACGCGGTGCAGGAGGCCTAGCCTGCTGAGGCTGATAGGTTGGCTTGGCTGGGTTTGGCTACCAGGGGCGGGGCTTCTAGTTGCTGGAACTACTCTTGCTGATCATCTTGCGCTTGCGAGTGTCTTCCATGGCTCGACGCTTGTCTTCGAGCATGAGAGCCTTGTTCACCAGGTCGAAGAAGGTCTGGCAGTCGCAGACAATGAGTTGATACTGTAGGGCTTGCTGGAGTCCTTCCATGAAGCGTTCCATCTTAGCGGCCTCAGTGCTGACATCTTCAGGGGCATACCTCGACAGCAAGTTGAACTTCTGCATATACTCCTTGATAGAGCCACTTCCTTGCTTCAGCGCTCGGAATTCTCTCTTCTTGATAGCATGATCCCAGAAGGATTATGAGCGGTGCGGAATCCTTCCTTGAAGTCAGCCCAGGTGATCACACGGTCGCCTTGCATGACCTTGAATCCATCCCACCAAGCTCTGGCAGTACCTCCGAGGTAGTGAGAGGCATACATCACCTTCTCACGATCCTTGTTGCAGTTGACCAGTGCAAGGAGGTCCTCAATGGTGCGGATCCAGTCATCGGCATCCAGGGGTTCGGCAGTCTCAGTGAAGGTTGGGGGCGAATTCCTTATGAACTCAGAGAGGGTGGAGCGGCCATTGCCGTTCCTGCCTTGCTGCTGGTTGTTCACAAGGACTTGAGCCATCTGCTGGGTAGCGGCAGTGTTGGCTTGGCGTTCCTCCCAAAGAACTTGGAGAAACTGAGCTATGGTCATGTTCTCCGGTGGAGGTGGTGGCGGGGGAATGTCGCCATGTGCCTACTCCTGGTGCTCTCCAACCTGAGCAGTCCCACCAGCTCCCTGTTGCTGGCTGGAGTTGCCGGCTTCAGGGTTGGTGAAGGAGCTGTTGCGGGTTGCAGTCCCCATCCTGTTTGGAGCAGCCAAGTCAAACAACGGGGATAGATGAGATGGAAAGCAGCAATAGAGAAAGCACGCCTAAGGGGGTTGGTATAGTGCAAGTGTGATCAAACATAGGTCGAAAGACCAAACACATTATATTAAGATAAGATAGATGATGGAGTCACTTACATATTGCCTAAAGCAAAAGCGAGACTTGCATCGGAGCACAATCAACAAAACAAACAACAAGCACACATGGTTTCATATGAACCATTACATGGACTCGACTTCGCATGAGGGGTACATGACTGATCCTACCCTAGGGGTTCTCGGACTCAAGTGGTGGAGTGCTCGGTCTCGTACTCACTCTCCTCTGGATCTTCCTCCTGATAGTCATCTGTACGGGTGTCGTCTCCGGTCGAGGGGGTCGGAGGACGAGGAGGTCCATCCCGATGACGCTTCGTCGGTGGGTCGGTGAAGAGCGCACGGTACTCTTTCGCACTCATGCAACGACGACGTGTGGGTGCATCTCTAGCTGGGGGTACTCCTCCTCTGTAAGCGATAGCTGGTCGTCCCTTAGGGGCTCCATCCTTCTTGATCCTGTCTGGCTTCGTCTTGGCCTGACGAAGTAGCTCTCGAGTGTGGTGAAGTTCCTCACAGAGCTTCACGGACTCCTTAATCAGGTTGTGAGCCAGACTGTCGGCGGAGAGGCTGAAGTAGGTCTGGAACCTGAGTGGTATCCCATCCTCCTTGGATGGAATCAACGTCCAACTCTCGCCATTCTCATCCTTCTTGAAAGGGAGGTTGCGAGTAGCTGGCTCGTCAGCCATCTCTGGGACGATGTCTCGAAGGTGGATGAGTGCCTTGCATGCAGCCGTCTCGACTGCGAGCGCCACGGTTTCCATCTGTGGTCCTTCAAGAACCAACTAGTCGGGGAGTCGTTTTCCTTCACGACCACATCAACGTGGTACTCCTTCGTGACGGCATCGACCCAGTGCTCGTGGTAGAGGAAAACAGGTGGTCGGTGATACTGGCACTTCTCCAGGCTATCCTCAAGGAGTAGGGGAAGGCCGGATGCTAGGAGGTCTTCGAGTATGACGGCCATCTACAAGGTTTGAAGGGAGGAGAGTTAGTAAGGGTTTGAAATAGACTAGAAGAGAAGAGAAGTATAGAAACTTTTGCACTTAGCAACTAGGCATAGTTTTTGAAAAGGGTTTTATACTAACTAAAGTCCATGCTAACTAAGGCTTCCTACAGTCAGGATGGCTCTGATACCAGCTCTATGGGGACCCCAACTCATAAGTCGTGATCACCAAATGCAAGTGTACAATGATCCCAGAGATCAATGCTCACTGAACACACAGAAGCTGAATAACAAGAGTCTTACTTCCATACATACCGTCTTACACAAACAAAGACCATCAAGGTCAAGTCTTACATAGATAGGGCCATGAAGGCCAAATAGCAAACATAAACTCGCAGCGGAAATCTTGAAAGATAGCGTAGACCCATGCCATCTGCCTTAACCCTACAGGCATTCTCACTAGGAAGCGTCCTAGTTCGCATGTTCGTCACCAACGAAATCTTCAACATATTCCTGCTCTTCCATGCCTGGCTAATTAAATAACCAGTGGCAAGCCAATGAGTACTTTGAATGTACTCGCAAGCAACCCATGTTTTGGAACAAGGTATAACAATGCATGATATAGCACTAAGTAGGTAAGTTTGCAGAAAGCTAATTTTGAGTGCAATGACATGATCAATTAACTTGTAAAAGAATGCATCAACAGGTTGCAGATATCCATATGAACAAGTTACAAATATCATCATAAGCAGCAGTTGAACAACTCATGTTCAGTCTCCAAGCCAAGTCATCAGACTTAACTCAAGTACCATCTTTGTCACACACACGCACACACACCAATTTTGTAAACAATGGATGTAGCCCAAGAGCGGTCGTCCAACTGTCCTTGACCGTGGACACGGCTATTCGAATAGTTTTACACTCTACAGAGATTGCACACTTTACCCACAAGACTCGGGGAACTTCCGTGTCAAGCCACGACTCGCGGTATATTACATACCCGAGGTAAGCACCCGAACAATGCCTTTCCCCTGGCGATACTAACAAAGAGTCCACTCATTGGTGCCATCCCCAATGATGTACATCACAAGTATCATCCACAAGGGCATGCAACGGTGTGCCCGGTGTCTATGAAAACAACCCATGGCCGTCCTTTTCGACACGACCCCGTATCGAGAGTGACCACGTCACTCCCGCCACTAGTAATGCGGGCCCTCTGCTAATACTCACCAAAGTAATCAACCAGGCCCCGTCCCATAAGGGGTATCGTGGTTGTACATGTAAGGTTGGAGTAACGGTCGCAACTTACACCAATCCGTTTTTGAAAAACAACACACTCACTTGCTCCGGTACACCACGTCTTTATCAAGTGGTTACCTAGCTCAACACCATCTCCCTCGGGCATTAATGGCACCCGACGGGGTTTTCGGAAAGTCTTTGAAAACACTTAGTTTCCAACACCATGCATAAGCCCGTCGCACTTTGCGTAGCAACTACTTAGCAACCTATCTACTTCCCACCCACACAACTCTAAGTAGGAGGTAGAGTCATGTCATGCAAGTATCAACGGTAAAAGTATCGGAGGCAACCCATAAAGGTGGTCACCATAGCATCATGATTAACATAACAAAATGAAGTGCTATATGCCATGTAATAAAGTGGTTTCTTAAACATGGTCAAAGGCCTGCTTGCCTGGCTCAACAAATTCCTCGGTGTCTTCAAAATCTTCTAGTCCAACTCCCTCGTCAACAACGCAATCTATCATCGCAATATTAACGGGCAAAAATAAGAACACGACAAAAACAGAGAAAATAATTCACTTCTAAAACGTCACACCACTCTGTAAAATACTATACTAAAAACGAAAAATAGTAGTTTCTGGTTTTGAAGTGTAAAAAGTTTTGAAAACTATTTTAACATTGGTTTAAATATTCAAAACTAGGTTTTAAATAAAACCAGTACATGAAACTATTTTCAAAAAGTGCACAAGTGGCATCATTAAATAGTACAGAATATTACAAGATTTTAGGTGGATGAATATTTGGATTTTGAAAGATATTTGAATCTGTGGAAATTTTGGAAAGTGACAAAAAGAGAAAAAGAGAAAGTGGCACTGTGCCACTGGGCCAAAAGCGGCTGGCCGAGCCGGCCCAGCTAGCGAAACGGCCCAGGCGACCCGAGGTGCGCGCGCACGTCAGCTTTGAACCTGACAGGCGGGCCCCGATGGCCAGAGAGAGAGGGGCGAGAGTATGACAGGCGGGGCCCGCCTGTCATCTCCCTCCTCGTGGCAGGGGGACTCGGAAGCTCACCGCCGGTGATGTGGTGCTCGAGGGGAGGAGCTGATGGCACCGCTGTGCTCAGGGCTTCTCCGCCAGTCGAGCGGTGGTGGAGAGGGGCGCCGGGGAGGTCCCGTTCGCCGGCGACATGGAAGTCCGGCGGCGATGGTTCGGGAGGGGGATGCCCCGGTCGTTACCGGCTACAAGCAACGAGGAGGAGAAGGGGAATCAAACTAGGGCGGCAAGGGGGGGTCATAGGGAGGAGAAGGAGCACCGGAGAAGCCTTGTACCGCGAGATCGACGACGGCCCGTGGCAGCGGAGCTCGAGTCCGATCCGGGCACAGGGGCTCTCGGGGCTCGTGTGGGCGGTTCAGGTGCTCGATTGAGGGTGCTAGGGGGCCAACATAGGGAAGAGAGGAGTGTGGGGTGGCTTTAATAGCCGGGGGCGCGGTGCACTGTGGTCAGAGCTCACCGACGCCCGTTGATTCGGCCCTGGTGGCCATGGGAGAGAGCAGGGGCTGGTCTGCGGTGTTGCTGGGGTTGGCCTTGGACCAGGGGGGCAAGAGAGAGAGAGGGAAAGCACGCGCGTGTGAAGCAGTTCACTGGCCGAGCCGGCGGTGCTCGACACGCGCGAAAGGAGGGAGTGGGAGTAAGAGAGAGGAGGGGGCTGACCAGACAGCGTGTCCCGGACGTCGAGGCGACCTCGGGGGACACGAGGGGGAGGCCCAAGGCTGTCGGGAGAGGCGATTGGGGGGCGGCTACAGTGCGGTTGGGCACTGTAGCATGCTCCAGAGCATACGTTTTGCATGCCATGGCATGCATCACGCGCTCTGGGCGTGTCCCATCTTGTCCACTAGCATTTGGGGTGTCTGGAGATGCTCCTTGGATGCTTAGGTGCTAAGGGAAGAGGTAGAAAGTAAAAATGGGGGAGGAGAAAGGTGTTGCCATGACTGTCCAGAGGAAAAAATAGGGGTTTTACCCCCTTCAATGATTGAGACTTGGCCAGGGAAACTTACTGGAGGTAGAAGGTGTCTAGGTCGAGCTATGGTAAAACGGGGGAGTCAAGGAGAATAGGTTAAAAGGTGAAACCAGGAAGTTTAGAATTTAACGAGAAGGTGTTTGATGTTGATTTGGGCAAGTAAAAGGAGTTTTCTTGCCATGAGTTTTAACAGGATAAAATGGAAGGTAAAAATGAGGTTGTCCACCAAGTTTGAGCTCATTTGATAAAAGTTGACAATGGAAACTTTGCAAATTCAGAAATGGGAAAAAACTGATTTTCTTAGATCTACCCATGCAAATCTATTCTCCTTAATGCACCACTTGGTGTTATGGCATTATTTGGGGATTAGAGCATGTCCACAAAGTTTGAGATCAACGGGAGACAGTTGGCAACGCAGACTTGCTCAAATTTGGCTCTGGACAGGAATGCTTTTGGGGTATTTTGGTGAACCAAAACAATTTGGATTGGGATTAAATTTGGAAAGATCATCACATTAGGCATATGTGACTTTCTAGAATTTTCCTGGATTTATTGGAGAATATTTCTTATAGAAATATCTCAAATGCTTGAAATGAACATAAATGGTTTTGGAGGGTTTTGTCCAATATTTTGAACATGACCATGTGTTGAAACTCACATATATGGAAAATATATGTCCACTGAGTTTCCCTAAAATTTCTCAAATATTTTGACATCATAAAAATAATTTTTCCCTATAAAAGACCATTTCTGGCCTTAAGAAAAAGCCTTTAAATAAAATAGTAAAAAAATCTTTGAAAATACAATTTGGTGGTTTTGGGAAGTATTATATATGTTAGGCTCCAAATAAAGTCTTTGGCGAAAAACATTCACCCTAATTTGAGGACTCGTAGTACAAATCTCAATTCAGGGGTTTTTGAAATCCTAAATTGAATAATTACTTTTTGGCCAAAATAATATTTTATAGAAATAGTTTTGGGTCCTATACACATGGCATGATCATTGGGCAGAGAGTTTGGATCAAGTGGATGAGTTTTGATTGAGGAAGAATCCTTGAGTGCCAAACACAATCAACCAAACAAGCAAACATCAAGCAATTCAAACGGGCACTGGCACTCAAAAGTTTTAAATGGGTCCAAATTTTATAAACTCATAGCATATCAAAGTGGTGCAAATACAGCGTGTGACACCATTGCAGAGGGAACACGCTGGAAACGGTGGCAACAGAAAGAGGGAAGAAGCACCAAGAAGCTAAGGAAGGACTCGGAGTCACGGATGAGTGGCACCCTCTCTAAAACCCCCCTATTTAGAGGGGCGAGAGGGAGGAGAGGGGGCGACTCTTCGCAGAACACAACGGGCACGCGCTCGTACACCCGCGACTTCGACGACCGCCCCCCGACCAATGACGGGCGCCGCACGCACCACGCGTCGCCCGAGGCATAGTCAAGACGGAAGGAGGAGCGACACCAATTAAATGGCGAGGAGCGGGTGGACGACACATCGTTTCTGTAACAGCCCAAGTGCAATACATGCCTTCCTTGTAATATTCCATGTATGAACCTTCCATGTTTTGCCATCTTGTGGTTTGACTTAATAAAAGTGCTTCATGTCATTCTTGTTGCATCATGGCATCATATCATCATATCATATTTTGCATCATGCTTTGTTGGATGTGATGTTGTGGGAGTGTATAGGTTGAGATGTCATTGATTGATGTGGTGTGTTGAGTTGATGCGTACAACTATTTTCCTCTAAACTACATCTCCATCTCCCTTTAATTCAAATTGGTGGCATGTGGTGGCTTTTGCTTGCCCTTTTCCACTCAAATAATTGTTACTTGGTTGACTAATATTCTGTAGTGTATGTTAAAATTGATTCTTGGACATGTGCTGCTTTCCACATTTCTATAGGTTTGCAAAACAGATTCCAATGTGCAATAAGTGCATTTTATTTATTAAAAAACCCCAAAACAATTTTATAAAATCTGGGGTATTTCCAGCATCCCAAAACATATTTCCGTTCTCTCTAATTCGTTCCCAACTTCCCTGGCTATTTTTTTGTTTTGCTGTTTATTTTAAAAGAAAACCTTTTCTTTTTCGGGAGAGAGAAAGGGTCCAGCTGCTGGGCTTTTGCCTCCCCCGCAACGGCCCAGCTAGCGACAGCAGCAGCCTAGCGCAGCGCAGCCCAGCTAGCCCTGCGTTCGTCGTCCTCCTGTACGGCAGGACATCCAGCAGGGACACGTCGACGCCTTGGTGATTTGACGGCCGTCCGCCGCCCTAGCCGCCTATAAAACGTGTCTCCGGTGCCCTAGGTTCTCCCCGCGACCCATTCCTGCCCTCACCTTTCCGACCGCCGCTCTGGTAAGTCCCCGTGCACCACGCCGTCGACGCGCCCACCGTGCTCCGGCCGAGCAAGAGCTCGAGCTCGGGGTGACTTCCTCACCTCCTCTCCGGCACTCTGGCGCCGCGGGAGGCTTCCTCCTCTGCATCCTCTTCTTCCTCGACGTCTCGGGAAGCTCCAAGTCATAGATCGACCGCGTCCCCGAGCCCGTCGTCTTCTTCGTCTCTGACCAGGATCATCGCCTCGCTCCGTCGCCGCTCGCGTCATCTCCAACCCGTATACAGCCCCTTCTTCATGTCCTAAGGGACCCTAGTGAGCTGCACCATCATCCTGCCTTCCCTCTCTGTCGATTGCATCCTGTAGGTCTCGGTTGCTCCATGCCAAGTTCGTGCCCATCGCGCTCCAAGCCGTAGCCTTTTTTCAGAATTGTCCGTGGAGCTCGTGTTTTGTCTTTTCCATCTCAGCCGAGGTGCTCCTAAGCAAGCACGCACTCACGCATCTGCGCCTATTCGCGCCAGCCCCGCATGCCCGCGCTTCCCCATGCGCGAACGCTTGCGCAAGATCCCCGCCATAGCCGAAGCGAGCTCGAGCTGCACCCTGCGCGCGCCCCCATGACAAGAGAGAGGTCTAGCCGCTCGCTCGCGACTCCCCTGCACGTTTCCGCACCCCCGCCGGAGCTCTGCTTCGCCGCTGGATGCCTCCGGTGACCGCCGGAACACCGGCGTTTTGCTCTGCGCCAGGAAGAAGACCCAGCCTCCGGCTGGGTATAGGTCAAGTCGTCTCGCGTCCCTAACCTGTCAACAGAGCCTCGCCTAGCCAAGTGGTCGAGCGCCCGCTCTTCCACGGGGGAGACCCGGGTTCGAATCCCCCGGGCACCTTTTGCATTTTAATTCTTAGCTACCGACAGTGGGCCCCAGGACCCACCTGTCACCCTCTTAGGAGCCCTGTGTGTATGCCAGGTGGACACCTTTATTTATTTATTTTTGCTTTATGCTCTGTTTCTGTGATTTTGCCATTTTAGGAAATTGCCAGATTCAGCCATATCCATTTCTGGCAGTTTCCAGTTCAGACATATGCCTATTTTGGCATATACAATGTTATACCTAGTGGATGTGAATTTCGAATGGTATTTGTGTGATTTTGGCTACAGGAACATAGGCTTATGATATACGAGTTTGGGGTAAAAAAATCCAACCAATCCATCCGTGGCATTTATTTTATCATTTGAGAAAGTTTGTGAGAATGCTATTTTGTGATAATATGTCATTTTGTTAATTTTGCATGAATTAATGATTGCACTATTTGCTAAACTTGTCAACATGAAAATTGCTCTTTGATATGTGTACTAGCCCCTGGTATTTTTGCATGCCATGTTAAACCTTGTTTGAGTGTGGAATTCTTGCTGCCAACATGCTACAAAATAATGCTGTTGTCACATGCTCAAATATTTCTAAGTGTTGAATCTATTTATTTTATTGCTATGTTGTCTTGATGATTCCCAGGCATCTGTAGATCCTTTGGGGTTGGCACAATGTAATGTATTGTTGAGCATGTTGCCATGTTGGGAGGATGATAGCTAGTGATCTGTGCATCTTTTGATGTTGTTGTAATGGAGTTAATTGAAGTACATGTTGTCCTCTATAACTCTGTTAAATTTCATGCCATGCAAGTTCCTGTAACATGGGTATTTTTGCTATCAAAATGCATCCTGTTAACTCAGATTATGTAAAACTGGAATTTTCACTAAGTCCCTAAATGTTGTTTCAACATGCCATCTTGTGAGCTCAATTGCTATTGATCCTTGCTGCTATTCATGTTGCTGTAGTTAGATGAATTAAGCATCTGGTATACTTCATGTCCATGCCCTTGTTGTGCTTTGTGGCTTGCTGTAGCTCTTGTTGTGTGTGTTGCAAACTGGCATGTTGCTGTTTGTGGACAGATTGCCTGTGTTGTTTGTTTTGTGCTTGTGGGAGTTATACCCACTTGTTTTGCATGATCTTTAGGTCTATTCCTACTAGCTTTTCATTTCCAATCCAGAGGCACCCTTGGAAAACCAAGGAATTTCCCATGGCCTTCCTCTTCCTTGTTTTTGTCTCCGTTACCGCTAGAACCTTGTCGTGAGAGTTCCGTTACTCCGTTTGCAATGTTCTTCATATGCATTTGCATCGTTTTTACGAGGAGCATTTATTTTTGCCATGTTCATGCATGTCCAAATAACTAATCTTGCTGTTCTGTCCAGAATACTAAATCCACTACAAGTTGCATATGTTTACTTCATTTTAATGTGACTAGAGTAGGTTGTCATGTTAAATGCATCAAATTGGACATGCATCATCCTTGATTGAGCATCATTCCTTGCTTGTGTGTTTATTGCTGCTATTTCTTTTGGGTAGCATCGGGTGTCGAGAACGAGTACGAGGAACCAGTCGAGAACGTGTATGAAGAGCAAGAGTTCTATCCCCCTGCACACCCTACAGGCAAGATGATTGTTACCCGGATCCCGATACAATTTTTATTGTGCTAGATGTCTCGTTTCTACTGTTATGTCTCGTTACCTACCACTTAAATTGTCAAGCCCCCCCAAATTGCCATGAAAGCCTCTAAGCCCTCCACTACCTAGCAAAACATGGATTGGCTAAGTTACCGCTGCTCAGCCCTTTTCTTATAGCATTGCTAGTTGCAGGTGCAGGTTGTTTACATGTGATAACATGGATATCTGGAGATATCACCTTATTTCCTATTATTTAATTTAATGCATCCTGTAGGTCTCTGTTGCTCCACGCCAAGTTCGTGCCCATCGCACTCCAAGCCGTAGCCTTTTTTCAGAATTGTCCGTGGAGCTCGTGTTTTGTCTTTTCTATCTCAGTCGAGGTGCTCCTAAGCGAGCACGCCCTCGCGCATCTGTGCCTGTTCGCGCCAGCCCCGCATGCCAGTGCTTCCCCGCGCGCGAACGCTTGCGCAAGATCCCCGCCATAGCCGAAGCAAGCTCGAGCTGCACCCCGCGCGCCCACATGACAAGAGAGAGGTCTAGCCGCTCGCTCATGACTCCCTTGCGCGTTTCCGCACCCCCGCCGGAGCTCCGCTTCGCCGCTGGATGCCTCTGGTGACCGCCGGAACGCTGGCGTTTTGCTCTACGCGAGGAAGAAGACCCAGCCTCCGGCTGGGTATAGGTCAAGTCGTCTCGCGTCCCTAACCTGTCAAGAGAGTCCCGCCTAGCCCAGTGGTCGAGCGCCCATTTTTCCACGGGGGAGACTCGGGTTTGAATCCCCCCCGGGCACCTTTTGCATTTTAATTCTTAGCTATCGACAGTGGGCCCCAGGACCCACGTGTCACCCTCCTAGGGACCTTGGTGTGTATGCCAGGTGGACCCCTTTTTTATTGCTTTATTCTCAAATTCTGTGATTTTGCCATTTTAGGAAATTGCCAGATTCGGCCATATCCATTTCTGGCAGTTACCAGTTTAGGCATATGCCTATTTTGGCATATACAATGTTATACCTAGTAGATGTGAATTTCTAATGGTATTTGTGTGATTTTGGCTACAGGAACATAAGCTTATGATATACGAGTTTGGAGTAGAAAAATCCAACTAATCCATCTGTGGCATTTGTTTTATCATTTGAGCAAGTTTGTGAGAATGCTATTTTGTGATAATAGGTCATTTTGTTAATTTTGCATGAATTAATGTTTGCACTATTTGCTAAACTTGTCAACATGAAAATTGCTCTTTGATATGTGTACAAGCCCCTGGTATTTTTGCATGCCATGTTAAACCTTGTTTGGGTGTGGAATTCTTGCTGCCAACATGCTTCAAAATAATGCTGTTTTCACATGCTCAAATATTTCTAAGTGTTGAATCTGTTTATTATGTTGCTATGTTGTCTTGATGATTCCCATGCATCTGTAGCTCCTTTGGGGTTGGCACAATGTAATGTATTGTTGAGCATGTTGCCCTCTATTAAATTGTGCCAATTTCTTGCAAGTAGAGATATTGCATCTTGGTTAAATTTGCTGAGAAACATGTCATTCTGTTAAAAAATCCCTGTTTGCCACTTGTTAAATTTTTCTAAGTCTGGGAAGCGGTTAAGTTTAATATGCCATGTTGGGAGGATGATAGCCAGTGATCTGTGCATCTTTTGATGTTGTTGTAATGGAGTTAATTGAAGTACATGTTATCCTCTATAACCCTGTTAAATTTCATGCCATGAAAGTTCCTGTAACATGGGTATTTGTTGCTATCATAATGCATCCTGTTAACTCAGATTATGTAAAACTGGAATTTTCACTAAGTCCCTAAATGTTGTTTCAACATGCCATCTTGTGAGCTCAATTGCTATTGATCCTTGCTGCTATTCTTGTTGCTGTAGTTAGATGAATTAAGCATCTGGTATACTTCATGTCCATGCCCTTGTTGTGCTTTGTGGCTTGCTGTAGCTCTTGTTGTGTGTGTTGCAAACTGGCATGTTGCTGTTTGTGGACATATTGCCTGTGTTGTTTGTTTTGTGCTTGTGGGAGTTATACCCACTTGTTTTGCATGATCTTTAGGTCTATTCCTACTAGCTTTTCATTTCCAATCCAGAGGCACCCTTGGAAAACCAAGGAATTTCCCATGGCCTTCCTCTTCCTTGTTTTTGTCTCCGTTACCGCTAGAACCTTGTCGTGAGAGTTCCGTTACTCCGTTTGCAATGTTCTTCATATGCATTTGCATCGTTTTTACGAGGAGCATTTATTTTTGCCATGTTCATGCATGTCCAAATAACTAATCTTGCTGTTCTGTCCAGAATACTAAATCCACTACAAGTTGCATATGTTTACTTCATTTTAATGTGACTAGAGTAGGTTGTCATGTTAAATGCATCAAATTGGACATGCATCATCCTTGATTGAGCATCATTCCTTGCTTGTGTGTTTATTGCTGCTATTTCTTTTGGGTAGCATCGGGTGTCGAGAACGAGTACGAGTCGAGAACGTGTATGAAGAGCAAGAGTTCTATCCCCCTGCACACCCTACAGGCAAGATGATTGTTACCCGGATCCCGATACAATTTTTATTGTGCTAGATGTCTCGTTTCTACTGTTATGTCTCGTTACCTACCACTTAAATTGTCAAGCCCCCCCAAATTGCCATGAAAGCCTCTAAGCCCTCCACTACCTAGCAAAACATGGATTGGCTAAGTTAGCGCTGCTCAGCCCTTTTCTTATAGCATTGCTAGTTGCAGGTGCAGGTTGTTTACATGTGATAACATGGATATCTGGAGATATCACCTTATTTCCTATTATTTAATTTAATGCATCCTGTAGGTCTCTGTTGCTCCACGCCAAGTTCGTGCCCATCGCACTCCAAGCCGTAGCCTTTTTTCAGAATTGTCCGTGGAGCTCGTGTTTTGTCTTTTCTATCTCAGTCGAGGTGCTCCTAAGCGAGCACGCCCTCGCGCATCTGTGCCTGTTCGCGCCAGCCCCGCATGCCAGTGCTTCCCCGCGCGCGAACGCTTGCGCAAGATCCCCGCCATAGCCGAAGCAAGCTTGAGCTGCACCCCGCGCGCCCACATGACAAGAGAGAGGTCTAGCCGCTCGCTCATGACTCCCTTGCGCGTTTCCGCACCCCCGCCGGAGCTCCGCTTCGCCGCTGGATGCCTCTGGTGACCGCCGGAACGCTGGCGTTTTGCTCTACGCGAGGAAGAAGACCCAGCCTCCGGCTGGGTATAGGTCAAGTCGTCTCGCGTCCCTAACCTGTCAAGAGAGTCCCGCCTAGCCCAGTGGTCGAGCGCCCATTTTTCCACGGGGGAGACTCGGGTTTGAATCCCCCCCGGGCACCTTTTGCATTTTAATTCTTAGCTATCGACAGTGGGCCCCAGGACCCACGTGTCACCCTCCTAGGGGCCTTGGTGTGTATGCCAGGTGGACCCCTTTTTTATTGCTTTATTCTCAAATTCTGTGATTTTGCCATTTTAGGAAATTGCCAGATTCGGCCATATCCATTTCTGGCAGTTACCAGTTTAGGCATATGCCTATTTTGGCATATACAATGTTATACCTAGTAGATGTGAATTTCTAATGGTATTTGTGTGATTTTGGCTACAGGAACATAAGCTTATGATACACGAGTTTGGAGTAGAAAAATCCAACTAATCCATCTGTGGCATTTGTTTTATCATTTGAGCAAGTTTGTGAGAATGCTATTTTGTGATAATAGGTCATTTTGTTAATTTTGCATGAATTAATGTTTGCACTATTTGCTAAACTTGTCAACATGAAAATTGCTCTTTGATATGTGTACAAGCCCCTGGTATTTTTGCATGCCATGTTAAACCTTGTTTGGGTGTGGAATTCTTGCTGCCAACATGCTTCAAAATAATGCTGTTTTCACATGCTCAAATATTTCTAAGTGTTGAATCTGTTTATTTTGTTGCTATGTTGTCTTGATGATTCCCATGCATCTGTAGCTCCTTTGGGGTTGGCACAATGTAATGTATTGTTGAGCATGTTGCCCTCTATTAAATTGTGCCAATTTCTTGCAAGTAGAGATATTGCATCTTGGTTAAATTTGCTGAGAAACATGTCATTCCGTTAAAAAATCCCTGCTTGCCACTTGTTAAATTTTTCTAAGTCTGGGAAGCTGTTAAGTTCAATATGCCATGTTGGGAGGATGATAGCCAGTGATCTGTGCATCTTTTGATGTTGTTGTAATGGAGTTAATTGAAGTACATGTTATCCTCTATAACCCTGTTAAATTTCATGCCATGAAAGTTCCTGTAACATGGGTATTTGTTGCTATCATAATGCATCCTGTTAACTCAGATTATGTAAAACTCGAATTTTCACTAAGTCCCTAAATGTTGTTTCAACATGCCATCTTGTGAGCTCAATTGCTATTGATCCTTGCCGCCATTCATGTTGCTATAGTTAGATGAATTGTTAAGCATCTTGTATACTTCAGGTTCATGCCCTTGTTGTGCTTTGTGGCTTGTTGTAGCTCTTGTTGTGTGGGTTGCAAAATGTCATGTTGCTGTTTGTGGACAGATTGCTTGTGTTGTTTATTTTATGCTTGTGGGAGTGATATCCACTTGTTTTGCATGATATTTTGGTCTATTCCTACTAGCTTTTCATTTCCAATCCAGAGGCACCCTTGGAATACCAAGGAATTGCCCATGGCCTTCCTCTTCCTTGTTTTTGTCTCCGTTACCGCTAGAACCTTGTCGTGAGAGTTCCGTTACTCCGTTTGCAATGTTCTTCATATGCATTTGCATCATTTTTACGAGGAGCATTCATTTTTGACATGTTCATGCATGTCCAAATAACTAATCTTGCTGTTCTGTCCAGAATACTAAATCCACTAAAAGTTGCATATGTTTACTTCATTTTAATGTGACTAGAGTAGGTTGCCATGTTAAATGCATCAAATTGGATATGCTTCATCCTTGATTGAGCATCATTCCTTGCTTGTGTGTTCCTTGCTGCTATTTCTTTTGGGTAGCATCGGGTGTTGAGAACAAGTACGAGGAACCAGTCGAGAATGTGTCTGAAGAGCAAGAGTTCTATCCCCCTGAAGACCCTACATGCAAGATGATCGTTACCCGGATCCCGATACTATTTTTGCCGTGCTAGATGTCTCGTTTCTACCGTTATGTCTCGTTACCTACCACTTAAATTGTCAAGCCCCCCAAATTGCAATGAAAGCCTCTAACCCCTCCACTACCAAGCAAAACATTGATTGGCTAAGTTACCGCTGCTCAGCCCTTTTCTTATAGCATTGCTAGTTGCAGGTGAAGGTTGTTTCCATGTGATAACATGGATATATGGAGATATCACCTTATTTCCTATTATTTAATTTAATGCACATATATATTTGGTGCCATTGGAAGGCTTGGCCTTTTGCCCGGTGATTTGTTCCACTTTTGCCGCCCTAGTTCCGAGAACTGAAGTTATGTTCCACATTGAGCGCTCCTAACATGCTTGGTGTTGTTATGGGGACCCCCTTGACCATTCTTTTTGGGATAAAACTTGTCTGACAAGACCCAACATTGGTCCTACATTTGCTAAACAACCTAATTAAAATGCATAGGGCTTAGCTACCCCGTGGATAATTAATCAACCCCCGGGCCAGTGCTCCTCATGAGTGTTGGACCAAACTAGAGTCGTGTGCGGGGCCAACCCGGGGCAACTTGGGAGATGTCTATCAGGCCGCCGTACGCTGCGCTCATCCGGTCGTGTCCTGAGAACGAGATACGCGGCTCCTATCGGGTTCGTCGGCACGTCGGGCGGTCTTGCTGGACTTATTTTACCTTTCTCGAATGTCTTGTGCACGGGATTCCAAGGATATCCATGCAGCGTGTGGTTAGTTTGTGATGGATGAGTTGGAGCACCCCTACAGGGTTAAATCTTTCGAAAAGCCGTGCCCGCAGTTATGTGGCAACTAGGATTTTGTTTAACACCCGGTTATAGCAAACTTGAAGTAAATCCAAATAAAATACACCAACCGTGTGCATAACCGTGACTGTCTCTGATCGTGAGTTTGAACCGAGAGAGAACACGGTGGGGTTATGCCTGACGTAAGTAGGTGTTCAGGATCACTTAGTAATCATTCTAGTTCATGTCCGTTATGCGTAGACCACCATATTTATTCTTGCTCTCGTAAGTTAGCCACCAACTATATGCTTAGTGCTTGCTGCAGCCTCACCACTTAACCATTCCTCACCCATTGGCTTACATAGTCTTGGTACCCGGGTTAATGAGATTGCTGAGTCCCTGTGGCTCACAGATTACTACAACAATACAGGTACAAGTACTGATGAGTTTGAGTAGGTTGACGCTTCCCAACTTCAGTGGGAGTTCGATGAAGAATGTGGGCGTATGTACGTGACGTACCCGGATGAGTAGGGAGCTTCTTGGTCGTATTCCTGGGCGTAGCGATATAGATTTCATTGCTTTTGTTGTTTATCTTCGACCGTAGTCGGACCCTGCTTTATGGATGATTGTATGAATGGTTGTGTGGAATTGTAATTTAGCTTGTGGCGAGTGTAAGCCAACTCATATACTCATCTCCTCTTTATATGTATTGCAATGATTTCTGTACTTGCGAAACGACTGGATGCGCTTCTATCCCCATCGAGGCCCTCGCGCCTTAATAGGGATAGGACCGCATCTTGGGCGTGACATCTTGGGCGCAGCCAACATCCATTCTGGAGACCAGGGTTCAAGTCCCTACCTCCACTTATTTTTTTGTCTTGTTTTTCTCTTTTTCATAGTCATATAGAAGTGGCCAGATTTCCATTGCATTGTGTGAAATTCATATAAGACCAACCTTTCATTATATAAAAACATATTATATCTGGATAATGCTCATATTTTGATCCATTTTCTGTTGGTACAAATTCCACGTCTGCTTGAATTGCTTAGATATTGTTTTGCCTAGTTGAAGTGCATCGGAATATATATGACCAAACCTATTAAAATGTTGCAACTTTGATCGTGCATAGTTGTTGATACATGCCTCCATTACAAATGCTTTATTTATGAAACTTGTCAAAAAGGTTATGTAGATTCATAATATGGCAGTCTCACACATGCTAAGGAAGTTTAAAATTTTTGTTGGTTAAAATTGCCTTAATTCCATGTTTAAAATGGTTTATTCCATAACAAAATAACCGTAGCTCCAAATTAAGCGAACCATATATATAAATTGCTTAGAAAAAACATGTAGAATATCATGGTGGCATTTCTTTTGCTGTTTAACAACTTTAAAATGGTGTTCTAGGCAGAACATTATCAAATTAAAATTTTACATATGGGGTCGCTTCGGATATGCTACATGTTGTTTTGGGCCCGAGATAAAAAAAAAAGCCTAGATAGTGTATTTTAATTGTGCTTCACCTCTTGCCATGTTTAACAACATTCAAACGTGTTGGATAACTAAATGAGAGTGAACTAAATATTTTAAGGTGAAGTTTCGTCAATATGAAACCCGTTCATATTGAACTTCACTTAATGTGTAGTAGTTGTTTGTTGTGCTTGCCATGCCATGCATATTTAAACTTGGTCATGCATCATACTTGATTGTGCATCATACCGTGATTGTGTGTTTATTTGGTGTTGTTTCTTCTATGGGTAGACCCGAGTGACGAGACTGTGTTCGAGGATCCAGCTCTTTATCCGCCTGAAGACCCTACACTAAAGATGATCGTTACCCGGATCTCGATACTATTTTTGCTATGCTAGATGTATCTCTTCTACCGTTATGTCTCGTTACCTACCACTTAAATGTCAAGCCTCCCAAATTGCCATGAAAGCCTCTAACCCCTCCACTACCTAGCAAAACATTGATTGGCTAAGTTACCGCTGCTCAGCCCTTTTCTTATAGCATTGCTAGTTGCAGGTGCAGGTTGTTTCCATGTGATAACATGGATATCTGGAGATATCACCTTATTTCTTGTTATTTAATTTAATGCACACATATATTTGGTGACAGTAGAAGGCTTGGCCTTTTGCCCGGTGATTTGTTCCACTTTTGCCACCCTAGTTCCGAGTACCGGTGTTATGTTCCATATTGAGCGCTCCTAACATGCTTGGGGTTGTTATGGGGACCCCCTTGACCATTCGTTTTGGGATAAAACTTGTCTGGCAAGACCCAACATTGGTACTACATTTGCTAAACAACCTAATTAAAATGCATAGGGCTTAGCTACCCTGTGGGTAATTTAATCAACCCCCGAGCCAGTGCTCCTCATGAGTGTTTGTCCAAACCAGAACCACTTGCGGTTCCACCCTGGGCAACTCGGGGATTTCTATCAGGCCACCGTATGTACTGCTCATCCGGTCGTGTCCTGAGAACGAGATACACGGCTCCTATCGGGTTCGTCGACACGTCAGGTGGTCTTGCTGGACTTGTTTTACCTTTCTTGAATGTCTTGTGCGCGGGATTCCAAGGATACTTCGGGCAATCTCGAGGTTGAGGTGTTCCACCGTATTCCCGAGGATACTACAGGCTATCTCGTGGTTGAGGTTATCCATGCAGTGTGTGGTTAGTTTGTGATGGATGAGTTGGAGCACCCCTGCAGGGTTAAATCTTTCGGAAAGCCATGCCCGCGGTTATGTGGCAACTTGGAATTTGTTGAACACCCGGTTATAGCAAACTTGAAGTAAATCCAAATAGAATACACCAACCGTGTGCGTAACCGTGACTCTCTCTGCTCGTGAGTTTGATCCGGGGGAGAACATGGTGGGGTTATATCTGACGTAAGTAGGTGTTCAGGATCACTTAGTGATCATTTTAATTCACGTCCGTTATGTGTAGACCACCATATTTATTCTTGCTCTCGTAAGTTAGCCACCAAATATATGCTTAGTGCTTGCTGCAACCTCACCACTTAACCATTCCTCACCCATTGGCTTACATAGTCTCGGTACCCTGGTTAATGAGATTGCTCGGTCCCTGTGGCTCATAGATTACTACAACAATACAGGTACATGTACTGATGAGTTTGAGCAGGTTGACACTTCCCAGCTTCAGTGGGAGTTCGATGAAGAATGTGGGCGTATATACGTGACATACCCAGATGAGTAGGGAGCTTCTTGGTCGTATTCTTGGGCGTAGTGAGATTGATTTCATTGCTTTTGTCGTTTATCTTCGTCCGTAGTCGGACCCTGCTTTATGGATGATTGTATGAATGGTTGTGTGGAATTGTAATTTAGCTTGTGGCGAGTGTAAGCCAACTCATATACTCATCTCCTCTTTATATGTATTGCAATGATTTCTGCATTTGCCAAACGACTAGATACGCTTCTATCCCCATTGAGGCCCTCGCGCCTTAATAAGGATAGGACCGCATCTTGGGCGTGACAAGTTGGTATCGAGCATTGAGTATACTCCAGGCAAAGCAAATGTCATTGCAGACGCTTTGAGCAGAAAGGCGTACTGCAATAGTCTCATCCTCAAGCCTCTCCAACCCGAGCTTTGTGAAGCTTTCCGCAAGCTCAATCTCCAACTGGTTCCTCAAGGATTTCTTGCAAACCTTCAAGTCTCTACTACTTTGGAAGATCAGATTTGTCAAGCTCAGCTTCTCGATGCTATGGTGAAGAAGGTGAAGATAGGTGTGGCCAAGAGCATTACAAAGTATAAGTGCTTCCGTGTTGATGACAAAGACACCTTGTTATTCGAGGATCGTCTAGTGGTTCCAAAAGGTGAGCTCAGAAAAGTTATCATGGACGAAGCACACAATTCTCCCCTCTCCATCCGTCCAGACAGTTCCAAGATGTATAAGGATCTCAAGCAAACCTTCTGGTGGACTCGTATGAAACGTGAGATTGCTCAGTTTGTGAACGAGTGTGATGTTTTTCGCAGAGTGAAGATGGAACATCAACGTCCAGCAGGTCTTCTTCAGCCTTTGCCTATCCCAGAGTGGAAATTCAATCATGTTGAGATGGATTTCGTCACTGGGTTTCCTAAGTCCAAGAGAGGTAATGATGCCATCTTTGTGGTCATCGACAAGCTCACCAAAGTTGCCCACTTCCTTCCGGTCAAAGAATCTATCTCGGCAGCTCAGCTGGCAGAGCTGTACACATCAAGGATAGTTTCTTTGCATGGTATTCCTTAGCTTATATCTTCAGATCGTGGAAGCATCTACTTCCAAGTTCTGGGATTCCTTCCAAACTGCAATGGGTACCAAGATCCATTTCAGTACAGCTTTCCATCCTCAGACAAGTGGTCAAGTTGAGAGAGTCAATCAAATCCTTGAAGATATGCTCAGAGCTTGTGTGATTTCTTTTGGCATGAAGTGGGAAGAGTGTCTCCCGTTTGCTAAGTTCTCATACAACAACAGTTTCCAAGCAAGTTCGGGCAAGGTCCCATTCGAGATTCTCTATGGTAGGAAATGCCGCACCCCGCTCAATTGGTCTGAAACCGGTGAGCGTCAAATCCTTGGTAATGACATGATCACTGAAGCAGAAGAAATGGGCCGTGTCATTCGTGAAAATCTCCAAGCAGCTCAATCCCGTCAGAAGAGCTATTATGATAGCAAGCATCGTGACATGACCTTTCAGATCGATGACTTTGTCTATCTCCGAGTGTCTCCCATGAAGGGCGCTCAGCGCTTTGGCATCAAAGGAAAGCTTGCTCATCGCTTTGTGGGTCCTTTCAAGATTGTTGGCAAAAGAGGCGACCTTGCCTACCAACTCGAGCTTCCTTCCAATTTCTCAAATGTGCATGATGTGTTTCACGTCTCTGAGCTCCGGAAGTATTTCAAGACTCCCGAGCGCACCGTTGATCTCCAAGACATTGATCTCCAAGCAGACCTATCCTATCATGAGCATCGAGTTGCTATCCTAGAAGAGACTGAGCGTAAGACTCGCAACAAGTCAATCAAGTTTCTTAAGGTGAAGTGCTCACATCACTCAGACAAAGAAACCACTTGGGAACGCGAGGACCTTCTTCGTTCCGAATTTCCCGAATTCTTCCGTTCATAGATCTCGGGACGAGATCCTCTTGTAGTGGGGGAGAGTTGTAACAGCCCAAGTTTAATCCATGCCTTCCTTGTAATATTCCATGTATGAACCTTCCATGTTTTGCCATCTTGTGGTTTGACGTAATAAAAGTGCTTCATGTCATTCTTGTTGCATCATGGCATCATATCATCATATCATATTTTGCATCATGCTTTGTTGGATGTGATGTTGTGGGAGTGTATAGGTTGAGATGTCATTGATTGATGTGGTGTGTTGAGTTGATGCCTACAACTATTTTCCTCTAAACTACATCTCCATCTCCCTTTAATTCAAATTGGTGGCATGTGGTGATATTTTCTTGCCCTTTTCCACTCAAATAATTGTTACTTGGTTGAGTAATATTCTGTGGTGAATGTTAAAATTGATTCTTGGACATGTGCTGCTTTCCACATTTCTATAGGTTTGCAAAACAGATTCCAATGTGCAATAAGTGCATTTAAAAAAAACTCAAACCAATTTTATAAAATCAGGGGTATTTCTAGCATCCCAAAACATATTTCCTTTCTCTCTAATTCTTTCCCAACTTCCCTGGCTGTTTTTTTGTTTTGCTGTTTATTTTAAAAGAAAACCTTTTCTTTTTCGGGAGAGAGAGAGAGTCCAGTCGCTGGGCTTTTGCCTCCCCCGCAGCGGCCCAGCTAGCGACAGCAGCAGCCCAGCGTAGCGCAGCCCAGCTAGCCCCGCGTTCGTCGTCCTCCTATATGGGAGGACATCCAGCAGGGACACGTCAACGCCTCGATGATTTGACGGCCATCCGGCGCCCTAGCCGCCTATAAAGCGTGTCCCCGGTGCCCTAGGTTCTCCGCGCGACCCATTCCTCCTCTCACCTTGCCGTGCCGCCGCTCTGGTAAGTCCACGCGCGCCACGCCGTCAACGCGCCCACCATGCTTCAGCCAAGCAAGAGCTCGAGCTTGGGGTGACTTCCTCGCGTCATCTCCTGCGCGCTGGCGCCGCGGGAGGCTTCCTCCTGTGCATCCTCTTCTTCCTCGACGTCCCGGGAAGCTCCAAGTCGAAGATCGACCGCGTCCCCGAGCCCGTCGTCTTCTTCGTCTCGGACCAGGATCTTCGCCTCGCTCCATCGCCGCTCGCGTCGTCTCCAACCCATATACAACCCCTTCTTCATGTCCTAAGAGACCCTGGTGAGCTGCACCATCATCCTGCCTTCCCTATCTGTCGATTGCATCCTGTAGGTCTCGGTTGCTCCACGCCAAGTTCGTGCCCATCGCGCTCCAAGCCGTAGCCTTTTTTCAGAATTGTCTGAGGAGCTGATGTTCTGTCTTTTCCATCTCAGCCGAGGTGCTCCTAAGCGAGCATGCCCTCGCGCATCTGCGCCTGTTCGCGCCAGCCCCGCATGCCCGCGCTTCCCCGCACGCGAACGCTTGTGCAAGATCCCTGCCATAGCCGAAGCGAGCTCGAGCTGCACCCTGCGCGCGCCCCCCATGAAAAGAGAGAGGTCTAGCCGCTCGCTCGCAACTCCCCTGCGCGTTTCCGCACCCGCGCCGGAGCTCCGCTTCGCCGCTGGATGCCTCCGGTGACCACCGGAACACCGGCGTTTTGCTCTGCGCCAGGAAGAAGACCCAGCCTCCGGCTGGGTATAGGTCAAGTCGTCTCGCGTCCCTAACCTGTCAAGAGAGCCTCGCCTAGCCAAGTGGTCGAGTGCCCGCTCTTCCATGGGGGAGACCCGGGTTTGAATCCCCGGGCACCTTTTGCATTTAAATTCTTAGCTACCGACAGTGGGCCCCAGGACCCACCTGTCACCCTCTTAGGGGCCCTGTGTGTATGCCAGGTGGACCCCTTCTTATTTTTTTTGCTTTATCCTCTGTTTCTGTGATTTTGCCATTTTAGGAAATTGCCAGATTCAGCCATATCCATTTCTGACAGTTTCCAGTTCAGGCATATGCCTATTTTGGCATATACAATGTTATACCTAGTGGATGTGAATTTCGAATGGTATTCGTGTGATTTTGGCTACAGGAACATAGGCTTATGATATACGAGTTTTGGGTAAAAAAATCCAACTAATGCATCCGTGGAATTTATTTTATCATTTGAGAAAGTTTGTGAGAATGCTATTTTGTGATAATAGGTCATTTTGTTAATTTTGCATGAATTAATGCTTGCACTATTTGCTAAACTTGTCAACATGAAAATTGCTCTTTGATATGTGTACTAGCCCCTGGTATTTTTGCATGCCATGTTAAACCTTGTTTGGGTGTGGAATTGTTGCTGCCAACATGCTACAAAATAATGCTGTTGTCACATGCTTAAATATTTCTAAGTGTTGAATCTATTTATTTTGTTGCTATGTTGTCTTGATGATTCCCATGCATCTGTAGATCCTTTGGGGTTGGCACAATGTAATGTATTGTTGAGCATGTTGCCATGTTGGGAGGCTGATAGCCAGTGATCTGTGCATCTTTTGATGTTGTTGTAATGGAGTTAATTGAAGTACATGTTGTCCTCTATAACCCTGTTAAATTTCATGCCATGGAAGTTCCTGTAACATGGGTATTTGTTGCTGTCAAAATGCATCCTGTTAACTCAGATTATGTAAAACTGGAATTTTCACTAAGTCCCTAAATGTTGTTTCAACATGCCATCTTGTGAGCTCAATTGCTATTGATCCTTGCTGATCTTCATGTTGCTGTAGTTAGATGAATTAAGCATCTTGTATACTTCATGTCCATGCCCTTGTTGTGCTTTGTGGCTTGCTGTAGCTCTTGTTGTGTGTGCTGCAAAATGGCATGTTGCTGTTTGTGGACAGATTGCCTGTGTTGTTTGTTTTGTGCTTGTGGGAGTTATACCCACTTGTTTTGCATGATCTTTAGGTCAATTCCTACTAGCTTTTCATTTCCAATCCAGAGGCACCTTTGGAATACCAAGGAATTGCCCATGGCCTTCCTATTCCTTGTGTTTGTCTCCATTACCGCTAGAACCTTGTCGCGAGAGTTCCGAGAGTTCCGTTACTCCGTTTGCAACGTTCTTCATATGCATTTGCATTGTTTTTACGAGGAGCATTTATTTTTGCCATGTTCATGCATGTCCAAATAACTAATCTTGCTGTTCTGTCCAGAATACTAAATCCACTAAAAGTTGCATATGTTTACTTCATTTTAATGTGACTAGAGTAGGTTGTCATGTTAAATGCATCAAATTGGACATGCATCATCCTTGATTGAGCATCCCTTGCTTGTGTGTTTATTGCTGCTATTTCTTTTGGGTAGCATCGGGTGTCGCGAACAAGTACGAGGAACCAGTCGAGAACGTGTATGAAGAGCAAGAGTTCTATCCCCCTAAAGACCATACAGGCAAGATGATCGTTACCCGGATCCCGATACAATTTTTGTTGTGCTAGATGTTTCGTTACCTACCACTTAAATTGTCAAGCCCCCCCCCCCCCCCCCGAAATTGCCATGAAAGCCTCTAACCCCTCCACTGCCTAGCAAAACATGGATTGGCTAAGTTACCGCTGCTCAGCCCTTTTCTTATAGCATTGCTAGTTGCAGGTGCATGTTGTTTACATGTGATAACATGGATATCTGGAGATATCACCTTATTTCCTGTTATTTAATTTAATGCACATATATATTTGGTGACAGTGGAAGGCTTGGGCTTTTGCCCGGTGATTTGTTCCACTTTTGCCGCCCTAGTTCCGAGTACCGGTGTTATGTTCCATATTGAGCGCTCCTAACATGCTTGGGGTTGTTATGGGGACCCCCTTGACCATTCGTTTTGGGATAAAACTTGTCTGGCAAGGCCCAACATTGGTACTACATTTGCTAAACAACCTAATTAAAATGCATAGGGCTTAGCTACCCTGTGGATAATTAATCAACCCCCGGGCCAATGCTCCTCATGAGTGTTGGTCCAAACTAGAGTCGTGTGTGGGACCAACCTGGGGCAACTCGGGAGATGTCTATCAGGCCATCGTACGCTGCGCTCATCCGGTCGTGTCCTGAGAACGAGATACGTGGCTCCTATCGGGTTCGTCGACACGTCAGGCGGTCTTGCTGGACTTGTTTTACTTTTCTCGAATGTCTTGTGCATGGGATTCCAAGGATACTTCGGGCAATCTCGAGGTTGAGATATTCCAACGGATTCCCGAGGATACTATGGGCTATCTCGTGGTTGAGGTTATCCATGCAGCGTGTGGTTAGTTTGTGATTGATGAGTTGGAGCACCCCTGCAGGGTTAAATCTTTCGGAAAGCCGTGCTCGCGGTTATGTGGCAACTTGGAATTTGTTTAACACCCGGTTATAGCAAACTTGAAGTAAATCCAAATAAAATACACCAACCGTGTGCATAACCATGACTGTCTCTGCTCGTGAGTTTGAACCGAGAGAGAACACGGTGGGGTTTTGTCTGACGTAAGTAGGTGTTTAGGATCACTTAGTGATCATTCTAGTTCACGTATGTTATGCGTAGACCACCATATTTATTCTTGCTCTCGTAAGTTAGCCACCAAATATATGCTTAGTGCTTGCTGCAGCCTCACCACTTAACCATTCCTCACCCATTGGCTTACATAGTCTCGGTACCCGGGTTAATGAGATTGCTGAGTCCCTGTGTGATGCTGAGCATCCTATGGATGTCGCCATGACAAGAGTTTGTTTGGCAAGTGACACGTGCCATGTCTACTCCACATACATAAAGGTGAATCATCTCCTTTACACGTGCTCACTTGACCCCTTCGAGGATGTTATACTACTTGACATTCCTCTCGCGTGCATGCATAGGTATTGTCGGAGCTTCACGGATGACGAGGAGGAGTGCCAGCACCTACGTACGACTACACCATCCGCGAGGGAAGCTTGGAAGAGAAGGAACAAGAAGCAAGGACAACTTCTGGAAGACCCATACCTTCCGGCCTGCCCAGAACCTCCGGACCCCGGACCTTCCGGCCTCTGGCAACCAGAGCAGCTCCCACATGTGCCAACTATCTGGATAGCCCGGACCCTGTCTGGACCTCGCCTGGAACCTCCGGACTCCGGACCATCCAGCCTGCCCCGAACTTCCGGCCTCAGCGCACCCGAGGCGTGCCAACTCTCTGGGTAGCCCGGAACCAGCCCGGAACCTCCGCCCCCCGGACCTTTCGGCCTAGCCCGGACCTTCCGGCCTGCCTGCGTGCAGCCTCTCGGGCCCGAGGCCCATGTACCCACTTCGCCCCTCACTTACCCCTTCGTGGCCACCGCTATATATACTCCACCCCTCCTCCATTTTAGTGTTAGCAAAGTGATAGCTCATTCATAGATGAGCTTTGCTCCTTCCTCTACTTCTCACATGGAGACCGAGGCCTCCACCGAAGAAGATCCCTAAGAGGATGTCAAGGACCCTTTCAACGGAGGACCCATCTACGGATTTCAAGGCCCATCTCTCCTAGAGATTTGGATGAACTACCCATGTATCTTTATTTCCTTTGTTGTTCTTGGATCTTGATGCATCCTGTGTATTGCTTGTGATTTGAGGAGTACTTGGTGTGGATCTTGTCCAATAGAGTGTTCCCCCCTTTGATTTCTCCAAGTTTTCCCCTCGTGTTCTTCGTGTTCTTCCTCGAATCCACCTCCAATTCGTGAAGATCGGGCCACCCTCGGTTTTGCCTCGTATCATTTTGGTATCATGAGCCACGTTGCCACAAATTTGGAGCCCTACCCCCCACTTTCTAGCCTTTAGTTCGAATTTTTCTTCCCAATTTCGAAAATTTCCCACAAAAATAGCCCCCAAAAATTTCTTGCATTTTGATGTTTCTTGTGAGTTTTTGTTGATTTCTTTTCGTGGATCTAGTGTTTGGCAAGTGGATCTACCTTTTACCCCTTCAATTTCGCCTTGGAAATCGAGTTTTCCCACCCCCGTTCTCAGATCCGAAAATTAGGGTTCGTCCCGGAAGTATTTCCACGACCCCCAGAACTTCCGGGCACTCCCGGAACTTCCAGACCCGGAACTTCCGTCCTACCCCCGGAACTTCCGGGCTAAACAGAAAGTTTCCACCAAAAAATCCCCAGTCACCCCTATACTTTCCCGCGACCCCCGGAACTTCCGGTACCCCCCCGGAACTTCCGGCCCTATGCCCGGAGCTTCCGGCCTAACCAGAAACATTCCCCGAAATTTCAGCATCGGCCATTTCACCGTTTTGGCCATAACTAATTCATCCGGAGTCCGATTTTCGCGTTCTTTAGCTCATTGGATAGCTATTGACATCCTTAATCCCACAAAATTAGTTCCATCATCATTTTACTTCACCAAAATTTTCAAAGTTTGGCAAGTTTGCCTAGGCCCTCCACTATATCATCCGCAATACCACCATAGCATTCCGCAACCTAACCCATTTTTGTTCCCTTGGCATTTGTGGTTGCTTGAGTTGTGATTTGAGTCTCCTAAAGTGTTTCAGCTAATTAGGGATGGTTACTTATTCATCAACCACCGATGACTTGTATCGGTACATCATCTACATCGACCATCGACCATCCATCCTTTGAGACCATCTTCAACCGGAGGCAAGGACGGTTACTCCCGACTTCGTGAAAGGTTAAGTGTCACGAAGGTATACATTCCATCACATCCTTTTCCTTCCTTGCCATTATATATTGATAGCCCCACCATCTTTGCGCTTACCTTCATACCTATTGAGAATAGCTATCCGAGTATTGCCGGGTATCACGAAAACTTGTGCACCATAGTGATACGATATCATATTGTTGCATCATGTGAAATATCATATAGTGTAATTGCGTGCTCCCATGCATATGTTGTGATACTTATCTCACATATTTGGTTGAGCTCAATAAGAATAGTGGAAAGGAAGAGAAGAGTAAAAAAAGCTTCTAAGCAAGAAAAAGAAAGACCATAAGCTTATAAGCAAAGAGTTGATCATGAAAAGAGATACTTGTGCATGAGGATACATGGAATTGGAAACGTTTTGCTTGCATGAATAGGATTGGTGCCAAGTGGTGAATCGTGCCCAAATGTGCAATCAAGCTAGCGTCTCTCCTTGTGTTTGTGCAACACGAGCTTAGTCTTCATTAGGAAATATTGTATTTCTCATCCCTATAGTTGCACAAGCCCCATTATCCCACCGCGTGTGTTTCTCTATTTGCCCTTCTTTATATTTGTGATCACTTGCCTTGCATTTTGAGTCCATTGGATTGATTTCAACATTTGCAATATCTTGGACTTCACTTTGCTTGATTTTTTGTGCCACTAACCCCGCCGAGCTCCACTATAAGCCATTTGTGTAGGTTGTGAGGATTGGACAAGGTTTTTCACGAAGTGCACTCTTTTCCTTGCATACATTGTGGTCTTTTGAGATCCATCTACAACTTCGGAAAGAGGTAAATTTGGTATGTTCATTCGTTCTTGTTCTCACACCTTCTCGAGTGCTTCTATGGATAGGGACGACACATCTACTTCTGTCTACCACCACAACGACAAGTTCGATGCCATGAAGAAGTTCATCGACGCCAATTTGAATGCTCAAATGGAAGAGCTCACGGTCATCATCAACACCGACAAGAGGTCTTCCTCATCTTAGAGAAGATGCTCAAGTGCACATGCTTCCGAGCTACCATCTCCGGCAAGATCTCATCGGCATCGACACCATCAAATACATGAAGAAATAACGACGCCAACATCAAGGCATCCAACAAAGAACAAGTGTGAAGGTCACGAGCTCGACACCAACCACCACTCGATGACTTCACCACCTACCTTGGCATCTTTGCCAAGTGACTTCAAGGCATCTTCGCCTTTGGATATGCGGCATCTTCGCCGACAAGCACCTCAAGAGAAGCTCCCCAAGCTCAAGACCGCGACTTCCACGAGCTACTACGACTTCGACATTCCATTCTATGGGACTCATGACCCCGAGGAGTACCTCGAGTGGGAGCGCAAGATGGACACCTACCTCAAGCTTCTTCAAGTTCCTTCCAAAGATCAAGTGAAGTGCGCCACAAGAAACTTCCACGACTATGCATCAACATGGTGGCTTCACACACCTTCGAAGAACTTAGACATGAGTTGGTCCAAGACAAAGAACGCGTTGCGGCGAGAGTTTGTGCCTTCTACATACACGGAACATCTTCAACGCCAATTGGAGGACACCATACAAGGATCCAAGTCCCTCGATTAGTACTTCATGAAGATGAAGAAAGCCTTGCGACGAGCCGGTGTGGACGACCCCATTTGGATGAAGTTCCACTTCATGATGGGATTGAACAACGACATCGCCAAGACTATCTTCCACAACAACTATGAGTCTCTCGACGACATCTACGTTGGTGCACTCATGGAGGAGCAAGCACTCCAGGCCAAGGCTACTCGACCCCGAGCACACTTCGCGATGACCAAGCTCCACGACGACCAGCATGAGGATGGTACCACCAAGATGTCCAAGCCCGACGATCTCCAAGACGACGCTCCCAAGTCCGACTTCATCGCCATCACTCTTTGTGGCATTGACGATGCTCCCAAGTCCGAGTCTACCATGACTCTTTTTGAAGATGGCGCGGCAACGACCATGACTACGGAGCCACTCAAGGAACATGCTTTGGAGGCGAGCGACAAGGTGGCGAGCAAGGATGACGCTTCCATCTTTGGAGGCGAGAGTGATGATGTGCCATCTTCGGCCTTCATCCACGGCGACGGTGACGAGTTGGTTGAGCATGGGATTTTCCCCTCGACCCCGGCGACGTTTGGTGATGAGTTGAGAGACTTAGGCCACCATATTGAGAGTGAGAGTGACTTCACCACTAGCTCCATACATGATGAGTTGCCTCAGTTCCCATGTGAGGAGAGTCACAAACCCCACCACTTGAGTGAGATGAGTGACTCCACCATATGTGAGTTTGAGTGCACCTACCTTGAGGGAGTGTGTGAGCCACCACATATAGAGAGTGAGGTAGTTGATGAGGCATGTGAGGCCATTTCGATTTCTAACAACTTAACCTATTCCTCTATTGTGTCTTCTACTTTGGTGCTAGGTCCCATATTCGATGACGCGCCGATCCTTGACGACTTCGTCCTCACCTTGGACAAGACGATGGCCATGGTGGTATATGTTGCACCCCCCACATGGTTCCATAACGATGAAGATGACCACAAGTTGGTGTATGCAACCTCACCTACACCACATAAGTGGAATGGAAAAGGTAACTTAGGTGAAGGTGATGCTCTTGTCCCTCTAGTGGACATTGATTGCTTGCATGATGATGATCACCCTATTGCCATGCGTCATGATTGTGTGACTTCCCCATGTGATGAATTACCCATTTATGATGAGTTTGACGATTCTCATGTGGAGTCTATTTGTTATGAAGCCATGTTGCATAGGATACCTTGTGAGAACTCTATAGGTCACATCATGTTTGACAGTCCACTTGACTTGTCATAAGCTATGCATGAGATCACCCATATTGCATCTTTACAATCTCATCGTAGTAACTATGCATATGCCATTAAAATAAACCCAATTTGCACATATGTCATAGATGACAAACCCATGGTTATTGGCATTTGCTTTTCTTGTGATGATATTGCCATGCTCCCTTTGCATCATTTGCGCAATTGCTCACATATGACATGCCATGACCACCTAGCTTTTGATATGCATTGTTTTGGATGTTGTCCATATTCTCCATATTATGCTTCTGCTATTGCACATGAGGAAACCCCCATAGTTTCCTCATACACATTAGGAGATTTTGATACATCCTACACTTTGCATGATCCCCACTATTGTGTGCACACTATGCTTGCCATTGATATGAATGATATGCTTGTGCCACATACTTGCTACAATTTGCGTCCCAATCATGTTGAGCATAATAAATATCATTGCATGATGGATGACGTATTCGTATACCATGCCTCAAATTTCTTTGAGCATTGTTTTTCTTGTACTAACTCACACGTGCACATACACATCATGATGGATGATGTGTACATTTACCACACACACACTTTGTTTCGTGTGCCTCCTTGTTGTGTAGGTACCCACGAATACTCGTCAACCTCACAATCCCATGAGTTGATGGAAAGAGCTCTTGAGAGCACCGATGCCTTGGGATTCATCGGAATGTGTCTCCAACCATTCCCCTCGCGCAAGGACTATGCGCACCTCTTTTACTTGGCTCTCACATGGCTATGCCTTCTTTCTCATTACACTTATTATGCACATATTGCCATGTTCACTTTGCATGATATGCTCATTTCTATGCCCTTGCCATGCATTTGTGACACATGATTTGCATCTCACATGACACTTGATTATATGACCTGTATGTGTATTTGCAAGCTTGCTGGAGATATTTATTGTCATTGTTGCCATGTTCCTTTTGTGAGTCATGCTATAGTTCATGCTTGTGTTGGGAGAGTCATGTTGACCAATTGCTGTTTACATAGGACTTCTCGCCAATACAATGATGCTACTTTGATATTGCTTTGTTTTCGTGCTCGCGATGTGTCATGTGCATTATTAATGTCCACTATTTGCTCATATGACATGATTGCCATGATTTCCTCTAGTATGTTGCATCTTCGCACTACTAGCTTGCATGACATGATCACTATGCTTGCTTATGTTGCATCACCGATGTGCTCCTTTTATGCGGTTGATGGCAACCATTGTCATGCTTTGCACATGATTGCTATTGCTTATTGTCATATGTCTCCATATGTTGCCTCTCTCATGCTCGATGATTTACCATGTATTGAGTGCAACAATGCTATTCATTTTGTTAATGAGATTGCCCCCATAGCTTTCTCTTGTATTATTGGAGCTTTTGACATCTTTCATGTGAAGCATGCTTTCCTTTCTTCTTCGCACCATTTTCCCAGTGCCATGAATATAGCCATTATTGCATCATATTATTCATGCACTTTTGCATCTACTTATTATGTGCAAGAGAAGAGAACCATCATGATGGATGATGCGTTTACCTACCATGCACATACATTCTTTGCTTTGTTGTGTGTATGTGTAGGATACTTCAACTACATGTCAACTTCAACTTTACGTGAGTTGACGATTCGAGCTCTTGAAAGCGAGCCACTTTGGAGCGACGCGTTTCTACATCATACTTGCTTGCGCATCGGCATTGTGACGGACGCACAAGGACAAGTTTTCAAGGTGACATCCTTCTTGAACATGGATATTGTGGATCATCCACCTTGTGTTGCTTGTACCATGCCATATATTGGTCATCTTGGACCACATATTTGCACACATGATAGAGATGTTGCTTCCATTCTTGATTGCCATCTTTCCAGGTCTCATGACTGTCGGAATCAGGGCTCCACAAACCCAATGAGGTTCGAACACTAGGGTGTGCTCGTTCTCCAATCCCGCTCAACCTCACTGCTTCTCAATGATTCTCCGGCTATTCTCTAGGGGGAAAACGAACGGAGGCACGCGGTCTTTACCCAGGTTTGGGCCACCTTGTGGTGTAAAACCCTACTCCTGCTTTGTGGTGGATTGGCCTCACGAGGAGGATGTGGATGAACTAGTACAATGGTTCGGTGGCCTCACGAGGGCTCTTGGTGGTGATGAACTTGACCCGATCCAACCTGCCTTCTACGATGGGAGCTCGTCCCTTTTTATAGGGGCCACAGTCCTCTTCCCTGATCGCACAGGCGGGAAGGGATCCCACAATGGCCAAATTTGAAAAGGGACAAGAGGTACATCCTATCCTGACTAAAGGTGGTCTTCGCCTGCAAAGCTTCTGGGTGTGACACAGCGGTGGGCTCGGCGATGACATCCGTCCTGCCGAGCTCGTGGTCTTGGTCCTCTTGCACCGGGAAGGAAACCTTTGGGGGGTTCCTTGGGAACCCGCGTACGTCCTTGCCTCCTTAGCACAAAAGAGGAAACTGTCCTCCCTCTGCGCCCGCTGGTGCCCGCCTGTCATGGCCGTCAGATCCCACGTCATCCCGGCCTCCCGAGGCCGGGTACTTGCATAGGAATCTCCACTCCTCAGGAGGCGGCCTGAAGGGGTGCCACTCCTCCGGAGGTCTTGGCGTTGTCCTCCTCGCGAGGCGGGGGCTCTCGCGAGGTCCTTGACTTGGGGGGGCTTGTTGTAGGGCCGTACCGGGCCGTCGTGGTGGGTCACGCGCTGGGCCGCAAGCAGGCAGGTCTGGGTACCCCTGATCCCAGATCACCGACAGTAGCCCCCGGGCCCGAGCTTGGTGCGCTCGGGCTGGCTTCGGGGTGAAGCCTAGGAGGGAGGCCAAAGCGCCGTGGGTCCCAGCCGCCTGCGGGCCAGGCCCGACACGTGGCGCACAACAAGACGCAGATGCCTCCGCTTCCCCACGTCGCCTTGGCAACAGCCCTTGCTGACAAAAAGCGTGGCACGCGCGGCGGAACCATCATTGTCCCTCCGCGCGCCCGCATTCTGCTACTCCTTCCCCTGTAGCTCGTACCTTCTCCACGGAGTTTGGCGTATGCTTCGACCTGCTCCTTTGCCATGGCTCCCAAGAGGAAAAGGGGCTGGACTTCGATGACGTCAGGGCCCCAGCCGGTGCCTGAGCCCGCGCTGGGCCGGTCCACCATGCTCAATCTTGAGGGACTGGATAAGGTCCGGCGAACAATTGCCGCCAGCAGCAATGAGTGGGGGGCGACGACGATCTGGCCCGCCTCTCGGTCCTTGGTTGATCTGAGTGCCACCTACATCCCTCTTTACCTCCATGCCCTCTTCTCCGGCTTGCTGCCGTCGTTCTCCGATTTCTTCAATGCCGTGCTCGCGCACTACCAGATCCACGCCTTGCATCTCGACCCTGGATCTGTCCTCCTCCTCCCGGCCTTCTTGTTCTTGTGCGAGGCCTTCATGGGTATCTCCTCGTCCGTGGCCCTGCTCCGTCATTTCTTCTCCCTCCAAATGGTCGCCAGCGGGCAATGCTCAGGATGCGTGTCGCTCAGGGTGGTGGATACGGCGGCGGACGCGATCCTTAACGTCGAGCTTAGTCCGGACGTGAAGGGCTTTTGGAGGCAGTGGGTGTTCGTCGACGCCACTATGCGCAACCCCCTGCTCCAAGCCCCGACGGCCCCGGCAGAGCCGAGCGCGAGTTGGGAGCACTCAAAGCTTGTCGGCCCGCGGCTCGCGCAGGTCACTGCCAGGTTGAGCAGTCTGAAGAAGGCGGGCGTGACGATGGCGATGGTGGTGAGGGATTTCGTCCGCCGGCGAATCGCTCCCCTTCAGCGCCATTCCCGTCCCATGTGGACTTTCACCGGCCTTGACGATGTCATGAGGCTCCAGAGTCTTCTCTTTCCTCCGGCGCGCTGCTGGAGGCGCTCTGCCTTCTGACCGGAGGGAAGCCTCCCGAGCTTCCTTTGGATGGGCTCCCCTTGTACCGCTATCAGAACGGGAGAGCCTTCGCCCTGAAGATGCCGCGCTTCGACGAGTGGGGGCTGCTTCCAGAGGGTCCTGTCGTACCTCACGACGATTCCCTATTGGTGGCCCCTTGCTCCGAAGATCCTGAGGTCCGGGCCCTTCAAGTGGTCGCGGAAGAGCGTCCCGAGCCGCACGTTCCTCAGGCGCCCACCTCCGCCCTTCCAAGCGGCGATGGGGTCGCCTCACCAAGGGTCGCTGCAGGCGCCCCTGCCGCGGGGTGTCGTCTGTCATGCGCCGACGGGTCATCCCCGGATCCTCACATGCGCCGGCGGAGGAGAGAATCCGGGGGTCGCAGCGGTCCGGTTCCGTGGCCCTGGAGGAAGAGGAAGTGGGTCGCCGTGGATGAGTAAGTGCCTACCCCTCCTTGTTTCCCACATGATGCACATTTCTGAATCCTTGCTTCATAGGCCCCTTCCCGTCGAAGTGGTGGGTGCGCCCATGCCGTCGCTTCCCGAGGTCACCGGGCCGGGAGCGGCCCAATACCTCACGAGGCGCTTGACGGTGCGCGAGGAGACTCCCGTACCCGGGCCCAAGACGTCCCCAGGGGACCCCTGGCTCGGGCTTCCTGCATCTTCCTTCAGGCGAGGCCCCCATCCAGCTGCAGCGGGACTAAGGCCTCCCTGGTAGTCTTTTCCGGCGTCAGGGCGCCCGGTGTATCGGCGCCTTCCTCGAGCGATGGGGCGACTTCTCGTGAGGCCCGGCCCTGGGCTGAGGTGCCAGACCATGGAAACTCAGCCCCTGAGTTCTTGCCGGAGGCAGATAGACCTTCGCGCTCCCCTCCTGCCACCCAGGGCCCGGGCCAAGCGCTGGAGCTTGCTTGCGGTCGCAGCGCTGTTCGGCATGGTATCCTTCAGGATGCGGTGAGCGCGCTGGGCCGCCTCGGGACAGAGCTTGGCGACGTCGACTCGTACTTCGAGGCGGAGCATTGGCGCCTGGCGCGTGAATGGCGTCGGCTTGAGGTCGCCATCAACTTTCGTCATCTGCAACCCGAGCGCGCTCGCGTGGAAGTCGAGGAGTCCCTCGCCGCAGCGCGGGATGCCCGCGATCGCACCCTTGAAGATGCCCAGGCCGCTGACGGGCGGCGTAAGACTGCAGTGAGGCACGAGGAAGAGCTCCTGGCTTCCAATGCCTCCCTTGAGCGGCAAGTTCAGGCCCGCAAGGCCACACTAGCCGCCTCTGTCGGTGTCAAAACCGGCAGATCTTGGGTAGGGGGTCCCGAGCTGTGAGACTAGAATCGATGGTAACAGGAGACGAAGGGGACAGTGTTTTACCCAGGTTCGGGCCCTCCTATGGAGGTAATACCATACGTCCTGCTTGATTATATTGATGGTATAAGGGTTACAGAGTTGATCTACCTCGAGATCGTATGACTAAAACCCTAGATGAGTTCTGTTGGCCTACAACCTAAAACCCTCCGGCTTATATAGACGCCGAGGGTACCTAGGGTTTACACATGGTCGGTTACATGTCGATGGGATAAACATGCCTATTCACTACTCCAAACGTGGAGAATACGCCATGATCCTCGAGGCTTCCTTCCTGGAAACAGGGTCTTCGATCAATCCAGTGCTCGGCAAACGGCCCACATAGTCCGGCCCATAAGAAAATGGTCGGCCTCCCGAGGACCCCTTAATCCAGGACTCCCTCAGCCTCAGCGGGCGGTCCGTTCACGGGCAAAGCTGGGCTCCGCATCCTTGAAGATATGCTGATGCTGGAGACGATGGAGCTAGGCCTAGAGCGCGAGTGGCTGGAGGTGATGGAGCGCCAGGTGGCTGCCGCTGAGGATTCTCTCGCCGCTCGCGAGGCGAGGGTCTGTGAGGAGGCCGACGAGGAGGTGGCGTAGACCCGCAGAACTCTCGCCGAGGACTACCGCGAGAGGCTGAAGCTTCAGGAGTCCCATTTCTGCAAGCGGCGTGATGAGCTGAATGCTGTGGCGGACGGCCTCAGGAAAAGGTTAGCGGCGGTGGAGCAACGTGAGAAGGCTGCAATGGACGCCCAGATCACCACCAAGGCCAAGCTATCTTTCCTCCATACGCAGGTGGAGGACGTCGCTTCCCGCGCGGAGAAGGCCTCGGAAGAGGAGAACCGAGCCCAGGGGCTGCAGCACACGCGCTCCAAGATGTTCCAGGCTCTTGAGGGGAGGGCCAATCGGGCCCTAAGCAGTATTAGCGGCGAGAGTATCTCAAGCCCGCTCGTCGCCGACGACGCCGACTATGTTTGTTTGTTCACCGGGATCGTGGAGCGTCTTGAGGGTGGTGCGGAGAAGGTCTGCCAGCTCGCAGAGGAGAAGAGCCACTACCTCCTCGCGCGGGCGTCTTCACGCGTCTTCAGCCACCTTCTTTGCTTCGATCCCAACTTCGGCTTCGAGTCCGTGACAGCCCCCGTGCCCGAGGTGATCCGGTGTGTCCTGGAGGACTGGGTGCAGGATCATGTGGATGGCCTGATCACGGAATTCACCCCCGCTGTAGGCGAGGACCACCCTGCTACCGGGGAGTGCGAGTCCGATGGCTGCGACAGGGATAGCGGCGATGGTGCATCTCCTTAGACTGTCCTTCCCTGTTCTCCTGTAAAGATTTTGAACATGACCCCGCGGGGATGTGAATGTACTTTGGAAGAACTCCCCTATGATGTATTAAGTAATATTGCACTCCCTTGTGACGCGTTCCCTTACTTATCGTGCGCTCGTAGGCCCTGAGGAGGGGCGGGTCGTTACTGACACGCCGGACCGCGGTTGTCCGACCAAGCTGGGGGGCGGATGTTCGACGAAGCCCCCGGGCCTTCCGCGCCTGCTGGCTCGCTCGCGGTAGTTACTGAGGATTTGACGCCAAACATCAGGCGGGGGGCCCTTAATGCCGCTGGGTTGGCTCAAGTGTGCACATCGTGTCCAGCCCCCGCTCGCGCAGAGTTGGCATATGCCAACTTCTTAAAAATGAAACTCAAGACGCAAGCACAACACGAGAAAAAGTCCCCCCTTTTTCAAATAAGATGCAAAAGCTTCAACTTCATTCAAGAAATGGCAAATTCGGTTACAAAAAAGTGCGAGGAACAGCCGCGTCCGGCACCTAATAGCTAGTCTTTGTCTTCCCCCCCAGCGTGGAGCATATGGCGCGGAGCATAGGGCTTCCACTAGGCGTGGGCATAGCCATTGGAGGACAGTGTCGTCCGCCAGCGCGGAGCATGGGGCTTCCACTTGGGCGTGGGTGGGAGCCCCTCTGCGTCCTCGTACGATGCTCCACGGGGGGCTATGGGCGTGTACAACCCACTCATTCTTACATGAGAGTGTCACGGCTGGAGATAGTTGGGCGGGCACCCCAGATGCAAGGCCCTAGAGTTCCCGACCGGGTTCTTGAGACACCCCGTGCATTTCGGCGCGGTTACGCGCTCCTACGGCCCAAACATGGGTGCATTGCTCCCCGCGTGACCGCGGAATTGCGCTTCCGCGGCCCAAACATGAGCGCAACACACCCCGCGCGACTGTAGGAGTATTTTGTCGGTGCAGTTGCCTCGGGAGGGGCCGCGGCGCCAGCCGAGCTGCGCCCCCGAGGTCTCCCGAGCCCCCAGGCTCACCAGGCCTCGGCAGCCCCCTGGGTACGGTGCCGGCGCCCCCAAGCCGCGGAGCGTGCGAGGCCCCGTGGAGCGTGGCCCTGCCAGTGGAACATCCTCGCGGTGCCGGCCGCGGGTGGCCCGCACTGCTCGAGCCTTGCCGATCTTCTGGGCGACGGGCCCCTGCAGCCCCATCGCCCGGTGCCGGGTTCCCTGCTCGCGAGGGCGCCCGTTGCGGTGCGCCTCCACGCGACCCGGGGCGCCACCTTCGTCATGCCGACCGGACCAAGTGCTCCCACAGTGGAAGCCCCCGGGCCTGGCTTGACGTGGGGCACCGGTTGTGCCCTGCTACACTGGGAGGGTGCTGGTGCCAGCGGCGGGTGCGGGCCGCGGCATGAGGGCCTGGGTTCCCTCTTGGTGCCTCCCTGGATGCCCTGAGGCTGACCTCCCCGGGCAACACCGTGACGCTTTCTTGGGCGCGCATCCCACGGGCGCGCCTGCGCCAAGCTTCCACCCGAAGTTGGCCGCCTCCTATGCTGCCACGAGGTTGGTCGCGCCCGTCTGGGCGAGGATGGCCGCTGTGGCCATTCCCCGCGCCCCCGCCATGACCTCCTCCATGTGCGGCGGCGCGAGCTGCCCGGCCCCTACGCCGGTTGGTGTGCTCGCATCGAGGGGGCGCGAGAGTGTGGTGGTCCTCCATGTTGTGGGCTTGCGCGCCATGGCATGGCAGGGCATTCCGTCATTTCCCTCGGGCACGCTGCTGCTGGGGCCGGGCAGCGGTCCGAAATTGGCCATCGGAACCCTGAGGAGGAGAAGTACAACGCTAGGCGGGCCCTGCTCGGGCTCCTCGAGTTGGGGGCGTGCGCGTTGACGCGCCGCGACAGAGCTGGTTTGTCGGCCGAGCCTTCTGCTCCTTGCGCCGGGGGCCATAGACGAAGGTAAGGTGCCAGGGCCCTCATTGCGATAGTAACCAGCTCGGCGATGTGGTCGGCCCAGGCGTTGTAACCCCCTTCCGTCGGGCGATGGTGAAGGAGCTCTCTGGCCGTGAGCAATGCGTCCTGCGCATTCAGGTCCCCCACATGGACAGGGGCCGCGGGAGGTGCGGCGGGGCGGCCGCTCGGGCGCCGCTGTGGGCGCGAGGGGCCTTGCTGTGCGCGAGTGGTGCGAGCGGCGGTGGTGACGGCGATGACGCTGGTGGCCTGATAACGGCCATCAGCGTGGAGCCCCCAGGGCGCGCACATCCGGAGCTGGGCATGGCGTTGGTGAAGCAGGAGTGGGAGGTGACCGACCGCCGGTGAAGCCGGAGTCGACGGAACTGAAGGACGTCGGCGCACCCCTACCTGGCGCGCCAAATGTCGGAATCAGGGCTCCACAAAACCAATGAGGATCGAACACTAGTGTGCGCTCGTTCTCCAATCCCGCTCAACCTCACTGCTTCTCAATGATTCTCCGGCTATTCTCTTGGGGGGAAACGAATGGAGGCACGCGGTCTTTACCCATGTTCAGGCCACCTTGCGGTGTAAAACCCTACTCCTGCTTTGTGCTGGATTGGCCTCACGAGGAGGCTGTGGATGAACTAGTACAATGGTTGGGGGCCTCACGAGGGCTCTTGGTGGTGATGAACTTGACCCGATCCAACCTGCCTTCTACGATGGGGGCTCATCCCTTTTTATAGGGGCCACGGTCCTATTCCCACATCGCACAGGCGGGAAGGGATCCCACAATGGCCAAATTTGAAAGGGGACAAGAGGTACATCCTATCCTGACTAAAGGTGGTCTCCGCCTGCAAAGCTTTTGGGTGTGACGCAGCGGTGGGCTCGGCGATGATATCCGTCCTGCCGAGCTCGTGGTCTCGGTCCTCTTGCATCGGGAAGGAAACCTTTGGGGGGTTCCTTGGGAACCCGCGTACGTCCTTGCCTCCTTAGCATGAAAGAGGAAACTGTCCTCCCTCTGCGCCCGCTGGCGCCCGCCTGGCTTGGCCGTCAGAACCCACATCATCCCAGCCTCCCGAGGCCGGGTACTTGCATAGGAATATCCGCTCCTCGGGAGGCGGCCTGAAGGGGTGCCACTCCTCCGGAGGTCTTGGTGTTGTCCTCCTCGCGAGGCGGGGGCTCTCGCGAGGGCCTTGACTTTGGGGGGGGGGGTTGTTGTAGGGCCGTGCCGGGACATTTTGGTGGGCCACGCGCTGGGCCGCAGGCAGGCAGGTCTGGGTACCCCCGATACCAAACGCTGACAATGACATATAAACGTTGTGTGTTGCATCCAATTGGTGGATTACTTGCTCTTATCATATGCTTGGTTGCAACAATGTCATTTCTTCACATATGCTACGCTCGATTGCTTGCTACATGCTTGACTTGATTGCCTCACACATGATGACCAATTGCTCTTTCTATTGTGTTGAGTGCCTCACTATCTTCACTACACCATGTGCACATTATGCTTGGATTGTCTTGCACTTTGGATTGCACCATGTGTTTAAACACTTTATTCTACTTGGTGTCGTGAATGATTCATATGCCTACCATAGACCTTTCGTTGATTGCCTTGTGCATGATTTCTATGACCATGAGGTAGATGCTTGTTATATTGTCACACATATTTGCATCCCTACCTGACCTTTGTGTAATTTTTTCCATGACTGCATTGCTTGTGCTCAATTTGTATGCTTACATGCCATGACACAATCCCTTGTCACAACATATGTTATGCATGATGACAACACTTGTGCGGTGATTCACCCCTTGAATGCTTGGTTTTGCACTAACGCTAACCACATTTGTTTTTCCAAGTGTTTGTCGTATTTGCTCCTTTTGAAGGAATTCCTAGGCGGTGAGACATTGCAGAGTGCCCCTTTAGAACTTGATGATGATGAGTGCTTGGTGATCGTGCACTTCTACACGGTGACGCAATCTCCTTCCCATGGTGATTTGGATTTTGATCCGAGGACGAATCTTTCTCAAGGGGGAGGGGATGATGCGGAGCATCCTACGGACATCACCATGACAAGAGTCCATTTGGCAAATGACACGTGCCACGTCTACTCCACATACATAAAGGTGAATCATCTCCTTTACACGTGCTCACTTGACCCATTCAAGGATGGTATACTACTTGACACTCCTCTCGCGTGCATGCATAGGTATACTCGGAGCTTCACAGATGACAAGGAGGAGTGCCAGAACCTACGTACGACTACACCATCCGCGAGGGAAGCTTGGAAGAGAAGGAAGAAGAAGCAAGGACAGCTTTTGGAAGGCCCAGACCTTCCGGCCTGCCCGGAACCTCTGGACCCCAGACCTTCCGGCCTCCGGTGACCAGAGAAGCTCCCACATGTGCCAACTCTCTGGATAGCACGGACCCTGTCCGGACGTCGCCCGGAACCTCCGGACCCCGGACCTTCCGGCCTTCCCGGAACTTCCGACCTCAGTGCACCCCAGGCGTGCCAACTCTCTGGGTAGCCCGGAACCAGCACGGAACCTTCGGCCCCCGGACCTTCCGGCCTAGGCCGGATCTTCCGGCCTGCCTGCGTGCAGCCTCTCGGGCCCGAGGCCCATGTACCCACTTCGCCCCTCACTTACCCTTCGTGGCCACCGCTATATATACTCCACCCCCTCCTCCATTTTATGGTTAACAAAGTGATAGTTCATTCATAGATGAGCTTTGCTCCTTCCTCTATTTCTCACATGGAGACCGAGGCCTCCATCGGAGAAGATCCCTAGAGGATGTCAAGGCCCCTTTCAAGGGAAGATCCGTCTACGGATTTCAGGGCCCATCTCTCCTAGAGATTTGGATGAACTACCCATGTATCTTTATTTCCATTGTTGTTCTTCGATCTTGATGCATCCCATGTATTGCTTGTGATTTGAGGAGCACTTGGTGTGCATCTTGTCCACTAGAGTGTTTCCCCCTTTGATTTCTTCACGTTTTCCCCTCGTGTTCTTCGTGTTCTTCCTCGAATCCACCTCCAATTCATGAATATCGGGCCAACCTCGGGTTTGCCCCATATCACTGTGGCTCACAGATTACTACAACAATACAGGTACAGGTACTGATGAGTTTGAGCAGGTTGACGCTTCCCAGCTTCAGTGGGAGTTCGATGAAGAACGTGGGCGTATGTACGTGACGTACCCGAATGAGTAGGGAGCTTCTTGGTCGTATTCCTGGGTGTAGCGAGATAGATTTCATTGCTTTTGTCGTTTATCTTCGTCCGTAGTCGGACCCTGCTTTATGGATGATTGTATGAATGGTTGTGTGGAATTGTAATTTAGCTTGTGGCGAGTGTAAGCCAACTCATACACTCATCTCCTCTTTATATGTATTGCAATGATTTCTGTACTTTCGAAACGACTAGATGTGCTTCTATCCCCATCGAGGCCCTCGCGCCTTAATAGGGATAGGACCGCATCTTGGGCGTGACAGTTTCTCCCGCTGCTTACCCCGAGGGAGGCCGGGGGCTGGCCGCGCGGGCACCGATGTGACCACTCACTGTCAAGCTTGCCGCTTCGGCGACCGCCCTTCTCCACCAATGCAATTACCCACGCTAAATGCGCGTCATGGGAAAGGTCAGTAAAAAGTCATCATAACTGTAGGGACGGGCGACTACGCATGCTCGTGCACTCTTTTGGGCCTAGCCCAACCATGGCGCATGCGTGTATGGCCCATGCCCGGGGGCTACTGTCGGTGTACTAAGGACTCGGGGTTCCTAGTCCCCAGACTTGTGCACGGGCAGTCGCCCCATACCGGCAATAGCTTGTCGGGCTCGCACCAGCCTCCGAGGCGAACCAAGAGTCAAGACCATAGGAAGGCATTCGGGCCCTTCGCAGGGTGGAATAGCCCGTTCATGAGCGCCCCCTGCAAGGATTCTGACCCGCCAGGCCGCCGCTCCACCTCACCAAGGACGATAGTCTACATCGCCTGAGGTGTCGAGCGGGCAGGCGGGCAGGTTGAGCTTGCCGGGGCACGTGGCTACAACTGCGGGCCTGTTGCAGCTTTGACGCCACCCGTCCCGCGACGTGGCAGAAGAATAAGAGGTAGCCGGGGGAACAACAAAGAAGTAGAGGAAATCCTTGTCGAGAACTGTCGCCAGCGCGCCACCTCAAGGCACATTCAATGCTCCTGTCCTAGTCCGTCAGAGTTAGGTGTATCCCACTACCAATCTCATGACAGCCCCTGTAGCTGTAAGAACACACTGTACACCCAGCAAAACACCATCGTAGCCCTTGTGGTAAGCCCTTGAACTATAAAAGGAGGCCCATGGCTACCTTGACAAAGGTCGAAACTCTGTCCATTTGCACGCGTAGAAGCACCTCTCGAGTATCCTTGCCGGGTGTCTGTTCCCTTGTATTTGGACCCAGATATACAACACATAGACATGACGTAGGGTTTTACGCTCCCGAGCGGCCAGAACCTATATAAACCCCTGCGCGTAGTCACGGCCAACTTATGCTCTTTGTGCACTCGACGCCCCTGCCGAACCGAAAAGGGGCCTCGCTGGTCCCACAGATCGTTGTGAATCACACCCCCGACAAGGAAGTAACTTGGACTTTGCCCGGTGGGGAAGCGATCCTTGCGTAGGTGTAGCCACACAAGATCTCTGGTCTTGAACACCATGGGGTGCTTGTTGAGGTTGCGCTTCTTGATGACACGTTCCACTTGACGTTCGATCATGTGCCTTGTATCTTCATGCATCTTCTTGATCTAACTTGCCCTTGCACTTGCGTCCATGTTGACGCGCTCTTGGAGTAGTAGAGGAATGATGTCCAATGGGGACAAAGGGTTGAAATCGTAGACCACTTCGAAAGGAGACATACCGGTGGTGAAGTGACGCACACGATTGTAGGCGTACTCGGCGATGGGAAGGCATTCTTCCCATTCCTTGATGTTCTTCTTGATCAACACGCGTAGGAGGGTAGATAGCGTTCGGTTCGTCAACTCCGTTTGGCCATCGGTTTGTGAATGATAGGCCGACGAGAATAGTAGGTTGATTCCGAGCTTGACGCATAGAGTCTTCCAAAAGTAGCTAAGGAACTTGACGTCGTGGTCTGAGACAATGGTCTTGGGGACACCATGTAGTCGTAAGATGTCCCTACAAAAGAAATTTGCAACATGTGAAGCATCGTCAATCTTATGACATGGAATGAAATGAGCCATCCTGGAAAAGCGATCCACGACGACAAAAACGGAATCATGGCCATTTTTAGTTCTCGGCAAACCAAGCACAAAGTCCATACTAATGTCTTCCCAAGGTTGGAAAGGTATAGGAAGAGGCATGTAAAGACCATGTGATTGAGCTTTAGACTTAGCTTTGCGGCATGTAGAGCATCGGTTGGTGAAGCGAGCAACATTACGAAACATCTTTGGCCAAAAGTACTTGTTGGATATTGTGGCATATGTCTTGTCGCGTCCAAAGTGACCCATAAGTACTCCACCGTGAGCCTCTTGCAAAAGCAACAAATGAAGAGAATACTCAGGTATACAAAGTTTGTTAGCACACATAAGATAGCCATCTTTCATGCAGTAGTTTTCCCAACAAGGTTTCAATTGGCACTTAGCATATGGAGTAGCAAACGAAACATCATGCTTATACAAATCTTTGATATGCTCAAAACCAATGACATTCAATTCAAGTTGAGTAACTAGCATGCATTTGCGGGAAAGAGCATCCGCCACAACATTTTCTTTACCCTTAATGTATTTGATGACATAAGGAAAAGACTCAATGAATTCACTCCATTTGGCATGCCGTTTGTTCAACTTAGTTTGACCTTTAAGATATTTGAGAGTTTCATGATCGGTATGAATGACAAATTCTTGAGGGCGGAGATAATGCTCCCAAACATGTAATACTCTCACCAAAGCATACAATTCCTTTGTTGGGGAACGTTGCATGGGAAACAAAAATTTTCCTACGCACACATAAGATCTATCCATGGTGATGAGCATCTACGAGAGGGAGAGTGAATCTACATACCCTTGTAGATCGCTAAGCGGAAGCGTTAATAAACGCGGTTGATGTAGTCGAACGTCTTCGCGATCCAAATCGCCGAGCGTCCCGCGATCCAATCACGATCCTTCCGATCTAGTGCCGAACGGACGGCACCTCCGCGTTCAACACACGTACGGCTTGATGACGCCTTCACCTCCTCGATCCAGCGAGCGATGATGAAGTAGTGGTTGAGTTCCAGCAGCACGACGGCGTGGTGATGGTGGTGAGGAACAATCTCTGCAGGGCTTCGCCAAGCGCTACGGAGATTATGACGGAGGAACTAGAGGGCTAGGGTTGCCGGCACACGGCTTGGGAAATCCTGATGTATCCCGTGTGCTAGCCCTGCCCCTCTATTTATATGTTGAGCCTTGGGGTCTAAACTTGGAGTAAAAGCCTCCTCCAGGTCGGTTTTGCCCGCACAAGGTCGGTTTGGCCCGCAGGGAAAGAGTCCAACTCGGATCCCTGCCGAACCGCGCACAGCCGCGCACAAGCGGTAGTACCGCTTCACACAAGCGGTAGTACCGCTTGGGCGGTAGTACCGCTTTACACAAGCGGTAGTACCGCTCGGGCGGTAGTACCGCTTCACCAAGCGGTAGTACCGCTTACGCGGCAGCAAAACTACTTTTTGCACTTTCCAATACCTTGTGGGCTTTATCCCTTTGGCCCATATAAAGTGTTGCTGCACCCGAACACTTCGGCAAACATCCGGAACCCATTCCGGTGAACTCTGAAACTCTTCCGGAGATCGAAACACTATTATCACATATATCAATCTTTACCTCCGGACTCTTCCGGAGATCCTCGTCATGTCCGGGATCTTATCCGGGACTCCGAACAACTTTCGGTCACCAACATAATAACTCAATTATACTAATCGTCACCAAACGTTAAGTGTGTAGACCCTGCGGGTTCGAGAACTATGTAGACATGACCGAGACACCTCTACGGCCAATAACCAATAGCGGGACCTGGATGCCCATATTGGCTCCTACATATTCTACGAAGATCTTTATCGGTCGAACCTCTATGTCAAGGATTCAGTTAATCCCGTATGCTGTTCCCTTTGTTCTTCGGTATGTTACTTGCCCGAGATTCGATCGTCGGTATCACTATACCTAGTTCAATCTCGTTACCGGCAAGTCTCTTTACTCGTTCCGTAATACAAGATCTCGTGGCTAACACTTTAGTCACATTGCTTGCAAGGCTCATTGTGATGTTGTATTACCGAGTGGGCCCTGAGATACCTCTCCGTCATACGGAGTAACAAATCCCAGTCTTGATCCATGCCAACCCAACAGACACCCTCGGAGATACCTGTAGAGCACCTTTTATAGTCACCCAGTTACGTTGCGACGTTTGATACACACAAGGTATTCCTCCGGTGTTAGTGAGTTGCATGATCTCATGGTCAAAGGAACAGATACTTGACATGCAGAAAACAATAGCAATAAACTGACACGATCAAATGCTACGTTTACAGTTTGGGTCTTGTCCATCACATCATTCTCCTAATGATGTGATCCCGTTATCAAATGACATCTCATGTCAATGGCTAGGAAACCTTAACCATCTTTGATCAACGAGCTAGTCAACTAGAGGCTTACTAGGGACACAGTGTTGTCTATGTACCCACACATGTATTTGAGTTTCCAATCAATACAATTATAGCATGGATAATAAACGATTATCATGAACAAGGAAATATAATAATAACCAATTTATTATTGCCTCTAGGGCATATTTCCAACAGTCTCCCACTTGCACTAGAGTCAATAATCTAGTTCACATCACTATGTGATTTACATTGTAATGAATCGAACACCCATGCAGTTCTGGTGTTGTTCATGTTTAGCCCTTGGAAGAGGTTTAGTCATCGGATCTGCAACATTTAGATCCGTGTGTACTTTGCAAATATTTATGTCGTCCTCCTTGATGTAATCGCGGATGGAATTGAAACGTCGCTTTATGTGTCTGGTCCTCTTGTGAAATCTTGGTTCCTTGGCTAGAGCAATGGCACCAGTATTATCACAAAACAGAGTCATTGGGTTAAGTGCACTAGGCACTACTCCAAGATCTGTCATGAACTCCTTCATCCAGACACCTTCCTTCGCCGCCTCCGAGGCAGCGATGTACTCCGCTTCGCATGTAGAATCAGCTACCACGCTTTGCTTGGAACTGCACCAGCTAACCGCACCCCCATTAAGAATAAATACGTATCCGGTTTGCGACTTAGAGTCATCCGGATCAGTGTCAAAGCTTGCATCGACGTAACCCTTTACGACGAGCTCTTGATCACCTCCATAAACGAGAAACATGTCCTTAGTCCTTTTCAGGTACTTCAGGATATTCTTGACCGCCGTCCAGTGTTCCATTCCTGGATCACTTTGAAACCTTCCGACCATACTTATGGCAAGGCTGACATCGGGTCTTGTGCACAGCATTGCATACATGATAGAGCCTATGGCTGAAGCATAGGGGATGACACTCATCTTTTCTCTATCTTCTGCAGTCACTGGGCATTGAGTCTTACTCAACTTCACACCTTGCAATACAGGCAAGAACCCCTTCTTGGACTGATCCATTTTGAACTTCTTCAAAACTTTGTCAAGGTATGTGCTTTGTGAAAGTCCTATTAAGCGTCTCGATCTATCTCTATAGATCTTGATGCCTAATATGAAAGCAGCTTCTCCTAGGTCCTTCATTGAAAAACTCTTGTTCAAATATTCCTTTACGCTTTCCAGCATTTCTATATTGTTTCCAATCAGCAATATGTCATCCACATATAATATTAGAAACGCTATAGAGCTCCCACTCACTTTCTTGTAAATACAAGCTTCTCCGTAAACTTGTATAAACTCGAACGCTTTGATCACCTCATCAAAACGAAGATTCCAACTCCGAGATGCTTGCACCAGTCCATAAATGGATCGCTGGAGTTTGCAAACTTTGTCAGCATTCTCTGGATCGACAAAACCTTCTGGCTGCATCATATACAACTCTTCCTTAAGGTAACCGTTAAGGAACGCTGTTTTGACATCCATCTGCCAAATTTCATAATCGAAAAAAGGCAGCTATTGCTAACATGATTCTGACGGACTTAAGCATCGCTACGGGTGAGAAGGTCTCATCGTAGTCAACTCCTTGAACTTGTGAAAAACCCTTTGCCACAAGTCGAGCTTTATAGACGGTGACATTACCGTCCGCGTCCGTCTTCCTCTTAAAGATCCATTTGTTCTGAATGGCCTTACGCCCTTCAGGTAATACTTCCAAAGTCCATACTTTGTTTTCATACATGGATCCCATCTCAGATTTCATGGCCTCTAACCATTTCTCGGAATCCGGGCCCATCATCGCTTCTCCATAGCTCGTAGGTTCATCGTTGTCTAACAACATGACCTCTAAGACAGGGTTGCCGTACCACTCGGGAGCAGTACGCGTCCTTGTCGACCTACGAGGTTCGATAGCAACTTGATCCAAAGCTTCATGATCATCATCATTAACTTCCTCTTCAGCTAATGTAGGCTCCACAGAAACAATTTTCTGCGCTGCGCTACTCTCAGGTTGAAGTAAAGGTTCAACAACCTCATCAAGTTCTATCTTCCTCCCACTCAATTCTTTCGAGAGAAACTCTTTCTCAAGAAATGTTCCGTTTTTAGCGACAAACACTTTGCCTTCGGATCTGAGATAGAAGGTATACCCAACTGTCTCTTTTGGGTATCCTATGAAGACGCATTTCTCCGCTTTGGGTTCCAGCTTTTCAGGCTGAAGCTTTTTGACATAAGCATCACATCCCCAAACTTTAAGAAACGACAGCTTTGGCTTCTTGTCAAACCAAAGTTCATAAGGCGTCGTCTCAACGGATTTCGATGGTGCCCTATTTAAAGTGAATGCAGCTGTCTCTAATGCATAACCCCAAAACGATAGTGGCAAATCGGCAAGAGACATCATAGATCGCACCATATCCAATAAGGTTCGATTACGACGTTCGGACACACCATTACGCTGTGGTGTTCCAGGCGGTGTTAATTGTGAAACAATTCCACACTGTCTTAAGTGACTGCCAAACTCATAACTCAGATATTCTCCTCCTCGATCAGATCGTAGGAATTTAATCTTCTTGTTACGATGATTCTCAACTTCACTCTGAAATTGTTTGAACTTTTCAAATGTTTCAGACTTGTGTTTCATTAAGTAAATATACCCATATCTACTTAAGTCATCAGTGAAGGTGAGAAAGTAACGATAACCACTGCGCGCCTCAATGCTCATCGGACCGCACACATCAGTATGTATGATTTCCAATAAGTCACTTGCCCGTTCCATTGTTCCAGAGAACGGAGTTTTAGTCATCTTGCCCATGAGGCATGGCTCACATGTGTCAAGTGATTCATAATCAAGTGACTCCAAAAGTCCATCAGCATGGAGCTTCCTCATGCGTTTTACGCCAATATGACCTAAACGGCAGTGCCACAAGAAAGTGGTATTATCATTATCAATTCTACATCTTTTGGCATCAATGTTATAAACATGTGTATCATTACTATCGAGATTCAATAAGAATAAACCCCTCACATTGGGTGCATGACCATAAAAGATATTACTCATATAAATAGAACAACCATTATTCTCTGATTTAAATGAGTAACCGTCTCGCAATAAACAAGATCCAGATATAATGTTCATGCTTAACGCAGGCACCAAATAACACTTATTTAGGTTCATCACTAATCCCGACGGTAATCGAAGAGCGAGCGTGCCGACGGCGATCACATCAACCTTGGAACCATTTCCCACGCGCATCGTCACTTCGTCCTTTGCCAGCCTCCGTCTATTCCGCAGTTCCTGTTTTGAGTTGCAAATATGAGCAACCGCACCGGTATCAAATACCCAGGCACTACAACGAGAGTTGGTAAGGTACACATCAATAACATGTATATCATATATACCTTGTTTGTTGTTGGCCGCCTTCTTGTCAGCCAAATACTTGGGGCAATTCCGCTTCCAGTGTCCAGTTCCCTTGCAATGAAAACACACAGTTTCTGGTTTGGGTCCAGCCTTGGGTTTCTTCACGAGAGGAGCAACTGCTTTGCCACTCTGCTTGGAGTTACCCTTCTTACCCTTGCCATTTTTCTTGAAACTAGTGGTTTTATTGACCATCAACACTTGATGCTCCTTCTGAATTTCAGACTCAGCGACTTTCAGCATCGCAAACTGCTCGGCGACTGACTTGTTCATCCCGTGCATGTTATAGTTCAACACGAAGCTCTTGTAGCTAGGCGGCAATGATTGAAGAACTCTGTCAGTGATAGCCTCTGGCGGAAGGGGCATCCCTAACTCAGCCAGACGGGTGGAGTACCCAGACATTCTGAGCACGTGATCACTGATAGACCCGTTCTCCTCCATCTTGCAAGCATAGAACTTATCGGAGATCTCATATCTCTCGATCCGGGCATTCTTCTGAAAGATAAACTTCAACTCCTGGAACATCTCATATGCTCCATGACGTTCAAAACGTCTTTGAAGTCCCGGTTCTAAGCCATACAACATTGCACATTGAACTATTGAGTAATCATCAGAACGAGCCTGCCAGGCGTTCACAACGTCTAGAGACTCAACTGGAGCGGGTGGATCACCAAGCGGTGCATCAAGGACATAAGCCTTCTGGGAAGCCGTAAGGATAATCCTTAGATTACGGGCCCAGTCCACAAAGTTACTTCCATCATCTTTCAACTTAGCTTTCTCTAGGAACGCATTAAAATTCAGGGGTGCTACTGCGCGAGCCATGATCTACAACATAAATATAGCAAAGACAACTTAGACTATTGTTCTTAGATAATGAGTTTAGTTAATCATATTTTAAAAAACTCCCACTCAAATTGACATCCCTCCGATCATTCGAGTGTAACATGATCCAAATCCACCAACTCAAGTCCGATCATCACGTGAGTTGAGGTGGTTTCAATGGTGAACATCTTCATGTTGATCATATCTACTATATGACTCATGTTCGACCTTTCGGTCTCTTGTGTTCCGAGGCCATGTCTGTACATGCTAGGCTCGTCAAGTTTAACCCGAGTGTTCCGCACGTGCAACATGGCTTGCACCCGTTGTATGCGAACGTAGAGTCTATCACACCCGATCATCACGGCGTGTCTCGAAACGACGAACTTTCGCAACGGTGCACACTTGGGGAGAACACAATTTATCTTGAAATTTAAGTGAGGGATCACCTTATAATGCTACCGTCGTCCTAAGCAAAATAAGATGCATAAAAGGATTAACATCACATGCAAATCATAAGTGACATGATATGGCCATGAACTTGTGCTTTTGATCTCCATCTCCAAAGCACCGGCATGATCTCCATCGTCACCGGCATGACACCATGATCTCCATCATCTTGATCTCCATCAACGTGTCGCCATAAGGTTGTCGCGCCGACTGTTGCTTCCACGACTATAGCTAACGTTTAGCGATAAAGTAAAGCATTACATAGCGCTTAATGATTGACACGCAGGTCATACAATAATTAAAGACAACTCTATGGCTCCTGCCAGTTGCCGTACTCATCGACATGCAAGTCGTGATATTCTATACAAAACATGATCATCTCATACATCACATATATCTCATCATGTAATTGGCCATATCACATCACAACATACCCTGCAAAAACAAGTTAGACGTCCTCTAATTGTTGTTGCAAATTTTACGTGGCTGCTACGGGTTTGCAAGAACCGTTCTTACCTACGCAAAACCACAACGTGGTGTAGTGATTGCTTTTTGATCTTCTAAAAGAACCCTCTTCATTGAACCGATTCAACTAAAGTGAGAGAGACAGACACCCGCCAGTCACCTTTATGCAACAAGTGCACGCAGCGGTAAAACCAGTCTCGCGTAAGCGTACGCGTAATGTCGGTCCGGGCCGCTTCATCTCACAATGCCGCTGAATCAAGTATCAACTAGTAACGGCAAGCAATATGTATACACCCACGCCCACAACTCGTTTGTGTTCTACTCGAGATCTCATCTACGCATAAACCTGGCTCTGATACCACTGTTGGGGAACGTTGCATGGGAAACAAAAATTTTCCTACGCACACATAAGATCTATCCATGGTGATGAGCATCTACGAGAGGGAGAGTGAATCTACATACCCTTGTAGATCGCTAAGCGGAAGCGTTAATAAACGCGGTTGATGTAGTCGAACGTCTTCGCGATCCAAATCGCCGAGCGTCCCGCGATCCAATCACGATCCTTCCGATCTAGTGCCGAACGGACGGCACCTCCGCGTTCAACACACGTACGGCTTGATGACGCCTTCACCTCCTCGATCCAGCGAGCGATGATGAAGTAGTGGTTGAGTTCCAGCAGCACGACGGCGTGGTGATGGTGGTGAGGAACAATCTCTGCAGGGCTTCGCCAAGCGCTACGGAGATTATGACGGAGGAACTAGAGGGCTAGGGTTGCCGGCACACGGCTTGGGAAATCCTGATGTATCCCGTGTGCTAGCCCTGCCCCTCTATTTATATGTTGAGCCTTGGGGTCTAAACTTGGAGTAAAAGCCTCCTCCAGGTCGGTTTTGCCCGCACAAGGTCGGTTTGGCCCGCAGGGAAAGAGTCCAACTCGGATCCCTGCCGAACCGCGCACAGCCGCGCACAAGCGGTAGTACCGCTTCACACAAGCGGTAGTACCGCTTGGGCGGTAGTACCGCTTTACACAAGCGGTAGTACCGCTCGGGCGGTAGTACCGCTTCACCAAGCGGTAGTACCGCTTACGCGGCAGCAAAACTACTTTTTGCACTTTCCAATACCTTGTGGGCTTTATCCCTTTGGCCCATATAAAGTGTTGCTGCACCCGAACACTTCGGCAAACATCCGGAACCCATTCCGGTGAACTCTGAAACTCTTCCGGAGATCGAAACACTATTATCACATATATCAATCTTTACCTCCGGACTCTTCCGGAGATCCTCGTCATGTCCGGGATCTTATCCGGGACTCCGAACAACTTTCGGTCACCAACATAATAACTCAATTATACTAATCGTCACCAAACGTTAAGTGTGTAGACCCTGCGGGTTCGAGAACTATGTAGACATGACCGAGACACCTCTACGGCCAATAACCAATAGCGGGACCTGGATGCCCATATTGGCTCCTACATATTCTACGAAGATCTTTATCGGTCGAACCTCTATGTCAAGGATTCAGTTAATCCCGTATGCTGTTCCCTTTGTTCTTCGGTATGTTACTTGCCCGAGATTCGATCGTCGGTATCACTATACCTAGTTCAATCTCGTTACCGGCAAGTCTCTTTACTCGTTCCGTAATACAAGATCTCGTGGCTAACACTTTAGTCACATTGCTTGCAAGGCTCATTGTGATGTTGTATTACCGAGTGGGCCCTGAGATACCTCTCCGTCATACGGAGTAACAAATCCCAGTCTTGATCCATGCCAACCCAACAGACACCCTCGGAGATACCTGTAGAGCACCTTTTATAGTCACCCAGTTACGTTGCGACGTTTGATACACACAAGGTATTCCTCCGGTGTTAGTGAGTTGCATGATCTCATGGTCAAAGGAACAGATACTTGACATGCAGAAAACAATAGCAATAAACTGACACGATCAAATGCTACGTTTACAGTTTGGGTCTTGTCCATCACATCATTCTCCTAATGATGTGATCCCGTTATCAAATGACATCTCATGTCAATGGCTAGGAAACCTTAACCATCTTTGATCAACGAGCTAGTCAACTAGAGGCTTACTAGGGACACAGTGTTGTCTATGTACCCACACATGTATTTGAGTTTCCAATCAATACAATTATAGCATGGATAATAAACGATTATCATGAACAAGGAAATATAATAATAACCAATTTATTATTGCCTCTAGGGCATATTTCCAACATCCTTATCATATATGGGATAGTTAACTTGAGCGCCGGAAAGTTTCTCACTAAAATACGCAATTGGGCGCTTCTCTTGCATTAGCACACCACCTATGCCATTGCCACTAGCGTCACAATGCACTTCAAATGTTTTGTCAAAGTTGGGTAAGGCAAGCAAAGGTGCATGAGTAGGCAAAGTTTTAATCTCATGGAATGCGGTGTCTTGGGATGGTCCCCAAATAAATGGTGCATTCTTATTGCTCAAAGCATGTAGAGGAGATGCAATAGTGCTAAAGTCCTTGACAAAACGACGGTAGAAACCGGCTAGTCCTAGGAAACTACGCACTTGTTGCAAATTGGTGGGTGTGGGCCAAGTTTTAATAGCATCAATTTTACTTTCATCTACTTGAACACCCTTAGAAGATACCACAAATCCTAGGAAAACAACCTTGTCAACACCAAAAGTGCATTTTTCCATGTTTGCATAAAGTTTTTCATTCCTAAGAACTTGTAATACACCTCTAACATGTTTAGCATGCTCCTCTAGAGATTCGCTAAAAACAAGGATATCATCAAAGTATACAACCACACAATAGCCAATGAGATGTCAGAAGACATAATGCATGACACGCATAATTGTACCCGGTGCTTGGGATAAACCCATAGGCATAACCAACCATTCATATAGACCAAACTTAGTGTTGAACGCCGTTTTCCACTCATCGCCCTCTTGCATGCGTATTTGATAGTAACCACTTTTTAAGTAAACTTTAGAGAATATAGTGGCACCACTAAGTTCATCAAGCATATCATCAAGGCGAGGAATAGGATGGCGATATCTAACGGTTATAGCATTTATAGGTCGGCAATCCGAACACATGCGCATACTACCATCTTTCTTGGTTACTAGTATTACCAGAACCGCACAAGGACTTAAACTCTCACGTACATGCCCTTTATCTAGGAGTTTCTGGACTTGCCTTTGTATCTCCTTAGTTTCTTCGGGGTTGATGCGGTAAGGTGCCTTGTTAGGAAGCGGTGCTCCGGGTATGAGGTCGATGCGGTGTTTGATCCCTCATTTTGGTGGTAGTTTCGGAGGTAGCTCATCGGGGAAAACATCTTGGAATTCCTACAATAAACGAGATAAAACAAGAGGAAGATGCTGTGAAGCATTAGTCCATACGACGTCATCTTTGCACACAAGTACAAAGTGAAGAACATTCGATGGGCTCTCACTCACATCCCTCAAATCTCTTTTGGTGGCTAAAAGAACTAGATCATTCTTGTTCCTCATCGTGGAGTCACTCAAGTTTGGCTTGTGGCTCTCACTCTCTTTTAGGTGGATCACTCTCTCACTTTATCTCCACGATGGGATGAAGCTTGCTTGTCAGCGGTGACTTGACTTGGAGTCAGTGGTCGAAGAACATATTGCTTGCCCTTCATCTTGAAGCTACAGTGATTGGTCCGACCGTTGTGGATAACGCCGCGGTCGAATTGCCAAGGTCTACCAAGGAGTAGATGGCAAACGGACATATGGACCACATCACACTCCAAGGTGTCTTCATAACCACACTTCGGACTATGGCTCAAGATATTCAACATCAAGCCGAAGTGTGTCGCAGGCGCACACGCAGACTGCGGCGGGGCGGTCATCGGCAAGCTTCCACGCGTAGTATGGCCATCCGGCACCTTCATCGACACCATCAAGACTTGGCAAAAAGAGTGGTTTTACATCACCGAGCCAAGGGAGGAGGGCGGAACTGTTCCTGCCGAATTTAGATCCGCCCCCCCGACCAGATTGACCTCATGGGTTCGAAAGGGCCTCGACTGGTGGTCGGATACAGAGGTGGATGACCTGTAGAGGGGCATCGCCTCCATGATTAAGGACGGAATCGAGCTGACCAACGTGGTCCAAATTATGCTTCGGCGACGCATCCTCCCCTGCCAGCGCCGGGGCTCTCCTATGTGGACCTATCGGACTGATGATGAGCCTACGATCCGCTAGCTCTTCCGCACTACTCGGGAGAAGCTGTGGAAGGCGCTGTTCAAGGCGCAGGAGAACTGGCCAGCCAAGAAGGGGGACCGGGGTCTGCGCGCCGATAAGCTCCCTTCCGAGGTATGACATAGTTTCATCAGATCGGCTTCGTTTTCCTAAAGAAAATCTAAGTGTTTTCCGATCACTTCTGCAGGAATGGTTGAGCAAGGCCACGGGCATCAAATGCCCGGCTCCACAGCCCGAAGACCCTAGGTCCCAGCTGCTGTCGGAGATGCTCGTCGTGGCGCCTTATAAGGCACCCGAGAAGAAGAAGAAGAAGAAGCCAGGCCGAGCAGGCCTGCGCGCCAGGGACCAGCCAGGGGCTGTGTCCGTGGAAACCCACGCCTCCTCGAATCAAGAGGAGGAGCTCGAGGGTGAGGGGGGAGGCGATTCCCCCCTTACAGGAAAGAGGGCGGCGTCATCGGACGCCTCAGAGGAAGTACCTCCTCCCGCCCAGAAGAAAGCGCGCCGGACACAGGTAGTTCTGTCCGACGACAGTTCGGACTCGGATACCGAGTCCGAGGACTTCGAGAGAGTTCCACGAAGGAACCTTAGGGTCAAGCCCCCACCTCGAAGGTAAAGATCCAAAGACTTCCTGAGCTATTAGTGCTAAGTTTTGAATGTTACTAACATGTGAACGCCTATTGACTTACAGCCCACCGCGTGTTCTCCCCACCGATCAAGTTTTGGACGGGGAGACCCCGCCCGCCGAGCTAGCGGAGAGCGGGACCGCATCGCACCCTTCTCCTCCGGGCGCCGTGAAGGATGTCGCGGAGGTGTCATCCCAACAGGCCCCTTTGGAGCCGGACACTGGAGGTGGGAGCGATAACGTCATGGTCGAGGCTAACACCTCGGCCGCCGAAGACCCGGGGGAGAAACCCCTCCCAGATACTGAGGAGACCGGACGAGGAGATGTCCAGTCATCTCCAAGGCTGTCTCCGGAGCGCACCATGCCTCCGGAGGCACCGGCTCAATCTCCGGTTGGAGATCGGGTCAACCGATCCCCACCGGCGCCACCGACCAATGGGTGGCTGGCTATGGGGGAGGCTTTGTCAAGCGCCTCCATCTCCGATGAGCACAGCACCCTTATGGGTGCGGTATTGCAGAGCATTCAGTCTGTTGACAACAGACTGAAGGAGGCCTTCAACGGTCTCCTGACGGGCTTTTAGGTGAGCCACGTAATGCTTTGTTTGTAAAATATTAATTTATTTGAGTTTATCATTATATACATGGCAGCCCCCGAGCCCTAGGTAAGTTTGGAAAAAACTTACCTGGGGGTCAATCATAGATCATTATCCGAACTATGTATAGGACAGTATTTGTTCGGAACGGTCTAACAGCCCTTAAGAGGACCGGACATAGGATCATATTTATGACAGTTCGGAAGTTGTGAACCCATGTAACTTGATATGGTTTTGTTTTGTACATGCTTCGTCATCGGCGGCGGCTGTTAATGCAGCCGAGCTGGACGCGCTGAACCGGAAGCTCAAGAGCTCCGAAGATGAGCTCGAAGCTCTGAATAAGAGATTCGACGAGGCGCAAGGTAAGCCGGACTAGAATATTCAAATTCTTCATGATTGTACTATCAACGCAGTATATTTGATATGTTTTTAATGCTTACGCAGCCTTGGCGAAAGAAATTGAGAAGCTCAAGGCCGAGCTTGAGAAGGCGAAGCAGGAAGCTGCGGTTGAGAGGGCGTCGGCCAAAGAAGCGGCTACCGCGCTATCCGCCCTGAGAGCCACCAGCGACAAGCATGAGGCTCGGGTGGAGGAAATCCAACAGGAGCTCAAGGACGCCGGCCAAAAGTGCGAGGACCTTGAGAGGAAAGGCAAGGAGCAGGCCGCCGAACTATCCACCATGAAAACCAATCTCCAAAAGGAGCGGGTGGATAGGCGGTCTTTTGAAGAGCAAGTCAGCCAGGCCAAGGCTATAATGGATGGTAAGCCGTATTTATTGTAGTGTGTCTACGGGGATAGCAAGTTCGAGTTGCTTACCCAAGTATGGCGTTCCTCAGGCGCCTGCTCGGACCTCCAGAAGAGCGCAGCGGACGCGAACCAGTTCTATGGTTCGCGGGGAGAAGGAGATGAAGCTCGGCTGTTCTGGGCGCAGTTTGAAGTCCCCGAGCGCTCTCCTCTCCTTGTTGAGCAGCTGAAGTAGCTGATGGAGCTACACCGGATGGCGGAGCCGGCCATGAAGGATCTCTGCATTCGGCTATGGCCCAATGAGCCAGTGCCGGGCAGCTACTTCGGCCTGGTGCAGAAGCTGAGCGACGCCTCGCCCCGGATCGACGCGCTAAGGCGGTCCTCCTGTATCGAGGGAGCTCGGATGACCTTTGCAAAGGCCAAGGTGCACTGGCCGGGGCTGGATCCGATGAAGATAGCCACCACTCCTCCGCCTCCTGGAAAAGAGCATAGGTGCCCCGAGCTATACTTCTCCGGAGTAATGGAGGGTGCTCGGGCGATAGAGTCGCAGTGTTCTAGAGAGAACATTTACGAGTAAAGCGTTGTAATATGTCTGAAGATCTTTTAACGCGTTTATATTTAAGATGCATGGTTTATCATGTCTTTCGTGTTTTGCATCCTTTATAACTCCTGTGTGGCCATTAAAACTGAAAGCTGCGAGTCGTCGGCTTCAGCCCCCATGTAGATACTATGCGGGGTGTCTCTGCCAACACAGAGTGACCCTTAGCCGAGCTATCGGTACCCGGAGGCGATAGTGTGGGGCGGACAAGGCAATCGGACCATAATGCTTTATTGCTTTCACTTAGCCGTAGGGGCGCGAGAAAGGAGTGCGGGGGGCTGATGACTAGCCCCCAGGGGTTTGTGATGTTCGGATGAACCGTGGCCAAAGCCTATATCACATGGTTTGTACTCATACGAAACCCATCGTATGACACGGAATAACCTCTGACAAGATTTGGTTAAGCTCGGATTCGCAGACCAGTTCTCACAAACCATGACAGTCAGTTTTCGGCTTTCTCCGCTGAGGTGCTTAACCAGGCTAGCCAGAAGCACAATCGCAGCGGTTCTCCCTTTGCCCCTTTAGCCGAACGAGCGGAACATAAAGGGGCAAGCACAGGAGCCGGGAAACCCAACTATTGACCCAAGACATAGTTCGGAACCAATGCATATAAAGCGGAAATCCAAGACGCCGAACACGAAATCAGTTATGCTTAGGGCGATTTTTTAAGGTCGAGCCCCCGGTCTATTAGCCGGTTCCATCGTAAAGTATACCGAACAGGTTCGCAAGAAGAGAGGGGAAATAGAGAGTACACCAAAAACAGCGAGGTGATCATGCATGATACATCTGTATTGTACTCAACAACTCTTATTATTCAAATTGCCGACACAACTGTTTACAGGTATTAAAAATGAAATATAAGCCTTACAGGAGGGGTTGTACCAAGGGTCTTCGATAGGTGACCTGACGTCCTCGATGTGCCCTGTCGCTTGTCCGCTCCTGCGTCTCCCAAGGAGTTGTATACCGCTATAGGTGTACTATTCGGCGAGCGGACTTTTGGAGAAAAAATCTTGAGAAGTCGCCGAAGTGTGGATGAGCATTACGCCTTAGCAGGTACTTTATGGTACCCGTAGTATGTCCGAAGACGTTTTGATGGTGATAGTTCGGTCCAGCCGAACAATTACCCTTTAATAATTTTTTCCCACCGCTACCCATGGAATTTTGAGCGCGAAGTTGTGCCTCCTCGGCACGTGCTTTGCCGGTTCTAGGGCCGTGCGATGGGGGGCGAGTCCCTATTTGTGGGGAGAGGAAGGTTCTGGTACTTCGGGTTGAAACCGAGCTCGCTTCCCAGCCTTGGGTGCCTTTATGGCAGATGTCGGCGCTTGCCGATCATCAGTGTAATGGAATTAGGCCGCCAGGGCCAACGCATGTTCCTCAGTTCGGAGGGAGCGCTCTGTGTTGCCATTGACAGTAATGACCCCCTTGGGGCCGGGCATCTTGAGCTTGAGGTATGCTTAGTGTGGGACGGCGTTAAAGCGAGCGAACGCTGTACGGCCGAGCAGGGCGTGATAGCCACTGTGGAAAGGTACAATGTCGAAGATCAAGTCCTCGCTTCGAAAGTATCGGGCGAGCCGAACACTACTTCCAGGCTTACAGAGCCCGTGCACCGGGCTTCAACGCCTGGGATCACTCCTTTAAAGGTAGTGTTGCTGGGTTTGATCCTTGACGGATCTATGCCCATCTTTTTCACCGTCTCTGAGTAAATCAGATTGAGGCTACTTCCTCCGTCCATTAGGACTTTAGTGAGGTGATACCCGTCTATGATGGGGTCTAGGACGAGTGCGACCGAACCCCCATGACGGATACTGGTCGGATGGTCACGTCGATCGAAGGTGATCGGGTATGCCGACCATGGGTTATACTTCGGGGCTACAGGCTCTATGGCGTAGACATCCCGAAGGGCGCGCTTCCTCTCCTTTTTGGGTATATGTGTGGCGTATATCATGTTTATTGTTTTTACCTCTGGAGGAAATTTCTTTTGTCCGCCGCCGATCGGACCACGGGGCTCATCCTCGTACTCGCTGCGTGGGCTCTTGCCTTGGTCTTCGGATGCGAGCTTGCCGGCCTGTTTGAAGACCCAACAGTTACGGTTGGTGTGGTTGGCGGGCTTCTCTTGAGTGCCGTGGATCTGGCAAGGCCTTTCCAGGATCTTGTCCAGCGGGGTGGGTCCGTCGCGATTGCCTTTAGGAGGCTTCTTCTGCTGCCCAGGACGAGAGTTGTGGAAGCCGGCATTAACAGCCGTGTCATCGGCATCACTATTATTGTGCCGGCGCTTGTTCTTGTTGCGCTTCGGTTTCCCATTTCCATCCCGAACTTTGGAAGCTCCGGGGTCTTCGGGGTTGTGGCTACGTCTTGCTAGCCAATTGTCCTCGCCCGCGCAAAAGCAGGTCATGAGTGATGTGAGGGCGGACATTGTCCTTGGTTTATCCTGGCCGAGCTGACGAGCCAGCCATTCATCCTGAATATTGTGCCTGAAAGAGGCTATTGCTTCGGCATCTGGGCAGTCCACGATCTGGTTTTTCTTGGTCAAAAAATGATTCCAGAATAGCCGCGCGAACTCTCCTGGCTTCTGGACGACGTTGCTGAGATCGGAGGAGTTCGGCGGCCGAACATAAGTGCCCTGGAAGTTAGATTGGAATGCCTCTTCTAGGTCCTCCCAACATCCAATGGAATTTTCGGGGAGGCTATTTAACCAGTGCCAAGCTGGCCCCTTAAGTTTCAGGGGTAGGTATTTGATGGCGTGGAGGTCATCTCCTCGCGCCATGTGGATGTGGAGGAGGAAATCCTCGATCCATACGGTTGGGTCGGTTGTCCCATCGTATTGTTCTATGTTTACGGGTTTAAACCCTTCCGGGAACTGATGCCGCATCACCTCGTCCGTGAAGCACAGTGGGTGGGCAGCACCTCTGACCCGAGCTATGTCGCGCCGGTGATCGGCGTCTGTTCTAGCTCGGTTTCGTTCCTGACCTTCATTGTTACGGTCGAACCAAGGCCGGCACCCTTCCCGTCTATCGGGTGAGTATCCTCTGGATCCGTAGATGGATCGTGGACGACCTGCTCTGTCATCCAGGTCGTGTCGCAGGTCGAACCTGTCATCAGGCTCTAGTGGCTCCTTTCCCCGTCTACGGGGTATCGTCGGCCTATAGCCGGTGTCGTCAGCCGTCCTGTCTCGTCCTCGAGGAGGGCGGTCTGGCCTATCGTATGTGTTATGTTTGGGGGACGGCGTATCAGTGAGCTCGTCATCGAATTGTGGCAGCAGCCTCCTGCGCGGATAGCTCTTCGGTTGGTCTGATAGACCGGTGCCGTATCCTTCCTCAGCTGAGAGGACTCTCGTCCATGGGTCGTTGAGGTCGTCTGGTTCGGCTTTGAGCTGCCGTTCTTTTGCTTTCAGGCTGCGGGCCGTGGATATGAGTTGTTGCCTGAATAGTTCCGAATCTGCAGGATTATCGGGGATGGCGAAGTCATCGGCATCCGCATTGTCCTCCCCCTCGACAGAGCGGAGGTAATCGTCGTCCTCGGGATCGTCTGGATGGTCGGGTTTGCGCCGGTCTTCCGGCCTCTCCTTACCCTCTAACGGGTGTTCGGGGATTTCGGGATCGCCGAGGTCTTTCGGGGTGTCTCCGTCCCCGGTGCCATCGATAGCTTTTCTTCCCTTTTTTTCCTTTTGACCATTTATGCGGCTTTCGGCGTCTTGACGGCGCCTCATCCGATTTGTCGCCATCGTTTTTCGGAGTGTCCACCATGTAGACGTCGTATGTGGAGGTGGCAGTCCATCGTCCGGTGTTAACGGGGGTGAGTGCACGATCCTCCTCATCCATGTAGTCTGCTTCCTCAGAAGCATAGTCCAGCATGTCGGTTAAATCCTCGACAGTGGCTACGAAGTGGGTGGTGGGTGGGGCAAAAAATTCGCCCTGACCCGCCTGAAGCCCAATCTGAGCACAGATCGGGGTTGGATCATCGACAATTTTCATCGACGAGATCCGATCTAGAGCCTCGTTGAGTATCAAGAGCTCGATCGGGTCGGCCTGCCCAGAGCTTCCGGAGTTAACCTCCGATGCATCCGCGCGGGGAGAGTGTTCAGCAAGAACAGATGTCCGGACGTCTGGCACTATGACCGGGTCTGGACCGAGAGTCGGGTCCTCGTCGGGGTAGATCCCATGGGAGGGGCCGAAAGATGGATCTGAGGTTAAAGCCTCAGAGTCTTCGGGCGTGACAGGCGAGACTGCGAGCCCGGTTAGCGATAGATCGCCCCGAGAGTCTACGGAGAACTCTAGGTTTCCGAATCTGACCTCTTGATCAGGGGCGAAGCTTCCGACACGGCCTAGATGGCTGGTCGGGTCGGCGTGCAGCACAATGCTGCCGAAAGCGAAGATCTGTCCGGGGATGAAAGTGTCCGAATTGCGGACCTCTTCGTTGATGACGAGGCGAGCCATCGATTCCTTCTGGCGATCACAGCGGAACTCTCAATGAAAGCACCAATGTCGGTGTCAAAACCGGCAGATCTTGGGTAGGGGGTCCCGAGCTGTGAGACTAGAATCAATGGTAACAGGAGACGAAGGGGACAATGTTTTACCCAGGTTCGGGCCCTCCTATGGAGGTAATACCCTACGTCCTGCTTGATTATATTGATGGTATAAGGGTTACAGAGTTGATCTACCTCGATATCGTATGACTAAAACCCTAGATGAGTTCTGTTGGCCTACAACCTAAAACCCTCCGGCTTATATAGACGCCGAGGGTACCTAGGGTTTACACATGGTCGGTTACACGTCGATGGGATAAACATGCCTATTCACTACTCCAAACGTGGAGAATACGCCACGATCCTCGAAGCTTCCTTCCTGGAAACAGGGTCTTCGATCAATCCAGTGCTCGGCAAACGGCCCACATAGTCCGGCCCATAAGAAAATGATCGGCCTCCCGAGGACCCCTTAATCCAGGACTCCCTCAGCCTCAGCGGGCGGTCCATTCACCGGCAAAGCTGGGCTCCGCATCCTTGAAGATACGCTGACGCTGGAGGCGATGGAGCTAGGCCTAGAGCGCGAGTGGCTGGAGGTGATGGAGCGCCAGGTGGCTGCCGCTGAGGATTCTCTCGCCACTCGCGAGGCGAGGGTCTGTGAGGAGGCCGACGAGGAGGTGGCGTAGACCCGCAAAACTCTCGCCCAGGACTACCGCGAGAGGCTGAAGCTTCAGGAGTCCCATTTCTGCAAGCGGCGTGATGAGCTGAATGCTGTGGCGGACGGCCTCAGGAAAAGGTTAGCGGCGGCGGAGCAACGTGAGAAGGCTGCAATGGACGCCCAGATCACCACCAAGGCCGAGCTGTCTTTCCTCTATACGCAGGTGGAGGACGTCGCTTCCCGCGCGGAGAAGGCCTCGGAAGAGGAGAACCGAGCCCGGGGGCTGCAACACACGCGCTCCAAGATGTTCCAGGCTCTTGAGGGGAGGGCCAATTGGGCCCTAAGCAGCATCAGTGGCGAGAGTGTCTCAAGCCCGCTCGTCGCCGACGACGCCGACTATGTTTGTTTCTTCATCGGGATCGTGGAGCGTCTTGAGGGTGATGCGGAGAAGGTCTGCCAGCTCGCAGAGGAGAAGAGCCACGACCTCCTCGCGCGGGCGTCTTCACGCGTCTTCAGCCACCTTCTTTGCTTCGATCCCAACTTCGGCTTCGAGTCCGTGACAACCCCCGTGCCCGAGGTGATCCGGTGTGTCCTGGAGGACTGGGTGCAGGATCATGTGGATGGCCTGATCGCGGAATTCACCCCTGCTGTAGGCGAGGACCACCCTGCTACCGGGGAGTGCGAGTCCGATGGCTGCGACAGGGATAGAGGTGATGGTGCATCTCCTTAGACTGTCCTTCCCTGTTCTCCTGTAAAGATTTTGAACATGACCCCGCGGGGATGTGAATGTACTTTGGAAGAACTCCCCTATGATGTATTAAGTAATATTGCACTCCCTTGTGCCGCGTTCCCTTACTTATCGTGCGCTCGCAGGCCCTGAGGAGGGGCGGGTCGTTACTGACACGCCGGACCGCGGTCGTCCGACCAAGCTGGGGGGTGGATGTTCGACGAAGCCCCCGGGCCACGCGCGCCTGCTGGCTCGCTCGCGGTAGTTACTGAGGATTTGACGCCAAACCTTGGCCGGGTGTGGGCGTGTGCAGGCCCACGGCCGTCGCGTTCTGGGCCCTCAGGCGGGGGGCCCTCAACGCCGCCCTTAATGCCGCTGGGTCGGCTCAAGTGTGCACATCGTGTCCAGCCCCTGCTCGCGGGGTGCGCGAGAGGGAGAGAGTTGGCATATGCCCACTTCTTAAAAATGAAACTCAAGACACAAGCACAACACGAGAAAAAGTCCCCCCTTTTTCAAATAAGATGCAAAAGCTTCAACTTCATTCAAGAAAATGGCAAATTCGGTTACAAAAAAGAGCGAGGAACAGCCGCGTCCGGCACCTAATAGCTAGTCTTTGACTTTCCCCCCAGCGTGGAGCATATGGCGCGGAGCATAGGGCTTCCACTAGGCGTGGGCATAGCCATTGGAGGACAGTGTCGTCCGCCAGCGCGGAGCATGGGGCTTTCACTTGGGCGTGGGTGGGAGCCCCTCTGCGTCCTCGTACGATGCTCCTCGGGGGGCTCTGACCGTGTACAACCCACTCATTCTTACGTGAGAGTGTCACGGTTGGAGATAGTTGGGCGGGCACCCCAGATGCAAGGCCCTGGCGTTCCCGACCGGGTTCTTGAGACACCACGTGCATTTTGGCGCGGTTACGCGCTCCTACGACCCAAACATGGGTGCATTGCTCCCCGCGTGACCGCAGAATTGCGCTTCCGCGGCCCAAACATGAGCTCAACACACCCTGCGCGACTGTAGGAGTATTTTGTCGGTGAAGTTGCCTCAGGAGGGGCTGCGGCGCCAGCCGAGCTGCGCCACCGAGGTCTCCCGAGCCCCCAGGCTCACCAGGCCTCGGCAGCCCTCTGGGTACGGTGCCGGCGCCCCCAAGCCGCGGAGCGTGCGAGGCCCCGTGGAGCGTGGCCCTGCGAGTGGAACATCCTCGCGGTGCCGGCCGCGGGTGGCCCGCACTGCTCGAGCCTTGCCGATCTTCTAGGAGACGGGCCCCTGCAGCCCCATCGCCCGGTGCCGGGTTCCCTGCTCCCGAGGGCGCCCATTGCGGTGCGCTCCCACGCGACCCCGGGCGCCACCTTCGTCATGCCGACCGGACCAAGTGCTCCCACGGTGGAAGCCCCCGGGCTAGGCTTGACGTGGGGCACCGGTTGTGCCCTCCTACGCTGGGAGGGTGCTGGTGCCAGCGGTGGGTGAGTGCCGTGGCATGAGGGCCTGGGTTCCCTCCTGGTGCCTCGCTGGATGCCCCGAGGCTGACCTCCCCGGGCAACACCGTGACGCTGTCTTGGGCGCGCATTCCACGGGCGCGCCTGCGCCAAGCTTCCGCCCGAAGTTGGCCGCCTCCTATGCTGCCATGAGGTTGGTCACGCCCGTCTGGGCGAGGATGGCCGCCGTGGCCATTCCCCGCGCCCCCGCCATGACCTCCTCCATGTGCGGCGGCGCGAGCTGCCCGGCCCCTATGCCGGTTGGTGTGCTCGCATCGAGGGGGCGTGAGAGTGTGGTGGTCCTCCATGTTGTGGGCTTGCGCACCATGGCGTGGCAGGGCATTCCGTCATTTCCCTCGGGCACGCTGCTGCTGGGGCCGGGCAGCGGTCCGAAATTGGCCATCGGAACCCTGAGGAGGAGAAGTACAACGCTAGGCGGGCCCTGCTCGGGCTCCTCGAGTTGGGGGCATGCGCGTTGACGCGCGGCGGCAGAGCTGGTTCGTCGGCCGAGCCTTCTGCTCCTTGCGCCGGGGGCCATAGACGAAGGTAAGGTGCCAGGGCCCTCCTTGCGATAGTAACCAGCTCGGCGATGTGGTCGGCCCAGGCGTTGTAACCCCCTTCAGTCGGGCGATGGCGAAGGAGCTCTCTGGCCGTGAGCAATGCGTCCTGCGCGTTCAAGTCCCCCACATAGACAGGGGCCGCGGGAGGCGCGGCGGGGCGGCCGCTCGAGCGCCGCTGTGGGCGCGAGGGGCCTTGCTGTGTGCGAGTGGTGCGAGCGGCGGTTGTGACGGCGATGACGCTGGTGGCCTGATAACGGCCATCAGCGTGGAGCCCCCAGGGTGCGCACATCCGGAGCTGGCCCTAGCGTTGGTGAAGCAGGAGCGGGAGGTGACCGACCGCCGGTGAAGTAGGAGTCGATGGAACTGAAGGACGTCGGTGCACCCCTACCTGGCGTGCCAAATATCGGAATCAGGGCTCCACAAAACCAATGAGGATCGAACACTAGGGTGCGCTCGTTCTCCAATCCCGCTCAACCTCACTGCTTCTCAATGATTCTCCGGCTATTCTCTTGGGGGGAAACGAATGGAGGCACGCGGTCTTTACCCAGGTTCAGGCCAACTTGCGGTGTAAAACCCTACTCCTGCTTTGTGCTAGATTGGCCTCACGAGGAGGCTGTGGATGAACTATTACAATGGTTGGGGGCCTCACGAGGGCTCTTGGTGGTGATGAACTTGACCCGATCCAACCTGCCTTCTACGATGAGGGCTCGTCCCTTTTTATAGGGGCCACGGTCCTCTTCCCTCATCGCACAGGCGGGAAGGGATCCCACAACGGCCAAATTTGAAAGGGGACAAGAGGTACATCTTATCCTGACTAAAGGTGGTCTTCGCCTGCAAAGCTTCTATGTGTGACGCAGCGGTGGGCTCGGCGATGATATCCGTCTTGCCGAGTTCGTGGTCTCGGTCCTCTTGCATCGGGAAGGAAACCTTTGGGGGGTTCCTTTGGAACCTGCGTACGTCCTTGCCTCCTTAGCATGAAAGAGTAAACTGTCCTCCCTCTGCGCCCGCTGGCGCCCGCCTGGCTTGGCCATCAGAACCCACGTCATCCCGGCCTCCCGAGGCCGGGTACTTGCATAGGAATATCCGCTCCTCGGGAGGCGGCCTGAAGGGGTGCCACTCCTCCGGAGGTCTTGGCGTTATCCTCCTCGCGAGGCGGGGGCTCTCGCGAGGACCTTGACTTTGGGGGGGGGGGGGGGGCTTGTTGTAGGGCCGTGCCGGGACGTTTTGGTGGGCCACACGCTGGGCCGCAGGCAGGCTGGTCTGGGTACCCCTGATCCCAAACGCCGACAATGACATATAAACGTTGTGTGTTGCATCCAATTGGTGGATTACTTGCTCTTATCATATGCTTGGTTGCAACAATGTCATTTCTTCACATATGCTATGCCCGATTGCTTGCTACATGCTTGACTTGATTGCCTCACACATGATGACCAATTGCTCTTTCTATTGGGTTGAGTGCCTCACTATCTTCACTACACCATGTGCACATTATGCTTGGATTGTCTTGCACTTTGGATTGCACCATGTGTTTAAACACTTCATTCTACTTGGTGTCGTGAATGATTCATATGCCTACCATAGACCTTTCGTTGATTGCCTTGTGCATGATTTCTATGACCATGAGGTAGATGCTTGTTATATTGTCACACATATTTGCATCCCTACCTGACCTTTGTGTAATTTTTTCCATGATTGCATTGCTTGTGCTCAATTTGTATGCTTACATGCCATGACACAATCCCTTGTCACAACATATGTTATGCATGATGACAACACTTGTGCGGTGATTCACCCCTTGAATGCTTGGTTTTGCACTAACGCTAACCACATTTGTTTCTCCAAGTGTTTGTCGTATTTGCTCCTTTTGAAGGAATTCCTAGGCGGTGAGACATTGCAGAGTGCCCCTTTAGAACTTGATGATGATGAGTGCTTGGGCCCATCTCTCCTAGAGATTTGGATGAACTACCCATGTATCTTTATTTCCATTGTTTTTCTTCGATCTTGATGCATCCCATGTATTGCTTGTGATTTGAGGAGCACTTGGTGTGCATCTTGTCCACTAGAGTGTTTCCCCCTTTGATTTCTTCACGTTTTCCCCTCGTGTTCTTCGTGTTCTTCCTCGAATCCACCTCCAATTCATGAATATCGGGCCACCCTCGGGTTTGCCCCATATCACTGTGGCTCACAGATTACTACAACAATACAGGTACAGGTACTGATGAGTTTGAGCAGGTTGACGCTTCCCAGCTTCAGTGGGAGTTCGATGAAGAACGTGGGCGTATGTACGTGACGTACCCGAATGAGTAGGGAGCTTCTTGGTCGTATTCCTGGGTGTAGCGAGATAGATTTCATTGCTTTTGTCGTTTATCTTCGTCCGTAGTCGGACCCTACTTTATGGATGATTGTATGAATGGTTGTGTGGAATTGTAATTTAGCTTGTGGCGAGTGTAAGCCAACTTATACACTCATCTCCTCTTTATATGTATTGCAATGATTTCTGTACTTTCGAAACGACTAGATGTGCTTCTATCCCCATCGAGGCCCTCGCGCCTTAATAGGGATAGGACCGCATCTTGGGCGTGACAGTTTCTCCCGCTGCTTACCCCGAGGGAGGCCGGGGGCTGGCCGCGCGGGCACCGATGTGACCACTCACTGTCAAGCTTGCCGCTTCGGCGACCGCCCTTCTCCACCAATGCAATTACCCACGGTAAATGCGCGTCATGGGAAAGGTCAGTAAAAAGTCATCATAACTGTAGGGACGGGCGACTATGCATGCTCGTGCACTCTTTTGGGCCTAGCCCAACCATGGCGCATGCGTGTATGGCCCATGCCCGGGGGCTACTGTCGGTGTACTAAGGACTCGGGGTTCCTAGTCCCCAGACTTGTGCACGGGCAGTCGCCCCAGACCGGCAATAGCTTGTCGGGCTCGCACCAGCCTCCGAGGCGAACCAAGAGTCAAGACCACAGGAAGGCATTCGGGCCCTTCGCAGGGTGGAATAGCCCGTTCATGAGCGCCCCCGGCAAGGATTCCGACCCGCCAGGCCGCCGCTCCACCTCACCAAGGACGATAGTCTACATCGCCTGAGGTGTCGAGCGGGCAGGCGGGCAGGTTGAGCTTGCCGGGGCACGTGGCTACAACTGCGGGCCTGTTGCAGCTTTCACGCCACCCGTCCCGCGACGTGGCAGAAGAATAAGAGGTAGCCGGGGGAACAACAAAGAAGTAGAGGAAATCCTTGTCGAGAACTGTCGCCAGCGCGCCACCTCAAGGCGCATTCAATGCTCCTGTCCTAGTCCGTCAGAGTTAGGTGTATCCCACTACCAATCTCATGACAGCCCCTGTAGCTGTAAGAACACACTGTACACCCAGCAAAACACCATCGTATCCCTTGTGGTAAGCCCTTGAACTATAAAAGGAGGCCCATGGCTACCTTGACAAAGGTCGAAACTCTGTCCATTTGCATGCGTAGAAGCACCTCTCGAGTATCCTTGCCGGGTGTCTGTTCCCTTGTATTTGGACCCAGATATACAACACATAGACATGACGTAGGGTTTTACGCTCCCGAGCGGCCAGAACCTATATAAACCCCTGCGCGTAGTCACGGCCAACTTATGCTCTTTGTGCACTCGACGCCCCTGCCGAACCGAAAAGGGGCCTCGCTGGTCCCACAGATCGTTGTGAATCACACCCCCGACAAGGAAGTAACTTGGACTTTGCCCGGTGGGGAAGCGATCCTTGCGTAGGTGTAGCCACACAAGATCTCTGGTCTTGAACACCATGGGGTGCTTGTTGAGGTTGCGCTTCTTGATGACGCGTTCCACTTGACGTTCGATCGTGTGCCTTGTATCTTCATGCATCTTCTTGATGTAACTTGCCCTTGCACTTGCGTCCATGTTGACGCGCTCTTGGAGTAGTAGAGGAATGATGTCCAATGGGGACAAAGGGTTGAAATCGTAGACCACTTCGAAAGGAGACATACCGGTGGTGAAGTGACGCACACGATTGTAGCCGTACTCGGCGATGGGAAGGCATTCTTCCCATTCCTTGATGTTCTTCTTGATCAACACGCGTAGGAGGGTAGATAGCGTTCGGTTCGTCAACTCCGTTTGGCCATCGGTTTGTGGATGATAGGCCGACGAGAATAGTAGCTTGATTCCGAGCTTGGCGCATAGAGTCTTCCAAAAGTAGCTAAGGAACTTGACGTCGTGGTCTGAGACAATGGTCTTGGGGACACCATGTAGTCGTAAGATGTCCCTACAAAAGAAATTTGCAACATGTGAAGCATCGTCAATCTTATGACATGGAATGAAATGAGCCATCCTGGAAAAGCGATCCACGACGACAAAAACGGAATCATGGCCATTTTTAGTTCTCGGCAAACCAAGCACAAAGTCCATACTAATGTCTTCCCAAGGTTGGAAAGGTATAGGAAGAGGCATGTAAAGACCATGTGATTGAGCTTTAGACTTAGCTTTGCGGCATGTAGAGCATCGGTTGGTGAAGCGAGCAACATTACGAAACATCTTTGGCCAAAAGTACTTGTTGGATATTGTGGCATATGTCTTGTCGCGTCCAAAGTGACCCATAAGTACTCCACCGTGAGCCTCTTGCAAAAGCAACAAATGAAGAGAAGACTCAGGTATACAAAGTTTGTTAGCACGCATAAGATAGCCATCTTTCATGCAGTAGTTTTCCCAACAAGGTTTCACTTGGCACCTAGCATATGGAGTAGCAAACGAAACATCATGCTCATACAAATATTTGATATGCTCAAAACCAGTGACATTCAATTCAAGTTGAGTAACTAGCATGCATTTGCGGGAAAGAGCATCCGCCACAACATTTTCTTTACCCTTAATGTATTTGATGACATAAGGAAAAGACTCAATGAATTCACTCCATTTGGCATGCCGTTTGTTCAACTTAGTTTGACCTTTAAGATATTTGAGAGTTTCATGATTGGTATGAATGACAAATTCTTGTGGGCGGAGATAATGCTCCCAAACATGTAATACTCTCACCAAAGCATACAATTCCTTATCATATATGGGATAGTTAAGTTGAGCGCCGGAAAGTTTCTCACTAAAATACGCAATTGGGCGCTTCTCTTGCATTAGCACACCACCTATGCCATTGCCACTAGCGTCACAATGCACTTCAAATGTTTTGTCAAAGTTGGGTAAGGCAAGCAAAGGTGCATGAGTAGGCAAAGTTTTAATCTCATGGAATGCGGTGTCTTGGGATGGTCCCCAAATAAATGGTGCATTCTTATTGCTCAAAGCATGTAGAGGAGATGCAATAGTGCTAAAGTCCTTGACAAAACGACGGTAGAAACCGGCTAGTCCTAGGAAACTACGCACTTGTTGCAAATTGGTGGGTGTGGGCCAAGTTTTAATAGCATCAATTTTACTTTCATCTACTTGAACACCCTTAGAAGATACCACAAATCCTAGGAAAACAACCTTGTCAACACCAAAAGTGCATTTTTCCATGTTTGCATAAAGTTTTTCATTCCTAAGAACTTGTAATACCCCTCTAACATGTTTAGCATGCTCCTCTAGAGATTCGCTAAAAACAAGGATATCATCAAAGTATACAACCACACAATAGCCAATGAGATGTCATAAGACATAATGCATGACACGCATAAATGTACCCGGTGCTTGGGATAAACCCATAGGCATAACCAACCATTCATATAGACCAAACTTAGTGTTGAACGCCGTTTTCCACTCATCGCCCTCTTGCATGCGTATTTGATAGTAACCACTTTTTAAGTAAACTTTAGAGAATATAGTGGCACCACTAAGTTCATCAAGCATATCATCAATGCGAGGAATAGGATGGCGATATCTAACGGTTATAGCATTTATAGGTCGGCAATCCGAACACATGCGCATACTACCATCTTTCTTGGTTACTAGTATTACCGGAACCGCACAAGGACTTAAACTCTCACGTACATGCCCTTTATCTAGGAGTTTCTGGACTTGCCTTTGTATCTCCTTAGTTTCTTCGGGGTTGATGCGGTAAGGTGCCTTGTTAGGAAGCGGTGCTCCGGGTATGAGGTCGATGCGGTGTTTGATCCCTCGTTTTGGTGGTAGTTTCGGAGGTAGCTCATCGGGGAAAACATCTTGGAATTCCTACAATAAACGAGATAAAACAAGAGGAAGATGCTGTGAAGCATTAGTCCATACGACGTCATCTTTGCACACAAGTACAAAGTGAAGAACATTCGATGGGCTCTCACTCACATCCCTCAAATCTCTTTTGGTGGCTAAAAGAAGTAGATCATTCTTGTTCCTCATCGTGGAGTCACTCAAGTTTGGCTTGTGGCTCTCACTCTCTTTTAGGTGGATCACTCTCTCACTTTATCTCCACGATGGGATGAAGCTTGCTTGTCAGCGGTGACTTGACTTGGAGTCAGTGGTCGAAGAACATATTGCTTGCCCTTCATCTTGAAGCTACAGTGATTGGTCCGACCGTTGTGGATGACGCCGCGGTCGAATTGCCAAGGTCTACCAAGGAGTAGATGGCAAACGGACATATGGACCACATCACACTCCAAGGTGTCTTCATAAGCGCCTATATTCAAGGAAACTTGCACGATGTGTTCAACTTGGAGAGTGCCGGAATCACTTAGCCATTGGACCTTGTAGGGGTGATGGTGCTTCTTCTGGACCAATTGGACCATGGAACAAAGGTCCTCACTTGCCAAATTATGGCAACTTCCGCCGTCGATGATGACCTTGACGGATTTTCCTTGGATGCCCGCCTTTGTGTCACACCCTGTGTTTTGCCCCTCATGACTAAGTTAATAAAGCTTAAAAATTAGGGCCTATTAAAACTTTTTGTGTGCATATGAATGCTTGACTTGTGTGCTATTTGCTTGCTTGTTTGATTGTGCCATGAACCATCATATACACTCCAAACTCATCTCCCGGATCCAAGAACCTTGCCCAATGATCATGCCATGTGTATAGGACATAAAACTACTTTTATAAAATATTATTTTGTCCAAAAAGCATTTATTAAATTTAGGTTTTCAAAAACCCCTGAGTTGAGGTTCGAACTACAAGTCCTTAAATTGGGGGATTTAAATTGTTTCAAAAACTATATTTGAAACCTATTATATATAAGACTTCCCAAAACCACTAAATATTATTTTTAAAGATTATTTTCATATTTTATTTAAAGGCTTTTTCGTAAGGCCAGAAATGGTCTTTTATGGGGAAAATTATTTTTATGCTTTCAAAATATTTGAGAAAATTTAGGGAAACTCAGTGGACATATATGTTCCATATATAAGAGCTTCAACACATGTTCATGTCCAAAATATTGGACAAAACCCTCCAAAACCCTTTCTGCATATTCCAAGTATTTGAAATATTTCTATAAGAAATATTCTCAAATAAACCAAGGAAAATTACAGCATGTCACATATGACATATGTGATTATCTTGCCAAGTTTCATTTCAATCAAAATAATTTTTGTTCAACAAAATGCCCCAAAACCCTCTCTGTCCAGAATCAAATTTGAGTAACTTTGCATTGTCATGTTTCTCCAATTGAACCCAAACTTTGTGGGCATGCTCTAATCCCCAAATAATGCCACCACACCAAGTGGTGAATCAAGGAGAATAGTTTTGCATGTCCAGATCTACAGAAACCTGATTCTGTTGATTTCTAGGATTTACCAAGTTTGTATTATCAACTTTCTTCAAATCAGCTCAAACCTTGTGATTAACCTTATTTTTACCTACTATTTGATCCTGTTAAATCTCATGGCAAGTAGACTCCATTTACTAGCCCAAGCACAGCATAAACACCTTCTGGTAGATTGGTAAAACTATTATTTTGACCCCTTCCCCCATTCTCCTTGATCTCAAACTTTTACCACAATCACTCACACACCTCTTCTACCTCCAGTAAGTCTCTCTTGCCCTGGCTCAATTATTGAGCGGGGGGGGGGGGGGGGTAAAACCCCCAAGATTCCCTCTTTTGGACAACATTGGCATGGCCTTCTTCCTCTCTCCTATTATTCCATGCATGCAACTGCCGCCAAGTTTTACCACAACACCTCTGGCATGTTAATGCACATTTACACATCCAAAGATGGTATGCTCATGTAGAAAATATGAGCAGTCCAACTGAACCTAGATTATGGCAGTAATTGTAGCCTTGAACTACAAGTGCCCTGTAAACTTGTCTTCCTGGGCTAAGAATTGGAGGTAATATAGTCCGTCCATGCCCATGACCACTAGAAAAGGTCTTTCCCCAAATGCTCTCCGGTAAAAGCCCTTGAGATAACGCCCAAGTTTGCTGCTGCAAACTTACCTGCAGTCGAAACCATTTCCACCGAGCTCTAGATGGGTCCAAACTCCACCAGTGCTCTCCAGCATGCATGCCTCAAACGCTAGACAACTTTTCCCGACCGAAAGGTTTCTTTGAACACGTTATGTCTTGGTGACCACGCCATTGGCATGCAAAAGTGGCGCTCTGCCGCTTGATGATGTCTTGTAGCTCTCGTTCGGTCTCGACAGGATGCCCAGCTCGCCAGGAATCTCCCCTCGACCTCCCACGCTCCTCCTCGACATGGAGACAGCTCCAAAGTGGCTCTAGCGCGCGTGCTTGCCGCGCCCGAAGCGCATCCGAGGCGCTCCCGAGCTCCTCACGTCGCCCCTCTACTTCAACCTGTCCCCGGGCACCTCAGATGCCCTAAGTGCACTTCTGCCCCTCTCAGCTACATCTTGGACTGTAACACCCAAGATGCGATCCTGTCCTTATTTTGGCTCGATGGCCTCGACAGGGATAGAAGTGCATCTCGTCGTTTCACAAGAATGGATATCATTCCAAGTACATGTAAAGAGGAGATGAGTATATGGAATTGGCTTACACTCGCCACAAGCTAAATCAAGATCACATCAATACATCAACATATTCAATCATCATACATAAGAGCAGGGTCCGACTATGGACGAAATCAAACAATAAAATGACATCCATCTTTGCTATCCCAGGCTGCCGGCCTGGAACCCATCCTAGATCGATGAAGAGAAAGAACTCCAAATCAAACAAGCATCGCTCTCACGTCAAAGCATCGCATTACCTATACCTGCAACTGTTGTTGTAGTAATATGTGAGCCACAGGGACTCAGCAATCTCATTTCCATGGGTATCAAGACTAGCAAAGCTTAACGGGTGAGGTATGGTTAAGTGGTGAGGCTGCAGCAAGCACTAAGCATTATTTGAGTGGCTAACTTACGTGTACAAGAACAAGGGGGGTGATCGTCGTATAACGGACGTGAACTAGTAATGATCACTAAGTGATCCTGAACACATACTTATGAGTCAAACATAACCCCACCGTGTTCTCTCTCGGATTAGAAATTCACGAGAAGAGACAGTCACGGTTACGCACACGGTTGGTGTATTTTATTTGAGTTTACTTTAAGTTTTCTATGACCAGATGTTAAACAAATTTCCAAGTTGCCACATAACCACGGGCACGGCTCTCATGAAAGATTTAACCCTTCAGGGGTGCTCCAACTCATCCATCACAAACTAACCACAAGCTGCGTTGGAACTCCTCAGCCGTGTCATAACCCGTAGTATTCGCGGAATCCCGATGGAAAATCTCAACCTCGAGGTAGCCCGAAGTGTCCTCGAAATCCCGCGCACAAGATGTTCGAGAAAGGTAAAACAAATCCAGCAAGGCCGCCCGGCGTACCGACAATCCCGATAGGAGCCGCGTATCTCGTTCTCAGGGCATAACCGGATGAGCAAGACGTCGGGTTGGCTGAGCCCCCGGGTGACCAGGGGGCGCCGGACATCGCTCGGTTTGGACCAACACTCATGAGGAGCACTCGCCCGGGTTGTTGATTAAATTATCCGCGGGTGCCGGCGGGTCCCTATGCATTTTATTAGTTATTAGGCAAATGTAGTACCAATGTTGGGCCTTGCCAGACGAGTTTTATCCCAAAACAAAAATCAAGGGGGTCCCCATAACAACCTCAAGCATGTTAGGAACGCTCAATATGGAACATAAGACCGATACACAAGTAACTAGGGCGGCAAAAGTGTAACAAAACACCGAGAAAAAGTCCAAGCCTTCCACCTTTTACCAAGTATATATGTGTATTAAATTAAATAGCAACAATATTGTGATATCTCAAAAATATCCATGTTGGCACATGGAAACAACTTGCACCTGCAACTAGCAACGCTATAAGAAGGGATGAGCAAGCGGTAACATAGCCAAACAGTGGTTTGTTGGGATGTGGAGGGTTAGAGGCTTATCATGTCATTTTGGGAGGCTTGACAAACAACTTGTCGAGGTACGGATGCACACGATCACCTATGCGACCAGAGGCCCCTTTGTGGTTCGGCAGGGGGTCACGTTGCACAAAGAGCGGAGACCATGAGGCAGCACGATGATCAGGACGCTAGTGTTTCTTACCCAGGTTCGGGCCGCTGTGAAGCGTAAAACCCTACTCTTGCTTTTGGTGGATTGATCAAGGGAACACGAAGAGCACGCAGCGCTCAATCCCGGCAAGGGCTGCCGTCAGGGAGAGCTGCTACGTAAGTACAAGTGTCCAAAGGTTCGAATCCTGAGCTAGGTTGCCTTGGGCCTCCTTTTATAGGGCAAGGGGCAACCACAATGGCAAAACAGTCATTATCTATCGATTAGATAGCTAACAGAGCTATCATACCTAACTCTGGTATTTAGGACAAAATACCATGATTGCTAGTCTAGGTGGCGCGCGGGGGTGCATCCCCGGCAAGCTCTTACCACCACTTAGCTAGCTGTTGCTTAATGTCTTGACATGCCTCTGGACGGGTGTCAACTGGGCATAATCTTTCTTCCGGTACGTCGTCACGTGCTTAGCGAGCCACTTAGCCACGTGAGGGCTCGACACCGCATCGACAAGTGACTGGCATTGCGCCTTGGTCCCCGGTAGGCACCGGGGACATGGCTGGCGCGCCCTAGGCCCCTCCTAGGCTCTTGTGTTGGTCTTGCCGGCATTGCTTGTCCTTTTGTGGGTTGCTGCTGCCGGAGTCTGGGTCTTGAATGCTTGCTTGGTTGCACTTGAATTGATGGGTTGTGCTACCACTGCCTGTGCATAAGTCAGGGGTACTGGACACCCCTGTCCTAGTGCACCGACAGGAGCCCTCGGGTCTGGCCCACACGCGCTTGCCCAGTGCTGTTGGGTCAGGCCCAAAATTTATGCACAGGCGCGCAATGTGGGGGAGTAACCACCAATTTACTAGTCAGCACCGACCCACTACCTCAGGCCCATTCTGCCACGCGCGCCACATGCATTGCGGGGAGCTTGCGGCGGGTGCGCGTGACTTAAAGGTCTGGGCGTGGCAGAAACTGCAGCGCCATGGATTGGAGCAATGGGGCGGTTACCTGTTCGCCCGTGAGTCGTGGGTACTGGGATTGGTGGAGACGGGCGGCCGCTCTGGAGCGGGGGTGAGCCAGCCCCATGCTCTCACCTATAAATTAGGGGGTCATGGTGGCGATGCTCATCCATCTCCATCTCCTCCTTATTCCCAAGTCTATGTTCCTTGTCCTCTTCTTCTGGATCGTCTTCGGGCTGCTCCTTCCCTCCTGACGGTCAGGGGGAAGGGCATGGCGAGCGTGCTTGCCATCGCAAGGCCTTCTCTTTGTGTCCATGCCCAGTTCCCTCTCGGGATTGATGGCCTTGGGCTGAGAGCCGGCCGGAAGGGTCTCGGATGGGGGAGCGGGCGGCGCGGCGGTCGCGCTAGGGACAACTGCGGCGACACACCTGCTGCTGCGTCGCCCGCTGCTTTAGTCTTGACGGAACGCCGCACGGTCGACACCGTGCTGGAGCCCATGATGGAAATGTAGCGTCATGGTGGATCGCGGTCATTGCGCTCCTTCTTCAAGGTGATGGAGAAAAACCGTCCGCACGGTTGCCGGCCACGCGCGAGTGGTCGTAGCAGCGGTTCGTCATTCGCCACGGTAGAGTTCTCCACCCATGGCGTTATGTATGGCGCGCATGGGTGGGAGTCTTTCGCCCGTGTGTACTTCTTAAGTGCAGGGGGAATTCCCCGCCTTTGGCCAGCAGGGGCGACCATGCTCTCTGTGGGGCCCCTCGGCCGCCGCGTCGGGAGCTTGGACGACGGCGGAGGCGTTCCCTCGAGCGGTGGCGATGAGGAAGACGATGGCGGTCGGGGACCCACGACGCTTCAGGAGCATGAATGACGGCTCTGACGTGTCGCACTCCCCGGCAGCACCATCATCACTAGCTGGGCTCTGGCAGCGCCACCGTCTACACCTGCCCTCCGCCTTCTTCCCCCTTGTCGGCCTTGTCCGCTTTGTCGGCTTCGTCCGCCCTGCCTGGGGATAGGGGCCTTCTGCTCTCCGAACTCGTCCCTCTGGTCCTGGCGGGGAAGCGCCGAATCCCAGCCAGGCGCTCCTTTCGCCCTTTCTTTGTTTTCCACCTAATTTCTAGGAGGAGAGGGACAAGAAAGGCATTACGGGGCACTTATCTTTTTATAAGTCAAAAGATGTAGGCGCTCGCCAAGTTTTAGCTAATCATAATGTAATTCTTATCCAATTTGTATCAACAAATGAATGAACGAATGTTATTTCTCTTCCCTGAGTACTATCCTTTTCTCCCTTTGTTTCTACTGTGTCAGTATGTTTGTCCTTGCCGCACGGAACCGCTTGCCGGGTCACTACTAACCACGAGCGCCAGAAAGGGAGCGAGCCCCCGGCAGCAGGCTGGCGTTGTTCCCCGGCAGGGCTCCTTGTCGGTATCAGTGCGCCCCCCAGGGCTGATAAGTATCAAAAACTGGGGGACGGCTCGTCCCGACAAGGGTTTTTGCCACGTGGGGGACTCCATTGAACACATCCGAAAAGGGAGTAAGGGTTTCCTCTAAAGGAGTAAACAATCATAAAACTTGGGATATGTGATTAGACTTATCTTTTTAAGCAGTATCCCTGTCTGGAGTAAGCTGGGCCACGTCCTTGTTCTTTTGCCCTCCATCTATGTTTTCCTGGTAGTCAAACACGTAGGGCAAGAGGCCTCTATCTCTTGAAGAGAGAAGGCGGTAACATGGATTATAGGCTCAACAAGTACTCTAGCAAATCTCTAGAACTTAAATAGGCAATGCTATTGCAATCATAAAAAATGCATAACAAACATGCAATGCAATGATATGATGCAATGCCTAGCTTTATTATTGTTGCACAGGGTGTGCGCCTGGCTTTGTACAAAGGGTTACATGCAACTTTGGCAAGGCTTGTACAAAAGGTGGCTGCCAGGGACTGAGCCCGGCAGCCGCGCCTCACGGGTAGAACTTACGAAGATGCTCAATATTCCATGAGTTAAGCACCTTGGTGCCATCTTCAGTCTCGAGACAGATTGTGCCTGGTCTGGTGACTCATGCTACCTGGTAAGGGCCTTCCCACTTCGGCGTCAACTTGTTGGTACCCTTGGCGGACTGAATGTGGCTAAGGACAAGGTTGCTTTCCTCAAGGCTCCGGGCATGGACCCTGCGGCTATGATAGTGGCGCAGGGCTTGCTGGTAGCATGCAGCACACACAACAGCCCAGAGACGATCTTCCTCGAGGACCATGGCATTGTCATGCCGTAGCTGCTCTTGCTCTACTTCGTCGTAGGCAAGTACTCGAGGTGACCCATATATGAGTTCCGTGGGGAGCATTGCTTCCGCCCCATACACTAGGGAGAAGGGCGTCTGGCCGGTAGCTTGATTTGGTGTCGTTCTGAGGGACCAAAGAACCATCGGCAACTCATCTATCCAGCGCTTGCCGCTTCTCCACAGTCTATCGAAAGTCCTTGTCTTGAGCCCTCGCAACACTTCAGCGTTCATCCTCTTGACTTGCTCGTTGCTTCTTGGATGGGCAACAGAGGCGAAGGAGACCTTGCTTCCAAGGCTTTGGATGTATTGCATGAAGCCGCGGCTCATGAACTGGGTGCCGTTGTCGGTGATCACCCTGTTGGGCACTCCAAAACGGCACACCAGCCCTTTCATGAACTTGATAGCTGACTGTGCGGTCACCTTCCCCACTGGTTGCACCTCAGGCCACTTTGTGAACTTGTCGATTGCTACGAACAAGAACTCAGAGCCCCCGACAGCGCGGGGAAAGGGGCCCACGATATCGAGCCCCCAGACCGAGAATGGCCAGGATAAAGGGATCGTCTGGAGAGCTTGCGCTGGTTGATGGATGTTTTTGGGAATGGAACTGGCTGGCTTCACACTTGGTGAACAACTCAGTTGCATCTTGGAGGGTAGTGGGCCAATAGAAACCCTGCCGGAAGGCTTTTCCAGCAAGAGCCCTAGATCCAATGTGAGAGCCACATACGCCTCCGTGAATCTCCGCCAACAGCTTCAGTCCATCCTCCCGGTAGATGCACCACAATTTCACACCATTCGGTCGTCTTCTGTACAAGGTGTCATCGACAAACTGGTACATACTTGACTGGCAGGCTACTTTTTCAGCCTCTTCTTGCTCTTCAGGAAGTTCTCCTGCTTGGAGGAAGTGGACTCTATGCTGCGCCCAGGTTGGAGCTTGCGGCTCGACAACGAGGACTAAAGGCATCTCCTCGTTCATGGGAGCGCTTACCTCGACCTTAAAAGCCTGCGGTTCTGCGGTGTACCAGCGGCTTCGGGAAGCCCTGCTGGGAAATGCTTGCCGGAGTTCAGATTTCTTCTTTTCCTGGCCATCGCTAATGGGGATACTGATGGTTGGGTGAGGTGGAGGACAAAAGTCCCTGTTTCCACAGGAAGCTTCTGCGCGACGCATTTTGATAGGTGATCAGCGATGATGTTCTCTGCACGGTGTACATGTTCTGCTTGAAACCCATCAAAGCGCTCCTCAAGTTTCCTCACTTCTTCCATGTATGCTTCCATCAACGGGCTCTGATAATCTTTGTTGACTTGTTTCACCACGAGCTGTGAATCCCCTCGGATGATCAGTCTCTTGATTGCCAACTCCACCGCGATTCTGAGCCTGGCAAGGAGTCCCTCATATTTAGCGGTGTTGTTGGTGGCTTCCTCCCGGGGAAAGTGCATCTGAACCCCATACTTGAGGTGCTCTCCGGTGGGGGTGACGAGGAGCACGCCTGCTCCGGCACCCTGGAGCGAGAAAGCACCGTCAAAGTACATGATCCAATCCTTGGGTGTTTCTTTGCCGGGGAGGACTGTCTCTGGGACCTCTTCGTCTGGCGTGGGTGTCCATTCTACAATGAACTCTGCCAACGCCCTGCTCTGAACTGTGGAAATGCTCTCATACTTCAACCCAAAACTTGACAGCTCAAGTGCCCACTCAACTATCCTGCTAGTGGCTTCGGGGTTCCTCACGATGCACTGTAGCGGAAAGCGAGTGACAACCGTGATCTCATGGGATTGGAAGTAGTGGCGCAGCTTCCTCGAGGCCATGATGAGGTTGAAGATCAGCTTTTGCACTCTAGAGTACCTTGACCTAGCCCACTACAACAAGGAGCTGACAAAGTACACTGGCCGCTGCACCACCTTCTTCTTTGCCACTTCCTTGGAACTGCCTTCGCTAGCTTGCTGAGGTTCCCGTGGGTATGCATTGGGTCCTGTCGCGGATGCTTTGGTTTTGCCCGCGGCAGCATCAGTTGCAGTGGTTGCACCTTCATCCACTTCTCACTGCGCCACAAGTGCTGCACTAACCACTTGATTCGTTGCCGCCAAGTATAGCAGCAACGGCTCTTGTGGGTTAGGAGTGACCAAGGTGGGAGAGGAAGAAAGGCAAGTTTTCAGATCCTGCAGTGCTGCCTCTGCTTCCAGGGTCCACTTCATCGGGCCAACCTTTTTCAGAATCTTGAAGAACGGCAGGGCGCGTTCAACGGATTTGGAGATGAACCTACTCAACGCGGCAATGCATCCGGTCAAACGTCTGATATCCTTGATGGTCTTGGGCACTTGTATCTGCTCAATTGCTTTGATCTTGTCGGGATTGGCTTCTATTCCTTGCCGAGATACAAAGAACCCAAGCAGCTTGCCGGATGGGACGCCAAACACACACCTCTCAGGGTTGAGCTTCAAATTGATCTTGCGCAGGTTTGCAAAAGTTTCGTCCAAGTCTTGTATGAGAGTTGCTTCATCCTTGGTCTTGACGACTATGTCATCCATGTAAGCTTCCATGTTCCTGTGCAACTGAGGTCCAAATCCAATCTGCACGGCTCTGGCAAAGGTCGAACCAGCGCTCTTTAACCCGAAGGGCATACGTACAAAGCAGTACGTGTCGCACGGAGTTATGAACGCGGTCTTTTCCTCATCTTCCTTACTCATGAAAATCTGGTGGTATCCGGAGTATGCGTCCAAGGAGGAAAGCAAATCGCACCCGGAAGTGGAATCAACAATCTGGTCGATGCGCGGCAAGGGGAAAGGGTCCTTCGGGCATGCTTTGTTCAAGTCAGTGAAATGTATGCAGAGCCTCCATTTTACATTCGCCTTGCGTACCACCACCGGGTTGGCTAACCAAGTTGGGTGCAGCACTCCTCTGACCAAACCAGCTGCTTCGAGTTTCTTGATTTCTTCGGCAATGAACTGCTGCCGCTCCAAGGCTTCCTTCCTAACCTTTTGCTTGACAGGCCTGGCATGGGGGCAGACAACAAGGTGGTGCTCAATCACCTCCCTAGGAACACCGGGGATGTCAGATGGTTGCCAAGCAAATACATCGACATTCGCCCGCAGGAAGGCAAGGAGCACGCTTTCCTATTTGTCAGTAAGGGTGGCGCTGATGGTGAACGTGCCACCAGCGCCATCCTGACATGTCGGGTTTTTCTTCATCTCAGGATAGGTGACCCTGGCTTTCTTGCTAGTGGGACTCTCCGGCAGGTCCTCGACGGGCGCAACGCACTCCGAAGAGGCGCGCTTCCCGGTGTCCTTGCCGGTGTCTCTGCTAGACTTCTTCTCTTTCCTTGATTCCTTGGCGGGAGCTGGCGCCTCCACGACTTCAGTTGCTACCGCGTCACGATACATCATGTCCACGCATATGACTGCGTCCTTCTTGTCGGATGGGATGGAGATGATTCCAATGGGCCCTGGCATCTTCAAAGTGTTGTAAGCATAGTGGGATGCTGCCATGAATTTTGCCAGAGCTGGACGACCTAGAATTCCATTGTCAGGTAGGGGAAGCTCAACCACATCGAACACCACCTTCTCGGTCCGGCAGTTCAACTCCCCACCAAACATCACAGGCAAAGTGATCTTTCCCTTAGGTCGGCTTCTGCCGGGGTTGTCTCCTTGGAATGTACTCGTAGCCTTGAGCTCTCCGTCAGGGATCTGCAGCCTTTCAACCACTTTTGGGGAGATTAAGTTCAATCCCGTCCTGCCGTCAACTAACATCTTGGTGACCTTGAGGTTGCGGATTGTTGGGGAGACCAACAATGGCTAAAATCCGACCGCAGTGGTGCGATCAAGATGGTCCTCTTCATCAAAGATGATAGGCGTGCGGGACCATTTGAGTGGCCTTTTGGACTCTGCAATTGGTTCCACATCGTTGACCTCACATGCCAATTGCTTGAGCTGTCGGTGAGAAGAATGGAAAGATGCACCCCCGTCAACACACATGGCTTCGATTGCCTTCTGGAATTCTTGATCGCTGGAATCCTCCTCGTCATCCTCATCCTCACTCATATCCTCTGCTTCTTTCTTCTCACGACCTCTGGCTGGCCTTTCCTTCTGCTGTGGAGCCTTACCGCGGCGGCCTCCTCTGCCACCATGGCCCTTCCCGGCAGCAGCGTCTTGGCCCTTCTCTTTGTCACGCTTCTCGTACTCGGCCTTCTGCTTCTCGACAAGCTGCTCAACTTGGTGACATTCCTGGAGATCATGTCCTTTAGTGCGGTGGATTTTGCAGTATGGCCCTCGGACTTTCCAGTTTTCTCAGCGGCAGCGGCCTTTCGGCAATCAGCGCACGTGACAGCTCCTTTGTCGGGGGCCTCGGCTTTGGCCTTCTTGCCGGTACTGAGATCACCGGAGCCCTCAACGACCAACACTGCTTTCCCTTTGCGCTTCTTGTTGCGCTTTCAGCTTCTCCCCTTTGAGCCGGGGGTGTCGTCGTCATCTGAGTTGACTTCGACACCAGCCTCCTCTCCGGGGAGTCGCCTTCCTTCCTCAGCACGAGTACACTTGTCCGCCATCGTGTACAGCTCATTGACGGTCTTGGGGAGTTTCACATTCATCTTGGCCCACATCCTCCTATTGCGCACGTTCGAATGGAACATGGCAATCACAGCTGCGGGGTGTATCTCCGGGATATTGCGATGCACTCGGCTGAATCTCTGGATGTATTTCCTCAAGGTCTCTTCTTCCTTCTGCTGTAGGACTTGCAGATCGCTGGGCTGTCCTGGCTCCTGGTGGCCGCCTGTGAAGGCGCCGGCGAACTCGTTGCACAGATCAGCCCATGATGAGATAGAGTTTGCCGGCAGGTGCATCAACCATGATCTCACATTTGGCTTGAGTGCCAAAGGGAAATAATTAGCGAGCACCTTCTCATACCTTTCGCCGGCATCTTGAACGGCTATCGTGTAGATGCCCAGGAATTCTGCCGGGTTTAGCTTCCCATCATATTTCTCCGTCAGCTCAGGCTTGAAGGGTTGGGCCGACGGCCAGCGGACCTGCCGCAGCTCGCGAGCGAAGGCAGGGCACCCAACCTCATAAGGTAGGTACCCGCCAACATTGGGCGCAGGGTCGCCAGCATCTGGGCCGTTGCGCTTGTTGGACTGGCGGTGTGCTTCCTGGCGCTGCTCGATGGTGGTGCGCGCGTCTTCCCTCCTCCGGCCATTCAGGACACGCCGCTGGTCCTGATGATCGTGCGAGCCAGACGAAACCATAGATGCCTCGTCGGGCTCGTCTGCATGCGGAGCTCGTCGTGGTTGCCTCGAGACCTGTTGTTGCGGAGGGGACTGCACCGTCAGCATGGCCCCCTCGATGCGACTGTTGGTCCGAGCTACCGTTGCCGTACGCGTGCGTTGTGATGGCTCTACATGCTGAGATTTGTTGGCTTCGACGAAGGATATCAAACTATGGATGGTAGCTCTCCACTCATCCATCTTATCAGCCGCTGGTGGGTAGTTTAGCAGCAGCAAGGCTCGCGCCATTGCTTCCGATGCCGTGTCTGGCATGGCGAAATAGGCGGACCGCGACGTCGCCCGGCTCCTGGTGGAACCAAGAGGGGTGTCGTCGCGTCCCTGTCGCCGTGCGCCGCTCACCGGGGCAACCTGATGTGGGGGAGGCCGAGTCCGCGGGTTCGCGGCCTCGCTCGGCGCACCGTCTTGTTCTGGGCGAGGCGTGCGCCCAGTAGCCGCGCTATCGACGGGTGCAGATGGGGGATCACGGCTTGCTCCGGATCGAGCGCCGCCATGGCGGGCACAACCATCCGCACGACAGGGAGGTGGAGACTAGTTGTTCCCTCCGCCCGTGGCACCAGGGGCATGCTCGCCAGGATGTTGCTGCTGTTGCTCTTCTCCGGCGTTCCCCGCTCCAACCTCGGCCGCGGGGGATACAACAGTGGCCCCGCCTGCGCCAGTCGTGTCACCCACGACGCCCGCTTCACTCGCAGCCGCCGCGGTGACAATGGCGCCCGTGGCCGCATGTGAGGGAGCCTTTGAAGTGGAGGGATGCGCGGTCGCACCGGCCTTCTTCTTGGTAGCCATGGATGAAGAAGATGATGATGAAGATGGACTCGCTGCTGACGAACTCGGGTTCGCACCAACGACGCGCCCCCTACCTGGCGCGCCAAAGATGTCATGGAACGGATGCACACGATCACCTATGGGACCAGAGGCCCCTTTGTGGTTCGGCAGGGGGGGTCACGTTGCACAAAGAGCGGATACCATGAGGCAGCACGATGATCAGGACGCTGGTGTTTTTTACCCAGGTTCGGGCCGCTATGAAGCATAAAACCATACTGCTGCTTTTGGTTGATTGATCAAGGGAACACGAAGAGCACGCTGCGCTCAATCCCGGCAAGGGCTGCCGTCCGGGAGAGCTGCTACGTAAGTACAAGTGTCCAAAGGTTTGAATCCTGAGCTAGGTTGCCCTGGGCCTCCTTTTATAGGGCAAGGGGCAACCACAATGGCAAAACAGTCATTATCTATCGATTAGATAGCTAACAGAGCTATCATACCTAACTCTGGCATTTAGGACAAAATACCATGATTGCTAGTCTAGGTGGCGTGCGGGGGTGCATCCCCGGCAAGCTCTTACCACTGCTTAGCTGGCTGTTGCTTAATGTCTTGACACGCCTCTTGACGGGTGTCAACTGGGCATAATCTTTCTTCCGGTACGTCGCCACGTGCTTAGTGAGAGCCACTTAGCCACCTGAGGGCTCGACACCGCATCGACAAGTGACTGGCGTTGCGATGCGGTGGAGCGGTGGCCGATCGGCTCGCGCCTGCCGGGGGGTGGCTTGCCGGGTCATCTTCAAGATGCGCGCGCCTTGGTCCCCGGCAGGCACCGTGGACATGGCTGGCGTGCCCTGGGCCCCTCCTGGGCTGTTGTGTTGGTCTTGCCGGCGTTGCTTGGCCTTTTTTAGGTTGCTGCTGCCGGAGTCTGGGTCTTGAATGCTTGCTTGGTTTGCACTTGTATTGATGGGTTGTGCTACCGCTGCCTGTGCATAAGTCAGGGGTACTGGACACCCCTGTCCTAGTGCACCAACACAAGTGGTAGAAACCGCGACATAGTGTCGTGGGAAATGAACACCTATGGGATCAAGGAGATCTCTTACGGTTCGGCAAGGGGAGAGGATTGCACAAAGAGCAGAACTAACGAACAGCACACGGGGGATTTTACCCAGGTTCGGGCCGCACGGACGCGTAAAACCCTACTCCTGCTTTGATTGTATTATTTGTGGATGTTCTTGGCCAAGTTCTGGGAGCTACAGTGGCAGCTACGCATGCAGAACGGGTCCAATCTCAGAAGTGCTCTCTTCCTCCAGAAGTGCCATCCTCCAAAAAGTGCCCTTCTGTACGCCTCGGGCCTCCTTTTATATGAGTCAAAGGGGCTACCACAGTGGCGTACGAGATAAGGCATGAGGTGGAAAGTAGCTACAGTGTTATCATACCTAACCCTGACGGCTTAGGACAAGCTCATTAAATGCACCGTGAGGTGTCCCTCAGCGTCTTGGGCTTGGAAAAGCTTTACAGGGGATGGGCAAAAGCAGCCATCCCATCAGCACCGCTTAAGCATCTCGTGGCCAGCAACGCACCACGTCACCATGAGGACAAGCCCTAAACGACAAGGCTGGCCGCTGCACTGGAGCGATAGCGCTGCGCTGTGCAGAGCCTTGCTGGGGCTGAATCCTTGCCGGGGCTGAATCCTTGCCGGGCCCGGGGCTTGCCGGGACCGAATCCTTGCCGGGTGCGGGGCTTCCCGGGATCGGGCCTTGCCGGGTGCGAGGCCTTGCAGGCAAGGGTCTTGCCGGGCCTCCGCAACCCTTTGGCCTTCTGTCTGATCGTTGATTTGAACGCCTCCTTGGCATCTTAGTCTCATGATTACTCCTAGCTATTCCTCGGCAAGGCTTGCCGCGGTACGGCTACAACTGCCCGTGCACAAGTAAAGGGTACTAAACGACCCATACTTTAGTACACCGACAGGAGCCCCCGGGCCTAGGCCATACACGGGTGCCAGGCCTGTTGGGCTAGGCCCAAAACAGTGCGCGGGCACGCGTGGCAGGGAATAACTGCTCGCAATCATTATCTCTTTTACCACGCCCCTCCACTACGCGCATTAATCGCGCGAAGTGAGAGACGTGGGCGGAAACCCCGCTGCAAAAGCGGGCGGTAAAGAGCCTGCCTCGCGCCTTCCCCATAAAAAGGGAATCGCAGAGGGCACTGCTCATTTACCCCCTCCGCCTTTCCAATCTCAATCTCAGAGCCGTCGCCATCGTCTTCTTCCTCGCGCTCAAAGCAGAGCTTTTCTCCCTCCACCTGCCTCCACCGCGCTCTCGACGTCTTCAGCGCCCACCTCCATAGCCACCATGCCGCCCAAGCCGAGCAAGGGCAAGGCGGCGGAAGCGGCCGCCGCGGAGAGCAGGTTGGCGAAGATGCGGAAGGAACGCGCTGTCTTCCCCTCGACGCTTGACGCGGAGACCTTGAAGAAGAGGTACCAGTTCGCATGGGTGACTGAGACCACGGCGCATCCAGCCACCAGAGTGAGTGTAGCTTCTCGTAAGGCAGAGCCAGGAGATTATCCCTTCTTTGCCGATTACTTCTGGTGCGGCCTCTGTCCTCCATACACGGATTTCTTCGTAGACATCATGCTCACCTACGGCTTCCAGCTGCTAGATTTCACGCCGAATGCCGTGACTTGCATGTCCGTCTTCGCGCACCTTTGCGAGAATTTTGTTGGGGTCATCCCGAGCACTGCACTTTTCCGGCACTACTTCTATCCCCGCATCCAAAAGGGCGACGCCCTCTCCGGCAGCATCACTTGGATTCCGAGGACGGCGACCAAGGAGACGTACCCAAAGGGCTCTACCGCGATAGATGGGATGAATGGCGCGGCAAGTGGTGCTGGGTCTGGGAAAAGGAGCCCAAACCGTTCTACGAGGTGCGGAAGCAGAAGGTGGTCCGCGGCAAGGATTGGAGCGCCGCGGACCCTGACGACAGCAAGCTCACCATCGCCATCACCAGGATACTGCGCCTTAGGGCTGCCAGGTTGAAGGTGTAGATGATTGCTTCAGATTTCCTTCGCCGGCGCATCGCCCCACTGCAGAACAAGGGGCGCCCTGCCTGGGAGTACATGAACGCTGCCGACGTCATGAGAGTGCGGCCTGGGCTGGATAATGATCTGACAGCCATAGGGCACGCAACCCTCTGCCAACAGCTGTTGAAATCTGGAGTAGTGGGAGAGTTGCCGGCAGGCGTCGTCCCACTGTGCAACAACTCGTCACTGACCTCCATCATCGCCATGATGCCGGTGCTCAATGCCCATAGCATCGACGAGAGGTGGATCGAGCCGTCCACGGAGCAAGCGCTGGCGTTCTTCGACAACTTGACGGAGAAGGCCATCCGCGGGGAGAACCTTGTCCGTGCCACCACGGAGGAGGAGCTCGCCTACATCGCCAGCAGGGCGGAAGAGGCGAACCTTGCCGAAGAAGCCGACAGTGCTGAGTCCAGCGAAGGCGAGGACTTGCCGCGGGAAGATCTTGCCGGGCGAGGTCGGGCTGCCGGGGAGCCGAGCGGAGCCGCTGCCGGGAGCTCTTCTGCCGGAGGCGCCGCCGAAGAGGAAGAAGAGGAGGAGGAAGAGCCCCCAGCTCTTCAACACAGGAAGAGGCGCGTCCTCTGGAAGAACGCCACTGGCGCCCCAGCCCGCCAACCTTCCTCAAGCAGCGAGGCTTCCGGCAAAGGGGCAGCTGGCGAGGCCGCACCGCAACCTGCCGCTGCCAAGCGGCCCAGGACCACTCCTCCTCCTCCGTCAGGTACCGCGGCGGGGGTCGGCTTGGACCTCTCCGCCATCAGCTCCGAGGAAGAAGAAGAAGAGTAAGAGTCCCGCCACAGCTTTGATTCTTATCCTTCTAGTTTTGCTTGATTAACTTGCTCTGTTCCCGTCTCCACAGGGAAATGGAGACTCTGGCGCAGAGGATGGAGAAGAGGGCCAAGACCTCAACAAGCGTCGAGCCACCGGCAAGCACCTCGGGCGCGCCGGAAACGGTTCTCGTCAGCTCGGAGTCATGCCCAGAACGCAACCCTCGATGCAGCCCTCGACGCAGCCCCCGGCGCAGCCCCCGGCGCAGCCCCCAGCGTGAGTCTTCTACTCACTACCCACTGGCGCGTGCCGGGGTGTGCATCTTCTCTGCTGACATCTCCGGGCGTGCAGGAGCGGAGCAACAGCGAGAAGCAACAGCGGGAGCTGCCTCTGCCATGCCACCTCCGTCGACCACACCGCCCAGGGGCGAGTCTTCGGGCAAGCCCCACCGCGACGAAGGGGAGGGGCCGGCAAGCGCAGGCTCCGGCAACCCCTTCCTTGACGCAGGTAAAGTTACTTGCTTCAAAGAACTTGTCGCTTTGGTTTTTCTTCTTTTTGTCTTCTTGAACTTCCTTCCCAGCTTCATCTTAATCAACTCCTTGGCTTTCAATCTTCTTCTGACAGAGCTCATGGACACTGACGTTGTCATTGAAGAGACTGCCCAGGATGCCACCACCGAAGCCGACAAGGTTGCCGCCGAGGAGGCCGCCAAGCATGCTGCCGCCGAGGCCGCCAAAGCTGCTGCCGCCGAGGCTGCTGCCGTCGAGGCCGCCAAGACCGCTGCCGCTGAGGCCACCAAGACCGCGCAAGAGGAGGCCGCCAAGATGCCCGCCGAGGGAGCCGGTGAGGAGACCCGCGGCCATACTGACGGCGCTTCCGCCGCAGGAGCGCCAGGCGCTTCTACTGCCGCGGGGCCCTCGACTGCCGAAGACCAACCCTCGTCGTCCCAGGCCCCTTCCTAAAGCCAATACATCAGGGCCGGCAAAAACGTTGTTAGCATGCCGGGGTCGGCAAACATCGAAGAGCTGGTTGAAGGAGAACATCTTGACGGGGAAATCACCGCCGCCGCTGCCAGTGAGCTCAAGGAGGAGCAGCTACTTCAAGCCATGAATGACAACTATCAGAAGCTCCAAACGCTCTACCGTGCCCGGAAGGAGAAACTGGACTCCCGGGCAGCGCTCGTCGAGGCCGCGGAAGGAGACTTCCAACAACGCGTCACGGAGACACAGGCTTGGTATGGCGAGGCCCTCCAAGAGCTGAATGTTTATCGGGAGCAGCTGGCGGAAGAGCGGAACGTCCTCCTGCTGAAGCAATCAGACATCAAGAAGGCGCAGGAGGAGGCCGCCCAGCAAGCCGCCGCGCCAGAAGCCCTCTTGACGCAGCGCCGCATCAGCCTTGACGCCCAAGAAGAGGACCTTGCCGCGCGCGAGGCGGCGCTTGCCGCCAAGCTTCGCAACAAGGATGAAGAGCTCGAAAGTCTTGTCGCACGGCGGGTCCAGGAGCTTGAGCAGAAACACTTGAAGACGCTCAGAGCTCTAACTGAAGACCACGCCAGCAAGCTCAAAGAGGCCCTCGACGCTGCCGGAGCTGCGGAGACCGCCAAGAACTTGCTGGAGGAGAAGACGAAGCAGCTGGAGGCCGCTCTCGAGGACCACGGCAAGAAGGTCTCAGCACTCGAGGCTGAGAGAGACAAGGCTCTCCACAGCCTGATGGAGACGCAGGCTGCCGCATCCGAGAAGGTCCAGCAGCTTTCCTCCGCCAAGGACTCCATTGAAGATCTGAAGCTGAAGCTATCCACGCTGGAGGAGTCTCTTGAGGCCGTCCGAGTTCGCGAGAGGACTCTTATCAAAGACCTCCACGACGAACAGGAGCTGCTCCAGAACGCCGCCGCCACCCACAACGAGTACACCTCTAGCGTGAAGCTCTGGACTGCCAGGCTGGCGGACGTCGCCGAGAATCTTGGCGCAGAGCTGGAGGCCATGGACTTGCCGGGCTTCGGATACTCTGTCGACGACAACGTATCCTCAAGCGCCAGGCTAACCATGTTCTTCGACAAGCTCGTCGACGCCCTCAAGCTACTCCAGGCGAACCAGACAAGCAAGCTGGCCGACGAATCCCGGAAACTCTGCCAGCTCATCCTCCGCAAGGTGTTGATGAAGGTGGCATATAGGAACCCTGGCATCGACCTCTCCAAGGCCTCGAAAAGCTTGCCGAAGGACGCGGACGTCAAGGCTCTCGAAGAGCTTGTCGCGCCCATCGTCGATCGGGTGAGCCAGGTGAAGAGGGTCGAGGGCGATCGCCGGGACTAGCCGCATCCGCCTCATCTCTTCTTCGTCTTGCCGCTAGCATTCCATGTAAAAAACAATTTGTCTTATGTCAGAAACGCGGCAAGCACTAGATGTAATATAACTTGCTCTATTTGAATTATGGCATGCTATTCCCTTTGTTCAATTTCTTTCTGTATGGCGTATACCCTACGCTTTGCTGGGAACTTGCCGGAGCATAACCCCGTCGCGAGCGCTGGATTCGGGTCGTCTTCAGCTTGCGGGTGGTGCTGCTCATGGCAAGAAATCTTGACGCTTCCAGCATGGCCACCTAGACTGTTGAGCGGACTCGAAACAGAATAAGGGCGCAGCCGATCACGACAAGATTCCATCGCGTGCAGGTTTTCCATACAAAGCCGAAATCGTTCAAGGGAATACAGCCTTACAAAAATCAAAATCTGCTTAAGGGGTTCAGCAACTTAGCTCTGCTTTTCGTCGCTATTCTTTTTCTTCCGGCAAGGCGCCAACCTTGAACGTCGTCTGGTATCCATACCACCATTCTCCTTCCCCCCGGCAAACTTGCGCGCGAGGGAATCTTCTGTCTCTTGAGAAAAAGAAAGAAGAGAAAATAAAGGTATGGAACCTTGACGGTTCGTTAGCTCTTACCAGGATCGAGTGCGATACATATCTCAGATAATACATGCATATAGAATGACATGAAATCAACAAGAAACGTAAAGCACACAGATCTTATAAAATATGCACAGGGATGTGCCTGCTCTCTACAAAGGATTACATGCCAGCGGCAACACTTGTACAGAATGGCGTTGCCGGGATCTTGCCGGAGCGTTACGCTGCCGCGAGCGCTGGATTCGGGTCGTCAGCAGCCTGCTGGCCGTATCGCTATCACAGCAAGAAACCCAAACAACTGCGCCTTACGGGTAGAACTTGCGAAGGTGCTCGATGTTCCAGGAGTTGCTCACTGGCAAGCCCTCTTCGGTCTCCAGGCGGACAGCGCCAGGCCTGGTGACTCGCACTACCCGGTAAGGGCCTTCCCACTTCGGCGTCAACTTGTTGGAATTCTTGGCCGACTGAACGCGCCGAAGAACAAGGTCGCCTTCCTCAAGACTCCGGGCGTGAACCTTGCGGCTATGGTAGCGGCGCAAAGCTTGCTGGTAGCGAGCGGCTCGCACAGCAGCCCGAAGACGGTTCTCCTCAAGGAGCAGCGCGTCATCTTGCCGCAGCTGCTCTTGCTCAAGCTCATCATAAGCGAGCACTCGAGGTGACCCGTATATGAGTTCCGTGGGGAGAACTGCTTCCGCTCCGTAAACCAGAGCAAAGGGTGTCTGGCCGGTGGCTCGATTTGGCGTCGTCCTGATCGACCAAAGAACCGCCGGCAGCTCATCAATCCAGCGTCTTCCATGCTTGTGCAGCTTGTCGAAAGTTCTGGTCCGGAGACCCCGCAGCACTTCAGCGTTCGCCCTTTCCGCTTGGCCATTGCTTCTTGGGTGAGCAACAGAGGCAAAACAAATCTTGCCGCCAAGGTCTTGGACGTACTGCATGAAGGTGCGACTAGTGAACTGCGTACCGTTGTCGGTGATGATCCTGTTCGGCACACCAAAACGGCACACAATCCCCTTGAAGAACTTGACTGCTGACTGTGCTGTCACCCTCCTCACTGCTTCCACTTCTGGCCACTTTGTGAACTTGTCGATAGCAACGTATAAGTACTCGAAGCCCCCGGCAGCGCGGGGGAAAGGACCCAGTATGTCCAGCCCCCAGACTGAGAAGGGCCAGGAGAGAGGGATCGTCTGGAGAGCTTGAGCTGGCTGATGAAGTTGCTTCGAATGAAACTGGCACGCTTCACACTTGGTTACTAGTGCCGTTGCATCCTGGAGGGCTGTAGGCCAGAAGAATCCTTGCCGGAATGCCTTGCCGACAAGGGCTCTTGAGCCTATGTGGGATCCACATATGCCCCCATGAATCTCTGCCAACAGCTCTAGTCCATCCTCCCGAGGAATGCACTTCAATTTCACACCGTTGGGTCTCTTTCTGTACAGGACGTCGTCGACGAACTGGTACATACTTGACTGACGGGCTACTTTCTCAGCTTCTTCCTGCTCCTCAGGGAGTTCTCCTGTCTGAAGGAAATGGACTATTTGCTGTGCCCATGCCGGAGCCTGTGGCTCGACGACAAGGACTAAAGGCGACTCTTCAGCTGCGGGAGCATTTGCTTCTACGGCAAGAACCTGAGGTTCTTGGCGGAGCAGCTGCTCACCGGCAACTGGTATTTCTTTGGCAGCAGGGGCGCTTGCTTCGGTGGCAAGAATCTGAGGTTCTGCGCGAAGCCGCTGCTCACCGGCAACCAGTATTTCTTCGGCAGCAGGGGCGCTTGCTTCGGAGGCAAGAACCTGAGGTTCTGCGCGAAGCCGCTGCTCACCGGCAACCGTGTCGTTCCCGGCAAGATTCTTGCCGGGGGCCTCGGGAAGCCCTGCCGGGAAGTACTCGCCGGTACTTAACTTTCTTCTCTTATCAGGCCTTGTCGATGGCGACACGGATGGTTGAGTCAAGCGGAGCACAAAAGTCCCTGGTTCCACAGGTAGCTTGAGTGCGGCACGCTTCGACAGGTCGTCGGCAATGCTGTTCTCTGATCGAGGAACATGCTCTGTCTGAAGACCGTCAAAGCGCTCCTCCAGCTTCCTCACTTCATCGACGTAAGCTTCCATTAACGGGCTCTGATAATCTTTGTTGACCTGCCTCACGACGAGCTGGGAGTCACCTCTGACGATGAGCTTCTTGATCCCAAGGTCTGCCGCGATCCTGAGACCGGCAAGCAGTCCTTCATACTCTGCCGTGTTGTTGGTCGATCTCTCCCGGGGAAAATGCATCTGGATGACGTACTTGAGGTGCTCTCCGGTGGGTGCGACAAGCAGCACGCCGGCACCGGCGCCTTGCAGCGAAAAGGCTCCATCAAAGTACATGATCCATTCGCGATCTGTTTCCTTGCCGGGAGTCGCTGATTCTTGAACTTCGTCGTCTGGCGTTGGGGTCCATTCTGTAATGAACTCTGCCAGGGCTCTGCTCTGGATAGTTGAAGAACTTTCGAACTTGAGACCAAAGCATGACAGCTCCAACGCCCACTCCACAATCCTGCCGGTTGCTTCTGGATTCCGGAGAATCCGTTGCAGCGGAAAGCGAGTGACGACGGTGATCTCATGTGCTTTGAAGTAATGGCGCAGCTTCCTCGAGGCCATGAGAAGGCCGAAGAGCAACTTCTGCACACCAGAATATCTCGACCTAGCCCCTGCAATAGGGAGCTGACAAAATAGACTGGGCGCTGCACCATCTTCTTCTTCTGCACTGCTTGACTTGACTGCGCGGATCTTTCCTTGTCGGCACCAGACTCTGCCGGGGCTGGCCTCGGCAAGTCGCTTGGCAGGCCTGCCGTTGCCACTACATCCTCCTCTTCTTCTCTCTCTGCCACCAGCGCAACACTAACCACTTGATTCGTTGCCGCTAGATATAGCAGTAACGGCTCTTGTGGCCTAGGCGCGACTAGTGTTGGCAGAGAGGAGAGGTACTTCTTCAAATCCTGCAGCGCTGCCTCCGCTTCCGGAGTCCATTTCATTGGACCTGCCTTCTTCAAAATTTTGAAAAATGGTAGGGCGCGCTCAGCAGACTTTGAGATGAACCTGCTCAAAGCAGCGACGCAGCCGGCGAGGCGGCGCACATCCTTGACTCGTCTTGGCGCTTCAATCTGCTCAATTGCTTTGATCTTGTCAGGATTGGCTTCAATTCCACGCTGAGATACAAAGAACCCGAGAAGCTTGCCGGATGGGACGCCAAACACGCACTTCTCGGGATTGAGCTTCAGGTTGATCCTGCGCAGATTCGTAAATGTCTCCTCCAGATCTTGAATGAGCGTTGCTTTGTCCTTGATTTTAACCACTATGTCATCCATGTAAGCTTCCATATTTCTATGCAGCTGGGCCCCGAAACCAATCTGGACAGCTCTTGCGAAGGTCGAACCAGCACTTTTCAACCCGAAAGGCATACGCAAGAAGCAATATGTGCCACACGGGGTGATAAATGCGGTCTTCTCTTCGTCTTCTTTCGCCATGAAGATCTAGTGATAGCCTGAGTATGCATCAAGGAATGACAGCAGATCGCAGCCGGCAGTGGAATCCACAATCTGGTCGATGCGCGGCAATGGGAAGGGGTCTTTTGGACAGGCTTTATTGATATCTGTAAAGTCAATACATAGCCTCCATTTACCATTCGCCTTGCGCACAACAACTGGATTGGCCAACCATGTAGGATGGAGGACTCCTCTAACCAGGCCTGCCGCCTCAAGCTTCTTAATCTCTTCTGCAATAAATTCTTGCCGCTCCAAAGCTTGCTTCCGCACCTTCTGTTTGACGGGCCGCGCGTGAGGACAGACAGCTAGGTGGTGCTCAATTACCTCCCTGGGAACACCGGGGATGTCAGATGGTTGCCATGCAAACACATCGACATTCGCCCGCGGGAAGGCAACGAGCGCGCTTTCCTATTTGTCATTAAGGGTGGAACTTATGGTGAAAGTTCCTCCCGTCCCGTCCTCCTTGGCGGGCACCTTATTGGTCTCAGGCGGAGCAGCCTTGGATTTCTTGGTCTGGCCGGCAGAGCTCTCTGGTGCATCCTCGACGGTAGCGCAGCACTCTGGAGAGGCGCGCTTGCCGGAGTTTGTCCCAGAAGCCTTGCCGGGCTTCTTCTTCTTGCCGGGATCTGGAGCGGCAGGAGCATGCGCCTTGGCGGCGGACGCTGCAACTGCTTCCCGGTAAAGCTTGTCGGTGCAAATGAGCGCGTCTTTCTTGTCGGAGTGGACAGTGATGATGCTCATTGGACCGGGCATCTTCAAGACGTTGTAGGCGTAGTGCGAGGCCGCCATGAACTTAGCCAGCACTGGGCGGCCAAGGATTCCATTGTACGGCAACGGAATCTTGGCGACGTCGAAGACGACCTTCTCCGTCCTGAAGTTCAGCTCGCTGCCGAATGTTACCGGCAGCGTGATTTTGCCCTTCGGCTGGTTCCTTCCCGGATTGACCCCTTGGAAAGAGCCTATTTCCTCGAGATCTTCGTCGGGAATTTGCAGCCTCTTGATCACATCGGGCGAGATCAGGTTCAGGCCGGCCCCACCGTCAACTAACATTTTCGTCACCTGGAGGTTGCGGATCGTTGGTGAAACCAACAACGGCAAACACCCGACCGCAGTTATGCGATCAGGGTGATCCTCGGCGTAAAAAATGATAGGTGTGTGGGACCACTTCAGTGGCTTCCGGGCATCGAGGGATGGCTCTGCCGCATTAATCTCGCGCGCCCACTGCTTGAGCTGGCGGTGAGAGGAATGCAACGAAGCGCCCCCGTCGACGCACATGGCCTCTGTAGCCTTCTGGAACTCGTGTTCGCTGGACTCGTCGCCCTCTGCATCATCATCATCATCTCCTTGCTCTTTGGCGCTGCCCCGGGCAGGCTTCTCTTGCCGCTGCCTGGGCTTGCCGCGGCGACCTCCTCGACCGCGCTTCCTGCCAGACCCTCCGGTACCATCTTGGGCTCTTTCCTTGTCGCGCCTTTCGTACTCGGCGCGCTGCTTCTCGGCAAGCTCCTCCACTTGCCGGTAGTCTTGGAGATCATGGCCCTTGGTACGGTGGATCTTGCAGTACTGCTTGCCGGATCCTTCTGGCTTGTCGGCAGCCTCCAAGGCCTGACACGCCGCACACCCGGCAACCTCCTTGCCGGGGTCGTCGGTCTTGGATTTCTTGGCGGTGCTGGTGTTGCCGGAACCTTCAACGGCAAGCACGGCCTTGCCCTTGCGCTTCTTGTTCTTCCACCGCCCCTTCTTTGCCGGGGCAGGAGCGTCTTCGCTATCGGAGTTGACTTCAGCGCCAGCGTTCTCGCCGGGGAGTCTCCTTCCTTCCTCTGCCCGAGCACATTTGTCGGCCAAAGCATAGAGCTCGGCGACATCTCTGACTTTGTTCATCGCCAACTCCTCCCGCATCTTACGATTGCGCACATTCTGATGAAAGGTGCTGATGACGGCGGCGGGATGAACGTCAGGAATGTTGTGCTGGATGCGGCTGAACCTCTGGATATACTTGCGCAAAGTTTCGCCCTCCTTCTGGGGAATGATGTGTAGATCACTCTCCTGGCCAGGAGCTTGATGGCCGCCGGTAAAGGCGCCAACAAACTGATGGCACAGGTCGGCCCAAGAAGAGATGGAATTCTCGGGCAGGTGCATCAACCACGATCTCACGTTGGGCTTCAGCACCAACAGAAAGTAGTTGGCCAGCACCTTATCGTCACGAGCCCCGGCAGCCTGCACCGCGATGGTGTAGATGCTCAAGAACTCGGATGGATGAGTCTTGCCGTCGTACTTCTCCGGTACTTCTGGCTTGAAGGAGCGGGAGCTGGGCCACTGGACCTGCCGCAGCTCACGAGTAAACGCTGGGCAACCCACCTCGTAAGGTAGGCAGCCAGGGTACCCTGGCGCGGGCTCGTCAACAGCGGTCCCAGCGCGCTTGTCGGACTGGCGACGCGCTTCCCTTCGGCGCTCGATGGTGGTTCGAGCGTCCTCCTTCTTCCGTTCCCGAAGAACGTGACGTTGATCGCGGCGAACCCGCGGATCAGATGACACCGTGGAAGCATCCTCACGGGCGCTGGTCCGTCGAGTTAACGACCGCTCTTGATGCAGCGGAGGGGAACGCAACGTAGTCGTTCCAGCTCCGGTCTTCTCTCCATCGCCACGCACCAGCCTAGACGACTGCAGCCGCGAGGGTTCACCCTGCTGCGGTACGTCGTTGTTGGCTAGGCCGATGAGGCTCTGGATAGCGGCTCGCCACTCGTCTAGCTTCTCCGGGGCAGGAGGGAAGTCTAGGAGTAGCTGAGCTCGCGCTAACGCCTCTGCTGACGTAGGCGGCGGCGACAGGTGCGAAGAACGTGAGGTGCTCAAACTCCTAACAGGGTTAGAAGGAGCACCATCACGACTCTGCACCCGCGCACGGCTTCCACCAGCGCGCTGGCGCGGATCTTGGCCCTGCGCACCCTGGGAGTGATGCGCAGGGGTCTTCCCATGCGGATGCCTAGAACCACCAACGTCTTGAGGCCGCACGTCACGCGTGTCCTGAGAAGGTCGCGGTGCATGCGCCAGCGTATTCGTCCTGGAAGGCGCCGCTCCATCCTTGGAAGTCGCTGCACCACCCGCAGGTTGCGCAGCTCCATCCTTGGACCTATTGCTCGTCCGGCTCGGATCGCCGGAACGCCGTGGAAGCTCGGAGCCTCCACCTCCTCCACCCGCGTCTACCCCGTCGCCTGTACGCGCAGCATCAGGCACGACGGATGCAGATGGACCCACCGCCATGAAACCCTTTTTCTTGGGAGCCATGGTGGTGAAGATGATCGAAGATCCGACGTGCTGACCGCTAGATCAGGTTCGCACAACCTCGATCCCCCTACCTGGCGCGCCAAAGATGTCGTGGGAAACGAACACCTATGGGATCAAGGAGATCCCTTACGGTTCGGCAAGGGGAGAGGATTGCACAAAGAGCAGAACTAACGAACAGCACACGGGGGATTTTACCCAGGTTCGGGCCGCACGGATGCATAAAACCCTACTCCTGCTTTGATTGTATTATTTGTGGATGTTCTTGGCCAAGTTCTGGGAGCTACAGTGGCAGCTACGCATGCAGAACGGGTCCAATCTCAGAAGTGCTCTCTTCCTCCAGAAGTGCCATCCTCCAAAAAGTGCCCTTCTGTACGCCTCGGGCCTCCTTTTATATGAGTCAAAGGGGCTACCACAGTGGCGTACGAGATAAGGCATGAGGTGGAAAGTAGCTACAGTGTTATCATACCTAACCCTGACGGCTTAGGACAAGCTCATTAAATGCACCGTGAGGTGTCCGTTGAGGTGTCCCTCAGCGTCTTGGGCTTGGAAAAGCTTTACAGGGGATGGGCAAAAGCAGCCATCCCATCAGCACCGCTTAAGCATCTCGTGGCCAGCAACGCACCACGTCACCATGAGGACAAGCCCTAAACGACAAGGCTGGCCGCTGCACTGGAGCGATAGCGCTGCGCTGTGCAGAGCCTTGCCGGGGCTGAATCCTTGCCGGGCCCGGGGCTTGCCGGGACCGAATCCTTGCCGGGTGCGGGGCTTGCCGGGATCGGGCCTTGCCGGGTGCGAGGCCTTGCCGGCAAGGGTCTTGCCGGGCCTCCGCAACCCTTTGGCCTTCTGTCTGATCGTTGATTTGAATGCCTCCTTGGCATCTTAGTCTCGTGATTACTCCTAGCTATTCCCCGGCGAGGCTTGCCGCGGTACGGCTACAACTGCCCGTGCACAAGTAAGGGGTACTAAAAGACCCATACTTTAGTACACCGACACATAGCGATAGAAACGAGACAACTAGCATGGCAATGATAGTAATGGTATCCAGGGAAATGGTCATCTTGCCTGAGATCCCGCTTGGAAGAAGATCGAGTCCATGAAGTAGACGAACCAACGTAGCCGAACGAATCCTCACACTCCGAATGCTTTCGGAACTCTATCGAGAAGAAGCAATCCGAAACAAAAGATCAACACACGATAAAGACCATGACATATGACATGTTGCACAAACAAGGATGATGCAAGTCCAGTCAAATATGCATGACATAGCAAAGCACAACAAACGAATACTACACATTAAGTAAAGCTCAATATGCAACGGGTTGCATATTGACGAAACTCCACATTTGAATTACTTAGTTCACTCTCGTTTATTTACACGGCAAGTTTAAATGTTGTTAACATGGCAAGAGGTGAAGCATAAGTAAACAAGACATCTAGGCATCTTAAATGAGGCTGGAAACAACATATAGTATTTCCGAAACGACCCCATATGGAAATTATGAATTTGGTCCAGATCTGAACTAACCATATTATATTTTTTTTAAATAGGGAAATAAAATGCACAATGCGATTCTACTCGTCATTCTAGTTGATTTACATATATAGAACATTTGCAACGGAGCTACGGCCTAAAAGATATGACACACACAAGATGAATATGTCATGAATGCAAAATGCATGCAACCAACAACCACAAACATGTCAAATCATGGATGCAACATGATATTATGAAACTACATGATAATCTAAGCAAGTTTCATGTGCAACATCTTCAAAACAGAGCTACGGTTCAACAATAACAAGCAACACAAGTTTTACTTAAAATCTGCCCAAACAGCAACATAGCATATTGCAACCCACAAATCAACAAGCTACAACCATCTAAAATGCACAACAAGGACATGGTGATGTAGTCTATATGATTCTCAACAATTCATCTCATTGCAGCAAATTGAATGGAAACATGGATCAATAGGAAATGAGCTCACAAGATGACTATAAAATATAAGAGATTAGGACTTTGGGAAAATAACAGTTTTTAGCATAGCAGTTTTTCATGAAGGCATATTGGCAACAATTAAACTATATGCTACAGGGCATATCATGGCATGAAATTCTACAGCATGGTAGAGGACATGATGCACTACGATTCATTGCATAGTGACAAAGTCTAATTATGCATAGTAAGGTGGCTAGCATCAACACAACCTGGCATTTTAAAGAAAACATATTCTCACACTTAGTGGAAATTAGACTAGACATGAGCAACAGTTTTTAATAGATTGGCATGTTGGACAACGGAAATACATATTATGAAAAACCTATACATGGAAACTAATGGCACAACATGATAGAGCATAACATGGTTAACAAAACATTCCATTGAGGCAACACCAAAAGAGTCCTAGAACACTAGCAAATCACATGGCAACATGACAACAAAATAACAATTCCAGACTTAGAATTATTTAGACCCCTCAAAACTACAATATTTTATAGCATGTTGGCAACAAGAAAATAACACCTAAACATGGATTCCTATAGCAACCAAAATTACCAGGGCCTAGCACACATGTCCAAGGGCATATCTCATGTTCAAAATTATTTCATACCATGCATGGATTAAATCAAACAAAATAAATAAATGGGCATCACGGCAAAATGACATACTCACAAATTTGCTCACATCACAAAACTAAATGCACAGATAAATTCTATGGATTTTTCTACCGCAAAAACATATATAATATGTGGGTTTTTCTATAAAACGAATGACAATACATTTATGCGAGATTAGGACATAAACCGTTTTAACAAGTTATGTATGCAAATTAAATGCAACCATCACATTAACCATTTTATCATGCATGACAAAGGGATGTAAAAAATCTACACATTTTACATATATGGTTATGATTAATTCCGATGCACGGTTAAATAATTATGCACAATGCAAATCATGACATTTATGCAAATTACAAGAAAATAGCATGTTAAACATTTTTATCATGGATGAAAGTTGGATACTATGAAACTATACGAAATTCTAATCATTTTACATATATAATTCATTTTAATCCGACGCACGGTTGGAGAGATTTTAAATGCATGATGTTTAGGGTGTTTTCTGCAAATCTGTAATTCTCGGGATAATAGATAAATTCGCAGGACAGGAAAAAATACACTAATGGGCCAAATTTGGTGGGCGTAGCATAGAATAATAGCTCTCGGGTGAAGGATAGCGGATTGGCGCTCACCTAGCCACATGGGCCGGTTGAAGGCTGGAGGAGCGGGGCCTCGGCTGGGCCTTGGGGGGGCACCGGCCCACGCGCGCTGGCGAGCGAGGCGCTGAGGCATTGTCTCCCTGCTCCCACACGACAGGAGGCAGGCAGGCGGCGGCTGCCTCGGAACTCCGGCGAGCTTCGGTGAAGGGAGTGACCGTCGAGCATCGGGAATGGGCGGATCCGGGGTGGAGGAGACCGTGGCCGGCCGGATCTAGCCCGAAGATGCCGGACGGAGCAGATTGGCGACGCCGCCAAGGCTCGCACCTGCAGGAAGACGAGGGCGAGGTGAGTGGGAGTGGGAGGAGAGAAGAGCAAGGCGAGGGCGCGAGGCATCGACCTGGGTCCGGCTGCGGCGGCTCTGGCCGGCGGGAGGCTCCGGCAGGGTCATCCGCGGGGAGGGGAGGCGGCGGTTGGCTGCGGCACACGGGAGCAGTTGCTCGGCCAGAGGCGGGCGGCGTGCGGTTGGCTTGTCTGGGCCCCGATGGGCTCGGGCGGGCTCCCCTCAGGCCGCGGCAGGCCGCGGCGGCTTGGGGCGGCCAGGGGGGCGCGTGGAAGACCCTGGTTGGCTGCAGACGGCGGCTGCGGCGGCGCTGGGTGGGTTTGGCGGCGACAAGTGGCAGCGGTGGGCAGGTTGCGCATGGAAAACGAGGTGGGAGGCTGGTGGAGGCCATTTTAGGCAGGGAAGCTAGTCCATTTGTAGCAGGGGGCTAGGGTTTGAGGGATTTTGTCCGATTTTGGACCGTAGGATCGCGATCCGATGGTCCCGATCGGAGGGGGGGCTAGGCTAGGCTAGTTGGGCTGTGTAGAGGGGTTGTGGGCTGAGAAGAGAGGGAGATTTGCGGCCTGTGACATGGTTTTTAAAATACTGAAAACAACCGACATTTGACCGATGACGGTGCCGCTACGGTCAGTAGTAGAGGTTTCAAACGACCTCCGAATGCGACGAAATTTGGCAGGCAGTCTACCTACAATAAAACAAGACCGCACGCCAACTTTCGACCCAAACCGAGAATATTTTATATGCACTTTAAAAACAATATTTTTACGATGCCGCGGGAGCGTGCTTGTGTGGTTGGTCTCAAAACGGTCATCGACGAGAACGGGAAGAACCGGCAACTATGACGAATGCAAGTTTTGAAAACTGACGGCAATGGAGTGCCGATGCAATGTGGATGATGCGAATGACGCGAGGATGAATGCGACGACCACATAAATCACACGGCGACAACAGAATGAAAGGGGAATCTTCTGGAGCGTCGGTCTCGGGATGTTACAAGTCTCCTCCACTAAAAAGAGATCTCGACCCAAGATCTTGGAACGAGAAGGGGAAGAGAAAGAGAAGAGGTAAAACTTAGTTGCTTTTTGACAAACGAGTGAAACCAATGAAACTTGAAGGTTGGAAAGATATGAAGAATGGCAAGAGGAACAAGGAAGAATTCAAAAGAAATTTGGGCAGCACTTCGGTAGAAAAGAGAGCGAAACTTGATAAGATGGAAAGAATTTGAAAAGAGGAGATGATGAGGACATCCCTACTAATGTTACACCCATATCCCCACTAGCTACACATATTGGACCAGTTACTAGAGCCCGCGCACGCCAACTAAATTATCAGGTACTTTCGTTTCTTGGAAATCCTTATAATGTTCAAGAACATATGGTGCTGCCTAAATTAGATACTTTTGTTTTACTTATGAATGAAGGACCTAGCATGGACAAGAAGGATGGCCATTGGAGCAGGATCAAGCATGGAGAACAAGGTGCGCGCGCGGGAAGGAACAATGGGCTTTCCAGTGGTGATTTTCGCACTTTGAAGCCACCCTAAGGAGTGCTTGGAGGCTTGAACGAAATATACATCATGCCACTTCATAAATTTCGTCCATAGGCTATTATAGGTGCTGTGTCACCTTATTTTTGGGCCAGGCCCATGTAATTTCGAAATACCATATTATAGGCTGTTTTTAGAGTCCGTATGTGTGGGGAAACTAAGTTAGGGCTGGATTCGGACCCCTCCTCCAATGGGCCACGAAATCCCCTTCTATTCCCCCATATATACTGCCCTTAGGACATCCTTTTTGACTTGGGTTTTGTTTAGATTGAAAGTTCGCCATGGCTGCAACTTCGCGTTCTTCGTTTGTGTTCTACGACTAGACAAAGGCGTCACATAACCCCACTTTCATCAATAAAGCTTTCCTCTTATATTCGCAATATCTAGATTGCAATCTTAGTTTCTTGCCTGTTCTTCGTTTGCGTGCAGGAAACAGACCCTTGTGGTCAGGTTGATCGTGCTCCGGCGTGGTCAATAACCTCTCGGAGTTGGTTTAGCGATTGCTAAGGTGCGGTGTCCTCGCACGTTCGTTGTCGGATCGTCAAAGTCGACTCTACCATAAACGATAGCCACATCTCATCGAAAGACAGGGACAACTTAGCCTCTATCAAGTGGTATCAGATTTCCAGGTTGTTCGGTGAGATTTTCTAGTTTTTTGTAGTTAGATCGCCTCTGTTCTTCATACCTATAGTCCACGAAAAGCCAGAAAAAAATTAGGGTTAGATCATCATATCCGAACCAATCTGAGCCTTTGCAATTTTCTGTTTGGTATTTGCTTTGTTGAATTCGCGGTTGCATCGTCGTGGCAAGTTCCTGGTCTTAGCGTCTAGTCCTTTAGAGTTTCGAGTTCTGTTCATAGTGTGTCACGCTGCCGCCACATCATCATCACCGCTGCCATATTCCACCACCACACCTGATACATCACCCGCTGCAATATACCACCACATATCCGAGTCCACCTCCATCACACATTCACCACCAGATTCATATCCGCCACCAATCCGAGTCCATTTATCACCACCATATATCTGCCATCAATCCGTATACATATATACCACGACATATCCACCACCAATCCGAGTCCATCCCATATTAGGTTTGATTTCGAGATCCCTTTGTTTTTAGTTTCGTGTTTCCTTGCCTGAGTAGGTTTCGAGAAAAAAAAGTCTGGCACAGTTTTCAGAGCACTTTTTAGGCCAAAATTTTGGCGGGTGATAATATTTTTTCCCTATCCTATTTTAGGCTTTTTGGAGCGTTTTGAGACACTCGCCATCATAGTGATTTTTGTCGCAACTTTTGGTCGTCGCAACCCCGAATCACTCCAGAAAAAAAAATTAGTCAATTTTTTTTCGTGCCTATCCTGTTTTTAGACCTTCGGAAGAGTTTTGAGACACTCGCCATTATAGTGATTTTCTGAGCAAAAAAAAGTGGCGCCGAAAAAAAAGACGAAAAAAAAAGTTCAGAGTGTGCTCTTCCCTTGATTACGTGTAGCGTCGTGATTTTGTTGTTGTTCTAGGCTCGCGTCTCTAGCACGGTCTAGCCTAGGGCCAGCACAGTACCGTCGTTGAGCGTTTATTCAACTTTGCATCTCTGAATTGATTATTGCTGACCCCTTTTGCTACCATATATAAGCCATCCCAGCTACACATACATCTACGTCGTGTGTTGACACCACCCGGCAATCGCTCTATCCAAGCTTTGAGAGTTTTTGACTACAACGGTTGCCGATCACCGCCTGCTACTGGGTAAGAACTGGTAAGAATTTGAGATTAGCTTGACGGATTTATGACACTCCACCACCACCACCACCACTTCCTAGTAGTCTGTAGGTTCATATTCTTGTGTGTTCCTATTGCGGCTAAGTTAGGTGCTTTGGAGAAGCTAGGTGCTTTGGAGAAGACATTCGACACCAAGTTGGACGCTAAGTTCAATGAGGTGCTTGCACGTCTACCACCACCAATTGTACCTGTCGTACCTAGGCAACAACAACACCAACAACACCCGAATTTCGCGGGACGAGCGCGATGTGTGACTATCGACCAAGGCCAATATTCTGGTCCCATTGATACTGCTGCTACTGCTCAAGCTTCTGTGGCTGCTACTGCTGCTGCTACTGTCATTGAGCAGAATGACTATTATGATGGTGATCATGACGATGAGGGAGAGGTTGCTCCAGATCAGCCCCAGGGGCAACCGCCACTACAAGCACTGGGTCATCCACATGCTTATATTCGCAATGGTAGGGCTCCACCACCACCTCAGGTACGGGATCATGATCATCTCCCTAAGATAAAATTGAATATTCCGACATTTGAGGGTAGATATGTTCCTGATATATATATCTTACTTGGGAGTTAGAAACAGAACAACATTTTACATGCTTACAATTTCCTGAGGATAGACATGTTGCTGCTGATGTTTGTGCTTTTACTAGTTTTGCTTGTGTTTGGTGGTCTGAACATTGTAGAATACATCATGATAATATCCCTACTACTTGGGCTGCTTTGAAAACTGCTATGTGTAATCGTTGGGTTCCACCATATTATCAACGTGAATTGCTTCAAAATTTGCAGCGTTTAAGACAAGGAAAAAATTCTATAGAGGAATATTATCAGGAATTACAAACTGGCATGATTAGATGTGGTATTGTAAGGAGAATGAAGCTATGCTTGCACGTTTTATGGGTGGATTAAATAGAGATATTCAGACTATATTAGAGTATAAGGAGTATAATACTATCACTCGTTTATTCCATCTTGCTTGCAAAGCTGAACGTGAAGTGCGGGATCGACAGGCATTGGCAAGAACTAATTTTTCTGCAGGTCGCACTTCATCATGGACGCCACGTACCCCATCTACTTCCACACGTCCTACCGCAACACCGCCTACTTCAGACAACAACTCCAACCGAGATACCAAGAAACATGCCCCGCCCCACCCTCCACGAGGAGCACACCTTCCGGGCCTACACAGAGCTCTTCTTCTTCCATTGCATCCACGGGGCAAACACATTAGGTTATATGTCATCGTTGCAAGGGTGGAGGTCACTATGCGACAGAATGCCCTTCCAAGCGTGTGATGATTGTTACTGAGGATGGTGGATATGACTCCGCTAGTGATTATGATGAGGAGACCCTGGCTCTTATTGCGAGTGAAGAACAAGGTGTAGAGGAGACTGAACAAGAGACACACTACATGGCTGCTGACTACGCTTACAGGTATAAAAGTTTAGTTGCTCAACGTGTTCTGAGTGTGGAGGTTACACAGGCTGAGCAAAATTAGAGGCACAACTTGTTCCATACAAAGGGAGTTGTGAAGGAGCGTTCTGTTCGCGTCATCATCAATGGAGGGAGTTGCAACAACTTGGCTAGCATGGAGATGGTGGAGAAGCTGTCTCTAACCACCAGACCACATCCTCATCCTTATTACATCCAATGGTTCAACAACAGTGGCAAGGTTAAGGTAACACGTACTGTTCGTTTGCACTTTAGCATTGCTACATATTCTAATTATGTTGATTGTCATGTGGTACCCATGCAAGCATGCTCTGTTTTACTTGGTAGACCATGGCAATTTGATAAAAAAATTGTACACCATGGTAGGACGAATCAGTATACTCTTGTTCATAAAGATAAAAATATAACTTTGCTTCCTATGTCTCCCGAACATATTATGAAAGATGACATTGCTAGAGCTAGTAAAGCAAAACGGAAGCAAAGTGAGAGTGAAAATCAGATTGTGGCAAAGGAATTTGAGCAACATAATAAGCCTAATAAACAATCATCTAGTGTTGCATATGAAATAAAACTGAAGAGTGGTTGTTTACTTGCCACTAAATCTTATATTACTGATTTGGATGTTACTACATCTGTTTGCTATGCTTTTGTATGCAAAGAGGTATTATTTTCATTCAAGGACATGCCTCCCTCTTTGTCTCCTCCTGTCGCTAACATTTTGCAGGTGTTCGCTGACGTCTTTCCACAAGACGTGCCACCGGGATTACCACCTATTCGAGGGATTGAGCATCAGATTGACTTAATTCCCGGTGCACCGCTGCCCAACCATGCACCATATTCCTAGGCTAGATGATATGGTTGATGAATTAAGTGGCTCTACAATTTTCTCCAAAGTTGATTTGCGTAGTGGATACCATCAAATTCGTATGAAATTGGGAGATGAATGGAAAACAACATTTAAAACTAAGTTTGGATTATATGAGTGGTTAGTCATGCCTTTTGGGTTAACTAATGCACCTAGCACTTTCATGAGATTAATGAACGAGGTTTTACGTGCTTTCATTGGACGATTTGTGGTAGTCTATTTTGATGATATACTGATTTATAGTAGATCTTTGGAGGAACATTTGGAACATTTGCGTGCTGTTTTTATTCCTCTACGTGATGCACATTTGTTTGGTAACCTTGGGAAGTGCACATTTTGCACCGACCGAGTATCTTTTCTTGGCTATGTTGTTACTCCACAGGGCATTCAAGTTGATAAAGCCAAGATTGAAGCTATTGAGAGTTGGCCGAAACCCAAAACGGTCACACAAGTGAGGAGTTTTCTTGGACTCGCTGGTTTCTATAGGTGTTTTGTGAGGGATTTCAGCACCATTGCTTACAAAGAAGGATGTGCCTTTTGTTTGGGGTACCGCACAGGAAGAAGCCTTCACGGTATTGAAAGATAATTTAACACATGCTCCATTACTCCAACTTCCTGATTTTAATAAGACTTTTGAGCTTGAATGTGATGCTAGTGGAATTGGATTAGGAGGTGTATTATTACAAGATGGTAAACCTGTTGCATACTTTTCTGAAAAATTGAGTGGGCCTAGTGTGAATTATTCTACTTATGATATGGAATTATATGTTCTTGTTCGGACTTTGGAAACATGGCAACATTATTTATGGCCCAAATAATTTGTTATACATTCTGATCATGAATCTTTGAAACATATTAAAAGTCAAGCAAAACTGAACCGTAGACATGCTAAATGGGTTGAATTCATTGACACTTTCCCTTATGTCATTAAACACAAGAAGGGTAAAGAAAATGTTATTGCTGATGCATTGTCTCGTCATTATACTATGGTTTCACAACTTGACTTTAAAATATTTGGTTTGGAGACCATCAAAGATCAATATGTGCATGATGCTGAATTTAAAGATGTGTTGGCTAATTGTGAAGAAGAGAGAACATGGAACAAGTTCGTCATTAATGATGGATTTGTGTTCCGTGCTAACAAGCTATGCATTCCAGCTAGCTTCGTTCGTCTTTTGTTGTTACAAGAGGCGCATGGAGGAGGATTAATGGGACACTTTGGCGTGAAGAAGACAGAGAACGTACTTGCTACACATTTCTTTTGGCTAAAGATGAGACGGGATGTTGAGCGTTTTGTTGCTTGCTGCACTACATGTCAAAAAGCTAAGTCATGACTCAATCCTCATGGTTTATATATGCCTTTGCCTGTACCTAGTGTTCCTTGGGAGGATATATCTATGGACTTTGTTTTAGGTTTACCTCAAACAAAGAAGGGGAGGGATAGCATATTTGTTGTCGTGGATACATTTTCAAAAATGGCACACTTTATACCATGTCATAAAAGTAATCATGTTGCTAATGTTGCTGATTTGTTCTTTCGTGAAATTATTTGCTTGCATGGTGTGCCAAATACAATTGTTTCAGATCGTGATGCTAAATTTCTTAGCCACTTTTGGAGATGTTTATGGGCTAAGTTGGGACTAAACTGCTTTTTAGTACTACATGTCACCCCCAAACTGGTGGACAAACTGAAGTAGTGAATAGATCATTGTCTACTATGCTTAGGGCTGTTTTGAAGAATAACCTGAAAATGTGGGAAGAATGCTTGCCTCATATTGAGTTTTCTTATAATCGTTCGCTGCATTCTACTACTAAGATGTGCCCTTTTGAGGTTGTGTATGGTTTCTTACCTCGTGCACCTATTGATTTGTTGCCTCTTCCATCTTTGGAGAAGGTTAATTTTGATGCTAAAGAACATGCTGAATTGATATTAAAGATGCATGAGTTAACTAAGGAGAACATTGAGTGTATGAATGCTAACTATAAACTTGCTGGAGATAAGGGTAGAAAACATGTTGTCTTTGCACCTGGAGATCTTGTTTGGTTACATTTGCGTAAGGATAGGTTTCCTGAATTGCGTAAGTCAAGGCTAATGCCACGTGCTGATTGTCCTTTTAAGGTGTTAGAGAAAATAAATGATAATGCATATAAACTTGAGGTACCTGCAGATTTTGGGGTTAGTCCCACTTTTAACATTGCAGATTTGAAGCCTTATTTGGGTGAGGATGATGAGCTTCCGTCAAGGACGACTTCAGTTCAAGAAGGGGAGGATGATGAGGACATCCTTACTAATGTTACACCCACATCCCCACCAGCTACACATATTGGACCAGTTACTAGAGCCCACGCACGCCAACTAAATTATCAAGTACTTTCGTTTCTTGGAAATCCTTATAATGTTCATGAACATATGATGCTGCCTAAATTAGATAATTTTGTTTTACTTATGAATGAAGGACCTAGCATGGACAAGAAGGATGGCCATTGGAGCAGGATCAAGCATGGAGAAGAAGGTGCGCTCGCGGGAAGGAACAATGGGCTTTCCAGTGGTGATTTTCGCACTTTGAAGCCACCCTAAGGAGTGCTTGGAGGCTTGGACAAAATATACATCATGCCACTTCATAAATTTCGTCGATAGGCTATTATAGGTGCTGCGTCACCTTATTTTTGGGCCAGGCCCATGTAATTTCAAAATACCATATTATAGGCTGTTTTTAGAGTCCGTATGTGTGGGGAAACTGAGTTAGGGCTGGATTCGGACCCCTCCTCCAAGGGGCCACAAAATCCCCCTCTATTCCCCCATATATATAGCCCTTAGGGCATCGTTTTAGACTTGGGTTTTGTTTAGATTGAAAGTTCGCCATAGCTGCAACTTCGCATTTTTCGTTTGTGTTCCACGACCAGACAAAGGCGTCACAGAACCCCACTTTCATCAATAAATCTTTCCTCTTATATTCGCAATATCCAGATTGCAATCTTAGTTTCTTGCTTGTTCTTCGTTTGCGTGCAGGAAACAGACCCTCGTGGTCAGGTTGATCCTGCTCCGGCGTGGTCAATAACCTCTCAGAGTTGGTTTAGCGATTGCTAAGGCACGTCGTCCTCGCACGTTCGTAGTCGGATCGTCAAAGTCGACTCTACCATAAACGATAGCCACATCTCATTGAAAGACAGGGACAACTTCGCCTTTATCAGGAGACCATGCTCTGGTTAAATGGATATGCAAGGAAAGATCATGATCTTGACCAAACGAGATGATGGTCGAAGAGAGCAACATCACAATGCCTCCGGAACAAAAGAATAGAAGCTAGATCGATGGAAGGAAAATAACGGAGAAGAAAATGACAACTTATACCACAATTGAGTTTGAAAAGCATCTTTACAAGAAGAAATTGAACGGAGTTGTTGTAACATCAACAACGAAAAGAATATGCTTGTTGTGGGCTTAGGGGCAATCTCTCAAATTTATGAGGTGACAATCGATCACTAACGGAAACCATTGATTGCTTGGGAGCAACAAGATTTGCAAAACTTCTTTCACCAAGAGGATACATTGAGAACTTGGATCATGATAAACACCATAATAGCAACAATCCTTAGGAAAAGCTTTAGGTGAAATCCGATCCAAGAGAGCTCCAATGAAGAAATGATGGGTTGAAAAGATCTCATGAGAGAAGAAATTGGTGGGCTTAAATATCTCATTCTTGAAACTAATTCTCTTCGAGACTCCTTACGAATCAAGAATGCTATAACACCACCTCAAAAGATAAGGGAGAATGAATTGCACTTTGAAATGTAAGAGAACCAATACTTGAGGTACTACCACAAGAATCTTGAAGAATAGTTCGAGAAAGAATTACATCCTTAACGAACCGCATGAAGAGCCTCCGTATACAAAAGAATGATAAAAGAAATGAAGGTTGAAAAGAATAAGATTATGACCTTGCAAAGATTTAGGCGATGCTTCGCGACGAGATACTTGAGAAAACTTGGAACTCCAGGAATCAAAAGATAAACAACTTAGAATTGAGAATTTGATAAGATGAACAACTCCGGAAGAAGGATTGAAATCATCTCAAGGAAACAAGGATAAGAATTTTGTCTGCTTATTCTTCATCAAGTTAAATTGATGACAAGCAATAGATTTGGCACACTACTTATTCTTCTTGAAAAGGATTGAAGAGAGATATTGCACACTTGAAGAAGTCTTCAACGAAACACCGGTAAATTTTTTTTGAACGAATGAGGATACCATGAATGAATGGAGATACATGATAACAAAGAGATAATGATCCGCCTAATAGAAAACTTGAACGAAGCACCGGAATAATTGATATACGAACAAGGGGACAACAATTGAGAAGAATAGTAGAACGAGAGCTGAAAGCTGAGGGCAAAGAAATATTCTGAAATGATGGCCTTCGGAGGATCGAGAAATGAACACAACATTGAAAATGCTCCATATAGATATGGAAGGAATTTCTCATGGTCGAAAACAATTTAAGATGATAGCACAAAGCTTCAACCATGAATCTTCAAGAGGATGAGCAAAGATTTAGGAGAGACTCTCCTTCGGTCTTCAACGATGAGAATGATGACGAGAAACACCACCAAGGATAATTAGGACACTCCGGAATAAGGAATAAAGAAAGGTTGAGCTAACGATGAAAATAATTCACAACGATCTTGGAGAAGGAATCTGACTGATGGAATTAATTCTTACGTCACATGTGAAAAGAACTTGAGATCTCCGGAAAAGATTAGAAGAGTCAGGTAAGATCCTGGGGAAAACCTGTGGGTTATGGGCCCACTCAAAAGAAACCACCATTTAGACAATTGCTTAGAAAGAGAGATTGCACCGGTACAAATTAGAAACTTGATGAGGTGAGAACCACGAAATAATTTGAAAGGATTGAATGAAAACACGAGCTTCTGAGATATCTTCAACACTCCGGATAGAATAGAGAGATGAATAAGCAAGAGAGGCTTGGATAAGAATTCCAACATGGGAGAGCAATTAGAGAATGAAAAGGATATGATGAGCACCGAACGCTTGAATTGAATCCACCGGGGAAGAAAACAAGAACTAATAATGATGAACTTTGAATCACTTGAGCATCTCCACAATGAATCACCGGATACTATATGGAAGAAAAGACAGCGGAAGACTCACATGAATAGAAAGGCATTTGGATGAGAATTTAATCATTGAAGAAAAAGGGCGGGAGGGTGGGAAAAAACAAAGAAAACTTAGGATGGCTGAAACGAACTCCGGAAAGAAATATGAGGATTGATCTTGCAAATATTGGGGAGGAATGAATTATCTTGATGAGAAACACACCGGTTTGGAAAGATATGAAATCACCACTTGACATCGAAGCAACTCGAATTACCATACTCCAACAAAACAAAAGATGGGGCTTGAGGATTAAGCCAGAAACAAATACATAACCCATTTGCATTTGCTGGACGGATAATCCTAGGTAACTACTTGAATTCCCACCTGAGAACTTCTGAAATCTTTCTGGTTATGCAATCCGGTCCAACGGATACATGGATCAATTACTAAATAAAACACTCAACTCCTAGCAATAATACTACCCACCAGTGTATCACATCCGTCAAGACATAACCAGAGAAACCTCGGAAATTCATCTACCTTAGACCCTCGTAATCACAACGATACTAAACATGGCAGTACATGTGATCCCGCTCCCCAGTACTGGGTGCCACCACACTCTTCGCACCACGAATAGTATTGAAGCAATTTCGAACATCCGCGTCTTAAGATACTAAGGAAACTGAATGATAACGATGTGTCATGAATCCCTTGGAGCTCTACTCTCGGAAATAGGAGGCACCAAGTATAGAATTCCGTCACATCGGTATCATAGAGGCTCCAAAATACCCGCGTGATCCTAAACAAATTTGAGCGAGAAGAGGGTAGAATTAAAATTCCTAAGTCGTAATTCCTCACCAGAGCATCTAAGAGGAGTAAAAAGAATCCTAGTCTCCGATATATAACTAGACTCAAAATAGTTTTTCACTAGACTCGACTCGGCCAAGTTTGATCAATCAAGGGGGCTCCTAGGTCGGTACAGGCTTTGATACCAACTTGTAACACCCAAGATGTGATCCTGTCCTTATTTTTGCTCGAGGGCCTTGAAAGGGATAGAAGCGCATCTCGTCGTTTCGCAAGAATGGATATCATTACAAGTATATGTAAAGAGGAGATGAGTATATGGAATTGGCTTACACTCGCCACAAGCTAAATCAAGATCACATCAATACATCAACATATTCAATCATCATACATAAGAGTAGGGTCTGACTACGGACGAAATCAAACGATAAAATGACATCCATCCTTGCTATCCCAGGCTGCCGGCCTGGAACCCATCCTAGATCGATGAAGAGGAAGAACTCCAAATCAAACAAGCATCGCTCTCACGTCAAATCATCGCATTACCTGTACCTGCAACTGTTATTGTAGTAATCTGTGAGCCAGAAGGACTTAGCAATCCCATTTCCAAGGGTATCAAAACAAGCAAAGCTTAATGGGTGAGGTATGGTTAAGTGGTGAGGCTATAGCAAGCACTAAGCATTATTTGAGTGGCTAACTTACATGTACAAGAACAAGGGGGGTGATCGCTGTATAACGAACGTGAACTAGTAATGATCACTAAGTGATCCTGAACACCTACTTACGAGTCAAACATAACCCCACCATGTTCTCTCTCGGATTAGAAATCCACGATAAGAGACAGTCACGGTTACGCACACAGTTGGTGTATTTTATTTGAGTTTACTTTAAGTTTTCTATGACCGGATGTTAAACAAATTTCCAAGTTGTCACAGAACCGCGGGCACGGCTCTCAAGAAAGATTTAACCCTGCAGGGGTGCTCCAACTCATCCCTCACAAACTAACCACAAGCTGCGTTGGAACTTCACAACCGCGTGATAACCCGTAGTATTCGCGGAATACCGATGGAAAATCTCAACCTCGAGATAGGCCGAAGTGTCCTCAAAATCCCGTGCACAAGACGTTCGAGAAAGGTAAAACAAATCCAGCAAGGCCGCCCGGCGTACCGACAATCCCGATAGGAGCCGCGTATCTCGTTCTCAGGGCACGACCGGATGAGCAAGACGTCGGGTTGGCTGAGACCCCGGGTGACCAGGGGGCGCCGGACATCGCTCGGTTTGGACCAACACTCATGAGGAGCACTGGCACGGGTTGTTGATTAAATTATCCGTGGGTACCGGCGGGTCCCTATGCATTTTATTAGTTATTAGGCAAATGTAGTACCAATGTTGGGCCTTGCCAGACGAGTTTTATCCCAAAACGAAAATCAAGGGGATCCCCATAACAACCCAAGCATGTTAGGAGCACTCAATATGGAACATAACACCGGTACACAAGTAACTAGGACGGCAAAAGTGGAACAAAACACCGAGCAAAAGGCCAAGCCATCAACCTTTTACCAAGTATATATGTGCATTAAATTAAATATCAATAATATTGTGATATCTCAAAAATATCCATGTTGGTACATGGAAACAACTTGCACCTGCAACTAGCAACGCTATAAGAAGGGCTGAGCAAGCGGTAACATAGCCAAACAATGATTTGCTGGGATGTGGAGGGTTAGAGGCTTATCATGTCATTTTGGGAGGCTTGACAAACAAGTGGCAGGAAGCGAGACATAGTGATATAAACGAGACAACTAGCATGGCAATGATAGTAATGGTATCCAGGGAAATGGTCATCTTGCCTGAGATCCCGCTTGGAAGAAGATCGAGTCCATGAAGTAGACGAACCAACGTAGCCGAACGAATCCTCACACTCCGAACGGTTTCGGAACTCTATCGAGAAGAAGCAATCCGGAACAAACAATCAACACACGATAAACACCACAACATATAACATGATACACAAACAAGGATGATGCATGTTCAGTCAAATATGCAGGACATAGCAAAGCACAACAACCAAATACTACACATTAAGTGGAGCTCAATATGCACCGGGCTGCATATTGACGAAACTCCACATTTGAATTACTTATTTCACTCTCGTTTATTTACACGACGAGTTGAAATGTTGTTAACATGGCAAGAGTTGAAGCATAAGTGAACTAGACATCTAGGCATCTTAAATGAGGCCGGAAACAACATATAGTATTTCCGAAACGACCCCATATGCAAATTATGAATTTGGTCCAGATCTGAACTAACCATATTTTATATTTATTAAACAGGGAAATAAAATGCACAATGCGATTCTACTCGTCATTCTAGTTGATTTACATATATAGAACATTTGCAACGGAGCTACGGCCTAAAAGATATGACACACACAAGATGAATATGTCATGAATGCAAAATGCATGCAACCAACAACCACAAACATGTCAAATCATGGATGCAACAAGATATTATGAAGCTACATGATATTCTAAGCAAGTTTCATGTGCAACACGTTCAAAACGGAGCTACGGTTCAACAATAATAAGCAACACAAGTTTTATTTAAAATCTGCCCAAACAGCAACATAGCATATTGCAAACCACAAATCAACAAGCTACAGCCATCTAAAATGCACAACAAGACAATGGTGATGTAGTCTATATGATGCTCAACAATTCATCTCATTGCAGCAAATTGAACGGAAACATGGATCAATAGGAAATGAATTCACAAGATGACTATAAAATATAGCAGATTAGGACTTAGGGAAAATAAAAGTTTTTAGCAAAGCAGTTTTTCCTGAAGGCATATTGGCAACAATAAAGCTATATGCTACATGGCATGTCATGGCATGAAAATCTACAGCATGGTAGAGGACATGATGCACTATGATTCATTCCATAGTGGCAAAGTCTAATTATGCATAGTAACAAGGCTAGCATCAACACAACATGGCATTTTGAAGAAAACAGATTCTCAGACTTAGTGAAAATTAGGCTAGACATGAGCAGCAGTTTTTAACAGAATGGCATGTTGGACAACGGAAATACATATTATGAAATACCTATACATGGAAACTAATGGCACAACATGATAGAGCATAACATGGTTAACAAAACATTCCATTGAGGCAACACCAAAAGAGTCCTAGAACAATAGCAAATCACATGGCAACATGACAACAAAATAACAGTTTCAGACTTGGAATTATTTAGACCCCTCAAAACTACAATATTTTATAGCATGTTGGCAACAAGAAAATAACACCTAAACATGGATTCCTATAGCAACCAAAATTACCAGGGCCTAGCACACATGTCCAAGGGCATATCTCATGTTCAAAATTATTTCATATCATGCATGGATTAAATCACACAAAATAAATAAAAGTACATCACGGCAAAATGACATGCTCACAAATTTGCTCACATGACAAAACTAAATGCACAGATAAATTCTATGGATTTTTCTACCCCAAAAACATATATAAATTGTGGGTTTTTACTATAAAAAATGACACAACATTTATGCGATTAGGACATAAACCATTTTAGCAAGTTATGTATGCAAATTAAATGCAACCATCACATTAAACATTTTATCATGCATGACAAAGGGATGTAAAATAATCTACACATTTTACATATATGGTTATGATTAATTCCGGTGCACGGTTAAATAGTTATGCGCAATGCAAATCATGACATTTATGCAAATTACAAGAAAACATCATGTTAAACATTTTTATCATGGATGAAAGTTCGATATTGTGAAACTATACGAAATTCTAATCATTTTACATATATAATTCATTTTAATCCGACGCATGGTTGGAGAGATATTAAATGCATGATTTTTAGGAGGTTTCCTGCAAATATGTAATTCTCGGGATAATAGATAAATTCGCAGGATAGGGAAAAAAACACTAATGGGCCGAATTTGGTGGGCGCATCATAGCATAATAGCTCTCGGGCGAAGGATAGCGGATTAGCGCTCACCTAGTCACATGGGCCGGTTGAAGGCTGGGCCTGGGGGGGCACCGACCCACACGCGATGGCGAGCGAGGCGCCGACGCGTTGTCTCCCTACTCCCGCCTCGGAACATTGGCGAGCTCCGGTGAAGGGAGCGGCCGGCGAGCATCGGGAATGGGCGGATCCGGGGCGGAGGAGTCCGGGGCCGGCCGGATCTAGCCCGAAGATGCCGGACGGAGAAGATCGGCGGCGACGCCATGGCTCGCACCTGCGGGAAGACGAGGGCAAGGTGAGATGGAGTGGGAGGAGAGAAGAGCAAGGCGAGAACGCGGGGCATCGACCTGGGTCCGGCTGCGGCGGCTCCGGCCGGCGGGAGGCTCCGGCAGGGTCATCCGCGGGGAGGCGAGGCGGCGGTTGGCTATAGCGCACTGGAGGAGCTGCTCGGCCAGAGGCGGGCGGCACGTGGTTGGCTTGTCCGGGCCCCGATGTGCTCGGGCGGGCTCCCCTCGGGACCGGGCGGGCCGCGGCGGCTTGGGGCGTCCAGGGGGGCGCTTGGCAGCCCTTGGTTGGCTGCGGACGGGGGCTGCGGCGGCGTTGTGTGGGTTTCGCGGCGACAAGTGGCGGTGGTGGGTAGGTTGCACGTGGAAAACGAGGAGGGAGGCTGATGGAGGCCATTTTAGGCAGGGAAGCTTGTCCATTTATAGCAGGGGGCTAGGGTTTGAGGGATTTTGTCCGATTTCGGACCGTAGGATCGTGATCCGACGGTCCCGATCGTAGGGGGGCTAGGCTAGGCTAGTTGGGCTGTGTAGAGGGGTTGTGGGCTGAGAAGAGAGGGAGATTTGCGGCCCGTGACATGGTTTTTAAAATACAGAGAACAACCGTCATTTGACCGATGACGGCGCCGCTACAGTCGGCAGTTGAGGTTTCAAACGACCTCCGAATGCGACGAAATTTGTCAGGCGGTCTACCTACAATAAAACAAGACCGCACGCCAACTTTCGACCCAAACCGAGAATATTTTATATGCACTTTAAAAACAATATTTTTACGATCCCGCGGGAGCGTGCGTTTTTGGTTGGTCTCAAAATGGTCGTCGACGAGAACGGGAAGAATCGGCAACTACGACGGATGCAAGTTTTGAAAACTGACGGCAATGGAGTGCCGATGCAATGTGTATGATGCGAATGATGCAAGGATGAATGCGACGACCACATAAATCACACGGCGACAACAAAATAAAAGGGGAATCTTCTGGAGCGTCGTTCTCGGGCTGTTACGTGGACCCCCAGTTCCTCCCCCTTGCTCACCATCGATGCCTATGGCCGAGGCCTTGTCATCGGTCCCCGCTCGAATTTCCGCCCTATGGCTCTCCCTTGCCCTATGGGCCTCACCGGAGCACCCCTGCATCCCCACGGTCCGCTCCTCCACTTCCTGCACTTCTCCCCATGGCCGAGGCGCCGTACCTGTTGTCACCTTCGTCACCCTCTGCCGCGGCCGACGACACGCCTGCCCTCGACCTACCCTTGGTCCAAGGACCACCCAGGCGGGTGCGTCATGCCTCCCCGAGCAAGCCGATGGCCGAAGCACCGTCCGAGGTGGCCGGAGCCACCGGGGTGGGCGCCAACGCCGCTTGGTTCCGCCTCCTCTATCCCTCCCTGCGCGAGCGGGATGTAGAGGACAAACCCGACAGGCAGGCCCTTCCTGTCGGCGACCCGCCACCCCCCCCCCCCCCGGGTTAAGTGGAAGCGGGTTTTCCCCGTGGCCGCCTTCCCACGTGGGAGACGCATTCCTTGGAATGCGCTTTCGACATGGCCTTGCGCGCGCGCGGCTGAGCTATCGGGCCGGCCCTGTGCGCACTTTAGCCCAATAGTTAGCTTTTTCCATTTTCCATTTTTACAGAAATTTGTAAAATCTCTAGGAAAATCATTTCAAGTCAAAATTTGGTGATTCAAATTCCTAGATGTTTCTAAAATTATGCTCTATCCAAAACTATATCCTACACATTTTTCCTAAAAACCATTTTGTGTTGTTCAAATTTAAACTCAAATTTGAACTATGAATTCCCACTTTGCAAAATTCCTAGAGGATCCATATCAACTCCAAATGCAGTGATTCAAATTTCCAGAGACTCCAAAAATCATGCTAGCAATGGATAACATTTTTCCTATAATATACTCTGGTTGGATGTAATAAATGTCCCTTCCTCCAATTATTTTACCTTGGGAAAATCATACAAAATGAATCCCAAGTCCAAATCCAGTGAGACCACTTTCTAAATTCTTCTAAAATCATGCCCTAATTGATGAGTGCATCCACCCATGTTTATAAAAATGTTTTCTATAAACTTCTTATAGGATCACCAATTCCTCCATTTCCACCATTTTAAAAACCCGATTGATCCAACTCTAGTAGAGCCATTTTAGGTATTTTTCTTATGACCAGAGATGTCCAAGAAAAATAAAACTATTTATAGAGCACTTTTATTTTCTGCTTGTTGTGTTGCTTATTGTGGTTGTTTTCGACGGTAGTTGACGAAGTAGACAAAGTGCTCGGAGTTGGACGAGAAGCGTGTGAAGACCTCGAAGACTTTGCTGAGCCAGGCAAGCAGCCCCTTGACCACGTCTTAGAAATCCTTTTTATGCATGTCATATAGCACCTTATGTTTCGATGTGTTGATCATGATGAATGTGGTGACCACCTTTATGGGTTGCCCCGTTACCTTCCTCGTTGATACTAGCATGACATGACCCTACCTTATGCTTAGAGTTGTGTGGGTGGGAAGTAGATATGTTGCTAAGTAGTTGCTACGCAAAGTGGGATGAGAATGTGCATGGTGACGGAAACAAAGTGTTTTCAAAGAGTTTCTGAAAACCCTGTCGGGTGCCACTAATGCCCGAGGGAGATGGCGTTGAGCTAGGTAACCACTTGATAAATAAGTGGTGTACCGAGGCAAGTGAGTATGTGTGTTTTTGAAAACGGATTAAATTTAAGATTTGTCGACCGTTCCCAACCTTACGTGTAAAACCACGATACCCCTTATGGGATGGGGCTTTGTTGATTACTTTGGTCTGTTCTAGCAGAGAGCCCGCATTACTAGTGGTGGGAGTGACGTGGTCACTCTCGAGACGGGGTCGTGCCGGAAAGGACGATCATGGGTTGTTTATACAGACACCGGGCACACCATTGCGTGCCCTCGTGGATTATACTTGTGATGTACATCATGAGGGATGGCACCAACGAGTGGACTCTTTGTTAGTATCGTCGCAGGAAAGACATCGTTCGGGTGCTTACCTCGGGTATGTAATATACCGCGAGTCATGGATGACACGGAAGTTCCCCGAGTCTTGTGGGTAAAGTGTGCAACCTCTGCAGAGTGTAAAACTATTCGAATAGCCGTGTCCACGGTTAAGGACAGTTGGGTGGTGTTGCTTAAACTACGTCCAGATGTTTTCACAAAGCATGGTGTGTGTGTGAGTGGGAAAGATGATACTTGAGCTAAGTCGGATGACTTGGCATGATGACTGAACATGAGGTGTTCAATCCCTGCTTATGACGATATCTGTAACTTGTTCATATGAATATCTGCAACCTGTTGATGCATGCTTTTACAAGTTGATTGAACATGTCATTGCACTCAAACTAGCTTTCCGCAAAATTACCTATTAGTGCTATATCATGCTCTGTTGAACCTTGTTCCAAACATGGGTTGCTTGTGAGTACATTCAGAGTACTCATTGGCTTGCCGCTGGTTATTTTATTGGCCAGGCATGAAAGAACAGGATATAATGAAGAGTACCTTGGTGACAAACATGCGAGCTAGGATGCTTCCCAGTCAGAATGCGTGTAGGGTTAAGGCAAATGGCATGAGTCCACACTATCGTTGAAGATTTCCGCTGCAAACATATGAAGACTTGACCATAAAGGCCATATTCGAGTAAAACGGTACGTAATGGATGTAAGACACTTGTTATTCAGTTTCTGTGTGTTCAGTGAGCATTGATCTTTGGGATCACTATGCACGTACAATCGGTGATGACGACTTATGAGTGGGGGTCCCCACACTTTGTGTGGAATATGTGGCAACATTGGTCCTCATCTTGTTGTTGTTGAAGCGTCAAAACCATGGAAACAACGAGAGCGGGGCTCGGATCATTGTCACAAAAGATTTGCGAATCTTCATCTTCATTGACTTGACGATGCATGGCCACATGCGCCAATGCTTCCATCTCGCCGCCAGTCATAGAGTCATAGGTGCCATCGTCTTGAAGAATCATGGTGCGTCTTGTTGGGCACTCATATGTCTTGTGGCCTCGGCGTTGGCACGTGAAACACTTGATGGAGCTTGATTTAGTGGTCGCATCCGGTGTCGGTGTAGAGGATGAAGCTCTCGGCTTGTAGTTGCTTGTAGGAGGGCGGCTGGACGAAGTCGTATTTTCCTTGGAACTTGACTTGTCACCGGTAGTAGTTGGAGGTTTCGTAGTTGAAGGCATCGTGGCCGGAGAAGCTTGAGCACTTGAACCGTAGGTCTTGGAAGAGAACTTCGAGTACTTGTAGTCTTCTTGCACTTGACGTTTCGCCTTGGTCGCTTGATGCACTAGCTTGAGTAAGTTGGAGTATGGTTGGAAGTCCGTGATTTTCTTGACATGGTACTTGAGGCCATTCAAGAAGCGCGCCATTGTTTGCTCCTCATCTTCCTTGACATTGGCTCGGATCATTGCAATTTCCATCTCTTGATACTACTCTTCTACCGACTTGGTGCCTTGCTTGGGTAGTTGTAGCTTCTTGAAGAGATCACGGTTGTAGTGGGTTGGCACGAAACAAACTCTCATGAGGTCCTTCATTTTGTGCCCAAGTGGTGATAGGAGGTTCACCCCTTTCTCTTCTTCGCTCAATCACTTGTTCCCACCAAATGAGAACGTGGTCTTGGAACTCAAGGGAAGCCATGGCGATCTTCTTCTCTTCCTCAATGTTGTGCAAACGGAATATCTTGTCAACCCTGAGCGCCCATGAGAGGTAGTCTTCGGGATCATTGCTTCCGGAGAACTTAGGCATGGTGAACTTGAGCTTGCCAAAGCGATGTCCTTCATGGAGATTGTTTTGGCGTTGTTCTTGTCTTGGAGGTGGCACCTCATTGTTGTTGTCGAGTTGACGTTATTGTTGCCTTGGAGGTGGCACCTCATTGTTGTTGTCGAGTTGACATTGTTGTTGCCTTGGGGCTTCGTCATCATTGGGCTCGACGTGTTGTGCTTGAGGCCATTGGCGAGGTCCTCGCACTCGGTTTCTTCTTTCTTGTTGCTCCTCTTGGCGAGCGGCTTCTTCTTGGCGTTCATGCCGGAGGGCTTCTTGTTCTTCGCGCGCTTGGCTGTTGCGTTCCTCCAAGGCACGTGTAGCTTCATGTAGAGCGCGTTGTGCTTCCAATACTTTTTCATGTCGACGACGTTGTTCTTCTTCTTGGCATTGTCGTTCTAGATCTTGCTCTTGATGAAGACGTCGTTCGCGCTCGCGTAGGTGGTCTGGCAATCCATTGTCATGGAATGGATTCTCTGTAGCTTGACGCTGACGACCTTGTGGCGAACTTGGACCGGAGCGGTCGTCTCTATGATGAGAACGTGCTCGGGGAGAACTTGCGCCGGAAGAGTACTCCGATGAGTGGCGACTTGAGTGGTGCCGCCTTGACGAAGTAGACGTTGAAGTAGCGCAGTTGACCATCAAGGAACGGAACTCCTCCATTTGGCTTGAGAGCTTGGTGTCGAGGTAGTCCCGCATGCGCACCTCGGATTCGCGCAAGTTAGTGGCGAGTTGCTTGATGCGGTCGCCCAAAATATCTTATGCTTAGGTCATTGCCTTGTGTGCACCGAAGAAGTGCAACTTGGTGAAGTAGTCGTTCTTGTCATCTTCATGCTCCTCGAATGTTGGGTTCGACATGGTGGTCCTATCCATAACACTCAAGTAGAATATAAATGGGAGAATGAGAAGACAAAACCAAGTACCGTTCCAAAAGTTGAAAACGAATCAAGCACTCAATGTTCAAAATGGAAATAGTAGAATTGGTACCAAAGATCGTCCTTCTCACACCTACACAAATAAGGCTTATGGAGTAGCTTGGTTAGGATAGTGGCACAAATTTCAAGCAATCCGAAAGATAGATTCAATAATGTTGAAAGAGATTCGTAAATTCGCAAGTAAGAAATGTAGATCAATAGCAATGAGTATACACGGAAACACACACATAGATAGATAAGTGGGGTCGTGCAACCAAGGATAAGCCAAAATGTGGAATCCACGGAAAATGCTCATGTTGCACAACACTAGAGAGACGCTAGCACGATTGCTCAAATGGTCGTGATACGAACTTGTGCACAACCTATAAGAAACAAAACGTGTCGTCTTCTATTCCCGACTTGCTATGTATTTTTTAGGCACGTGTCACTCGCTCAAGTGATCGAAGATGATCAAGTATGATATGCAAAATTGGCGATGCTATTGCTCTTTTGCTCTTTCTTAAAAGCTTTGCTTCTCCTTTTTAGCGATGATCACAAAAGATGATACTATGATATATGCACGCAATTTGAACTATGCGGAATGTATCACTAAAGTGCACAAGTAGCGTAGCCCGACAATACTCAATGGCTAGTCTCGATAGGCAAGTAGCGCAAATAGGCTCGAGGTAACAATGCAATGTCAAGGGTATATGTCAATAGTGTCGCCGTGGTTACCGTCCTTGCTTACGGTGTAGTGTCAATGTAGAGGTGGTTGGCGATGATCCGGGCGATGATGAGTGGCGATGTCGATGAAGAACCACTCCTAATTAGCCAAAACACCTTAGGAAGTGGCGATGCTCGTGACTCAAAATCTCAAATGCAAATGGGTTGCGGAAGAAATTACGGAGGGTTGCGGAAGAAATGGTGGAAAACCGAGAAAATCTGTCAAAAATGAGGCAAAGCTGCCCTACTGGCTCCCAGAGGCTGGATGTCCGGGCCAAATGGGCCGAATGTCCGGGGGGTTGGATGTCCGGTGGCTAGGGGCCAGACATCCGTGATGCCCGATCCAGATTGGATTTCAGAAAATCCTATGAACTAGCACTACTGTAGGATGGTCCAAAGATGACACATCAATCGGAGACCCTTCGACCAAACTGTATGCGATCCATCAATCACAAACGGTGTAGTTCAAGCTCCGCCGCTAATGACGAAAACCGTGTGCGATGGAGGAACCATCAAATACGATGCAAAAAATAGTTGCGTGTGTGATGCGTCGCATGCAGTTTGTTCTTATGAACTGTTTGCGATTATGGAATATAACAGAAACGGTTAACAAACTACATACGTCTGCGTAGTGCAGCATACAGTTCAGTCGGACAAACTGTTTGCACAGATCCAGCAGAACACAAATGAGTTAGCCTAAGAAGGCGTGTGTGATACTCGGCAAACAGTCCATTTGTCAGAATTGTGTGGGAAGACCAATAATAACCCAAATGATTCATCCTGACAACCGTGTGTGTTGTGGGTACCCGGCAAACTGTTCATTCATCAGAATTGTGTGGGAAGACCAATAATAACCCAAATGATTCATCCTGACAACCGTGTGTGTTGTGGGCAGATGGTTGCTGCTAATAATTGTATGAGATGTGATTTGCTCTGTTTATACAACATCTATATGCTCTGTCTACAGAACACCAACATTATTGTTGCATAACCAACTTGAACATCCAGTTACATAAGTGACTACACAACACATGTACATTCCTCAATATAAATTTACAAGAAGTAGACGATCACCAAATCATATTGTTCTTCTGACGACGGTTGTCGACACTGCTCTGCTTGTGGCTATCCCTCGTTGTGTGTAGGACGGAGGCACTTCCTCATGTCAATGATCCTCCTATACATCTCGTAGCTTGTGTATGCGTCCTTGGCCGCATACTTGATGTGTTCTTCATCCAGTTCGTTCACCCAGGCCTTGTGCCATGTAGACTATTCCTTGTGGCACTCAGCCTTCATGTCTTTGTAGTAGGGGTCGATGATGGTCGCGGCGAGGTCAACCAGGGAGTCCTTCTGCTTCTTCTTCTCACCGCCCCAGACCCTGTACTGACCTTGGATGTTGACAAGCTTCTGGCAGGACAAGCCCGAAGTCTTGAGCACCTTTAGATCGTTGGTGGTGTCCACTGTTGCGAACCTGTGGTCGGGGCTGTTGAAAAACCTGGCGAAACGCTCGCAAGGCCTTGTGGCCCGGCAGTAGTGGTAGACGAGCACGTGATGGTGCCCGCACAACCGGGCGACAACAACCTTCTGATCATGCCCGGCACGACCACCAGTGTACTCGAAGTCGAAGCCGACCACTTTGTACTTGTCATCCTCAGCAAGCAGCTACTCCAACGTGTTGATGGAGCTCACCACAACGATCGAGTCATTGGTGTACACCACCAAGAGGTCCGTCTTCCTGATGTGGGTATCCACTTTGACAATTTTGGCGAACTGCCGCTCAGCGCCGACAGCCGCCATTGGATCCGCACGGGATGGTTGAAGCGATGAAGACATCGTGGGTGTGCTTCTTGTGTTGTGTGGCGCAATCGGAAGGTGGAAGAGACAAAGGTAAATGGCCGTGGGAATAAATTGCGCCGGACGGCCTGGAATTTCGGCACGCCGGCATGGCAGTTTTTGTAGCGCTTAACTGCATGGTGGCGTTGGGAGCGACGCAACCGCATGCATATGGCGCCCCGAACGTACGTGATCGTTTGCGCGTGGAAGCCGGCAGAGCGGGCGCGCACGGACGTGAGCACAGCGCACCACGGCCGCATCAACCGCCTGATGCGTAGATTAATTCGCGGCGGTGCGTACATAACGACTGTTTGCTTTCTAATAAAACGTTTTGTCACCGCGTGATGCAAAGGTTTTTTTATTATTAACCATTTGTGTACTTGTGATTTCTCCCACCTCCATCCCGTCTTGTCACCGCGTTGCCACCCGAGGATTCCAGTGCATGCTTCGGGAGCGCGCAGGTTCCCGCGCAAGCTTCCCGCCCGGCTCGCCGAAATCCCCCAAACACCCAATGCTTCGGGAGCGCGCAACATTTCTTTTGGTCTTCCCGTTCCCGCGCAATGATACTTGTGATCTGTGTTGGGTTTTCCTTGAAGAGGAACAAGTAATTGCAGCACATAGCGGATAAGTATTTCCCTCAGTTATGAAACACGGGTTTATCGAACCAATAGGAATATCAATCCTCAACCGTCTTCAGCGGCTGCACAATAATGAACAAACAACTTGCACCAAACGCGGGCAAGAGGGTTGTCAATCCCCTTGATCTCGTTATTTGCAAGCAAATGAATTGTGTAGACAATTGTTGATAAATATAAATTGCAAAATAAATGAAAAGTATATAAAGGCAGCAAGGTAATTATAGCGTTTGTAAATATATAAGTGACTAGACCCCGGGGCCATAGTTTTCCCTAGCGGCATCTCTCATATAGGCAGATACGGTGGGTAACAAATTACTGTTGGGCAATTGATAGAAAAGCGGATAGTTATGCGATGTTCACGGCAATGATGATGTGTATATAGGAATCACGTCCATAAGAAAATAAGCCGACTCCTGCCTGCACCTATTACTATTACTCCACTCATCGATCGCTATCCAGCATGCATCTAGAGTATTAAGTAAAACAGAGTAATGCTTGCGGAACGGTGACATGATGTAGACAAAGTAAACTCAAACAATATGAATGAACCCCATTGTTTTATCCTTAATAGCAACAACACAAAGACGCATCTTGTCCCCTACTTTGTCACTGGGCTATAGAAACTCGCCAGGTTGAACATACCACAACACACCACTCCCACCGATGAAATATCAATCTACTTGGCCAAAGCATATCAATAGATCGGAGAGCATTACGAAGCTATAATGATCATGAACTTAAGAGATAATATAATTCAGAGGCATCTCCAATACTTTTCATGAATAATCTTAACATTAACCCACAATTCGTCGGATCCCAACAAACACACCGCACAATAGGATTAAATCGGATAGATCAAAGCGAAGATGCGATGATCATTGTATTGAAGATCATAAGAGAGAGATTGCCATCTAGCTACTAGCTATGGACCCGTAGGTCTATGGTGAACTACTCACACATCATCATGAGGGCAGCAAGGTTGATGAAGAGGCCCTCCGTGATCGATCCCCCCTCCGGCAGGGTGCCGGAATGGAGCTCCAGATGGCCTCGCGACGGGACAGAGACTTGCGGTGGCGGAAAAAGGGTTTCGGGACTGCCTTCAGGGTTTTTAGGATATTAGAGAATTTATAGGCCAAAGAGGGACGTCGGTAGGCGCCCGAGGGGGCCACCACATATCAGGGAGCGCCCTAATGTGTGGTGGGCCCCTCGGGCGCCTCCTCGCTTCCTTCGGAAGCTTCTGGGTCTTCATATAGTCTAGAAAAAATCATCAAAAAGTTTCGTGGCAATTGGACTTCGTTTGGTACAATAAACCTGAAAAGGCAAAAACACGCAGAAAACAGCAAGTGGCACTAGGCACTGGGTCAATAGGTTAGTGCTCAAAAATATTATAAATTGGTAAATAAAGACCCAAAAAGTATCCTAGAATGATAATATATGAGCATGAAACAATCAAAAATTATAGATACGTTGGAGACGTATCAAGCATCCCCAAGCTTAATTCCTGCTTGTCCTCGAGTAGGTAAATGATAAAAACAGAATTTTTGATGTGACATGTATCCACTATGTAATCTTGTGCATGTATGCTCATTGAGAAAAGATGAATAAGAAAATATTAACATAGCAATAATTGAAATGTAAGAAACAGAATTGTTAATTCTTAAAAATATACGATCCTTAAGAAATGTTTACCCCCCATTCATCTTATTGTATTAGCAAGGCGTGGCTCCATCTTCACCACATTAATACAAATGTTAAGCACCACGGTGTCCAAGTCAGGCAATTGGTTCGCACTTTTTCAATATGCATCAACTTTTTATTCTTCGTGCAATACATGAGCATGAGCCATTGGACATAGCATTTGAGTGGAATAGAGTATGGTGCTAGATATCAAAGGGGTAGGAAGTGGAGAAGATAGTCTCACATCAACTAGGCGTACGAACGGGCTATGGAGATGCCCATCGATACATGTCAATGCAAGGAGTAGGGATTGTCATGCAAATGATGCACTAGAGCTATAAGTGTATGAAAGCTCAAATGAAGCTAAGTGGGGTGTGCATCCAACTTGCTTGCTCATGAAGACCTCGATCAGGCATTTAAGGAAGCCCATCATAGTAATATACAAGCCAAGTTTGTAATAATGAATAGGTAATTCTCACTGGCATATGAAAGTGATATATTATGAGACTCTCTACATGAGGAACATGGTGCCACTTTGAGGCACACGTGTGGTAAAGGATAGTAGCAAAGTCCCTTCTCTCATTTTCTCTCATTTTTTTGAATGGATGGTGGGCTCATTTGGCCTCCCCCATCTTTATTTTCATCCGGAGTCTCATCCCGACTTATGGGAGAATCATTGTCTCCATCATTCCTTCCTCAGTGGGACAATGCTCTAATAATGATGATCATCACACTTTTATTTACTTACAACTCAACATGGAGAACTGATATGAAGATATGACTCTGTATGAATGCCTCTGGCAGTGTACCAGGATGTGCAATGATCTAGCGTGACATGTATCAAAAACATTATGAAAGGTGGCTTTGCCACAAATACTATGCCAGCTCTATATGACATGCAAAGCAATATGACGATGAACGAACTAGTCATGTGAAGTGACGATGGAATTTGTATGGCAATATATCTCGGAATAGCTATGGAAATGCCATGATAGGTAGGTATGGTGGCTGTTTTGAGGAAGATATAATAAGGCTTGTATGCAACAGAGCGTATCATGTCACGGGGTTTGGATGCACCGGCAAAAGTTGCACCGATCCTCGAGGTGAGAACGGGCTATGCACGGTGCCGAAGAGGCTAGCAAATTATGAAAAAGGTGAGATTGTGTATGTCCATGGTTTCACATTAGTCATAAAAGAACTCATATACTTATTGCAAAGTTTTATTAGTTTATCATAAATCACAGTACTAATCGCATGCCCCGAGGGAACAGGTTGGTAGGAGTTAACCATCGCGCGCTTCCGACCCGAAATTACACTAGGATTTCAAGGAGGAATAGAAATGCTCACATATCATCACAATTCTTCTTCAATTTTTAGATGAACAAAAAGGTCAACCCTTCTTAATATCGACACTTCTATGGTTTAACAATTATGAACTCACACCTATCTCATATTACTACATCAATATCATTGACCCACAATTTCTTTATATGTGCTAGATGATGGTTTTGATTATCATTCATTGAATACCTAATATTTTTGGACTAGTCTTATGGCCCATGCAAATTACCGTCACTATATATTAACTCTCAAAAAAATATAAGTGAAGAACGCAAGTGAAATCATTTCTATAAAATCTCCACGCCACCGTGCTCAAAAAGATATAAGTGAAGTACTAGAGCAACCACTAAGCTCAAAAGATATAAGTGAAGCACATAGAGTATTCTAACAAATTATGATGAAGGTGCGTCTCTCTTAAATAGGTGTGTCCAGCAAACAATGATTGTGGCAAACTGAAAGTAAAAGCAAACAAAAGCAAATGACGCTCCAAGCAAAACTCATATCATGTGACGAATAAAAATATAGCTCCAAGTGACATACCGATGGATTTGAGACGAAAGAGGGGATGCCTTCTGGGGCATCCCCAAGCTTAGACGCTTGAGTCTCCTTTAAAATATTACCTTGGTGTGCCTTGGAAATCCCCAAGCTTAGGATCTTGCTACTCCTTATTTCTTTGTCCATGAAGATAATCTACTCCTTATTCCTTTGTCCATCAAGATAACACCCAAAACTTGAAAACTTCAATCACACAAAACTCAACAAAACCTCATGAGATCCGTTAGTATAAGAAACATATTGCATACTTTAATTACTGTTATAAATTGATTAAAATTTCATAAATGCATAATAGGTATTGTATTCTAACTTCTCCATGGATTATACCCCCCGATACAATCCACAGCATAATCAAAACATGCAACTATGCAAGCAAAAACAAAATCTGTTTAAAACCGAACAGTCTGTCGCAATCTGTAGAGGTCCTATACTTCTGTAACTCGAAAAATTCTGAAAAATTAGGAAACTTAGAGAATTTGTATAGAAACACTGTGTAAAAATTTCATATCATTATTATGCTCCAGAAAAAAACGAAAATTCCTGTACTGGTGTCAAAAGTTTATGTTTTGTTTCAGCATCGATTCTACTCATCTTGTGAGATCATCCCAAAGGCTTTACTTTGCACAACCACTAATTTAAACACAAAAACATAATCATTAAATAGGAAATAATCATGCTATTAAAAATAAACAGAAAGTTTAAAGCAAAAATTTAAGATAACTATTGGGTTGCCTCCCAACAAGCGCTATTGTTTTATGCCCCTAGCTAGGCATAATAATTTCAATGATGCTCACATGAAAGTAAAGAATTGAAACACAATGGGAGCATCATGAAGCATATGACAATAACATTTAATCCTAACCCACTTCCTATGCATAGAAATTTTGTGAGCAAACAATTTATGGGAGCAAGAATCAACTAGCATAGGAAGGGAAAACAAGCATAACTTCGAAACTTTGAACACATATTGAGGAAACTTGATATTATTGCAATTCCTACACGCATATGTTCACCCCTCATAATAATTTTAAATAGCATAATGAAGGAATTCCACAATATAACTATCACATAAACCATTCTTTTCATGATCCAGAAGCATAGAAAATTTATTACTCTTCACATAAGCAAATTCCTTTTCATTCATGGTAGTGGGAGCAAACTCAACAAAATAACTATCATGTGACACTTCATTTTCATAACCCAATTGAAAATTAAAATAATGATGACAATTTTTATGGTTATCATTACTAATTATAGTATATGTGTCATCACCACAATCATCATAATAAATTTGCTCATCAAAATTTGTGGGACAAAAAATATCATCTTCATCAAACATAGCATCCCCAAGCTTGTGGTTTTGCATATCATTAGCATCATGGATATTCAAAGAATTCATACTAACAACATTTCTATCATACTCATCATTAAAGGAAGTCACATTAAGCGTTTTTATAAATTCTTCCTCGAACAATTGAGCACAATTTTCCGAATCCTTATTTTCACGAAAGACATTATAAAGATGAAGCATATGAGGCAACCTAAGCTCCATTTCTTTTTTGTATTTTTGATTTTTATGAGAAAAACTAAATATAATAGCAAATAAAAAGATAAACAAGTGAATGTATATTTGTGTGAAGTTACTTGATAGTTGATGATGATATTCCCCGTCAACGGCGCTAGAAATCCTTCCTGATACTTATGATCCGCGTTGGGTTTTCCATGAAGAGGAACGGGTAATTGCAGCACAAAGCGGATAAGTATTTCCCTCAGTTATGAAACCAAGGTTTATCGAACCAACAAGAATATCAATCCTCAACCGTCTTCAGGGGTTGCACACAAATGAACAAAAAACTTGCACCTAACGCGGGCAAGAGGGTTGTCAATCCCCTTGATCTCGTTATTTGCAAGCAAATGAGTTGTGTAGATAATTGTTTATAAATATAAATTGCAAAATGAATAAAAAGTTAATAAAGGCAGCAAGGTAATTGTAGCGTTTGTAAATATATAACTGATTAGACCCAGAGGGCCATAGTTTTCCCTAGCGGCATCTCTCATGTAGGCAACATACGGTGGGTAACAAATTACTGTTGGGCAATTGATAGAAAAGCGGATAGTTATGCGATGTTCATGGCAATGACCATGTGTATATAGGCATCACGTCCATAAGAAAATAGGCTGACTCCTGCCTGCACCTATTACTATTACTCCACTCATTGACCGCTATCCAGCATGCATCTAGAGTATTAAGTAAAACAGAGTAATGCTTGGAGAACGATGACATGATGTAGACAAAGTAAACTCAAACAATATGAATGAACCCCATCATTTTATCGTTAGTAGCAACAACACAAAGACGCATCCTGTCCCCTACATTCTCACTGGGATATAGAAACTCGCTAGGTTGAACCTACCACAACGCACCACTTCCACCAATGAAATATCAATCTACTTGGCCAAAGCATATCAATAGACCGGAGAGCATTACGAAGCTATAATGATCATGCACTTAAGAGATAATATAATTCAGAGGCATCTCAAATACTTTTAATGAATAATATGAACGTAAACCCACAATTCATCGGATCCCAACAAACACACCGCCCAATAGGATTACATCGGATAGATCAAAGCGAAGATGCGATGATCATTGTATTGAAGATCATAAGAGAGAGAGAGAGAGAGAGAGAGAGAGAGAGATTGCCATCTAGGTACTAGCTATGGACCCGTAGGTCCGTGGTGAACTACTCACACATCATCATGAGGGTAGCAAGGTTGATGAAGAGGCCCTCCATGATCGATCCCCCCTCCGGTAGGGTGCCGGAATGGAGCTCCAGATGGCCTCGCGGTGGAATAGAGACTTGCGGCGGCGAAAAAAGGGTTTCGGGACTGCCTCCAGGGTTTTTAGGATATTAGAGAATTTATAGGCCAAAGAAGGGCGTCGGGAGGCGCCCGAGGGGGCCACCACATATCAGGGCGCGCCCCTCTAGGGCGCGCCCTGATGTGTGGTGGGGCCCTCGTGCACCCCATGCTTCCTTCCCAAGCTTCTAGGTCTTCATATAGTCCAGAAAAAAATCATCAAAAAGTTTCGTGGCAATTGGACTTCATTTGGTACAGTAAACCTGAAAAGGCAAAAACACGCAGAAAACAACAACTGGCACTGGGCACTGGGTCAATAGGTTAGTGCTCAAGAATATTATAAATTGGTAAATAAAGACCCAAAAAGTATCCTAGAATGATAATATATCAGCATGGAAGAATCAAAAATTATAAATACATTTGAGACGTATCATGCAACCACACAGGAACGCGCGCAAGCTTCCCGCCCGGCTCGCCTTGGCCGCCTGCTTTATAAACCCTCACGGTCGGCACCTCCACATTGCATTCATCCCCTCCCTGCCCGTAGCTTCCCATGTTTGCTTCTCCCCCAATTGCCAATGCCACCTGTCCGTCGTCGTCGCTCTGCCACTCCGCCAGAGGGCAGCTCCAGCTGGGAGGCTGCACCACGTCGGCGGCGCAGTACCTGGAAGCGTGTAGTGCGTGTGGCATCCTTGTTGGCTGTGCGCACCACCTTTGCTCGAAGGCAGCTGCTGCCGGCGATCGCCGTGGCCCCCACCCCATCGCCGGCCGCCATTTTCGCCACCCCACCAGAGGCCTCCTTGGCCGCCACCACACCAGTGTCCGCCTTGGCAGCCACTCCACGGTCAGCCGCCGGGGCCATCACCCGCTCTGCACCATGCCCCGAAGGCAGGAGGAGGAGGCCGCCACTGAAGCCCGCCTGGCCTAGCGCACTACATCAACTTCCTACATGAAGAGGAGGAGCGCCAGGTCAATTATGCAAAGAGGCTCACCGTCGCCGTGGCTGCAGCAGACACCGCAGCTGTGGCGCGGAATGAGGAGATCTACAATGAGTCATGCCGCTTCAAGGAGGCGCGTCAGGAGCAGCGGAGGGCAGCAGCGGTAACCCACGAATTCGTCTCCTCCAGCTCGTCGGTAGGCTACTCCTCCTCTGCCTCTTACTGAACGTGCTCGGCAGAGGAGAAGGCTGCTGGCAGTAGCACAAAGCCCCTCTGGAGTAGTATTTAGGGGCTATTTTGTTCAGTTCATCTAACTATAGATATGGTTGAACTGTCCCACCTACTGTAAATTAGCTAGTGTATATAATTTAACTAGCTATTTCAGTACGTGGTTGGCAACAAAAGGGGGAAAGTTTGTTCGATTCAGCCGTCGAGTTGAACTATTTTGTACAAAGACCAATGCTTAATCTATGAATGAAATCTATGTTTACTGAATTTCAGTTGCAAAATTGCACTGTAATAGTGGTTTTGTTCCTGCAAAATTTGAGAAATGTTAGTGTTTCCAATTTAACAAATTTACCCAATATGACAGCTTCGAATTTTACCTGACTGTTGCTGCCAATGCATCAATCGGTGCTTAGTGTATTAAATGTCTTAGCAACTCAAATCCGCAATGCATTGCAGCTAAGGTCCCTTCATTTAATGATTTAGCAACTAAACTCTTGCATGCATTGGTGAGTTTCCTTCATTTAAGTGTTTTGCCAAGGTTCACGCGCTTGGAATTGTTTCTTCATGTGATCACCAAACTCATATATCTCCTCTTAATTACCTTCCCACATTAGATTTTTTTGCATACATGGCAACCTTAGCAGTTAGCATGAGTAGAAGGTGTAGCATTGGGAAGGGCACATGGGTCATCATTCACAACCGTTTGCGATGACGCACTGAAAAAATTCCTTTGCGCCAGATTTTCGCTTGGTTTAGTAGGGAAGGAACCATTGCCCTCGGTCTGCATACGGGTATTCAGTCTGAAACATCTTTGATTACTGGCAAAGGACACGCCTCCCCGATGAGCATGCGGAGGACACTGCTCGCACGCCACCCGTCTATTCAAACACCTGTCCGCATGCTACCTCCTTGCCAATACAGAGAGCGACACGTGGCGGCACGTAAATGGTCTGTAGAACGTCCACGAATTATAAATAATACACCCGTTTGCGATGGTAACGTGACATAGTTTTGTTCCAAAATGCTTGCTATTTCTCTCAAAGTGGACACTAAAAATACCACAACATATTTGTGCTTTATATGACGAGGCCTTGCCCAACATAGACCTTGTGACTGTAGTTCATATTTGAATTATGTACATTAAATGTACATAAAACTCAATTAGTGTATAAAAAAGCCATACGAACCCTTAATAATTTCATATTTTTGCAGCACACACCTATTGCTTTATGTTGTTTCTAGAAAAATATCAAGGAGAGAAGAGGCATCGGATGTCGTTTCACCCGCAGATGTAGCATGCATATGTTCCCTATCGGAACCACATAGCTTATTGTGTGAGAAGCTCCGGTTTGTAAGAGGCTTGTAACAAAACATGTCCAAGTTGGTATTATTTTTTACCACAACATATGTGTGCCTTGTCATGACACCATTACAAGTTTCATGAATATCTGACGGAGTTTTGGATTTACGAGAATTTAAAAACCAAGTTTCTCGATGTTTGTGGCCGAGCCAACATGCTGAGATGTTTGAAATTCGTTCTCATTTCTTGCATGTGACCTAACACATGCATCCAGGGACACATATAGGATTTTCAACCCATTTTGCTGCCTTGGACCTTGTCATGGTTTTTTCAACCCGGCAGATGTCCTCGTAACAGGACTTAGGTGTGAGGCCATCGCCGCTAGGTGGCGACTCGAAGGGGTTAAACGAGAGAGAGAGTCGGGTTTACCCAGGTTCGGCCCCTCCTATGGAGGTAATAGCTACGTCCTGCTTTGTGTGTATTTGATGAGTAGATCTCGATTAGAAGGGTGCGGAATCGCTAACCTAGCTATCGAGAGGTTGTAACTTGAGTCTTTCGTCCCTAGGGGCCTGCCTTTATATACAAGTCAAGCCCTAGGTGTTACAATAGAGTCCGGGTCATATCATGATGTTGGAGATATGCCCTAGAAGCAATCATGTATGATGATATTTCCTATGTGTTTATGAATAAAGATAATCCTTGGACATTATCAATGATGTGTATGAACAAGTATGTGACTTGTTTGTGAGACTATGCATTGCATGATGACTGTCCTAAATGGTCCCTAGTCGAAAGGACTACGTGGACGCGCAGCCACTTAGACTAGCATATGACACGGTGGATGGTCTGGTCTCACTAACCATGTAGCATTGGATGCTAGCCGGATAATATGAACTCAGAAAGATCTGCTCGGATTCGACGTAGTCGGATCTGAGTCGAGATAAGATCTGAGTTGGACAGACCCAACTGTGAGACGCAGCGATAGGTCATCTGTGAGTCTCTAGTACAACATACGTTCTGTGTCCTAAGACCTGAGCTGGCGCATGTACTCGGGATGGTGCAGACTTGGTTTGGGCCGGCCAAACGCTACTCCATGACAGGGTAGTTATAAAGGTAGGTTTCGGGCTTGTCCAGACCCATGCTGCGAGACGTGGTCGAACAAGATGGGATTTGCCCCTCCGATGAGGAGAGATATACTCAGGGCCCCTCGGGTGATCCAGCCTGGATAAGCATGGCCATGTGATGAGGATTATGAGATAATCCAAAGTGTTGGTCGGACTCACCAGAAACGAGAAAGAGGTCGTGCGGCAACAAGGATGACCATGTCGCCTTGAGCACGACAAAATATATCGTGTGGCAAAGGGAATATAAGTGTGACGTACAGGTTCGCCTAACCAGCTTCATCGGACATTTGGAGTCGGCACGCTTTGCTAGAGGCCGCTACCGACTGGTCGAGACGGATGTAACCCGACTCACGACCAAGTAAATGAGAACCTAAGGGGTCGCACGCTTAAGGGAAGGAACACATGGGCTTTAGGATCCGTGCGAGGCCCAAGAATTGAGCCCGCGACGGATGCCTATATATAGTGGAGGTGCAGCACACCCATCCGGTTGACGGCTTCGGCGCCGTCATTAGGGCTTTGCATGTGTTGCAGCTAGCCACCTCCACTTGCCGCCGCCGACTGTGTGATCGGACCTAGCAGTCCGCCACACGGTGTTCCTCCTGCACGCGCGGATACCGTTAGAGGCAGTGCACTTGCGCTGCTCCGGTGAACCTGTACATGGGATACGGCGATCGACTACGTGAGGGAGATCGGATCGGCTGTTCGAGGGAGATCGGATGAGGAGGAGACGAACCACGCGAACGCGCTGCCCCAACTCTACTTCCGATGCACGGCACTGCGCGTCTAGTGGTAACGAGCTGTGATCCATCTCCGTAGCATGTTCTTGGATGTTCTGCGTGTAGGAAAATTCTAATTGGCATGCGATGCACCTACGGTAGAACCCAGCAATGGTATCAGAGCCTCTGCTATTGCATTTGGATTCAAATCGGATGCATATTTGATATGTGGAGGCGGCGGATGAGATCTGTCGTCGTTTATGAGATCGGCTATGTGCACGGTTGATGAGATCAACTGCACATCGGGGTCGTTGAGGCTATATTTTCTGTCCATCGGAATCGATGAGGTCGTGACACAACCTACCCCTACCGGTCGGTATCCGCCATCGGGGTTAACAGTGAAACGTAAATCCGAATCGGGTTCCCGATGATCGATTCTAGGCATAACTTTGTTTTGCATGTTTGATGTGAATAGTATGGCTCATATGTATGTGATGCATGTGTGTAATTTAACATGACATGCGTGTCATGATTGTCAGCCGGGAGGAGCCAAAGTGTTGTCATTATATTGTATAATGACCCGTGTGTCGACTTGTGATTCTGTGTAAATTCATTACTAGTTGTAGTAGTTGCAGAACAGAGATCAAGTTCGAGGCTTTGGCGTCCCGGTGTGACGAGCAAGATGGAGTTCCACCTTGGTCATCGGAGTTGGAGCCGGCCTGGAAGGATGTCCTTGAAGGAGCCATACTATTTCACATATTTATGTTTATATGTGACTGATATTGCTTCTTGTTTGCTATGCATGTTATAATGGTAGAAAGGTCCCTCGTTAATATCAAGCACATTGCCATTCCGGATGTTGCACCTTCGCACGTCAAGTACGTCTAGTGGTTGGCTCATAAAATTGAGGTGCTACTAGGTGTCCTTGAACTGGAGGGTTCGTGTAGAATGATACGTCCATTTTGCATCATGCTTTTATATTGATATTTATTGCATTATGGGCTGTTATTACACATTATGGTACAATACTTATGCCTTTTGTCTCTTATTTTACAATGTTTACATGAAGAGGGAGAATGGCGGCAGCTGGAATTCTGGACTGGAAAAGGAGCAAATATGAGAGACCTATTCTGCACAACTCCAAAAGTCCTGAAAAGTTACGGAGAATTATTTTGGAATATATAAAAAATATTGGGCGAAAGAAATACCAGAGGGGACCCACTAGGAGGCCACAAGCCTGGGGGCGCGCCCTACCCCCCTGGGCGCGCCCCTGTGGCTTGTGGGCCCCCTGGCAGGCCTCCGGTGCCCATCTTCTGCTATATGGAGGGTTTTGACCTGGAAAAAATCATAAGAGAGCTTTCGGGACGAAGCGCCGCCGTCTCGAGGCGGAACCTGGGCAGAAGCAATCTAGGGCTCCGGCGGAGCTGTTCTGCCGGGGAAACTTCCCTCCCGGAGGGGGAAATAGAAGCCATCGTCATCACCAACGATCCTCTCATCGAGAGGGGGTCAATCTCCATCAACATCTTCACCAGCACCATCTCCTCTCCAAACCCTAGTTCATCTCTTGTATCCGATCTTTGTCTCAAAACCTCAGATTGGTACCTATGGGTTGCTAGTAGTGTTGATTACTCCTTGTAGTTGATGCTAGTTGGTTTACTTGGTGGAAGATCATATGTATAGATCCTTAATGATAATTAATACTCCTCTGATTATGAACATGAATATGCTTTGTGAGTAGTTACGTTTGTTCCTGAGGACATGGGATAAGTCTTGTTATAAGTAATCATGTGAATTTGGTATTCGTTCGATATTTTGATGAGATGTATGTTGTCTCTCCTCTAGTGGTGTTATGTGAACGTCGACTACATGACACTTCAACATTATTTGGGCCTAGGGGAAGGCATTGGGAAGTAATAAGTAGATGATGGGTTGCTAGAGTGACAGAAGCTTAAACCCTAGTTTATGCGTTGCTTCGTAAGGGGCTGATTTGGATCCATATGTTTCATGCTATGGTTAGATTTATCTTAATTCCTTTTTCGTAGTTGCGGATGCTTGCGAGAGAGGTTAATCATAAGTGGGAGGCTTGTCCAAGTAAGGGCAGCACCCAAGCACCGGTCCACCCACATATCAAATTATCAAAGTAACGAACGCGAATCATATGAGCATGATGAAAACTAGCTTGACAGAAATTACCATGTGTCCTCGGGAGCGCTTTGCTTTATATAAGAGTTTGTCCAGGCTTGTCCTTTGCTACAAAAAGGATTGGGCCACCTTGCTGCACCTTTGCTACATTTGTTATTTGCTACCCGTTACGAATTATTTTATAACAAAACTATCTGTTACCGATAATTTCAGTGCTTGCAGAGAATACCTTACTGAAAACCGCTTGTCATTTCCTTCTACTCCTCGTTGGGTTCGACACTCTTACTTATCGAAAGGACTACGATAGATCCCCTATACTTGTGGGTCATCAAGACTCTTTTTTGGCGCCGTTGCGGGGAGTGAAGCGCCTTTGGTGAGTGGAATTTGGTAAGGAAAAATTTATATAGTGTGCTGAAATTTACTGTCACTTGTTACTATGGAAAATAATCCTTTGAGGGGCTTGTTCGGGGTATCTTCACCTCGACCGGAAGCACAAAGAGTTGCTCCTCAACCTACTGAACCTACTGAAAATATTTATTATGAAATTCCTTCGGGTATGATAGAGAAACTGCTAGTTAATCCTTATGTAGGCGATGGAACCCTACATCCTGATTTGCATCTGATCTATGTGGATGAAGTTTGTGGATTATTTAAGCTTGCAGGTTTGCCCGAGGATGATGTCAAGAAGAAGGTCTTTCCTTTATCTTTGAAGGAGAAGGCATTGACATGGTATAGGCTATGTGATGATATTGGATCATGGAACTACAACCGATTGAAATTGGAATTTCATCAGAAGTTTTATCCTATGCATCTGGTTCATCGTGATCGGAATTATATTTATAATTTTTGGCCTCGTGAAGGAGAAAGTATCGCTCAAGCTTGGGGGAGGCTTAAGTCAATGTTATATTCATACCCCAATCATGAGCTCTCAAGAGAAATTATTATTCAGAATTTTTATGCTCGGCTTTCTCGTACTGATCAATCCATGCTCGATACTTCTTGTACTGGTTCCTTTATGAAGAAAGATATTGAATTCAAATGGGACTTATTGGAAAGAATTAAACACAACTCTGAAGATTGGGAACTCGACGAAGGTAAGGAGTCAGGTATAAACCTTAAGTTTGATTGTGTTAAATCCTTTATAGACACCGATGCTTTTCGTGAATTTAGCACTAAATATGGACTTGACTCTGAGATAGTAGCTTCTTTCTGTGAATCTTTTGCTGCTCATGTTAATCTCCCTAAGGAGAAGTGGTTTAAATATCATCCTCCCATTGAAGTGAAAGTAGTTGAACCTATTAAAGTTGAAGAAGAAACTATTATTTATAATGTTGATCCTGTTATTCCTGCTGCTTATATCGAGAAACCACCTTTCCCTGTTAGAATAAAGGAACATGCTAAAGCTTCAACTGTGGTTCGTAAGAGCTATGTTAGAACACCTACACCCCCTGAACAAATTAAAGTTGAACCTAGTATTGCTATGGTTAAAGATCTCTTGGTTGATAATATTGATGGGCATGTTATTCATTTCTGTGATGAAGCTGCTAGAATTGCTAGACCTGATACTAAAGATAAACATAGACCTATTGTTGGCATGCCTGTTGTTTCTGTTAAAATAGGAGATCATTGTTATCATGGCTTATGTGATGTGGGTGCTAGTGTGAGTGCAATTCCCTTTACCTTATATCAAGAAATTATGAATGATATTGCACGAGCTGAATTAGAAGAAATTGATGTTACCATTAAGCTTGCTAATAGAGATACTATAGCACCAGTTGGGATTGTTAGAGATGTTGAAGCCTTGTGTGGGAAAATAAAATATCCTACTGATTTTCTTGTTTTTGGTTCCCCACAAGATGATTTTTGTCCCATTATATTTGGTAGACCTTTCTTGAATACTGTTAATGCTAAGATAGATTGTGAGAAACAAACTGTTACTATAAGTTTTGGGGATGTGTCCCATGAGTTTAATTTCTCTAAATTTCATAGACAACCCCATGATAAAGAATTGCCTAGTAAGGATGAAATTATTGGTCTTGCTTCTATTGTTGTGCCTCCTACTGATCCCTTAGAACAATATTTGCTAGACCATGAAAACGATATGCATATGAATGAAAGGAATGAAATAGATAAGATTTTCTTTGATCAGCATCCTATTTTGAAACACAACTTGCATGTTGAAATACTTGGGGATCCTCCTCCACCCAAGGGTGATCCCGTGTTTGAGCTTAAACAATTACCGGATACTCTGAAATATGCCTATCTTTATGAAAAGAAGATATATCCTGTTATTATTAGTGCTAACCTTTCAGAGCATGAAGAAAAGAGATTATTGAAAACTCTGAGGAAGCACCGTGCTGCTATTGGATATACCCTTGATGATCTTAAGGGCATTAGTCCCACTCTATGTCAGCATAAAATTAATATGGAGCCTGATGCTAAACCAGTTGTTGATCACCAACGGCGGTTAAATCCTAAAATGAAAGAAGTGGTAAGAAATGAAATATTAAAGCTTCTGGAGGCAGGTAGAATTTATCCTATTGCTGATAGTAGATGGGTTAGTCCCGTTCATTGTGTCCCTAAGAAGGGAGGTATTACCGTTGTTCCTAATGATAAAAATGAATTGATCTCGCAAAGAGTTGTTACAGGATATAGAATGGTAATTTATTTTAGGAAATTAAATAAAGCTACTAGGAAAGATCATTACCCTCTACCTTTTATTGATCAAATGCTAGAAAGACTATCCAAACACACACACTTCTGCTTTTTAGATGGTTATTCTGGTTTCTCTCAAATACCTGTGTCAAAAGAGGATCAAGAAAAGACAACTTTTACTTGCCCTTTCGGTACCTTTGCTTATAGACGTATGCCTTTTGGTTTATGCAATGCACCTGCTACCTTTCAAAGATGTATGACTGCTATATTCTCTGACTTTTGCGAAAAGATTGTTGAGGTTTTCATGGATGATTTCTCCGTTTACGGAACTTCTTTTGATGATTGCTTGAGCAACCTTGATCGAGTTTTGCAGAGATGTGAAGAAACTAATCTTGTCTTGAATTGGGAGAAGTGCCACTTTATGGTTAATGAGGGTATTGTCTTGGGACACAAAATCTCCGAACGAGGTATTGAAGTCGATAAAGCTAAAGTTGATGCTATTGAAAAAATGCCGTGTCCCACGGATATCAAAGGTATAAGAAGTTTCCTTGGTCATGCTGGTTTCTATAGGAGATTTATTAAAGACTTCTCTAAAATTTCTAGGCCTCTCACTAATCTCTTGCAAAAGGATGTTCCTTTTGTTTTTGATGATGATTGTGTAGAAGCATTTGAAATCCTTAAGAAAGCTTTGATTTCTGCACCTGTTGTTCAACCACCTGATTGGAACGTACCCTTTGAAATTATGTGTGATGCTAGTGCTTATGCCGTTGGTGCTGTTCTAGGACGAAGAGTTGATAAGAAATTAAATGTTATCCATTATGCTAGTAAAACTCTAGACAGTGCTCAAAGAAATTATGCTACCACTGAAAAGGAAATTTTAGCAGTTGTGTTTGCTTGTGATAAGTTCAGACCTTATATTGTTGATTCCAAAGTAACTGTTCACACTGATCATGCTGCTATTAAATATCTTATGGAAAAGAAAGATGCTAAACCTAGACTTATTCGATGGGTTCTTCTGCTACAAGAATTTGATTTGCATATTATTGATAGAAAGGGTGCTGAGAACCCCGTAGTAGACAACTTGTCTAGGTTAGAAAATGTCCTTGATGACCCACTACCTATTGATGATAGCTTTCCTGATGAACAATTAGCTGTCATAAATGCTTCATGTAATGCTCCGTGGTATGCTGATTATGCTAATTACATTGTTGCTAAATTTATACCACCTAGTTTCACTTACCAACAAAAGAAAAAGTTCTTCTATGATTTAAGACATTACTTTTGGGATGATCCACACCTTTATAAAGAAGGAGTAGATGGTGTTATTAGACGTTGTGTACCTAAGCATTAACAGGAACAGATCCTACACAAGTGTCACTCCGAGGCCTACGGAGGACACCACGCTGGAGATAGAACTGCACACAAGGTATTGCAATCTGGTTTTTATTGGCCTACTCTCTTCAAGGATGCTCGTAAGTTTGTCTTGTCTTGTGATGAATGCCAAAGAATTGGTAATATTAGTAGACGTCAGGAAATGCCTATGAATTACTCTCTTGTTATTGAACCATTTGATGTTTGGGGTTTTGATTATATGGGACCATTTCCAAAGTCTAACGGGTATACTCATATTCTAGTTGCTGTTGATTATGTTACTAAGTGGGTAGAAGCTATTCCAACTAGTAGTGCTGATCATAACACTTCTATTAAAATGCTTAAAGAAGTTATTTTCCCTAGATTTGGAGTCCCTAGATATTTAATGACTGATGGTGGTTTGCTACTTCTTGAGCTTGCGTTGGTTTTCCCTTGAAGAGGAAAGGGTGATGCAGCAAAGTAGATAAGTATTTCCCTCAGTTGTTGAGAACCAAGGTATCAATCCAGTAGGAGATACAAGCAAGTCCCGAATAGATGTACCTACACAAATAATCAAACACTTGCACCCAACGCTATAAAGGGGTTGTCAATCCCTTCACGGTTATTTGCAAGGATGAGATCTGATAGAGATAGATATAGAAGATTACTAAAACGAAAAGTAAAACAAAAGTAAAAAGATTGCAGCAAAGTATTTTTCGTATTTTTGGTTTATAGATCTGAAAATATAATATGGAAAATAGACCCGGGGGGCCATAGGTTTCACTAGAGGCTTCTCTCTTGAAGGAAAATAATACGGTGGGTGAACAAATTACTGTCGAGCAATTGATAGAAAAGCGCATAGTTATGACGATATCCAAGGCAATGATTATGCATATAGGCATCACGTCCGTGTCAAGTAGACCGCAACGATTCTGCATCTACTACTATTACTCCACACATCGACCGACTTCTGCCTGCATCTAGAGTATTAAGTTCATGAAGAACAGAGTAACGCATTAGGTAAGATGACATGATGTAGAGGGATAAACTCAAACAATATGATGAAAACCCCATCTTTTTATCCTTGATGGCAACAATACAAATACGTGCCTCGCTACCCCTACTTTGTCACTGGGTGAGGACACCGCAAGATTGAACCCAAAACCAAGCACTTCTCCCATTGCAAGAATTACCAATCTAGTTGGCCAAACCAAACCAATAACTCGAAGAGACTTCCAAGGATATGAAATCATGCATATAAGAATTCAAAGAAGATTCAAATAATATCCATAGATAATCTGATCATAAACCCACAATTCATCGGATCTCGACAAACACACCACAAAAGAGTATTACATCGGATAGATCTCCATGAAGATCATGAAGAACATGGTATTGAAGAACAAAGAGAGAGAAGAAGCCATCTAGCTACTAGCTATGGACCCGAAGGTTTGTGGTGAGCTACTCACGCATCATCGGAGGGGGAATGGAGTTGATGTAGATACCCTCCGTGATCGAATCCCCCTCCGGCAGATTACCGGAAAAGGCTCCAAGATGGGATCTCACAGGAACAGAGGCTTCCGGCGGCGGAAAAGTATTTTTCGTGGCTCCTTTTGGTATTGGGGGGATATTTGGGAATTTATAGTCCGAAGAATAGGGTTAGGAGGTCTACCGTGGGGCCACAAGCTAGGTGGGCGTGCCCCCCCCCCAGGGCGCGCCCTGGTGGCTTGTCGCCACACGACAGGTCTTCTGCCTTCATCTCCAAGTCTGGCAGGTTTCTTCTGGTCCAAGAAAAATCATTCCGAAGATTTTATTCCGTTTGGACTCCGTTTAATATTCCTTATCTACAATACTCAAAACAAGGAAAAAACAGAAACTGGCACTAAGCACTAGATTAATAGGTTAGTCCCAAAAATAATATAAAATAGCATATTAATGCATATAAAACATCCAAAACAGATAATATAATAGCATGGAACAATAAAAAATTATAGATACGTTGGAGACGTATCAAGCATCCCCATGCTTAATTCCTGCTCGTCCTCGAGTAGGTAAATGATAAAAACAGAATTTTTTATGTGGAATGCTACCTAACATATTTATCCATGTAATATTCTTTATTGTGGCATGAATATTCAGATCCATAAGATTCAAAACAAAAGGTCAATATTGACATAAAAACAGTAATACTTCAAGCATACTAACAAACAATTGTGTCCTTTCAAAATAACAAGGCCTTAGAAAGTTACCCCTACAATATCATATAGTCTGGCTATGCTCCATCTTCCCCACACAAAGTATCTAAATCATGCACACCCCCGATGACAAGTCAAGCAATTGTTTCACCCCTTTTATGTTCTCAAACCTTTTCAACTTTCACGCAATACATGAGCGTGAGCCATGGATATAGCACTATAGGTGGAATAGAATATGGTGGAGGTTGTATGGAAAAAGGAGAGGATAGTCTCACATCAACTAGGCGTATCAACGGGCTATGGAGATGCCCATCAATAGATATCAATCTGAGTGAGTAGGGATTGCTATGCAACGGATGCACTAGAGCTATAAGTGTATGAAAGCTCAAAAAGAAACTAAGTGGGTGTGCATCCAACTTGCTTGCTCACGAAGACCTAGGGCAATTTGAGGAAGCCCATCATTGGAATATACAAGCCAAGTTATATAATGAAAAATTCCCACTAGTATATGAAAGTGACAAAAAACAGGAGACTCTCTATCATGAAGATCAAGGTGCTACTTTGATGCACAAGTGTGGAAAAAAGATAGAAACATTGTCCCTTCTCTCTTTTCTCTCATTTTTTTTATTTTGGTGGGCATCTTTGGCCTCTTTTTTTTATTTGGGCTTCACTGGCCTCTTTTATTATTTGTAAAGTCCGGAGACTCATCCCTTCTTGTGAGGGAATCATAGCTTCCATCATCCTTTCCTCACATGGGACAATGCTCTAATAATGATGATCATCACACTTTTATTTACTTACAACTCGATACCTACAACAAGATATGACTCTATATGAATGCTTTCGGTGGTGTACCGGTATGTGCAATGATCTAGCATAGCGAATGACATCAAAAAACAGACAAGCCATGAAAACATCATGCTAGCTGTCTTACGATCATGCAAAGCAATATGACAATGATGGTGCGTGTCATAAAAAACGGAACGGTGGAAGTTGCATGGCAATATATCTTGGAATGGCTATGGAAATGCCATAATAGGAAGGTATGGTGGCTGTTTTGAGGAAGGTATATGGTGGCTGTTTTGAGGAAGGTGGGTTTAATGCACCGATGAAAGTTGCGCGGTACTAGAGAGGCTAGCAAAGGTGGAAGGGTGAGAGTGCGTATAATCCATGGACTCACATTAGTCATAAAGAACTCACATACTTATTGCAAAAATATATTAGTTATCGAAGCAAAGTGTTAGACGCATGCTCCTAGGGGAGAGGTTGGTAGGAGTAAACCATCGCGCGCTCCCGACCCTCACACAAAGGATGACAATCATTAAACAAATCATGCTCCGACTTCGTTACATAACGGTTCACCATACGTGCATGCTACGGGAGTCACAAACTTCAACACAAGTATTTTTACCATTCCACAATTACTCACTAGCATCACTCTAACATCACCATCTTTATATCTCAAAACTATATGCAAGGAATCCAACTTCTCATAGTATTCAATGCACTTTATATGAAAGTTTTTATTATATCCCTCTTGGATGCCCATTATATTAGGACTAAATTCATAACCTAAACCAATTACCATGTTGTTTAAAGACTCTCAAAATAATATAAGTGAGGTACGAGAGTTCAATTATTTCTATAAAATAAAGACACCACCGTGCTCTAAAAAGATATAAGTGAAGCACTAGAGCAACATTGCCTAGCTCAAAAGATATAAGTGAAGCACATAGAGTATTCTAATAAATTCACAATTAATGCATGTCCCTCTCAAAATATGTTTGCAGCAAGGATGATTGTGGCAAACTAAAAAGCAAAGACTCATATCATACAAGACGCTCCAAGCAAAACACATATCATGTGGTGAATAAAAATATATCCTCAAGTAAATTTACCGATGGATTGAAGACAAAAGAGGGGATGCCGTCCGGGGAATCCCCAAGCTTAGGCTATTTGGTATCCTTGAATATGGCTTGGGGTGCCTTGGGCATCCCCAAGCTTAGGCTCTTGCCACTCCTTATTCCATAGTCCATCAAATCTTTACCCAAAACTTGAAAACATCACAACACAAAACTCAACAGAAAACTCATGAGATTCGTTAGTATAAGAAAAATAAATCACCACTTTAGGTACTGTTGTGAACTCATTATTTATTTATGTTTATGTAATATTTACTGTATTCTAACTTATCCATGGTTCATACCCCCCGATACAACCCATAGATACATCAAAATAAGCAAACAACACAAAGAAAACAGAATCTGTCAAAAACAGAACAGTCTGTAGCAATCTGTAGACTTCGAATACTTCTGTAACTCCAAAAATTCTGAAAATTTAGTAAAATCAGGGAAATTTCTATATAAATCTTGTGTAAAAAAATCAGATCCAATCGACGCTCTGGTGAATTTATAAAATTCCTGGACTGAGCGCAAAAGTTTCTGTTTTTCAGCAAAACCAAATCAACAATCACCGTAAACCATCTCAAAGGTCTTACTTGGCACAAACACTAATTAAAACAATAAAACACAATTACTACAGAGGTAATAATGTGCAAAACACTCAAGAACAGAAGAAAAAACAGAAACATAAAATAAAATTGGGTTGCCTCCCAACAAGCGCTATTGTTTAACGCCCCTAGCTAGGCATAACACATTAGATCTAGGTATTGTCATCTTTGGTATTGGCAACTTTTGTGAGGGCCTTCTCGAATCTGGGGGGATCTTTTCGCTTCCCCAAATTTTCAGAGGGAGAAACCATCTTAAGATCCAAAATATCCAAACGTTTATTGCAAAGGGTAATCAAAGTGTTTAAGCGACTGAGGTTCCCACTAATATGTTTGAGGGGTTCGTGATGTTTTTGTAACTCGACGAGATGCTTATGCAAGTCATCCAATTTGTCGAGGATTTGAACTCCCTCTTGTGAAAAGGTCAGCTCTTTTTTATGTGGGGGAACTCCCAAAATCCCTTCCAAAACTTCATAAGCAGCCTTTGCATCAAGTTCGATAAAATCGCCCTTTGAGGCAAAATCCAAAAGCTTTCTATGATGCAAAGCCAATCCAATGTAAAAATTTCTAAGCAAGACTTTTACGTCTCCTTTTAGATTGGAATTACGATAGGATTCCATTAGCCTATCCCAGGCATCTTTCAGATTTTCCCCTTGTTTTTGTTTGAAGTATAGGACTTCAAAATTTGCTGACAAAAGGGGGGTAGTAACGCTAGTCATAGAAACAAGCAAGAGAGCCGGCAAGAAGAGGGGCGAATAAAAAGGCAAATTTTTCTGAAAAACGTTTTAGAAGTGGGGGAGAGGAAAACGAGAGGCAAATAGCATATAATGTAAATGCAAGAGATGAGTTTGTGATGGGTACTTGGTAGGCTTGATGTAGATCTCCCCGGCAACGGCGCCAGAAATCCTTCTTGCTACTTCTTGAGCTTGCGTTGGTTTTCCCTTGAAGAGGAAAGGGTGATGCAGCAAAGTAGATAAGTATTTCCCTCAGTTGTTGAGAACCAAGGTATCAATCCAGTAACAGATACAAGCAAGTACCCAATAGATGTACCTACACAAATAATCAAACACTTGCACCCAACGCTATAAAGGGGTTGTCAATCCCTTCACGGTTATTTGCAAGGATGAGATCTGATAGAGATAGATATAGAAGATTACTAAAACGAAAAGTAAAACAAAAGTAAAAAGATTGCAGCAAAGTATTTTTGGTATTTCTGGTTTATAGATCTGAAAATATAATATGGAAAATAGACCCGGGGGCCATAGGTTTCACTAGAGGCTTCTCTCTTGAAGGAAAATAATACGGTGGGTGAACAAATTACTGTCGAGCAATTGATAGAAAACCGCATAGTTATGACGATATCCAAGGCAATGATTATGCATATAGGCATCACGTCCGTGTCAAGTAGACCGAAACGATTCTGCATCTACTACTATTACTCCACACATCGACCGACTCCTGCCTGCATCTAGAGTATTAAGTTCATGAAGAACAGAGTAACACATTAGGTAAGATGACATGATGTAGAGGGATAAACTCAAACAATATGATGAAAACCCCATCTTTTTATCCTTGATGGCAACAATACAAATATGTGCCTCGCTACCCCTACTTTGTCACTGGGTGAGGACACCGCAAGATTGAACCCAAAACCAAGTACTTCTCCCATTGCAAGAATTACCAATCTAGTTGGCCAAACCAAACCAATAACTCGAAGAGACTTGCAAGGATATGAAATCATGCATATAAGAATTCAGAGAAGATTCAAATAATATTCATAGATAATCTGATCATAAACCCACAATTCATCGGATCTCGACAAACACACCGCAAAAGAGTATTACATCGGATAGATCTCCATGAAGATCATGAAGAACATGGTATTGAAGAACAAAGAGAGAGAAGAAGCCATCTAGCTACTAGCTATGGACCCGAAGGTCTGTGGTGAACTACTCACGCATCATCGGAGGGGCAATGGAGTTGATGTAGATGCCCTCCGTGGTCGAATACCCCTCCGGCAGATTACCGGAAAAGGCTCCAAGATGGGATCTCACGGGAACAGAGGCTTCCGGCGGCGGAAAAGTATTTTTCGTTGCTCCTTTTAGTATTGGGGGAATATTTGGGAATTAATAGGCCGAAGAATAGGGTTAGGAGGTCTGCCGTGGGGCCACAAGCCAGGGGGCGCCCCCCTAGGGCGCTCGCCCGGGTGGCTTGTCGCCACACGACAGGTCTTCTGCCTTCATCTCCAAGTCTGGCAGGTTTCTTCTGGTCCAAAAAAAATCATTCCGAAGATTTTATTCCGTTTGGACTCCGTTTAATATTCCTTATCTGCAATACTCAAAAACAAGGAAAAAACAGAAACTGGCACTAGGCACTAGATTAATAGGTTAGTCCCAAAAATAATATAAAATAGCATATTAATGCATATAAAACATCCAAAACAGATAATATAATAGCATGGAACAATCAAAAATTATAGATACGTTGGAGACGTATCATGGTTCACATTTTATTCATGGTGCTTTTCGTAAATTGCTTGCTAAGTATGATGTTAATCATAGAATTACATCTCCTTATCATCCTCAGTCTAGTGGTCAAGTAGAATTAAGGAATAGAGAAATTAAATTGATCTTGCAAAAGACTGTTAATAGATTTAGAAAGAATTGGTCTAAGAAACTTGATGATGCATTATGGGCTTATAGAACTGCTTACAAAAACCCTATGGGTATGTCTCCGTATAAAATGGTTTATGGTAAAGCATGTCACTTACCTCTAGAACTAGAACATAAAGCTTATTGGGCAATCAAAGAGCTCAACTATGATTTCAAACTTGCTGGTGAGAAGAGGCTATTTGACATTAGCTCACTTGATGAATGGAGAACCCAGGCCTATGAGAATGCCAAGTTGTTTAAAGAAAAGGTTAAGAGATGGCATGATAAGAGGATACAAAAGCGTGAATTCAACATAGGTGACCATGTCTTGCTATACAATTCTCGTTTAAGATTTTTTGCAGGAAAACTTCTCTCTAAATGGGAAGGACCTTACATTATCGAGGAAGTATATCGTTCCGGTGCCATCAAGATCAACAACGCCGAAGGCACAAATCCGAAGGTGGTAAACGGGCAAAGAATCAAACATTATATCTCAGGTACTCCCATAAATGTTGAAACCAATATTATCAATACCATAACTCCGGAGGAGTACATTAGGGAGACCTACCAGAACGTTTCAGACTCCGAAAAGGAATAGGTATGTGGTACGGTAAGTAAACCGACTCCAAAACTTTTTCAATAGCAATTTTTCTCCGTTTTGGAATATTTACAAAGTTAGGAAAATTTAAAGTAGTCCGAAAAGTGCACGAGGAGGCGACAAGCCAGGGGGGCGCGCCCTACCGCCCTGGGCGTGCCCCTGTGGCTTGTGGCCACCCCGTGCACCCTTCGGACTCCGTTTTCTTGTGGTATACTCCTTTGGGTCGGTAAAAATTCATTATATAATCTCCCGAAGGTCTTAGCCTTCGTATCACAACAATATCTCCTGTTTTTGTTTCGAGATGTTTTCCGGACAGATTAAGATCGCCATGACGTCCCCAAGTGCTTCGAAGGACAAGTTCTTCGAGAAGGTCATCAACCCCTATCTTGCGGAGGTGCTGCGACACCCTCAAACCATTGAGATGCGTGAGGGGGTGCTGCACATCCGTGATGTTGAGGGGCCAAAGAAGACCGGAAGCGTGGAGACAAGGCTCGAAGCAATGGAGCAGCAAGTCTTCAAGTGCCAAGGGATGGTGGAACGTGGACTCAATGCCTATCACATGATGATCGCGGATTTTACCCATAAACACAAGCTGGACGCCAAGGACATCGGGGAGCACATCTTCAAGCTTTACGAGAAATTCGAGCATCTCCAAGCCCAGATCTATGACCTGCAAAACCAAAACTGTGAGTATGAATACAGATTTAAGAGAATGAGTTTGGCTGCAGATTTGAGGATCCCAGAGACTCGTTCATCTTTTTATGATGGTGAGCCTATGCCTTGGAAGACGGAGGACAAGCTTCCAACCTCATCAACAACTCCAACATCACCACCTCCGAAGAAAGACAACTAAACACATGGGTATGGGCAGTCCCCTTGGCTTGTGCCAAGCTTGGAGTAGGTGCCCCGGTATCGTATCACCATCACACCTTTTACTTTTATCGTTTTTCTTAATTCCATCCTTTTGGTTATGTCTTGATCTAGTAGAATAAAGTTTTTAGTGTGGTCTAGTTTTGAGTTTTGCTTTATGTTCCCCCTATGTAAGCGAGTCCGAGAGTTATATAATAAAAAGTAGTTTTGAGTTGAGGGCTTTGCTTGCTTGCTATGATCTCGAGAAAAAGAAATAGAAAGAATTATAGGATAAAAGCAAAGAGTATATATAATGATCTTATGGGGAGTGATGACTTCACATATAAGAAGTATGTCGATTGAAATTTGTTGTGAGTTGACAAACATAGCGATTGGTCATTTTTGCAATTAAAAGGAAGTAATAAAGAAAGACAGGTTCACATATAAATATATTATCTTGGAAATCTTTTATGATTGTGAGCACTCATTAAAATATTATATGCTAAGAAGTTGATGTTGGACAAGGAAGACAACATAATGAGTTATGTTTGCTTATTTCCGAATAGAAGTTATATTGTCATGGATCCTCTAACATGTGACACTTGCTTCCACCCCATATCAGCCAAAATTTCCGCACCAAGTAGAGATACTACTTGTGCATCCAAACACCCTTAACCCAGTTTTGCCATGAGAGTCCACCATACCTACCTATGGATTGATTAAGATCCTTCAAGTAAGTTGTCATCGGTGCAAGCAATAAAAATTGCTCTCTAAATATGTATGATCTATTAGTGTGAGGAAAATAAACTTTATACGAACTTGTGATATGGAAGAAATAAAAGCGACAGACTGCATAAAAACGTTCTTTATCACAAGCGGCAATATAAAGTGACGTTCTTTTGCATTAAGGGATTGCCCATCCAACTATAAAAGCGCATGACAACCGCTGCTTCCCTCTGCGAAGGGCCTATCTGTTACTTTTACTTTCTAATACTTACCTTTATACAAGAGACGTGGTGTTCTTCATCACTTCCTTTATTTCGCCTTTCTCTCTTGGCAAGCGTCATGTGTTGGGGAATGATCTAGACACATATATCCACTCGGATGTGGGTGATCATGAGTTATTTCTGCTGACATTACCCTTGAGGTAAATATTTGGGAGGCAAAAATATAAGCCCCTATCTTTCTCTGTGTCCAATTGAAGCTTTGACGTCATAAGTACCGCGTGAGTGTTAGCAATTATGAAAGACTAAGAGATGACTGAGTATGTGGATTTGCTTTATAAGCTCTTATATTGACTCTTTCCGATGTTATGATAAATTGCAATTGCTGCAATGACTGAGATCATAGTTTGTTGGTTCTCAACAGAGTTCTTGATTCATACTTTACCTTGTGAATGAATTGTTACTCTAGCATAAGAAATTATATATCAATAAGTATTGCTGTTCTAAAAATGATAACGATGCTCTCATGTCCGTATTTTATTTTATCGACACCTCTATCTCTAAACATGTGGACATATTTATCGATCTCGGCTTTCGCTTGAGGACAAGCGAGGTCTAAGCTTTGGGGAGTTGATACGTCCATTTTGCATCGTGCTTTTATATTGATATTTATTGCATTATGGGCTGTTATTACACATTATGGTACAATACTTATGCCTTTTCTCTCTTATTTTACAAGGTTTACATGAAGAGGGAGAATGTCGGCAGCTGGAATTCTGGACTGGAAAAGGAGCAAATATGAGAGACCTATTCTGCACAACTCCAAAAGTCCTGAAAAGTTACGGAGAATTATTTTGGAATATATAAAAAATATTGGGCAAAAGAAATACCAGAGGGGACCCACCAGGAGGCCACAAACCTGGGGGGTGCACCCTACCCCCCTGGGCGCGCCCATGTGGCTTGTGGGCCTCCTGGCGGGCCTCCGGTGCCCATCTTCTGCTATATGGAGGGTTTTGACCTGGAAAAAAATCATAAGAGAGCTTTCGGGACGAAGCGCCGCCGTCTCGAGGCGGAACCTGAGCAGAAGCAATCTAGGGCTCCGGCGGAGCTGTTCTGCCGGGGAAACTTCCCTCCCGGAGGGGTAAATCGAAGCCATCGTCATCACCAATGATCCTCTCATCGAGAGGGGGTCAATCTCCATCAACATCTTCACCAGCACCATCTCCTCTCCAAACCCTAGTTCATCTCTTGTATCCGATCTTTGTCTCAAAACCTCAGATTGGTACCTGTGGGTTGCTAGTAGTGTTGATTACTCCTTGTAGTTGATGCTAGTTGGTTTACTTGGTGGAAGATGATATGTTCAGATCCTTAATGATAATTAATGCTCCTCTGATTATGAACATGAATATGCTTTGTGAGTAGTTACGTTTGTTCCTGAGGACATGGGATAAGTCTTGTTATAAGTAATCATGTGAATTTGGTATTCGTTCGATATTTTGATGAGATGTATGTTGTCTCTCCTCTAGTGGTGTTATGTGAACATCGACTACATGACACTTCACCATTATTTGGGCCTAGGGGAAGGCATTGGGAAGTAATAAGTAGATGATGGGTTGCTAGAGTGACAGAAGCTTAAACCCTAGTTTATGCGTTGCTTCGTAAGGGGCTGATTTGGATCCATATGTTTCATGCGATGATTATATTTATCTTAATTCCTTTTTCGTAGTTGAGGATGCTTGCGAGAGAGGTTAATCATAAGTGGGAGGCTTGTCCAAGTAAGGGCAGCACGCAAGTACCAGTCCACCCACATATCAAATTATCAAAGTAACGAATGCGAATCATATGAGCATGATGAAAACTAGCTTGACAGAAATTCCCATGTGTCCTCGGGAGCGCTTTGCTTTATATAAGAGTTTGTTGATGCTTGTCCTTTGCTACAAAAAGGATTGGGCCACCTTGCTACACCTTTGTTACATTTGTTATTTGCTACCCGTTACGAATTATCTTATCACAAAACTATCTATTACCGATAATTTTAGTGCTTGCAGAGAATACCTTACTGAAAACCGCTTGTCATTTCCTTTTGCTCCTCGTTGGGTTCGACACTCTTACTTATCGAAAGGACTATGATAGATCCCCTATACTTGTGGGTCATCATCAGACACGGACATGCACTGCATCAGGTTAACTTGACAAGGCTATCAAAACAATTTTGGGCCTTGTGGTAAAGAAGGTTGGCAGCCGGGGTATAAGATACCTACCCGACCGACAGGAGTCGTATAGAGATAGGATTAGCATGGAGTTGCTTACCGAATAGGCAAGTTGGCTAGTAGTGATGCTAAAGCTCACTAGTCGCTCGCGCTAGACGGGTCCTGAATCACTGAGAGTTCACAGAGGGATGCTGACTTCAGTGGGAGTAGTTCTGTTTAAGGCTTGAATTACTCTACATAAACACATTGCTTAGTGATTGCATATTTTCTGTTGTAGATCAATGGCACCACCTGCTTAACCCAACTTTGCATTGAAATCAATTCTGGAAAAGGATAAACTGAATGGAACAAACTTTACCACCTGGTATTGAAATCTGAGAATTGTTCTCATGCACAATAAAAGGAACATATTCTAGAGGATCCAATTCCAGAGGAACCTGCCGAGAATGCTAGTGCCACAACCAAGAATGCCCATCAGAAACTCGTTGATGAATCAAACAAGATCAGCTGCCTCATGCTGGCTTGTATGGAGCCCGATTTGCAACAGCATTTCGAAAACGTTGAGGCTTTCGATATGATCGAGAGTCTCAAGAGCATGTTTCAGGTGCATGCTAGGACCAAAAGGTTCAACGTCTGGCAATCCTTGACGAATTGTAAGCTGAAAGAGGGTGATCCACTGAGCCTGCATGTGATTAAGATGATCGGGTACGTGCAAGCTTTGGATCGGTTAGGCTTCCCACTTGGGGACGAGCTATCCACGGATGCAATTCTGGGTTCTCTTCCACCTAGCTATGGGACGTTCATATCGAACTATCATATGCACAGCATGGATAAGAAGCTCACTGAATTGCATGGGATGCTCAAGGTGGCAGAACAAGATATTAAGAAAGGCACGCATCAAGTGTTGATGGTGCAGAAATCGACCAAGTTCAAGAAGAGTTGGTCCAAGAAAAAGGGCAAGGTAAAGGGCACGGAGAAGGTTGTCTCCGCCGCTGCGCCGAAGCCGGGACCAGACTCAAAGACCGTTTGCTTTCATTGCAAGGAAACTGGTCACTGGAAGATGAATTGTAGCAAGTGGCTTGCTGAGCATGGCAAGAAGGCCGGAAATGCTACTTCAGGCAAAGGTACACTTGTTACATATGTTATAGACATTTACCTTGCTGACATACCTAGTAGCTCTTGGGTATTTGATACCGGATCGGTTGTTCATATTTGCAACTCGATGCAGGGGCTTATAAGAACTAGGTGTGTGACACAGGGGGAGATTGACATCAGGGTCGGCAACAAAGCAAGAGTTGCTATGTTGGAGGTTGGCACGATGCATCTCAAGCTTCTGGATTTATTTTGGAATTGAATAATTGTTATTACATTCCCGCACTTAGTCGGAACATTATTTTTGTCTCATGCTTGATGAGTCGGGGTTATGAATTCAATTTAAACGACAATGGTTGTTCATTTTATTTGAATGGAATGTTCCACGGCTATGCACCCATTGTAGATAGGCTATTTATTCTGAATCTGGAAACGGAACCAGTCTATAACATGAATGTCAAGAGGCATAAGCCTAGTGAGATAAATCCGACATACTTCTGGCATTGCTGGCTTGGACACATTAGTCTGAAACGCATGAAGAAGCTCCATGATGATGGACTCCTAACTTCGTCTGACTTCGGGTCGTTCGAGACATGCGAATCATGCTTGCTCGGCACGATGACTAAGTCTCCTTTTGCAAAGAGTTGCGAGAGGGCGTCCGAGCTGTTGGAGCTTATACACAGTGGTGTGTGTGGTCCAATGAGCACAACAGCCAGAGGTGGCTATCAGTACTTCGTGACTTTTACTAACGACTTGAGTAGATATGGATATATCTATTTGATGAGGCACAAGTTGGAAACTTTTGAAAAGTTCAAAGAGTTTCAAAACGAGGTTGAAAATCAGCTCGGCAAGACGATAAAGCTTTTGCGATCAGATCGTGGAGGTGAGTACATGAGACAGGAATTTGATGATCATCTGAAAAGCCGAGGTATAGTACCTCAACTCACACCTCCGGGAACGCCACAGAGAAACGGCGTGTCAGAACGAAGAAATCGAACCTTGTTCGACATGGTCCGATCGATGATGAGCAAATCGGATTTACCCTTGTCATTCTGGGGATATGCTCTAGAAACTGCAGCTTTCACACTTAACAGGGTACCATCAAAATCCGTAGATAAGACACCACATGAGATGTGGACTGGGAAGAGTCCTAGTTTGTCTTTTCTAAAGATTTGGGGTTGTGTAGCATTTGTCATGTGACTCATGTCAAACAAGCTTACACCTGATATGGGGTGGCCCGATCTTCTCAGTAAGCTGGCAGTGGTAGGATGATGATGATAGATAACTGGGTGTCGCCGATGATCTCTCCTCGCTAGATCCCTGATGCCAGTGCAACAGCTCTCTACCCTTCGGATATTCATGACTTCACACACTTGCGCAACGTAGCCGTCGACCACGAAACGGTATAATTGCAATTCACTAATTCCCAATGGAACAGCAGATTACTCTCAACTTGTAGTTCTAATCTCCAGATCGATACGAATTGGAGATGCAATTTCATATGAATGCTTGATAGCAAGTTCAATGAAACTAGGGTTTAGTTTTAACGTGGTCTCATCTCTCCTATGCGCCTCGAGAGGTATTTAAAGGGGTGAGGTGCGGCTGGCCTTGGAGCAGCCGACCTGAACAAGTACTCAACTTGGTTCGACCCAACTAATTAAGATACAAACTGACCCATGTTGGGTTTAGCCATATGGACACACAGGCCCAATACACTATGGCACGCGACAGCATATGTGGTGGCGTGCCAGGTGCTCCTCACGTGGTGTTCTCCTTGCAAGCTTGAGCGCCGGCCTCCCTCTCCTCCCTCGCGCTCCCTCCTTGCTTCTCCTCGCTCCCTTGTGATATGCCTTCTTCTCCAATGAATCTGATCATACAAATATATAAAGACTTAGGCAGTAAACAATTCTCATTAAGAAAGTAATCAGATTCTATTAGGAGCAAATTCACCTGTTGTTCTATTAGCTTTGCACGGGCTCTTGTAATAGGTCCAATTCTGATTTCATCATTGGACTTCTTCTTTGCAGCAATTGGTTGTTCGACATCATGAGGTGGAGATGGAACAATAGTAGGGATGTCCTCATCAACACCCAAGTCGGATAAATGCATATTCGTGGGATATCCGAGGGAAACCTTGGGATACAGCTTCTACAATCGAGAAGAGAACAAAGTGTTTGTTGCTCGGAATGGGGTTTTCCTAGAGAAAGAGTTTCTTAGTCGGGAAGCCAGTGGGAGAATGGTGCGACTCGAAGAAATTCGAGAGCCACTCAGGGACGACTCGGCTGGTGATGAGATCATACCGGAGTTGGTCAGAGAACCCGTAGTGGAGTCGGCACTGGAGCCATGGAGGTCGGAAAGATTGCGCAGAGTGCGCGATGTGTTGTTCCTAGAAAGTGACGAACCGGCCACGTATGCGGAAGCGATGGTGAGCCCAGATTCCGAGGCATGGCTGGAGGCCATGAGATCAGAGTTAAAGTCCATGGATGATAATCTAGTCTGGGACTTGGTTGATCCGCCACCTGGCGTAATTGCCATTGGTTGCAAATGGGTCTTTAAGAAGAAAACCGATGTGGATGGAAATGTTCAGATCCAGAAAGCTCGGCTTGTCGCTAAAGGTTATGGACAAGTTCAAGGAATTGACTATGACGAGTCCTACTCGCCGGTAGCGATGCTAAAGTCAGTGAGGATCATACTAGCTATAGCTGCATATTTCGATTATGAGATATGGCAGATGGATGTCAAAACGGCTTTCCTTCATGGAAATTTACAGGAGGATGTATACATGATACAACCTGAAGGTTTTGTCGATCCAAATAACGCTAGTAAAATATGCAAGCTCAAGAGATCCATTTATGGATTGAAGCAAGTAGCTCGGAGTTGGAACATTTGTTTTGATGAAGTCATCGTTGACCTTGGTTTCATCAAGAACGAAGAGGACTACTGTTTATACAAGAAGTCTAGTGGGAGGTCGGTAGTATTTTTGATCTTGTATGTGGATGACATACTGCTGATCAGAAATGATGTTTCGATGCTGAACTCAGCCAAGGAATCATTGAATGGCAAGTGTTCGATGAAAGACCTTGGAGAGGCAATGTAATATTTTAGGCATCAAGATCTATAGAGATAGATCGAGGAGGCTGCTCGGCTTAAGCCAGGGCACATACATAGACAAAGTGTTGAAGCGGTTCAACATGAGTGAGGCCAAGAAAGGGTTCTTGCCCATCTCACATGGTGTTGGGGATATAACCCCGTGGTAAGACCCGCCCAGGAGGGGCCGGGTCATACCTGGCGGCTCATAAGCAAGACCCTTAAGGTGGGCCAGAAGATGAAGGCCAGGCCGCATGGCGGCTCACCAGGCGGGCCAAGACAAAGGCCTAGAGACAGAAGATGGTGTGAGACCCGGGCGGTTAAGCCGCCCGGAGACGGCTTGCTCAAGGAGGCAAGGCGACTTAGAGATAGGATTGACTACATTGTATGAGTCGGTTTAGGACTCGTGTAACCCAGGGCCTTGACCTCTTATATAAAGGCGAGACCCTGGGGCGGCTTAGAAGAAAAACCAATAAATCGAGAACTAGGTCAAGCAAATCCGCTCCCTTGTAATCGATACCCCAATCAATACAGCACAAGCAGGACGTAGGATTTTACCTCTTCTTGAGGGGCTGAACCTGGGTAAACTCGTGTCCCTCGTCTCGACCAACCCCTTTGAGTCCACCGTCTTAGCAATGGCCTCGAACCTAAGTCTTCGGACATCTGCCGTGACAAAACCATGAAAGTTGGCACCCACCATGGGGCTAGCACTCGGTGGTGTTGAGTTCTCAAAGGGTTCTCTCCCAGGGATCGAGGGGTATGCTGTTGGCAGGATGACCAAGAGTCGCCGCGGCCGGCTCTACATCGACGCCGCCGGCTGGGGCCCCGAGGCCGACTCAATTGAGTACGGGTTCCGGGTCCCCTTCGGCGGAATCCACGTCTTCATCGGCAAGATCGGCGGATCTGAACCCGGGCCGGACATCTGCACCGACATCGTCGAGCCGGCCCGGCGCGAGCAACCCGCCCGACGCATGCGACCCGCCCGTTCTAACCCAGGCAGGAAGCATGTCTTCGTCAGCTTCACCCAGGGCATGGAGCTTGAAGGCTCTGTGTCTCGGGAAGAAACTCTCATCTGCACAGAGGATGGATCCTACAGCGGAGAGACGGAATTGATCTATCAGCTTCATAACGGTGGGCTCGGGGGCTACGCCGAGCCTTACCCCGAGTCCGAGTATCATGAGCCGGAGGATTATGAGCCGCCGAACCGCGCTGCCATCTTCATGGCGGGTTGAGCGGTGGCTCCTAGCAGCACAGCCGCCGGTGCGACCGGATCTGGGGCTGGCAGGCCGCCGGCTCAGGTTCTTTTGGATCTGATGAACGAGCTTACAACCCTGATGGAAACTGAGGTCACTGCTGAAAACCAAGCGGCCCGTAACGCGGAGATCACAAGGTTGAAGAACCAGATGACCGGAGTCCAACAGGAGATCAACGCGTTGAAGGCTCAGATGGATGCTGAGGCAGAGCGCCTTAGGGCGGATGCTTTCCGTTTTGAGTTAGAGCAGCAGTCTGCGGCGGCGGTTCATCGGATGAGGCATCAGTCCCGCCTGCCGGATCAGTATGAAACCAGAAACTTTTTAACACGCCAGGGACGGGACGGAATGTGCCTTTGACCGTAACCCGGATGGCGGAAGTACCTGGAAGCCGGGCGGCGGTTCAGCATCAGCGGCCAGACTCGCCCACCGGAAGCAGACCCCACCACTGCCTTTTCCGACGCCACCTGGTCATTATTCTAATCCGGCTGAGAACATGGTGGCAGCGGCAACCCGGCTTGGTACAATCCCCATCCCCGATGAGGCGCTTTTTTCAGAAGAGGTGTGGAACGCTATTGGATACCTGCAGACAGCGGTGGCCAAGCAGGTGAAGTATACTTATAGCCGGAGCCGCGTGCATTCAACTCCCATCCCCAGCCGCAGCTACAGCCGGTGTTATGAGTCGCCGGCGGTTTCTAGCAGTGAATGACATGGGAACCCGCCACGAGTCGATCGGGCGGCTCTGGATGCTCAGGCGCTGGTGGATCGGGCAAGAGCGCAGCGAGAAGTGGCGGCTCTGGCGGCGGCGGTGGCTCATCAGGAACCCACAGTTGCACCTTCCGTCTCAGTTGGAGCAGGAGTAACCTCCAGGGCTGTGGGAGTGCCGTGCTTAGCGCCGGCTCTGAGGAACGAGCGTCTGCCGAAGGATTTTAAGGGTCCTCGCAAGGTGCCCAATTATACTGCTGACCAACCTCCAGAGGCTTGGATCGAAAGCTATGAGCTGGCCATGGAGATGTTAGACGTCAGTGATGCAGTATGTGCCAAATATTTCATCATGATGTTGGAAGGGCCGGCTCGCACGTGGTTGAAGGGCTTGCCGCCCAACACCATTAATTCCTGGGCCGAATTAAAGGCAAAATTCATCAAAAATTTACAAGGAACGTGCAAGCAGCCCATGACAATTGTGGATTTGGACCATTGTGTGCAGCGTGATGACGAGTCGGCTCATCACTGGGTCCGGCGGGTTTCAACCATCATCCACTCTTCTGAACTGATTACGGCGGCTCAAGCAGTTTTGATTCTGGAGAAGAATTGCCATTTTATACCACTGAAGCAGAAGCTTGGCCGGCTCAAACGCTCATGCCAAGACATGGGGGAGCTCATGGCGGCTCTCACCAAGTATGCAGACTCTGACAACACGAAAGACCCAGGCTCTGATGACGAGAAATCAGGTCAGGGGAAGAAAGGTAACAATGGCAAGGGTCAACAGCAAAACGTGGCCGGCAATAGCAACCCGGGCAAGGAGAAGAACCCGGACGGCGGGTCAGAATTGGTGGCGAACACCAGCGCTGGGAACAATCGTGCTAAGGGCAATGGGAACTTCAGGCCATCCTTTAACAAGGGTAAAGCTCCTTTTAACCTGGAAGAGATGCTCAATAAACCTTGCCCAGAGCACAGCCGGCCTGATAAGCCGGCAGGTCATACATGGAGGGATTGCAGTATTATGCGACAGTTTCGGGATTACAGCCTTTAACAGCATCATAATAACGGTAATGGCCCGTCAGGCGGTACAGGGCCGGGCGGCTCAGGAGCCGGCTTTGGCGCTGGCGGCTCAGGATCCGGGTACCAGGGTCAAGGCAACCAAGGAGGTCATCATCAACAGTCTGGCGGTGGAGGCCAGTAGCAGAATAACCAATCGGGATACCAGAGTAACCCGAAGCAGCTCAGCGGGGGTCAGTATCATGTTTTTACAACCAGCCTTGACAAGCGAGACCGGAAGGTGCGCAAGCGGGCGGTTAATACAGTCATGCCGGCTCTCCCGCAGTATTTGAAGTGGTACGAATATGACATAACTTGGAGTAGGGAGGATCACCCGCCACGTGTTGATAACCCGGGGCAACTGGCTTTGGTAGTTGCCCCCCAGGTGGGAGGATACGTGTTCACTAAGGTACTTATGGATGGTGGCAGCAGCATCAACATCCTGTATTATGACACTTTCCGCCGGATGGGTTTGCTTGATAAGGATCTTAAGCCCTCTTCAACAGTTTTTCACGGTGTGGTGCCTGGAAAGTTGGCTTATCCAGTGGGAAAGATTTCTTTAGAGGTGGCTTTTGGTGATGAATTCAACTACAGGGTAGAGTCTTTGTGGTTTGAAGTGGTCAAAATCAAGAGCCCATATCACGCTCTGTTTGGACGGCCGGCTTATGCCAAGTTCATGGCTAGGCCTTGCTATGTTTACTTACAGCTCAAGATGCCCGGGTTGAATGGGACGATCGCCGTGCATGGTGATCGGAAGACGGCTCTTGAGTGTGAGGAAGGTGATGCAGCTTACGCAGAGTTAATTTGTGCTGAGGCAGAGCTCAAGTTTTATAAGGAAAATGTTGACCCGGAAGATATGACTCCACTGAAGAAGCCTAACACGGAATCTGAGCCGCCTCTCAAGTTTGTGGCAGAAGATACCAAGTTGGTGGACTTTACACCGGGCGACTCATCACAGCAGTTCACTATCGGGGCTAATATGGACCCCGCATAGGAAAGCGCGCTCATCGAATTCATCCGTGAGAATCGGGACATCTTTGCATGGAAGCCTTCTGACATGCCGGGTGTACCGAGAGAGTTCGCTGAGCACCACCTTAATGTGGATCCTAAGTTTAAGCCGGTCAAACAGTTCCTCCAGCGGTTCAATGAGGAGAGGTGCAAGGCTATTGGAGAAGAGGTGGCCTGGCTCTTAGCAGCAGGGTTCATCGTCGAAGTTTTTCACCCGGAGTGGTTAGCTAACCCGGTGCTAGTGCTTAAGAAGAATGGCACGTGGCGTATGTGTGTGGATTACACGGACCTTAACAAGGCATGTCTAGTTGACCCGTTTGCTCTCCCCCGTATCAACCAGATTATTGATGCAACGGCGGGTTTTGAGAGTTTATGCTTCCTGGACGCTTACTCAGGGTATCATCAGGTCAAAATGGCAGTTAAAGACCAAGAGAAAACGGCTTTCATCACGCCTTTTGGTGCTTTCTGCTATGTGTCTATGCCTTTTGGGCTCAAGAGTGCCCAGGCGACTTACCAGCGTTGTGTGCAGAACTGTCTTCATGGTCAAATTGGGCGCAATGTTCATGCTTATGTGGATGATATTGTGGTCAAATCCAGGAAGAAGGAGACTCTACTTGATGACCTGAAGGAAACGTTCGATAATTTATGGGTCTACAAGATGATGCTTAACCCGGCTAAGTGTGTCTTTGGAGTTCCTGCAGGCAAGCTCTTGGGATTTCTAGTCTCTGAGCGTGGCATTGAAGCTAATCCGGACAAGATAAACGCTATCACTTCCCTGTCTGAGCCGGCTTGCATCAACGACGTTCAGCGTGTGGCGGGTCGAACCGCCGCGTTAAGCCGGTTCATAAGCCGCCAGGGTGAGAAGGCTATTCCTCTGTATCAGATGATGAAGAAAACAGAACATTTTGTCTGGAGTAAGGCGGAGGGTGAAGCGTTTGAGGCGCTCAAGAAGCAGCTGGTTGAGCCGCCGTTCTTGGCCACTCTGGCTGAGAAGGAACCTTAACTCCTTTACGTGGCCGCTAACAATAGGGCAGTCAGCGCCGCGATTGTCGTGGAGTGTAAGGAGGCAGGGAAAGAATACCCGGTTCAGAGGCCGGTTTACTATGTCAGTGAAGTCCTGATAGAGTCCAAGCAAAGGTACCCACATTGGCAGAAACTGATATATGGGGTGTTCATGGCAAATCGTAAGTTGAAGCATTACTTCCTGGGACACCCGATCACTGTAGTTAGCTCTGCCCCATTGGGAGACATAATTCAAAACAGAGAAGCCACTGGCAGGATTGCTAAGTGGGCATTGGAGCTTGGGCCTCTTAATCTGAAATATGTGCCTCGCACGGCTGTCAAGTCTCAAGCCTTGGTGGACTTTATAAATGACTAGACAGAGTGTCAGTCACCGGAGGAGAAGCCGGATAACACATACTGGACAATTCACTTTGATGGATCCAGACAATTGGAAGGGTCAGGGGCTGGAGTTGTCTTAACTTCCCCTAGAGGTGACAAGTTTTGTTATGTGTTATGGTTGATGTTTCCCTATACTAACAATGCAGCTGAGTATGAGGCTTTACTTCACGGCCTCCGCGTGGCTAAGGAGATGAACCTGAGCCGGGTTAGATGCCTCGGCGACTCAGACCTCGTGGCTCAGCAAGTTTCAGGCACGTGGGATTCCAAAGACCCACGGATGGCGGCTTATCGTCAGGTAGTGGACATCATTGCTGGACACTTCAAGGGTTATCAGGTGGATCATATTGACCGTCGCAAGAACGAGGCGGATGATGCATTGTCAAGGCTGGGCTCTCAGCGTAAGGCGGTGCCGCCTAACGTTTTCTTGGATGTGTTATATCATCCGTCTGTTAAGCTACCTTCAGAGGAGGATCTAGCCGTACCTGACCCGGAGGGGCAGCTGGTGGCGGCTCTGCATGCTATCCCTGACTGGACGCTGCCTTACTTAGCGTACTTGACTCGCGGCGAGTTACCCGAGGACGAGACCTTGGCAAGAAAAATCATCAGGCGATCTAAATCCATGACTATCATCAATGGCGAGTTACACAAGCGCAGTATCACTGGTGTTTTCCAGCATTGCGTTTCTCCTGAAGAGGGTAAGGAGATCTTAAATGAAATTCACGCCGGCGATTGTGGTCATCATGCTGGCTCAAAATCTTTGGTGGCTAAGGCTTTCCGGCATGGTTTCTTTTGGCTGACGGCTCATAAGGACGCAGAAAACTTGGTCCTCAAGTGTGATGGATGTCAGAAGTTCGGGAGACGTACTCACATGCCGGCTCAGGAATTGCAGATGATTCCAATTACCTGGCTGTTTGCGGTCTGGGGGCTTGATATGGTCGGGCCCTTCAAGAAATCTAAAGACAAGAAGACCCACCTTTTAGTGGCAGTGGATAAGTTTACCAAGTGGGTTGAGGCTGAGCCGGTCGGCAAGTGTGACGCGGCTACGGCAGTTCAGTTTGTCAAAAAATTGATCTACCATTTTGGTTATCCTCACAGTATCATCACGGACAATGGCACAAACTTATCCAAGGGGGCTATGCAGGCGTTCTGTGAAAGTGAGCACATCCGGCTTGACGTCTCTGCTGTTGCTCATCCACAATCCAATGGTCAGGCGGAGCGTGCTAACCAGGAGATCTTGAGAGGCATCAAGCCCCGGCTTATGGTTCCTCTACAGGGAACGCCGGGTTGTTGGGTAGAAGAGTTACCATCAGTTCTATGGAGCATTAGAACTACTCCCAACAGGTCGACAGGTTATACGCCTTTCTTCATGGTTTATGGCGCAGAAGCCGTGTTACCAAGTGATATACGTCATGACTCGCCGCGGGTAGCGGCTTACGTTGAGAAGGATAATGAGACAACGCGTCAGGATGCGTTAGATGCTTTGTTTGAAGAGTGTGATCTGGCGGCGGCTCGATCGGCAATTTATCAACAAGACCTGCGTCGCTATCATAACCGCAGAGTTAAGACCCGGACGTTTCAGGAAGGCGACTTGGTGTTGCGCCTGATTCTAGATCAGACGGACGCGCACAAGCTATCTCCTCCATGGGAAGGACCCTTTGTGGTTAGCAGGAATCTCAACAATGGGTCATACTATCTCATTGACGTACGAGTTGAGTCACGCACTTCTGGACAGGAGACCCACCGGCCGTGGAATATCGCTCATCTGCGGCCTTACTATACTTGAGCCATCGACTCCCACCATTGTACATCGTCATTGTATATATCACTTATATATATAATAAAGTTGGCATCCCTGCAAGCTGGGGCCTCTGCCGTTCTATGTATCTCAGATTGTGCAAAGATGGATACAACCACAAGGTCATTTGGGGGCTTCTCACCCGCCAGGGTTTAGCTTACACACCCTCTTGATCGGCTCTTCAGCCACAGCAAGTTTGAGTAAAACCTGCCTGTATGCTGCTGCTGCTCCGCTATGAAACCCGCCGAACCCTTATCAGTTATTCTCGACTAGAGACCCTGAACTGTTCAAAGGATTTTTGACAGTCACTCTCACTAGAGACCCTGTACTGGTCAAGGTTAAAACCGGCGGCTCTCGTCACGTGAGGGCTGGCTTATGGAAAGCGAGGATAAACTCACCCATCTGCTGCATACTCTCCGCTATGTGGCCCGTTCGTACTCTTAAATAGTTACTCTTTTAAAGACCCTGCACTGTTTAAGGTTCAAACGATGGATTTACGTCACATGAGAAGTAGCTTATGGGCCCTGGGGTACTCATGCCCTGCTGCGCCTCTTTATGGTTTGTTGTTGCTCTTACCAGTTAATCTCGCCTAGAGACCCTGAGCCGTTCAAAGGAGTTGACGGCCACTCTCACTAGAGACCCTGTGCTGTTAAGAGTTCAAACAACAAAGTTCATGCCATAAGAGCCGGCATATGAGTTTTCGGAAAAACAAGGTTATGGAAGGTTTAACATCTCCGGGTTGTGCGTTTTCAAGCCGCCCTTACAGCAATACAGGGCATATTCTGTCTTGTTTGTTTTTGCAGGGTTTATCTCTTAAGATGAGCCGCCGTGAAATATGATGAAAAGATGATTGTAAGCAGAACACAAGACAGATAAAAGTGCATCAAGTTGTGCAAAGATTCATACGTGCGCGATGGCACGGCTCAGGCAATCAAGTTTTTCTACGCCTATTACAAAATTTCCCAGGGAGCACAAAATACAACAGACTTAAGTTTATACAACTTCCAGTTTCGGCGGCTCAGAAAGCCAGGTTATCAGTTTCAGGAGCAAGTGTTCAGCTCGATGGCGGGTCATCCTGCGGCGGGGCTTCGACCTCTTCGATCTAAAGATTGTCCACATCCCAATTGCAGTTTGTTAACGATTCAAACTGAGCCTCATCAAAGAGAGGAGATGGGTCAATTTCAGGAGCAAAGAGTGTCTTACGGCGTGCAGGAGTCAAGTCTCTAGCTTCAAACGTTGGGCAGCACACTCGTTTGTTATCCTCGCCATAAGCCGCCTGGTAGGAGGTCAGATCAATTTCATCGGTGAGTGGTGATGCGAGTACTCGAGAAGCCTTCATACACTTGGCATAGTCAGCTTCCGTAAATTCTGAGCCGTCATCTCTTTTGGATGGAAAGCCATCCATCATTTCTTCTGCAGTCAGTTCAGGGGTAAAGGCCAGAGACCAGCTTAGTGCGGCCATTGCTCCCTTTCTGGCGGCTGGTCGTTTGAGCTCCTCAATTTGCTTGGGCAGAGTTGACAAGAGCTCTATCACTCCCTTCATGAATTTGGGGATGCTTTTTTCATTCAGCATCGCTTTGATGGTGCAAAGGGTCCCGCGGTATAGCTGTTCTGTCAAGGTGTATACTGCTTTAAGCTTCAACAAGCTGTCAGAAGATAGCTGGCGGCTTCTTTGACCTGCAAGGAAAGATAAGGCGTTCTAAGCCGCCCTCACAGTTTTTAAACAAGGCAAGGAAATTTGCTAAGTATTCAGTACTTACCAAAGATAGCATAAGTCATCCTAGAAATATGGCGCTTGAGGGTTTGTAGCTCATCCGACACAAGCTTGAGTTGCTGGTCAGCATCGTCTGCACGCTTGGTCAGGGTGGCTTGTGTAGACTCAACACTCTTTTTAAAGGCATCAAAGTCAGCTTGAACCTTCTCAAGCTCCTTAACAGCAACCCGCCATTTCTCTTCCACCTCAGACCGGGTGGTTTGTTGCGAAGCAAGGTTTCCTTTTACGCCGATCAGATTTGACTCGGCCGCGTCCAAAGCTTCCTGTATCGTACAAAAACAAAACAGTTCAGGACATTTAAGCCGCCAAGATGAGATATTAAGTGCACGATTGATGAAGCTGTTACTATACAAGTCTCAAGCAGATTGCAAGCAACATACTTGACACTTGGGGGCTAATGTCTGTGTTTTCTCTCCAAGTCTACAATGAAGTTCCGGCTCATCTTCGTAAAGATAAGCCGAAACTTGGGGGCTACACACGGCGCTTTCCAAGTCTACATTGAAGTTCCGGCTCATCTTCGTAAAAATAACCCGACACTTGGGGGCTACATACGGCGCTTTCCAAGTTTACAGTAAAGGTCCGGCTCATCATTTTTATAATAACCCGGACTTGGGGGCTACCCTTGGATCAATTTTCAACTCAGTACCGGCTTAATATCTATATTAACCCGATACTTGGGGGCTACAAGCTAAGCAATTTCAATTATGACAAGGATTGGAAGACCCGGTCTACTATTTGCAATACTAAACCAGCTCTTGGGGCTACAAAAGGGCATAAGGAAAAGTAAGAGAGGAGCACCTCATATTTCTTTTTCATCAGTCCAACAAGCTTCAATTCCATGTTGCGGCTTGTGGAGAGGCGATTCAGATAACCAGCATGAAGTTCATCTGCAGTCATTTTTTCCAACACGGGGAATTCAAACTCAAGCTTTTCTGGTGAGCTTGTTTCAGTCTGGCAGGTGTGCTTCGTTAACACATAGGGATCAGGGAATTGATAACCCGTCCTAGTGACAACAACATCTGGATGAGCTATATCTTCGGCGGCTGTTGAAGGGCTCGGCGGCTTAGGATCAGCCTTTGGTGGACTCTCAGGAGTGGCCATGTCATCATCAGCCGGCTCAGAGGGCTGAGGAATGTCGGCAGATGCATCTTTTCTAGCTTCAGTGGGCTCAACATGAGGTGCAGGGGAATCCGGCTTAGTAGTCTCCGGCTCTTGGGCGGTAGGAGCAGTGGTAGACCCGCCGGTTTTCCTTCTCTTTGCTTGAGCCCTGGAAAACAAAAAGATTGTCACAAAAATGACAAGGATGGTAAAAAGGTATGATGCAAATTCAAAGGTATTTACTCCGGGTTGATCTTCAGAGGAGGCAGCTTGGATGCAGTAGAGTCGCCAGATGAAGGAGGTGACTCCTACGAAAAGTTAAGATGATGAGAAACAGAGTAAGTTTACGATGCAAGACTATCAAAAATTGGATTTAAATAAAAGAGTACCTCAGCAGGCCCTTTCCGAGGAGCCGGAGAGTTTGGCAAGCCGGTCAAAAGCTCTTCAGAGCCGGTGCTCCGGGTCTGACGTCTGGAGTTATGCTGTTGCTTTTTCAAAAGAAAGTTGGGGTCTAAATAAGCAAGAGGATGATAAAATGGGACTTTTCGGATGACCCGCCGTACTTTCTCCGGTGGAAAGTTTTCTGAGTCAGAGGAAATGTAAGTTACCTCAGGGGCATCTGCATGGCTTGTCTCCGTTTCCTCCTGTGAATAATTATCGTCAATAAGTTGCATAAAGAGACGGCCAAGAGAGTCAAGTTCTACCTCCGAGTCGTCAAGCTCAGGTGGTTCCTGAGTGATAGTTTTCTTCTTCTGGGCGCGGGTTTTACCCGCCTTAGGCTTCCTCACAGGAGGGTTATACTTCTTCTTCACAAGGAAGAGCCGGCCTGCGCATAAGCCGCTAACAAGGTTAAAAGGAGCAAGGTAAAAGGTCAAGAATGACCAATTTTGTGGGAAAATATTTCTTACGGCTGGAGCCGGGTTCTTGACACAGAAAGGTTTCAGCCCAATTTTGTTGCAAACCGCTTGCTTTTCGCCAAGAAGTGTTTTGACGAAGGAGTTGATGTCTTGTTCTGTCAGAGGGGTGGTGTTGAAGTAGAGAGTGTCATTGGGCTCACCCGTGAATTGGTGCATGAGTCGGTCACGCCGGCTCAGTGGCAAGATCTTCCAGCTAACCCAGCAGCGGGTTAAGTCGACGCCAGTCAAGCCGTTGGCCATTAAGGCCCTGATCTTCGCGAAAGCCGGAGCATATTTCGCTCGCTCTGTGGCAGACATCCGGTCTGGGAGTTCTCCAGTATTGCAAAGCCGGGTAGGACGGTAACCCGACAGCGGATTATGTTCTTTGGGAGAAGTGTCCTTGCAGTAAAACAAGGTTTTGTTCCAATCCTTGGGGTGACTTGGTAAGATAGCTGCTAGATAGGGAAAATCTCTCCGTCTCTGGATAGAAACGCCGTCAAGCTCCAAACTTGGTCCAGCCGCCACTTCAGTTTGGCGGTTGACGTAATGGTAATCACGGAAGAGGTCAACAGACGGCTCTTCTTGCAGGTAAACTTCACATAAGACTTGAAACTGACACATGTTGGTGACAGAGTTTGGGCCTATGTCTTGAGGGTGAAGCTTGAAGAAATGAAGAACGTCCGAGAAAAATTTCGACTCGGGCGGGCTAAATCCACGAAGGAGGTGATCAGTGAACACGACAACTTCTCCTTCCTGAGGAGTAGGTCTTGTTTCTGGCCCTGGAACCCGCCAATGTATAACATCCTGAGCCGGCAGGATGCCTGATTCTACGAAATCAAGTAAGAGTTGTTCGGTGACTCCGGAGCTGACCCAATCGCAAGACGAGGGTGCTCTCGACACAATGGCGGGTCAAACTGCGAAAAGGCGCAGAGTGTGGCGGCTTAGAAAAACATCAAATAATTAAGGCGGCTATGGTCAGCATAAGGGTGAGGTGTTAGGCCGCCGATATATTTATCAGAGAGCCGGCAATGCAATGGCGGGTTAATAGGACAAGGTGATGCTAGAAATAATGTTAAGTGTGGGCAAACAGATTTCACATATTACAACCATGGCTGCAAGATCTACGGGCGAAGATAAAGGAAATATATTCAAAAACCTAAAAAGGGGGAGTGGAAGAACAGACGGACAACATGTGGAGAAGACTGCTATACAGATCTATAGCGAGCGGGCGTTGGCATTAACAAGACAATCGCAATAGATAGACCGCGTTATAAAGATTTGAGAGGACGTTTGCAATCTACATTACGAAGAACGGCGAAGAACAGCGAAGAACACTAAAGAACTCCGATGGACTCGGGAGATGCTAATGGAGATAACTACAGATTAGGTAAGGGTTGAGAATGGTACCTTGCGGAGGCGGACGGGCCGGCGAAACTCTGGACCAACTCAGGTTGATGCAGCGGCCGGCCTTGGGCATGACGGCGATGTCCGGTCAGTGCGGCGAAGCTTCAGAGGTGCGGGCGTCTGAAGAAGGAAGAAGACAGCGGCGGCGGAGAAAAGGAAGGGGGCCCCCCGTGTCCCTATTTATGAGATGGGATGGCAACAGTGCGCGTGAAAGTCGAGGAGGTGCAGTGATGATTGACCGGAAGGGGCGCCTCGATTTTCGGGCCGACCGTTTAATGAGAAGATCAATTGTGGACGTCACAGAATCTTTTTAGCATATTCGGCATGACGTCACGGCGGGTTATAAGTTTCTTTTTCACGTAACGAAAATATGAGACTCGCTGCCAAGTGAGTTTGAAGATTGACATGAACAGGCTCAAATCAATCTGGGGCCTAATGTTGGGGATATAACCCCGTGGTAAGACCCGTCCAGGAGGGGCCGGGTCATACCTGGCGGCTCATAAGCAAGACCCTTAAGGTGGGCCAGAAGATGAAGGCCAGGCCGCAAGGCGGCTCACCAGGTGGGCCAAGACAAAGGCCCAGAGACAGAAGATGGTGTGAGACCCGGGCGGTTAAGCCGCACGGAGACGGCTTGCTCAAGGAGGCAAGGCGACTTAGAGATAGGATTGACTACGTTGTATGAGTCGGTTTAGGACTCGTGTAACCCACGGCCTTGACCTCTTATATAAAGGCGAGACCCTAGGGCGGCTTAGAAGAAAAACCAATCAATCGAGAACTAGGTCACGCGAATCCGCTCCCTTGTAATCGATACCCCAATCAATACAGAACAAGCAGGATGTAGGCTTTTACCTCTTCTTGAGGGGCTGAACCTGGGTAAACTCGTGTCCCTCGTCTCGACCAACCCCTTTGAGTCCACCGTCTTAGCAATGGCCTCGAACCTAAGTCTTCAGACATCTGCCGTGACAAAACCATGACACATGGTATAAGGCTAAGCAAGACTCAGAGTCCTACGACTTCTGATGAGAGAAATCGGATGAGTAGGATTCCGTATGCTTCAGCAATATGATGCATCATGTATGCAATAAGCTTAACAAGCAGATACCAGGCTGGCCCAGGTGAGAGTCACTAGGCAGCGGTGAAAACTATCCTGAAGTACTGGAAAAGGACTAAAGAGATGTTCCTGGTTTATGGAGGTGAGGAGGAGCTTTGCGTAAAGGGTTACGCTGATGCTCGTTTCCAAACCGACAGGGATGATTGTCGATAGAAACTGGATTCGTGTATGTCATGAATGGAGGGGCAGTGAGATGGACGAGTTCCAAGCAAGATACAATGGCCGACTCCACAACAGCGGCCAAATACATTGCGACTTGTGAAGCTGCAAAGGAAGGTGTTTGGATTCGGAAGTTCCTGGAGGATCTTGGTGTGTTCCCGGGCTGGGCAAAACCGTTGGACCTGTATTGCGACCATTCAGGTGCCATCGCACAGGCCAAGGAGCCGAGACAACACCACAAGACCGGGCACATAGACCGAAAATATCACCTGATACGAAAGCTCGTAAAGAATGGTGATACTAATTTATGCAAGATTCATACGGATGAAAATGTTGCAGATCCGTTGACTAAGCCGCTTCCACAACCCAAGCATGAGGGGGACGTTAGAGCTATGGGCATTCGATGTCTATTTGATTGATTCTAGTGCAAGTGGGAGACTTTTGGAGATATGCCCTAGAGGCAATCATATATGATGATATTTCCTATGTGTTTATGAATAAAGATAGTCCTTGTACATTATCAATGATGTGTATTAACAAGTACGTGACTTGTTTGTGAGACTATGCATTGCATGATGACTGTCCTAAATGGTCCCTAGTCAAAAGGGCTGTGTGGACGCGCATCCAGTTAGAATAGCATATGACACGGTGGATGGTCTGGTCTCACTGACCATGTAGCATTGGATGCTAGCCGGATAATATGGACTCAGAAAGATCTGGTCGGATTCGACGTAGTCGGATCCGAGTCGAGATAAGGTCTGAGTTGGACAGACCCAACTATGAGACGTAACGATAGGTCATCTGTGAGTCTCTAGTACAACATACGTTCTGTGTCCTAAGACCTAAGCTGGCGCATGTACTCAGGATGGTGACAGACTTGCTTTGGGCCGACCAAACGCTACTCCGTGACAGGGTAGTTATAAAGGTAGGTTTCGGGCTTGTCCAGACCCATGCTGCGAGACGTGGTCGAGCAAGATGGGATTTGCCCCTCCGATGAGGAGAGCTATACTCTGGGCCCCTCGGGTGATCCGACCTGGATAAGCATGGCCATGTGATGTGGATTATGAGATAATCCAAAGTGGTGGTCGGATTCACCAGAATGAGAAAGAGATCGTGCAGCAACAAGGATGACCATGTCGCCTTGAGCACGACAACATATATCGTGTGGCAAAGGGAACATAAGTGTGAAGTACAGGTTCGCCTAACCAGCTTCATCGGACACTTGGAGTCGGCACGCTTTGCTAGAGGCTGCTACCGACTGGTCGAGCCGGATGTAACCTGACTCGCGACCATGTGAACGAGAACCTAAGGAGTCGTGCGCTTAAGGGAAGGAACACGTGGGCTTTAGGATCCATGCGAGGCCCAAGAGTTGAGCCCGCGATGGATGCCTATATATAGTGGAGGTGCGGCACACCCATCTGGTTGATGGCTTCGGCGCCGTCATTAGGGCTTTGCATGTATTGCAGCTAGCCACCTCCACTTGCCGCCGCCGACTGTATGATCATACCTAGTAGTCCGCCGCATGGTGTTCCTCCTGCATGCGCGGATACCGTTAGAGGCGGTGCACTTGCGCCGCTCCAGCGAACCTGTATGTGGGATCCAGCGACCGGCTGCGCGAGGGAGATCAGATCGGCTATTCGAGGGATATCGAGCGAGGAGGAGACGGACCACGCGAATGCGCTGCCCCAACTCTACTTCCGCTGCACGACACTACGCGTCTAGTGATCCATCTCCGTAGCATGTTCTTGGATGTTCTGTGCGTAGGAAAATTTTAATTGGCATGCAATGCACCTACGGTCGAACCCAACACATGGCCCATGACCTACGACATCTCTAACTTGTCTTGCATCTTAAGGAAACTTAACCGACGTCCTTATCTTCATGGGCTTTGAGCCGCCGTCTTCAGGTATTTGGCCGCCCGACGTCTTAGTCAGCCACTGCCTTACTTATCTTGTATTCAGAACACGACCCATTTAAACTTGGTTGCAGAGTTGTTGATATGTTAACCCGGCCCAGTATGGCGGGTTACATCGTGGAGTTATATCCCCGACATTAGGCCCCAAATTGATTTGAATTCGTTCATGTCAATAGATCTTTCCTTCCTGTGGCGGCTCATCATTGGAACGGTATCTTCTATGAGTTTCATGATGCTGGCTTGTTTTGCTCCCAAACTTGACATTTCCTCCATCTCGTACTTGTTGTGACATCATCCTTGCTGACCGTTGTTCTTCAAAGTCATCATAACGTATCCCTTCGAAAACTGCGCCAAATCTAGGTGGGCGCAAAAATCGAGGCGTGCTTGTAGCCACAAATTTATCATGGTCGCTTCGTTTTTCTCGGTGCCGCTTCACTTTCTTCTTCTTATAAATAAGCCCACAGGGCTCCACAGTAACTTTTCCTCATCGTCTTCCTTCTCCTGTTTCGCCATCGACCAAGCACTGTCAGGGCTCCCAGATGGACTCCAAGATCTTCGGCGCCATTACCGGTGTCATCAAGCCTTCTCGCAGCCGCCGAAGTGAGCTCGACCATCTTCGTCCCCGCTCTGACACCATCTAGTATGAGTCCCCGCCATGTAGGGTTTCGGTATTTTTGGTGTTCTGACCGTCTTCATAGTGTTCATCTGAAACTTCGTTAGTAGATCCACATATTGTCCGCTCATTGCGGTGTATTCTTAGGACGTCCTCGGCTCCATTTTCATTTAAAGTAGATCTAAAACGAGACATCGGGGGTTATCCTTTGGAACATTGCAGTTTCGGTTGTTCCATCAGCTAGAACACATATCTCGTTGTTTTTCTTCGTTTAATTAGATCCGCCTGGAGAGAAATTTTCATAGAAACCTGTTTGTGACCCAGTGTTTCTGCTAAGTGTTGAAGATATTCCGTCGACCTTCTCAAATTTCACCGGCTCATTATAATACTTTTTAGTATAGGCGGTTTATAATCTGCTCGGGCTTATCTTTCTCATTATTCTTGTAGCTATTGCATAACCCGCCATGGCTCCGAAAAACCCCAAAGTTTGTAACTAGGCAAAGAGCAAAGAATCCAAGCTTACCTTGGAGAACCTCGTGGATCAGGGCTTCTTGCCGGCTCGAAAGACTATAAAGTGGCAAGCTCCTGAAGATGAGTCGTCCCCACAACCACAACTAGGAGAGGTTGTAGTATTTACTGATCATTTGCGCAGGGGCTTCCGCCCTCCCGGCTCAAAATTCTTTAGAGACCTCTTGCACTTCTTCAAGCTCAGGCCTCAAGACATTGATCCAAATTCTATGACAAACATTTGTCAATTTCAAGTGTTATGTGAAGTGTACCTTCAGGTTGAGCCATCTGTGACTCTGTTTAGAGAGTTCTTGTCGGATTTCGGGCTCCGCAAAACCCTCAAGATTCGAACACAGGGGCGTGTGCGAAGGTTTCCCTGCGGCCTCGCCCTACCCAGCTCACTACTCGATGGCTAAGACGGCGAACTTGCTCGATGACGAGGAAGAAGATGAACACGGTGATTTACCCAGGATTGCCTCTCGTGGAGGTACGGTGGATGAACTAGTACAAGATTTAGGAGCCTCGTGAGGGCGTCCCTGAGGTGTTCTTGGCCCTTCGCTGGCTTCGTGGTGGGTTAAGTGGACCGACTCGCTTTGGATCCGATCGGGGTCCCTCTCTACAGTGCAGCTTAGCCTCTATATATAGCGGTGGCCCGGGTCTTCTTCCCTTATCGCAATGGCAGGAAGGGATCCCACAACGGCCAAATTTAAAGGGGGACAGGAGTACATCCGCGCCCTGTCCAAAGGCGGTCTTCGCTTGCAATGTGGTTGTCGATGATGCAGGGGTGGGCTCGGCGATGACATCCATCCTGCGGGGCTCGTGGTCGTGGTCTTGTTACACCGGAATGGAAACCTTTGGGGGGGTGCTTTGGGAACCCGCGTACGTCCTTGCCCCTTTGCACCAAAGGGGAAATTGCTCCGCCTGCGCGCTGGCGCCCGCCTGTGCTCTCTTGCGTCACCCTTGACTCCTGAGGCCGAGTCCTGCGTAGAGATCTCCGCCGCTCTTGAGGGGGCCTAGGGAGGCCCATCCATTTGCCGATCTTGGCGCTGCTCTCCCTCATGAGCCTAGGGGCCTCGCGAGGGCCTTGTCTTCAGTGGGGCCGCGTCTGGCTGTGCTTGGCTGGCGAGGTGGGCCATGCCCTGGGCCGCAGGCAGGCAGGTCTGGGTACCCCCATTCCCAGAACGCCGACAGTAGCTCCCGGGCCCAAGGCGCGCTCGAGCTGGCTTCTGGGCGAGGCCTTGAGGGCGGCCCGAAGCGCCGCGGGCCCCAAGCGCCTGCGGGCCAGGCTTTACACGCGTCAGGTGCCTGGGCGGCGACGCCCTCGCTCCCCGAGGGCGTCAGGAAGCGCTCCAAGTCAAATTGACATGACGTCCGGGCACAGCGCTGGCCATCATTGCCCTTCCTTGAATGCTGCTGCTGCTTTGAGCCTCTACTCCTTGGGCCACGTGGATGTGACCCATCAATCGGCAGGGGGAGCGACGCGAAAGGTACCGCGTCGGTCGAACCGTTCCGCGGCACCCGAGAGGTGCACGACGCCTGCTCTCCCATGATGCCTCGTGGCTGTAGTTACGCCTATTAATCCGCCCTGCCCCTAGCAGGGGAGGGGCATTGCAGTCTTGAGGCATCTTCCAGCTTCCTTCGCTCCGCCGAGAAAGCCCTCTCTTCTTCCCATCTTCTCGTCTTCCATGGCGTCTGGTGGAGGCACTGCGGGCACAGGGAAACGCACGGCACCGCCGGCCCCCTCATCCTCCTCCGGAGGCAGCGGTGGGGGGCCCTCGGGGTCAGCGCAAGTTCGCCGGCGCTGGGCCATGGTCGACGAGTGAGTACTCCGCCGCCTCTCTCTTCCTTAGTCGTTGTGTCCAGCGTTCCGAGCATGATCCTCTCCTTTTCCCAGGGCGCCTGCGGCAAAGAAACGCAGGCTCGGCGCACTCCAGGAGGAGGTGGAGGCGCTGCGGGCCCAGCTGGCGACCGCCGAGGCCGCCTTCCAAGCCGCCCTCAGGGGCGAAGCGGAGGCCAGGGCGGAACTGGCGTCCCTCCAGGCCCAGGTCCAGGAGGCGGCTGACACCGTGCAGGCCGCCCAAGACGAGGCGGCGCATGCCAAGCTGCTGGAATCCCAACGCTCCAAGCAATTCCTGGGCATTGCCAGCCGCGCGGCCGGCGCGGTGAGCCGGTTCGTTGGGGATGCCCCCGCGCTGCCGAATGTGCGCGGCGACGGGGGCTTCCTTGGCTTCTTCTAGAAGGTGGTAGAGGCGCTGGAGACCGGTGTCTCCCGCGTGAACGCGGACAGCGAGTCCGACGCGCGCGACCTTGTGGACCTCGCCTTGACGCTCGTCTTCTCCAACCTGCGCCGCCACGCCCCGCAGCTTGACCTCCGGCGTGTCGGGGAGCCGGTGCCTGATGGACTCCAGCGCCCTCTTCGGGACGAGGTGCGCCCGCACGTGGAGTCCATGGTGGAGCGCTTCGTCCAGGTGCCCGCCTCCAGCGGGGAGGATGACTCCGACGTCGAGGCGGCCGGCGACGCGGGTGGTGACGGCGGCTCCTCCCCCTAAGCATCCCCCGTCTTCTTTTCTTGGTGCCTGTAATATTTGGAGAAGAACTCTGCCCCCGTGGGCGTTAGTCTTTTGCGTACTACCTTGGTTTGCGTCTTTCCTTGTCTCAAATTGCTGGTTGCGAGCTCACCATTATCATGGCTTAGTTTCCTTGCGCGGGGCTGGACGCCGGTGCCGCGGTGGCCTAGCGACGGCAGCCGTCGGGGCCTCCGCAGCTGTCTTCTCACGGGGTGCTGCCTGTGGCCACCGCTCCTCTGGTCGGTGGCCCTGCTGCTCGTCATGGCTGGGTCCCTCCCCTCGTGCCGTTTTTCCTGGCGCCCCAGGCCTCAGGGGGCTCGGTGGCCGCGCATGATGGCCCGTAATACTTGCATCCCCACATTAACGCGCACAACTCCTATCCCATCCTCATGTTGTCATTAGATCAGGGGGTTCTTGCTCGGTTCGGTAGTGTACTTAGCTTGTGGGGTGGCGACGATCTTGCTCGTGTCGCGAGGCGCGACCGGGTTGTCCAGATAGTCCGTGGCTCCTCCTGAGACGCTTCCTCCTTGCTTGTGGGACGGTTTGGGAGCCCTTTCGGCACTCTATGTCTGCAGGCCCCAGTCCCACGCATTTCCCAGCCACCGCAGTATACGACTGGATCACCAGGGACGCAACTGCGGGGTCAGGCCTCGACCCCCCTGATGCCGACCGGATCACCAAGTACGACACCAAGGGGGGCGAGTGGCTATATGACCGGTAAGGCTCCTGAGGCGTGCTACTCAGGAGCCCCCTTGGATGCTCAATCCGCCCTACGTCGTCAGGTCCCACTCCCGCGCATTTCCCGGCCACCGTAGTGTATGACCGGATCACCAAGGACGCAACTACGGGGTCAGGCCTCAACACCCCTGATGCCAACCGGATCACCAAGGACGACATCAAGGGGAACGAGTGGCTATATGACCGGTAAGGCTCCCGAGGCGTGATGCTCAGGAGCCCCCTTAGACGCTCGGGCGATCCCCCATTCCGTCCTGCCGGCTGCTGACTCAGGAGGCCCTGGGGCCTCCCGTGACTCCATGCTGTGGTCGGAGCCCTCGAGCAGGGGCCGACGGCTAAAAGATGCGTGCCCCTGAGGTGTCAGGGCTTCGTCATCCAGCCCCGAGGTGCCTCGGGGAGGCCCGGAGCGCTCGGCTCCTTGCGAAACACCAACCCAGGAAGAGAGAATGCAAGACCGGTAAAACGAGAGAACACAGAGAGAAAAATTCCCGCCCCTTTTTCTTTTAAATGTAGAGTTTCTAAATCCTCAAACTTCATTCCAAAAAAATGGCAATTCGAACACCAAAAAGAAGCAAGCAACCGCCGCGTCCGGCCCCTATGCTAGTCTTTGTCTTCCCCCAGCGCTGAGCGTAGGGCATCCACGTTGCATGGGCATGGCCATTGGAGGGCAGTGTTGACTTCTCCGCCAGCGCGGAGCTGTGGCTTCCACGTTGCGTGGGAAGGAACCCCTCCGCGTCCTCGGGGGGCTCCGGGCGTATACAGCCCGCTCATTATTACGTGAGAGTGTCACGGCCATAGATAGCTGGGCAAGCCCCCAGGCGCAAGGCCCGGTGGCCCCCAACTCCGTCAAGAACCATACCGTGCATTTCTGCTCGGTTGCGCGCCCCTACGGCCCAAACCCGAATGCATTGTTCCCCGCGCGACCACAGGATTGCGCTCCCGTGGCCCAAACATGAGCACAATGCATCCGGTGCAGCCATAAGGGTGTTTTGTCGATGAAGCCGCCTCGCGAGGCATCCGAGCGTCGGCCGGACACGGTCCCGAGGACCTGGTGAGGCCCAGCCTCCCAAGACTGCGCCGATGCTTCAGTTGCCGCGGGTGGCCCGCGCTGGTTGTGTCTTGCTGCTCCCCCCAGGCCATCACTTTGGGGGCCTTGGGGCTCGGTTCGGCGTTGCTTGCTCACGAGGGCGCCGGCTTGCGCCGCGCCTCGCGGGTTCCGGGACGCCCTCCTACTTTCTCCCGCTCGTGCCGTCTAGGCCCGGGGCTCCATCGGCGGAAGCCCCCATGCCTGGCTCGGGGAGGACGCCCAGGGTGCTCCTTACTCTTGGGAGGTGCCGGCGCCCGCGGCAGGCGCCTGACCCACCCCACCGTCAGGCGGTATGACGTAGCATGGTATGTAAGGCTCCACATAAGGGCTTGGTTCTCCTCCTGAGCCGTCTGGCGGGGCGCCGGGGACGGCCCCTCCTGGCGGCGGTGGGGCGCCGCCCCGTGCGCGCCGTTCGTAGACCCTCCTGCGACGGGCCTCAGAGCGAAGTTGCTTACCTCTGCCACTGCCGTTGGGTGAGCCTCGCGTCTCCTGGTGTGGATTGCCTCCTCGGCGATTCGATGCGCCTTCGCTGTTGTTGCTTGTTTGTCCGGATGCCTGCGCCGCCTGCTCCTTGCGCAGGATGGTGCGCTCCCGCCTGGTCAATCCAGGCTGCTGAATGTCCACCGGGTCACGGAGGCGCGTGTTTGCACGCGCGTGGGGCACCCCGTTGTCCCCTCCGTGCGCCCGGTCTTCGCGGCCTGGCTGCACCCCGAAACCGGTCACCGGGAATCGAAGGAGAAGGAGCACAGCGTGTGGCTGGCCCCGCTCGGGCTCGCCCAGTGCCGGAGGTGGCGCGCCGCCGGCGGGCTGGGGGACGAGTGTGGTGGACGAGCCCCCAGTGCCTGATGTCTGTGGCCTCGAAGAAGAGTGAGGAGCCACGGCCCTCAGCGCGACGGTGACCAGCTCTGTAATGTGATCGGCCCATGTGTCGAAGCCCCCGTGCGTCGAGCGGTGGCAGAGCATCTCGCCTGCCAGCTGAAGCGCATCGTGCGCGTCGAGGTCCCCCACGTAGGTGCGGCGTGATGCCGGTGCTGAGGGCGCCACCCGTCCGCCGTGTGTTTGGGCGGTGCGAGAGGCGGCGACGGTGGAGGCGATGCTGGTGGCTTGGAACTGACCGCCCAGCACCGTGCCGCTGGGGCGCGGGTCTCCGGCGGCAGCGGTGGGATCGATGGGAGCCGACCCGCTACGGCCGGGGGAAGCTTGCTGGGCGCCGGCCATCGGAGCGGTGAAGCGTGGGAAGAACGAAGCTTGGGGAAGACTTCGACACGCCCCCTACCTGGCGTGCCAAATATCGGATTTCGGGCTCCACAAAACCCTCAAGATTCGAACACAGGGGCATGTGCGATGGTTTCCCTGCGGCCTCGCCCTAGCCAGCTCACTACTCAATGGCTAAGACGGCAAACTCGCTCGATGACGAGGAAGAAGATGAACACGGTGATTTACCGAGGTTCGGGCCACCGCAAAGCGTAATACCCTACTCCTGCTTTGGTGGATTTCCTCTCGTGGAGGTACGGTGGATGAACTAGTACAAGATTTAGGAGCCTCCTGAGGGCGTCCCTGAGGTGTTCTTGGCCCTTCGCTAGCTTCGTGGTGGGTTAAGTGGACTGACTGGCTTTGGATCCGATCGGGGTCCCTCTCTACAGTGCAGCTTTGCCTCTATATATAGCGGTGGCCCGGGTCCTCTTCCCTTATCGCAATGGCGGGAAGGGATCCCACAACGGCCAAATTTAAAGGGGGCCATGAGTACATCTGCGCCCTGTCCAAAGGCGGTCTTCGCCTGCAAAGTGGCTGTCGATGATGCAGGGGTGGGCTCGGCAATGACATCCATCCTGCGGGGCTCGTGGTCATGGTCTTGTTGCACCGGAATGGAAACCTTTGGGGGGGTGCTTTGGGAACCCGCGTACGTCCTTGCCCCCTTTGCACTAAAGGGGAAACTGCTCCGCCTGCGCGCTGGCGCCCGCCTGTGCTCTCTTGCGTTACCCTTGACTCCTGAGGCCGAGTCCTGCGTAGAGATCTCCGCCGCTCCTGAGGGGGCCTGGGGAGGCCCATCCGTTTGCCGATCTTGGCGCTGCTCTCCCTCACGAGCCTAGGGGCCTCGCGAGGGCCTTGTCTTGAGTGGGGCCGCGTCTGGCTGTGCTTGGCTGGCGTGGTGGGCCATGCCCTGGGCCGCAGGCAGGCAGGTCTGGGTACCCCCGTTCCTAGAACGCCGACAGTTCTTTTATCTCAACCGTCAAACGGAAACAAAGAATGGTGCTTCCTGCGAGCTCGGTGGTGTTTCCATCCAGAAGAGAAAGAAAAGCGCCTTCCCAGAATCTAAGATGGCGAGTCACCCAAAAGGGTGGAACAAAACCTGGTTCTACTGCAGAGATACTTCACCTGAAGGGGAAAATCCCTTGCCGGGTTTTAGATTGGAAAGGCTTGGTGGCAAGGAGGAGTTCCCGGTCTGGCCAACTGACGAAGAGAGAGCCCCTCTGGCACCTCTTCATGCAAAAGTGAGGGCCTTGAATGCACATGGTCTAACCGGAATAGATCTGATTCGCTGCTAGCTAAAGTGGCGGATCCAACCCGTCAGCTTGAGAGATGGCTTGATGTGTGACTATTCAGGCGCCTCAAATGATACTCAGTGGTTCTCTCGTGAAAACCTTACCAACGACGCCCTTACCAAGGAAACAATGTGTCTCTCAAAGTCTTCATTATATCGATGCATATCTTTATTTGAAGCTTTGATTGTATGTTGTCATCAATTACCAAAAAGGGGGAGATTGAAAGCACAATGTGCTCCCTTGGTGGTTTTGATAATTCATGACAACATACATTGTCTCTTGGACTAATATTTCTACCTAGTGTATTTCAGGTGAAAGTCCATAGTGAGATGGGTTGGCAAAAAGGGTTGTGAGGAGAAGACCCCAAGATGCAAGGAAATGGATTAGCAAAGCTTCAAGCAAGAGGACTCTAGATTTTACTTTGTGAGAAATCACCTTGAGTCCATAGGAAAGCCAATACTATTAAAAGGGGGTAAGGTACTATTGGTGAACAAGATGCTCCACGTGCACAAGAGATAGTCTCCAAAAACACCCACAAGCTCTGCCACAAAAGTCTGTCCAAAGCCAAATATCCAAAATCGGTGCAACCAACAATTCCCACTCGGTGCCACCGATTCCCAAACTCAGACAGACCCATGCCAAACCCTAGCACATCAGTGCAACCGATTCCACTTCGGTGCCACCGAGTTTGGGTTGCCAACTTTTTGTTACCTCGATTCATAAAATCGGTACCACCGAGTTTTCTGGATCGGTGTCACCGAGTTGTGCAATCTTACCGTTGGTCACCTAATCGGTACCACCGAGAATTACATATTGGTCTCACCGAGATTCAAAAGTTACTGCCTTTTGGTCACTTCGGTACCATCGAGATTCACACATCGGTGTCACCGAGTTGGTCACTTTAGGTGTAACGGTTAGATTTTTTGGGGGTGCCTATATATACCCCTTCACCACCACCTACTCGAAAGTGAAGCACTCAGAACTATTCCATACTTGCCGCATCCTATTTTCTGAGAGAGAGCCACCTACTCATGTGTTGAGATCAAGCTATTCCACTCCATCCATATGAATCTTGATCTCTAGCCTCCCCAAGTTGCTTTCCACCAAATCAATCTCTTCCACCATAGCCAAATCTGTGAGAGAGTGATTGTGTGTTGAGGAGTCTATCATCTTGAAGCACAAGAGCAAGGAGTTCATCGACTTTACCGAGCCTATTACCTTTTGGAGGGTGGTGCTTCCTAGATTGGTTAGGTGTCGCTTGGGAGCCTCCTACTTCGTGTTGTGGAGTTGAACCAAGAAGTTTGTACGGGCAAGGAGATCGCCTACTTCGTGAAGATCTACCCATAGTGAGGCTAGTCCTTCATGGACGGAAGCCATTATGGAATAGTCAAGGTTGTTACTTTGTGGACCCTTATGGGTGGAGCCCTCCGTGGACTCTCACGACCGTTACCCTCCGTGGGTTGAAGACTCCATAAACGTGGACGTACGATAGCACCAGCTATCGGAACCACGGGAAAATTCTTCGTGTCCCTCATGCATTTGATCTTCCTATCTCAACTCCTTACTTTCATGTGCAATGTCTTTACTTTCCGCTGCCATACTTGTTGACATGCATGTGTATGGTGTACTTGACTTGCTATAATTGCTTAAATCTGCTAACCAATTAACTTGGGAAAAGGTTAGGTTTTAATTTCCCGCTAGTAGTCTATTCACCCCCCCCTCTAGACACACTTCTAGTGACCCTCAATTGGTATCAGAGCTTTGGTCTCCATTGCTTCGGTTTCATCACCGTGGAGAAGTTTGAGTTGTAGAGTGCCTATTCTTGATGGGGAGTACTATAGTCAATGGAAACATATGATGCTTGAGCTATTTAATGAATTTCATTTGAGCAAGTATGTTAAGAACCCCTATGTACCTCCCATTGATCCTCTACATCCCACACACGAAGAGGAAATTGATATGCTATGCAATCTTAGAAATGTTAATCTTATCGTTAGAGGATTGCCTAGGATTGTGCTTAATCAAATGAAGAATTTTGAATGTGCTTATACTTTGTGGAATGACTTGGAGAAACGATATCCAAGCTATTCATTGAGTAATCTTGATGAAATTCTTCATAAAACTATTGCCTTTCACAAAATGACGCCTAGTGATCCCAAGTTTGATGACTATCTATTTGAGCTTAGAGACCTCATGCGTGCTGAAGGAGATGTCATAACTATCAACAACATCATTGTAGAAGCCATTCGAATTCACAAGTTTGAACATTGTCATGATCACAACCCTAACGAATCTCTTGTTTCTTGTGACGAGGATTTCCCACTCGATGATGACAATGTGGAACATGGGTACTATGATGAAGATGAGTTGTTCGACATCGAGAATGAGAAGATCATGAAGAATCTAAGTCTCATGGCAAACTTCAAGGATTACATGTCCGGAGGAAAAGAGTGGATTCTCGATAGCGGATGCACCGATCATATGACCGGAGATAGAGAGATGTTTGAAGAGATCACACCAAACCATGGACCGCGAAGGTACGTAACATTTGGAGACAACTCCAAGGGTAAGGTACTTGGTCTTGGTAAGGTGGCCATATCCCATGATAGCTCTATTAAAAACGTCATGCTTGTTGAATCCCTTGGCTACAATCTTCTTTCCGTATCTAGACTTTCTGACTTTGGTTTTAATGTGCTATTCACGAAAGTAGATTGCCAAGTGTTTCGTCAAGATAATCATAACATGGTCTTTACTGGTTTCCGTAGAGGTGATCTATACATTGTCGATTTCACTAAGAGATCCAAACCTCATACTTGTCTTATTGCAAAATCTTCTAAAGGTTGGCTTTGGCATAGAAGACTAGGACATGTTGGCATGCGTAATCTAGACAAGCTTATCAAAGGTGATCATATACTTGGTGTTAAAGATGTTATCTTTGACAAAGTTAGACTTTGTAGTGCTTGTCAAGCTGGAAATCAAGTAGGTGGAAGTCATCGCGTAAAGAATATCATGACTACTAGGAGACCACTCAAGTTACTTCACATGGATCTTTTTGGTCCCAATGCTTACAAGAGCCTCGGTGGAAATTCCTATGGTCTAGTTATAGTTGATGGTTTTTTCAGATTTACGTGGGTATTCTTTCTTGATGACAAGTCGCAGGTACAAAAGATCTTCAAGAACTTCGCTCGCAAAGCGCAAGATCAGTTTGAAGTGCAGATCAAGAAGGTTCGGAGCGATAACGGATCGGAGTTCAAGAACACCCATTTAGATACCTTTCTTGACGAAGGTGTTTCACATGAGTTCTCGGCTACGTACACACCTCAACAAAATGGAGTTGTTGAGAGGAAGAACCGAACTCTTATTGAGATGGAAAGAACGATGCTTGACGAATACAAGACGCCAAGACACTTTTGGGCAGAAGCCGTGGAAACAGCATGTCATGCCATAAACCGACTCTACTTGCACAAGCTTCTCGGTAAAATGGAATACGATCTACTCACCGGTAACAAACCTTAAGTTGGATACTTTTGGGTATTCGGCTCAAAGTGCTACATTCTTGACAAGCATCGTCATACTAAATTTGCTCCTAAATCTCATGAAGGATTTCTACTCGGTTACGGATCGAACTCTCACACTTACCGCGTCTACAACAACTTCACTCGAAAAGTTGAAGAGATGGTAGATGTGAAGTTTGATGAATCTAATGGTTCGCAAGTCGAACAATTGCCAAATGATGTAGGAGATAAGGATCCTTCGGAAGCTATTCAAGACTTGTCCATCGGCAAGATTCGTCCCATGGAGGTGAAGGAAAGTACTTTGTCAACTCAAGTGGAAGCCCCTACTTCACGTCAAGGTGAACCTCAACACGACATGGAGGCATCCACAAGCGGTACACGACAAGACGATGAAGAGGAGGAAGTACATCATGAAGATCCACCACAACCTCCTTCACCACCACCTCAAGGAAACGACACCTTCAACAACAACGAAGATGAAGGAGATGATGATGATGAAGAAGCTCCACCATCCGACAAGCCGAAGCTACCCCGAGTTTGACCAAGAGCGACCAAGAACCATCCTCTAAACCAAATCTTTGGTGACATACAAACCGGGAGAATCACTCGCTCTAAAACTCGCTTAGCTAATTTTTGTGAGCATTATTCTTTTATCTCTAGCATTGAACCCTTGAAGGTAGAACAAGCTCTTGAAGATCTCGATTGGGTGAACACAATGCATGAAGAGCTTCACAACTTCGAGAGGAACGAAGTGTGGACACTCGTGGAGAAGCCCAAGGACGAGCACAACATCATCGGAACCAAATGGGTGTTTCGAAACACGCAAGATGAAGACGGTCAAGTCGTACGCAACCAAGCACGTCTCGTAGCCCAAGGATATACGCAAGTCAAAGGTATGGACTACGGTGAGACCTATGCCCCCGTCGCTAGACTTGAAGCTATTCGCATTCTCCTTGCTTATGCTAATCACCATGATATCACGCTTTATCAAATGGACATTAAAAGTGCCTTTTTAAATGGTGAGATTGAGGAAGAGGTCTATAATGTGCTCCCTTGGTGGTTTTGATAATTCATGACAACATACATTGTCTCTTGGACTAATTTTTCTACCTAGTGTATTTCAGGTGAAAGTCCATAGTGAGATGGGTTGGCGAAAAGGGTTGTGAGGAGAAGACCCCAAGATGCAAGGAAATGGATTGGCAAAGCGTCAAGCAAGAGGACTCTATATTTTACTTTGTGAGAAATCACATTGAGTCCATAGGAAAGCCAATACTATTAAAAGGGGGTAAGGTACTGTTGGTGAACAAGATGCTCCACGTGCACAAGAGATAGTCACCAAAAACACCCACATGTTGTCTCGTTTGATTGCCGACATGGTGATCAGAAAGTTCTGGGTAATTTCTCCTTTACACAATTAAAAATCAATAATAGCTATCTATTGTACTAATCGGTGTTGTCTCGTTTGATTGCAGACCTTCTACAGGTGTGAGGAGGTATACGAGGAGGCCGCGGCAAAGCTTATCGATTACGAGTGCAGGCGCCTACTACAGAACTTACGGCACGAGGCTTGGGTACAGGCTGTTCGAGACTACTATGCCTCGCGGAGTATTAAGAAGGACAAGTCATCATCCCGCCGAAAGTTTCTGGACAAGGAGCAGTACATGAAGGTAATTATCTATTCTTAAGGCCTTGTACTTAGTTTCCTTGCTTTGATTCGTAGGCATAGCTCTCAAATTTCTCTTTACTAACTTAGGTGCCCCCGAGATGGTGTGCGGATAAGATGGATTGTTTGGAGGCATTGGTGAATGAGTGGTGCTCTGACGAATGGCGAGCCGTCCACGACGATGACAAGGAATGGCGTGCCCAAATGGAAGGTGTGCCACACCATCAAGGCAGCGCCAACTTATTTCAGTTCGGGCGGAACTGGGTACGTGGTTTGCTTCATGAGTCCTGCAATTCAGTTTTTGATGCAAGCTTGACCCCTTTATTAATACTTTGTTCCTCTCTTGTAGGCGCATTACAATAATACGGAGGTGCCACATGTGTACGACCTCTATGCCATGGCCCATACTGCCTCGTACAAGATGGCCAAGGCATTCTCTGAGTCTGACCTCGATAATCCCTAGAACTTCACCAACATCTCCTCCCACAACAAGCTCGTGAGGTACAGAGATGTGGGGAAGGCGGTGAATGGGGAGGACTTCAACCCGAGCCAGCATCCTATTGATCCAGACTCGGTGATGATAGCTGGCGATGGGAGGCCCCATGGCTCGATAGCCATTGGAGATGGACTTATACGGTCTTCGCGCACTCTCTGGCAGATCGAGGCGCGCCAAACGAGCTACTGTCCTGAGATGACGCCTCGTCCACAGCCAGTCCAGCTCGCCATCGAGGTTAGTCATACAGACTCAGATAGCTTTCCTCCATTACATTGTGTGTGCGAACAAAGATGATTACAATGCTAACGAGGAGTTGTGTTGCAGGCTGCTCTGTAGAAAGAGAGAGAGACAACCCAGGCGCTTCTGGTGGAACAGGCCCGGCAGGCGGCGGAGGAGAAGAGGGATTTGGAGGAGAGGACGGCTAGGTTGTTGGAGGAGGAGAGGGCACGGAACGATGCGTCTAACCGGGCCATGTACGAGCTCATCGTGGTAAGTTTCTTCTTCATATTAGCCAAATCATGCACTACATGTTCTTTTCATTAATAACCAATATGATTGATTTGTCAAAACCAAATTTGCAGACTTTGTGCGAGAAGACCGGCCAGACCCCTCCGCCGATGCCAGTCATTACCACGGCTGGAACGGTGAGTTTCATTTCAATGTTCATTAGTTACTAGTCTTAACGTTTCAGCGTCATCATGCTAACGCAAATGATCTTTGGTATAGCATAACTCCCGAGCCGCATCGCACGATCCTTCTCCAGGGCCAAGTAGTGCTCCAGCTGACACCGGCCCGAGCAACCCCGGTGCTTCACCTCCGTGATGACGAGGACGGTAAGCCATAATATGCCACTTACTTGGCTCATTTTCTCAAACAAAGACAAACTTAGCACTTAGACAAACTTAGCACAAAGACAAACTTAGCACATAGACAAATGTCATATTTTACCTAAGTTAGCTTTGTTTCCTCTAAAAAGACATTAAGGGAAATCATGCGACGTCGTTTTGTTCCTAAACATTACAAGCGTGATATGTACCACAAATTGCAGTGGCTCACTCAAGGTAATCAATCGGTGGATGAATATTATAAAGAGATGGAGTTGCTGATGATACGTACAGGAACAACTGAGGACCCGGAGGCCACTATGTCTCGGTTCTTTCATGGGCTGAATGTTGAGGTGCAGGATCGTGTGGAGATGGTGGTCTACGCCAACATCCAAGATCTTGTGCACCAAGCTGAGCGTGCAGAGCAACAACTCAAACGACGCCAAGTTTCAGCCACGCACACCTGGCGTCATTCCCCTATCGAGGCTGCTTGGTCTAGTGCTAAGCCGGCACCTTCTACACGCTCCAACAATTTTTCTAATGATCAGGCGCCAAAATCAGGAGTGTCCAAAGCTGCGTCTACGCGGTCCACCGCTGGTATAGAGTGTTTCACTTGTGGAGGCCGAGGACACATGCGGCGTGATTGCCCTAATACAAAAAGGGTTATGCTCACCCAAGATGGTTATGTCTCTGCCAGTGATGATGAGACGGTTGCTGATCCATCTAGTGAGGAGTCTAAGGAACAGGACACCGTTGATGTGTACCCTGAGGATGTTGCCCCTAATTGCATTAACTTGATGGTGCAACGTGTGCCAGCAGATCGCATAGAAGGACAAGGGCAGCGCTGGAATATTTTTCAGACCCAATGCACAGTCAAGAACACCGCTTGCAAGCTGATTATTGATGGTGGAAGTTACACCAATATTGTTGACAAGAGTTTGGTGGATTCTCTCTCATTGCCTACATGGAAGCACCCGCAGCCACATTGTGTTGAGTGGTTGTATAATTCTGGGAAGCTGAAGGTCACCCATAAGGTGCGCCTGACTTTTTCAGTAGGTACTTATGAGGATGTGGTGGTCTGTGATGTTTTACCTATGGATGCATGTCATGTGCTGCTCGGCCGACCATGGCAATTTGATAAGCGTTCCACTCATGAGGGCAGATCCAATGTATATTCCTTGTGGCATAACGGAAAACGTCAAGTGCTGCAGCCTATGCTTGACAAGGATATCAAAGTGGAGGCGAAGAAGGTCCAACAAGTTAAGGCGAAACCGAGGACGGTTTCCATTCAAGTTGGGGGGGATGATGAGGGAAGGATAGCTACTACTCCTGTTATTTCGCTGCCTCCTTATATTCTGAAGGTTGGACGTGTTTGCATGGCAATTCCTCCCACAGATGAAGTGAAGCCCAATTTTAGAACACCTCCAGCTGAGGCATTGCAGCAGGGAAAGGAGGAAGGCCTGGAAGCCCTGCAGAGTTCCCAGGGCGGTAGTACCGCTTCCAGCGCGGTAGTACCGCTTGCAATAAGCCGTAGTACCGCGCCTACGGTACTACCGGCCCCTGACTACCGTTCTACTGCCGCTTACAAATTTGTTTCTGGACTCCGAGCGACTCCAAGCGGAAGTGGCGCGGCAGTTGATATTTAGTACTACCGGACGAGCGGTAGTACCGCTTCTGCCAGGCGGTAGTACCGCTTATCACGGTAGTACCGCTTGCCATAAGCGGTAGTACCGCTTATCTGCCTACGCGCAGATTCTGGGCTGTGCAGGCCGTGTACCCCTTCGTTTCGTCTTAGGCTTTAAATACCCTTCCCTTACCTTCGTTTTAGGGTTAGACAAGAAAGATAACAGTTTGAGAACAACAGGTTCCTCCCGGAGGGGCGGCCTATTGCGAGTATCTATTGGTGTGTTTGCTTGCTGATCGTATTGATCTGATGTGTTGCCATGCGTGGGAGTTGATCTAGGTCAGTTCCAGTGCGAGGAATTAAGGGAAATCAATTCGATCTACTTCTGATTGAGTTCTCTTGTTTGTTATCCTGTTGCCGTTTTGTTGATTGCCGTGAAAGATCGGGCCTAAACCCCTTTGGATCACCTTGATCCATATCACATTTGATGCATATAGCCAAGATACACATGACTCATTATATCCCTTCTACTATTTGTGTGTCCGTGCATTCCAAAGCAACTATCCTTTAAAGGGATTGCACACATTTAGGGGGAGCAAGCCTAAGTCATGTGTCTCTCAAAGTCTTCATTATATCGATGCATATCTTTATTTGAAGCTTTGATTGTATGTTGTCATCAATTACCAAAAAGGGGGAGATTGAAAGCACAATGTGCTCCCTTGGTGGTTTTGATAATTCATGACAACATACATTGTCTCTTGGACTAATATTTCTACCTAGTGTATTTCAGGTGAAAGTCCATAGTGAGATGGGTTGGCGAAAAGGGTTGTGAGGAGAAGACCCCAAGATGCAAGGAAATGGATTGGCAAAGCGTCAAGCAAGAGGACTCTATATTTTACTTTGTGAGAAATCACATTGAGTCCATAGGAAAGCCAATACTATTAAAAGGGGGTAAGGTACTGTTGGTGAACAAGATGCTCCACGTGCACAAGAGATAGTCACCAAAAACACCCACATGTTGTCTCGTTTGATTGCCGACATGGTGATCAGAAAGTTCTGGGTAATTTCTCCTTTACACAATTAAAAATCAATAATAGATATTTATTGTACTAATCGGTGTTGTTTCGTTTGATTGCAGACCTTCTATAGGTGTGAGGAGGTATACGAGGAGGCCGCGGCAAAGCTTATCGATTACGAGTGCAGGCGCCTACTACAGAACTTACGGCACGAGGCTTGGGTACAGGCTGTTCGAGACTACTATGCCTCGCGGAGTATTAAGAAGGACAAGTCATCATCCCGCCGAAAGTTTCTGGACAAGGAGCAGTACATGAAGGTAATTATCTATTCTTAAGGCCTTGTACTTAGTTTCCTTGCTTTGATTCGTAGGCATAGCTCTCAAATTTCTCTTTACTAACTTAGGTGCCCCCGAGATGGTGTGCGGATAAGATGGATTGTTTGGAGGCATTGGTGAATGAGTGGTGCTCTGACGAATGGCGAGCCGTCCACGACGATGACAAGGAACGGCGTGCCCAAATGGAAGGTGTGCCACACCATCAAGGCAGCGCCAACTTATTTCAGTTCGGGCGGAACTGGGTACGTGGTTTGCTTCATGAGTCCTGCAATTCAGTTTTTGATGCAAGCTTGACCCCTTTATTAATACTTTGTTCCTCTCTTGTAGGCGCATTACAATAATACGGAGGTGCCACATGTGTACAACCTCTATGCCATGGCCCATACTGCCTCGTACAAGATGGCCAAGGCATTCTCTGAGTCTGACCTCGATAATCCCTAGAACTTCACCAACATCTCCTCCCACAACAAGCTCGTGAGGTACAGAGATGTGCGGAAGGCGGTGAATGGGGAGGACTTCAACCCGAGCCAGCATCCTATTGATCCAGACTCGGTGATGATAGCTGGCGATGGGAGGCCCCATGGCTCGATAGCCATTGGAGATGGACTTATACGGTCTTCGCGCACTCTCTGGCAGATCGAGGCGCGCCAAACGAGCTACTGTCCTGAGATGACGCCTCGTCCACGGCCAGTCCAACTCGCCATCGAGGTTAGTCATACAGACTCAGATAGCTTTCCTCCATTACATTGTGTGTGCGAACAAAGATGATTACAATGCTAACGAGGAGTTGTGTTGCAGGCTGCTCTGTAGAAAGAGAGAGAGACAACCCAGGCGCTTCTGGTGGAACAGGCCCGGCAGGCGGCGGAGGAGAAGAGGGATTTGGAGGAGAGGACGGCTAGGTTGTTGGAGGAGGAGAGGGCACGGAACGATGCGTCTAACCGGGCCATGTACGAGCTCATCGTGGTAAGTTTCTTCTTCATATTAGCCAAATCATGCACTACATGTTCTTTTCATTAATAACCAATATGATTGACTTGTCAAAACCAAATTTGCAGACTTTGTGCGAGAAGACCGGCCAGACCCCTCCGCCGATGCCAGTCATTACCACGGCTGGAACGGTGAGTTTCATTTCAATGTTCATTAGTTACTAGTCTTAACGTTTCAGCGTCATCATGCTAACGCAAATGATCTTTGGTATAGCATAACTCCCGAGCCGCATCGCACGATCCTTCTCCAGGGTCAAGTAGTGCTCCATCTGACACCGGCCCGAGCAACCCCGGTGCTTCACCTCCGTGATGACGAGGACGGTAAGCCGTAATATGCCACTTACTTGGCTCATTTTCTCAAACAAAGACAAACTTACCACTTAGACAAACTTAGCACAAAGACAAACTTAGCACTTAGACAAATGTCATATTTTACCTAAGTTAGCTTTGTTTGCTCTAAAAAGACATAGTAAGCTTACTTACCTCCAAAATGACTTCTTGTACCTAAGTTAGCTCTAAAATGACCTATACTTAGCATTATTTCCTCCACAATGACATAATAAGCTTAGTTAACTCAAAAATGGCATAATAGACTTGGTAACCTCATAGATGCCATGGACTTAGCTTATTTTCTCGCAAAATGATACAATAAGCGTAGTTAGGTCAAAAATGTGATAATTACCTTGGTTAGCTCTAAAATGACACAAATAAGCAATAAGAAGAAGAAAAACAAGATCATCTTCTTCTTCTAGATCTTCTACTTCTTCTAGTATTCTTATTCTAACTTTCTTATTTCCAATTTTGCAGATTTAATTGAGTTCACGGCAGCTTGCTTTGATGTAGTGCTAGTGTTTACTTTCTGTTTTCATTTTGTATCGATGAACTTACATGAAACTTTCTACCTATGTATGAGACTTTGTATGTATGGATGAAACTAATGTAATATGGTGAACAATGTGACATTTGATACTTTTAATTTGGTATAATTGTTGGTTGATCATATCCATATGACAGGGATATTGTTGCTGTGAAATATATATATACATATCATATATTTGCCTGTGAAGATTGTTGAATATAACAAAAACAAACAAAAAAGAGGCAATACAGCCTCTTTGCCATCTGCCCCGGACGGCAAAGACCGCTATCCCGACGGCCGCCATCGGCAAAGAGGACACGTGGCAGCCACCTGCTAAAACTGGGAGCGCCAGGCCGGGGGCCATTTGGCTTCTTTGCCGTCCGGGGGCGGACGGCAAAGGGTGGCTTCTTTGACATCCGGGGGCGGACAGCAAAGGGTGGCTTCTTTGACGACGGTGGCCGTCGGCATAGCGTGGGCGGATGGCAAAGGGTTTGTGTGGGGCCGTCCGGGGCAGACGGCAAAGGCTTGTGTGGGGCCGACCATAGCAGACGGCAAAGGACTGAGTGTTTGCCGTCCGGGGGCTGACGGCAAAGACTTTGGTGGGGGCCGTTAGCCACCTAACAGTGCTAACGTGAACACTACGCCGTCCGGGCTCGTTGCCGTCTGCAGACTGACGACAAATAATCTTTGCCATCCGCTGTGCCTAGGCAGACGGCAAAGGACCTCTTTGCCGGAGTTTATTCGGCCCAAAATTTTGCCGGTCGCTGGCGGACGGCAAAGCTCTTTGTCGTCCGTTGTTGTGCCTTTGCCGTCTGCCATGGTGGACGGCAAAGAACCTGATTCCTGTAGTGACAAGCTCTTCCACAAAAGTCTGTCCAAAGCCAAACATCCAAAATCGGTGCAACCAACAATTCCCACTCGGTGCCACCGATTCCCAAACTCAGACAGACCCATGCCAAACCCTAGCACATCGGTGCAACCGATTCCACTTAGGTGCCACCGAGTTTGGGTTGCCAACTTTCTGTTACCTCGATTCACAAAATCGGTACCACCGAGTTTTCCGGATTGGCGTCACCGAGTTGTGCAATCTGACCGTTGGTCACCTCGGTACCACCGAGAATTATATATCGGTCTCACCGAGATTCAAAAGTTACTGCCTTTTGGTCACTTCGGTACCATCGAGATTCACACATCGGTGTCACCGAGTTGGTCACTTTAGGTGTAACGGTTAGATTTTTGGGGATGCCTATATATACCCCTTCACCACCACCTACTCGAAAGTGACGCACTCAGAACTATTCCATACTTGCCCCATCCTATTTTCTGAGAGAGAGCCACCTACTCATGTGTTGAGATCAAGCTATTCCACTCCATCCATATGAATCTTGATCTCTAGCCTCCCCAAGTTGCTTTCCACCAAATCAATCTCTTCCACCATAGCCAAATATGTGAGAGAGTGATTGTGTGTTGAGGAGTCAATCATCTTGAAGCACAAGAGCAAGGAGTTCATCCACTTTACCGAGCCTATTACCTTTTGGAGGGTGGCGCCTCCTAGATTGGTTAGGTGTCACTTGGGAGCCTTCTACTTCGTGTTGTGGAGTTGAACCAAGAAGTTTGTACGGGCAAGGAGATCTCCTACTTCGTGAAGATCTACCCATAGTGAGGCTAGTCCATCGTGGACAGAAGCCGTTATGGAATAGTCAAGGTTGCTACTTCGTGGACCCTTATGGGTGGAGCCCTCCGTGGACTCTCGCGACCGTTACCCTCTGTGGGTTGCAGACTCTATAAATGTGGACGTACGATAGCACCACCTATCGGAACCACGGGAAAATTCTTCGTGACCCTCATGCGTTTGATCTTCCTATCTCAACTCCTTGCTTTCATGTGCAATGTCTTTACTTTCCGCTGCCATACTTGTTGACATGCATGTGTAGGGTGTACTTTACTTGCTATAATTGCTAAATCTACCAACCAATTAACTTGGGAAAAGGTTAGGTTTTAATTTCCTGCTAGTAGTCTATTCACCCCCCTCTAGACACACTTCTAGTGATCCCTCAGAAGCTCATTTGGCTCCTAATTTTCTTTTGAAGAACACACAGTTTGCCAGCTCATCGAAACGCAGGACTCGGGATGATGAAGACCCTAGTTTATCTCATGCGCCACCGGCTTGTAAACCACGCCTTGAGGTCCCCCATAGTCCAACTGATTCTCGTCCTAGAGCCGGTTTGTTTAAACAACCTCTCAGTCCTTCAAATTCCCTTTCGCAGGATTCTCCTTCATCATCGGGTGACTCGAGCGCGTCACAGCTTCCCCCTTTCAATGTTAATCGCTGGTAAGTTTTTATCTTTGCGAAGTCTGTCTTATATCTTTCATTGTTTTGATTCCAACGTATAATAACTTTTGTTGTACTGATGATCCAGAGCCAAAGCTGTTGTGTGCAAACAGGTAGGCGGGTCGTCCTCTGGGACATCAAACCAAGAGACGCCAATTCTTCTAAAGATGACTCCAATGGTTGATTCTTCTAAAAAGGAACTTGATGCTAGGGTAGAGCCGGAGGCTGCCACTGAGATACCCGGAGAAAATGAGCCGGTTTTTATGGATGCTCCTCCTGAGATTCAATCATCCATCTTTCCTTCCAAGTCAGCTTGTGTAGATGAACTTATGGCGTCATCTGACCACAACGTTCCAGCCATTGTGTTTGTTAAAGAAAATTTGCAAGCCCCCACTGCTTCCACTTCCTTAGCTAAAATCGGGAGCAAGAATGAATCAGTGACTTTGGATAAGGGAAAAGCCAAAATGGAATCCCTGGAATTATCCATGCTTGGTGTTGAAGACCTGTATCAAGAGTACTTGACCCGGCTGTCTGAGAGCCGAGAAATTGTGAAGAGCATGATAAATGCTATGAAGGAAAAATATGAGGTAATCTCCTCATTTTATCATTATCATGCATACTACCATTAGCTTCCAAAGACCAGCTTGTTATGATAAGCTGGTTTTATAGAATGACTGAGCCTGTAGTAACCGTGTAGCCCCCAAGGGCCGACTCATCTTCTTGAGATGAGTCGGGTATTTTTAAGATGAAAGAAATTCGACCTGTAGCCCCCAAGGGCCGACTCATCTTCTTGAGATGAGCCGGGTCTTCTTCCCTACCTTAGTTTCAAAAGAACCAAAATACATTAGCCCCCAAGTGTCAAGGACATTGCTTGCAATCTTCTTGGGACTTGTAAATATAATTACTGATGCCTGTTGCTCATCCATCAGGCAAAGATGCTGAGTCTGTTGTTATGAGACTGCAAAAGCGGCTCAAGGAGGAAAGAAGATTGAAAACTGAAGCCGAGTCCATGGTGGCTCACTTTGAAAATTCTGCCTGTCAGGCGAACGAACGTCTAGAACAGGCCATAAAACTGTTCGAGGCGGAAAAAGCTGCCTTGACCAAAAGTGCGGAGAAGGCCGAGAAAAACCTTTGCCCTGTGAAGGAAAAGTATGCAACTCTCGTGAAACAAATCAATGAGATGTTGGCAGCAATCTTCGGTACGTTTTCCGTCCCTCCTTCGTCGATGTGCCGGTTTATGAACCTTGTGGTGGCTTATTTTGCTTTCTCTTATGTGCAGGGCGAAAAAACCACAATCTCGTAGAGCTGCCAGTTGTAAAATTGAAGACCATTTTTACGTACGTAGAGCAGCTATTTACAGGCTCCGTATATTCCATCATGGCTGTGAAGAACTTGAAGCATCCACCAAGAAGTATCAAAGATATGTTGAAGCAGCTCTCTACCGTGCCACAATGGGTGTTTGAGACCCGAAAATCGGCGGCTCGTGTAGGAGCGAACATGGCACTCGCTCGGGCAAAGGCGTATCTGCCAGAATTGGATGTGGAACTTCTGAAAGGCGGCTTCCCAGAGTTTAAACTCGACGGGTCAGCATTCACTCGTGAAGATTACGCAAAGTGCCTTTCGAAGACCCGGCCACTGGCGTCTTTGATAGCCGACGAGGTAGATCTTTCAAAATATCATCCAGCCTACAGTGCTGACAATGAACGTGTTAACGCGCCCAAGGATGAGCCGTCTGACCTGGTCCCACCTCGCCGTAAGACAACTTTTGCTCCTGATATTGACGCATCAGCTCTTGTTGAAGGGACCGCAAATTTTGAGTCTTTGCTCTCAATTCGTTGGCAACAGAAAGGCCAGCAGGTTGATGATGACGAGCCGGCGGGGTCAGATCCAGAAGCGGCTGATGGTAGAGCCTGAAGACGGCTTGGAAGCCGGATGAATCGCCTCTTCAAATGAGACCCCGGTGTAAAAAACTTTTGTGTGCCTCCACTATGAGCCTGTAATAGGAGTAGTGCTTTTCATAACTTTGAATTTGCTTCGTCATGCCATCGTGCACGTTGGCGCCTTTTGCCAGTGCTGAACTCTGATTTGACAAGCTTCTGTTAATATGCTCTGTCGGCGTTCTGGATACCAGGGTACTCAGACTTGCCTACCTGCGGCCCAAGGCATGGCCCACCTCGACGACCAAGTACGGCCCGGCGCGGCCTCACTCGACACAAGGCCCTCGCGAGACCCCGAGCTCGCGAGGGAAGCAGTGCCAAGACCCGCGGGGAGCTAGGCCTCCCCAGGCCTCCTCCTGAGCGGCGGAGACTTCTATGCAACACACGGCCTCAGGAGGCCAAGGGTGACGCCAGCCAGGCCAGGCGGGCGCTTGTACGCCAGAGGTGACAGTTTCCCTTTGGTGCAAAGGAGGCAGGGACGCACGCGAGTTCCCGAAGCGCCCCCAAAGGTTTCCACTTCGGTGTAACAAGACCAAGACCCCAAGCCAAGCAGGACGGACGTCATCACCGAGCCCACCACTGCATCACCGTCGACCACTTTGCAAGCGAAGACCACCTTTCATCAGGATAGGGTGTACCTCCTGCCCCCCTTCAAATTTGGCCATTGTGGAATCCCTTCCCGCCATTGTGATAAGGGAAGAGGACCCGGGCCGCTATAAATAGAGGTTGGGTAGCTCGGTAGGAAGGCACGAAGGAACCACCCCGCAAACACACCCGCAAGGCAGGACACTTCTGTACTAGTTCATCCACAAACCTCCTCGTGAGGCAATCCACCAAAGGCAGGAGTAGGGTTTTACGCTTCGCAGCCGCCCGAACCTGGGTAAACTCTTGTGTGCCATCGTCTTCCTCGCCATCGAGCGGGGTTATCGTGTTGTGAGCTTGGAGGGGGCGAAGTTGTTGGGGAATCTTCGCACACGCCTCTGGGTTCGAATTCCTTAGGGTTTTGCGGAGCCCGAAATCCGACATTTGGCGCGGCAGGTAGGGGGCATGTCGGGATCCCCACTGAAACTTCGCCTCGCCTCCGCTCGGTGCTTCCATGGCCAAGGAACGCCGAGCCCGCATCAAACGACGAGCTGCCCCCGTTGCTCGGGCGACGCCACCAGACCTCGGCATTCCGCGCTGCCTTGCTTTTCCGTCGGAAGGCGCCATCTCCAGCCCGGCCTTGGACGGGCACCAGGGGATATCGCGCTCATCAACCGCGCGATGAGCCGTCACCGCCCTGAACTTCCCAAGCGTCCACGTCGCGGCATCATCTCCCCGGGCTCGTTGCGACCCGGCACGCGGGCGAATCGCGCTCCTCGTAGCCCGTGAGCTGCAGCCTTTCCACGTTGCTCACGGACACTATGATAGTTGGTTATGCCGCACGGCCATACGCGCCACTCCGGAAGGCGAGGCTAGGCGCTCCCCCCTGGGATGGCCCGGGAGCGGGCTCGCGCCCATGAAGTCGCTCAACCAGCCGCTGAGGCGCTGAGGGCGTGCGGACGCGCCGGCGATGTGCGTCACGACCCGTACCGGCCGGATGTGCGGCCCGGCTCGTCGGGCACGCAGGAGTTGGCCCCTGGTGCAGGCGGGGGCCGACGGGAGCCGCTAGCCGCGGGGGGTAGGCGCCATAACGTGCCCCCCGGCACTCCCGGCGGATCGAGGCAGGGCACCCGGCGACGCATCTACACCGACGCCTGGGGGCTCACGCGACTCTACCACGACCATGTCGGCGGGCGCCCGGGCCACGACGGGAGCGGCGCCGGCTACCACGACTGCAGGAGGAGCGTATGCGATTCCGCGAGCGGCTCTCGTCGAGGCTGGTGCGAACAACCTCATGAGGGCGGCTGGCGGGGCCGGCCTCATGAGGATGCCAGGCGCTGGCAGCCTCGTGAGGCGCGCCCGCTGGTAAGGGGATACCCTTGGCAAGCACTTGGGTCCGCGGACCGGGGGTCGCCCTTCCTGGGGACGGAGGGTGGAACACACGCCCATCTCCCCAGGCAGGGCGACACGAGCCAGGAGACAGAGGGTGGAACACACGCCCATGCCCCAGGCCAGGTGTTTCCAACCTGGAGACGGAGGGTGGAACACACGCCCATGTCTTCAGGCCGGGCGCCCCCGGCCAGGAGACGGAGGGTGGAACACACGCCCATGTGCCCTGGCAGGGCGACTCCTACCCGGAGACGGAGGGCGGAACATACGCCCATGTCTCCGGGCCGGGTTTCGCTCGACCAGTGGCGAGAGCTCACGTACTCACCCATGTCTCCGGGCCCGGTTTGGCCCGCCCGGGGACGGGCGGTGGGGTACCTACGCGGGTCTCCCGGGCACCCCAGCGAGGCACGCAGGGGCACCGCCTTGGGTGTCCGCCCCGCACGCGACGGAGGGCACCTGCGCCAAGCCCCGCCCACGGCACAGGGGGCTACGGCGCCGCTACAACGATAACATCCGTCCCCGTGCTCTGGAGGGCCCGAGGCCCTGCTCCGGAATGGGCTCTCCCTGCGGAGGGCGTGGGGGGCTCGCCCCAAGCTCGAGGGCCCGTTTGGGACCCACTGAGGGAGTCCTGGACTAATGGGTCCTCGGGCCGCTGGCTTGTCTCTCAATAGGCCGGCTTGGTGGGCTGCACTCTGACTGTCGCAGGAAGGGACGGATACATCGAGACCCTGTGTTCTAGGAGGAAGTCCTGAAGGCGCGTCGTGCACTCCATGTCAAGATGAGGGAATCGACATCTCCATCCCCGGCAGGAGACCTGTCATGTGTAAACCCTAGGTACCCCCCGATGTCTATATAAACCGGGAGAGTTTTAGATTGTAAGGCAGAGAAACTCATCTAGAGTTTTAGCTAGTCGATCTCGAGGTAGATCAACTCTGTAACCTTCATACCATCAATATAATCGAGCAGGACGTAGGGTTTTACCTCCATAGGAGGGCCCGAACCTGGGTAAACATCGTCTCCTTCGTCCCCTTGTTACCATCGATCCTAGACTAACAGCTCGGGACCCCCTACCCGAGATCCGCCGTTTTTGACACCGACATTGGTTCTTTCATTGAGAGTTCCGCTGTGATCGCCAAAGGACTCGATGGCTCGCGTTGTCATTAACGAAGAAGTCCGGAACATGGACTCCTTCGTCCCTGGACAGATCTTCGCTTTTGTCAGCATTGTGCTACACACTGACCCGACCGGCCGTCTTGGCCGGGTCGGGAGTTTTGCCCTGATCAAGAGGTCAGATTCGGGAACCTAGAGTTCTCCGTAGACTCTCGGGGCGATCTTTCGCTCACCGGGCTCGCAGTCTCATCCGACGCGCCCGAGGACTCCGAGGCCTTAACCTCGGATTTCGCTCTCGATCCCTCCCACCGGACCAACCCCGGTGATGATCTGGCTTTTAGTCCGGATCCGGCCATAGCGCCAGATGGCCGGGTACCAGCTCCTGCCGAACACACTTCTTGTACAGACGCATCGGAGGTTAACTTCGAAAGCGCTGAGCAAATTGACCCGATCGAGCTCTCGACATTCAACAAAGCTCTAGATCGGATCTTATCGATGAAAATTACTGACGACCCAACCCCGATCCAAGTTTAGATCGGTCTTAAGGCAGGTCAAGAGGAAATTTTCATCCCACCCACCACCCACTTCATAGCCACTGTCGAAGACTTAACCGATATGTTGGACTACGCCTCCAAGGAGACAGAAGACATGGATGAAGAGGATCGCGCTCCCACCCCTGTCAACACCGGGCGATGGACTGCCACCTCCACCTATGATGTCTACATGGTGGATACTCCAGCCGATAACGGCGAGCGCACACCCGCAAACAATGGTGATAAATCGGGTGAAGCGCCGTCAAGGCACCGGAAACCGTGCAAAGGATTAAAGACAAAAAAGGGAAGGGAAGCTATTGCTGGCACCGGGGAAAACGATACCCCGGAAGACCTCGGCGATCCCGATATCCCCTAGTAGCCGCTAGAGGACCAGGAAAGGCCGGAGGACCAGTGCGACCCCGAAGATCCAAACGACTCCGAGGATGACAACTACCTCCCCCCCTGTAGAGGAGGAGGATAGCCCAGAAGCCGAAGACTTCATCGTCCCCGAAAACCTTGAGGATCAGGAACGGTTTAGGCAACAGCTTATAGCCACTGCCCGAAGCCTAAAGGCAAAAGAACGGCAGCTTAAGGCCGAACAAGATACCCTCAATGATAGATGGACGAGGGTCCTATCAGCCGAGGAAAGGATACAGTACCGGTCTATTGGACCAACCCAAGAGCTATCCATGCCGACGGCTGCTGCCACAATTTGATGATGAGCTCCCTAACACGCCGTCCCCCAAGCACACTCCATACGACCAGCCGGACCGCCCTCCCCGAGGACAAGATAGGACGGCTGGCGACACCGGTTATAGGCCGGCGATACCTCGAAGAAGGGGAAAAGAGCCAATGAAGCCTGAGGACAGGTACGACCTGCGACACGACCGGGATTATAGAACAGGCCGCACGAGATCCATCTACAGATCTAGAGGGTACTCCCCCGATAGATGGGACGGGTACCTGCCTTGGCTCGACCGCAACAATAGAGGTCGGGAACAAAACCGGGCCAGAACAGACGCCGACCACCGGCGTGACATAGCCCGGGTCAGAGGCGCTGCCCACCCACTGTGCTTCACCGACGAGGTGATGCAGCATCAGTTCCCAGAAGGGTTCAAACCCGTGAACATAGAGCAGTACGATGGAACAACTGGCCCAGCAGTGTGGATCGAGGATTTCCTCCTCCACATTCACATGGCACGAGGAGACGATCTCCACGCCATCAAGTATCTACCCCTTAAACTTAAGGGGCCAGCTCGGCACTGTTTAAACAGTCTCCCCAAAAATTCTATCGGGAGCTGGGGGGATCTCGAGGATGCATTCCGATCTAATTTCAGGGCACCTATGTACGGCCTCCGGACTCCTCCGACCTAAGCAACGTCATCCAAAAGGCAGGAGAGTCCGCTCGACAATTCTGGAATCGGTTCTTGACCAAGAAAAACCAGATCGTCGATTGCCTAGATGCCGAGGCTATAGCCTCTTTCAGGCACAATATTCGGGATGAATGGCTGGCTTGCCAGCTCGGTCAGGATAAACCTAGGACCATGTCCGCCCTTACATCACTCATTACCCGCTTTTGCGCGGGCGAGGATAACTGGCTAGCGAGACGAAGCCACAACCCCGAAGACCCCGGCACCTCCGAAGTTCGGGATGGAAACGGGAAACCATGACGCAACAAAAATAAACGCCGACACAGCAATAGTGACGCCGACGACACGGCCGTTAACGCCGGCTTCCGCAACCCTCGATCCGGGCAGCGGAAGAAGCCTCCTAAAGGCAATCGCGACGGACCCACCCCGCTGGACAAAATCATGGAGAGGCCTTACCAGATCCATGGCACTCAAGACAAGCCCGCCAACCACACCAACCGTAACTGGTGGGTGTTCAAACAAACCGGCAAACTCGCATCCGAGGAGCAAGGCAAGGGCCCACGCAGCGAGGACGATGATGAGCCCCGCGGTCCGATCAATGGTGGACAGAAGCAGTTCCCTCCAGAGGTAAAAACTGTGAACATGATATACGCCACTCACATACCCAAAAAGGAGAGGAAGCGCGCCCTTCGAGAGGTCTACGCCGTAGAGCCTGTAGCCCCAAAGTATAACCCATGGTCGGCGTACCCGATCACCTTCGATCGACGAGACCATCCGACCATTATCCGTCATGGGGGATCAGCTGCCCTCATCCTTGTCACAGCCCTAGCTAGCCATTGCTTGTCATTGCATTAACCATCATGGCATCATGTTTAAATTTCATCGACATGAAATGGGGATTAACAGAAACCCTAGCACCTCACCTAACCAAACAATTCAACTAGTTGTGATTTTCCAATGAATCCAACATGCCCTTCAAAAATGTTCACTATTTCTGATAAATGTTGGCAACAACATATCAGGGGTGCATTTTATTTTCACAAAATTTTTGGCATTTTAAATAATCCAGCAAAGATGCTGTAAATGGCAAATAAAAGCACTATGAATATTTTAGTTTCTTCAAAAATGCTGAAACTTATTATGGGGCTTGGTAATAATATACTTACACCCCAGAATAAATTCCAGGGTTTTTGCCTTTAGGGTTTTTCCCCAAACATTTTAAACACAGAGCAAATAAATAGAAAACATAAAGTAAAACAGAGGGAAAACAAAAGGGAAAAGACCTACCTGGCCGGTCCAGCCCAGCCCAAAGGGCAAGGGCGTCTTCTTCCTCCTGCCAAAAGGCAGAGGAGGAGCAGGCCAAAGCGATCGCCGCGCGCGCGCGCCACCTCCTGCCTGTCTGCCTGCCTGTGCGAGGGATAGGGCTCCCCAGAGCCGTCTGGATCGGGCCATCTCCCTCGCTAGCGGCCTCTCACCTCCCTCGCTCTTCCCTCTCCACTGCTCTATCGCCCGAGAACCCAGCCGGCCGCCGTAGCCGCCCGCATAGACAGGGCCTCCCCTCGCCCCTCAGAGCCGTCCTCGAGTTCCACCACAACCAGCTGCTCCTCTCCACCAAAGGAATCGAGCCGACGAGCCTCCAGGACGACGCCGGGTCCATCTTCTCCATCAACGGCTGTCGGACGCCATCGGCCGATTCAACCACCCCAGCACATCCCCGAGCCTGCTGAGCATCTCTGCGAGTCCCCTGTGAGCCTCTTCTTTGAATCCCCCTTCTAACCACGCCAAATTCGAGCTAAATCGCCACCCACCGCTGACCGGAGCTCCTTGCCGCCGGACATGTCATTGCCATGGCTTGAGCGAGAGAAGCTCACTTCCGAGCGCGGAAATGACCTCCTGGTGACCCCACGATGCCGTGGAACCCCTCTGTTTAGCTCCCCGTGACCCGCAACCCCGTGTACGACCGAGCCCGAGTCGCCACTGTCGCCCCGCTCATCACAGGCGCACTTCCGGTGCGCCTTCGGTCACCTAGCGGCCACCAATGGACACGGCCCGTCCCCAGCTTTCCGTAGAGACCAAGAACGCCTAAAAACCGTGGCCTGTAGAGCAATCCCGAGCATCACCGGCGAGCCACCGCCGCAGGATTTGGTCGCCGGCGGCTAACCCCGGCCGGTCTGACGTGGCGTGATTAGCTTAAGAGCTAATCACCCATTAGTGAACCTCCTGTGAGATAGACAGCCGGGCCCCACAGTAAATAACCCCCCTGGTTAGTTTAATTAACCCACAGTTATTGGTGAGTCACTGACATGCGGGTCCCAGGTGTAAGTTTTACCCTGGTCTGCCCGGTTGACCCGCTGACATCACAATGACGTCATGCTGATGCAATATTTACTTTCTGGAATTAAAATAAGTTATAAATTATTTATTATAATTCAGAAAATGTTTAAAACTTCTAACAATCATAGAAAATAATCTATAACTCGGATGAAAATAATTTATGTATGAAAAATGATCAGAAAAATATGAATAATCTGTTTATGCCATGTACATGCATGTTTGAGCAAGTTAACATCCCCAAGTAGGACATTTCATGATAAGGATAATTTAATAAATAGTGTTGGAGTTGGAATTTGGTATATATTTGAATTCCACTTCACTTAATATGACTATTTATTGCACTAGGCCAATTCAATCCTCTAGCATGCCATATCATACATCATGTTTGGTGCACTGCTTGAATGTGTTCCTTTCCTGTTTGTCGGTGGTGTTCCTTCCCGGTAGACGATGGTTTCGATGTAGAGATCGTTGTCACCGATGAAGACTCATTGATATCTTCAGAAGTGCCAGGCAAGCAAACCCCCTTGAGCATACTGATATAAACCCACTCTCTCGCTCCTGCTCTCTTTTACTGCATTAGGACAATAACGATTCAACTGTTACCTGTCCTCGGTAGTTGAACCCATTCCTTGGCATGACCTGTCTTTGTCACAGTAAATAGTTGAAACCACTTAGCATGAGTAGCAACTGTTTGAGCCTTGATGTGTCTACTCATCCATGCTTGCTTACTTACTGTGCCTGCTATGCATAGAGTCATGTCGTGTCGGGTCTGATCCATCTGGGCGATGAATCAGAATGGCAGTGTTCATGTCCTACTGTGTGAGAGCTAAGTGTGTGAACACGATTTGGTAAAGGTAGCGATGAGAGGCCATGTAGGAGTACATGGCAGATTGTCTCATTGGGACCGTCCTTAAGAACTGAGTTCTGTGTTTGTGATCCAAGACAGTTACTACCACACGTTGGGCCCTGAAATATGACCCCGCTCGACTTATTAATCGCCTTGACCTCTGTCGAGGAGTTGCAACTAGTTTCTGGTGTTTGTAGGAAAAGTGTTGGCGGCCGTGCTTAGCGCTTCCTGACGGGGTGGGCTTTGATGCGGCATAGACACAGTGGCACGGTGTACCAAGTGGCACCCGAACGGTGGGCTTGGGAACCCTGCGCACATCGTTTGAGGCCGTAGCGGAAACTTTGTCTGGACTTCCGTGCGGGTTCAGTCTCAAATAGGCGATAAACCTGGACAAGGGTCTCGTGTGATTGACGGTCGTGGCGGACTCCCTCGCTGGGCTTCCGCTTGAAGGTTGCCGAGGTGCCTTTTATGTGCACATGGCGATAAGTGGCGGGAGCATGTGTGAAGAAGTACACCCTTGCAGGGTTATGAATCTATTCGAATAGCCGCGTCCTCGGATATGGACTACTTGGAGAACTTATGTGGTTCATATACAAGTGAAATGGATACTCTAAAATACGCAAGATAAGCGTGAGTGCTATGGATGGCCTTCTCGTAGGGAGACGGGAGTGGATCCATAGTGGTGTATTGATTTGGTGAAAATGTGGACTCATGTGCGCTATCCCACCACAAAGAAAGAACTGGTAGTCGTAGTACAGGTTAGCCAAGAGTCAAAGCTAGCTTGCTGCAATAAACCCCACAACCCCCTTCATTGATACTGATGCATATGTAGTTAGTTCTGATGTAAGTCTTGCTGAGTACCCTTGTACTCACGTTTGCTTAATTTATGTTTTTGCAGAGGAGACGTCTGTCTCATTAGTGATTCTTACGACGTGAAGTTCGATGTTGACCGGATTAGGCTGGGAATCTCAGACAGAGGTCTGGTTCCTCTGGTAGGGTCGTTGTAGCTTTTCAGGCTGCTCCAGCCACTTTTAGTAGATGTCTGTACCCAGACATATGTCTTGCGCTTGTTGGTTGTATGCTCTGAATGATGGCTTATGTGACCCCTATTTGTATCATTATTGTATGGAGGTTCTCTGGAGCCTTCTAAATAAATGATATGTTGTTGTATGGTTATGTTGTGATGCCATAGCTGTATCTATGCATATCGGGTATGTCGTGCGTACGTGTGACGTGCAACGGTATGTATGGGATCCGACACCTAGTTGTGTGCCTTAGGAGTGCTCTTTACAGGGACCTGTCTCTTTGTGCTTCCACCGAGGCTTGGTAGCTTGCTACTCCTCCGGACACATTGATTGACTAGCGTGTATCATTCTTTGCTGCTGTGTCTGTCCCTTCGAGGAAATGTCTCGCAGTGTAATGGAGTCCATGTAGCCTGCTATGACTCGTCTACGCACAGTTGATGACATTATGTCCCACGGCGTAATGGAGTCCCTATAGCTTCCTATGACTCGTCTACACACGCTGAGACCGACACCTGCATTGTTGGGTTACGTATGTCTGTCCCTGTACGGATGTGCTACTTGGGTTCTACGACTACTCATGTCGGCCCGGGTTCTTGACATTTGAATGCTAGCGACATATTCATATACGTGAGCCAAAAGACATAAACAGTCCCGGCCCAGGTAAGGTGGCAGCCGTGGGGATAACCGTGCGTGAGGCCGCAAAGTGATGTGGTGTGTTACATGCTAGATTCTTATGGCTTAGGAACGGGGTCCCGACAGCGTTGGTATCAGAGCTTGACTGCCTATAGGATTACCAAGCCAAACTGGTCGATGTTGAGTCTAGAACTGCTTTAGTTATATAAGGGAATTGATTGTGGAAGGGAATGTAAGATTCTTTTTACTCCTTTCCTCGTGTCATTCTAATTCTGAGTCACCCTCTTCCTTATTCTACGGGGTTAAGAGTTAGGCTTCTCTTCTATCTATCAGGATGACGAGTTACTATGCTGGAGACCCTATAGGAAAGTTGATGTCTTCCTGGATCGATGTCTCCATAGGAATTCAATGTTATGTTGTCCGTTTTGTTGTGTAGGTTGCCTCATATTTCATGCCCGTACAGCCGTTATGCTGTCCGAGTTATCCAAGGTTTATAAATAATCTGATGCAAATGCAAATTCTTTCATCCTGAGTTAATGTCTTTTGGCCAGACAAAGAACACTAATTGTTGTGTTGAGGTACTCTACTACCTCGACGTATATGATAAAGGTGTTTAGGAAACCATGTTATTTAAGTGAACTACCCAACAGTCTAGTTGTGTCTTTTGTTCCCAGTGTGATAATTCTGGCCATCGTTATCGAAAGCATGCCGTGATGCTACTTAGTCGGTAGGTATTCTATTTCGGGGTTCTTGAACCCAATGATCATTCTGCTCACTCCCGTGTATAGTGTTTGCTCGTTCCTTTAGGATATTAGCAACCTTGCTCTGGTCCTCGAGGTATGTGGTATGTCATTCTTCCAATACCATGAACCATCATGGCAGAAGTTCCTCGTGAACTGAAGATCACAATAAGAGTGCTTTTCATGAGTCCTCCATTCCATAGTTGTGACTCTGTCAATCCTACCTTTCTGCATGGGTTATCTGGAAGAAACATGTTGAACTCGTTCGACGTGCCAACCTATGCATCCACAACTCAGGAAAAATCATGTGCTCTTGAGTTGCCCCCTCAGTTTTATTCTGACCTTCATCCATCGATGGATAGTTAAGAGTAGTTGTGCATCCGTGTTCATCGGTGCATACTAATCTTATGGTCTATCAAGCCATTCTATTCTAGAATGACTAGGAGAAACAAAACTCCAGTACCTCATCCATTTCTTGGATTGGGTCAAAGCAATTGTATTCCGCAGATCAAAATGCCAATCCAGCATTTGCTCAGTTATACCCTGAGGTATTACCCTCTTCACGTCAGGATTGTCATGAGAATTGCACCACCCCTCATGAATTCTTGATACAGTAATACTTCTCGCCATCATTATTCACTCCTTGGCCTCCGTGTTGGTTGTAACCGGAACGTCTATAGGTGAACCGTGATGTGTGAAATCAATACTCCTAGCAACTCCATTGCTTGGAAGTTAATGGACAATAATTTCATTCTTGGTGTGTTGGTTATTGAATCATCATTCTAAGATTGATTTTTCCACCTAGTCCATCTTTCATGGTGCACTCTTCGATCAATGAGTTAGGTTGTGCCAAGCTCTTTCGATCATATCGTCTCGCCCTGAAAAGCGAGATTGTTCTCGAGCTTAATAACATATCGATGGTTCGTGACTTTTCGACTATCTTCTCGGAAGTGTTACCAGGTTGTCCCCTGACCGTTATGTTGAGTTCGTGATCAAGTTGGTTTAAATATAAACCACCCCTCCTCCAAGACTCTGTGTTGGATACCCTGGAACTAGTTGGTTAAGCTAAACAACGGCTTGGAGAGTTGGAAGATAACAACTTTGCCTAACTTAGTTCGTTCCGAAGGGATATCCTTGTGTGCGTATGTGTGTGTTGGAGAAAGATGATGTCTTGATCGATCGATCCCTGTGATCAGCTGATGCATCCATTGTCTTGTCAAACCTTTGATTTGAGTGTGGGCTATCGTCAAATCAAAATCAGAACCAACGGTCTTCATAATGTTGTTTTACTCGTGGATGTATCCTCGAGCATACACCGTTATATCTTTTGGTCTGACCAATGCTATCACCTTGTTCACATAGTTATGGGCTTCCATGTGTATGGATGTTTTGATGAACTGTTGTTGGACCCATCGACAACATTGTTTATCCTTTCCATGATTCATGATGAACATAAAGCTAGTGTTGGAAACTTTGTAGGAAATATCTTCGTGTTCTGTACATGGAGTATATGTTTGATGAACGAAGTGACTTACTCTTAGTTTACGTGCATATGGTGCAAGTTGCCGCCATGACCTCGAGAAAGGTCGTTTTGTTTTCTTGGAATCATCCCAAGTCAGTCATGCCCATGCGAAGTATTCTATGGTTTGTTAGACTGATCATCTCCATTCCATATGTATCTCCTAGCACACCAAGCCACTGATTGACTTGTTAAGGAAAATAAGTTATGTGCTATTCCTGAAGGTGCCAGACGGTTTTGCACCCAGCTTCGTTATCCGCAATGATGGTTCCTAACCAGAACTCGGAAGTGTTTTATTGTAAGTTCTCCATATGACCACAATTGTCTTGGACACTGTTTTCATGTGGGTCTTGCAAATCAAGCTCATATTTTGGAGTTGGCTTTTGCAGTTCATCTCGCGAGAATTCTGCAACGCCATCTCATCGATTTGTGTTGCAAACCTACTCTTTCAGACCTGCTGAGTCTGAAACATCATATCACCAACCAGATCTGAATCTCAGGCAGACATGACGGTTGAAACATTTCCCAAAAATTATAGTATTTGTCTCTCTGTAACCCGGTAAAGTGATGTCGTGGCCAACACACCTAGCCGGCAGACCTATTATTATAGTTTCTTCATTCAGCAACTTGGCCACCTCCCCATGAGGACCTTGTATGACTTGCTCTAGAAGTTATTCCACATGGACCCTTGGATTCCCCGAAGTCCGACCTTTACTTGATGTTCTAGATACCAAGCATTATCTACAATTGGGTTATGCTAGTACATCAAGGGGAATATTAGAAGCGGAGTGCTAAATGTCTCTCGGTCGATCATCCAGATTTCGCTCCCTTGGCATAGCTAAGGTGAAATCTGAGAAAGTGTTGTCCTCCTTTGCATCTGCATCCTCCATCGTTATTCATCATGGTAGTATGATGAGTCACCAAGATCTTGGCATAGATGTTGGGAAAACTTTGATGAATATGGAGATGCTCAGGTTATTGAGAGCACGCTCAGACACTAGGTTATATCCTCGGTATCAATTGGAATCTGCCTTCCGTTTGCCGAGTTGTTCTATAACCATTGTTTCTTTTCCAAACTGAGTATGCCATTCGCTTGAATTCCTTCAAACGATCGCTTGTGAATTGCCTTATGCTGGTATAAAGAGTTTCAATGATCTCTGGATCAAAAGTAATTCTTTTTGCCACTTAAGGGATAATCCTACGAGTGACCTTCCCTAAGGTGCCCGTTATGGTGTGAAGGGCAACTAACCCCTCGCTACTTTGAAACCCATGCTCCATCCTAGCCAAGCGTGGAATTGTTGCCTACCAATTGAAATCTCCGTCATCTGCCTCATTCCCTCGCTCTCGATGTGTTTGGTGTCCCAGCTCAAGAGACGTTCTTACGTTTCAATCCATGAGTTGATCATGAGTTGCTCGATCTCGTGGAGATCGATTCTAGTAGAGCTTTTCATTCTTTTGTTGTCATGTTGGATGAAGATCTCAAGAGCAAAATGTCAAGATCAACATGATGCAATGAATCAACATCTTCGAGAAGGGCAATATGATCATGAAGATTGTGTTAGTTGGTGTTCCTCAGTCCTCTTACCTACGCGTGAATCTCAAGACGAGATTCTTGTTTAGTGGGGGTGAGTTGTCACAGCCCTAGCTAGCCATTGCTTGTCATTGCATTAACCATCATGGCATCATGTTTAAATTTCATCAACATGAAATGGGGATTAACACAAACCCTAGCACCTCACCTAACCAAACAATTCAACTAGTTGTGATTTTCCAATGAATCCAACATGCCCTTAAAAAATGTTCACTATTTCTGATAAATGTTGGCAACAACATATCAGGGGTGCATTTTATTTTCACAACAATTTTGGCATTTTAAATAATCCAGCAAAGTTGCTGTAAAAGGCAAATAAAAGCACTATGAATATTTTAGTTTCTTCAAAAATGCTGAAACTTATTATGGGGCTTGGTAATAATATACTTACACCCCAGAATAAATTCCAGGGTTTTTGCCTTTAGGGTTTTTGCCCAAACATTTTAAACACAGAGCAAATAAATAGAAAACATAAAGTAAAACAGAGGGAAGACAAAAGGGAAAAGACCCACCTGGCCGGCCCAGCCCAGCCCAAAGGGCAAGGGCGTCTTCTTCCTCCTGCCAGAAGGCAGAGGAGGAGCTGGCCAAAGCGATCGCCGTGCGCGCACACTACCTCCTGCCTGTCTGCCTGCCTATGCGAGGGATAGGGCTCCCCAGAGCCGTCTGGATCGGGCTATCTCCCTCGCCAGCCGCCTCTCACCTCCCTCGCTCTTCCCTCTCCACTGCTCTATCGCCCGAGAACCCAGCCGACCGCCGTAGCCGCCCGCGTAGACAGGGCCTCCCCTCACCCCTCTGAGCCGTCCTCGAGCTCCACCGCAACCAGCTGCTCCTGTCCACCAAAGGAATCGAGCCGACGAGCCTCCAGGATGACGCCAGGTCCATCTTCTCCATCAACGGCCGCCGGACGCCATCGGCGGATTCGACCACCCCAGCACATCCCCGAGCCTGCTGAGCATCTCTGCGAGTCCCCTGTGAGCCTCTTCTTCGAATCCCCCTTCTCCCCGCGCCAAATTCGAGCTAAATCGCCACCCACCGCTGACCGGAGCTCCTTGCCGCCGGACTTGTCATTGTCGTGGCTTGAGCGAGAGAAGCTCACTTCTGAGCGCGGAAACGAGCTCCTGGTGACCCCTGGATGCTGTGGAACCCCTCGGTTTAGCTGCCCGTGCCCCGCAACCCCGTGTACGACCAAGCCCGAGTCGCCACCGCCGCCCCGCTCGTCGCCGGCGCACTTCCGGTGCTCCTCCGGCCACCTAGCGGCCACCAACGGACGCGGCCCGTCCCCAGCTTTCCGTAGAGACCAAAAACGCCTAAAAACCGTGGCCTGTAGAGCAATCCCGAGCATCGCCGGCGAGCCACCGCCCGGGATTTGGTCGCCGGCGGCTAACCCCGGCCGGTTTGATGTGGCGTGATTAGCTTAAGAGCTAATTACCCATTAGTCAACCTCCTGTGAGATACACAGCCGGGCCCACGGTAAATAACCCCCCTGTTTAGTTTAATTAACCCACAGTTATTGGTGAGTCACTGACATGCGGGTCCGAGGTGTAAGTTTGACCCTGGTCAGCCCGGTTGACCCGCTCACGTCACAATGATGTCATGCTAATGCAATATTTACTTTCTGGAATTAAAATAAGTTATAAATGATTTATTATAATTTAGAAAATGTTTAAAACTTCTAAAAATCATAGAAAATAATCTATAACTCGGATGAAAATAATTTATATATGAAAAATGATCAGAAAAATATGAATAATCTGTTTATGCCATGTCCATGCATGTTTGATAAAGTTAACATCCCCAAGTAGGACATTTCATGATTAGGATAATTTAATAAATAGTGTTGGAGTTGGAATTTGGTATATATTTGAATTCCACTTCACTTAATATGACTATTTATTGCACTAGGCCAATTCAATTCTCTAGCATGCCATATCATACATCATGTTTGGTGCACTGCTTGAATGTGTTCCTTTCCTGTTTGTCGGTGGTGTTCCTTCCCGGTAGACGTTGGTTCCGATGTAGAGATCATTGTCACCGATGAAGACTCATTGATATCTTCAGAAGTGTCAGGCAAGTAAACCCCCTTGAGCATATTGATATAAACCCACTCTCTCGCTCCTGCTCTCTTTTACTGCATTTGGAAAATAACGATTCAACAGTTACCTATCCTCGGTAGTTGAACACATTCCTTGGCATGACCTGTCTTTGTCAATGTAAATAGTTGAAACCACTTAGCATGAGAAGCAACTGTTTGAGCCTTGATGTGTCTACTCATCCATGCTTGCTTACTTACTATGCCTGCTATGCATAGAGTCGTGTCGTGTCGGGTCTGATCCATCTGGGCGATGAATCAGAATGGCAGTGTTCATGTCGTACTGTGTGAGAGCTAAGTGTGTGAACACGATTTGGTAAAGGTAGCGATGAGAGGCCATGTAGGAGTACATGGCGGATTGTCTCATTGGGACCGTCCTTAAGAACTAAGTTCTGTGTTTGTGATCCAAGACAGTTACTTCCACACGTTGGGCCCTGAAATATGACCCCGCTCGACTTATTAATCGCCTTGACCCCTGTCCAGGAGTTGCAACTAGTTTCTGGTGTTTGTAGGAAAAGTGTTGGCGGCCGTGCTTAGCGCTGCCCGACGGGGTGGGCTTTGATGCGGTATAGACACAGTGGCACGGTGTACCAAGTGGCACCCGAACGGTGGGCTTGGGAACCCTGCGCACATCGTTTGAGGCCGTAGCGGAAACTTCGGCCGGACTTCCGTGCGGGTTCAGTCTCAAATAGGCGATAAACCTGGACTAGTGTCTCGTGTGATTGACGGCCGTGGCCGACTCCCTCGCTGGGCTTCCGCTTGAAGGTTGCCGAAGTGCCTTTTATGTGCACATGGCGATAAGTGGCGGGAGCATGTGTGAAGAAGTACACCCCTGCAGGGTTATGAATCTGTTCGAATAGCCGTGTCCTGCAGGGATATGGACTACTTGGAGAACTTATGTGGTTCATAGACAAGTGAAATGGATACTCTAAAATGCGCAAGATAAGCGTGAGTGCTATGGATGGCCTTCTCGTAGGGAGACGGGAGTGGATCCATAGTGGTGTATTGATTTGGTGAATATGTGGATTCGTGTGCGCTATCCCACCTCAAAGAAAGAACTGGTAGTCATAGTACAGGTTAGCCAAGAGTCAAAGCTGGCTTGCTGCAATAAACCCCACAACCCCCTTCATTGATACTGATGCATATGTAGTTAGTTCTGATGTAAGTCTTGCTGAGTACCCTTGTACTCACGTTTGCTTAATTTATGTTTTTGCAAAGGAGACGTCAGTCTCATTAGTGATTCTTAGGACGTGAAGTTCGATGTTGATCGGATTAGGCTGGGAATCCCAGACAGAGGACTGGTTCCTCTGGTAGGGTCGTTGTAGCTTTTCAGGCTCCTCCAGCCACTTTTAGTAGATGTCTGTACCCAACCTTATGTCTTCCGCTTGTTGGTTGTATGCTCTGAATGATGGGTCATGTGACCCCTGTTTGTACCATTATTCTATGGAGGTTCTTTGGAGCCTTCTAAATAAATGATATGTTGTTGTATGGTTATGTTGTGATGCCATAGTTGTATCTATGCATATCGGGCATGTCGTGCGTACGTGTGATGTGCAACAGTATGTATGGGATCCGACACCTAGTTGTGTGCCTTAGGAGTACTCTTTACAGGGAACTGCCTCTTTGTGCTTCCACCGAGCCTTGGTAGCTTGCTACTGGTTCGGACACATTGATTGATTGGCGTGTATCCTTCTTTGCTGCTGTGTCTATCCCTTCGGGGAAATGTCTCGCAGTCTAATGGAGTCCATGTAGCCTGCTATGACTCGTCTACGCGCAGTTGATGACATTATGTCCCACGGCGTAATGGAGTCCCTGTAGCTTGCTATGACTCGTCTACACACGCTGAGACCGACACCTGCATTGTTTGGTTATGTATGCCTGTCCCTGTACGGATGTGCTACTTGGGTTCTACGACTAGTCATGTCATCCCGGGTTCTTGACATTTGAATGCTAGCGACATATTCACATACGTGAGCCAAATGACGCAAACGGTCCCGGCCCAGGTAAGGTGGCAGCCGTGGGGATAACCGTGCGTGAGGCCGCAAAGTGATGTGGTGTGTTACATGCTAGATTCTTATGGCTTAGGATCGGGGTCCCGACAGTCCTAGACCCCATTATCGATGGGTATCACCTCACTAAAGTCCTAATGGACGGAGGAAGTAGCCTCAATTTGATTTACTCAGATACGGTGAAAAAGATGGGTATAGATCCATCAAGGATCAAACCCAGCAACACTACCTTTAAAGGAGTGATACCAGGCGTCGAAGCACGGTGCATGGGCTCTGTGAGCCTGGAAGTGGTGTTTGGTTCGCCCGATAACTTCCGTAGCGAGGACTTGATCTTCGACATCGTACCTTTCCGCAGCGGTTATCATGCCCTGCTGGGCCATACAGCGTTCGCTCGCTTTAACGCCGTCCCACACTACGCATACCTCAAGCTCAAGATGCCTGGGCCCAAGGGGTCATCACTGTCAACGGCAACACAGAGCGTTCCCTCCGAGCTGAGGAACATGCATTGGCCCTGGCGGCCGAATTCCATTACGTTGACGATCGACAAACACCTAAATCTACCATAAAGGCACGTACGGTTGACAAACGAGCTCGGTTTCAATCCGAACTCCCAGAATCTTCTTCTCCCCAGAAATAGGGACACGCTCCCCATTGCACAGCCCTAATGATCGTTAAACACGTGCCGAGAAGGCACAACTTCGTACTCAAGATTCCATGGGCAGCAGTGGGGAACAACCATTAAAGGGTAAGTATTCGGCTGGACCGAACTACTACCAGTACACGTCCTCGGACATAACACATGTACCATCAAGGACCTGCTAAAGCGTAAAGCTCATCCATACTTCGGCGACTTCTCAAGACCTTCTTCCCAAGGTCTGCTCGACGACATCATCACCCTTAAAGGAATACAACTCCCTAGGAGGCACAGGAGCAGACTGGCGACAGGGCACATCGAGGACGTCAAGCCACCAATCAAAGACACCTGGTACAACCTCTCCTCTGTAAATTTTATATTTCATTTTCAAATAGCTGTAACCAGTTGCTTCGGCAATCTGAGCTATAAGAATTATTGAGCAAATACAAGACCATTATACATGGCCACTTCGCTGTATTTTATACACACTTTGTTCTTCCCTCATCAACGTTTCTTGCGAAAACTGTTCGGTATACATTAAGATGCACTCGGCTAATAGACCGGGGGATTGAATTTAAAATATCACCCTAAGCATCTCTCCGACACACTTGATTGCGTGTTCAGCATCTTGGATTTTGCTTTATATGCATCGGATCCGAACTATGTCTTGGGTCAATAGTTGGGTTGCCCGGCTCCTGTGTTTGCCCTCTTACGTTCCGCTCGTTCGGCTAAAAGGGCAAAGGGAGAACCACTACAATTGTGTTTCCAGCTCGCCTGGTCAAGCACCTCAGGGGAGAAACCCAAAAACTGACCGTCACAGTAAGCGAGAACCGGTCTACAAATCCGAGCATAAGTGTCATACTAAAAAATCGATAGAGGTTATTCCTTGTTATACGATGGGTTTCGTACTTGTACAAACCATGTGATGCTGGCTTTGGCCCCGGTACATCCGAACATCACAAAACACTAGGGGCTGGTCATCAGCCCCCGCATTTTTTTACACTCCTATGGCTAACTGAAAGCGATAAAGCATCATAGTCCGATTGCCTTGTCCCCCTCACACTACCGCTTTCGGGCACCGATACCTCGGCTAAGGGCCACAGTGCGGAGGCAGAGACCCCTCGCGTAGTATCTACGTGGGGGCTGAAGCCGACGACTCGCAACTTTCAGATAAAACGGCCACATGGGAGTCAAAATAAATACTAAAGACTTATAAGACCTGATAAACCATGCAACGCTGATTATAAAGCGTTAAAAGTCTTCGGACATATTACAACGCGCTCATTCATAAAAAACGTCCTTGGAGCATTGGGCCTCTATTGCCCGAGCACCCTCCATCACTGCGAAGAAGTATCGCTCGGGGCACCTATACTCCTTTCCAGGGGGCGGAGGTGCGGTGGCCATCTCGATCGGGTTGAGTTTCGGCCAGTGCATCATCGTCCTGGCAAAGGCCATCCGAGCTCCCTCGATGCACGTGGAACGCTTTAGCGCGTCAACTCAAGACGCAGCATCGCAAAGTTTTTGCACCAAGCCGAAGTAGCTGCCCGGCAGTGGCTCTTAAGGCCACAGCCGGATGCAGAGATCCTTCATGGCCGGCTCCGCCATCCTGTGCAGCTCCATAAGTTGCTTCACCTGCTCGATCAGAAGAAGAGAGCGCTCGGGGTCTTCAAACTGTGCCCAGAATAGCCAAGCCTCATCGTCTCCATCTCGCAAAGCATAGAACTTGTTCGGGTCCGCCGCACTCTTTTGGAGGTCTGAACAGGCGCCTGAGGAACGCCACACCTGGGTGAGCAATGCGAACCTGCTATCTCCAAAGGCACACTGTAGTAAATACGGCTTACCATCTGTGACAGCTTTGACTTGGCAGATTTGTTCTTCAAAGAACCACCTGTCCACCCACTCCTTTTGGAGCTCGGATTTCAGCGTAGAAAGCTCGGTGGCTTGCTCTTTGCCTTTCTGCTCAAGGGCCTCGCACTTCGTGCTGGCATCCTTGAGCTCCTGCTGCACCTCCCCCACCCGGGCCTCATGCTTAGCACTCACAGCTTTCAAAGTGGAGAGTGTGGCTGCTGCTTGTTCGGCGGCCGCCTTCTCATCCGCGGCCTCTTGCTTCATCTTTCTGAGCTCGGCCTTGAGTTTTTCAACCTCCGCAGCTGAAGCTGTGGAAGCAATAAATAAATAATTACACTGGGTTACCAGTGCGGATCATTAACAATCACTACTAGGAAAAACCTTATAGGCAGGACACTATTAGTAGTGCTGGAAAATAACAATCGCTGCTGCTAATAGGCAGTAGCGCTGTCTTGTGGAAGCGCAACAAGTAAATAGTTAGCAGTAGCGCTGGAAACATAAAGAGCGCTACTGCTAAGCGGGACCCGACGAGCCCACCGCCACTATTTGTAGTAGCAGCGCTCCCCGCAAAAAAGCGCTACTGCTAAAATCTTATCGGTAGCGCGCTTTTACTAAAAGCGGTACAGCTAATGTACCCTATCCTCTTCCCCTCGCCCGCATTGCTCACTCTCCCCTACACACTCACTCTCTCTCTCGCTCGCCACGTCGTCGCCCCCGTTGCCGCGCCGCCGTCTCCTCCATTGTGGTAAGCCTCCTCCTCGCCCCCACCCTCGTCTCGCTCTCCTCCCCCGGCCCTCACCCTCCTCCCCCGGCCCTCACCCTCCTTCCTTCGGCCACCGCCGCTTCTCCTCCTCCGGCCACCGCCCCTTCTCCTCCTCCGGCCACTTCCCTCCCTCCCTCCTCCCTCCCTCCATCCCTCCCTCCCTCCCTCCCACCCTCTTCCTCTGACCCTCTCCCTCCATCCCTCCCTCCCTCCCCTATTGCATTGAATTTAGTTTTAGTAACTAGCTAGGGTTAGAACTAGGATGGATGGATAGATGTTAGTGTTAGAACTAGGATAGTTTTAGTATTTTTTTGAAATGAAAATGTGAAATAGGATTTTTTTGAAATGAAAATGTGAATTGGAAAGGAAAATGAAAATGTGCAAATGAAAATGAAAATGTGAATTGAAAATGAAAATGAAAGTGTGACAATGAAAATGTGAAAAGGAAAATGAAATTGTGAATAGATTCTAGGGTTAGGTTGTGAATTGATGCAAAATATGAATGTGCCCAAGTGCCCAAGTACTTTGAATTGTTCGATAATTGTGCCCAAGTGCCCTATATAATTGTGCCCAAGTGCCCTATTATGACAGAAATTTAGCTAGGTTTCAAATTAGGACAGAAATTTAGGTAGGCTGAATTTAGTTTCAAATATTGTGAAGAAAAACCTTATTGCATTTTCTTCAAGTTCTATATTTTTCTTACTGTTATATGCAAATGATCCGAGTGGCCTATGTTTCACCGGAATGTTGATTCATTTCCGTTCCGGTGAATTTTAGGCGCTCGATATGTCCACTTTTTAGCAAAGGTCATGTCGAAATTTTGGGATGACTTGTGCTAGAAAGTAGGCATATCGAGATGTATTAGTTAATATTTGATGATGCATTATTAACTGGATTAGTGATATTATATTCGAGTTCATTATAAATGTATTAGTGATATTATATTCGAGTTCATTATAATTGTATTAGTGATATTATATTGTTATAATGCGTATGTGACTTTCGGTCTGTCGTTGCTCCTTGTATGACTTTCATGTGTGTTCTTGATGGAGGAATCCCGACTATTGTAGTGGGGGCGTTTCTTCCTCTTCTCTTCTTGCGATATATACCTCGGTATAATGCGCAAGGAGAGAAGAGGGAGTGCGCCCATCACCGATGGTCGAACTATTAGTGTGAGAGAGTGTCCACCAATATATACACCACCATATCAGTGTGAGAGAGTGCGGACCAACACACCATGAGATATGAGAGTTATTTAAGGAAAGCCTCGACGGACCGAAAGTCAACCGATATTGAATTAGGTCTATTTGGACATGTGCGTATGTTATTGCTCAATATGTCTTACATTAGCAATGGTCATGTCGTACTTTTTGAATCATGAACACAGGAAATGTCGTCGTCTGATGACGACGATAGGATCCAAGCGTGTGAACTCTGCGGCGAAGATAAGGGTCTTTGCGACCAGCCTAGGCTGCGAGACGGCAGGTTCTTCACCATGAAGCTTTATGAGGACTTCGATATTTCTACGGTACGCAACGATGACAACTGTTTTTTCGTAATTAAGCATGACTTCTGTTTCTTTGCTTCAACGTGTAATTTTTGTTTTATACAATTCGACTAGTTCATCCCCTGTCATCCAAGACGGTATTTCTTGGAGAGGCTCGGTTTCGAAGAGCACGAGAGTTTCGAGACGAGGACAGCCAACCTGAGGACTAAACATGGTCACAAATTTCTGGTCAAAGTAATGAATGCCGATAATAACACAGAATTAGGATGCTCAAATTGGCAATCTCTTTGCAAGGCATATGGATTTAAGGAGGATATGGAAATAACCTTCGATCTTCGTCCGGAAGATCATATTGAAGGTAACATCGACATTTGGGTGGATGTCGATATGCTTCCTGTTTTACCTCCATGTGAGTTTATCAACCATGCATATTTGTCAAGTAATTTGCATTCTATATTTAAAAATAGTTGGTGTTCATCCATACTAAATTTGTTAATTTATAATTTATAGCTTATTTCGTTTCTTCGAGGGAAACACAGAACATAATCGACACGACACACTACACTTATGGATCACATCTAACTTGGGAGGAGAAGGGTGATCTTATCAACTTTGTTATTGGTGTCTTAGTTGGTAGGGCGATCTTCCCGCATAATTTGGGAACTGGCCCAAATTATACATTGTACAGGACACTGGTGCATAGGTTGAGGGCGGATGACATTCGCCGAAATATCTTGGTAAGAGTTGCTAATTAAGTACACTAGTACTGTTGCGTAAATGGTATTGATTACATTGCTAACTAGGCTACTATTATGTTCTTCAACAGAAACTGCCAAATGAAGTTGTGCCTCCGTTGATGCAACTCGAAGGTAATATGACAATTAAAAGCCCCTTCCAGCCCGAGTTCTCTTTTGCATACTCGACTGAGCGCAAACCACCAAGTTGGCTCCAAATTGAAGCATGGGGACAAATAAAGAAGGATCGCAAGCCACAAGTTGGAGACCGTTGGATCTCTTTGCTTCATCATGGAGACATAGGTGTTATTTTGTTTTATGTCATTTTACCTAGGAGGGAGGACTAGGTCCTATGAGAGAGAAGTTTAGTTAACTTGTATGATCGATTAGGATGATTACTATTATGATGTTTTTCTGTTTTATGAGATTTTAACATGATATGATTAAGATGATGATGAGTTGTTAGATGAGTAAGATGATGTTGAGTTATATGACATATATTTGATTAAGGTGGATGGATGCAAGTGATCATGTTGAGTTAGAGGAAAATATGATGTTGCGATTGACAACATCATATTTTCTTCTAATTCAACATGATCACTTGCATCCATGCACTTCAATCTAAATGTAGTTGTTGGCACAATAATTATTACTGTATAGAGCATGCACAAATACGTAGAGGGGAATGTAATCTGTGAAAGCAGGAATACTAACAGCAGCGCTGGAAGGCATCTAGCGGCAGCGCTGGATTAGCAGCAGCGCTTTCCATTCTGCAGCGCTACAGATAGTTAGCAGTAGCGCTGGTCAGTGCAGCGCTACTGCTAACAATGCTTAGCAGTAGCACTGCACTGACCAGCGCTACTACTACCACTTAGCTGTAGCGCGATAGCAGTAGCGCTGGACCCAGCGCTACTGCTATAGGTATTTCAAGCGCTACTAGTAGGCTTTCTCCTAGTAGTGAATATTCAACCCGGATGTTACAATTCGGTTTACCTTGTGCCTCGTCGAACCTCTTGTTCAGGCTATCAAGCTCCTCCTCGGAGATCTTGAGCTTCAGATTTAGCTGGGTAAGCTCAGCGGCATTAACAGCCGCTGCTGATGACGAGGCCTACAAAAAATAAAAAACATATATCCGGTTATGTGCGTTCCAACCCCCGAACTGTCAAGGATATGACCCTATGTTCGGTCCTCTTAAGGGCTTTTAGAACATTGCGGGACTAATGATGCCTTGTGCATCGTTGGTCACTCCTGAGTATTTGACCCCCGGGTGCGTTTTTGCAAACCCACCCGGGGCTCGGGGGCTACTACATATATAAAGATAGCATAAACTTAATAAAATTAAAATTGTTCGGGAAAAGGGTATTACGTGACTCACCTTGAATCCCGTCAAGATACCATTGATGGCCTCTTTCAGTCCGCTATCGACGGACTGAATTCCTTGCAAAACCACACCCATAAGAGTGCGGTGATCCTCGGAGATGGAGGCGCTTGATAGAGCCTCCTCCATGACCGGCCACCCAATCATCGGTGGCGTCGGGGATGACCGGCTAGCCTGATCTCTGACCGGGGATTGAGCCGGTAGCTCCGGAGGCACAGTGCACTCTGGAGATGACCTCGGAGGGGAATGGACATTCCTTTGTCCTTCCTCCTCAGTGGCCAGGAAGGGCTCCTCCCCCTGGTCTTCGGCAGTCAAGGCATTAACCTCGGCCATGACATCATCACCCCCACCGCCTGTGTTTGACTCCAAAGGGGCCTGGCGGGATGACACCTCCGCGGCATCCTCGCGGCCCCTGGAGGTGTGGGGTGTGACGCGGTCCCGCTCTCCGCCAGCTCGGCGGGTGGAGACTCCCCGTCCGATATCTGATCGGTGGGGAGAACGCGTGGTGGGCTATAGATTGAAAGGCATCCATGCATTTAAAAAACATTACAAACTTTGCATAAACAACCCAGGGAGTCTTCGGATTCATACCTTCGAGCTGGGGGCTTGACCCTTAGGTTCCTTTGGGGAACCTTCTCAAAGTCCTCGGACTCAGCATCAGAGTTCGAGCTGTCGTTGGCCAGGATCAACCTCGGCCGACACGCCCTCTTCGGGGCAGGAGGAGGTACGTCCACCGCGGCGTCCGGCGATGCCGCCCTCTTTCTTGTAAGGGGGAAATCGCCTTCCCCCCCCCCCCCCGTCCTCCTACTCTTCCTCATGGGTAGAGGAGGCAGGGGTTTCCTCGGACATAGCGTCCGGCTGGTCCCTGATGTGGAGACCTTCTCTGGCCTTCTTCTTCTTCTCCTTCTTCTCTGGCGCCGTGTACGGCGCCATGACGAGCATCTCCATCAATAGCTCCGACCTGGGGTCTTCGGGCTGTGGTGCTAGGCAGTTAATTCCCGCGGCTTTGCTCAACCATTTCTGCAAAGATGAGGGGGGAGGCGTTAAGTCCTTTTGTCAAAGAAACAGAGTTAGTGGATTAAAATTATACCGTACCTGGGTAGGTGGGTTATCGGTGCTTAGGCCCGAATCCTCCTCCTTGGCCGTCCAGCTCTTCCGGGGCTTGAATAATGCCTTCCACAACTTCTCGGAGGTAGTGCGGAAGAGTTGGCGCATGGTAGGCTCGTCCTCAAGCTGGTAAGCCCACATTAGGGAGGCCCGGCGCTGACAGGGAAGAATACGGCGGTGGAGCATGACCTGGACCACATTGACCATCTCGACTTTGGCCTTGACCACCGAGGTAATGCGCTTCTGCAGCAATTTCACCTCTGCACCCGACCCCCAGTCGAGGCCCTTCCTAAGACACGAGGTCAATCTCGTAGAGGGTCCGGATCTGAACTCGGTAGGCGCCGCCCAGCTCTCATCCCTTGGTTCGGTGATGTAGAACCATTCTTTCTGCCAGATCTTGATTGTGTCGATGAAAGTGCCAGTTGGCCACTCGACGCGGGGGATCTTGCTGATTACCGCCCCTCCGCAGTCTGCGTGCTCGCCCGCGATGGTCTTCGGCTTGACGTTGAAGACCTTGTGCCATAGGCCGAAGTGCGATTTGACACGCAGGAAGGCTTCGCAGATAATAATGAATGCCGAAATATGCATGAAGGATTTTGGGGGGAGGTCATGGAAGTCCAACCCGTAGAAGAACATGAGGCCCCTGACGAAGGGGTGGAGCGGGAAGCTCAGTCCCTGGATGAAATGGGGGACGAACACCACCCTCTCGCCTGGCTTGGGGGTGGGCACCACCTGGTTAGCCTCTGGAGCGCGGTGGAAGACGTTGGCGGGGAGGTAGCAAGCGAGCTTTAAGTCCCTGATGTCCTTCTCGGTGACCGTGGAGGCCTCCCACTTGCCCATAGAGCCCGAACCCGCCATGGCTAAGCTCGGAGGGGAAGTTGAGGAAGAACTGGATCTGGGTTCTCGGAGCTTGGGAATGTTGGGAAAGCAGAGGATGCGAATGGGAAGCATGAATAAGCCTTGGGGTTTTTACCCTTTTTATGGGGCGTAACACCGATTAGTCTCCCTTTACTGCACCGAAAATCTCTACGCTTCCCAAGACGTGTGTACCGTTATACACGCGTAAAGAAACTTGAGATGTTAATCATATCCCGTGTGAAACGGAGCACGATCTATGCATTGATGAATCGTGCCAATGTAAAAACGGCCTCGAACCACGAATCGAGTTTTCATAACTGATTCAGCGGTCGTGGTAGGCCACGACCCTTCGTCAGAAAGGTTGTCAGAAAAACACTGTTTACACTTTGACGTTTGGCATTCGGGACTGAACAACTCATGGTGTCCGGACTTTCGTGTGATCGGAAACCAGACAAGTATCAGCCGATCATTAATGGGAAGAAGAACTCACCCCACAAGCCGAAGACTCTGATCATGTGGAGCTGCCAGAGCTGAGACCCTTGGCGTTGGGGGCTAGTTCGGGGGCTACTGAGGGAGTCCTAGACTAAGGGGTCCTCGGGCCGCTGGCCTGTCTGTCAATAGGCCGGCTTGGTGGGCCGCACTCTGACTGTCGCAGGAAGGGCCGGATACATCGAGACCCTGTGTTCTAGGAGGAAGTCCTGAAGGCGCGTCGTGCACTCCAAGTCAAGATGAGGGAATCGACATCTCCATCCCCGGCAGGAGACCTGTCATGTGTAATCCCTAGGTACCCCCCGGTGTCTATATAAACCGGGAGGGTTTTAGATTGTAAGGCAGAGAAACTCATCTAGGGTTTTAGCTATTCGATCTCGAGGTAGATCAACTCTGTAACCTTCATACCATCAATATAATCGAGCAGGACGTAGGGTTTTACCTCCATTGGAGGGCCCGAACCTGGGTAAACATCGTCTCCTTCATCCCCTTGTTACCATTGATCCTAGACTCACAGCTCGGGACCCCCTACCCGAGATCCGCCGGTTTTGACACCGACACCCACCCCACGTCGCCGCATCATGCTTGGGGGATGGGAGCGGACTCCATGCCAGGGAGGCATGGGGCTCTCAGCGCACCCCCAGGCCCAACCTGTGACACTCTCACATAATAATGAGTGGGCTGTATACGCCCGGAGCCGCCCGAGGACGTGGAGGGGTTCCATCCCATGCCCAAGTGGAAGCCCCATGCTCTGCGTTGGCGGCATCACTGCCCCCCAATTGCTATGCCCACGCAACGTGGAAGCCCTACGCTCCGCGCTGGGGAGAAGACGAAGGCGAAGATTAGTCTAGATGCCGGACGTGGCTGTTCTTTGCCCATTCTCATATTCGAATTTGCCATTTTCTGGAATAAACTTTGGACTTCTTGTGATTTTCTTCTGGAAATAAAAGGGGGGGATTATTCTTTTTGGTAGCGATTTCCGTTTGGTATCTCGCTTTCTTTGGGAAGTTCGGCAGCTGCCGGACCCCTCCACTCCCGTGATCGACCCCGAGTGAAGGGTGGGCGCAGTGACTGCGTTGTCGCACCTACCCTGCCGAGGCACAAACTCTCGAGCAGTCGCGAGGGGCGATCATCCAGGCCGACAGGAACTTCTTGACAAAAACATACAACGTCGCGCACCGTACAACACGGGGGCATCCTCAGAGGTCCCTCGAAAAACGCGCTCAAGCCTTCCAGGGCTGCGCTCATGACCCCGACAGGCGAACAAGAAGACTACTCATGGATACACGCCGTCGTTATCACCGACGTCGTCGCCACCGCCGCCGGGCTCGCAGCCCCCGGCTCCGCCATGGTCCTCCGGTTCCTCGGAAGAAAATTCCGCGATCAAGTCCTCAACGTGGTCCTCCACCCACCCGGCCAAGGCGCCTCAGATCACTTCAGGCACCGGGGCAATCACCGCCCCGAAGTCGAAGTGCGGGTCGAGGCGAAGGAGGTGGCTGAAGACATGCGAGGCCGCCCGCGCGAGGAGGTCGCGGCGCTTCTCCTCCACGAGCTCGCGGATCTTCTCCGCACCCCCCTCAAGGCACTCCACGACCCTGGAAAAGAAGCCCAGGTACCCTGCGTCATCTGGAACCAGGGGGCTCGAAACGCTCGCGCCACAGATGTCGCTCAAGACCCGGTTGGCCCTCTTCTCGAGGGACTGGAACATCTGGGAGCGCGTATGCTGGAGGCTGCGGGCACGATCCGCCTCATCCGAAGCCTTCTCCGCAAGGGATGCAACGCCCTTTAACTGCTTGTTGAGAAAAGCCAGCTCGACCTCGGCAGCAGCCTGGGCATCCATCGTGGCTCGCCGGCGTCGCTCCTCTTGGTCTAACCTTTTCTTGAGGACATCAACCTCGCCTTACAGGTGGTCGCGTCGCTTGCAGTAACGGGACTCCTGGAGCTTCAGCTTCGCGCGGTAGTCCTGGAGAAGGGAACGCCAAGCCTCCGCCACCTTGTTGTCAACCTCCTCTTGGAACTTCGCCTCGCGGCAGGCAAGGGAGTCCTCGGCGAGGGACACCTGGTGCTCCCTCACCTCCAGCCTCTCATGCTCCAGACTCTGCTCCAGCACTTCCATTGTCAGCACCTCCTCGGGTATGCAGGGCCCCGCGCCGCCGGCACGCGGCTCGGTCGTCATAGCGTCAAGAGCGGCCGTGCGAACCTGGATTCGCCTTTCAAGGGCGGCATTGGAGGCTTCAAGTTCCTCCAGGCGTTCCTTCGAGGCCTTGCATCGGCAGTCGGCAGCATGGGCATCTGCGAGGGCGCGGTCACGGGCCTCCCTCGCCGCGGCAAGGGACCCCTCAGCGGCGGCGTGGGCGCGCTCACGCTGCAGGCGGCCAAGGTTGACGGCAACCTCAAGACGATGCCACTCGCGCGCAAGGCGCTGGCGCTCTGCTTCGAGACGAGTGTCGACGGTGATGATCTCAGTCCCCAGGCACCCCAGCGCGTTCACCGCGGTCTGGAGGAAACCGTGCCGCACGGCGCTCCGGTCGCACACGAGCTCAAGGGCCCAGCCAAGGTCTCCGCCCTCCCCCGGGCCGGTCGGAGGGGCATCCGAGGGGCCGCCCGGCCCTGACGCGCGCGCGGGGGATGGGGGCACCTCCTCCCTTCCCCCGAGCGGAGTCCGCGCCCAGCAGGGGTCCGTGCCGTCGCTCAAGGAAGGCCCCGGAGCACGGCGCGACTGGTTCTCGGTGAGGACCGCCAACGGGGGACGAAGCCTCGTCCCTGCGAGGAGGGGGCTAGGCATGAAGAAGCTCGCGGGGAACTCGCGCACAAAACCCCACAGGGGCCGCGCGAGCTCGGGCACATGCGCCTCACCGTGAGGGGCTGCGAAGACCGTTTGTGCCACGGCCACGATGGGCCCAGAAGCCTCAGGAGGCAGCGGTAGTGTCTCGCTTTCTCCTTCCGCAGAAAGGGACCTGCACAACAGAGATTCAGGACGGATACACCATGGAAGACTGAGAGGGCCGTGCACTTACTCGTCCAGGGCGACCCACTTCCTATTCATCGGCACCCACGGCGACGGGCGATGGCTGCTCCCGAGCCTCTTCCTCTTCCGGCGAGCGCAGGGGCCTGGGGACGGCATCCCGGCATCTGGCCCCGCGCTTCCAGCGGCGAAGCTGGTGGCCGCCTCCGCCATCGCGGCATCACCTTCACTCCCGGTCACGGCCTCAGCACCCCCAGGGCCCTTTGGCCTTGAGGCCATCGAGGAGGAATCATCCCGGGGACCCGCCTTCACCAGAGGGAGGGGCCCCCACTCATTGACATGCGGCATCCTCCCGGCAAGGGCCCCCCCCCCCGTCAGGGCGGCTGAACAAGGGAAGGCCGTTCGGGGGAAGCTCACCCGGACCCCCGCCGGTCAGGCGGCGGAGTAGCTTGCACAGCACGCCGGGAAGGAGAGAAGGGACCTGGAGCCTCATGGGGTCGCAAGGGCCCGTGAAGGTCCACATCGAGCGAGAATGGCGTTGGAGGGGAGCGATGCACTGGCGGGAAAAGTCCCGCACCACCATCGCCATCGTCACCCCGGACGCCCTCAGTTCCGCCAGCCTGGCCAAGACGGGCGCGAGCCGAGGGTCGTCAAGCTCCTCGCTTCCCCACCCAGGATTTGGCTCCGCAGGAACCGATGGGGGTTGGAGCAAGAAGTCAGCCTCGGCAGCGTCTACATACACCCACTGCCTCCGGAACCCTTCTGAGTTCGGCGAAAGCCAGGCGTCAGGGGCCCCGCTGGCCGTCGCATCAGCGGCCCGCAGGGACACGCATCCAGAGTAGTGCCCCCCGGGATTCAACCGGAGAAAGAAGAAGTGGCGAAGCAGGGCCACGGAAGGGGAGACATCGACGAAGGCCTCGCACAAGAATGCGAAGGCAGAAAGGAGGACGATGGAGCCAGGGTCGAGATGGAGTGCATGGACCCAGTAGTGCGTCAGCACGGCAGAAAAGAAGTCCGAGAACGGCGGCAGCAAACCGGAAAGGAGGGCGTGGAGATGAAGGGGAATGCAGGGGGGCTCCAACTCAGCCTGAGGCCGCGAGCTTAGCCAGATCTTGGTCGCCCCCCACTCGTTGGAGCCGGCGGCGACCACCAGGCGGACCTTCTCCAACCCCTCAAGATTGACCACCGAGGATTGTCCTAACGCGGGCTCTGGCATCGACGCAGGTCCCAATGCCTTCGAGGCCTCGCCCCCACTCTTCCTGGAAGCCATGGAGGGCGGCGGAGCCGGACGGACGGGGAGTTCAGCGGAGAAGGAGTGAGCCGCGGAAGGGGAGAGACGGGTGACCAGATTGATGGGGAACAGTGACGGCACAGAAGGGGGATGCCAGGTGGTTTGTCGGCCGGGGCAATCGCCAGGGCATCGCAAAAGAGAGTCGGCGTCAGCGTCTCGGAGGGCACCGCGTGTCAGGCCTGGCCCGCAGGCGATTGGGGCCCACGGCGCTCCTGCCCATCCTCCCTGGCTTCGCCCCGAAGCTAGCTCGAGCGCGCCTTGGGCCCGAGGGCTACTGTCGGCGTTCTGGATACCAGGGTACCCAGACTTGCCTACCTGCGGCCCAAGGCGTGGCCCACCTCGATGACCAAGTACGGCCCGGCACGGCCTCACTCGACACAAGGCCCTCGCGAGACCCCGAGCTCGCGAGGGAAGCATCGCCAAGACCCACGAGGAGCCAGGCCTCCCCAGGCCTCCTCCTGAGCGGCGGAGACTTCTATACAACACACGGCCTCCGGAGGCCAAGGGTAACGCCAGCCAGGCCAGGCGGGCGCCAGTACGCCAGAGGGGACAGTTTCCCCTTTGGTGCAAAGGAGACAGGGACGCACGCGAGTTCCCAAAGCGCCCCCAAAGGTTTCCACTTCGGTGCAACAAGACCAAGACCCCAAGCCCCGCAGTACGGACGTCATCACCGAGCCCACCACTGCATCACCGTCGACCACTTTGCAGGCGAAGACCACCTTTCGTCAGGATAGGGTGTTCCTCCTATCCCCCTTCAAATTTGGCCGTTCTGGGATCCCTTCCCGCCATTGCGATAAGGGAAGAGGACCCGGGCCGCTATAAATAGAGGCTGGGTAGCTCGGTAGGAAGGCACGAAGGAACCACCCCGCAAACACACCCGCAAGGCAGCACACTTTTGTACTAGTTCATCCACAAACCTCCTCGTGAGGCAATCCACCAAAGGCAGGAGTAGGGTTTTACGCTTCGCAGCGGCCCGAACCTGGGTAAACTCTTGTGTGCCATCGTCTTCCTCGCCATCGAGCGGGGTTATTGTGTTGTGAGCTTGGTGGGGGCGAAGTTGTAGGGGAATCTTCGCACACACCCCTGGGTTCGAATTCCTTAGGGTTTTGCGGAGCTTGAAATCCGACATAATCATCGCACTCTTTTATTGTTTATTCTCATACCTTCCTTGTTTAATGCCTGACGAATTTTGCCTATAAAGCAAATCTCGGAATAAGCCGGCAATATAGCTTGGTCTTTCGAAACTCAAGTCAATCAACTTTTTCCTTCAATGATATTGAAGACAGATGATCCGGAAACTGGTCATGATATGAACTCAGTTATGCAACCCGGCCACCCAAATATAAGCCGGTAGCAAGGGTAATATTGTACCTGAAAAACGTGAGACTCGGAAGAAAGGCGACTGGCTTTCGAGGCTCAAGTCTTGCTTCCATGAAGCGGGCATAATAACCCATGGTTTATCCTAGCTTTCGGCATGCCGGCTCTCACATGACTCAAGCCAATGTTTTAACATTTAACAGTTCAGGGTCCAAAAAAGGATTGACTTTAAAGACTACATGGGGTCATCTGATTGGAGTCGCATCAAACATACATGCAGGTTTAACCATATTTTTGTGGCGTCTTTGCCGGTCCAAGATGGTGAGAAACCTAAAATCGATGAGTTGGAAGCCTCCAAGTGACCTATGTTTCAAACAATAATTGCTCATGCTCAATTTATAGGCTGAAACGACAGAGGCCCCGAGTTTCGGGGATGTCGGCTTTATTATATTTGAACATAAAGTATATACAAAATTTTGCAGAGGGGGAGAAAAAATTGCAAAAGGTGAGTCGATGGCCCGTAAGTATAATAAGGCTGAAGGTATGCGATATTCCAAGGCCGGGTCGTTTCCTCTTCAGAAGTGTATGAACCCTCTCGTAAGTCGACTAGGTAATATGAACCATTATTGAGGTTTCGACTGATGACGAAAGGGCCCTCCCAAGGCGGGGAGAGTTTGTGCATCCCCATTTGGTCTTGAATCAGACAGAGAACTAAGTCGCCTTCTTGAAAAGTACGGCTTCGGACTCTACGACTGTGATAGCGACGTAGGTCTTGCTGGTATATTGCAGATCTGGCCATTGCTAAGTCACGTTCCTGTTCCAATTCATCCAGGGAATTTTGGCATGCTTGCTCATTATCCGCCTCAACATAAGCAGTCACCCGAGGCGAGTCATGACGAATATCGATTGGGAGGACTACCTCAGCTCCGTAAACCAGGAAGAAAGGAGTGTATCTTGTCGATCTATCTGGCGTCGTTTGAATACTCCAAAGTACTAAGGGGAGTTCTTCAACCCAACAACCCGGTGTTCGCTCAAGGGGCACCATGAGCCGGGGCTTGATTCCTCTCAAGATCTCCTGATTGGCTCTTTCAGCTTGCCCATTGGACCACGGATGTGCTACCGCTGCTAAATCGAGCCGAATATGCTCCCGCTGGCAGAATTGTTCCATGGCTCCCTTGGACAGATTAGTACCATTATCAGTAATGATGCTATGAGGGTAACCAAAACGGAAAATCAGCCTTTTTAGAAACTTGACCGCGGTCTCAGCATCACAATTGCTGACCTGCTCCGCCTCAACCTATTTGGTAAACTTATCAACCGCCACCAATAAGTGGGTCTTTTTATCAGAAGACGGCTTGAATGGACCAACCATATCCAGCCCCCAGACTGCAAACGGCCAAGTAATTGGGATCATACGCAACTCCTGAGCCGGTACATGAGCCTGTCGACCAAACTTTTGGCACCCATCACACTTGCGCACAATCTCCTCAGCGTCGGCATGAGCCGTCAGCCAATAAAATCCATGCTGGAAAGCCTTGGCGACCAGTGATCGTGAGCTGGCATGGTGTCCGCAATCGCCAGAATGGATTTCGTTAAGTATCTCCTAGCCTTCCTTAGGCGAAACACATCGTTGAAACATACCAGTGCTGCTTCGGCGATGTAACTCGCCATTGACCATTGTCATGGACTTTGATCGCCGGATGATTTGACGAGCGTCAACTTCCTCCTCTAGGAGCTCTCCTCGGGTCAGATAAGCCAAATATGGCACAGTTCAATCAGGGGTGACATGTAAAGCCGCCACCAAGTGTGCCTCCGGGTCAGGGATAGCTATATCCTCCTCCGATGGTAACTTGACCGACGGATTGTGAAGGACGTCCAAAAAGACGTTAGGTGGCATCGGCTTCCTCTGCGGGCCAAGCCTAGACAAAGCATCTGCTGCCTCATTGAGCTGGCGATCCATGTGATCGACTTGATAACCTTGGAAATGACCCGCCACATCAGAGACCGCTCGTCGATAAGCCGCCGTAAGAGGATCCTTAGAGTCCCAAGTCCCTGAAATTTGCTGTGCCACTAGATCTGAGTCGCCCAGACATCTGACCCGGATAAGGTTCATTTCTTTGGCTATCTGACGCCCATGCAGAAGGGCATCGTACTCGGCTGCATTGTTAGTGCACGGGAACATGAGCCGTAAGACAGAATAAAATTTGTCACCTTTCGGAGAAGATAAGAGGACCCCAGCCCCCGAGCCTTCAAGCTGCCTAGATCCGTCAAACTGCATGGTCCAATACGTGGTATCTGGCCTATCTTCTGGGATCTGTATTTCTGTCCAATCGTTGATGAAGTCCACCAATGCTTGAGACTTGATGGCAGTTTGGGGCATGTACTTCAAGTGGTGGTCACCAAGCTCAATGGCCCACTTGGCTATTCTGCCCGTGGCCTCTCGGTTTTGTATGATATCACCAAGAGGCGCCGAACTAACCACAGTTATCGGGTGTTCTTGGAAATAGTGCTTCAACTTCCGGCTCGCCATGAAGATCCCGAAACCAGCTTCTGCCAATGTGGGTACCGCTGCTTGGATAGGGTTAAGACTTCGCTGACAAAGTAAACCGGATGTTGAACCGAATATTCCTTTCCCTCTTCTTTCCGCTCGACCACAACTGCAACACTTACTACCTTGGAGTTGGAAGCAATGTACAGGAGCATAGGCTCTTTTTCCGTGGGAGCAGCCAAGACGGGCGGGTTAACGAGCTGCTGCTTTAGCGCTTCAAAGGCCCTACCAGCTTCATCTGTCCACTTGAAGTCGCTCGATTTCTTCAATAATTGGTAAAAAGGGGCCGCCTTCTCCCCTAGGCGGCTTATGAACCGGCTTAAGGACGCAATGTGTCCAGTGAGCCGCTGAACTTGATTCACCTTAGCTAGCTCGGATAACGACGTCACAGCCTTGATCTTGTCCGGGTTGGCCTCGATGCCTCACTCAGAGACCAGAAACCCTGACAACTTGCCCGCAGGAACGCCAAAAACACACTTCGCTGGGTTAAGCTTCATCTTGTACACTCGAAGATTGTCAAAGGTTTCCTTGATGTCATCCAAGAGTGTCTCCTTCTTCTGAGATTTCACCACAATGTCATCAATGTAGGCATGAACATTATGTCCGATTTGTGGCTTAAGGCAATTCTGGACACAACGCTGGTAAGTCGCCCCGGCGCACTTGAGCCCAAAAGGCATGGAGACATAGCAAAAAGCCCCAAAGGGAGTGATGAAAGTCGTCTTCTCTTGATCTTCTACCGCCATCTTGATCTGGTGATACCCAGAGTATGCATCTAAGAAGCATAAACGCTCGCAACCCGCTGTAGAATCAATGATTTGATCAATACGCTGAAGGGCAAAAGGATCCTTGGGACAGGCTTTGTTGAGATCTGTGTAGTCGACACACATGCGCCAAGTGCCATTTTTCTTCAAAACCAGCACCAAGTTAGCCAACTACTCAGGATGAAAAACTTCCATGATAAACCCGGCAACTAGGAGCTGGGCCACTTCTTCTCCAATGGCCTTGCGTCTCTCCTCACTTAAGTGACGGAGGTACTGGCGCATTGGCTTCATCTTGGGATCTACATTAAGGTGGTGCTCAGCAAGTTCTCTCGGGACTCCAGGCATGTCAGATGGTTTCAATGCAAGGATGTCCCGATTCTCACGAATGAACTTGATGAGCGCGCTTTCCTATTTGGGATCCAAGCCGGTCCCGATAGTGAACTGCTTGGATGAGTCACCCGGTGTGAAGTCGATCTGCTTCGTATCCTCAGCCGGCTTGAACTTGAGCATGGGTTCCGACTCAGTATTGGGTTTCTTGAGCGGGCTCATGTCAGCCGGGTCAACATTGGTAGTGTAGAATTTCAACTCCTCTGCTACACAGGCCGACTCGGCATAGGCCGCGTCTCCTTACTCACATTCCTGAGCTATCTTCCGGTTTCCGTCCATGGTTATGGTCCCTTTGAGTCCCGGCATCTTGAGCTTGAGATAGACGTAGCACGGGCGGGCCATGAAACGAGCGGAAGCCGTCCGCCCAAAGAGAGCATGATAAGGGCTTTTTATCTTGATAACTTCAAACATCAATGATTCGCACCTGTAGTTCGATTCATCTCCAAAGGCCACATCAAGCTTAATTTGCCCAATCGGATAAGCAGACTTTCCAGGGAAGATCCCATGAAAAACTGTCGTCAAAGGAAGCAACGTGCTCTCCGACAGATTCATTCGACGGAACGTGTCATAATACAATATGTTTATGCTGCTACCTCCATCCATTAAAACCTTGGGTAGAGTATATCCACCAACCTGTGGTGCCACCACCAAAGCTATGCCACCTGGGTTGTCAACCCGGGGGGGAAGATCTTCCTTGCTCCAGGTGATTGCGTGTTCGGACCAGTTAAGGTACCTAGGGACCGCCGGCTTAGCCATGTTGACAGCCCTGCTCTTGACCTTGTTGTCCTGCTTGCAGGTAGTGGTGGTGAACACGTGGTATTGACCACAACTTAGCTGCCTCGGATTTTTCTGAAAAGTGCCATCATGTTGCTGGAGCTCCGTTCATGAGTCGCTGTGCGCTTCATCAGAGCCGCCAAGGGCTCTGGATGTGGGTGATGCCTAGGCCGCCGTGCTTATCACAGAATGAGTCGAAACCTGCAGGGGGAGATCACGCCGTTCCTTGCAAGTCTCCATCCAAGGCGAACCTCCAAGTTTAGAGTCCGAGTTGATGACGATTGTTTCTTCGACGGCCGGCCCGCCGAGAAGATCCGACCACGTCGTGACTTCGTCCGGCTTGACGCCGGCCGGATTGAGTACGCCGAGCCAGCTCGACGATGTTGGAGTAGATGTTCGGCGCAGGCACCGTCACGCCGATCTTGCCGATGAAGACTTGGATCCTACCAAAGGGGACCCGGTAACCATACTCAATTGAGTCGGCGTCGAGGCCCCAGCCAGAGTCGTCGATGTAGATCTTGCCGCGGCGGCTCTTGGTCATACGACCGACCACGTAACTCCCGAACCCTGGAAGGGCTCCCTTCGAGAACTCAACTCAACCGGGCGAGGGCCCCACGGTGGGCGCCAACTGTCGTGGTTTTGTGAACCCGGCAGATGTCCTCATAACAAGACTTAGGTGTGAGGCCATCGCCGCTAGGTGGTGACTCGAAGGGGTTAAACGAGAGAGAGAGTCGGGTTTACCCAGGTTCGGCCCCTCCTATGGAGGTCCTACGTCCTGCTTTGTGTGTATTTGATGAGTAGATCTCGATTACAAGGGTGCGGAATCGCTAACCTAGCTATCGAGAGGTTGTAACTTGAGTCTTTCGGCCCTGGGGGCCTGCCTTTATATACATGTCAAGCCCTAGGGTTTACAATAGAGTCCGGGTCATATCATGACCCGTGACCTATGACATCTCTAACTTGTCTTGCATCTTAAGGAAACTTAACTGGCGTCCTTAGCTTCATGGGCTTTGAGCCGCCGTCTTCAGGTATTGGGCCGCCCGACGTCTTAGTCAGCTGCTGCCTTACTTATCTTGTATTTGGGAAACGGCCCATTTAAACTTGGTTGCAGAGTTGTTGATATGTTAACCCGGCCCAGTATGGCGGGTTACACCGTGGAGTTATATCCCCGACAGACCTTGTGATTGTAGATCAAATTTGAATTATACATTAAATAATGCACCAAAAACTCAATTAATGTATTTAAAAGCCAGATGATCCCTTAATTTATTCATATTTTTGCACTTTGCACGTACATGTCTGTGTTGTTTCTATTAAAAAATCAAGGAGAGACGAGGCATCGGATGTCTTTTCGCCCGCATATGTGACATGCATATATAATGTTCCCTATCAAACCACAAAGCTTCTTGTGAGGAGCTCCGATTTGTAAGGGGATTGTGCAAGAACATATGTGTGCCCTTGTCACGACACCATGCCAAGTTTCATGAATTTCTGACGAGTTTTGGATTTACGGGAATTTGAAAACCAAGTATCTCATTGTTTGCGACCGAGCCAATAGACAATGAGATGTTAGAAATCCATTCCCATTTCCTGCGTGAGACCTAAACATGCATCCAGGGAAAGGCATATGATTTTTTCAACCTATTTTTCATGCGCTGGACCTTGTGATTGTAGTTCAAATTTGAATTATGCACATTAAAAGGCTAAAGAACTCAATTAATGTATTAAATTGGTCTCACGAACCCTAGAGAAAATCCATAGTTTAGCATGACTGTCATGTTGCTCTATGGTGACTCTAGAAATAAATTCAAGGCGAGAAGAGACAGCGGATGTTGTTTCGCACATAAAAGGTGAACTTTCCCTATCGGAACACACCACATTCTTGTGAGAATCTCCGTTTTGTAAGAGGCTTTGTGCCAAAACCTATCCAAATTAGGGCATTTTTTTACCACAAAACACACAACAGGGCAATTGATGAAACCATGTCCAAATTTCATAAATTTCTATCGAGGTTTGCATTTACATGAATTTAGAAACCAAGTTTCCCAATGTTTGCGGCCGAGCCAAGACGATGATATGTTTGAAATTCATTCCCATTTCTTGCGTGGGACCTAAACATGCAGCCAGGGAAACGTGTATGATTTTTCGACCTATTTTCATGCGCTGGACCGTGTGATTGTAGTTCAAATTTGAATTATGCACATTACATGCCTAGAAAAATCAATTAATGTACTAAAAAGGCCAAATGAACTATGTAATATTCCATTGTTTAGCACGACACATTCATGTTGCTCTATGGAGACTCTAGAAATAAATTCAAGGCGAGAAGGGACATCGGATGTTGTTTCACACATAAAATGTGAACTTTCCCTATCGCAACCACATGACTTCTTGTTAGAATCTTCGGTTTGTATGAGGTTTGTGAAAAAATTTGTCCCAAACTGGCATTTTTTACCACAACACACATGAGCCATGACATGACACCATGCAAAGTTTCATGAATTTCATATGATATTTGGATTTACTGGAATTTGAAAACACGACTTCTCAAAGTCTATGGCCGAGCCAAAATGCCGAGAGGTTTGGAACTCGTTTAATTTCCATTTCTTGCATTGGACCAAAACATGTATCCAGTGACACATAGATGATTTTCAACACATTAAGGTGCACTCTAGTATGTGCTTAACTGCAGTTCAAATTTGAACTATGCACATGAAATGTCTAAAAAACTCTTTAAATGTTTAAAAGGGCCTAAACAACCCTGAATAATTCCATATTTAACAGACACTCCTATAGTTGCATGTTCGGTGCAGATAATGTTATTGCCATCCAAACACCTTCAATTGCCGATGCAACTTCATTTTTCGTTTCAAAGCAATATGAAAATCAAATACATCGCAAACAGTTCTTGATCATGAAACGTGTGTGATGTGGTATAAAAATATCTTGGGCCAATTCTCATATATGGCTTAGGCCGGAAGCTTCAGTCCACCGCCGGCGCGTCAACCACACAGTCACACTTGTTCCCCAAGACCAGTGCACTGTTCAAGCGTCACCGGTGAAAGATGGGGACGTGGATCCGCGTCGTGAATGCAACTTCGGCGACCCACTCCGGCCCAAGCACGGCTGCATCTGCCATGAACGCGCTCACAACATCCTTGAGCGCGACAGCAATCTCCGACAGGGCGGCTGCAGCAGCCGAAAGGGCAGCTGCTGCATATGAGATAGCGTTAGCAACATCCGCAACTGGGATAACAAATAGCGAGAATGTCATAGCAGCTGTCTATTCCTCGACGGCCGCCGTAGCCCTGATGGAGGCTGCCCACGCCTATGCCGAGGCCGCCCACGCCCATCTCGTTTCGGTCACCGCACAAATAGCAGCGGCCTTCTCCGACAACGGTCGACAACCTACGTCTGAAGAGTTGGCAATCGCCGAGAGCGCTCGGGCAGCCGTCCATTCGTCGGCACCCTCCCTTGCCGAGATGGAGGCCGTCAATTCCCGGACCATGGCCGCCCACACCAGACTCGTGACGGCCTTTTCCAAAGAGATGGAGGACACGGACTGCGAGATGCTTGTAGTGTATGTGGTGATGCATGCCATGGAGCCCCTTCCCCTGGAGGTCGTTCAGTGCGAGTTGGCCATGGAGGATGCGGCGGAGATCGACGAGCATCAGGTGGAACATTAGTCTTTGTTTAGAGTGCTGGTCTTTTGTTAGAGTAATGTTTAGGTCAACCAGCTCTGTTTAATTGCTCGATTAAGTAAGTGCGGGCTGTGGTGTAGGCTCTTTTGTGTAGTATCCAAATTAGCAATTGATGTTAAATTATGCGACGACGTGGATGACCACTGTAACCAGGGAAATGCATACCAAAAATTTGCCGCCATATCCCCATTCCATATTCCAATTGAAAATGAAATTGAAGTTCATCACATACAATTTTTTGGCACGAACCGTGTGATATGTAGTACCCAATCTTACGTCAGAAGCTTGGAGACAAACATTTGCACGTCCAAGTTCATCACACACGGGGTATAGCACATGCTTCGTTTGTGATGTGTTGATATCGAAAACTATTCTGAAAAATTTGCACATTAATGTTCATCACACATGGGGTATAACACAGGCTTTGTTTGTGATGTTTTGATATCGCACACGGTTCTGAATAAGGGACTGTGTCCGATGGTTCTTTCTGTGCCAGTTTTTCACTGTGCCGAATGAAAAATTTGGGCTGCCGCGAAAATATCTACCTCCCTTGCCCCCGGTACCAATCAAATGCCACATTTCCCCCTTTTCCTCAACCTTTCCTAGTTCAAACCTTCACTGCTTGCTTGCAGCGCCGCCTCCTTGCCGGCGACGCTCCTTCCTGATGCTCGGCCTCGTCCATCTAGTCAGGTAATTGACACCTCCCCAATACCCCCTCACCCCCTCCTCCTCCATCCCACATGGCCCGGCCGCCGGGGCGCCACCTTCCACCCAAATCACCGCCCCATCCTCCAAATAATCGCCACCGAAAGCCATGGTGCACGCAGTATAGCTTGGATCTCAAAGAGCATTTGGTACCAGAGAAGCAAATCGCGGCTGCACGCGCAAATGAGGCAGCAATGGATTCCATGCGTTCCGATCCCTAGATCTTGGTGGAGCACCTCGCCATCGAGGCCACCGTCTATGCCTCGCGCGCTGACGCAGCCACGCGGTTGGCTGCTATAAACGACAGCTCATGGTCTTTTCTCAAGGGCACCGCCGGTGCGTTCGACGAAGACTTCGATGTGTTTTCTCAGCGTGCCCGTGCTTACCGCAACTCCAGAGCCAGCATGTTGGTGTCAGGGCAGGATCAGGTCACTCACCACTATGAGGGGTGCACCCACGGTGTGGAGGCCTGGCCCTCTTCCAAGTTGAAGGAGCCCATCATCATCAATATCTCCGACGATGAGGAATAGCTTGTTTTTCTTAGCTTTATGACTAAGGACCTATGTTCACCTAGCTACGCCGGTTAAGCATGTTTCGTTTACCTATTGCGTGTGCCGCTACGACCTTTCATTTAGAAATTCTAGTGAAATGTCCATTGTAGTGCTGCTGCAACCTGACCTTCTAGTATGTTCTATTGTGCAATGTGGTGCTTAGTTAACTGTTTCATTCATTTGTTGTGGTGATCATTTAACCATTTAATTCAGTTCTGCAATGTGATGTTCGATTGTTTTTGGTACAATTTTGTATTGTTATGCATGTGATGAATAAATCAAATTTAGATGTACTAAATACATGTGAAACATATAGAATTGCTATATTTCCTAGTTCTTAGCACATTTGGTTTAGATAACTGGCTTTTCCATGTGGCTCAAATTAATCTGTTGGATCTGCAATGTGTTTATATTCCATTAACATATTTCATTGATAGTATGCCAAATATCACTTATAACCTGATCAATATTTGTCTTAAATATGTTGCAGGGGGAAACAATGGGGGACACTGAAGTTTACCATCGAGGTTTGCACATCCATGGTCGTTTGGCTAATAGCACATTATTGTGCAATTGTAGGACCATTGTAATATTAATGTTTTTAATAATTCGTTGTTGCACATGTAGGTCTTGCTGTAAGAGGTTTAGACACACTGTTCGACCCTTTTTGCATGTGGGGAAATGAGGTGTCCTTGAATACGAGTCAAATCAAGTAACTCAGAAAGATTGTTAAGATAAAGAAACTAGCAATGAAAAACAACAAGATGTTTGTCTGCACAATGAAGAAGACATCGTTCAACTATAGGATGGTACCATCTCTTTCACCTTGTCCTTTTCCCTTTGCGCCATTTCAAATTTTAGAAAAGATATGTATGCGTATGTTTGTTTTCAGTCCTTCTCAAGGCAGTTCATCGATGATTACGTCTCAAACCACCTGCATGACCAAGAGGCAAGGAAGGTATTCATACAGCACCCACGGTATAATCTTGAAGTCTTCCTCAAGAGGACGAAGGATGGGTGGGCAATCATCCACATGCACTGGCCTAAAGTTACGAGGACCTTCAACATCATTAAAGGCTCAATATTCGCCTTCCGCTTTAACAGTTTTCTAGATGAGACTCATCTGTCTATTTACCGTCTATGATGATACTTAATTTCCAAAGGTTTTAGATGTTCCATTTGAAACTTTGTCCTGTTGTGCAATTGGGTAGCTAGGCAGTATATGCCTATATGATGTTGTACCCTGATGTAATTCAATTATGAAATCCTGGTTGTCGTACTACAAATAAGGAATATATTCTGTGCTTGATATGAAATGTTAATTTGATTACTAAATGGATTATAAATAATAGAGTAATCAGGCTGATTATTGGGGTTCCCATTGTAGACGGTTTCTAAGACTACACCGTGGGCGATGACCTCAACAAACCCACACGGTTTCTAGAAAGTTGGCGTGTTGGATCGATGAGCATCACACACGAATTCTGGTCGACAACTGTGTGCGTTAGGACACCCAATCGCAAACGTTTTCACATAGCAAGTGTGTGTGATGGGCAGCCCAATGCCAAACAGTGTGTGTGATGGGTTCCCATTGTAGACCGTGAGTGATGTTTTGAATAACATAAACGACATAATTATAACTATCGTGTGTGATGACCAGCCCTATCACAGACGATGTTATGCAGAAAATTGTGTGTGATCTGCAATACGAACGGAGACGTACCCTTAGGTTTCCCTGTGTGGGATGATAAGCTCATCTCACACGTCTTCCCCAATATGTCTATTTGTGATGGCCTTTCCAATCGCAAACGATATATTTTTGCCCATCGTGTGTGACCGGGTGCAGGCATCGCCGACGGGTTTTCCTTGTCGTGTGGGATAGCCCCCCTATCTCCCACACATGCAAGGCGACGGTTTAAGACTACGTCACGGAGAGGGGTTAAACATTGTTTGTATAGCACGCGACTGCACTAGTGTAGGGGATGAACACGATTTTTTTGGCAAAATTGGGGCGATTTGGCAGTGAAAAATGATGGGGATGGTGGGGAAACACTAGATCTACCTGTCCACAATGAAATCCATGGATCCAAATCAACAAAATCTTCTCAAATCCAACGAATTCAAGAAAATTTGGTAGGTCTATTTTTGTGGGATTTTTCGAAATTAGGTCAAACAAAACAAAATTCGGCTAGAAAGTGGAGGGAGAGACTCCAAGGTGCGAATCAACCGTGGCTCATGATACCAAGATGATGCGGGGCATACCCGTGAGGGCCGATCTTTTCACACTTGGAGGGGAAAGAGAGGAAAATCAAGAGGCAAATAAACACTCAAAGGCGATCCTCAAGTCACACATCGACTAGATCCAACGAACACGAGATACAAGGTTCGAAATCAATGAACGGATACAAGTACCGGTAGCCTTCCCACTCCAGAGAGATGGGTCTTGAAATCCACAAGGGATCTTCCCTCAGAAGGGGCCTTGACATCCATAGGATCTTCTCACAAAGAGGTCACAATCTCTCGGGGAGAAGTATATGGAAGGATCAATGCTCAACTAGTCTATGAGCCAACACATTGCTAACCCTAAAATGAGGTGGAGAGGTTCCTTGTATAGTGCTAGGTGAGATAGGGGCGAGAGGAAGGGTTACATGGCCACTTGGCCCGCGAATGCCCTCACAGGGGCCGGATGTCTGGGCCAGGGGGGCAGATGTCCGGGGCTTCTAGTAGGTGCCGGATGTATGGGCTATGGAGCCAGATGTCCGGGAAGGTGGTGGTGGCTTCGCTCGCCTCTGATGTGGCTGCGCCGGATGTCCGGATGTTTGGGCGCTGGGGAGTCGCCGGATGTCCGGGGCTCGGCTGGTCAGGGAGCCTTTGGTACTGGCATCTCCTGGCCGGATTTCCGGGGCCGAGGGCCGGATTTGCAGGCTGGGCCAGATGTCCGGGGTCCGGGGCCCGGATGTGTGGGCCCTGTAGCTTCAGCTGCTGGGCCATAGCGCCTGTGCAGTCTCCAAGGGCCGGACGTCTGGGGCCTTGGCCGGATGTCCGGGGCCTGGAAGGTGACTTGTCCTTCTTTTGTAGCTCTTGTTCACCCTTCTTCGTGTCCGTCTCCATGGGGGCTTGTCCTTTACTCTGAGCATCTTCTAGACCGTCTTCATGGTACGTGAGCATGCATAGAATCTTTGCTTGAGGTAGCATCCAAGTTCCATGAACATCAAAGGAAGAATCGTAAAGGAGAGATGTCACCTCGTTTCCAATGGCACGTGCACGGGCTCTTGTCATGGGTCCTTGTATAGCTTGAGGTGTTGGTGATAGGTCCATGGGGATGACCATGGGATGCTCCGCATCAAATACTTTAATGAAATTCTAGATAGACTATTTTATTAGGTGATTTTCTGTATAGTAAGTATGCATCCCTAACTTGTTATCTAGATGGTTTAGCATGTGCATATAATCTTTTGTCCCGCAATCAAGTTTGAAATTAAAGTTCTGGGAAAATATACATGAAGTTCGGAGTTACTCCCTCTATTTATAAATATAAGACTTTTAGAGATTTCAATACGAACTACATATGGATGTATACAGACGTATTTTAGTGTGTAGATTCACACATTTTGCTTCATATGTAGTCCATATTGGAATCTCTAAAAGGGCTTATATTTAGGAACGAAGGGAGTACTTTCTAAAAGTCCGATGCATCTCAAATTATATCTTGCTGGAGAGGAAATGGAAAGAGCGGTGGAGCTAAAAGTAACAAAGAAGGGGAAAATAAGGAATAAACAAGGAAGCGAAGGGAGGTCACAGCCTCCAAGCCAATGGAAAGGTAATACATCACCTCTAGGGCTTTGGCCCTTGGAAAAATAAATATGGACTTCCTTTTTAGGAGGAGCTTGACTGAAACCAGTAAATCTATTTTACTCCATATTACTACAGCTTCATTACCAGCCCATATACACATTTTACATTGTTAAAGCCATCATTAGTTTAGACTACATGATTTAAAACATCTTACTATTCATAAAAAACTATGTTGAAACTTAGGTAAAAGGTAAGAAAATTTTAATGGACTGATGCCTTCTTTGTTGTTGAGAGCATAGAACAAGTATGCCTGCCATTAATGTTTTATTTAGTTACAGTTATATGATTCTATCACTTCAGCTCATACTTGGCGAATTTGCAATCCTTCTTGTAATTCTGTATGCCAAAAAGAACATATGCACAATTGGTTTGCATGACTGATGGTGAAAGTGCAAAAATGATAGTAAAATCAGTGTTAGACTTTGTATATTTGAAAATTTTCTCAACAGAAACATGATGGTCGCATGGTCTTTCTTATTGAAGATTGTTTGTGCACAAATGATTAGTAAGATGTGACCAAGTGTTTTCCTCATTGTGAAATGCACGCTGATGTTTCTTTTTCAGTTGTGTGTCTTCTCTATAGAAACATAAGGTTAGCTTATATATGTCAACTTCTTTTATTTTGTGTTCAAGGTGCACATATTTCTAGTTTATTTGAGTTACACTGCACACATATTAAAGCCTAATGTCATGGTTTCAGTGCGATGCCTTAAATTCCAGCCAAAATAACCGTAAATGGATAGATATATGGGGAGTAGTCTTGAAGTAATATCAATACAAGAAGGTGGTCATATCATCAGATTGTCCGAACTTAGTGCAAAACTCAGGTCATCATGCATGAGCATGTCTCTTCTAGGACTAGTTCCAAGAAATCAATTCAACGACAGCTAGCTTTGCGTGCATGTATTTTGTCTTTATTTTTCGTTGGTGTAATTAGGTAGCCCGTGTATTAGCTAGATTAGCTATCCAGCTTGCTATACCCATTTAATTGTATGAGGCTTTAGTGTTTCTGTTGAACAGTTCAATAAGAAAGATGTCTGGTTCTGTTTCAACAAAGCTTGAACTATCAAGAATATACATTTCTCGATCAATATTTATTCTAAAAAATGAATACTTTCAGAGGTAAATTGTCCAACGTCAACGGAGTAAGGCCATGCCCTTTGGCCGACCATTGGACAACAACACAATGAAACTCCTTTGACATGGTCCTAAAGTATTTTTTTGCTTTAAAAAACTTTTAGCTCTGCTATATTAGTCAATATTCAATACATGCATGATTACTATGAATCTATTATGAATAGTGTCCTTTTATTGATTTTTCCTTATCATAAAAATGATAAAAAAACATTGTGGTGTAGTACAAGATTTATTTTTGATTGACAACATTCGTACATGCGAATTGTGGACTTGCCACTTGTTACATACATTCAGTGTTCTTAAAACTATTTGCACCTTCTTCATTTGTCCATGCTTTCTTCCATCCAAACAAACACTATTATTTAGTGAAACATGTGTAGATGAAAAACTATGTAAAATGAGAAAAGTATTTTGATAATTATTTGATGACAATTAAGACGTGCGTTGCATGTGCAAACTTATTAGTTTATTTAAGAGTAAAATTCATCATAAGTCCTATAACCATGCCAACTATGTAATTTAGTCTTATAACTTCAAAAGTACATGTTTGGGTCCTAATATTTTTAATCGTACACCATCTATACCTACTAATAAAAGAAATAGGTATTTTTGGTCCGTCGTCACTTTTTACACAAAACCCCTTAATATTTATAAGAATCAATCCGCAGTTAATTTAACTTGAAATGGTTCGACCTTTTGGCAGAAAGAGTTCTTATACAACACTAAGATGACTACAGAGATATTTTTCAATACTATATATGAATATATTGACGCTTGACGTGTGCGCATACAACTGGATGGATTTATTTCCTAACTAGCTTACCCATATATATGTCTCTGGTCCGTCCAGATTCGTATTGTTAGGGGCTTGGCGAAGCTCCGACCTCAATTGTGTCGCGCCGAACTGGCCCCAAACTCGCGTGAGCTGCATCACATCCTATATAGGCCACGCCGTCGCTGTTGCCGACACCGTCGCTTGGACAACGACGGTATCTCTACCTTGCATGCAAGTGCGTAAAGTGTATGTGCATAGCTGCATGGATGAAGGTACTTTGAGATGTATAGTTGAGTGTACTACATGCCTCATGGCCTTTTGGGATTTTTGACTTATGGATGGATGGGTCCGAGTGCTGGTTTCAAGTTAACAGATCAGCTATGTGCCTGAGTTGCCACTACAATCACTGCATGTGGAAGTCGATCGACTATATAGGTCGCCTGTCATCGCCGCCGGCATGATCTTTCTAATGCCGTTTGTCGCGTGTATGTGTTCGTCGCATGATCTCTTTTCTGTCCGTAGATCAGATCTGGCAGCCTATCGATGTTTGTCTACTTGTACGCATCACTGGAGGTGCACAGAGGGGTCTGCTTGCATGTGAGGATGGAGGCAACATAGCCGCCGTTTGTGTGTGCATGGAAGTCTTTGCCTGAAAGGTTGATATCAAGGAGCTGAGTGGTGTGAGCATGATGAATACCTCAGATAGATGTTGTTGCTTCAATGCATGGCACGATGTGCATAGGCAACAAGGCTATTGGCTATCTACTAATAAAACAAATAGGTATTCTTCGCCCGTCGTCACTTTTTACACAAAACCCCTTAATATTTACAAGAATCAACCCGCAATTAATTTAATTTTAAACGGTTCAACCTTTTCGCAGAAAGAGTATTTATACAACACGGAGATGACTACATAGATCTTTTCCAATAATATATTGACGCTTGACGTGTGTGCATACAACTGGATGGATTGCTTTCCTTGCTAGCTTACCTATATGTGGTCCGTCCAGATTCGTATTGTCAGGGGCTCGGCGAAGCTCCGACTTCAATCGTCCCGTGCTCCAACCGGCCCCAACCTCGCGTGAGCTGCCTCAAATCCTATATAGGCCATGCCATCGCTGCTGTCGACACCGCCGCTTGGACAATGATGATATCTCTACCTTGCATGCAAGTGCGTAGAGTTTATGTGCATAGCTACATGGATGAAGGTACTTTGAGATGTATAGTTGACTGCACTCCAGGCCTCATGGCCTTTTGGGATTTTTGACTTCTGGATGGATGGGTCTGAGTGTTGGTTTCAAATTTAACGGATCTGCTATGTGCATGAGTTCCCGCTACGATCACTACATGTGGAAGCCGATCGACTGTGTAGGTCACCTGTCGTTGCCGCCCGCATGATCTTTCTGATGTCGTGTGTGCGTGTACGTGTTCGTCGCATGATCTCTTTTGCGTCTGTAGATCGGATCTGGCAGCCTATCGACATTGATCTACTTGTACGTGTCGCCGGAGGCGCACGGAGGAGTCACTACTTGCATGTGCGGATGAAGGCGACGTAGCCGCCGTTTGTGTGTGCATGGAAGTCTTTTCCCAAAAGGTTGATATCGAGGAGCTGAGTGCTGTGACCATGATGAATACCTCAGATAGATGTCGTTGCTTTGATGCATGGCCCGACGTTCATAGGCATCAAGGCTATTGGTGCTTTCGGATTGGATATAATCCCCCAGTCTGTTTTATTTGGCTAATTTGAAGAGATCAATCTAATAGGACACAATCTACTGGAAATTTGAACTTCTGGGTAGAGAAGATTAATCTATTCAGAGACATGGCGATATATAGTCACTGCTTGCATATTTGTTCTTTGATTAATTGGATGACACACTCCTGGGTAGAGAAGATTAATCTATTCAGAGACACGGCGATATGAAAGTGGGGAGAAAAACTAGAATCAACGTCATTGGTCGAACCGCTCTAATTCCAAATTAAATTCATGCTCGACCAGTTGTGTGTCGCCGACGCCCGACCCATCCCGAAGTCCTCAATGTCGTGCCTCTACAACAACAAGCCAAAGAGCATGCCACGAAGGACGTGGAGACATTCTTCACCTTTCCCCTGTATCGAAGAACATGCACTGTGTTGAAATATATGACGCAAACTTTCAGGGTAGTCTTAAGCCATGTTTATTTTTTCTCTCCCATTGCAACGCACGGGCATATTTGCTAGTAGATCCTATAGACACCCGAGTTGCATTGAAATATTGTCACCTCGACCCGATGGACCCACCAAGTAACCAGTGAAGCGTACATTTGCATGAAAGCCCTTGGAAACTCATTCTCATCTCACACCTTCATTCTCTTACACGCACAAAGCTCAAGGAGGCAGCAACATTGAGGCAACGAGCGGCATGCATGGTTGATGCCCGACGACAAGAGTTGCACGTAGGGATAGGAGGCTGCTAATCCAACCGCGGCTTTGGTTTGATGGTTCCATTGCTGCAGCTGCCCGACAACCCTCCTTCCGAGTACGGGTAGAACCCTAACCAAAATCCCTACTACCCCCTTTTAGCTTAGAATTTTCAATCTAATAGTGTGGTTTGGGCAATAAGCCTTAGATACTGTGTTGACTGGGTCCAAATGTGTTGATTAATTTGGTGATTGTGATGTCTCCCCTTTCCAAATCAGCTTGTGTTAGAAATTGTGCCGATTCAATACAAATCTGTTGATTATTTTGGTGATTGCACAATTTAGTGATCAAGATGCTCTATTCGCCCTTAATAGGACCCGAGCACACTAGTACACAAGGGGGGCTATTATCCTCCCCCCCTCCAAATTGCAAATGATGGGTAGGAACTATGTGCAACATCCCACACGATGAAAAAAAACCACGTGCCCGGAAAACAAATGGCCATCACACATGACCTAAATCGAGAAATTGTGTGATATTGTGCGCATAGTTTAGATAAAAATAACGTACGTGATGTTGGACGTCCTCAAACATGATTTCCTTTAATGGAACGTGTACATCCTCTTCCACACAGTTCTCTAAATCTAAATTATTGTGATTACCTATATCATAGCTATCATGTGTGATCACTAACAACATCGAATACTTTTTATTTAATTGGGTCATTTGTGATTAAAAAGCGCTGACCCCTGCACCTATAAGAACACCCTAATGTGTGTGGCCAGTGCCTACACGTTGGAGTTGCACTCCATTGGGCTCCGCTTCCCCTCCCGGCTAGCTCTCTCTTTCTCGTGACCACGATGCTGCAATGGAGCCGCCAACTGACCAGTGGGAAGGGAGCATCTGCCGGGTGATGAGTCTAATTTATGTGACGTTTTTCCTATATATTTTGTGCCTACAACGTGGGCTTTGTGGAATTTTACCCTGATACTTGTGATCTGCGTTGGGTTTTTCGTGAAGAGGAAGGGGCAATTGCAGCACAATACGGGTAAGTATTTCCCTCGGTTATGAAACCAAGGTTTATCCAACCAATAGGAATATCAATACACAACCGTCTTCAGCGGCTGCACACAAAAGAGCAAACAACTTGCACCCAACGCGGGCAAGAGGGTCATCAATCCCCTTGATGTCGTTATTTGCAAGCAAGTGAAGTGTGTAGACAAAACTTGTCCCGAACTGGCATTTTTTACCACAACACACATGAGCCATGACATGACACCATGCAAAGTTTCATGAATTTCTCACGATATTTGGATTTACTGGAATTTGAAAACACGACTTCTCAAAGTCTACAGCCGAGACTAAATGCCGAGAGGTTTGGAATTCGTTTAATTTCAATTTCTTGCATTGGACCAAAACATGTATCCAGTGACACATAGATGATTTTCAACCAATTAAGGTGCACTCTAGTATGTGCTTAACTGCAGTTCAAATTTGAACTATGCACATGAAATGTCTAAAAAACTCTTTAGATGTTTAAAAGGGCCTAAACAACCCTGAATAATTCCATATTTAACAGACACTCCTATAGTTGCATGTTCCCTGCAGATAAATGTTATTGCCATCCAAACACCTTCAATTCCCGATGCTACTTCATTTTTCGTTTCAAAGTAATATGAAAATCAAATACATCGCGAATAGTTCTTGATCATGAAACGTGTGTGATGTGGTATAAAAATATCTTGGGCCAATTCTCATATATGGCTTAGGCCGGAAGCTTCAGTCCACCGCCGGCGCGTCAACCACACAGTCACACTTGTTCCCCAAGACCACTGCACTGTTCAAGCGTCACCGGTGAAAGATGGGGACGTGGATCCGCGTCATGAGGGCAACTTCGGCTACCCACTCCGGCCCGAGCACGACTGCATCTGCCATGAACGCGCTCACAACTTCCTTGAGCGTGTCCGCAATCTCCGACAGGGCGGCTGCAGCCGCCGAAAGGGCAGCTGCTACATCTGAGATGGTGTCAGCAACATCCGCAACCGGGATAGCAAATGGCGAGAAAGTCACAACAGCTGTCCATTCCTCGACGGCCGCCGTAGCCCTGATGGCGGCTGCCCACGCCTATGCCGAGGCCGCCCACGCCCAGCTTGTTTCGGTCACCGCACAAATAGCAGCGGCCTTCTCCGACAACGGTCGACAACCTACGTCTGAAGAGTTGGCAATCGCCGAGAGTGCTCGGGCAACCATCCATTCGTCGGCAGCCTCCCTTGCCGAGATGGAAGCCGTCAATGCCTGAACCGTGGCCGCCCACACCAGACTCGTTGCGGCCTTTTCCAAAGAGATGGCGGACGCGGACTGCGAGATGCTTCCAGTGTATGTGGCGATGCATGCCATGGAGCCCCTTCTCTTGGAGGTCGTTGAGCGCGAGCTGGTCATGAAGGATGCGGCGGAGATCGACAAGCGTCAAGTGGAACATTAGTCTTTGTTTAGAGCGCTAGTCTTTTGTTAGAGTAATGTTTAGGTTAACCAGCTCTGTTTAGTTGCTCGATTAAGTAAGTGCGGGCTATGGTGTAGGCTCTTTTGTGTAGTACCCAAATTAGCAATTGATGTTAAATTATGCGATGACGTGGATGACCACTATAACTAGGGAAATGCGAAACAAAAATTTGCTGCCATATCCACATTCCATCTTCCAATTGAAAATGAAATTGAAGTTCATCACATACAATTTTTTGGCACGAACCGTGTGATATGTAGTACCCAATCTTATGTCAGAAGCTTGGAGACAAACATTTGCACGTCCAAGTTCATCACACACAGGGTATAGCACAGGCTTCGTTTGTGATGTGTTGATATTGAGAACTATTCTGAAAAATTTGCACATTCACGTTCATCACACACGGGGTATAACACAGGCTTCGTTTGTGATGTTTTGATATCGCACACGGTTCTGAATAAGGGACTGTGTCCGATGGTTCTTTATGTGCCAGTTTTTCACTGCGCCGAATGAAAATTTTGGGCTGCCGTGAAAATATCTACCTCCCTCGCCCCCCGGTACCAATCAAAGCCACATTTCCCCCTTTTCCTCTACCTTTCCTAGTTCAAACCTTCACTGCTTGCTTGCAGTGCCGCCTCCTCGCCGGCGACACTCCTTCCTGCTGCTCGGCCTCGTCTACCTAGTCAAGTAATCGACACCTCCCCAATACCCCCTCACCCCCTCCTCCTCCATCCCACATGGCCCGACTGCCGGCGCGCCACCTTCCACCCAAATCACCGCCCTATCCTCCAAATAATCGCCGCCGAAAGCCATGGTGCACGCAATATAGCCAGGATCTCAAAGAGCATTTGGTAGCAGAGAAGCAAATCGCGGCTGCACGCGCAAATGAGGCAGCGATGGATTCCATGCGTGCCGACACCTAGATCTTGGAGGTGCACCTTGCCGTCGAGGCCACCGTCGATGCCTCGCGCACTGACGCAGCCACGCGGTTGGCTGCTATAAACAACAGCTCGTGGTCTTTTCTCAAGGGCACTGCCGGTGCGTTCGATGAAGACTTCGATGTGTTTTCTCAGCGTGCCCATGCTTACCTCAACTCCAGAGCCGGCATGTTGGTGTCGGGGCAGGATCAGGTCACTCACCACTACGAGGGGTGCACCCTTGGTGTGGAGGCCTGGCCCTCTTCCAAGTTGAAGGAGCCCATCATCATCGATATCTCCGACAATGAGGAATAGCTAGTCTTTCTTAGCTTTATCACTAAGGACCTATGTTCACCTAGCTACGCGCGGTTAAGCATGTTTCGTTTACCTATTGCGTGTGCTGCTACTACCTTTCATTTAGAAATTCTAGTGAAATGTCCAATGTAGTGCTGCTGCAACCTGACCTTCTAGTATGTTCTATTGTGCAATGTGGTGCTTAGTTAATTGTTTGGTTCATTTGTTGTGGTGATCATTTAACTATTTAGTTCAATTCTGCAATGTGATATTCGATTTTTGTTGGTACAATTTTGTATTGTTATGCATGTGATGAATAAATCGAATTTAGATGTACTAAATACATGTGAAACATATAGAATTGCTATATTTCCTAGTTCTTAGCACACTTGGTTTAGATAACTGGCTTTTCCATGTGGCTCAAATTAATCTGTTGGATCTGCAATGTGTTTATTTTCCTTTAACATATTTCATTGATAGTATGCCAAATATCACTTATAACCTGATCAATATTATTGTCTTAAATATGTTGCAGGGGGAAACAATGGGGGACACTGAAGTTTACCATCGAGGTTTGCACATCCATGGTCGTTTTGTTAATAGCACATTATTGTGCAATTGCAGGACCATTGTAATATTAATGTTTTTAATAATTTGTTGTTGCACATGTAGGTCCTGCTGTAAGAGGTTTAGACCCACTGTTCGACCCTTTTTGCATGTGGGGAAATGAGGTGTCCTTGAATACGAGTCAAATCAAGAAACTCAGAAAGATTGTTAAGATAAAGAAACTAGCAAGGAAAAACAACAAGATGTTTGTCTGCCCAATGAAGAAGACATCAGTCAACTATAGGATGGTACCATCTCTTTCACCTTGTCCTTTTCCCTTTGCGCCATTTCAAATTTTAGAAAAGATATTTATGTGTATGTTTGTTTTGAGTCCTTCTCAAGGCAGTTCATCGATGATTACGTCTCAAACCACTTGTATGATCAATAGGCAAGGAAGGTATTCATATAGAACCCACGGTATAATCTTGAAGTCTTCCTCAAGAGGACGAAGGATGGGCAAGCAATCATCCACATGCACTGGCCTAAAGTTACGAGGACCTTCAACATCATTGAAGGCTCAATAATCGCCTTCCGCTTTAACAGTTTTCTAGATGTGACTCATCTGTCTATTTACCGTCTATGATGATACTTAATTTCCAAAGGTTTTAGATGTTCCATTTGAAACTTTGACCTCTTATGCAATTGCGTGGCTAGGCAGTATATGCCTATATGATGTTGTACCCTGATGTAATTCAATTATGAACTCCTGGTTGCCGTACTACAAATAAGAAATATATTCTGTGCTTGAGATGAAATGTTAATTTGATTACTAAATGGATTATAAATAATAGAGCAATCAGGATGATTATTGGGTTCCCATTGCAGACGGTTTCTAAGACTACACCGTGGGCAATGACCTCAACAAACCCACACGGTTTCTAGAAAGTTGGCGTGTTGGATCGGTGAGCAATCACACACGAATTCTGGTCGACAACTCTGTGCGTTAGGACACCCAATCACCAACGTTTTCACATAGCAAGTGTGTGTGATGGGCAACCCAATGCCAAACAGTAGACACCGTGGGTGATGTTTTGAATAACGCAAACGACGTAATTATAACTATCGTGTGTGATGACCAGCCCTATCACAAACGATGTTATGCAGAAAATTGTGTCTGATCTGAAATATGAACGAAGACGTACGCTAAGGTTTCCCTGTGTGGGATGATAAGCTCATCTCACACGTCTTCCCCAATATGTCTATTTGTGATGGCCCTTCCAATCGCAAACGATATATTTTTGCCCATTGTGTGTGACCGGGTGCAGGCATCGCCGACGGGTTTTCCCTGTCGTGTGGGATGGCCCCCCCTATCGCCCACACATACAAGGCGACGGTTTAAGACTACGTCACGGAAAGGGGTTAAAAATTGTTTGTATAGCCTGCGGCTGCACTAGTGTAGGGTATGAAGACGATTTTTTTTGGAAAAATTGGGGCGATTTGGCTGTGAAAAATGATGGGGATGGTGGGGAAACACTAGATCTACCTGTCCACAACGAAATCCACGGATCCAAATCAACAAAATCTTCTCAAATCCAACGAATTCAAGAAAATTTGGTAGGGCTATTTTTGTGTGATTTTTCGAAATTAGGTCAAACAAAACAAAATTCGGCTAGAAAGGGGAGGGAGAGACTCCAAGGTGCGAATCAACCATGGCTCATGATACCAAGATGATGCAGGGCATACCCGTGAGGGCCGATCTTTTCACACTTGGAGGGGAAAGAGAGGAAAATCAAGAGGCAAATAAACACTCAAAGAGGATCCTCATGTCACACATCCACTACATCCAACGAACACGAGTTACAAGGTTTGAAATCAATGAACGGATACAAGTACCGGTAGCCTTCCCACACCGGAGAGATGGGTCTGGAAATCTAGAAGTGATCTTCCCTAAGAAGGGGCCTTGACATCCATAGGATCTTCTCACAAAGAGCTCGCAATCTCTCGGGAAGAAGTATATGGAAGAAGCAATGCTCAACTAGTCTATGAGCCAACACATTGCTAACCCTCAAATGAGGAGGAGAGGTTCCTTATACAGTGCTAGGTGAGATAGGGGCGAGAGGAAGGGTTATATGGCCACTTGGCCCGCGGCTGCCCTCATAGGGGCCGGATGTCCGGGCCAGGGGGGCCGGATGTCCGGGGCTTCGAGTAGGTGCCGGATGTCCGGGCTATGGAGCCAGATGTCCGGGAAGGTGGTGGTGGCGGCTTCGCTCGTCTCTGATGTGGCTGCGTCGGATGTCCGGATGTCTGGGTGCTAGGGAGTCACCGGATGTCCGGGCTGGGGCCAGATGTCGTAGGCTCGGCTGGTCAGGGAGCCTTTGGTACTGGCATCTCCTGGCCGGATTTCCGGGGCCGAGGGCCGGATTTCCGGGCTGGGCCGGATGTCCGGGTGTCGGATTTTGGGCTCTGCAAAACCCAAAGAGGTTTGAACTCTGGTGCTTGTGCGAAGATCCCCACTAGCGTTGGCCTCAATCTCACAGCTCCACAGCTTCGTCGAACCGAACTCACTCAATCGCGGGGAAGAAGACTAACACGCAGATTTACCCTGGTTCGGGCTGCTGCGAAGCGTAAAACCGTACTCCTGCTTTGGGTGGATTGCCTCACGAGGAGGTTTGTGGATGAATTGGTACGGTGGTGAGCAACCTCGCGAGGGCGCTCGAGTGGTTTCAGATCTGTCCCCTTCTACGACGCAGCCTCGCCTCTATTTATAGTGGCCCGGGTCCTCTTCCCTTATCGCACTGGCGGGAAGGGATCCCACAATTACCAAATTCGAAGGGGGACAGGGAGTACACCTTATCCTGATGAAAGGTGGTCTTCGCCTGCAAAGTAGCTGGTAGTGATGCAGAGGTGGGCTCGGCGATGACATCCGTCCTGCGGGACTCGTGGTCTTGGTCTCGTTGCGCCGGAATGGAAACCTTAGGGGGGATGCCTTGGGAACCTGCGTACGTCCTTGCCTCCTTTGCACCAAAGAGGAAACTGCTTCTTCTGTGCCCGAAGGCGCCCGCCTGGCCCGGCTGGCGTCACCTGAGCCTCTCGAGGCCGAGCATTGCATAGAGATCTCCGCCCCTTGGGTGGGGGCTTGGAGAGGCCTCCTCCCTCCGGGGGTCTTGGCGTCGTCCCCCTCGCGAGGTTGGGGCTCTCACGAGGGCCTTGTCTTGAGTGATGCTGCACCGGGCCGTACCAGGTTGTTGAAGTGGGCCACGCCCTAGCCTACAGGCAGGCAGGTCTGGGTACCACCATTCCCAGAGCGTCGACAGTAGCCCACGGGCCCAAGGTGCGCTTGGGCTAGCTTCGGAGCGAAGCCGAAGGAGCCGGCCGAGTGCCGCGGGCCCCAATCGCCTGCGGGTCCAATCTGATGCGTGGAGCGTAATGAGACGCGGGCGCCTCCACTTCCCGAAGACCTCGGGAACCGCCTCGAGTCAAGGTGACACGAAACCTGCACGTAGCGGCGGCCATCATTGCCCTTCCTTGAATGTAGCCGTCTCCTTGTGTCTTCTCTCCCCTCGACCCATGCGAACGTGACCGGACGAGGGCAGACGAGGCGACGTGAAGCAGGGCCATCATTACCCGGAATGTGGAGGGACGCCCGTTGGCCTCCACCCGGCTATAAATAGGCGGAGGGGGCAGAGCCCCCAGCCCATCTCCATTTCTCGCTTCTGTGCTCAAGGCCCCCGCCCCCTGAACCATGACACCGGTGAGGAGGTTTTCTGCTGCCGAGAAGGGGAAGGCCCGCCAGGAGGGTCCGGATCAACAACCACCCAAGAGGGGCCGGGGCTGTCCCCGTAAGTACACCGTGGTGCCAACGGCGGCGCCCCGGGGGGGCGGCCGCACCCCCGCGAGGGCAGGCGCCTCCTCCGGCGCAGGCGGAGGCAGCGAGCGTGGCGACCATGGCCAAAAAGGGAGGCCCGCAGTGGGTGCCCGGCCGCCTCGCCCGCGGTCCAACACTGCCGATGTAGGCCAGGAGTTCGTGGTGTGGGTGGAGAGACCGGCGATCACCTGGCTGCAGCTCCCGCGCTTCTTCGCGGAGACGTTGCGGGCCAGCGAGCCTGCGGGCCTGTGGCTGCAAGTGGATGGTTGTTGTAGCGGCGCGTTGTGGGTGGAGATCGAGGTTACCCCCGCAGGTTACGCCTTCTTGAGCCGCGCGTGGCAGGCCTTCGCCCGCGCCCACGGCCTGGAGGGGAGGCTCAGGCTCCACTTCAAGCACGACGGCGCGGCGACGCTCTTCGTCAGGATCTTCGAGGAGGATGGTAGGCGCTTAGGGTGCTTCCCGGAGGGTGACGGCGGTGGCAGCAATCACCCTCCCGCAACTGGCAGCCCTTGCGGCGGCGGCGCCCTTGGAGGTGAGCTTGCCCTTGGCGACGGCCGTCATGCTTCCAGTGGCAGCGACACCTCCTCCGAGGATAGTCCGAGCGATGACTCTTGCGATGCGCCACCGCGTCGGCGCGCCCGGACCTCGGGGTGTAGCCGGCCGTGACGGCACCGTACTTCCGCCCAAGAAGTAGCCATGCTGGCGCGCCACCACGGGCCCGTCAAGGAGGAGGAGGACTTCGACTGAGAGCGGTTGTGCCGGAACCTGGGCCTCAGGAGTGGCAGCCCTTGAGGGGGCCACCTTTCGCCTTCTTCTTCTTTTCCTTTCCCTGCAATCAAGAATCATGGAGGGCCCCACGGGGCATGTAATGAATTATGGCGCTTGCGCCTTTACTTTAGCATTTTCGTCGCACATCATGATTCCTGTTTTACTGTCAATTGAGACTTCCCGCCCTTTGCGGTTAGGGTACTTAGCTCGATGCGTCTGCGACGGGCCTCTGTGTCGTGAGGTTCGGCCGTGGCACCTGGGGAGCTTGGGGATCTTGCCAGGAGGGTCTTTTTTCTTGCAAGCGAGGTGGTTTGGGAGCCCTCTTGGCGCTCTACGTCGGCAGGGACCAATCCCGCTCGTACCTCGACCGCCGTTGGGGCGTCCGGATCACGAGGACGAGACCAAGGGGCGAGGGGCTACGTGACCAGTGAGGCTCCTAAGTCGTGTTGCTCAGGAGTCCCCCTTGACGCTCGAGCAGCTCCCATACATTTCCTTGCCAATTCCTGCCTCGAGAGGTGCCCGGGCCTCCCGAGGCTCCATGATGACGCGCCAGGCCGTGGCAGGAGCCCCCGAGCGGGGCTCGGCCTCCAGGAGGTGGATTCCTCTAAGGCGACACGTGCCTGCTGGCTCACTCGAGAGCGCCGCGCGAGGACCAGGATGCCAAGGTCTTGGCGAGCTGTGCATACCGTGCCCATGTAGCCCCCGCTCGCGGGGCGCGTGAGGGGGAGACCGACAGGTGCCGATTCAGAAACAAAACTTCAAGATAGAAAAAATTGCAGGGAGAAAAATTCCCACCCCTTTTGTGAAATAAGGTTGCGAAACTTCGAGTTTCATTCCAGAAAATGGCAATTTCGAATACAAAAAGAAGGAAAGAACTGCCGCATCCGGCCCCTAGGCTAGTCTTCGTCTTCCCCCAGCGCGGAGCATAGGGCCTCCACTAGGCGTTGGCATAGTCATTGGAGGACAGTGTTGTCCGCCAGCGCGGAGCATGGGGCTTCCACTTGGACGTGGATGGGAACCCCTCCGCGTCCTCGCGGGGCTCCGGGCGTATACAGCCCACTCATTATTACGTGAGAGTGTCATGGGTAGAACTTGCGGAGATGTTGGATGTTCCAGGCATTCTGGATGGGGACCCCGTCCTGAGTCTCCAGGCGCACGACGCCAGGCCTGGAGATGCGGGCGACCCTGAACGGGCCCTTCCACATGGGCGAGAGCTTGTGCAAGCCCTCCCTGGAAAGGACCCACCTCAGGACGAGGTCTCCGACTTCGAGGGTCCTCGAGCGGACGCTACGGCAATGGTAACGCCGCAACGCCTACTGGTACCTCGTAGCTCAGAGCGAGGCTTGGTGACGGGCCTCCTCCCCAAGCACGAGGTCTATCCCCCGCGAGGCATCCTGACGCTCCTGGTCGAATGCCAAGACCCACGGGGACCGATGCTTGACCTTGTGTGGGAGGACGGCTTCAGCTCCATAGATGAGGAAGAATGGGGTCTCGCCGGTGGGCTTAGTCGCAGTGGTGCGGATGGACCACAGCACGGACTGAAGCTCATCGAGCCAACCCCTGCCACAGGCCTCAAGCTTCTTCTTAAAGCTCCTTGCCTTGAGACCCCGCAGGACCTCCGCGTTGGCGCGCTCGGCCTGGCCGTTGCTTCGTGGGTGCACCACCGAAGCGTAGCATATCTGCGTTCCAAGGTTAGTACAGTATGTCCTGAAAAGGTTGCTTGTGAACTGTGAACCATTGTCGGTGATAATGCGGTTGGGGACGCCGAAGCGGCTCACGAGGCCCTTGATGATTTTGATGGCCGAGCCGGCGGGGATGGTGCGGACGGGCTCCACCTCCGCCCACTTGGTGAACTTGTCGATGGCGACGTAGAGGTTGCGGTATCCGCCGGCCGCTCATGGAAAGGGCCCCAGTATATCCAGCCCCTAGACCGCGAAGGGCCAGGAGAGCGGGATAGTCTGGAGTTCCTGCGCCGGCTGATGAATCTGCTTGGCATGGAATTGGCAAGCCTCGCTGGACTGGACCAGCTCGGTTGCGTCATTGAGCGTTGTAGGCTAGTAGAAGCCACTACGGAACACCTTCCCTACAAGGGTGCTGGACGAGGAGTGGTGTCTGCAGTCACCTCCGTGGATATCGGCTAGCAGCTCGCGCCCCTGTTCTTCAGATACGCACCGCAGCGCGATGCCGTTCGGACGCCTGCGTTATAGTTCGCCGTCCTGCAAACAATAGGATGTGGCCTGGCGAACCACACGTTCTGCTTCTTCCTCCTTTCCTGGCAGGGTGCCTTGGAGCAGGTACGCCTTGAACTCCTCTGTCCAGTCGTCGGCCTGAGGCTCCAGCGCCAGGAGAAGTCGGGCTCCTGAGGCCGGGCCACAAGTTGGGGCTCCCGAGGGCGGCGCTGGTGGCAGCTCTTCATGTAGCGGCGCCTGGTCCGCGGCTGGAGGTGCCGCGGATGGCTTGAAGAGCCATTCCTCGAAGACGCCTAGCTCCTAAGGCTCACGACACGACACCCTCTTGGCGATGTCATCTGCCTCCTTGTTCGCGCCGCGCGGGATGTGCTGCAATTCCAAGCCCTGGAAACGCTTTTCAATCTTACGTAACTCTTCCAAGTATGCCTCCATGTGCTCGTCCTTCGGCGTGTACTCTTTGTTGGAGAAGTTGATGAGGAGCTAGGCGTCGCCCTTGATGGTGAGGCGCTTAACCCCAAGGCCGCCGCGGCCTTGAGACCAGCAATCAAGCCCTCATACTCCGCGATGTTTTTGGAGACCTTCTCGCCATGCTGGAAGCAAAGCTGTACGTGTCGGATTTCGGGCTCCGCAAAACCCTAAGGAATTCGAACCCAGGGGCGTGTGCGAAGATTCCCCAACAGCTTCGCCCCCTCCAAGTTCACAACGCGATAACCCCGCTCGATGGCGAGGAAGACGATGGCACACAAGAGTTTACCCAGGTTCGGGCCGCTGCGAAGTGTAAAACCCTACTCCTGCCTTTGGTGGATTGCCTCATGAGGAGGTTCGAGGATGAACTGGTACAGTAGTGTGTTTGCGGGGTGGTCGCCTCGTGTCTTTCTACCGAGCTACCTAGCCTCTATTTATAGCGGCCCGGGTCCTCTTCCCTTGTCGCAATGGCGGGAAGGGATCCTACAATGGCCAATTTTGAAGGGGGACAGGAGGTACATCTTATCCTGACGAACGGTGGTCTTCGCCTGCAAAGTGGTCGACGGTGATGTAGTGGTGGGCTCAGTGATGACATCCGTCATGCGGGGCTTAGGGTCTTGGTCTTGTTGCACCGAAGTGGAAACCTTTGGGGGGCGCTTTGGGAGCCTACGCTCGTCCTTGTCTCCCTTGCACTAAAGAGGAAAATGTCCCCTCTGGCGCGCTGGCGCCCGCCTGGCCTGGCTGTCGTCACCTTTGACATCCTGAGGCCTAGCATTGCATACAGATCTCTGCCGCTCGGGAGGAGTCCTGGGGAGGCCTATCTCCCCGCGGGTCTTGGCGCTGCTTCCCTCGTGAGCTCGGGGTCTCGCGAGGGCCTTGTGTCGAGTGAAGCCGCGCTGGGCCGCACTTGGTCGTCGAGGTGGGCAACGCCTTGGGCCGCAGGCAGGCAAGTCTGGGTACGCTGGTATCCAGAACGCCGACAGTAGCCCCCGGGCCTGAGGCACGCTCGAGCTAGCTTCTGGGCGAAGCCACGGAAGATGGACAGGAGCGTCGTGGGCCCAAATCGCCTGCGGGTCTGACTCGACGCGTGGCACACCACTAGGCGTGGGCGTCTCGGCTCCCCGAAGACGTCGGGAACCGCCTTGAGTCGAGCTGACACCTAGCCTGCGTGCCTCCTTGGCCATCATTGCCCCTCCTTGAATGCTGCTGACCCCTTGTCGGCGTCAAAACCGACGGATCTCGGGTAGGGGGTCCCGAACTGTGGATCTTGGATCGATGGCTAACAGGAGACAAGGGAGACGATGTTTACCCAGGTTCGGGCCCTCTCTATGGAGGTAATACCCTACGTCCTGCTTTGTTTGTATTGATGATGGTCTATCGAGTACAGAGTTGATCTACCTCGAGATCGTATATAGTGGATCTCGGGTAGGGGATCCTCGAGATCATACATCCGCGTGGCCCGAGGTGAGGGAGTCCGGGATTAAGGGGTCCTCGGACTGCCGGCCTATTTCTCATAGACCGGGCTCATGGGCCGCTCGCTGAAGATGGGATTGATCGAAGGCCTCGTCGCTATGGATGAGACCTCAGAGTCGTGGCGTGTCTTTCAAGTTTAAGATAGTAGATTAGGCATGTTTTATCCCTCCGGTGAACAACCGACCATATGTAACCCTAATGACCCCCGGCGTCTATATAAGCCAGAGGGTAGCTGATTGTAGGGTAGAGAAACTCATCTAGGATTTTAGCTAGTCGATCTCGAGGTAGATCAACTCTGTAACCTTCATAGCATCAATAAAATCGAGCAGGACGTAGGGTTTTACCTCCATAGGAGGGCCCGAACCTGGGTAAACACCGTCTCCTTCGTCCCCTTGTTACCATCGATCCAAGACTCACAGCTCAGGACCCCCTACCCGAGATCTGCCGGTTTTGACACCGACATTAGTGCTTTCATTGAGAGTTCCGCTGTGATCACCAAAGGAATCGATGGCTGACCTTGTCATAAGCAGCGAGATGTGTAGCCAGGACATCCTCATCCCGGGTCAGATCTTCGCTGGCGGCGACGTCTCGTCGCACGCCGATCTGACTGACCATCTTGGCCAGATCAGAAGCTTCTTCCCCGATCAAGAAATTAGATTCGGAACCTTAGAGTTCGTCGCCGATTCACAGGGAGAGCTTGTTTGGCTGGAGCCCTCAGCTCTCACGAAGGAGCCCGCATATCCCGACGCCTCGACGCCGGGAGCGCCGGGCCGCACCTCTGGGGCGGCCTTTACCCCCGGACTGTCTAGAACGCCCAACCCCGTCGTTTTGCTCGGACCCGCCGTGGCCGAATGTAACCTGGACTCGCTGTCAAGCGACTACGGAACCACAACACTGCAGATTAACCCCGCGCGCTTCAGCGACACGCGCCCTACCAACGCCTCATCCTTAAACGAGCTACTCGATCGGATTCAAGCCATTGGCATGACTGACGATCAGACGCCGGTCTATGACCGGATCGGGCTTAAACCCGATGATAGGGAGATTCGCACCCCCTCGATCACTCACCTAGTCGCAACCGTTGAGTGTCCGGCTGGAGGTTCGTTCCCCCAACAACCGGAATTAAGGACGGTTTATATCCCAATTTCCGATCATCAGGACCCCGTCTGTAACTCGGATTCTGGGGTTCGTTCCGGAAATAGTTCGGGATCGGTCCCCGATTTAGCATGCAACTTGAACCCTGTGATTCCGGACTCACATCATGGCGCGGAACTAAAATATTTCCCACCACCACCCAAGTCAAGCATTCAGGCAGCGCAGGAGAGTCCAAGTCTTCGGACTTACGGGGTTTCAAACAATTACCAGGGGAGTCGGTTCATCATTTTTCGGCTAGACTCCTCCTCATTAGAGACAGAGTACCAGGCTCTAGCGACCAGGAGATAATGGCAACCTTCATCCGCAATTGTCACGATGAAGGGATCCTCAATGCCCTATCCCGTCGACACATCCGCGGCTTCACCGAGCTATCGGACCTGGTACAAAAATACTGTGCCATGGAGAGCACCTGGCAAGCCGAACGGCTACTTTCGAAACCAGGCTTTACCGAACACCCTATAGGAGATCGGAAAAAGCGGATACCTCCGAAGCGGCTAGCCGAACACGAGCCCGCCGAAAAGAGAAATAAACCCCCTACGGGGGCCAGAACTATCCTTGACGGACTATTGGACAAGCCATGCCCTATACATTCTGTGTTGCTGAACACACGCCCGACTCACAGCCTTAGAGCTTGCTGGGTCGTCAGGCAGGTCGCAAAAAGCGGGGAGGCCATCCTCGAGGCACTACCGCTGAACAGGCGCTCCACAACGCTGCCAGAATACAATGCTGAAGTCCTGACGATCTGCGAAATGTTCCCCTCCAGGAACAGGAGGAAAAGAGCTCTTAGAGAACTCGAACAGGTCTACCATGTGGCGGCAACAAGTCCATGGGCAAACACACCAATCACCTTCGGAGAGACTGGCCAACCAACCATCCGTCCCGGTCAAACACCGGCCGCACTGGTCCTAAACCACATCATCGATGGTTTCAGGCTGCGGAAGGTGCTAATGGATGGCGGCAGTGGTTTAAACCTCATCTACGAAGACACCCTGGAAAAAATGCAGTTTGACCGATCTCGCATCGAGCACAGCAGCACAACCTTCCGGGGGATCATCCCTGGGGAAGAGGCGCGTTGTTCAGGACGTATCACCCTGGACGTAGTGTTCGGCACGCCCGAAAACTACCGATCTGAAGAACTTCTCTTCCATATCGTGCCCTTCCCTAGTGGCCACCACGCCCTGTTGGGGCGTGACGCCTTCACAAAATTCCCGGCTATACCCCATTACGGGTATATGAAGCTTAAGATGCCAGGCCCAAACGGGGTAATCACAGTCGCCAGTGATCCGAATATAGCCCTTCGAGCTGAGAACAAAACAGCAGTGCTCGCCCTCGAGGCACTAGCTGAGACCTTTGCTGCAGAGGAATTGAACGCACTCCGGTCAGCAGTGGACAAGGACGACGTGATCCTTAGCAAAAGGCCCAAACCCACGTCCTTTAAACCTGCAAAAGAAATCGTTAAATTTGAGGTACACCCAACGGACCCTAATAAGACAGCGTCCATCGGAGCTCAGCTGGACCCCATGGTGGACGAGGCGCTGCGGGCATTCTTACGAGAAAACTGGGACATCTTCGCCTGGCACCCTTCCGATATGCCAGGAATCCCACGGCGGCCGGCAGAACATAGCCTGAATATAATCCCAGGCTCCAAACCCGTCAAACACACTCTACGCCATTTTTCCGAGCCTAAACGACAAGCTATGGATGAAGAACTAGCCAAATTGTTAGAGGCCGGATTCATACGGGAGATCAAACACCCCGAATGGTTGGCAAACCTGGTGATGGTACCGAAGAAAGACAAATCCTGGCGGCTGTGTGTCGACTTCAAAGACCTTAACAAGGCCTGCCCTAAGGACCCTTTCCCCATACCATGCACAGACCAGATTATTGACGCCACAGCCGGGCACGACTCACTGTGCTACCTCGATGCTTACTCCGGATACTATCAGATTAAAATGAAGAATCCGATCAAGCTGCAACAGCATTCATCACCCCCTACGGGCCATTCTGCTTCAACACAATGCCTTTCAGGCTAAAAAATGCTGGGGCTACATACCAGCGCATGATCCAGACTTGTCTCGAAAAATAGGTCGGTAAAACAGTCGAGGCATACGTGGATGACGTGGTCATTAAAACCAAACACGTCAGCCAGCTGATCGACGACCTAAGGCAAACCTTTGCCAGCTTATGCGAGTATGATATACGACTCAATCCGGAGAAATGTGTCTTCGGAGTTCCCACTGGTAAACTGCTCGGATTCATTGTTTCCCATAGAGGAATAGAAGTGAATCCGGCTAAAATCCGCGCCCTATCGGAACTTGCAATTCCCACAGAGCTAAAGCATGTCCAAACGTTGGCGGGTTCTGTGGCGGCGTTAAGCCGCTTCATTTCCCGTCTCGGTGAAAAGGCTTTACCGCTCTACAGGTTGCTGAAATGGACCAACAATTTCGAATGGACCGATGAAGCAGCGGCTGCGTTAGAGGAAATTAAAACACTGCTGGCAAGCAACCCCATACTCACAGCACCAGGCGCCGTTGAACCAATGTTATTGTACATATCGGCCACCAACCAAGTGGTTAGCGTAGTGCTTGTCATCGAACGAGAGGAGGAGGGTCACAAATTCCGGATACAGAAGTCGGTCTACTATGTGTCAGAAGTGCTAACGCAATGCAAGTCCAGATACCCGCATTACCAGAAAATAGCCTATACAGTATTTATGGCATCACAGAAACTAAGACACTACTTTCAAGAGTGTTCGGTCACGGTGGCATCCGAAGTACCCCTGAACGACATAATCAATAACAGGGACGCCACCGGCCGCATAGCCAAATGGGCCATTGAACTCCTTCCTTTCGAAATTGCCTATAAGCCACGACGAGCTATTAAATCTCAGGTGTTGGCAGATTTCCTCGCTGAATGGACGGAGGCCGAGCTCCCCAGGGAATATAGTACGTACTCCCATTGGACGATGTACTTCGACGGATCCAAAACACTGGCCAGACTAGGGGCTGGAGTTATTCTCACATCTCCCACAGGCGACAATGTTCGATAGGTGTTGCAAATCATGTATGCCGATTCCAACAATGCAACCGAGTACGAAGCAATTTTGCACGGTCTTCGGATGGCAGCTTCCATGGGTATACAACAGCTGGAGGTACGGGGAGACTCCAACCTGGCCATCTCTCAAATCAACGGTGAATTTGATGCCAAAAACCAGAAGATGGCGGCATATAGAAACACCATCCTTCAAATATCTGCACGGTTCGAGGGGCTGGAGTTCCATCACGTCGCTAGAGACAACAACCAGGCCGCTGACTTACTGGCCCGCATGGGGGCCAAACGCGACCCTGTCCCAAAAAACACTTTCCTTGAACGGCTCTTCAAGCCATCGGTGGTTTGGCAGGACGACAATAAGGGCGCCGGATCCATCAGCGCGGAAGAGGTTGTTCCCCTTATAAATGAACCAGACGACCAAATCATCGGCGGCTCCGTAATGGACGAAACGCCTTCGGCTCATGAGGTCATGGCAGTAATTGCACCATGGACCGAGCCCTTCCTCGCTTACCTTCTTCGCCAAGAACTCCCCGACGATCAGACAGAAGCGAGACACATAATTCGGCGATCCAAGGCTTATAAAGTCCACGAGGGTGAGTTATACAACAAAAGCACCACCGGAGTACTCCAGCGGTGCATATCTGAGGAAGAAGGAAGGCAGCTCTTGGCCGAAATCCACGCAGGAATGGGCGGCCATCACGCCGCGGCAAGGGCCCTAGTAAGCAAAGCCTTTCGGGCTGGCTTCTTCTGGCCCACCGCTCGAGCGGATGCCCAATCACTTGTCCAGCATTGCGTGGGATGTCAACTCTTTGCAAACCAAAGTCACAAGCCCTAAACAGCTCTGCGGACTATTCCGATTACCTGGCCTTTTGTGGTCTGGGGGCTGGATATGGTCGCACCACTTAAAGGGGGGACCAAGAAGAATAAATATCTACTGGTCATGGTGGATAAGTTCACCAAATGGATTGAAGCAAAACCTGTCAAATCAGCCAAGTCCGGACCAGTAATCGACTTTATATCCGGCGTGGTACACCGCTACGGCATCCCGCATAGTATAATAACGGACAATGGGTCCAACTTCACCGCCCAGGATGTAAAGGACTGGTGCGCAAAAATGGGCATTAAGCTCGATTACGCATCGGTGTATCACCTGCAGACCAATGGACAAGTCGAACGGGCCAACGGCCTCATCATGAGTGGTATTAAACCATGTCTGGTCTGATCTCTTCATGAGTGCGACTGCCATTGGGTAGAGGAGCTTGACTCCGTTCTGTGGGGTCTGCGTACCACCCCGAATCGTTCAACGAGATACACACCGTTCTTCATGGTCTATGGGGTAAAAGCAGTCCTTCCTTGTGATATTATTCACGATGCACCAAGGGTGCGCATGTATGAAGAATAGGAGGCCGAGTTAGATCGGCAGGACGACTTGGGCGCCTTAGAAGGAGAGCGCGACATAGCTCGGGCTCGCTCTACTTTTTATCAACAGCAGGCCCGGCGCTACCAAAGCAGGGAGGTCAGAGCAAAAGCGTATAATGTGCGTGAACTCGTCTTACGGCTCCCCGAGAAGCAAAAGCATAAACTCAATCCCAAATGGGAGGGCCCCTTCATAATCGACGAAGTACTCGCAGGAGGGGCTTATCGTCTTCGAAACCCGCCAAATAACCGCCTCGAACCACACCCATGGAACGCAACTCATCTTCGGCATTTTTACGGCTAGACCGGTGTCGTCATACATTTTACCCTCCTTTTTCTTTTATTTCTTTTCATTTTCCTTCCCTCCCACCTTGATGTTTTGCAGGTTCGGATTTTTTCCTCTCCCCAAAGTCTATGTTCTGCTAAACCGAGCTCGTGTTAAGTCTTTCAGCATACATTCTCAAATGTTAAACCCGAATAAAACACATGGGGGCTTCTTCCCGAAGCCGATGATTATATATTTTAAGCATCTATTCACATTTCCTGTGTATGCATGTTTCCCTAGTCGGTTTTTTTAAACCATTATATGCACCAATTCGAACTAAATTTTTTGCCAAGATGGGTTGCCTCGCTCCTGTGTTTACCCTCTACGTTCCCGATTGTTCGGCTAGAGGGTAAAGGGAGCACCTCTACGATTGCTACGACCGGGTTATCCGGATACGTACCTCAGACGGGTGAATCAGAAAGCTAGCTATCTTCAGTAGAAAATTGGTCGGCTACGACGGAAGCAACAAATAAAATTACGGTTGTTATTACCATTACTCGGGCTTCTTTTCTCGAAAAAGACCATTAGTCGCATACTACCAGTGTACGGCCTTACTATCTACGATTTACATAACAACCTAAAGGAAGGCACCGATAGAGGTACTATTTTCTTTAGAAGATGTTTCTTACGCTAAGCAGTAATATAACATGTCTCCCTGTGCATTTTTTGTCTGTTCGTACCAAATGGCCGGATTGCCTGGTTCCTCGCAAGAATTCCCTCTTATCGAGGGATATTTTATAAGGAACACTCCCAAGCTCTTAGCGCGGGAGGTCGAAGCCGATGGCCGGTTAAGACAAAGTTTACAACACAGATGGAGCAATTTTTTGATGTAAAGTACATAGTTACATAAAATAACACATCTGGCTGCTGGTCAAGATTGTCTATTAAGGCATCCAGGGCGCAATCTTCCTGCGAGAGACGAGCAGCAGGCATCACTTGATCGCACACCAAGTGAAGCGGCACTTCTTGCCCATCAGGCCCTACTGGCCCAACCCGAGCCATATGCTCGGGGTTAAGACCGGTATAACAAGTCTTGATCATCGCCCACGCCTCTCGCGCTCCCTCCCGGTAGGCCGATGTCTTCCATAGCTCGAACCGACTCCGGGCTTCCTTGAACCGATCAGCTAGTTCAGTCATCCCTTCCGAAGGCTTCTCGGCGGGCCATAGCGCTTTTATCATGCTCCTCATGGACTTCCGAGCCCGCTCATGCACGGCGGACAGTTCCTTCAGAAGGCTCCCCCGGTAGGATCCGATCTCTTCTTCAGGCCGCCCGGTTAATAGACCTATACATGAGACAAGGCATGTACATTACACGTCAAGTTGGAGAAATACCCTTCGACATTGTAATCACACTTACCGAACATGCCCCTCTGAAATTTCTGGTTCTCTTCTTGGGTCTGGGCCAATTGAGTCTTTAAACTCTGAATTTCGTCAGCCTGCTGCTTGTTTTCCGCCTGGAGGCATTTCTTCTCCTCCAGGTTTTGCTGCAATGAAAGGCAGCCGGCCTCATACAGGGCCTCGGCGTACCTCTGAGACTCCCGGGCTGCATCTAAATCTTTTTGCAACTGCCCTATAGATTCAGCTGCTAAAAAGTACCCTCGCGTCAGCATGGGATTATATACTAAGATCAGCAGAATGGATATACTCACCATGCGCCTCCCGGGTAAAATTCTTTACTTGTTCAAGTTCGGCCTTCACGGCTTCCACCTGTGTTCGGCTCGCCTCCAATTCATTGGCCAATTGCTCGTTCTGCTGCCTTGAGGCCTGTATCATCCATAAAACAAAATGTGGATCCTTAACTTGGTCGTCCCGACCAATTCAAGGCTCAGGGGCTACTGGGTTTACATAGGTGTCCGGATTCTCAAAATCAATCACTCACCTTCAGGCTGGATGATATCAGTTTCATGGCTTCTCCAAGCCCAGCTCGAGCAGCTCCGATGTGTGCGTCTACCAAGCATAGAGCATTGAACTCTTGTTCAGAAAACACCGGTTGGCGCAGGGCCTCTCGTCGCCGCCGGTGGTTCATCGCACTCTCTACTTCGGATTTAGTGACGGATACCGCGTCCCCGGAATCTTCAGGTGGCGGATTGGCCACAGGGGCCTCTGCGGCAGGGTCGGCATAAGCAGAGGATCTTGATTCATAAGTGTTGCCAGCCATCCCGGCAACGTCCTCGGCGGAAGATGGTTGTACTCGTTTCCTGAGTATTTCGACATGAGGTCTTCTGGGAGATCCTACTGATCATAATAACAATATACTAAGCAGCCGAATGAGGTACCTTTTGGATGGACGAGTGGTCAGCGTCGTCTCCACGGCCGGCTCACATGAAGGACTCTTGTTAATGCCCGGTCCGGGCATTGCGGCTGTAGCTGACGTTCGTCGCGAGGACCGACGATGCTTGGGAGCAGAATCCAGCACATTTGGGTTGACGGAGGACGTTTACCTCTTACGGGAAGAATTTTTTTCTTGCCTGTAGTAGTGTAAGGGAGTGATCCGGGGTGATCGGCTATATCCACCTTGGATCGATCAAGGCTCTCTTGGTAGAAGACCCCGTCTTCGTACTCAATTGACAGCTCCGGATCATCATGGAATCATGGATCGTCATCGCGAGAGTAGTTCTTTGGTTGGGGGGCCGGACAGTTGATTGTCTCGACAAAGCTCCTCCATTCCTGCTTGCGCAGATTAAAGGCTTTGGTCAAAAAGGGTAAATAAAAAACCCGAACTCAGGTCGCAAAGTCGAAGGGCTTACCCATTCGATGGGGTTGTAACTCGAGTAGCCCTCCTTAACCGGTAGCCGAACAAAGTCTTCTTTTTCTCCTTTGTACAGGTCGGCAAGGTTGGCTACTAATGCCGCCTGATTGGCAGGGCCCAGCCGTCGGGAGCGAGTGGTGTCGCCCGTTCCGTTGTAATGCCATAAAGGATGTATGCTTTGTTGAAGAGGTTGAACACATCGGGTGATGGCGGCGGCCATCACGTCGATCATGGTCAGCTTGTGATGAGCTAGTTGTCGGTGTCAAAACCGGCGGATCTCGGGTAGGGAGTCCCGAGCTGTGAGTCTAGGATCAATGGTAACAAAGGGACGAAGGAGACGATGTTTACCCAGGTTTGGGCCCTCCTATGGAGGTAAAACCCTATGTCCTGCTCGATTATATTGATGGTGTGAAGGATACAGAGTTGATCTACCTCGAGATCGACTAGCTAAAACCCTAGATGAGTTTCTCTGCCCTATAATCTAAAACCCTCCGGCTTATATAGACACCAGGGGTCATTAGGGTTACACATGGTCGGTTGCCCATCGGAGGGAAAAACAAGCCTAATCTACTATCTTCAACTTGACAGACACGCCACGGTTCCTAAGATCTCTTCCCTGGCGACGGGGCCTTCGATCAACTCCATCCTTAGCGTGCGGCCCATGAGTCCAGCCCATGAGAAATAGGCCAGCGGCCCGAGGACCCCTTAATCCCGAACTCCCTTAGTAGCCCCCGGACTAGCCTCCAATGCCGAGGTATATTATCCGGACAGTCTGGCACGTCGAAGTCTTCGGCTTGCGAGGCGAGTCCCTCTATCCCTTCTTGCTCGGCAACCACTCCGTCATCGGTAAATTTTCAAACGCCGAGAACTTGCGGGACCCACTGTAATAACTCCCAGCGCTCCTTGATCCTTGTGTACCGAGGGGAGGCGAGCGGTCCTGCTTCTTTTTACAAGATTGCCCCTCTCACAAAGGAGGCACCTCCCATTTAAACAAACGGAATCGTGGTCTAGGCCACACCTTCCTCTTCTTCATCCTCGGAGAAAACTTCAAGCGAGAGACCACTAAAAAACATGGCGAGTGTCCCCAGTTCTTCTTCGCGCCCTTACGGCACCCTCCCCGGGGACTGGGCAAGTTGCTCCGTATCCCTCCTTCGGCTGCGCGACCTCAAGACCCAAGGATATCTTCCTTCCTCGGATCTGGTGGCTACTCGTGCTGGTTTGACTTCTTATAACCGCGAAGCCTTCGCGGAGAACTTCCCAAATCCTCACAAGGGAGAGTGGGTATGCTTCGTGCCTTTCCTCTTGCGGGGCCTAGGGTTCCCCATCCATCCTTTCCTGAGGGGGTTATTGGAGTTCTACGGGATCTAGCTCCATCATCTCACCCCCGGGTCTATTCTGCACATCTCGGGTTTTGTCGCCCTATGCGAGATGTTCCTGGGCTACGAGGCTCACTTTGAACTATGGAGGAAGTATTTCTTCCTCGTTCCCCGCACTCGTGGTGAGACAATTCGGGAGGTTGGAGGAGCTGAAGTATGTCGCATATCCGGGACGGGATATCCTGCGGGGACGCCGAAGAAAGAGTCCGAAGAGTGGTCTTCGGAATGGTTTTACATCGAGGACGTTCCCCAATTCGATCCAGCTCGAAGGGGTTTGCCCGAATATTCCGACGCCCCTTTGAAGAAAAGGTTCAACTGGCGTCCGAAGAGTTCATCCCAAGAGGATGATGCTGAAGTACAATGTTTGGCTGCCCGCGTATGGATATTGGCTCATCACAAGCTGACCATGATTGACGTGATGGCCGCCGCCATCACCCGCTATGTTCAACCTCTTCAACAAAGGATACATCCTTTGTGGCATTACAATGGAACAAGCGACACCACTCGCTCCCGCCAGCTGGGCACTACAGATCAAGCGGCATTAGTAGCCGCACTTGCCGACTTATACAAAGGAGAAAAAGAAGACTTTGTTCGGTTGCCAGTTAAGGAGGGCTACTCGAGTTACAACCCCATCGAATGGGTAAGCCTTTCGATCTTGCGTCCTAAGTTTGGTTTGTCATTTGCCCTTTCTGACCAAAGCCTTTAATCCGCACAAGCAGGACTGGAGGAGCTTTGCCGAGACAGTCAAATATCTGGCCCCCCAACCGGAGAGCTACTCTTGTGACGACCATCCAGGATTCCATCACGATCCGGAGTTGTCCATTGAGTACGAAGACGGGGTCTTTTACCAAGAGAGCCTTAATCGATCCAAGGTGGCTATCATAGCCGATCACCCCGGATCACTCCCTTCCTCCACCACAGGCAAAAAGAAAAATCCTTCTCGTAAAAGAAGAACACCCTCCACCGACCCAAATGTGCCGGTCTCCGCTCCCAAGCGTCGTAGGTCCTCGCGACAAACGTCGGCTACAGCAGCGATGCCTGGACCGGTACTCCTTTAAGTGAGCCGGCCGTGGAGACGGCGCCGACCACTCGTTCATCCCAAAGGTACTTTGTTCGGCCACTTAATCTATTGCTATTATGTCCGATAGGATCTACCGGAAGATCTCATGTCGAAATACTCAGGAAACGAGTACAACCATCTTCTGTCGAGGACGTTGCCGAAATGCCTGACAATACTCATGAGTCAAGATCCTCTGCTCATGCCGAACCTGCCACGGAGGCCCCTATGGGCAATCCGGCCTCCGAAATTTCTGAGGACGCGGTTTCAGTCACTAAATCCGAAGTTGAAAGTGCAATGAACCACCGGCGGCGACGAGAAGCCCTGCGCGACCCGGCGCTTTCCAAACAAGAGTTCAATGCTCTATGCTCGGTGGACGCGCACATCGGAGCTGCTCGAGCTGGTCTTGGAGAAACCGTGAAACTGATATCATCCAGTCTGAAGGTAAGTGATTGATTTTGAGAATCCGAACATTTATGTGAACCCAGTAGCCCGTGAACCTTGAATTGGTCGGGACGACCGAGTTAAGGATCCGCATATTGTTTCGTGGATGATACAGGCCTCAAGGCAGCAAAACGAGCAACTGGCCATTGAATTGGAGGTGTGCTGAACACAGGTGGAAGCCGTGAAGGCCGAACTTGAACAAGTGAAGAATTTTACCAGGGAGGCGCATGGTGAGTATATCCATTCTGCTGATCTTAGTACATAATTCCATGCTAACGCGAGGGTACTTTTTAGCAGCTGAATCGATAGGGAAATTGCAAAAAGATTTACATGCAGCCTGAGAATCTCAGAGGTACGCCGAGTCCCAGCATGAGGCCGGCTGCGTTTCGTTGCAACGAAACCTAGAGGAGAAGAAACGCCTCCAGGCGGAAAATAAGCAGGAGGTCGACGAAATTGAGCGTTTAAAGACTCAATTGGCCCAGACCCAAGAAGAGAACCAGAAATTACAGAGGGGCTTGGTCGGTAAGTGTGACTGTGACCTCGGAAGGGTATTTTTCCGACATAAAGTTTAATGTACATGCCTTCTCATGTATAGGTCTCCTAACCGGGCGTCCTGAAGAAGAGATCGGATCCTACCGGGGGAGCCTTCTGAAGGAACTATCCGCCGTTCATGAGCGCGGTCGGAAGGCTATGAGGAGCATGATAAAAGCGCTATGGCCTGCCAAGAAGCCTCCGGAAGGGATGACTGAACTAGCTGATCGGTTCAAGGAAGCCCGGAGTCGGTTCGAGCTTTGGAAGACATCTGCTTGCCGGGAGGGAGGACGAGAGGCGTGGGCGATGATCAAGACTCGATACACCGGTCTTAACCCCGAGCATATGGCTTGGGTTGGGCCAGCGGGACCTGATGGGCAAAAAGTGCCGCTTCACATGGTGTACGACCAAGTGATGCCTGCCGCTCGTCTCTCGCAAGAAGATTGCGCCCTGGATGCCTTGATAGACAATCTTGACCGGCAGCCAGATGTGTGATTCAATGTAACTATGTACTTTAAATCGAAAAATTGCTCCGTCTGTGCTGTGAACTCTGTCTTAACTGGCCATCGGCTTCGACCTCTCGCGCTAAGAGCGCGGGAGTGTTCCTTATAAAATATCCCTTGATAAAGGGAATTCTTTCGAGGAACCAGGCAATCCGGCCATTTGGTGCGAACAGACAGTAGATGCACAGGGAGATATGTTATATTACTTCTTAGCGTAAGAAACATCTTCCAAAGAAAATAGTACCTCTATCGGTGCCTTTCTTTAGGTTGTTACAGAAATCGTGGATAGTGAGGCCGTATATTGTTAGTATGCGGCTAATGGCCATTTTGAGAGAAGAAGCTAGTGTAATGGTGATAACAATCATCATATATTTGTTGCTTCCATCGCAACCGACCAATTTTCTACTAAAGATAGCTAGCTTTTGGCTTCACCCGTCTGAGGTACGTATCCGGATAACCCGGTCATAGCAATCGCAGAGGTGCTCCATTTACCCTCTAGCCGAACAATCGGGAACGTAGAGGGTAAACACAGGAGCGAGGCAACCCAGCTTGGCAAAAATCTTAGTTCGAATTGATGCATATAATGGCTTAAAAATTGACAAGGGAAACACAGGAGCGAGGCAACCCAGTACGGTACTGAAGTAGTACACCGGGTGCTCGACGAGGGTCAAACTATCCGCGCTGCCCAGCTCCGCAGCGGGCACACGAGATCCTGGTGTTTCATGGGTCGTCGAGGCGGCTGAGGCCTCAGGAGTGCCATCTTGAGGAGGCGAGGGCTTCGGGGCATCCTGTGAGTAACCTTGCTTCATGCCTGGGGACCCGCTGGCGCCTGGGGGTCTTGCGCACGTGCTGGCACGTTCCTCCCTGACCGCCACGAGCGCAGCACTGGCAGAGTGTGGGGTGGCAGCCAGGTATAGCACCAGGGGCTCACAAAGGCGGGGCGCTACCATCACCGATGGGCTCGTGAGGTATCGCTTGAGGTCTTCGAATGCCGCATCCGCCTCCGGTGTCCACTCGAAGGGGCCCTTCCTCTTCATGAGCCTGAAGAACGGGAGGGCGCGCTCGCCATGCTTGGAGATGAAACGCCACAAGGAAGTCACGCAGCCCGCCAGCTTGTGCATTTCCTTGAGGGTCTGAGGCGGGCTCATTTTGCTTATAGCCTTGATCTTCTCCGGGCTTGCCTCGATCCCCTGGTGCGACACCAGGAAACCGAGTAGTTTACCCGAGGGGACCCTGAAGACACACTTCTCGGGGTTCAGCCTCAGGTTCACCCGCCGCAGGCTGGCGAATGTCTCCTCCAAGTCCTCGATCAGGGTATTCGCCTCTCGCGACTTGACCACGATGTCGCCGACGTAGGCCTCCGCGTTCCTTCCAAGCTGCTGCCCCAGGGCGAGGTGCATCAACCGCTGGAAGGTTGCACCTGCGTTGCGTAGCCCGAAGGGCATGCAGGTGTAGTAGAACATGCCGCACGTGGTGAGGAAGGCCGTCTTCTCGACGTCCTCCACCACCATCTTGATCTGATGGTACCCAGAGAAGGTGTCTAGGAAGCACAGGAGGTCGCACTTGGCGGTGGAATCCACGATCTGGTCGATGCGCGGCAGCGGGAACGGGTCTTGGGGGCAAGCCTTGTTGAGGTTCGTGAAGTCGACACACATGCGCTCCTTCCTGCACTTCTTCGGGACGACCACTGGGTTGGCCAGCCACTCCGGGTATCGCACCTCTCGAATAACCCTGGCTTCCTTCAGCTTGCCGACCTCTTGGGCGATGAACGCTTGCTTCTCCTGGGCCTGTCTCCTCGCCTTTTACTTCACCAGACGTGCGTTGGGGCTCACCATGAGGTGGTGCTCAATCACATCCCTCGGGACCCCCACCAGGTCGTACACTTTCCACGCAAACGCATCCTTGTTCACGCGGAGAAAGGCCACCAGCGCCTCCTCCTGCTCCGGAGGAAGGCCGGCACCGATGGTGAAGGTGGGGCCAGGGATCCCGTCGTCTACGGGCACCTGCTTCGTCTCAGCCCGGTTCTGAGAGAACAACTGCTTCTTCTTCACTGGCGCGGTGTCCCCAGCATCCTCCGAGGCCTGAACGGCGTTCCCAGCGTCGGGGCGTGCTGTAGCCGTGGCCTTGTAGGCGAGCTTGAGTGCTTGAACCGCGTCCTTGGTATTCCCGACGACGGAGATGATGCCGCTGCTCCCCGGCATCTTGATGACGTTGTAGCCTGGGTGCGTTGCCGCCATGAACTTGGCGAGGGCAGGGTACCCGAGGATCGCGTTGTAAGGGAGGCGGATGTGGGCGACGTCGAAGTCGATCTGCTCGGTGCGGTAGTTGTAGCGTGTGCCGAAGGTGACGGGGAGGCGCACCCGCCCTAGCGAGGCGGCGGAGCCCCTCGCCACCCCAGAGAAGGGCCTCGAGGGCGCGAGCTGGTCGTAGGGCACCTGAAGCATGTTGAAGGTCTCCACGGAGAGGACGTTGAGGCCGGCACCGCTGTCGATGAGGGTCTTGGTGACCGCCACGTTGCTTATGGTCGGTGTGCAAAGCATGGGGAGCGTGCCGGCAGTGACCGTCCTCCTGGGATGGTCGTCAGGGTCGAAGGTGATGTCAACCTCTAGCCATGCCCGAGGCTACGGAGCCTCGAGCCGTGGCTGAACCGCGCCCGCCTGGTGGAGGAACTGCTTGACATGGCGGCCGGAAGCGGGTGCATGCGATCCGCCGAGGATGCATGCGACCGCAGGCTCGGCCGGGAAAGTCGCGGCGTTCCCGCACGCCATGGCCTGGCCGGCTTCGGGGGCGACAGTGGCCATGGAGCTGATAAGTTAAGGCTGGATTGCAGCCGCGGAGGGAGAGGCTTCGACACGCCCCCTACCTGGCACGCCGAATGTCAGATTTCGGGCTCCGCAAAACCCAAAGAGGTTCGAACTCAGGGTTTTGTGCGAAGATCCCCACTAGCATCGTCCTCAAGCTCATAGCTCCACAGCTTCGTCGAACCGAACTCACTCAATCGCAGGGAAGAAGACTAACACGCAGATTTACCCAGGTTTGGGCCGCTACGAAGCGTAAAACCCTACTCCTGCTTTGGGTGGATTGCCTCACGAGGAGGTTTGTGGAAGAACTTGCCGGATTTCGGGCTCCACAAAACCCAAAGAGATTAGAACTCAGGGGCGTGTGTGAAGATCTCCGCAACGTTGATCCCAAGCTCGCAGCTCGATAGCCTAGCTCGACGAACTCGCTCGATGGCGAGGAAGAAGATAGCACATGAGGATTTACCCAGGTTCAGGCCGTTGCCAAGCGTAAAACCCTACTCCTGCTTTTGGTGGATTGCCTCACGAGGAGGTTTGTGGATGAAATAGTACAGTGGTGAGCTGTCTCGCGAGGGCGCTCGGGTCGTCCTCCCCTGCGGAGCAGGCTGGCCTCTATTTATAGTGGCCCGTGTCATCTTCCCTTATCGCAATGGCCGGAAGGGATCACACAACGGCCAAATTCGAAGGGGGACAAGGAGTACACCCTTATCCTGATGAAAGGTGGTCCTCGCCTGCAAAGTAGCCGGTGGTGATGCAGAGGTGGGCTCGGCGATGACGCCCGTCTAGCGGGACTCATGGTCTTGGTCTCGTTGCACCGGAATGGAAACCTTTGGGGGTGCTTTGGGAACCCGCGCTCGCTCCTACCTCCTTGGCACCAAAGAGGAAACTGCCTCCTCTGGCGCGTTGGTGCCTGCCTGGCCCGCCTTGCGTCATCCTTGACCTCCCGGGGCCAAGCATTGCATAGAGATCTCCGCCGCCCAGGAGGAGGCCTGGGGAGGCCTCTTCCCTTCGAGGGCCTTGGCACCGTCTCCCTCTCGAGCTCGGGGCTCTCCCGAGGGCCTTGTCTTGAGCCGGGCTGCGTAGGGCCGTACCGGGTCTCCGTAGTGGGCCACACCTTGGGCCATAGGCTGACAGTTCTAGGTACCCCCGTTCCCAGGACGCCGACAGTAGCCCCCAGGCCCAAGGCGCGCTCGGGTTGGCTTCGGGGCGAAGCCGGAGAAGATGGCCCGAAGCGCCGCGGGCCCAAAAGGCCTGCGAACCCAGTCTGTCGCATGGTAAACAATGAAGCACGGACACCTCCGCTTCCCCATGGTGCCTCGGCAACCGCTGCGTCTGACCAGCAACCGGCGCACGTCACAGGGGCATCATTGCCCGGGATGGGGGAAGGTGCCGGTTGGCCTCCACCCGGCTATAAATGGGCGGGGGGAACGGAGCCCCCAGCCCATTCCTACTCCTTGCTCCCCCTCCTTCGTCCTTCACCTCCTCTATCATGACGCCGGTGAGGAGGTTTTCTGCCGCCGAGAAGGGGAAAGCCTGCCAAGGGGTGCCGGACCAATAGCCTCCCAAGAGGAGCAGGGGTCGTCCTCGCAAGTATACTGAGGCATCATCGGCGGTGCCCTATGGGCGTGGGCATCCCTCTGCGGGGACCGGTGCTTCTGCTGGCGCAGCCAGAGGCGGCAGGGGCGGTGGCTGTGGCCGGCGAGGGAGACCCGCAGTTGGTGCTCTGCCACCCCGCCCGCAAGCCCGCACGGCCGACACGGGCCTAGAGTTCCTGGTGCCGGTGGAGAGGCTGGCGAGCACCTGGTTGCAGCTCCCATGTTCCTTCGAGAGACATTGTGGGTTAACGAGCACGCAGGTCTGTGGCTGCAGGACGATGGTTGTTGCAGCGGCGCGTTGTGGGTGGAAGGCGAGGTTACCCCCGCAGGCAACGCCTTTTTGAGCCGCGGGTGGCAGACCTTCGCCCGCGCCCACGTCCTGGAGGGGAGGCCCACGCTCCACTTCAAGCACGACGGCGCTGCGTCGCTTTTCATCAAGATCTTCGGGGAGGACGGTAGGCGCTTGGGGTGCTGCCGGAGGGCGGCGGCAGCGGCGATCTTGGAGGTGAGCTTTCCCTTGGCGACGACCGCCATGCTTCCAGCAGCAGCGACACCTCCTCCGAGGAGAGCCCGAGCGACGACAGCTATGACGCCCCACCGCATCGGCGCGCTCGGACTTCGGGGGGGAGCCAGCCGCGACGGCACCGCTCCCCCGCCCAGGAAGCGGCCACACCGGCGTGCCACCACTGCCCCATCAAGGAGGAGGAGGACTCAGGAGAGGTAGCCCCCGGGGGGGCTCCTTCGCCTTCTTTTCTTTTCCTCTTCCTGTAACCAAACAATCATGGGGGGCCCTTCTGGGCGTGTAATGAACTTTGGCGCTTGCACCCTTTTATTAGCATTCTCATCACATATTGCGGTCCCTGCGTTACTGTTAATCGATACTTCCTGTTGATCGTGGTTAGGGTACTTAGCTCGATGCGTCCGCGGAGGGCTTATGCATCGTGAGGTTTGGCAGTGGCACCTGGGGAGCTTGGGGAGGTTCCTCCTTCCTGCGAGTGAGGCGGTTTGGGGGGCCCCTTTCGGCACTCTACGTCTGCGGGGCCCGATCCCGTGCATGCCCCGACCACCGTTGGGGCGTCCGGATCACCAGGACGAGACCAAGGGGCGAGGCCTCGACCGCCGTTGGGGCGTCCGAATCACCAGGACGAGACCAAGGGGTGAGGAGCCACGCAATCGGTGAGGCTCCTGAGGCTCGATGCTCAGGAGCCCCCCATTGACGCTCAAGCGGCGCTCTACGTCTGCGGGGCCCGATCCCGCGCATGCCCCGACCACCGTTGGGGCGTCCGGATCACCAGGACGAGACTAAGGGGCGAGGCCTCGACCACCGTTGGGGCGTCCGGATCATCAGGACGAGACCAAGGTTCGAGGAGCCACGCGATCGGTGATGCTCCTGAGGCGTGATGCTCAGGACCCCCCTTTGACGTTCAAGCGGCGACCATTCCTTCCCGCCGGTTCCTGCCCCAGGAGGCTTGAGCCTCCAGAGTCTCTAAGACAGCGCGCCGGGCCGCGGCGGAGCCCCCGAGCGAGGGTGAGGCGGCACACGCCTGCTAGCTCGTTCGAGAGCGCCACGCGAGGACCAGGACGCCAAGGCCACGTGAGGACCAGGACGCCAAGGCCTTGGCGAGGTGTGCGCACCGTGCCCCGTAGCCCCCACTCGCGTGGCGCGAGAGGGAGAGGCTGGCAGGCATTAACCCGGAGAAAGAGACTTCAACATAAAAACTGCAAGGAGAAAAAATTCCCGCCCCTTTTCTTTAAATAGAGTCGAAAATCCTCGAGTTTATTCCAGGAAAATGGCAAATTCAAATACAAGAAAAGCAAAGAATTATCGCGTCCGGCACCTAGGCTAGTCTTCGTCTTCCCCCAGCGCGGAGCATAGGGCATCCACGTTGTGTGGGCATAGTCATTGGAGGATAGTGTTGTCCGCCAGCGCGGAGCATGGGGCTTCCACTTGGGCGTGGGTGGGAGCCCCTCCGCGTCCTCGGGGGGCTCCGGGCGTATACAGCCCACTCATTATTACGTGAGAGTGTCACGAGTAGACCTTGCGGAGGTGCTGGATGTTCCAGGCATTCTGGATGGGGACCCCGTCCTGAGTCTCCAGGCGCACGACGCCAGGCCTGGAGACGCGGGCGACCCTGAACGGGCCCTCCCACATGGACGAGAGCTTGTGCAAGCCCTCCCTAGAAAAGACCCACCTCAGGACGAGGTCTCCGACTTCGAGGGTCCTAGAGTGGACGTTACGGCAATGGTAGCGCCGCAGCGCCTGCTGGTACCTCGCAGCTCGGAGCGAGGCTTGGCGACGGGCCTCCTCCCCAAGCACGAGGTCTGTTCCCCGCGAGGCATCCTGACGCTCCTCGTCGAATGCCAAGACCCGCGGGGATCGATGCTTGACCTCGTGTGGGAGGACGACTTCAGCTCCATAGACGAGGAAGAATGGGGTCTCGCCGGTGGGCTTAGTCACAGTGGTGCGGATGGACCACAACACGGACTGAAGCTCATCGAGCCAACCCCTGCCGCAGGCCTCGGGCTTCTTCTTGAAGCTCCTTGCCTTGAGGCCCCATAGGACCTCCGCGTTGGCGCGCTCTGCCTGACCGTTGCTTCGTGGGTGCGCCACTGAAGCGTAGCATATCTGCGTTCCAAGGTTAGTAAATAGGTCCTGAAAAGGTTGCTTGTGAACTGCGAACCGTTGTCGGTGATGATGCGGTTGGGGACGCCGAAGCGGCTCACGAGGCCCTTGATAAACTTGACGGCCGACCCGGTGGGGACGGTGCGGGCTGGCTCCACCTCCGCCCACTCGGTTAACTTGTCGATGTCGATGTAGAGGTAGCGGTATCCGCCGGCCGCTCGCGGAAAGGGCCCCAATATATCCAGCCCCTAGGCCGCGAAAGGCCAGGAGAGTGGGATGGTCTGGAGGCACTGCGCGGGCTGATGAATCTGGTTGGCATGGAACTGGCAAGCCTCGCAGGACCGGACCAGTTCGGCGGCGTCGTTGAGCGCCGTAGGCCAGTAGAAGCCAGTGCGGAACGCCTTCCCTACAAGGGTGCGTGATGAGGAGTGGTGTCCGTAGTCTCCTTCGTGGATGTCGGCCAGCAGCTCGGGACCCCGTTCTCCAGATACGCATCACAGCGCGATGTCGTTCGGGCACCTGCGGTATAGCTCACCGTCCTGCAAACAATAAGCTGTGGCCTGTCGTACCACACGCTCTGCGTCTTCCTCCTTTTCTGGTAGTGTGCCGTGGAGTAGGTACATCTTGAACTCTTGTGTCCAGTGTTCGGCCTGGGGCTCCAGCGCCAGGAGCAGTCGGGCTCCTAAGGCCAGACCACAAGTTGGAGCCCGCGAGGGCGGTGCTGGGGGTAGCTCTTCACTCTGCGGCGCCTGGTCCACGGTTGGGGGTGCCGCGGATGGCTTGAAGAGCCGTTCCTCGAAGACGCCCGGCTCCTGAGGCTCGCGACGCCATGCCCTCTTGGCGATGTCATCGGCCTCCTTGTTCGCACCGCGTGGGATGTGCTGCGATTCCAAGCCCTGGAAACGCTTTTCAATCTTACGTACCTCTTCCAAGTATGCCTCAATGTGCTCGTCCTTAGGCGTATACTCCTTGTTGGAGAAGTTGACAAGGAGTTGGGAGTTTCCCTTGATGGTGGGGCGATGAATCCCCAAGGCGGCCGTGGCCTTGAGGCCAGCAATCAAGCCCTCGTACTCCGCGATCTTGTTGGAGACCTTCTCGCCATGCTGGAAGCAAAGTTGTACGGCGTAGTAGAGCTTGTCCCCGGTCGGGGAGATGAGTACAACTCCGGCCCCTGCTCCCCTGCGCGCGAAGGCCCCATCGAAGTGCATGATCCAACCATCAGGCGCCTCGTCGCCGGGGGTTAGGGAATGGCCCTCGTCCAACCCTCGGTCGGGAGCATCCGTCCACTCGGCCACAAAATCCGCCAGGGCCGCCCCTTGATGACCCTGGTCGTGCTGAACTCTAACTCGAAGGCTTGCAGCTCGATGTTCCATTCTACAACCCACCCTACTGCGTTGGGGTTGCGCAGTACTTTCTCCAAGGGATATGCGGAGACGACCTTGATGGGGTGGCCTTGGAAGTAATGGCGCAGTTTTCTTGAAGCGACGAGAAGCGCGAGCAAGAGCTTCTGCTGCATAGGGTAACGCGAGAGCGCGTCCCGCAGTACGGTGCTGACGTAGTACACCAGGTGCTCGACGAGGGAGAAGCCTTCCGCGCCACCCCGCTCCGTAGTGGGCTCATGAGATCCAGGTGCCTCGGGGGTCGCCGGGGCGGCTGAGGCCTCAAGAGCATCGTCTTAAAGAGGTGAGGGCTCCAGGGCATTCTATGAATCACCTTGCTTTATGCCCAGGGGCCCGCCCACGCCTGAGGGGGCAGCACACGTGCCGGCACGTTCCTTCGTGACCGCCACAAGCGCGGCACTGGCGGAGTGCGGGGTGGCAGCCAGGTACAGCAATAGGGGCTCTTGGAGGCGGGGCGCCATCAGTACTGGTGGACTCATGAGGTATCGCTTGAGGTCCTCGAATGCCGCGTCTGCCTCCGGAGTCCATTCGAAGGGGCCCTTCCTCTTCATGAGCTTGAAGAACGGCAGGGCGCGCTCGCCAAGCATGGAGATGAAGCGTCCGAAGGAGGTCACACAGCCCGCCAGCTTCTGCATTTCCTTGAGGGTCTGAGGCGGACTCATCTTGCTTATAGCCTTGATCTTCTCCGGGTTTGCCTCGATCCCTCGGTGCGACACCAGGAAACCAAGCAGTTTGCCCGACGGGACCCCGAAGCCACACTTCTCGGGGTTCAGCCTTAGGCTCACCCGCCACAGGCTGGCGAACGTCTCCTCCAGATCCTCGATCAGGGTCTTGGCTTCTCGTGACTTGACCACGATGTCGTCGACGTAGGACTCCACGTTCCTCCCGAGCTACTACCCTAGGGCGATGTGCATCAGCCGCTGGAAGGTTGCGCCAGTGTTCCATAGCCGAAGGGCATGCACGTGTAGTAGAACACACCGCACGTGGCGAGGAAGGCTGTCTTCTCGACGTCCTCCACCGCCATCTTGATCTGATGGTAGCCGGAGAAAGCGTCCAGGAAGCATAGAAGGTCGCACTCAATGGTGGAGTCCATGATCTGGTCGATGCGCGGCAGTGGGAACGGGTCTTGGGGGCAAGCCTTGTTGAGGTTCGTGAAGTCGATGCACATGCGCTCCTTCCCGCACTTCTTCGGGACGACCACCGGGTTGGCCAGCCACTCCGGGTATTACACCTCCCGGATAACTCCGGCCTCCTTCAGCTTGCCGACCTCCTGGCGATGAACGCATGCTTCTCTTGAGCCTGCCTCCTCGCCTTTTGCTTTACCGGGTGTGCATTAGGGCACACCATGAGGTGGTGCTCGATCACATCCCTCGGGACCCCCACCAGGTCGGATGCGTTCTACGCAAACGCATCCTTGTTTGCGCGGAGGAATGCCACCAACGCCTCTTCCTGCCCAGGGGGGAGGCCGGCGCCGATGGTGCAGGTGAGGCCATGGTTCTTGTCGTCTACACGCACCTGCTTCGTCTCAGCCCGGTTCTGAGAGAACAGATACTTCTTCTTCACTAGCGCGGCATTGACGGCGTCCCCAGTGCCCTCCTGGGCCTGCGCGGCGTCTCCAGCGTTTGGGCGTGCTTGAGTGCGCGGACTGCGTCCTTGGCGTCTCCGACGATGGAGAGGATGCCGTTGCTCCCGGGCATCTTGATGACATTGTAGCCCGGGTGCGTCGCCGCCATGAACTTGGCGAGGGCGGGGTAGCCAAGGATTGCGTTGTAAGGGAGGTGGAGGTGGGCGACGTCGAAGTCGATCTGCTCGGTGCGGTAGTTGTAGCTGGTGCCAAAGGTGATGGGGAGGCGCACCCACCCCAAGGGGCGACGGAGCCCCCAGCCACCCCTGAGAAAGGCCATCAGGGATGCGAGCTGGTCATAGGGCACCTGCAGCGCGTTGAAGGTCTCCACGGAGAGGACGTTGAGGCTGGCCCCGCCGTCTATGAGGGTCCTGGTGACGGCCATGCTGCTTATGGTTGGTGTGCAAAGCATGGGGAGCGTACCGGCGGCAGCCGTTGTTCTGGGATGGTCGCCGGGGCCGAAGGTGATGTCAACCTCTAGCCACGTTCGAGGCTGCGGGGCCTCGAGCCGTGGCTGAACCACGCTCGCCAGGCGGAGGAACTGCTTGACCTGGCGGTTGGAGGCGGGCGCCTGCGACCCACCGAGGATGCATGCGACCGCAGGGTCGGCCAGGCGAGCCGTGGCGCCGCCGCACGCCAAGGGCTGCCTGGCTTCAGAGGTCGCGTCGGCCATGGAGCTGATGAATCGAGGCCCGACTGCAGCCGCAGATGGAGAGGCTTCGACACGCCCCCTACCTGGCGCACCAAATGTCGGATTTCGGACTCCGCAAAACCCAAAGAGGTTTGAACTCAGGGGCGTGTGCGAAGATCTCCACCAGCTTTGACCCCAAGCTCGCAGCTCGATATCCTAGCTCGATGAACTCGCTCGATGGCGAGGAAGAAGATAGCACACGAGGATTTACCCAGGTTTGGGCCGCTGCAAAGCGTAAAACCCTACTCCTGCTTTTGGTGGATTGCCTCACGAGGAGGTGTGTGGATGAAATAGTACAGTGGTGAGCTGTCTCGCGAGGGCGCTCGGGTTGTCCTCCCCTGCGGAGCAGGCTGGCCTCTATTTATAGTGGCCCGGGTCCTCCTCCCTTATCGCAATGGCGGGAAGGGATCCCACAACGGCCAAATTCGAAGGGGGACAAGGAGTACACCCTTATCCTGACGAAAGGTGGTCTTCGCCTACAAAGCAGCCTGTGGTGATGCAGAGGTGGGCTCGGCGATGACGCCCGTCCTGCGGGGCTCGTGGTCTTGGTCTCGTTGCACTGGAATGGAAACCTTTGGGGGTGCATTGGGAACCCGCGCTCGCCCCTACCCCCTTTGCACCAAAGAGGAAACTGTTTCCTATGGCGCGCTGGTGCCCACCTGGCCCGCCTTGCGTCATCCTTGACCTCCCGAGGCCGAGCATTGCATAGAGATCTCCGCCGCTTAGGAGGAGGCCTGGGGAGGCCTCTTCCCTTCAAGGGCCTTGGCGCCGTCTCCCTCGCGAGCTCGGGGCTCTCCCGAGGGCCTTGTCTTGTGTCGGGTCGTGTAGGGCCGTACCGGGTCTCCATAGAGGGCCACACCCTGGGCCGCAGGCTGGCAGTTCTGGGTACCCCCATTCCGAGGACGCCGACAGAACTGGTACAGTGGTGAGAAACCTCGCGAGGGCGCTCGGGTGGTTTCGGATCCGTCCCCTCCTAGGGCGCAGCCTCGGCTCTTTTTATAGTGGCCTGGGTCCTCTTCCCTTATCGCACAGGCGGGAAGGGATCCCACAATGGCCAAATTCGAAAGGGGACAGGTGTCGGTGTCAAAACCGGTGGATCTCGGGTAGGGGGTCCCGAGCTGTGAGACTAGAATCGATGGTAACAGGAGACGAAGGAGATGGTGTTTACCCAGGTTCGGGCCCTCCTATGGAGGTAATACCCTACGTCCTGCTTGATTATATTGATGGTATGAGGATTACAGAGTTGATCTACCTCGAGATCGAATAGCTAAACCCTAGATGAGTTGTCTCCCTCTACAACCTAAAACCCTCCGGCTTATATAGACGCCAAGGGTACCTAGGGTTTACACATGGTCGGTTACATATCGAAGGGATAAACATGCCTATTCACTATTCCAATCGTGGAGGACAAGCCACGATTCCCAAAGCTTCCTTCCTGGAGACAGGGCCTTCGATCAATCCAATGCTCGGTAAGCAGCCCATATAGTCCGGCCCATAAGAAATAGGTCGGCCCCCTGAGGACCCCTTAAATCAGGACTCCCTCAGTAGCCCCCAAACTAGCCTCCAACGCCAAGGGTCCTAGCTCCAGCTGCTTCATATGATCAGAGTCTTCGGCTTGTGAGGCGAGTTCGTTTCTCCAAATAGCGATCGGCCGAGTTTAGTTCGGCCTCCAACGACATGCAGTTTTCCCGTTCAGAGGATCGTCCGAACATCACGAATAATTCGGCCCTGAAGGCCAAGCGTCAAGGAGTAAATAGTGTTCCCTGACAACCTTTCTGACGAAAGGTCACGGCCCACCATGACCGCCTAACCAGTCACAAAAACTCGATTCGCGGTTCGAGGCCGTTTTCATCAGCACGATCCATCAACGTACATATCGTGCTCCGTTTCACACGGGATATGTTTAATCATGCGCGTATAATGGCACGCACGTCTTGGGAAGCGGAGGGATTCACGGCGCAGTAAAGGGAGGCTAACCGGCGACAATCCTAATAAAAGGGAAAGAAAACCCCAAGGCTCAACCGCGCTTCCCATTCGCATCCCTGCTTCCCCAATCTCCTGAGCCTCCAAAGCACAGATCTAGGTCTTCCACCCTTCCTCCTCCGAGCATAGCCATGGCTGGCTCTGGCTCCAATGGCAAGTGGGAGGCTTCCACGGTCACCGACGAGGACATCCGGGACCTCAAGGACGCCGGCTACCTCCCCACCAAGATCTACCACCGCGCACCGGAGAAGGGCCAGGTGGTCCCCACCCCTAAACTAGGCGAGAGGGTGGTTTTCATTCCTCACTTCATCCGAGGACTGAGCTTCCCGCTCCACCCCTTCGTCAGGGGCCTCATGTTCTTCTACGGACTCGACTTCCATGACCTCCCGCCGAACTCCTTCAGGCACATATCGGCCTTCATCATCGTCTGCGAGGCCTTCTTGCGGGTCGAACCACACTTCGGACTATGGCTCAAGATATTCAACATCAAGCCGAAGTGTTTCGCAGGCGAACACGCAGACTGCGGCAGGGCGGTAATCAGCAAGCTCCCCCGCGTAGGATAGCCATCCGGCACCTTCATCGACACCATCAAGACTTGGCAAAAAGAGTGGTTTTACATCACCGAGCCAAGGGAGGAGGGCGGAACTGTTCCTACCGAATTCAGATTCGGTCCCCCCACCAGATTGACCTCATGGCTCCGAAAGGGCCTCGACTGGGGGTCGGATACAGAGGTGGACAACCTATAGAGGCGCATCGCCTCCATGATTAAGGGCAATATCGAGCTGGCCAACGTGGTCCAGATTATGCTCCGGCGGCGCATCCTCCCCTGCCAGCGCCGGGACTCTCCCATGTGGGCTTATCAGCTTGACGATGAGCCTACAATTCGTCGGCTCTTCCGCACAACTCGGGGGAAGCTGTGGAAGGCGCTGTTCAAGGCGCAGGAGAACTGGCCAGCCAAGAAGGAGGACCGGGGCCTGCACGCCGATAACCCTCCTTCCCAGGTATAACATAGTTTCGCTTGATCGGCTTCGTTTTCCTAAAGAAAATCTAAGCACTTTCGGATCACTTCTGCGGAAATGGTTGAGCAAGGCCACGGGCATTAACTGCCCAGCTCCACAGCCCGAAGACCCCAGGTCCCAGCTGTTGTCGGAGATGCTCGTCGTGGCGCCTTACAAGGCGCCAGAGAAGAAGGAGAAGAAAAAGAAACCAGGCCGAGAAGGCCTGCGCATCAGGGACCAGCCGGAGGCTGTGTCTGAGGAAACCCATGCCTCCTCGAATCAAGAGGAGGAGCACGAGGACGAGGGGGAAGGCGATTCCCCCCTCGCAAGAAAGAGGGCGGCGTCATCGGACGCTACAGAGGATGTACCTCCTCCCGCCCCGAAGAAAGCGCGTCGGACACAGTTAATTCTGTCTGATGACATTTCAGACTCGGATACCGAGTCCGAGGATTTCAAGAAGGTTCCATGAAGGAACCTCAGGGTCAAGCCCCCAGCTCGAAGGTAAAGATCCGAAGAATTCCTGAGCTATTAGTGCTAAGTTTTAAATGTTATTAACATGTGAGCGCCTATTGACTCGCAGCCCACCACGCGTTCTCCCCACCGATCAAGTCTCGGATGGGGAGACACCGCCCGCTGAGCTATCGGAGAGCGGGACCGCGTCGCACCCCACTCCTCCGGGCGCCGCGAAGGATGCCGCGGAGGTGTCATCCCAACAGGCTCCTTTGGAGCCGAACACCAGCGGTGGGGGCGACGACGTCATGGTCGAGGCTAACGCCTCGACCACCGAAGACCGGGGGGAAAAGCCCCTCCCGGATACTTAGGAGACCGGACGAGGGGATGTCCAGTCCCCTCCAAGGTTGTCTCCGGAGCGCACCATCCCTCCGGAGGCACCTGTTCAATCCCCGGTTGGAGATCGGGTTAACCGATCACCACCGGTGCCACCGACCAATGGGTGGCCGGTTATGGGGGAGGCTCTATCAAGCGCCTCCATCTCCGAAGAGCACCCATAAGGTGCGGTTTTACAAAGCATTCAGTCCATTGATAGCGGACTGAAGGAGGCCTTCAAGGGTCTTCTGACGGCCTTCCAGGTAAGCCACATAATGTTCTATTAATTTATTACTTGTTGTGCTATCTTTATATATATAGCAGCCCCCGAGCCCTAGGAGAGTTTAGAAAAACTCACCTGGGGGTCAATCATAAAGTAGAGTCCGGACAAAGTACTAAATGATATTTGTTCGGGATGTTCTAACAGCCCTTAAGAGGACCGAACATATGATCACGTTTATGATAGTTCGGAGGTTTGAATCCATGTAACCTGATAGCGGTTTGTTATTCGTAGGCTTCGTCAACGGCAGCGGCTGTGAGTGTCGCCGAGCTAGACGAGCTAAATCGGAAGCTCAAAAGCTCCGAAGATGAGCTCGACGCTCTAAATAAGAGATTCGACGAGGCGCAAGGTAAGCCGGATTATAATATCCGAATTCTTCATCACCGTACTGTCAACGCAGTATTCATATGTTTGATGCTTATGCAGCCTCGGCGAAGGAAATTGAGAAGCTCAAGGCCGAGCGTCAGAAGGCGAAACAGGAGGCCGCGAGCGAGAAGGCGGCGGCCGAACAAGCGGCTGCCGCGCTCTCCGATTTAAAAGCCACCGGTGCCAAACATGAGGCTTGGGTGGAGGAAATCCAGCAGGAGCTCAAAGACGCCGGCCAAAAGTGCGAGGACCTCGAGCAGAAAGGCAAGGAGCAGGCCGCCGAACTATCCACTTTGAAATCCGATCTCCGAAAGGAGCGGGTGGATAGGCGGTTCTTTGAAGAGCAAGTCAGCCAAGTCAAGGCTATCACGGATGGTAAGCCGTATTTACTGCAGTGTGTCTTCGGGGATAGCAAGTTCTGATTGCTTACCCAAGTGTGGCATTCCTCAGGCGCCTGCTCAGACCTCCAGAAGAGCACAGCGGGCACTAACCAGTTCTATGCCTCGCGGGGAGAGGGAGACGAAGCTCGGTTGTTTTGGGCGCAGTTCGAAGCCTCCGAGCGCTCTCCTCTTCTCGTCGAGCAGCTGAAGCAGCTGATGGAGCTACACCAGATGGCGGAGCCGGCCATGAAGGATCTTTGTATCCGGCTATGGCCCAACGAGCCATTGCCTAGCAGCTACTTCGGCCTGGTGCAGAAGCTGAGCGACGCCTTGCCTCGGATCGACGCACTAAGGCGTTCCTCCTGTATCGAGGGAGCTCGGATGGCCTTCGCAAGGGCCAAGGTGCACTGGCCGGGTCTTGATCCGACGAAGATAGCCACTGCTCCACCGCCCCCTGGAAAGGAGCATAGGTGCCCCGAGCGATACTTCTCCGTAGTCATGGAGGGTGCTCGGGCAATAGAGGCTCAATGTTTGAAAGAAAACGTTTATGAGTGAATTCATTGTAATATGTCTGAAGACCTTTTAACGCCTTTATATTTAAGATGCATGGTTTATCATGTCTTTTCGTGTTTTGCATCCTTTATAACTCCTGTGTGGCCGTTGAAACTGAAAGTTGCGAATCGTCGGCTTCAGCCCCTATGTAGATACTACGCGAGGTGTCTCTGCCAACGCACTGTGACCCTTAGCCGAACTATCGGTACCCGAAGGCGGTAGTGTGAGGCGGACAAGGCAATCGGACTATAATACTTTATTACTTTCACTTAGCCGTAGGGGCACGAGAAAGGAATGCGGGGGGCTGATGACTAGCCCCCGGGAATTTGTGACGTTCGGATGATCCGAGGCCGAGGCCGATATCACATGGTTTGTACGAATACCAAACCCATCGTATGACACGGAATAACCTCTAACGAGGTTTGTAGTATTAAGCTCGGATTCGCAGACCGGTTCTCGCATACTATGACAGTCAGTTTTCGGCTTTCTCACCTGAGGCGCTTGACCAGGCTAGCTGGAAGCACAATCGCAGTGGTTCTCCCTTTGCCCTTTTAGCCGAACGAGCGGAACGTAAAGGGGCAAGCACAGGAGCCGGGCAACCCAACTATTGACCCAAGACATAGTTCGGAACCAATGCATATAAAGAGGAATTCCAAGATGCCGAACGCAAAATCAATTGTGCTTAGGGCGATTTTTAAGTTCGAGCCCCCGGTCTATTAGCCGGTTGCATCGTAAAGTATACCAAACAGTTTTGCAAGAAGGGGGAGAAAATAGAGAATGCGCCGAAGCAGACAGCGAAGCGACCATGCATAATGGTTCTATATTTTGCTCAACAACTCTTATCATTCAAATTGCCGATGCAACTATTTATAGGTATTTGAAACTGCAATATAAACTTTACAGGAGGGGTTGTACCAGGGGTCTTCGATGGGTGACCTGACGTCCTCGATGTGCCCTATCGTTTGTCCGCTCCTGCGTCTCCTAAGGAGTTGTATACTGCTGTGAGTTTTCTGTTCGGCGAGCGGACTTTGGAGAAAAATCTTGAGAAGTCGCCGAAGTGTGAACGAGCTTTACGCCCTAGCAGGTACTTGATGGTACCTGTAGTATGTCCGAAGACATTCAACGGTGATAGTTCGGTCCAGCCGAACACTTACCCTTTGATAGTGTTTCCCCACCGCCGCCCATGGAATTTTGAGCGCGAAGTTGTGCCTCCTCGGCACGTACTTTGCTGGTTCTAGGGCAATGCTACGGGGGGCGAGTCCCTATTTGTGGGGAGAAGAAGGTTTTGGTGCTTCGGGTTGAAACCGAGCTCGCTTCCCAGCCTTACGTGCCTTTACGGCGGATGTTGGCGTTTGCCGATCATCATTGTAATGGAATTCGGCCGCCAGGGCCAACGCATGTTCCTCAGTTCGGAGGGCGGGCTCTGTGTTGCCGTTGATAGTAATGACCCCCTTGGGGCCAGGCATTTTGAGCTTGAGGTATGCGTAGTGTGGGACGGCATTAAAGCGAGCGAACGCTTTACGACCGAGCAGGGCGTGATAGCCGCTGCGTAAAGGTAAGATGTCGAAGATCAAGTCCTCGCTTCGAAAGTTGTCGAGCGAGCCGAACACTACTTCCAGGCTTACAGAGCCTGTGCACCGGGCTTCGATGCCCGGGATCACTCCTTTAAAGGTAGTGTTGGTGGGTTTGATCCTTGACGGATCTATACCCATCTTTTTCACCGTGTCTGAGTAAATCAGATTGAGGCTACTTCCTCCGTCCATTAGGACTTTAGTGAGGTGATACCCGTCTATGATGGGGTCTAGGACGAGGGCGGCCGAACCCCCATGACGGATACTGGTCGGGTGGTCATGTCGATCGAAGGTGATCGGGTATGCCGACCATGGGTTATACTTCGGGGCTACAGGCTCTACGGCGTAGACCTCTCGAAGGGCGCGCTTCCTCTCCTTTTTGTTTATATGAGTGGCGTATATCATATTTACTGTTTTTACCTCTGGAGGGAATTTCTTTTGTCCGCCACCGATCGGACCGCGGGGCTCATCCTCGTCCTCGCTGCGTAGGCTCTTGCCTTGATCCGCGGATGCGATTTTTCCGGCATGTTTGAATACCCAACAGTTATGGTTGGTGTGGTTGGCTGGCTTCTCTTGAGTGCCATGGATCTGGCAAGGCCTCTCCATGATCTTGTCCAGCGGGGTGGGTCCGTCGCGATTGCCTTTAGGAGGCTTCTTCCGCTACGTCTTGCTAGCCAGTTATCCTCGCCTGCGCAAAAGCGAGTCATGAGTGATGTAAGGGCGGACATTGTCCTGGGTTTATCCTGGCCGAGCTGGCGAGCCAGCCACTCATCCCGAATATTGTGCCGATTCCAGAATTGCCGCGCGGACTCGCCTGGCTTTTGGACGATGTTGCTCAGGTAGGAGGAGTCCGGCGGCCGAACATAGGTGCCCTGGAAGTTAGATCGGAATGCATCTTCTAGATCCTCCTAGCATCCGATGGAGTTTTCGGGGAGGCTGTTTAACTAGTGCTGGGCTGGCCCCTTAAGCTTTAGTGGTAGATACTTGATGGTGTGGAGATCATCTCCTCGCGCCATGTGGATGTGGAGGAGGAAATTGTGGCAGCAGCCTTTCTGCATGGATAGCTCTTAGGTTGGTCCAATAGACTGGTACCATATCCTTCCTCAGCTGAGAGGACTCTTGTCCATCGATCGTTGAGGTTGTCTTGTTCGGCTTTAAGCTGCCGTTCTTTTGCTTTCAGGCTGCGGGCCGTGGCTATAAGCTGTTGCCTGAACAGTTCCTGATCTTCAAGATTATTGGGGATGGCAAAGTCATCGGCTTCCGGGATGTCCTCCTCCTCGACAGGGGGGAGGTAATTGTCGTCCTCGGAATCATTTAGATCGTTGGGGGTGTGCTGGTCTTCCGGCCTCTCCTGACCCTCTAACGGGTGTTCGGGGATATCGGGATCGCCGAGGTCTTCCGGGGTATCTCCGTCCCCGGTGCCGATGATAGCTTTTCTTCCCTTTTTTTCTTTTGACCGTTTATGCGGCTTCCGACGCCTTGACGGCGCTTCACCCGATTTGTCGCCGTCATTTTTCGGAGTGTCCAGCATGTAGACGTCGTATGTGGAGGTGGCAGCCCATCGCCCGGTGTTAACAGGGGTGAGAGCGCGATCCTCCTCATCCATGTATTCTGCCTCCTCGGAGGCATAGTCCAGTATGTCGGTTAAATCCTCGACAGTGGCTATCAAGTGGGTGGTGGGTGGGACGAAAAATTCGTCCTAACCCGCCTTGAGACCGATCTGAGCATGGACCGGGGTTGGGTCGTCGGCAATCTTCATCGACGAGATCCGATCTAGGGCCTCGTTGAGTATCGAGAGCTCAATCGGGTCGGCCTACTCAGAACTTCCGGAGTTAACCTCCGATGCGTCCGTGTGGGGGGATTGTTCGGCAAGAACAGGTGTCCGGACGTCTGGCACTATGACCGGGTCCGGACTGAAAGTCGGGTCCTCGCCGGGGTAGATCCCGTGGGCGGGACCGAAAGATGGATCTGAGGTTAAAGCCTTAGAGTCTTCGGGCGTGTCAGGCAAGACTGCGAGCCCGGTTAGTGGCAGGTCGCTCCAAGAATCTACGGAGAACTCTAGGTTCCCGAATCTGACCTCTTGATCAGGGGCAAAACTTCCGACACGGCCTAGATGGCCGGTTGGGTCGGCATGCAGCACAATGCTGCCGAAAGTGAAGATCTGTCCGGGGACGAAAGTATCCGTATTGCGGACCTCTTCGTTGATGACAAGGCGAGCCATCGATTCCTTTGGCGATCATAGCGGAACTCTCAATGAAAGCACCAATGTCGGTGTCAAAACCGGCGGATCTCGGGTAGGGGGTCCCGAGCTGTGAGACTAGAATCGATGGTAACAGGAGACGAAGGAGACGGTGTTTACCCAGGTTCGGGCCCTCCTATGGAGGTAATACCCTACGTCCTGGTTGATTATATTGATGGTATGAGGATTACAGAGTTGATCTACCTCGAGATCGAATAGCTAAACCCTAGATGAGTTGTCTCCCTCTACAACCTAAAACCCTCCGGCTTATATAGACGCCGAGGGTACCTAGGGTTTACACATGGTCGGTTACATATCGAAGGGATAAGCATGCCTATTCACTATTCCAATCGTGGAGGACAAGCCACGATTCCCGAAGCTTCCTTCCTGGAGACAGGGCCTTCGATCAATCCAATGCTCGGTAAGCGGCCCATATAGTCCGGCCCATAAGAAACAGGTCGCCCCCCCGAGGACCCCTTAAACCAGGACTCCCTCAACAGGGAGTACACCTTATCCTGACAAAAGGTGGTCTTCACCTGCAAAGTAGCTGGTAGTGATGCAGAGGTGGGCTCGGCGATGACATCCGTCCTGCGGGACTCGTGGTCTTGGTCTCGTTTCGCCGGAATGGAAACCTTTGGGGGGATGCCTTGGGAACCTGCGTACGTCCTTGCCTCCTTTGCACCAAAGACGAAACTGCTTCTTCTTTGCCAGCTGGCGCCCGCCTGGCCCGGCTGGCGTCACCTCAGCCTCTCGAGGCCGAGCGTTGCATAGAGATCTTCGCCCCTCAGGAGGGGGCCTAGAGAGGCCTCCTCCCTCCGGGGGTCTCGGCGTCGTCCCCCTCGCGAGGGTGGGGCTTTCGCGAGGGCCATGTCTTGAGTGATGCTGCACCGGGCCGTACCAGGCTGTCAAAGTGGTCCACGCCCTGGCCCACAGGCAGGCAGGTCTGGGTACCCCCGTTCCCAGAGCGCTGACACCGGGGTCCAGGGGCTGGATGTCCGGGCCCTGTAGCTTCAGTTGCTGGGCCATGGCGCCTGTGCAGTCTCCAGGGGCCGGACGTCCGGGGCCTTGGTTGGATGTCCGAGGCCTGGAAGGTGACTTGCCCTTCTTTTGTAGCTCTTGTTCACCCTTCTTCGTGTCCGTCTTCATGGGGGCTTGTCCTTTACTCTGACCATCTTCTAGGCCATCTTCATGGTACGTGAGCATGCATAGAATCTCCGCTTGAGGTAGCATCCAAGTTCCATGAACATCAAAGGAAGAATCGTAAAGGAGAGATGTCACCTCGTTTCCAATGGCACGTGCATGGGCTCTTGTCATCGTTCCTTGTATAGCTTGAGGTGTTGGTGATGGGTCCATGGGGATGACCATGGGATGCTCCGCATCAAATACTTTAATGAAATTCTAAATAGACAATTTTATTAGGTGATTTTCTGTATAGTAAGTATGCATCCCTAACTTGTTATCTGGATGGTTTAGCATGCGCATATAAGCTTTTGTCCCGCAATCAAGTTTGAAATTAAAGTTCTGGGAAAATATACATTAAGTTCAGAGTTACTCCCTCTATTTATAAATATAAGACTTTTTAGAGATTTCAATCCGAACTACATATGGATGTATACAGACGTATTTTAGTGTGTAGATTCACACATTTTGCTTCATATGTAGTTAATATTGGAATCTCTAAAAGGGCTTATATTTTGGAAAGGAGGGAGTACTTTCTAAAATTCCGATGCATCTCAAATTATATCTTGCTGCAGAGGAAATGGAAAGAGCAGTGGAGCTAAAAGAAACAAAGAAGGGGAAAATAAGGAATAAACAAGGAAGGGAAGGGAGGTCGCAGCCTCCAAGCCAATGGAAAGGTAATACATCACCTCTAGGGCTTTGGCCCTTGGAAAACATAAACATGGACTTCCTTTTTAGTAGTAGCTTGATTGAAACCAGTAAATCTATTTTACTCCATATTACTACAGCTTCATTACCAGCCCATATACACATTTTACATTGTTAAAACCATCATTAGTTTAGACTACATGATTTAAAACATATTACTATTCATAAAAAACTATGTTGAAACTTAGGTAAAAGGTAAGAAAATTCTTAATGGACTGGTGCCTGCTTTGTTGTTGAGAGCATAGAACAAGTATGCCCGCCATTAATGTTTTATTGAGTTACAGTTATATGATTCTATCACTTCAGCTCATACTTGGCGAATTTGCAATCCTTCTTGTAATTATGTATGCCAAAAAGAACATATGCACAATTGGTTTGCATGACTGATGGTGAAAGTGCAAAAATGATAGTAAAATCAGTGTTGGACTTTGTATATTTGAAAAATTTCTCAACAGAAACATGATGGCCGCATGCTCTTTCTTATTGAAGATTGTTTGTGCACAAATGATTAGTAAGATGTGACCAAGTGTTTTCCTCATTGTGAAATGCATGGTGATATTTATTTTTCAGTTGTGTGTCTTCTCTATAGAAACATAAGGTTTTCTTATATATGTCGACTTTTTTTATTTTGTGTTCAAGGTGCACATATTTCTAGTTTATTTGAGTTACATTGCACACATATTATAGCCTAATGTCATGGTTTCAGTGCGATGCCTTAAATTCCAGCAAAAATAACTGTAAATGGATAGATATATGGGGAGTAGTCTTGAAGTAATATCAATACAAGAAGGTGGTCATAGCATCAGATTGTCCGAACTTAGTGCAAAACTCAGGTCATCATGCATGAGCATGTCTCTTCTAGGACCAGTTCCAAGAAATCAATTCAACGACAACTAGCTTTTCATGCATGTATTTTGTCTTTATTTTTCCTTGGTGTAATTAGGTAGCTCGTGTATTAGCTAGATTAGCTATCCAGCTTGCTATACCCATTTAATTGTATGAGGCTTTAGGGTTTCTGTTGAACAGTTCAATAAGAAAGCTGCCTGGTTCTGTTTCAACAAAGCTTGAACTATCAAGGATATACATTTCTCGATCAATATTTATTCTAAAAAATGAATACTTTCAGAGGTAAATTTTCCAACGTCAACGGAGTAAGGCCATGCCCTTTGGCCGTCCATTGGACAACAACACAATGAACTCCTTTGACATGGTCCTAAAGTAATTTTTTTGCTTTACAAAACTTTTAGCTCTAGCTATATTAGTCAATATTGCAATACGTGCACGATTACTGTGAATCTATTATGAATAGTGTCCTTTTATTGATTTTTCCTTATCATAAAAATGATAAAAAACATTGTGGTGTAGTACAAGATTTAATTTTGATTGACAACATTCGTACACACGAATTGTGGACTTGCCACTTGTTACATACATTCAGTATTCTTCAAACTATTTGCACCTTCTTCATTTGTCCATGCTTTGTTCCATCCAAACAAACACTATTATTTAGTGAAACATGTGTAGATGAAAACTATGTAAAACTAGAAAACTATTTTGATAATTATTTGATGACAGTTAAGACGTGTGTTGCATGTGCAAACTTACTAGTTTATTTAAGAGTAAAATTCATCATAAGTCCTATAACCATGCCAGCTATGTAATTTAGTCTTATAACTTCAAAAGTACAGGTTTGGGTCCTCATATTTTTAATCGTACACCATCTATACCTACTAATATAAAAAATAGGTATTTTTGGTCCGTCGTCACTTTTTACACAAAACCCCTTAATATTTATAAGAATCAATCCGGAGTTAATTTAATTTGAAATGGTTCGACCTTTTGGCAGAAAGAGTTCTTATACAACACTGAGATGACTACAGAGATCTTTTTCAATACTATATATGAATATATTGACGCTTGACGTGTGCGCATACAACTGGATGGATTTATTTCCTAACTAGCTTACCCATATATATGTCTGTGGTCCGTCCAGATTCGTATTGTCAGGGGCTTGGCGCAGCTCCGACTTCAATTGTGTCACGCCGAACTGGCCCCAAACTCGCGTGAGCTGCCTCACATCCTATATAGGCCACGCCGTCGCTGTTGCCGACACCTTCGCTTAGACAACGATGGTATCTCTACCTTGCATGGAAGTGCGTAAAGTGTATGTGCATTGCTGCATGGATGAAGGTACTTTTAGATGTATAGTTGAGTGTACTACATGCCTCATGGCCTTTTGGGATTTTTGACTTATGGATGGATGGGTCTGAGTGGTGGTTTCAAGTTAACGGATCTGCTATGTGCCTGAGTTTCCGCTACGATCACTGCATGTGGAAGTCGATCGACTTTGTAGGTCGCCTGTCATCGCCGCCCGCATGATCTTTCTGATGTCGTTTGTCGCGTGTACGTGTTCGTCGCATGATCTCTTTTGTGTTCGTAGATCAGATCTGGCAGCCTATCGATGTTGGTCTACTTGTACGCATCACTGGAGGTGCACAGAGGAGTCTGCTTGCATGTGAGGATGGAGGCGACGTAGCCGCCATTTGCGTGTGCATGGAAGTCTTTGTGCCCGAAAGGTTGATATCGAGGAGCTGAGTGGTGTGAGCATGATGAATACCTCAGATAGACGTTGTTGCTTCAATGCATGGCGTGATGTGCACAGGCAACAAGGCTATTGGCTATCTACAAATAAAAGAAATAGGTATTCTTCGCCCGTCGTCACTTTTTACACAAAACTCCTTAATATTTACAAGAATCAACCCGCAATTAATTTAATTTTAAACGGTTCAACCTTTTCGCAGAAAGAGTTTTTATACAACACGGAGATGACTAGATAGATCTTTTCCAATAATATATTGACGCTTGACGTGTGTGCATACAACTGGATGGATTGCTTTCCTTGCTAGCTTACCCATATATATGTTTGTGGTCAGTCCAGATTCGTATTGTCAGGGGCTCGACGAAGCTCCGACTTCAATCGTGCCGCACTCGAACCGGCCCCAACCTCGCGTGAGCTGCCTGAAATCCTATATAGGCCATGCCATCGCTGCTGTCGACACCGCCGCTTGGACAATGATGATATCTCTACCTTGCATGCAAGTGCGTAGAGTTTATGTGCATAGCTGCATGGACGAAGTTACTTTGAGATGTATAATTGACTACACTCCAGGCCTCATGGCCTTTTGGGATTTTTGACTTCTGGATGGATGGGTCTAAGTGTTGGTTTCAAGTTAACGGATCTGCTATGTGCCTGAGTTGCCGCTACGATCACTACATGTGGAAGCCGATCGACTGTGTAGGTCACCTGTCGTCGCCGCCCACATGATCTTTCGGATGCCGTTTTTAGCGTGTACATGTTCGTCGCATGATCTCTTTTGCGTCCGTAGATCGGATCTGGCAGCCTATCGGTGTTGATCTACTTGTACGCGTCGCCGGAGGCGCACGGAGGAGTCACTGTTTGCATGTGCAGATGAAGGCGGCGTAGCCGCCGTTTGCGTGTGCATGGAAGCCTTTGCCCAAAAGGTTGATATCGAGGAGCTGAGTGGTGTGAGCATGATGAATACCTCAGATAGATGTCGTTGCTTCGATGCGTGGCGCGACGTTCATAGGCATCAAGGCTATTGGCCCTTCCGGATTGGATATAATCCCTCAGTCTATTTTATTTGGCTATTTTGAAGAGATCAATCTAATAGGACTCAATCTACTGGAAATTTTAACTTCTGGGTAGAGAAGATTAATCTATTCAGAGACATGGCGATATATAGTCACTGCTTGCATATTTGTTCTTTGATTAATTGGATGACACGCTCCTAGGTAGAGAAGATTAATCTATTCAGAGACACGACGATATGAAAGTAGTGAGAAAACCTAGAATCGACGTCATTGGTCAAACCGCTCTAATTCCAAATTAAATTCATGCTCAACCAGTTGTGTGTCGCCGACGCCCGACTCATCCCAAAGTCCTCAATGTCGTGCCTCTACAACAACAAGCCAAAGAGCATGCCACGAAGGACGTGGAGACATTCTTCACCTTTCCCTTGTATCGAAGAACGTGCACTCTGTTGAAATATATGACACGGACTTTCAGGGTAGTCTTAAGCCATGTTTATTTTTTTCTCCCATTGGAACGCACGGGCATATTTGCTAGTAGATCCCATAGACACCCGAGTTGCATTGAAATATTGTCACCTTGACCCGATGGACACACCAAGTAACCAGTGAAGCGTACATTTGCATGAAAGCCCATGGAAACTCATTCTCATCTCACACCTTCATTCTCTTACACGCACAAAGCTCAAGGAGGCAGTGACATTGAGGGAACGAGTGGCATGCACGGTTGATGCCCGGCGACAAGAGTTGCACGTAGGGATAGGAGCCTACTAATCCAACCGCGGCTTTGGTTTGATGGTTCCATCGCTGCAGCTGCCCAAAAATAACGTACGTGATGTTGGACGTCCTCAAACATGATTTCCTTTAATGGAACATGTGCATCCTCTTCCACATAGTTCTCTAAATCTAAATGTTTGTGATTACCTATATCATAGCTATCATGTGTAATCACTAACAACATCGCATACATTTTATTTAATTGGGTCATTTGTGATTAAAAAGCGCTAACCCCCTGCACCTATAAGAACACCCTAATGTGTGTGGTCAGTGCCTACACGTTGGAGTTGCACTCCATTGGGCTCCGCTTCCCCTCCCGGCTAGCTCTCTCTTTCTCGTGACGACGATGCTGCAACGGAGCCGCCAACTGACCAGTGGGAAGGGAGCATCTACCGGTTGATGAGTCCAATTTATGTGACGTTTTTCCTATATATTTTGTGCCTACAACGTGGGCTTTGTGGAATTTTACCCTGATACTTGTGATCTGCGTTGGGTTTTCCGTGAAGAGGAACGGGCAATTGCAGCACAATACGGGTAAGTATTTCCCTCAGTTATGAAACCAAGGTTTATCCAACCAATAGGAATATAAATCCACAACCGTCTTCAGTGGCTGCACACAAAAGAGCAAACAACTTGCACCCAACGCGGGGAAGAGGGTCGTCAATCCCCTTGATGTCGTTATTTGCAAGCAAGTGAAGTGTGTAGATAATAGTATATAATTGTAAATTGCAAAATAAAATAAAAGGTAAATAAAGGCATCAAGCTATTGTAGCGTTTATAAATATAGAAGTGAATAGACCCGGGGGCCATAGTTTTCCCTAGCGGCATCTTTCATGAAAACAAGCATACGGTGGGTAAACAAATTACTGTTGGGCAATTGATAGAAAAGCGCATAGTTATGTGATATTCATGGCAATGATCATGTGTATATAGGCATCACGTCCATAAGCAAATAGGCCAACTCCTACCTACACCTATTACTATTACTCCACACATCGACCGCTATCCAGCATGCATCTAGAGTATTAAGTAAAACAGAGTAATGCTTGGAGAACATTGACATGATGTAGACAAAGAGAATTCAATTAATATGAACTAACCCCATCGTTTTATCCTTAATGGCAACAATACAAAGACCTGGCTTTTCCCCTTCTGTCACTGGGATATAGAGCACCGCCAGATTGAACCCACTACAATGCACCCCTCTCACTGAAGAAGTATCAATCTAGTTGGCCAAACTATTTCAATAGATCGGAGTGAATTACGAAGCTACAATGATAATGACAATTAGAATCATAATATTTAGAGGTGACTCAAATACTTTTCATGAATAATCTGAACGTAAACCCACAATTCATCGGATCCCAACAAACACACCGTTCAAAAGAATTACATTGGATAGATCAAAGCGAAGCTGCGATGATCATTGTATTGAAGATCAAAAGAGAGAGAGATAGTCATCTAGGTACTAACTACAGACACGTAGGTCTGTGGTGAACTACTCGCACATCATCATGAGGGCATCAATGTTGATGAAGAGGCCCTCCGTGATCGATCCCCCCTCCAGCAGGGTGCCGGAACGGAGCTCCAGATGGGATCGCGGTGGAACAGAGACTTGCGATGGCGGAAAAAGTGTTTCAGGATGCCCTCTAGGGTTTTTGGAATATATGTGAATTTATAGGCCAGCGAACGGGGTCAGGAGGGCCACCAGGGAGGGACAAGCCATCAGAGCGCGGCCAACCCCCTAGGCGCACTCTGTTGGCTTGTGCCTCCCTCGTGCGGCCTCCGGTCTTCTCCTGAAGCTTCCAGGTCTTTCTTTGGTCCAGAAAAAATCATAAAAAAGTTTCGGGGCAATTGGACTTCGTTTGGTACTGTAAACCTGAAAATTAAAAAACACGTAGAAAACATGAACTGACACTAGGCACTGGGTCAATAGTTTAGTGCTCAAAAATGATATAAATTGGTAAATTATTACTCAAAAAGTATCCTACAATGATAATATAATAGCATGGAACAGTCAAAAATTATAGATACATTGGATACGTATCAGCATCCCCAAGCTTAATTCCTGCTCGTCCTCGCATAGGTAAATGATAAAAACAGAATTTTTGATGTGACATGCTACCCAATATGTAATCTTTTGCATGTATGTTTATTGAGAAAAGATGAATTAACAAACATCCAAATAGTAATATTTATAGGCACAAGCAACAAAATCATCAATCTATCAAAGTATACGATCCTAAAAGAATGTTTACCCCCATTCATCGTATAGTATTAGCAAGGCATGCCTCTGTCTTCACCACATTAATACAAATGTCAGGCACCAAGGTGTCCAAGTCAGGCAATTGGATCGTACTTTTTCAAAGTGCATCAACTTTTTATTCTTCACGCAATACATGAGCGTGAACCATTGGACATAGCATAAGGGTGGAATAGAATATGGTGGTAGATATCAAAGGGGAAAAAATGGAGAAGATAATATCACATCAACTAGGTGTATCAACGAGCTATGGAGATGCCCATCAATAGATGTCAATGCAAGGAGTAGGGATTACCATGCAAATGATGCACTAGAGCTATAAGTGTATGAAAGCTCAACTGAAGCTAAGTGGGGCGTGCATCCAACTTGCTTGCTCATGAAGACCTCGGGCATTTGAGGAAGCCCGTGATCGGAATATACAAGCCAAGTTTATAATAATGAAAAAGTGATTCCAACTAGCATATGAAAATGACATAACATGAGACTCTCTATATGAAGAACAAGGTGCTACTTTGAGGCACAAGTGTGGTAAAAGATAGTAGCAATGTCCCTTCTCTTTTTTTCTCTCATCGTTGTTTTATGGTGGGCACTTTTATTTACTTAAAACTCAATATGAAAACTTGATATGAAGAACTATGAAACAATATGACTCAAATGAATGCCTCTGGTAGTGTACCAGGATGTGCAATGATCTAGCGTGTCATGTATCAAAAATATGATGAACGGTGGCTTTGCCACAAATACTATGTCATCTCTATATGATCATGCAAAGCAATATGATGATGAACGAACTAGTCATATGATGTGACGGTGGAATTTTCATGGCAATATATCTCGTAATGGATATGGAAATGCCATAGTAGGTAGGTATGGTGGCTGTTTTGAGGAACATATAATGAGGCTTATGTGTGACAGAGCGTATCATGTCATGGGGTTTGGATGCACCGACGAAGTTTGCACCGATCCTCGAGGTGAGAATGGGCAATGCATGGTACCGAAGAGGCTAGCAAAATATGAGGTGGTGTGATTGCGTATGTCCATGGTTTCACATTAGTCATGAAGAACTCATATAATTATTGCAAATTTTTATTAGTTTATCATGAATCAAAGTACTACTCGCATGCCCCGAGGGAGGAGGTTGGGAGGAGTTAACCATCGCGCGCCTCTGACCCAGAACAACACTAGGATTTCAACGAGGAATAGAAATGCTCACACATCCCCACCATGCCTTTTTAATATTTAGACAAATGTGAAATTAACACCTCTTAATGTCGATACTTCTACAAATCAACAATGATGAACTCACATCTTTTTCATATTACCACATCAATGTCATTAACCCAAAATTTCTCTTCTATGTGCTTCATGATGCTTTTGATTATCACTCATTGAATACCTATTATTCTTGGACTAGTTTTATGACCCATGCAAATTGCCGTCACTATTTATTAACTCTCAAACAAATATAAGTGAAGAACGAGAGTGCAATTATTTCTATAAAATCTACACGCCACCCTGCTCAAAAAGATATAAGTGAAGCACTAGAGCAACTACTAAGTTCAAAAGATATAAGTGAAGCACATAGAGTATTCTAAATAATTATGATGAAGGTGTGCCTCTCTCAAATAGGTGTGTCCAGCAAATGATGATTGTGGCAAATTAAAAATAAAAGCTAACAAAAGCAAACGATGCTCCAAGTATAACTCATATCATGTGACAAATAAAAACATAGCTCCAAGTCACATACCGACGGATTAAGACGAAAGAGGGGATGCCTTCCGGGGCATATGTCGGTGTCAAAACCGGCGGATCTCGGGTAGGGGGTCCCGAACTATGAATCTAGGATCGATGGTAACAGGGGACGAAGGAGACGGTGTTTACCCACATTTGGGCCCTCGTGACGAGGTAAAACCCTACGTCCAGCTTGGTTATATTGATGGGTATGATGGTTACAGAGTCGATCTACCTCGAGATCAATGAGCCAAACCCAAGATTAGTTGACTTACTTCTCTACGAACTAAGCCCCTGGTTTATATAGACACCAGGGGTGCCTAGGGTTACACATGGTCGGTTTCCATCCAGGCATAGATACGCCGACCTTCTCTCTCTAGCCTTAAGAGTCACGCCAAGTCTTCGGGACCTTTCCTTCCGAACACGGGATTGTCTGCCATTCGGCCTTCTAGCAATTGCCACCGAGCGGTCCATCATGTTGGCCCACCAGAGGTGAACCAACGGCCCGAGGACCCCTTAGTCCCGGACTCCCTCAGTAGCCCCCCAACTTGCCTCCAACTGTCACAGCCCTAGTTTCACTTTGCTTGATAATGCATTAATGCATGCTTTTTTTAATTTTCAAATGAATATGAAATGAGAGTGATCAAGCCTCACTATGCAATTTTTTGTCAAATAAGCAATATAAAAATCGCCTTTCCAAAGTTGCTCATTTCCTTCCAGTTCAAGAAAGTATAACTGCTAGTCAGTTAGCAGAACTTGTTGAATTGTTATGCTGCCCAAAACTTGTGTAGGTTGCCTCATATTTCAAACCCGTACAACCGTTATGTTGTCCGAGTTCTTCTATGTTTAGATATGTTCCGGTGTTCTTCCTTGTTCTGAACCCTAGCTATTTCCTTCAGGATGTCGCCAGTAACCCAAAGATCTGCTGGTCGTGGTCAGAACCATGGAGATGGTAGGGATGAAGAAGATCCTCCCAACCAACCTCTGTTGGCGGAGGTTATGCTAGAAGTTGATAGGAACAAGCGTGCCACCAACCGTTTGTTGGAGCACATCGAGCAGAATACAGCCCATCAGCGCAATGTGCTAGTATCCATCAGAGACTTCATCAAGTTGCAACCGCCCACCTTCCATCATTCCATTGAGCCACTGGATGCAGATGATTGGCTCTGCAGTATCAACAACAAGCTGCGTTATGCAAACGTGGCTGAAGGAGACAAGGTCACCTATGCCGCATATCACCTTGAAGGTTCCGCCAGCCTATGGTGGGAAAACTCTGAGGCCATGCGACCCGCAGGCCAAGCTACTTCATGGGACAAATTCTGTGAGGCTTTCTGTGAGCATCATATTCCCCAGGCCCTGATAGATCGTAAGCAAGAGGAGTTCTGCAATCTGACCCAAGGCAAGATAAATGTGGATGCCTATAGTCGAGAGTTTGGACGCCTCGCGCGTTATGCCCCAGAAAAGGTATCCACGGATGCCAAGAAGCAAGCAAGGTTCAGGAAAGGCCTTAACCCGAAGCTTCGTCATGATCTCAGTTTGCATGAGTTCATCAGTTTCCAGGTTCTCGTGAACAAAGCAATCCAAGCAGAGACAAGCAGGATGACCTATGAGGAATCTCGCAAGTGCAATTGTGACTTTGGGTCATCCTCAATCTCTATATCTCAGAGGCATAGAATAAGGATTCCAAACACCGCTCTTCCTCCGGGATATGCACCGAGTCCATCCTATGTGGCACCTCGTCTGTCGACGCCATGTGTTCCCCAGAAGAACCTCATCAACCGGATGATCAACCCAAATCCACGTCCCACTTATGGATCATGCTTCAAATGTAGCCAGCCAGGGCATTATTCAAGGGATTGTCCCCTGCGTGGTTATGTTCCACCCTCTTCAACAAGTGGTGCTGTTCGTTGCAAGCCGCCAACCAAGAAGTCTAATGTCAGGTCAGTTGTTTATACTCATGGATGTGTGCATCATGTAACTGCAGAAGAAGCCCAAGATGATGCTGACATCGTGCTTAAGACGCTTCTTGTCAATTCTCATCCAGCTTCAGTTCTGTTTGACTCAAGAGCATACCACTCTTTCATCTCTGAACGTTATGCCTCCTTGCATAACATTGCTTTCGAAGTTATGCCCTCTCCATTAGTAATTCAAACTCCAGGTTCCAAATGGCAAACTAATGCAGTAAGCCATGGGAACCAAATCCTTGTCGATGGTTTAGTATTCCTTGCCTCTCTGATAGCCCTCAAAACCTCGGACATCAATATCATTTTGGGGACAGACTGGATGACATCTCATCATGCCCAAATTGACTGTTTCACTAGGACTGTTCAACTTACCCATCCTTCTGGCCAGATAGTCAATGTCCAAACCCATATTCCAGAAGGGCGGATATATTCCCTCAATGTCAATCCTCTTCCAGACCTTGAAAACATCCCGGTAGTCCGTGACTTCCCGGATGTCTTCCCAGAAGAATTGCCAGGTGTTCCACCTGACAGAGTAGTAGAGTTTGTCACAGACGTTATTCCAGGGACTGCTGCAATTGCTAGGAGACCATATAAGATGTCACCCCAAGAGTTAGCTGAGCTTAAAATCCAACTCAATGAATCTTTGAAGAAATGTTTCATCCATCCTAGTTCTTATCCATGGGCTTGTCCTGTCCTATTCGTCAAAAAGAAGGATGGTACGGACCGGATGGTTGTAGATTATCGACCAGTTAATCTGGTCACGATAAAGAACAAATATCCGCTCCCCAGGATCAACGATCTGTATGATCAGCTCACTGGATCCGCAGTCTTTTCCAAGATGGATTTGAGATTAGGTTATCATCAAATCAAAATCAGGAATGGAGACATTCCTAAGACAGCCTTTGTCACTCGTTATGGCCAATACGAGTACACTGTCATGTCCTTCGGTCTAACCAATGCCCCATCCATCTTCTCCCGCTTAATGAATTCGATCTTCATGGAGTATTTGGACAAATTCGTCGTGGTTTACCTTGATGATATCCTCATTTACTCGAAGAACGAAGAAGAACATGCTGAGCATCTTAGGCTAGTATTGATGAAACTTTGAGAGCACCGCCTTTACGCCAAATTCTCCAAGTGCGAATTCTGGTTGCCAGAAGTGACCTATCTAGGTCACGTAATCTCTGCGAAAGGTATTGTTGTCAATATCGAGAGAGTTCAAGTTGTCCTTGATTGGACTTAACCTGAATCGGTGAAGCAAGTTAGGAGTTTCCTTGGCTTAGCAAGCTACTGTCGCCGCTTGGTTCAGAACTTCTCCAAAGTTGCCAAACCTCTAACTGAACTCCTCAAGAAAGATAAGAGGTTCGAGTGAACTCCGAAGTGCGAGGAAAGTTCTCAGAAGTTGAAAGACGACTGACTACTGCCCCGGTACTTGTACCCCCGGATTTCACAAAAGACTTTGTTATCTACTGTGATGCTTCGCGACAAGGTCTAAGTTGCATTCTTATGCAAGATCGTCGTGTGATTGCCTACGCATCTCGACAGTTGCGTCCACATGAGGAGAATTATCGAAAACACGATCTGGAACTGGCCGCTGTAGTCCATGCACTTGTCACTTGGCGTCATTACCTTCTGGGTAACCGTTGCGAAGTATACACTGATCACCAGAGTCTCAAATATATATATTCACACAACCGGATTTGAATCTCAGGCAAAGACGGTGGATTGAGTTGATTATGGACTACGACTTAGGAATATCTTATGCCCCAGGCAAAGCCAATGTCATGGCTGATGCGCTAAGTCGAAAATCCTGTTGTAACAACCTCATGTTGCTACAAAGTCAATCACTACTCCACGAGGAATTTCGTAAGCTTAATCTTCACATTGTTCCTCGAGGATTCCTTTCTACCTTGGTGGCGACACCGACTCTTCAGGATCAGATTGTAGAAGCCCAGAAGCATGATACGGGAATTTCCCGAATCAAGAGCAACATCGCTAGAGGAGTTGCTGGACACTTCTCGGTAGATGATCAAGGCATTTTATTCTTTGAGGACCGCTTGGTGGTTCCCAAGAAGCAACAATTCTGAGAGCTGATCCATAAAGAAGCTCATGAATCTCCTCTCACGATTCATCCCAGCAGTACCAAAATGTATCAGGACCTACGCAAGAGGTTCTGGTGGACCCGGATGAAGAGAGAAATCGCTCAGTTCATTGCTAACTATGACGTTTGTCATCGCATTAAGGCAGAGCATCAAAGGCCTGCTAGCACTCTTCAGCCCTTGGCTATTCCCGAGTGGAAATGGGACAAGGTCGGTATGGATTTCATCACCGGCTTTCCAAAGACTAAGAAAGGGAATGATGCCATCTCTTCATGGTGTTCCTCTAGAGTTCAATTCAGACCGTGGAAGTCTTTTCACCTCTCGATTTTGGGAAAGTCTCCAGAATGCTATGGGAACCCATCTCTCCATTAGCACCGCTTATCACCCTCAGTCAAGTGGTCAAGTTGAAAGAGTCAATCAAATTCTCGAAGATATGCTCAGAGCCTGTGTTATCTTATTCGGAATGAATTGGGAGAAATTTCTTCCATTCGCCAAGTTTGCTTATAACAACAGCTTCCAGTCTAGTCTGTGCAAAGCTCCTTTCGAAGTTCTGTATGGACGAAGATGTTGAACGCCATTAAACTGGTCAGAAACTGGTGAAAGACAATTCTTTGGACCGGATATGATTCACGAGGCAGAAGAGCATGTTTGCATCATTCGTGAAAATTTCAAAACTGCCCAATCTTGTCAAAAGAGTCAATATGACCGTCGTCATAAGGACGTAAGTTATGAAGTTGACAAGAAGGCTTACCTTCGGGCTACACCTCTGAAGGGTACCCATCGTTTCGGTATCAAAGGAAAATTGGATCCTCGTTACATTGGCCCTTTTCGCATTCTCGCTAAACGAGGAGAGGTTGCCTACCAATTGGAACTACCCCCGCAACTTTCCAAAGTTCATGATGTGTTCCACGTTTCTCAACTCAGATGTTGCTTCAAGGATCCTGTCCGTTAAGTAGACCATGAAACGCTTGACCTTCAAGATGACCTCTCATATCGAGAATATCCTGTTCGTATTCTCGATGAAGCCGAGCGCAACACTCGACGTCGCAGCATCAAGTTTCTCAAGGTTCAGTGGTCCCACCATTCCGAGGATGAAGCAACCTGGGAGCGCGAAGATCGTCTTCGTCTTGAGTACCCTGCACTCTTCCCGACTATGCCTGAATCTCGGGACGAGATTCTTGTTTAGTGGGGGTGAGTTGTCACAGCCCTAGTTTCACTTTAGTTGATAATGCATTCATGCATGATTTTTTATTTTTCAAATGAATATGAAATGAGGAGTGATCAGGCCTCACTATGCATATTTTTGTCAAATAAGCAATATAAAAATTGCTTCAAAGTGAACCAACAAAATGTCCCTAGTATTCTAATAAAATATTGTGATGAGGTAAAATTGCCACCAATATTTTGGAATCACAGAAACATTTTATATTGGGCATTTGAATTAATTCAAACCTTATTTGCATTGGATATATATTTTGTATGTGTAGAATATATGTCCAAAAACTCTGAGAATTATTATGTGGCATTGGATAATTCCATTTAGACCACATATACCTTTTGAGGATGTTTACAACATGGTTTGGTATTTATTGTAAGCCAAAACAAATGTCAGAAAACTAGAAAAGAAAACAAAATCGAAAGAGAGAGAGAGTTACCTGGCCCCGCACTTGAAGCCCATCTGGCCCAAGTGCCAGTCGTCCCCAAGCTCTCGCCAGGAGGACGCTGTGTGGCGCGCGCGCGTGCGGCGACGGCCACCTCCTGCTTTGCGCTGGCGCAGCCGTCCCCGAGTGGACCTCCTCGCCCTAGAGATGAGGACGACCCCCTCTTAGTTCCCCCTCTCTACTGCTCTCTCCCTCTCCTCTGGTCCTCTCCCCGCGCGCAAACCGAAGGCCGCCGTCGCCGCTGCTCGCTGATGCCGCGGCCACGACCACGTCCTTGACCAGCCAGCTAGTCCACGAGGTCCGCCGCATCGCCCTGCTCCTCCAAGCCGAAGGAATCGATCCTGGGAGCTCCTCATTGCCGTCATCGTCACCGCTACCATCTACGGCCGCCGGAGCTCACCCCGACGATTCACGAGCCTTGACGCCTCCCCGGCCTCCTCATCGCCTTCCCTAGAACCGCGGTGAGCCGCCGTGCCTCCCCCCTTTTCTGCCTGCCGTTCCCGAGCTGTAGCGCCAAGCCCGACGAGTCTGTGCCGGCGCCGCCGCCCAGCTCGTCGTGGCGCACCCCTCAGGCCTCCTCCCGGCCAGTTGCGAGCTCCCCTAGAAGCATGGGGTCGTAGGCTTCGTCCCAGTGCCCTTCGCGGCCTCTCCCGTGGCCTTCCGGTGGCCCTCCGCCGTGGCCAGAGGTCGCCGGCGACCAAATCCCGTCCTGATGACGTGGCCCTAGTAGGGGTTAAATAGCTTAGGACCTAATCACGGCCATGTGTGCATGACAGGTGGGCCCAGGCGCCTAATAATTCAGTTTAGATTTAATTAAACGCCATGTTAACACTGTGCCTATGACATATGGGTTCCGCGTGTCACGTTTGACCTGGACCGGGTCCGTTGACTGGCTGACATCATGATGACGTCAGGCTGATGCAGTTAATGATTTCTGTAATAAAAATATTCCAGAAAATAGTAAAATCTTCTAAAATTCATAGTAATTAATCTGTAACTCAGATTGAAATAATTTATATATGAAAAATGGTCAGACAAATCCAAAGAATCAATCTGTGCTATTTGCATGCATGTTAGAGCAAGCTAAATAGGAAAACTTGGACATTTTGTTCAAATGCAAAATGTAGCTTCACATATGAAGGATGAATTTGAACCTTGGGTTCAAACCATCTTCATTTAACCCTGTTGATAGCTGCATTAGCTCAAACCAGCAACATGTTAACATGTCATACTCATGCATCATTGTGAAGCATTTGCCATGCTTGATTTGTACCTTGTTTGATCTTGTTGATAGACTTGCGAGACGTAGTTATCGACGACATCGAAGAACAACTGAGTTCTTCCGATCTTCAGGCAAGCAACCTCCCCCCCCCCTCGAGCATTTCTATACAAACCTACTCTCTCGCTCTTGCTCTCATTTCAATGCATTAGGACAAACGCTTCAACTGGTACTTGTGTCCCAGTAGCTGAACCCACTCCTCTGCATGACTTCTCATTGTCACAGTAAATAGCTAAACCAAGCAACCTAGCATACCTGGTAGATGCTTGAGCCATGTTGTGTCATCACCCTATTGTGCTTGCTATGATTAGAGTTGTGTCAGGTCTGATTCATCTAGTGATGAATCGGAGTGGAACGAAAGTGTTCTAACGATGAGAGTTAAGTGTTGAACCTGTTTTGGTAAAGGTAGCGATGAGAGGCCATGTAGGAGTACATGGTGGGTTGTCTCATTGAGACCTCTCATAGGAACTGAGTTCCGTGTTTGTGTTCTAAGAATAACTACTACCGCACATTGGGTTCCGGTAACTCGACCCCTCTTGGCCTATTAACCTACTTTGTTCTCAGTCCAGGAGTCGCAGTAGTTCGGAACGTTGATAGGTGTGGCACGGCCTGCGAAGTGGATGAACGGCCCAGTCGGGACCGGCTTGGGGCTCCGCTCACAACGTTTGAGGCCATGTTGGAAACCTCGACCGGACTTCCATTATGGGTTCCAACTCAGATAGGCGACTACCTTGGACGTGAATTGTTGTTATTTAACGTCCGTGGATGACTCCCTCGCCTTGCTTCCGCTTGAAGGTTGCCGAGGTGCCTTTTTAACGTGCACATGGCGATAAGTGGCGGTAGCATGTGTGACGAAGTACACCCCTGAAGGGTAAACTATCTATTCGAATAGCCGTGTCCGCGGATATGGACTACTTGGAGACTTGCATTGTTCATAGACAACTTTAAGAGGATACTCTAAAATACTCTAGATAAGTGTGAGTGCTATGGATGGCTTCTCGTAGGAATATGAGAGAGGATCCATAGTGTTGTATTGAGTTGTGACTAGCTAGATGGACTCGTGTGCGCTCTCTCGTAGGGAGATGAGAGAGGGAGAATACTTTATCGTAGTTCAGTTTAGCCAAAGGTCAAAGCTGGCATTTCTGCAGTAAACCCCACAATTTCGTTCTTGATACATGATGCATAAGCAGATAGTTCCCATGTAAGACTTGCTAAGTAACTTCGTACTCACTGTTGCTTATTTACGTTTTTGTAGAGATAGACGTTGTTCACTTTACGTTTCTTCTTGATTAGGTTGGTAACCCAGACAGGAGTCTGGCTCCTTTGGTAGGGTCGTTGTAGCTTTCAGGCTCTTCCAGCCACTTTTATTAGATGTTTGTACCCAGACATGTAACTTCTGCTTGTTGTTTGTATGCTTTGAATGTTGGGTCATGTGACCCACCCTGTTTGTAACATTATACTATGTTGGCTCTTCGGAGCCTTCTAAATAAATGTTATGTTGTAGAGTTTTGTTGCGATGCCATGTTGTACCTACGCATATCTCGCATATTGCGTGTATGGTTGAAATGCATTGGTATGTGTGGGATTCGACACCTAGCTGTATGCCTTTAGTAGCCTTCTTTACGGGGAAATGCCTCTTTGTGATTCCATCGAGCCTTGGTAGCTTGCTATGGTACGCGCACAAGCATATGCTCACCGCAGCCCTGAAAGAGAAGGGATGTAGAGAAGAGCAAAACGGGGAGACTTGAAGACCCGTAGGAGCCTGCCGGGTTAATGCGATATTCATGATTAATTCAGGAATGGAAAAGGAAGCAGGTACAACCACTTCTTTCCTCCCCCTTTTCTTCGCACCCAACGGTCTCATGGCGACCCGCGATGGGCGTACAGGACCTTGCCATGGCTCGCCCGCCGGGAGCGTCTACCAGCGGATATACTCTAGCATTCGGTTCTGGACTCGTCCCCTGGTGGGACAAATGCAAGACCGAACCTCATGCAAGCTTATCGACACTGACGACGTCGTCACCGCGCAGAGCTAACCACAGGCGGGGAAGGAGGAGGGAGAAAGATATGGCCAGGTACCTCTTTCTCCCCTTGGCCTGCTGGATTACGCCATATCTCCCTAGGGTCGAGCGGACCCATTTCCTTCCGGTGTTCTCCGCTCCGGTCTCGGCCGCGGAGAACACCGCCTATGCTAGTTTTGTTGCCCTCAGCGCCTTCTTCACTTGCGGCCGCCGTGACGCCCGCCGCGCTCGCGGCTACGTGCGAGGGAGCCTTTGAAGTGGAAGGATGCACAGCCATGCTGGTCTTCTTCGTTGGGACCATTGTTGAAGAGGATGATGATGAAGATCGATTTGCCGTTCACGAACTCGGGTTCGCGCAAATGATGCACACCCCCTACCTGGCGCGCCAAAGACGTCGGGGCACGGATGCTCACGATCACCTATGGGACCAGAGCTCCCTTGTGGTTCAGCAAGGGGGGTCACGTTTCACGAAGAGGGGAGAGCATGAGACGGCGCGACGATCAGGACACAGGCATTTTACCCAGGTTCGGGCCGCTGCTAAGCGTAACACCCTAATCCTGCTTTTTGGTGGATTGATTGGAGGAACACGAAGAACACACAACACCTAACCCCGGCAAGAACTGCTGTCGGGGAGAGAGCTACTATGCGAGTACAAGTGTTCGGGGGTCCGAATCGCTAACCTTGAGCTAGGTTGCCTTGGGCCTCCTTTTATAGTGCAAGGGGTTACCACAATGGCAAAACAGTTATTATCTATTGATTAGATAGCTAAGCAGAGCTATCATACCTAACTCTGGCATTTAGGAAAAAATGCCATGATTACCTGCCTAGGTGGCGCGCGGGGGTGTATCCCCGGCAAGCTCTTGCCACTGCTTGGCCGGTCATTGCTTATGGTCTTGACACGCTGCAGGGCGGGTGTCAACCGAGTGTAACTTGCATTCCGATGTGTCGCCACGTGCTTAGCGAGAGCTGATTAGCCGCCTGAGGGCTCGACACTTCATCGATAAGTGACAGGCGTAGCGATGCGGTGGAGCGGTGGCCGGTTGGCTCGCTCCTGCCGGGGAGTGGCTTGCCGGGTCTTCTGGGAGGTGTGCATGTCTTGGTCCCCGGCAAGCGTCGGGGACGTGCTTGGCGCGTTGCAGTCCATGTTTGGGCTGCCGCGTCAGGCTTGCTGGAGTCTGCCAGCGTTTGCTTGGCCTTCCGCAGGTTGTTGCTACCGGGCGCTGGTGGCTGTTTGTCCGTGCACAAGTCAGGGAAAATGAACACCCCTGTTTGTTTACCCCGACACTTCCTGGTTCGGATCTGGCACCCACTCGCGCGGGATTGACCTCCGCGGTCGGTGTGGCCTTCGCGGAGAACTTCCCCACTCCCCGCCAGGATGAGAGGGTATGCTTCACCTCCTTCCTCCTACGAGGCCCGAGCTTCCCCATTCACCCCTTCTTGAGGGGCCTACTGGAGTTCTATGGGATTGAACTCCACAGCCTCACCCCCGGTTCCATCCTGCACATCTCGGGCTTTGTCGCCCTCTGCGAGATGTTCCTAGGTTGCGAGCCCCACTTCGATTTTGGAGAAAGTACTTCGGCCTTGTCCCCCGCACTCGGGGAGGGTCAATTCGGGAAGTGGGCGGAGCCGAAGTATGGCGTATAGCTGGGACGGGGTACCTCATCGGGGCTCCGAAGAAGGAATCCGAAGAGTGGGCTTCAGAATGGTTTTATATCGAGGACGTCCCCTTATTCGACCCAGCTCGAAGGGTGTCATGGTTTTGTCAACCTGGCAGATGTCCTCGTAAAAGGACTTAGGTGTCACAGCCCCAGGATTTGATTGCAATAATTATATTAGTTGCATCAGTGGCATTCATGCATGCATCTATTTCTTTTCAAATGAATTTGAAGTGAGGAGTGATCAAGCCTCAAAAGTGAATTTTTGTCAAAAGTGCAATATAAAAGTTGCCTCAAAGAAGTCCAAGAAAATGTCCCTGGTATTCCAAGAAAATATTGACATGAGGTAAAATGCAAATCAATATTTTCTGAATCACAAAAACATTTTATCTGGGGCATTTGAGTTAATCAAATAATTATTTGACTTGGATATATATTTATTATATACTAAGTATATATCCAATAATTCTGAAAATTGTTTTGTGGCACTGGATAAATCCATGTAGCTCACATGCTAATTTCCAAGATTTATTAAAGTGGTTTGATATTTTTTCCAAACCAGAACAAATGACAGAAAATTATAAAACAGAAAGAAGTAGGAAAGGGAAGGAACCTCACCTAGCTTACGTGTAGCAGCCCAGCCCACCAGAGCCCACCTACCAGGAGCTTCTTCAAGCTCCTGCCAGTCGGAGTAGCTGCGTGCTCGCACACCGTGGCCGCGGAGCCACCTCCTGCTTGCCAGCTCCGAGGCCTCCCCATGCCTATCCCCTTGCCTGGAGATGCCCCGACACCCCCTCTAGCTCTCTCCTCACTCCCTGCTCTCTCCCTCTTCCTCTAGCTCTCTGTCCCGAGCCGCCCGAGAGCGCCGGCGAGCACCACCGCGGCCATCTACGCCCCCTTGCCCCTCGGACATGCCCAGGTGCTACGCAACATCGTCCTCTTCCTCCTCGACAAGCCAAGCATCGCCGGGAGTCATCATCAAGCTTCAGCTCCGGTGGCCGCCGCCGCTCGATTCGGTCGCTTCAAAGCCTCCCTCGAGCCCCTACACCTCTCCTGTGAGCTCTCCGTCGTTTCCCTCAACTCCTTCCCTCGCGGTCGCCCTCTAACTAGCAACCCCACGAACCCCGAGCACCGCCGGCCGCCATGACCGACGAGCGCGAGCTTCCGTGCTCCCCAGGCTCGCGAGATGTTGCGCGCGTGCTCCTGGTGTTCCAGAGAGGCCGCCTAGCCCCTTTTGCTCGCTTGCCCATGACCCGTAGCCCAGCTGCCCGCATGTGCCGAGCGCCGCCGCTGCCCAGCTCGAAGACGGCGACGCCACAGCCCTCCTCAGCACCTGCCGCGACCACCAACGAACGCGCCGTGATGTGCCTGTTCTGATGAGCCCACGTGTGCCTCCTTACATCGCCGGAATCGGCCGGCCGGTGAAGCTCCGCCATATCTGCTTAGCGCCGATGATTAGCCACCGGATTAGCTGACGTGGCTAGCTTAGATTAGGTGTTAATTAACCCAGTGACGCTGACAGCAGGGCCCATGTACCTAATTAACCCCGGGTTAGCCCCTCTGTCAATGACAGGTAGGCCCCACCTGTCAGTTTTGTCCTGGACCTGGCGCGGTTGACCGCTGACATCATGATGACGTAATGTTGACGCAATAATCCAACTCTGGAATTTAAATAGATCTTAAAGGATTTATTTATTTTAGAAAATGTTATAAACTTTGAAAAATCATAGAAATTCAACCATAACTCAGATGAAAATAATTTATATGTGAAAAATGATCAGAAAAATCCAATGAATCTGTCTATGTCATGTTCATGCATGTTTGAGCAAGTTAACATCACCAACTAGGACAAATGATGATTAGGGAAAATTTGATAAATAGTTTGGAGTTGGAATTTGATGCCTATTTGAATTCCACTTGAATTAATATGGCTAAATATTGTACTAGGTGAATTCCGAACCTGAACATGCCATATCATACATCATGTTTGTTGCATCACATTGATTGTATTCCTTCTTCTTGTTTCTCGGTGATGTTCCTTCTCGGTAGACGATGGTTCAGACGCTATGATCGTTGACACTAATGAAGAGAAGTAATATCTTCAGAGCTGTCAGGCAAGCAACCCCTCCTTGAGCATCCCTATAATATCCTACTCTCTCGCTCCTGCTCTCTTATACTCCATTAGGACAATGATGTTTCAACTATTACATGTTCTCGGTAGTTGAACCCATTCCTTTGCATGACCTATTTTTGTCACTCTAAATAGTTGAAACCACTTAGCATGAGAAGCAACTGCTTGAGCCTTGTCGTGCTTACTCATCATGTTTGTTTACTGTGCCTGCTATGCTTAGAGTCGTGTCGGGTCTGATCCATCTGGGCGATGAATCGGAATGGTGATGTTTATGTCCTACTTTGTGAGAGTTAAGTGTGTGAATCCGATTTGGTAAAGTTAGCGATGAGAGGTCATGTAGGAGTACATGGCGGGTTGTCTCATTGGGACCGTCCTTAAGAACTGAGTTAAGTGTATGTTATCCAAGACAAGATACTACCATGCGTTGGGCCCGAAACCAATGGACCCTCTCGGCTTATTAATCGCCTTGATCTCTGTCCAGGAGTTGCAACTAGTTTTTGGTGTTTGTAGGATGTGCTGGCGGCCATGCATAGCGGTGACCGGAGGGGTAGGCTACGGAGCGGTAGATGCACCGTGGCCCGGTGTACCAAGCATAGTACCATCCGTCGAGGTGGGCTTGGGAACCCTGCACACATCGTTTGGGGCCGTAATGAAAACTTCGGCCAGACTTCCTTGAGGGTTCAGTCTGAAATAGGCGATAAACCTGGACTAGAGTCCGGTGTGGTTAACGGTCGTGGCCGACTCCCTCGCTGGGCTTCCGCTTGAAGGTTGCCGAGGTGCCTATTTACGTGCACATGGAGATAAGTGGCGGGAGCGTGTGTGAACAAGTATACCCCTGCAGGGTGAATTAATCTATTCGAATAGACGCGTCCGCGGATATGGACTACTTGGATTGCTTATGTGGCACATAGACAACTTGACATGGATGCTCCAAAATACGCAAGATAAGTGTGAGTGCTATGGATGGCCTTCTCGTAGGGAGACGGGAGTGGATCCATAGTGGTGTATTGTTTGGGTGAATATGTGGACTCGTGTGCGCTATCCCACCTCAAAGATACTACATGTAGTCATAGTACAGGTTAGCCAAGAGTCAAAGCTAGCTTGCTGCAATAAACTCCACCGCCCCCTTTGTTGATAATGATGCATATGTAGTTAATTCTGATGTAAGTCTTGCTGAGTACCTTTGTACTCACGATTGCTTAATTATGTTTTTGCAGAGGAGACATCAGTCTCATTAGTGATTGCTATGACGTGAAGTTCGATGTTGACCGGGTTAGCTTGGGAATCCCAGACAGAGGTCTGGCTCCTATGGTAGGGTCATTGTAGCTTTTCAGGCTCTTCTAGCCGCTTTTAATAGATATCTGTACCCAGAGATGTATCTTCCGCTTTTTGATTATATGCTCTGAATGATGGGTCTTGTGACCCTCTGCTTGTAACATTATACTATGTAGGCTCTCTGAAGCCTTCTAAATAAATGTGAGGTTATAGAGTTATGTTGTGATGCCATGTTGTATCTATGCATATCGTGCATATTGCGTGTATGATTGAAATGCATTGGTATGTGTGGGATTCGACACCTACTTGTATGCCTTTAGTAGCCTTCTTTATGGGGAAATGCCTCTTTGTGCTTCCACAAGCCTTGGTAGCTCGCTACTGCTCCGGACACATTGATTGACCAGCATGTATCCTTGTTTGCTGTTGTGTCTGTCCCTACGGGGAAATGTCATGCAGTGTAATGGAGTCCTTGTAGCATGCTACGACTCGTCTACACACGCTGATGACCGACACCTGCATTGTTGGGTAACGTATGCCTGTCCCTATACGGTTGTGCCACTTGGGTCTAGAACTAGTCATGTCGACCCGGGTTCTTGACATATGGATGCTAGCGACATAATCATATACGTGAGCCAAAAGGCGCAAACGGTCCGGCCAAGGTAAGGTGGCAGCCGTTGTGTACCTTGCGTGAGGCCGCAACATGATGCGTTACATGCTAGATCTGTGTGGCCTAGGATCGGGGTCCCAACAGCGTTGGTATCAGAGCTTGACTGCCTGTAGGATTACCAAGCCAAACTGGTCGATGTTTGAGTCTAGAACTGCTTTAGTTATATAAGGGAATTGATTGTGGAAGGGAACGTAAGATTCTTTTTACTCCTTTCCTTGTGTCATTCTAATTCTGAGTCACCCTCTTCTTTATTCTACAGGTTTAAGAATTAGGCTTCTCATCTATCTATCAGGATGATGAGTTACTATGGTAGAGACTTATAGGGAAGTTGTTGTCTTCCTGGAGCAATGTCTCCATAAGAATTCAGTTGTTTTGTTGTCAGTTTTCATGCAGATTGCCTCATATTTCATGCCCGTACATCCGTTATGCTGTCCGAGTTATCCAAGGTTTCTAAATTATCTGATGCAATTGCAAATCCTCTCATCCCAAGTTAATGTCTTTGGGCCAGATAAAGCACACCAACTATTGTGTTGAGGTACTCCATTACCTTGACGTATCTGATGAAGGTGTTAGGAAACCGTCTTATCCCAGAGAACCACCCAATATATAGTTGTGTTCTATTCCGGTGTGATAATTCTGGCCATCATTATCAAAAGCATCCTGTGATGCTACTTAGTCAGTAGGTATTCTATTTCTGGGTCTTTGAACCCAAGGATCATTCAGCTCACTCCTGTTGATAGTATTTTGCTCGTTCCTTTAGGATATTAGTAACCTTGTGCTAGTCTTCGAGGTTCATGGTATATCATTCTTCCGATACCAAGAACCATTATGGCCGAAGTTCTTCGTGAACAAAAGATCACAACAAGAGTGCTCTTGATGAGGTCTCCATTCTACATTGTGACTTTGCCAACTCATCTTTTCTACGTGGGTTATCGGGAAGAAACATGTTGAATTTCATTCGACGTATTTAATCTATGCATCCTCAACTCAAAGAAATCATGTGCTCTTGAGTTGCCCCCTAAGTTTTATCCTGACCATCAGCTATCCGTGATAGTCAAGAGTAGTTGTGCATTCGTGTTCATCAATGCCTATTATTCTTGTGGTCCGTCAAGTCATTCTATTCCAGACTGACTAGGAGAAACAAACTCCAGTACCTTATCCATTTCTTGGATTGGGTCAAAGCAGTTGTATTCCGCAGATCAAAATGTCAATCTAGCTTTTGCTCTGTTCTACCTTGAAATATTACCCTCTTCATGTCGAGAATTTCATGGGAATTGCACGACCTCTTATGCCTTCTTGATACAGTGGTACTTCTCGCCATCATTATTCATTCCTCGGTATCCATGTTAGTTGTAACTGGAGTGCCGACAGGTGAACCGTGATGTGTGAAATCGATACTCCTAGCAATGTTGTTGCTTGGTAGTTAATGGACAATAATTTCACTCTTGGTGTGATGGTTATTGAATCATCATTCTAAAGATTCACCGTGCTACCTAGTCCATCCTTCATGGTGCACTCTTCGGTCAATGAGTTAGGATTGTGTCAATCCCTCGCTCTGTTGATCATATCTTCTTGCCCTGAAAAGCAAGATTGTTCTCGAGCTTAATAACATATCGGTGGATCGTGATTTTCCGATCATCTTCTCGGAAGTATTACCAGGTTGTTCCCTGACCGATATGTTGAGTTCGTGATCAAGTTGGTTTTCCTATAAACCACCCCTTCTCCAAGACTCTGTGTTGGATACCCCTGAGCTAGCTGGTTAAGCTAAACAACAACTTGGAGAGTTGGAAGACAAAAGCTTGATCTAACTTAGGTCATGTCAAAGGGATATCTTTTGTGTTGTGTGTGCTGAAGAAGGATGATACTACATCGATTGATCCTTGCGATCAATTGTTGCATCGGGTATCTTGTCCAATCTTTGATTTGAGCATGGGTTATCGTGAAATCAAAATCAAAACCATCGATCATCGTAATGTTGTCTTACTCGTGGTTGTTTCCTTGAGCATGCATCATTATATCTTTGGGTCTGACCAATGCTATCGCTTTGTTCGCATAGTTGTGTAATTCCATTTTTATGTAAATCTCGATGAATTGTTGTTGAGCCCATATGCAACAACTTTATCTTCTCCATGATTTTGATGAACATCATGCTAGTATTGGAGACTTTCATAGGCAATATCTTCATGTTCTGTACATGAAGCATATGTTAGATGTAAGAAGTGACTTCCTCTGAATTCACGTGCATTTGACGCAAGTTGCCATCGTGAATTTAAGAAAGTATGTCTTGCTTCCTTTGGAATCATACCAAGTCAGTCATGCATGTGCGAAGTATGCTATGGTTTGATAGGTTGGCCGCCTCCACTCCATATGTATCTCCTAGCATCCCAAGCCATTGATTGATTTGTTCAAGGAAAAGAAGTTCCTTCTTAAGAGCTAACCCGGGCTTATATAAGGACTTCGCTATCCTCCAATGATGGTTTCCACCCAGAACTCGGTACTGTTTTGTTGTAAGAGTTCTATGTGATCATGCTTGTCTTGGACAGTGTGTTCACATGTTCCTTGCAATCCAACTCATGTTTTGGAGCTGACTACCGTGGTTCATTTCTTGAGAATCTCGCAACGCCACCTCGTCGATTTGTGTTCCAAACTTTCTTTCAGATATGCTGAGTCTGAAGCATCCTGACACCAACCGTATCTGAATCTCAGGCAGATATAATGGTTGGAACGTTACCCAAGAGTTATAATAAGTGTCTCTCTGTAACCCGGTGAAGTGATGTTGTGGCTAACATACCTAACCGGAAGACCTATTATTGCAATCTCTTGTATTAGCAACATTAGCCACTTCCTCATGAGGATTTCGTCTGACTTATTCTAGAAGTTGTTCTTCATGGACCCTTTGTGTTCCGAAGTCCGACCTTTTACTTGATGTGCTAGATATAAAGCATTATCTATAATTGGGTTATGCTAGTACATCAAGGAGAACATTAGAAGCGGAGTGCTAAATGTCTCTCGGTCGATCGTCCAGATTTCATTCCTTGGCATAGGTAAGGTGAAATCTGAGAAGGTGTTGTCGTCCTTTGCATCTGCATCCTCCATCGTTATTCATCATGGTAGTATGTTGTGGCCAGGATCCTTGGCATAGATGTTGGTAAAATCCTGATCAATATGGAGATGCTCAAGTTCTTGAGAGCACGCTCAGACACAGGGTTATATTCTCGGCATCATTTGGAATGTGTCTTCCGTTGCCGAGTGGTTCTATAACTCTAGTTTCCTTTCCGATCTGAGTATTCCATTTCTTTCGGACTCCTTCAAACGATCATTGTGAATTGCCTTAACCTGGTATGAAAAGTTTCAATGATCTTTGGATCAAAAGTAATTCTTTTTGCCACTTAAGGGAATAACTCTACGAGTCACCTCCCATAAGGTGACCCGTATTGGTATTATGGCAACTAACTCCTCGCTACTTTGAAACCCATGTACCATCTATTTTGGCATGGAATTGTTGCCTACCAATTGAACCTCCGTTATCTACCTCATTCCCTCGTTCTCGATGTGTGTTTTGTGTCTCAGCTCAGGAGACGTTCTCACGTCTCATTCTATGAGTTGATCATGAGTTGCTCGATCTTCGAGAAGATCGATTCTCGTAGGGTTTCCATCCCTTGTCGTTATGTTTGGATGAAGATCCCAAAGGAAAAGATGTCAAGATCATCATGGTGCCATGAACCAACATCGTCGAGAAGGGCAATTGGATCATGAAGATTACGATAGCTTAGTGTCCCCTCTGTCCTCATACCCTACGCCTGAATCTCGAGACGAGATTCTTGTTTAGTGGGGGTGAGTTGTCACAGCCCTAGGATTTGGTTGCAATACTTATATTAGTTGCATCAGTTGCATGCATGCATGCATCTATTTCTTTTCAAATGAATTTGAAGTGAGGAGTAATCAAGCCTCAAAAGTGAATTTTTGTCAAAAGTGCAATATAAAAGTTGCCTCAAAGAAGTCCAAGAAAATGTCCCTGGTATTCCAAGAAAATATTGACATGAGGTAAAATGCAAATCAATATTTTCTGAATCACAGAAACATTTTATCTGGGGCATTTGAGTTAATCAAATAATTATTTGACTTGGATATATACTAAGTATATATCCAATAATTTTGAAAATTGTTGTGTGGCACTGGATAAATCCATATAGTTCACATGCCAATTTCCAAGATTTATTAAAGTTGTTTGATATTTTTTCCAAACCAGAACAAATGACAGAAAATTATAAAACAAAAAGAAATAGGAAAGGGTCGGAACCTCACCTAGCTTTCCTGTAGCAGCCCAGCCCACCAGAGCCCACCTGCCAGGAGCTTCTTCAAGCTCCTGCCAGTCGGAGCAGCTGCGTGCTCGCACGCCGTGGCCGCGGAGCCAACTCCTGCTTGCCAGCTCCGAGGCCTCCTCGTGCCTATCTCCTCGCCTGGAGATGCCCCGAGACCCCCTCTAGATCTCCCTGCACTCCCTACTCTCTCCCTCTTCCTCTAGCTCTCTGTCCCGAGCCGCCCGAGAGCACCGACGAGCACCACCGTGGCCATCTACGCCCCCTTACCCCTCGGACATGCCCAGGTGCTCCGCAATGTCGTCCTCTGCCTCCTCGACGAGCCAAGCATCGCCGGGAGCCCCGCAGCATCGCCATCGCCGTCATCATCGAGCTTTAGCTCTGGTGGCCGCCGCCACTCGATTCGGTCGCTTCAAAGCCTCCCTCGAGCCGCTGAGCTGCCCTACGCCTCTCTTGTGAGCTCTCCGTCATTTCCCTCGACTCCTTCCCTCGCGGTCGCCCTCTAACTAGCAACCCCGAGCGCTGCCGGCCGCCATGACCGACGAGCGCATGCTTCTGTGCTCCCCAGGCTCGTGAGATGTTGCGCGCGTGCTCCTGGTGTTCCAGAGAGGCCGCCTAGCCCCTTTTGCTCGCTTGCCCACGACCCGTAACCCAGCTGCCCTCATGTGCCGAGCGCCGCCGCTGCCCAGCTCGACGCCGGCAATGCCACAGCCCTCCTCAGCACCTGCCGCGACCACCAACGAACGCGGCTTGCTGTGCCCGTTCCGGTGAGCCCACGTGCACCTCCATACATCGCCGGAATCGGTCGGCCGGTGAAGCTCCGCCGTGTCTGCTTACCGCCGATGATTAGCCGCCGGATTAGCTGATGTGGCTAGCTTAGATTAGGTGTTAATTAACCCAGTGACGCTGACAGCAGGGCCCACGTAGCTAATTAAACCCGGGTTAGCCCCTGTGTCAATGACAGGTAGGCCCCACCTGTCAGTTTTGTCCTGGACCTGGCGCGGTTGACCGCTGACGTCATGATGACGTAATGCTGATGCAATAATCCAGCTCTGGAATTTAAATAAATCTTAAATGATTTATTTATTTCAGAAAATGTTATAAACTTTAAAAAATCGTAGAAATTCAACCGTAACTCAGATGAAAATAATTTATATATGAAAAATGATCAGAAAAATCTAATGAATCTGTCTATGCCATGTTCATGCATGTTTGAGAAAGTTAACATTGCCAACTAGGACAAAGGATGATTAGAGAAAATTTGATAAATAGTTTGGAGTTGGAATTTGATGCCCATTTGAATTCCACTTCAATTAATATGGCTAAATATTGTACTAGGTGAATTCAGAACCTGAACATGCCATATCATACATCATGTTTTGTTGCATCACATTGATTGTGTTCCTTCTTCTTGTTTCTCAATGTTGTTCCTTCTCGGTAGACGATGGTTCAGACGCTATGATCGTTGACACTAATGAAGAGAAGTAATATCTTCAGAGCTGTCAGGCAAGCAACCCCTCCTTGAGCATCCAGATAATATCCTACTCTCTCGCTCCTGCTCTCTTATACTGCATTAGGATAATGACGTTTCAATTGTTACATGTTCTCGGTAGTTGAACCCATTCCTTTGCATGACATGTTTTTGTCACAGTAAATAGTTGAAACCACTTAGCATGAGAGGCAACTGCTTGAGCCTTGTCGTGCTTACTTATCATGTTTGTTTACTATGCCTTCTATGCTTAGAGTCGTGTCGGGTCTGATCCATCTAGGGGATGAATCAGAATGGTGATGTTCATGTCCTACTGTGTGAGACTTAAGTGTGTGAATCCGATTTGGTAAAGGTAGCGATGAGAGGCCATGCAGGAGTACATGGCGGGTTGTCTCATTGGGACCGTCCTTAAGAACTGAGTTCTATGTATGTTATCCAAGACAAGATACTACCATGCATTGGGCCCGAAACCAATGGACCCTCTTGGCTTATTAACCGCCTTGATCTCTGTCCAGGAGTTGCAACTAGTTTCTGGTGGTTGTAGGATGTGCTGGCGACCGTGCATAGTGCTGACCGGAGGGGGTAGGCTATGGCGTGCTAGATGCACCGTGGACCGGTGTACCAAGCATAGTACCATCCGTCGAGGTGGGCTTGGGAACCCTGCACACATCGTTTGGGGCCGTAATGGAAACTTCGGCCGGACTTCCTTGCGGGTTCAGTCTCAAATAGGCGATAAACCTGGACTAGAGTCTTGTGTGGTTAACGGTCGTGGCTGACTCCCTCGCTGGGCTTCCGCCTGAAGGTTGCCGAGGTGCCTTTTTACGTGCACATGGCGATAAGTGGCAGGAGCGTGTGTGAAGAAGTATACCCCTGCAGGGTGAATTAATCTATTCGAATAGCCGCGTCCACGGATATGGACTACTTGGATTTCTTATGTGGTACATAGACAACTTGACATGGATACTCTAAAATACGCAAGATAAGTGTGAGTTCTATGGATGGCCTTCTCGCAGGGAGACGGGAGAGGATCCATAGTGGTGTATTGTTTGGGTGAATATGTGGACTCATGTGCGCTATCCCACCTCAAAGATACTACTTGTAGTCGTAGTACATGTTAGCCAAGAGTCAAAGCTGGCTTGCTACAATAAACTCCACCCCCCCTTTGTTGATAATGATGCATATGTAGTTAGTTCTGATGTAAGTCTTGCTGAGTACCTTTATACTCACGATTGCTTAATTTATGTTTTTGCAGAGGCGACACCACTCTCATTAGTGATTCCTATGACGTGAAGTTCGATGTTGACCGGGTTAGCTTGGGAATCCCAGACAGAGGTCTAGCTCCTATGGTAGGGTCGTTGTAGCTTTTCAGGCTCTTCTAGCCGCTTTTAATAGATGTCTGTACCCAGACATATATCTTCCGCTTGTTGATTGTATGCTCTGAATGATGGGTCTTGTGACCCTCTGCTTGTAACATTATACTATGTAGGCTCTCTGAAGCCTTCTAAATAAATGTGATGTTATAGAGTTATGTTGTGATGCCATGTTGTATCTACGCATATCGTGCATATTGCGTGTATGATTGAAATGCATTGGTATGTGTGGGATTCGACACCTAGTTGGATGCCTTTAGTAGCCTTCTTTATGGGGAAATGCCTCTTTGTGCTTCCATGAGCCTTGGTAGCTCGCTACTGCTCCGGACACATTGATTGACCGGCATGTGTCCTTCTTTGCTGATGTATCTGTCTCTACGGGGAAATGTCACGCGGTGTAATGGAGTCCTTGTAGTTTGCTATGACTCGTCTACACACGCTGATGACCGACACCTGCATTGTTGGGTTACGTATGCCTGTCCATGTATGGTTGTGCCACTTGGGTCTATAACTAGTCAAGTCGACCCGGATTCTTGACATATGGATGCTAGCGACATAATCATATACGTGAGCCAAAAGGCGCAAATGGTTCGGCCAAGGTAAGGTGGCAGCCGTTGTGTACCTTGCGTGAGGCCGCAGAGCTATATGATGTGTTACATGCTAGATCTGTGTGGCCTAGGATCGGGGTCCCGACATTAGGTGTGAGGCCATCACCGCTAGATGGCGACTCGAAGGGGTTGAACGAGAGAGAGAGTCGGGTTTACCCAGGTTTGGCCCCTCCGATGGAGGTAATAGCCTACGTCCTGCTTTGTGTGTATTTGATGGGTAGATCTCGATTACAAGGGTGCGGAATCGCTAACCTAGCTATCGAGAGATTGTAACTTAAGTCTTCCGGTCCTAAGGGCCTGCCTTTATATACAGGTCAAGCCCTAGGGTTTACAATAGAATCCGGGTCATATCGTGCCCCGTAACCTACAATGTATCTAACATACCATGTGTCTTAGGGAAATATGTCCGGCGTCTTCAGTTTCGTGGGCCTTGAGCCGCTATCTTCAAGTGTTGGGCCGTCTGGCGACTTTAGTCAGCCACCGCCTCACTTGCCTCGTCTTTCTGACTCGACCCATCTTGAACTCTGCTCATGAAGCTATCAATATGCTAACCCGGCCGAATAGGGCGGGTTACACCGTGAAGTTATATCCCCGACATTAGGCCCCAGATTGATTTCAACTCATTCATGTTAATTTCTCTTTCCTTCCTTTGGAGGTTCATCATTGGACTTTTACCTTCCATGAATCTCATAACGCCGGCTTGTACTATTTCCACACTTGTCATTTCTCCAGCGTTCACATATTGTGATGTCATATGTCGTTAGTCCGGAAAAATAGTAATGACATCATGACGAATCTGGTCATATTTGTTTATCCCGAAAAGCGAGGCGTTTTTGTTTCCCGAAAATTATTGCATTCCCTCGATTGTCGCGCCTGTCAGTTGCCCCTTTGAGGTCCTTCCCTTTAAATATTTACCGAAGGGCCCGTGACTCACTTTCCACTTTTTCTCGTTGCTTCTTCTTCCTCCTCAAGTCCGGAAGCTCCTCGTGTTACTGCCGCGGTTTCTTCATCTTCGGCAATCACCCTCGAGGTCGTTGCGGTATTTCTTCTTCGTCAGTCAAACTTTCGCACACTTCCGCCGCCGCGGTGACCACTCAAGTAAGTCATTTTCTTCTGACCTAGATCCATTATAGTACACCGAGGTTCTTTGAGTTCTTCGGTAGTTTTTCTCCAGTTTGTCACCATCGTTAACATCGTGAGTAGATCCCGCGAACGTAATCATCAAAGTAAAACGGTAGAAATACCGATTCTGTTTCGTGTATGATATGCTATAATCCTCCTCAGCATTAGATGAACCGTATTGTCATTACTTCTCTGCTCCTCCGCTAGGGCTAGCAAATATTTTCTCGTTTTTTGAACTATTCTTAGATCCAAAATTGTTGTTGCTCCGGGAGAAACTTGTTTGTCTTACACTTAGCAAAACTTTCAGAAATTTTTGGTCCTTAGCACAAGTCGCCCTTACTTCTGCTGGCTCAATAATTGTAACCCGTCATGCATTTAAGCTACTGGATAAAGACTTTGGCTCATTACAAGGCAACCTTTCCATTGCAGATAACTAGATCATTTTATTTGAACCATTTACTTAAGACGCCCTCTTTTGCTTTATCCAAGTGACTCATTATGTCGGAGTCAAAAGGCTGCAACTGGGTGGCCACTCAAGTTTCTAACGTTCACTTGAAAGATTATGAGGAACATGGGTTTCTGCCACCTCAAAATGTGGTTGGTTGGCGAGTCGTCCTTGGAGAGGAAATCCCAAACCCAGAGGAGGGAGAAGTGGTGATATTCTTGGATCACCTTCAGAGGGGGTTTTCACCTCCCGGGTCAAAATTCTTTCGAGACGTCTTACACTTTTTTCCATCTTCATCCTCAAGACCTGGGCCCTAACTCCATATCGAACCTTTGCCAGTTCCAAGTATTTTGCGAGGTGTATCTTCAAACGGAACCCACCGTTTCCCTCTTCAGGGAGTTCTTCTATTTGAACCGGCAAACAAAGTGTGCGGATGGTCCCGACTTAGAACTTGACGGAGTCTCAATTCAGAGGCGGAAAGACGTCCTTTTTCCTGCTGCCACCCTACCAAGCCATCCCAAAGGGTGGAACAAGACTTGGTTTTATTGTCGGAATACCACTCCTGCTGATGATAATCCCTTGCCGGGTTATAGACCCAACCGCCTCCCCATGGATCTTGAACTTCCTAGTTGGGCTCCTCAAGAGAAACGTTCCCAACACGCCCATGTTTATCCGAAGTTGAGGCCTCTGCTAGCCAACGGGCTAATTGGGGTCGACATAACCCGGTGTTGGGTATCTTGGAGGATTCTGCCGTTAAGTCCGCGCAATGACTTTATGTGTGCTTACTCTAGCGACATGAATGACGCCCAACGGTACAGCAATTTTTCCTTGGAGGCCGGCGAAATAAACCGGATTGTGAAGAAACTACTGGGTGAAAACCAAGAGACTTGCAGCAAGGACGGGTTGAAACCTTTCTATGCCCTTAACCCGGATCCTCCGGTATAAAACCCTTAATATCCTAATCTGGCTTTTCGAACAAACTGTGAACCTTTTGCCTTCTTGTTCTGATTGTTTAATTTTGCAGGCTACATCTCCTTTCTAGGGTAGGAAACGCAGCAAAACCGCAGCTAACAAGCCCAAAGCCGCCCCAAGCATGAAGAAGAATAAGGCGGCTGCAGAAGGGCCGTCTCACATGGACGATTGAGCTGCTAGTGATACCCGATCAGAGGTAAATTTAATCTTTTGTTTGTATTTCATTGAATCTATCTGACACCTCTTCCTCTTAGGGTGATGTTTAAACAAGCCGTGCAGGTGATGTTGAGGTAATTTCCATCTCTTCCGACTCAGAACCTTTGCCCCGTTGGAAACAAGGTGAGTTGTTCGGAAGGTAGGCTTTTCTCACCCGGACGCTCATCTGGACCCTCACTTTGTTTTGAAGAAAACTCAGCACCAGTCTAGGCGTCAGACCCGAAGTGGGAGTGGTGATCTTGTTGAGGGCTTACCTGACAAATCAGCTGCCCAGAAATGACCAGCCAAGGTATTTAACACTCCCCTTTTCCAAGGAAGCTCTGACTTGATATGTCAACTTTTTGTTCTTATGCCTTGGTTTGTCAGGAGTCACCACCTTCGTCGGACGACTCAACCACATCCACACTGGCACCCTTTGTTATCAATCATGGGTAAATTCCTCATCATTTTCCCTGTTAGAGTAGACTATTGTCTCTTACCACAATTCATACTATACTCTTTAATTTGGCAGGGCCAAAGCCAAGAAAAGGAAAACTGACGGGTCTTCTGTTAACCCTGAGGCCCCTGAGTCGGAGATTCTTGATCCGGCGGCTCCTGAAGTTCGTGTTGATCAACCTGAAGAACCTCAGGAGATCCAAACCAATTAACCTCCTTCCTCTGAACCAGCCAGTACTAACGTCGTAACTGTTGAAGCTACATCAGGAATTAACCTTGACCCGCCCAATCCTTCGGTAACAAACAAAGATGCCCCTGAGGTTGTTTTTACTGGCACAGGTTATACCGCTCCTGAGATTTCCAGGGTGTTAACAAAGGTTATTGCTAAGGATGAAGCGGTACTGCAAGAAGAAGGGAAGACCAAACTGGAGCTTCCAAATTATGAGAACTTTAATGTTGAAGATCTTCATGCTGCCTGTTTGGACCGCTTGGCTACGAGCCGTGAAATGGAAATCGGCCTTATTAGCATGATGAAGAATAAATACGAGGTATGTTCTCCTTTATATGCTCACATCATATATCCTTTTGTAGCCCCCAAGGCCCAGCTTTGTCTTTCTTTACTCAACCTGTAGCCCCCAAGGGCCGGCTCATCTCCTTGTGATGAGTCGGGTCTTTTAATAACTTGAAGAACTTCGACCTATAGCCCCCAAGGACCGACTCATCTCCTTGAGATGAGTCGGGTCTTTTAATAACTTGAAGAACTTCGACCTGTAGCCCCCAAGGGCCGACTCATCTCCTTGAGATGAGTCGGGTTTTTGAATAACTTGAAGAACTTCGACCTGTAGCCCCCAAGGGCCGGCTCATCTCCTTGAGATGAGCCGGGTCTTGTTCACATCTTCAATGTCAAAAGAACTGATATACATTAGCCCCCAAGTGCCGAATATATTGCTTGCAATTTGCTTAGGACTTGACATAGATTTATTTATGATGCAGGAAGCTTTGAAGACAGCCGAATCCAACGTAGCTAGCTTGAAAAAAGATCTGGAAAAAGGGGAAACCTCCCAGGCAGAAGTTGAAGAAAAACTTTGCCTCTCACTGATCAAGCTGGAAAACGCCAAGGTAGGCTGTTTGAAGGAGAAGAAATCCTTTGAAGCTGAAAAGGCGACTCTGCTGAAGCGTGCACAGGATGCTGAGGGTCAGCTCAAGCCCATCACCGAGGAGTTGTCCGGGTTAAAGCGGCATATTGCCCAGATGACCCAAGCTATTTTCGGTAAGTGTATATAACCTCTTGTCTTCTTGAGATATAGATATAAGGCACTAGGCGACTCATGTATTAACTTTATTTTGCAGGCCCCCGGACTAGCAGCTTTTATGATAATAGTCTGCTGATGCTTATGGCTGTTTATTCCTTGACAGAGCAACTCTATGTTGGGAGTCATCTTGCAATCAAGGCAACGATGGGAGATAGGCAGCCCTTAAAGTTTATCAAGAATGTGTTGGAGTGTCTTTCAACCATTCCACAACACATTCCAGAGCTAAAAAACCAGCCGCCCGATCTGGCGCGATATATGCATTGAGCCGGGCTTTAGCTTATGGAGAGGAGCTCGACCCAGCTGAGTTAGCAAAGGGCTTCCCTGAGTTCAAGAATGACGGGTCAGAATTTTCCTAGGAGGATTATGTTGCATGTGTCAAGGATGCTCAAATATTGTTGACTCAGCTGGTATCTGAGATGAAACTGAGAAACTATCAAGCGGCTTATGACGCCAACCATACCCGGATTCCACCATCTGATTTAATATCAAAGAATTTGGCTCCTCAACGGCGCGAGCATGTCTTTGCCCCTGAAGTTGACCCATCTCCTATTCTTGATGACGAGGTTGTGTTCCAAGCCTTATCTCACTCCAACTGGGACGCGGATAACCTTCAGATACAGGAGCCAGAAGACCAAATGTTGGATAACCCGGAGGCGTCTCACGCGCAAGATTAGCCGCCACCGGCCTAGATGATGTGGAAGGCGATTCGAGTTTTATCAATCATCACTTAAGCCCCCAAGTATGGGTGGAAAAACAATGTGTGGCTTCCTTGAGCTTGTAATAGGGATAGCCGAAAACTGTCGTCGTGCCATCATGCATGTTCGCGCCTTTGTTGACGCAAGATACTTATTTTTCCGGGCTTGATCCCTTTTCCACCATTTCACCGCCCTGATATTCACATAATCCTTCTATTGATGAGCGCTTTTGGTAAGATAGATTTGGGAAAAATGAGCCAGCAGAAGGTCTTGATCTTCAAGATTTTAACAATCTATTTTTCTTTCAACAATGTTGAAGATTTGCAGGTCTTGTCAATTGGTCGCTTATGCGAATCTCAATCGTTCAACCCGGCCTTTCATGCGTAAGCCGGTAGTAACTTTTTGAACCTAAAACTTGCTATAATGAACAAAGCCAAAATAAGGTAATATTGACAAGTCGGCTTGATGAGACCTGGCAAAAACTGATATTCAAAATTTAAGGTCCTTTAGCCTTTTAACCAATAATATAATTTTATGCTGGTCATGCAGCTGATAACCCGGTTATTTCATGTATAAACCGGGAATGAAAATAAGGCGTGCCCAAAACATTTTATGTGATGAATTTCAGCACATAGTACTGGTTTAGGAACTGGCATTCGGAGCTTAGAAATATAAGTCATCCCCTTTTGAAGGTTTTAACCGCACGATCCTGGTTAGTTTAACCGAGATGTTGGTCGGCCAAAAAGGCCTCATAAGAAATCACAAAATACCTTGTGATATATTCTGATCTGAAAATCAGCTTTCCGCATAAGCATGAGTGATGACGATGCAAAGAATGAAATAGCACATGCTCATAATTTCAAGGTAACTTGTCGACTTTCGAAGCTCGACAAGGAAAGACCGGCTTTCGAGGCTCGAGTCTTGCTTCAATGAAGAGGGTATGATAACCCATGGTTTATCCTAGCTTTCTGTATGACGGCTCTCTCATGACTCAAGCCGGTGTTTTAACTTTAACAAGTTTAGGGTCCAAAAAGGATTGACTTGTCAAGAGTACACGGGGTCATCTGATCAGAGTTGTATCAAGCGTACAGGCAGGTTTAACCATATATGGCGTTTATTTTTGCTGGGTCAAGAGGGTGAGCAAGCTAAGCCCGATGGGCTGGAAGCCCCCAAATGCCCTTTGTATTGTGGCGTTATTGTGCCGGGTCACAAGGGTGAGAAAGCTAAACTTGATGAGTTGGAAGCCCCCAGGTGCCCGTTGTTTCGGAAAATAAAGACTCAAGCTTAATTTGTAGGTTGAAAACGACAAAATACGGCAGCTTTATTCATACTCGAAACATAAAGAAGTATATACAGAATTTTGAAAGGGGGGAAGAAATTACCAAAAAGGAGTCGGCGGAGCTAAGTATAATAAGGCCACTAGTGTTCCAGGGCTGGCTTGTTTCCCTCCTGGAGTCATAAACTTTCTTCTTTAAGACCTTCCAGAGCATGAATTTTATTCAGGGATTCAGGTTCTAGTGGTACTGACTGTTATTCAACTGCATGGGATTACTTTGGAATCCTCCTTGGTTATTATGCTGATTACCCTGGCCAGGATGCTGTCCATTGCCATGATTTCCCTGATGTTGAAAACCAGCACCCGGTCCACCTTGCGACCCGACAAGTCCGTGTTGACCCGGTTGTCCTCCACCATTACCTTCTGGATTATTCTGGAAAGCCTGGTTGCGGAACTCTTGCAAGATATAACAATTCTCCCATGAGTGGGTACCCGGCTTACCTGAATGCTGTGCTTAGGGCAAGGTCCTTTAAGCGCCTCCTCATAATTGTGAGGTTTATTCCCATTGTAAGCCCCTCCGGGTCGACCGTTGCGGTGCTAATTCTTGAAGCCTGTGTTAGTATTGGCCACAAAGTCTGACCCGCCATCAGGTTGCTTCCGCTTATTATTTTGGCCCCCCTGGTAACTACCGTGACCATGCTGACGTTTCCCTCCTTCAGCTTTTTTGCGTTTGGTGGTATTGTCCTCATCTGAGCCGTGATCCTTCGTGCTATCTGACTCGGCATATCTGGTGAGGACATCCATCAAGTCGCCCATGTCTTGTACCTTTTGCTTGAGCCGTCCGAGCTTCTGAACCAAAGGCTAGCAGTGACAGTTCTTTTCCAATATTAGGACTGCTTGAGCCACCGTGATGCTGTCCGATGAGTGGATAATTTTTGTGACCCGGCGAGTCCAATGGTGGGCCGACTTGTCCACTCGTTGAACGCAATGTTGTAGGTCTACTATCGTCATAGGCTTTTTACAGGTTCCTTGGAAATTCTTGATGAATCGCTCTTTCAGCTCAGCCCATGTGTTGATGGAGCTAGGCGGCAAGTTTTTCAACCATGTCCGAGCTAGTCCTTCCAACATCATGGTTAAGTATTTAGCACATACAACGTTACTGGCATCCAGCATATCCATTGCCAACTCATAACTTTCGATCCAGGATGCCGGCTCGAGATCTGCCGTGTAGTTTGGCACCTTACGAGGCCCATTGAAGTCTTTGGGCGTGCGCTCAGCGCGGAGTGCCGGGGATAAGCATGGTATACCAATCGTCCTAGTGTTGGACCCAACCCCCAAATTCGCCAGTTGAGGGTGAAGCTATTGCATCGCCCGTGCTGCTGCTTCAGCTTCTGCCTGTCGTGCGCCTCTCGCAGCATCAACAACTGCTTGGGCGTCTGATGGTATGGGACGGCTTGGGGACACCTGAGGTTGTTGCCTTCGCCCACTGCTGGAAATAGCCGGGGACTCCACATGACGGCCCTTGCTAGCGTAGGGAGTGGAATGCATCCGATCCCGGCTGTATGAATACTGTGCCTGTTGTACCACAACTGTTTTCAGCATCTCGATAGCGTTTCTAGCCTCAACCTCAACAGGGGAGTTTCTGTTAATAGGCAGTGCTTCCAAATTCCGGGTTGCAGCCAACATTTTGTCAACAGGATTGGAAAAGTGGCCCCGCGGAGTCTGGAATCGCCGAGGCATGGATTGAGCCGGCGGGGGTTGAGTCGGTTCCTCTTACCGATTCCCGGGTTCTTGAACAGTTCTTGGTGTCTGTTGTGGGGTATTAAAAAGTTGTTGTGGCTAAAGGTTCAGAGGGAGCCTGCGCTGGCGTCTTCTCTCGTAAACTGCCTCCGATGCCTCCCTCTAAACTCCTAACCGCTAGGCCTCGGCCTTAAGGCGTTCCGTCTCTTGATGTATGCGAGCCCGCAACTCCGCCATTCATGCGTTTTCAGCATCAATTTACTTCTGCACTTCAACCATCTGACTGCCAGTTTGGTTATCTCCATGTTGCGCTCTTCCTGATTTTCTACAGTAACTGGGGTGTCCATGAGTTTTGCCCTCTCGGCCATGAGATCGGTCATGGCTTGAGCTGGCGTTTTGGTTGACCCGCCAGAACCTCCAGCTGCGGCCGGATCTGGAACCGTCGTAGCCCCTGCCATGTAGACGGCGACTTGATGTGGCGACTCGTCGTATTCCTCAGGGGCCTCGGTTTCCAACGAGCCCCCAAGCCTGCCATCATAAAGAGGGTAGATTGACTCCGTATCTCCTGTGGATGATCCGCTGTCCGAGTTGACGAGGGTGTCGTCGCTGGAGGCCGGCTCATCCGAAAGACTGATTCCTTGCGTGTAGCCGACGAAGATATGACGAAGGCCGCCCTGGTGTTGACTGGCTTGGGCGCTCCGAGCCGGCTCGTCGATGTTTGATGTAGTTATCCGACTCAGAGGTCTCTAAATCAATCTCGCCCACGAGACCTTGAAGCCCACGTCCGATCGGGTTAGCTTTGACGCTCCAAGCCGGTTCATTGACGTAAATCTTGTCGCGGCGGTTCTTGACCATCTGATTAACCGCAAACTTCCCAAATCCTAGTAGGATTCCCTTCAAAAACTCAACTCCACCAGGCGAGGGCCCCACGGTGGGTGCCAACTGTCATGGTTTTGTCAACCCGGCAGATGTCCTCGTAAATGGACTTAGGTGTGAAGCCATTGCTGCTAGGTGGCGACTCGAAGGGGTTGAACGAGAGAGAGAGTCGGGTTTACCAAGGTTCGGCCCCTCCGATGGAGGTAATAGCCTACGTCCTACTTTGTGTGTATTTGATGGGTAGATCTCGATTACAAGGGTGTGGAATCGCTAACCTAGCTATTGAGAGATTGTAACTTAAGTCTTCCCGACCTAGGGGCCCGCCTTTATATACAGGTCAATCTCTAGGGTTTACAATAGAATCCGGGTCATATCGTGTCCCGTAACCTACAATGTCTCTAACTTACCTTGTTTCTAAGGGAAATCCGGCCGGCGTCTTCAGTTTCGTGGGCCTTGAGCCGCCATCTTCAAGTGTTGGGCCGTCTGGCGACTTTAGTCAGCCACCGCCTCGCTTGCCTCGTCTTTTTGACTCGGCCCATCTTGAACTCTGGTCATGAAGCTATCAATATGCTAAGCCTGCCCAATAGGGCGATTTAAACAGTGAAGTTATATCCCCGACAAATGGGCCTGGCCGAATACTCAGAGGCTCCTTTAAAGAAGCGATTCAATTGGCGCCCGAGGAGAACTTCCCAAGAGCAGAGCGCCGAGGTAAAGTGCCAAGCCGCCCAGGTGAAGCTGCTAGGTCACAGCAAACTAACCAGCATCGACGTGATGGCTGCGGACATTACCCGATGTGTCCAACCTCTGCAACAACGGATCCATCCCTTGTGGTGCTATAATGGGACGAGTGACACGACCCATTCCCGACGACAAGGGCCTGCTGACCAGGCAGCGTTGGCGGCAATTTTAGCCGATCTCTTCAAGGGAGAAAAAGAAGATTTTGCTCGTCTGAAGATCAGGGAAAGCTACTCAACTCATAACCCCATTGAATGGGTAAGTCCGCCCACGCTCCCCTAACTCGGACTACTAATTTTCGATGTTACTAATTGAAACCACGTGTCTCTTTTAACAGGGATGGAGGTGTTGGGTCGAGACAGTTAGATGTCCCGCCCCACAACCGGAGGATTATTCTCATAGTGATGAGCCCAGATTTCATGATGATACGGAGATTTCAATTGAATTTGAAGACGGGACCTTTTACCAGAGGAGCGTTGATGACTCCAAGGTGGCTCTTCAGGCTAATCACCCCGGATCGCTCCCTTCCTCCACATCAAGTAAAAAGAAAGCTTCTTCTTGGAAAAGGAATGCGCCTCCCATCATTCCAATCTCATCAACATCCACCCCCAAAGGTCGCCGGCCTACGCACCGGACATCCTCGGGGACTATCCCGGCGGGGTCCGTGTCCAATAGCGGCAAGACTCCCGAGCAAGGGACTGCGGCGGGAGCTACATCGACCGTTCCCCCTACCAAGAGGTACTTAACCCTGCAACTTACCCTTTGTTTTATCCGCTTCGAACAATTACAGTCCCCGGCTGTCATGCTCAGGAGGCGAGTGGAGCCACCTCCATCCAAAGATGGTGAGAAACCATCGGATAACCCTCAAGCAAGGTCTTCGGCACATGCCGAAGTGGACGCGGGGGCTTCGGTTATAGGCCAACCTCCCGAGGACTCGTGGGACGTCTCGATCACCAATTCTGAGGTTGAGAGTGCGATGAATCATCGACGGCGAAGGGAGGCACTGCGTCACCCCATATTTTCTGACTAATAGTTTAATGCTCTCAGTTCCATGGACTCTTACCTCGGAGCTGCTCGAGCAGGACTTGATGGAGCCGCTAGAATAATATCCACCAGCATGCAGGTAAGTGATCGGCTTTGACTGCCGAACATAATTCCTAAACCAGTAGCCCCCGAGCCTTAATTTGGTCGGGACGGCCGAATTCAAGGGTCTAAATATTGTCATCGTGCATGTGTACGCTTTAAAGCAGCGAAACGAGGAGCTGTCCACAGACCTTGAATCGAGCGGAGCGGAGCTGCCGGATATTAAAGCCGAGCTGGAGCAGGTGAAAAAGTGTACCAGAGAGGCACACGGTGAGTACAAAGTATTGCTTATTGTGCGGAAGTTGTTGAGGACATATCTTTCTGACGAAAGATTGTTTCGTAGCAGCCGAGTCCATAGGGCAGCTGCAGAAGGACTTGGATGCGTCCCGGAAATCCCAAAGGTATGCTGAGTCACAACGGGAGGCCGTTCATCGCGTGTTGACTCGAAGTCTGGAGGATAAGAACCAGCTTAAAGCGGAAAATAAGCGGCAGGCCGAAGAGATTGAGAGCTTAAAAACTCAATTGATAGAAATTCGCGAAGAGAACCAGAAATTAAAGGGTGGCATGTTCTGTAAGTGAAATTCCAACTTTTAACTCCGCCAAGTGTTTTGTACTGTATCGAGTATAAGGAGCATCGTATATTTCCTGCCTAGGTCTCCGCATACGGAGGGGATCTGTTAAAGGAACTTTCCGTTGTGCACGAGCGGGCTCGGAAGGCTATGAAGAGCATGATAGAGGCCCTCTGGCCGGCTCAGTCGCCTCCGGAAGGGATGACCGAACTGGCCGAGAAATTTAGAGGAGCTCGGAGTCGTTTTGAGCTATGGAAGACTTCAGCTTGCCGAGAGGGAGCCCGGGAGGCGTGGGCCATGGTCAAGACCCACTTTACTAAACTCAACCCCGAGCATATGGATTGGCTCGGGCCTATCGGTCCGGATGGTAAAGAGGTGTCTGTTAGCTTGGTTTATGACCAAGTGATGCCCGCGGCTCGTATGTCACAAGAAGATTGCGTCCTGGACACCATAATAGACCGAAGACATGACGAAGGCCGCCCTGGTGTTGACTGGCTTGGGCGCTCCGAGCCGGCTCGTCGATGTTGATGTAGTTGTCTGACTCAGAGGTCTCTAAACCAATCTCTCCCACGAGATCTTGAAGCCCACGTCCGATCGGGTCAGCTTTGACGCTCCAAGCCGGTTCGTTGACGTAGATCTTGTCGCGGCGGTTCTTGACCATCTGATTAACCGCAAACTTCCCAAATCCTGGGAGGTTTCCCTTCGAAAACTCAACTCCACCGGGCAAGGGCCCCACGGTGGGCGCCAACTATTGTGGTTTTGTCAACCCGGCAGATGTCCTCGTAAAAGGACTCAGGTGTGAAGCCATCACTGCTAGGTGGCGACTTGAAGGGGTTGAACGAGAGAGAGAGTCGGGTTTACCAAGGTTCGGCCCTTCCGTTGGAGGTAATAGCCTACGTCATGCTTTGTGTGTATTTGATGGGTAGATCTCGATTACAAGGGTGCGGAATCGCTAACCTAGCTATCGAGTGATTGTAACTTAAGTCTTCCGGTCCTAGGGGCCTGCCTTTACATACAGGTCAAGCCCTAGGGTTTACAATAGAATCCGGATCATATCGTGTCCCGTAATCTACAATGTCTCTAACTTGCCTTGTGTCTTAGGGAAATCGGGCCAGTGTCTTCAGTTTCGTGGGCCTTAAGCCACCATCTTCAAGTGTTGGGACGTCTGGCGAGTTTAGTCAGCCACCGTCCAGCTTTCCTCGTCTTTCTGACTCAGCCCATCTTGAACTCTGGTCATGAACATATCAATATGCTAACCCGGCCCAATAGGGCGGGTTACACCGTGATGTTATATCCCCGACAAAGGGACCTGCCCGAATACTCATAGGCTCCTTTAAAGAAGCGATTCAATTGGTGCACCAGGAGCACTTCCCAAGAGGAGAGCGCCGAGGTAAAGTGCCAAGCCACCCAGGTGAAGCTGCTAGGTCACAGCAAACTAACCATCATCGACGTGATGGCTGCGGACAGAGGTGGCGCGGTGCCTCGTCGTGCTTGCTTTCCACTCTGCCTACTGGCAGAGGTGGAAGCCGAGCCTGCCCCTGGGCTAGGCCGTTTCTCAAAGAAGTAAGCCCAGGTGGGCCTCTTTCCTTTCTTTTTTTATTTCTTTTCTATTTTCTGCAATTTGTTCTAGTTTGAAATAAATATCAAACTATTTTATAAAATCCTGAAAATATTTATGTGGCCTTCTAAATTATTTCCAGAGCCACTTATGTATTTCCAGAGTAATATGGAGTTATAAAATATTATTTATAGAATTAATAACTCCAATTCAAATATGTTAGAGAGTTAAACGAGATCCCAAACATGACTTTAAAAATATGCAACATTTTTGTTGAGGCATTTAAGCTTTTTCCAAAAATGTTCAACATTTTAGGAGGCATTTTGGGTTCATTGTGACAATCCATTTAAATTATTTTTATTAGTATGATCTTCTAGGGTTTATGCAATCCCCATTTCAAATTCAATTTGAAATTATACATGATGCATGAATGATTTTGCAACTAATTGCAAATAAATTCTAGGGCTGTGACAACTCACCCCCACTAAACAAGAATCTCGTCCCGAGATTCAGGTGTAGGGTAAGAGCAAGTGGGGACACTAACTAACACAATCTTCATGATCCGATTGCACTTCTCGAGGATGTTGATTTGTTGCATCATGTTGACCTAGACATCTTTGCTCTTGAGATCTTCATCTAAACACAAAGACAAAGAAAACAGGAAAACCCTACAAGAATCGATCTTCTCGAAGATCGAGCAACTCATGATCAACTCATAGAACGAGACGTCAAAACGTCTCTTTGAGTTGAGACACAAAACACACATCAAGAATGACGGAACGAGGCAGATGACAGAGGTTCAATTTGGTAGGCAACAATTCCACACTTAAACAAGATGGTGCATGGGTTTCAAAGTAGTGAGGAGTTGGTTGCCATTCGTACCATAGCGGGACACCTTAGGGGAGGTGACTCATAGAGTTATTACCTTAAGTGGCAAAAAGAATTACTTTTGATACAGAGATCATTGAAACTCTTCATACCAGCCTAAGGCAATTCACAAACGATCATTTGAAGGAATTCGAAAGAAATGGCATACTAGTTTCGAAAGGGAAGTAGGGTTATAGAAGAACTCGGTCAACGGAAGGCACATTCCAATTGATACCGAGGGTATAACCCAGAGTCTGAGTGTCCTCTCAAGAACTTGAGCATTTCCATATCCATCAGGGTTTTTCCAACATTCATGCCAAGGATCTTGGCCACATCATACTACCATGATGAATAACGATGGAGGATGCAGATGCAAAGGACGACAACACCTTCTTAGATTTCACCTTAGCTATGCCAAGGAATGAAATCTGGATGATCGACCGAGAGACACTTAGCGCTCCGCTTCTAATGTTCTCCTTGATGTACTAGCATAACCCAATTATAGACAATGCTTGATATCTAGCACATCAAGTAAAACGTCGGACTTCTGGATCTCAAAGGGTCCATGAGGAACAACTTATGGAATAAGTCATACAAGGTCCTCATGGGGAAGTGGCTAATGTTGCTGATACAAGATACTATAATAATAGGTCTTCCGGCTAGATGTGTTAGCCATGACATCACCTTACCGGGTTACACAGAGATTAATATCATAATTCTTGGGAAATGTTCCAGCCATGATATCTACCTGAGATTCAGATCTGGTTGGGGACAAGATGTTTCAGACTCAGCATGTCTGAAGAGGAAGGTTTGCAACTCATATCGACGACATAATGTTGTGAGATTCTCGGGAAATGAACCAAGGAAGCCAGCTCCAAAACATGAGCTGGATTGCTAGGCACATGTGAACATACTATCCAAGATAAGCATGATCACATAAAAGTCTTACAACAAAACACTACCGAGTTCTGGGTGGGAACCATCATTGGAGGTAACGAAGTCGTGTGCATTACCATGGATTGTCACTGAACTTGTTTTCCTTGAACAACTCAATCAGTGGCTTGGTGTGCTAGGAGATACATATGGAATGGAGGTTGCAAATCTACCAAACCATAGAATACTTCGCACGTGCATGATTGACTTGGGATGATTCCAATGAAAGCAAAACAACTTTTCACGAAGTCACGACGACAACTTGCAACTAATGCACGTGAGCTGAGAAGGAGTTACTTCTTACACCTAACATATACATCATGTACGGAACACGAAGATATTGCCTACAAAGTTTCCAAAACTAGTGTTATGTTCATCATGAATCATGGAGAGGATAACAATGTTGTCGATGGGCTCAACAACAGCTCCTCAAGGTTTCCATGAAGATGGAAATACATAACTATGTGAACCAAGGTGATAGCATTGGTCAGACCAAAACATATAATGGTGTATGCTCGAGAAAACCTCCACGAGTAAGACAACATTATGAAGATCTTTGGTTCTGAGTTTGACTTGACGATAGCCCACACTCAAATCAAAAATTGGGCAAGACAATAAATTATCAATTGATCACAAGGATCAACCGAGGACGGTATCATCTTTCTTCGACACACACACACGAGATATCCTTTTGGAGAGAACTAAGTCAGGCAAAGCTTTTATCTTCCAACTCTCCACGTTGTTATTTAGCTTAACCAACTAGTTCAAGGGTATCCAACACAGATTCTTGGAGAAACGATGGTTTACAGGAAACCCAATTTGATCACCGACTCAACATAATGGCCAGGGAACAACCTGGTAATACTTCCGAGAAGATATTCGGAAAATCATGAACCACCGATATGTTATCGAGCTCGAGAACAATCTTGCTTTTCAGGGCAAGATGATGTGATCAAAAGAGTAAAGGATTGACGCAATCCTAACTCTTGATCGAAGAGTGCACCATGAAAGATGGACTAGGTAGCACGGTCAATCTTTAGAATGATTATTCAATAACCAGCACACTAAGAATGAAATTATTGTCCATTAACTACCAAGCAACATGGTTGCTAGGAGTATTGATTTCTCACATCACGGTTCACTTGTCGACATTCTGGTTACAACCAGCACGGAGGCCGAGGAATGAACAATGATGGCGAGGAGTATCATCGCATCAAGAGTTCATAAGAGGTGGTGCAATTCTCACGATACTCTTGACATAAAGAGGGTAATACTTCGAGGTAGAACAGAACAAAATCTGGGTTGGCATTTTGATCTGCGGAGTACAACTACTTTGACCCAATCCTAGATATGGATGAGGCACTGGAGTTTGTTTCTCCTGGTCATTCTGAAATAGAATGACTTGACAGACCACAAGAATAATAGGCATCAATGAATACGTATGCACAACTACTCTTGACTATCCATTGATAGATAAGGGTCGGAATACAACTGAAGAGAGGCAACTCCAGAGCACATGATTTTTCTGAGTTGCAGATGCATAGGTTGGCACATCAAACAAGTTCAACATAATTCTTCCGGATAACCCATGCAGAAGATAGGATTGGCAAAGTCACAACTATGGATTGGAGAACTCATCAAGAGTACTCTTGTTGTGATCTTTAGTTCACGAAGAACTCCTGCCGGAGATGGTTCATGGTATAGGAAGAATGATATACCACGGACCTTGAGGACTAGAACAAGGTTACTAATCATCCTAAAGGAACGAGCAAACACTATCAACACGAGTGAGTAGAATGATCCTTGGGTTCAAGAACCCAGAAATAGAGTACCTATTGACTAAGTGGCATCATAGTATGCTTTCGATAATGATGGCCAGAATTATCACACTGGAAACACAAACACTACTAGACTGTTGGGTGGTTCTCTGAGACAACATGGTTTCCTAACACTTCAGCAAACACGTCGAGGTAATGTAGTACCCCAACACAATATTTAGTGTGCTTAGTCTGGCCTAAAAGACATTGACTCAAGATGAAAGAGTTTGCAATTGCACCAGATTATTTGGCGACCTTGGATAACTCGGACATCATAACGGTTGTACGGGGAAATATGAGGCAACCTGCATGAAACTGACAACATAACAACTGATTTCTTATGGAGACATTGATCCAGGAAGACACCAACTTTCCTATGAGTCTCCAGCATAGTAACCCGTCATCCTGATAGATAGGTAAGAAGCCTAATTCTTAAACCCCGTAGAATAAGGAAGAGGGTGACTTAGAATTAGAATGACACGAGGAAAGGAGAAAAAGCATCTTACGTTCCCTTCAACAATCAATTCCCTTATATAACTAAAGCAGTTCTAGACTCAACATCGACCAGTTTGGCTTGGTAATCCTACAGGCAGTCAAGCTTTGATACCAACGCTGTCGGGACCCCGATCCTAAACCATACAAGTCTAGCATGTAACACATCATATCACTTTGCGGCCTCACGCACGGTAATCCCCACGGCTGCCACCTTACCTTGGCCGGACCGTTTGCGCCTTTTGGCTCACGTATATGAATATGTCGCTAGCATTCATATGTCAAAGAACCCAGGTCGACATGACTAGTTATAGACCCAAGTGGCACAACCGTACAGGGACATGCATACATAACCCAACAGTGCAGGTGTCTGTCAACAACGAGGGTAGACGAGTCGTAGCAAGCTACATGGACTCCATTACACTGCGTGACATTTCCCCGTAGGGACAGACACAGCAGCAGAGAAGGATACACGCCGGTCAATCAATGTGTCCGGAGCAATAGCAAGCTACCAAGGCTCATGGAAGAACAAAGAGGCATTTCCCTGTAAAGAAGGCTACTAAAGGCATACAGCTAGGTGTCAAATCCCACACATACCAATGCATCACAAACATACACGCAATATGCACGATATGTGTAGATACAACATGGCATCACAACATAAATCTATAACAAATACATTTATTTAGAAGGCTCTAGAGAGCCGACATAGTATAATGTTACAAGCAGAGGGTCGCATGACCCATCATTCAGAGCATACAATCAACAAGCGGAAGATACATGTCTGGGTATAGACATCTACTAAAAGCGGCTAGAAGAGCCTGAAAGGCTACAACGACCCTACCAAAGGAGCCAGACCTCTGTCTGGGATTCCCAAGCTAACCCGGTCAACATCGCACTTCACATCATAAGAATCACTAATGAGACTAATGTCTCCTCTACAAATACATAAATTAAGCAACCGTGAGTACAAAGGTACTCAGTAAGACTTACATTAGAACTAGCTACATATGCATCATTGTCAACAAAGGGGGTTGTGGAGTTTATTGCAGCAAGCCAGCTTTGACTCCTGGCTAACCTGTACTACGACTACAAGTATCATCTTTGAGGTGGGATAGCGCACACGAGTCCACATATTCACCAAATCAATACACCACTATGGAACCACTTCTGTCTCCCTACGAGAAGGCCATCCAATACATCACTATTTTACAGTATCCATTTAAGTTGTCTCTGTACCATATAAGCAATCCAAGTAGTCCATATTCGAGGACGCGACTATTCGAACAGATTAATTCACCCTGACTCAGAGGAACCGACGTCTCGTGCCATCAGCAACGTTCCCTCTTGGAACACGTATCTGCGTCCAGTCCGGCACATGTGCCATGCTGTGTGTCACGACTGGCCACACGCGCCATGTGCCACGATGGGCCACACGCGCCATGTGCCACGACGAGCCACACGCGCCATGCGCCACATACCCGCGCAGCTGACCCGCACATGTCCATGTAACAGCGAGGTAGGCTCTGATAAGCACGAAACCCAGTTCCTATGAGCCGTATCACAAAACAATCCACCATGTTCTCCAACATGGCCTCTCATCACCATCTTGACCAAAATGGGCCAAGACACTTAAGTCTCATCATTAGGACATGATCATTCCAATCCATCACCCAGATGGATCAGACCAACTCAACTCTAAGCATAGCAAGCGAGCATGGCTGAGTAGTCACAATATAGCTCAAGCAACTCCTAACTATGCTAGGATGGTTTAGCTATTTGGTGACAATGATAGGTCATGCAAAGGAATGGGTTCAACTACCGGAACAAGTAGCAGTTGAATCGTTATTGTCCTAATGCGGTAAAAGAGAGCAGGAGCAAGAGAGTGGGTTCATATCAGTATGCTCAAGGGGAGGTTACTTGCCTGACAGTTCTAAAGATAGTACTTCTCTTCATCAGTGTCAACGATCATAACGTCGGAACTACGTCTACTGAAGGGAACAAACACCGGTAAAACAAGAAGAAGGAACGCATTCAATGTGATGCAACAAACATGATGTATGATATGGCATGTTAAGGTACTGAATTGTCCTAGTGCAATAGATAGTCACATTAAGTGAAGTGGAATTCAATTATATACCAAATTCCAACTCCAATACTATTTATCAAATTATCCTAGCCATCCTTTTCCCTAGTTGGTGATGTTAACTTGCTCAAATATGCATGAACATGGCATAAACAGATTCATTGGATTTTTCTGATCATTTTTCATATATAAATTATATTCATCTGAACTACAGATTATTTTCTATGATTTTTAGAAGTTTTGAACATTTTCTGGAATTAATAAATCATTTGGATTTATTTAAAAATCAAGAAATGCTTTATTGCGTCAGCGTGACGGCAGGGTGATGTCAGCGGTCAGCAGAGCCAGGTCCAGGTCAAATCTGACCGTAGGACCCACCTGTCATTGACTCAGGGTTAAAACGATTTAACTAAACCTAATCTATAAATTAACCCACAGTTAATTAGCTGGTGGGGCCTGGTGTCAGTGGCATGGGGTGGTGGTTAGTGGCTAATTAAGCCAGGCCACGTCAGCCAGGCCGGAGGGAGGCCGCCGAACACCATCCAACACGGTGGAGGCACGCCGGAATGACCCTCCGGGCGTCGGTTGGACGTGCCGAGGGCACCGAGGGGGAGCCCATGCCCGTGCGCATCGAACAGATCATGCGGACGGCTGAGGGGGCGCCGGAGTGCGACGGGGGCAAGCCCGTGGTGGCGGCCGGAGCTCGGCTGGGCTGGGATCGGCGTTGGGGTGCGCTAGAGGAGGAACCAGAGGGGGCCTCGACCTCCTGGGACCGACTGGAGCACATGGAGGTGCTCGGGTACGGGCGGCAGGGGTTGCGGCCACGACCACACCATGGCCGGTGGCGAGGAGCTCGGAGCTCGCAAGGCAGCTAGCTAGGGGGCACGCACGACGTGGAGGACAGGGGGAGGAGGAGAGGAGCTCACCGCGGTGCTAGCAGAGGCAACAGCAAGCTCGGGGAGCTTCGGTGGCTTGCGAATTCGACGGCAGAAGTTCAGCGACCGGAGGTTGAAGAAGATGAAGAAGGCATCGCTGCGGTGCACCCGACCTTGCGTGGCTCATCGGGGAGCACAAGGAAGAGGTTGCGGTGCTTCTGGACACGATGGCTTCATAGCGGATGGCCGGTGGCTGCGGGGATGACGGACGGCGGCGACGAGGCATTCGGCCATGCGCGAGAGAGAGAGTCAGAGGGGGAGAGAGAGCAGAGAGAGAGGGGGAATGAGCTCGAGGCTCCAGGTGGCTATATAGCACGGATAGGGACGCAGGGGAGCTCGCCAGCGCGACGCAGGAGCTGGCGCGGTGCCTCGTCGTGCTTGCCTTCCCCTCTGCCTACTAGCAGAGGGGGAAGACGAGCCTGCCCCTGGGCTAGGCCGCTTCTGAAAGAGGTAAGCCCAGGTGGGTCTCTTTCCTTTCTTTTTTTATTTCTTTTATATTTTCTGCAGTTTGTTCTAGTTTGAAATAAATATCAAACTATTTTATAAAATCCTGAAAATATTTATGTGGCCTTCTAAATTATTTCCAGAGCCACTTATGTATTTCCAAAGTAATATGGAGTTATAAAATATTATTTATAGAATTAATAACTCCAATTCAAATATGCTAGAGAGTTAAACTAGAGCCCAAACATGACTTTAAAAATATGCAACATTTTTTTTGAGGCATTTAAGCTTTTTCCAAAAATGTTAAACATTTTAGTAGGCATTTTGGGTTCATTGTGACAATCCATTTAAATTATTTTTATTAGGATGATCTTCTAGGGTTTTTGCAATCCCCATTTCAAATTCAATTTGAAATTATACATGATGCAAGAATGATTATGCAGCTAATTGCAAATAAATTCTAGGGCTATGACAAGAGGGCTTGAAGAGCCTCTCTAGGAAGGTGTTCTTAGGGACGGGGTCGCGCTTGGCACCCATGCGGGCGTAGATGTCGGCAGCTTCATTGCTGTGTCTCGAGACATGGCGGAATTCTAGTCCTTCGAACCGTGCAGATATCTTGAGGACGACATTTCTGTAAGATGCCATTTTTGGGTTTTTAGCATCAAATTAGCCGTTGATTTGAGAGATGGCGAGATTAGAGTCTCCGCGTACTTCGAGCCATTGTACACCCATCGAAGTTGCCATCCGGAGTTCGTGCAACAGAGCCTCGTACTCGACCGCATTATTTGAGTCGGCGTACATGATCTGGAGGACATATCGGATATTGTCGCCGGTGGGGGATGTGAGGATAACTCCAGCCCCCAGTCCGGCGACTGTCTTGGATCCGTCGAAGTACATTGTCCAGTGTGAGTATGTGCTATATTCTCTAGGGAGCTCAGCCTCCCTCCATTCGGCCAACACCTCAAATTTAATAGCTCGGCGTGGCTTGTAATTGATTTCGAACGGGAGGAGTTCGATGGCCCATTTGGCTATGTGGCCGGTGGCGTCCCTGTTATTGATTATATCGTTCAGGGGTGCTTCGGAGGCCACCGTGACTGAATACTCTTGAAAATAGTGTCTGAGCTTACGTGAGGCCATGAACACCGTGTAGGCAATCTTCTGATAATGTGGGTATCTGGTCTTGCACGGAGTAAGTACCTCCGATACATAGTATACTGGTTTTTGTACCCGGTATTGGTGGCCCTCGGCCTCCCGTTCTACCACGAGGGCCGCACTGATGACCTTATTGGTGGCTGAGATGTATAGCAACATCGGTTCACCCGTACCAGGTGCTGTTAGTATGGGGTTACTGGCTAGCAGCGTCTTGATTTCCTCCATCGCGGCTGCTGCCTCATCGGTCCTTTGGAAGTTTTTTGTTTGTTTCAATAGCCTGTAGAGTGGTAGAGCCTTCTCTCCGAGGCGGGAGATAAAGCGGCTTAACGTCGCCACACAGCCTGCTAGTCTTTGAACGTGATTTAGCTCCTTGGGGACCGCTAGTTGGGATAGAGCTCGGATCTTGGCCGGGTTGGCTTCTATGCCCCTGTGGGAGACGATGAATCCGAGCAATTTGCCTGCGGGGACTCCGAAGACACACTTGTCCGGGTTTAGCCGTATATCATACTCCCGCAGGCTAGCGAATGTTTGACCGAGGTCTTCCACCAGCTGGCTGGCTTGTTTAATCTTAATGACCAGGTCGTCTACGTACGCCTCGACTGTTTTGCCGATTTTTTTTTCCAGACATGTCTAAATCATGCGCTGGTATGTGGCGCCTGCGTTTTTTAGCCCGAAATGCATTGCGTTGAAGCAGAATGGCCCATAGGGGGTGATGAAGGCGGTTGCGACTTGATCGGACTCCTTCATTTTGATCTGATGATATCCAGAATAAGCATCGAGGAAGCAAAGTGAGTCGTGTCTGGCAGTGGTGTCGATGATCTGGTCGATGCGGGGTAAAGGGAAAGGATCTTTAGGGCAGGCTTTGTTAAGGTCTTTGAAGTCGACATAAAGCCACCAGGATTTGTCTTTCTTCGTCACCATGACCAGATTTGCCAACCATTCCGGGTGTTTGATTTCTCTGATGAATCCGGCTTCAAGTAGTTTGGCGAGTTCTTCGCCCATAGCTTGATGCCTGGGTTCCAGAAATCGTCGTAGGGCCTGTTTAACTGTCTTGAAGCGTCCAATTATATTCAGACTGTGCTCGGCTAGCCTTCTGGGAATTCCGGGCATGTCCGATGGGTGCCTGGTGAATATATCCCAGTTTTCACACAAGAACGTGCGGAGTGCTTCAGGAATCGTGGGGTCCATCTGAGCTCCGATGGACGCCGTTTTATTGTGGTCCGTTGGGTGTACCTGAAATTTTATGATTTCGTCTGCAGGTTTGAACGATGTGTAGTTTGGCCTTTTGCCAAGGATCACGTCGTCCTTATCTACGATAGAACGGAGCATGGTCAGTTCCTCTGCAGCTAGGGTCTCAGCTAGTGCCTCGAGGGCAAGCGAGTCTGTTTTATCCTCGGCTCGAAGGGTTCTATCCGTGTCGCTTGCAACCGTGATCACACCGTTGGGCCCCGGCATTTTTAGTTTCATGTAACCATAGTGTGGTATGGCCTGAAATCTTGTGAAGGCGTCGTGCCCTAAGAGGGCATGATAACCGCTGTTAAAGGGCACGATATGAAAGAGGAGTTCCTCGGATCTGTAGTTGTCGGGAGTACCGAACACTATGTCAAGGGTTATTCGTCCCGTATAGCATGCCTCTCTTCCGGGGATGATTCTTCGAAAGGTTGTGCTGCTTTGCTCGATTCGAGATCTATCGAACTGCATCTTGTCGAAAGTACCCTCGTAGATGAGATTTAGACCGTTGTCGCCATCCATTAGTACTTTGTCCAACCGAAAACCGTCTACTATTGGGTTGAGGACCAAGGCTGCAGGTGCTCGCTCTATGAGGGTTATCGGTTGGTCGTTTTCGCCGAAAGTTATCGGTATATCTGCCCATGATTTCCTTGATTCCACCTGGTGTATCTGATCGAGCTCTCGAAGAGCTCTCTTCCTGTGAACTTTGGAGGAGAACGTCTCATAGATCGTTAGGACCTCGGCATGATTTTCGGGTGGTGTTACTGAACGTCTGCCAGGGGGTGAGGGCACAAGGATGGCCTCTCCACTCTTTGTGACCTGCCTAATGACCCAGCATGCTCGAAGGCTGTGAGTCGGGCTTGCGTTTACCGAAGCAAAATGTATGGGGCATGGACTGTCCAGTAATCCATCAAGGACTGTTTTCTCCTTCATTGGATATTTGTTCCTTTTTTCGGTAGGCTTGGGCCTAGTCAGGTATTGTGGGTGTACGAGCCTTTTCCGAACTCCTCTAGGTTGTTTGGTGTGGACCGACTCCGTATAAAATTGTTGTTCTTTCCATGCACTTTCCATGGCGCAGTACTTTCCCATCAAGTACGTCAGCTCGGAAAAGTTTTGGATGCGACGACGGGCAAGGGCGTTGAGAATTCCCTTATCATTGCAATTCCGCTCGAAGGCTTCGATCATTTACTGGTCGTTACAGCCCTTCACCCTTTCTTTGTTGAGGAGGAATCTGGCCCAAAAATGATGGACCGATTCCCCTGGCTATTGTTTGACTTCCCGTAAGCCCATCGTACCGACCTCTCTTGCGCTTAGAAAGCGCTCGATCTGGGTGGTAGGTGGGGAGAAGTTTCGCGCCCCGGCGAGATGTGTGTCCGGCGTATTGATGGTCGTGTTTTGTACCGTTGCGGCGTTAGGTGCGATACCTTTGATCTTTGCCTCAACGGGCTTAGAGGACGTGGCACCAGTGGCGGTTTGCCGCTCGGACCCCGGATAGTGTGTTAGGTCGACTGTCGGCCTCGAATCAGTATCCGGGGGGAGTCCGGATCCCGAGTTGTGAGTGGGGGCCGAGAGATCGGAGATCGGGATGTAAACTGTTTCTAACTTCGGCGAGTGGTGGGACGTATCTTCAGCTGGGCACTCGATGGTGGCGACCAAGTGCGTTATGGGGGGAGCATGAATTTCTCTATCATTGGGCCTCAGCCCGATTTGATCGTAAACCAATGGTTGGCGATCGGCCATGCTCAAGGCTTGGATCCGGCCGAGGAGCTCGCCCGGTGATGGGGCCTTGGTCGGGTCGGTTTGCAGCGCCACCGTCCCGGGGTTGCCTGACAGCGTTCCCGGGGTGTATATGGCCGTGGCGGACTCAGATGCATTGACAAAGTTAGGTTTTAGGACCGAGCTGGAGACCGAGGTCGTCCCAACGGGGGGGGGGGGGGGTCCTGCCTGGTCAAGGCGTCGGGGCTTGCGGGCCCTTCAAGGAGGGCAGAGGTCCTTGTTAAAACAAGATCTCCCTCGGAGTCGGTGGTGAACTCTAGGTTCCCGAACCTGACTTCTAAACCAGGGGCAAAATTTCCGATCTGGCCAAGGCGGCCGGAGGGATCGGCGTGAAGCACAACGCTTCCGAAAGCGAAGATCTGACCAGGGATGAAGACGTCCTTGTTACAGACTTCCTCGCCCATGATTAAGCGAGCCATCGATCCTCTAGCGATTCGGAGTGGAACTCTCAATGAAAGCACCAATTTCGGTGTCAAAACCGGCAGATCTCGGGTAGGGGTCCCGAACTATCAATCTTGGATCGATGGTAACAGGGGACGAAGGAGACAGTGTTTACCTAGGTTCGGGCCCTCGTGAGGAGGTAAAACCCTACATCCTGCTTGGTTATATTGATGAGTATGATGGTTACAGAGTCGATCTACCTCGAGATCAATGAGCTAAACCCTAGATGAGTTGACTTACTTCTCTACGAACTAAGCACCCTGGTTTATATAGACACCAGGGGTGCCTAGGGTTACACATGGTTGGTTTCCATCCGGGCATAGATACGCCCACCTTCTCTCTCTAGACTTGAGAGTCACGCCAAGTCTTCGGGACCTTTCCTTCCGAACACGGGATTGTCTGCCATTCGGCCTTCTAGCAATTGCCACCGAGCGGTCCATCATGTGGGCCCACCAGAGGTGAACCAATGGCCGAGGACCCCTTAGTCTCGGACTCCCTCAGCATCCCCAAGCTTAGACGCTTGATTCTTCCTAGAATATTACCTTGGGTTCCTTGGGCATCCCCAAGCTTAGGCTCTTGCCGCACCTTATTCCTTTGTCCATCGTGATAACACCCAAAACTTGAAAACTTCAATCACACAAAACTTAACAAAACTTCGTGAGATCTGTTAGTATAAGCAACATATCAAATACTTTAGGTATTGTTGTAAATTGATTCATATTTCATTATTGCATAATAGGTATGTATTCTAACTTCTCCATGTATTATACCTCCCGATACAATCCATAGCATCATCAAAACAAGCAAACTATGCAAGCAAAAATAGAATTTGTCCAAAACAGAACAGTCTGTAAAGATCTATAAAGAACCTATACTTCTGTAAATCTAAAAATTCTGAAAAATTAGGAAAACCTTAAGAATTTGTATGGAAATACTGTGTAAAAATTCAGATCAAAAAGGCATTCTAGTAAAATCATAGAAATTCTACACTGGACGTTAATGTTTCTGTTTTTGCACCATATCAGTTCTACTCATCTTGTGAATCATCCCAAAGGATTTACTTGGCACAAACTCTAATTAAAACTTAAAAACATAATCATTACATATGCAATAATCATGTTATCACACCAAAACATAAAGTAAAAATAAAAAATAAAGATAACTATTTGGTTGCCTCCCAACAAGCGCTATTGTTTTATGCCCCTAGCTAGGCATGATGCATAGTCTCAAGTGTTGTCATCTTTGATACTCCACCCATAAGTAGCTATCATGATTTATTCAGAAGGTGGTTTAATTCCATTTCTAGGGAAGTGTTCCATACCTTTCTTTAATGGGAATTGGAACCTTATGTTTCCCTTGTTCATATCAATAATTGCACCTTTAGTTCGTAAGAAAGGTCTTCCCAGTATTATTGGACAAGTAGGACTGCAATCAATATCAAGAACAATGAAATCTACAGGCACATAATTCTTATTTGCAACAATGAGAACAACATTTATTCTATCTAAGGGTTTTTTAATGGTAGAATCTGCAAGATGCAAATTTAGGGAAGAATCTTGAATATTGGTGAGACCAAGCACATCACAAAGAGTTTTAGGTATAGTTGAAAAATAAGCACCAAGGTCTGACGTGGCTTGAGACTGCGTCGGTATTTCCCAAAGAGGAAGGGATGATGCAGCACAGCAACTGTAAGTCTTTCCCTCAGTTATGAAACCAAGGTTATCGAACCAGTAGGAGGATCACCACCACCCAATAAGCAGCACCTGCACACAAACAACAAATACTTGCAACCCGACGCGAAAGAGAGGTTGTCAATCTCTCTATGGTAATAAGATATATTAGGTAGTGATAGATAGGAGAGATAGATCTCTCAAGAACACAAATAAAAAGAGTAACTATGCAGCAATATGATTTTGGGTTTTTAGTTTTGTAGATCTGAAAACAAAGATTGCAAAAAGATAGATCGGAAAGCAATATGTTGGAAAAGTAGACCCGGGGGCCGTAGGGTTCACTAGTGGCTTCTCTCATGAGTATAGCGCACGGTGGGAGAACAAATTTCTGTTGGGCAATTGATAGAAAATCGAATAGTCATGATGATATCCAAGGCGATGATCATTATATAGGCATCACGTCCAAGATAAGTAGACCGACTCCTGCCTGCATCTACCACTATTACTCCACACATCGACCGCTATCCATCATGCATCTAGTGTATTCAGTTCATGAAAAAACGGAGTAATGCAATAAGAACGATGACATGATGTAGACAAGATCTATTCATGTAGGAATAGACCCCATCTTATTATCCTTAATAGCAACGATACATGCGTGTCTTCCTGCCCCTTCTGTCACTGGGAAAGAACATCGCAAGATCGAACCCATCACAAAGCACCTCTTCCCATGGCATGAAAAATCGATCTAGTCGGCCTAACTAAACCAAAGATTCGGAGAAGAAATATGAGGCTATAAGTAATCATGCATATAAGAGATCAAAGCAGACTCAAATAATATTCATGGATAGAAACTGATCATGAACTCAAAATTCATCGGATCCCAACAAACACACCGCAAAAGTTTACATCAAATAGATCTCCAAGAGACCATTGTATTGAAAATCATAAGAGAGAGAGAGAGAGGAAGCCATCTAGCTACTGCCTACGGACCCATTGGTCTATGGTGGACTACTCATGCATCATCAGAGAGGCACCTATGAGTAAGATGAACCCCTCCGTAATGGTGTTTAGAATGGATCTCGAGGTTCTGGAACTTGTGGCGGCTGGAATTGTGTTTCGTCGACTCCCCTAGGGTTTTTGGAATAGTTTGGAATTTATAGGCATCAGAGGCGGTGCAGAGGGGGGGCGAGGAGGGCACAACTCATCAGGGCGCGCCGGGGCCCCCCAGGCGTGCCCTGGTGGGTTGTGGTCTCCACGGCCCACCTCTCCGGCAATTCTTTGGCCCACTGGGTGTCTTCTGGTCCAGAAAAAAATCTCCAAAAAGTTTCGTCGCGATTGGACTCCGTTTGGTATTGATTTTCTGCGAAGTAAAAAACAAGAAAAAACAACAATTGGCACTTTGGCACTATGTCAATAGGTTAGTCCCAAAAAATGATATAAAGTTGTTATAAAATGATTTTAAAACATCCAAGAATGATAATATAACAGCATGGAACAAGCAAAAATTATAGATGCATTGGAGACGTATCAGCATCCCCAAGCTTAATTCCTACTCGTCTCGAGTAGGTAAATGATAAAACAGAATTTTTGATGTGGAATGCTGCCTAACATGTTCATCATATTCTTTTCTTTTGTATAGCATGGACATTTGGACTTGTAAATGATTCAAAGCAATAGTCTAGTTTTAACATAACGACTTCAATACTCAAGCATGTCAACAAGCAACCATGTCTTTCAAAATATCAACACTAAAGAAAGTTATCCCTAGCCCATCATGCTCAATCATTGATCCATTCATGAAACACACTCAAATATTAACTATGCCCAATGCTCAAGTACGAGCATAGTGCCCCCTAGTTGGTGCTTATAAGAGAAGATGGAGACTCAAAGCAAAAATAAAAATTGCATAAAGTAAAAGATAGGCCCTTCGCAGAGGGAAGTAGGGATTTGTAGAGGTGCCGGAGCTCAAGGTTTAAATTGAGAGAAAAATATTATGGGTGGCATGCTTTTCCTGTCAACGAAAACGACAAAGTAGCAAACAGAAAATAAAGTTTATTCCTTTTTCCACCAAACTTTCACTTTCCATGGCGGGCCGTATCCACGGTTGCCTTCCATACCAACACTTTCCATGGAATTGACTATTTGACAACATAAAGTAAATATTTTTTTTCTTTTTCATTTCGGGAATGGGCATCCCTATTACCGCCGCACTCTCGTGCAATGACAAGTGAATAAACACTCATCTTGAGAATAACACATCTAGCATGGAAAAATATTTGACACTCCCCACCATTTCATGAGCGGTACGGGCACACAAAAGAGAAAAATATTTTGAAAATTTAGAGATGGCACATACAAATTTGCTTGGAATGACAGGGAAATACCTCATATAGGTAGGTATGGTGGACTCATAAGGAAAAACTTGGTTTAAGGATTTTGGATGCACAAGTAGTATTTCTACTTAGTACAAATGGAGGCTAGCAAATGGATTGGGAAGCAACCAAACCAAGAAATGAAAATTCACATAAGTGAGCATTGAGCATAACTAACACCGAATAATGCACCACAACTAGGATGTAACTTCATTGCATAACTATTGACTTTCGTGCATGCATAGGGAATCACAAACCTTAACACCAATATTCCTACTAAGCATAATTACTCACTAACATAACTCACATATTACTATCATCATGTTTCAAAACTATTACAAAGAATCAAGTTCAATTTGTCCAATAATCTTCATGAAAGTTTTCATTATATCATCATTGGATATCTATCAGTTTGGGACTAGTTTCATATATTGCCATTGCTTTTTGGCAAGCTCAAACAAATTTAAGTGAAGCACATGAGCATAAAGATTTCATCTCTCAAAAAGGTATAAGTGAAGCATGAGAGGATTTCTTAAAAAATTCCCTACTCTCAAATTAATCTAAGTGAAGCATGAGAGTATTTCTACAAAAATTTCCAAGCACACTGTGCTCAAAAAGATATAAGTGAAGCACTAGAGGAATTCTATAGCTCAAAAAGTTTAAGTGAAGCACATAGAGCAATTCTACCAAATCATAGCATGATTTTGGCTTTCTCAAATAGGTGTGTCCAGCAAGTATACAAAGGAAAAACTAACAAACAAAGCAAGCAAATATACAAGACGCTCCAAGCAAAACTCATGATATGTGACGAATAAAAATATAGCTCCAAGTAAAATACCGATGGTCGTTAGAAGAAAGAGGGGATGCCACTCGGGGGCATCCCCAAGCTTAGTTGCTTGTTTCTCTTTGGATATATATTTGGGGTGCGGTATCATCCCCAAGCTTAGGCTTTTATCACTCCTTATTCCTTCATCCATCGTGATCTCACCCAAAACTTGAAAACTTCAATCACACAAAACCCAACAAAATCTTCGTGAGATCCGTTAGTATAATAAAGCAAATCACTACTTTAGGTACTGTTGCAAACCCATTCATATTTTATTATTGCATTATACCTACTGTATTTTAACTTTACCATGGCTCATACCCTTCAATATAACCCATAGATTCATCAAAACAAGCACACAATGCAACGAAAACAGAATCTGTCTTAAACAGAAGAGTCTATTGTAATCTGTACTCTACCCATACTTATGTAACTCTAAAAATTCTGAAATATTAGGAAAACGTAAGGATTTTGTATAGCAACACTGTGTTAAAATTTCAGCTCAAGATCACGTTCCAGCAAAAAATAAAAATTCATATACTGGACGCAAAGTTTCTGTTTCAGATTCAGCATCGCTTCTACTCATCCTATGAACCATCCTAAAGGCTTTACTTGGCACAAACACTAAATAAACCATAAAAACACAATCATAACAGAGGCATAATTGTGTCAACACTCAAAAACAGAAAGGAAAAAGCAAAAATTTATTTATTCATTGGGTTGCCTCCCAACAAGCGCTATCGTTTTACGACCCTAGCTAGGCATAACGCATAGATTCAAGTATTGTCATCTTTGGTTTTGGATGAGGAGCTTTTGTCAAGAGGTTTTGCAAATAGAACTTGAAACACATCATCCATAGCAACCTTAGCACTATCAAGTTGTCCCTCTACATACCCCTTTTGATTACCGGCTACGATCCAAGAATATTGTTGGTTCACGTCATTGAAAACTTGTTGGATCATATCTAAAATGGGGACTTACTTTTTGAGATTCTCATCAAAAATTTGATTGTTTCCAAGCAAATATCTCATCATTTAATCACTATTGTAAAGGATTTCTCCTATTACCGGTTTTTCACGGCTCATACCATAAAAGTCAAAGATCTCCCTAGCTTCCCGTACTATGTGATCAAATTCATTCATAAGAACAAGGGTAGCTAACTTCTTATCTTTGTGGTTCTTTATGACGGGTAGCTCATAAAACAATCTTTCCAAGGTAGGATGGGTATGAATAAATATATTTTCAAGTTTTAGAACTAGTGCCGAGATAGTTTCCGCATAAGATTTAGTTCTTTTCAGTATAGGAGTATCATCGAGAGTCAAATTCCCAATGCAATTGAAAAACTATTTGATAGTTTCTTTTCCTATAACGTTCCCTTGCCCCAAAACAAAAGTTTTAGAATCAAGATTAGCAGAACGTCCAATTTTAGGAGTCCTGCCATCATCCGTTTCTGCCATACCAAAATCACTCATGGTGACAAGTAAACAAGAGATCTGATGAGAAAAAGGCAAACGGAAAAGAAGGCGAATAAAACGGCAAATTGGTGAAGTGGGGGAGAGGAAAACGAGAGGCAAATGGCAAATACTGTAATTGCAAGGAGATGATATTTGTGATTAGGAACCTGGTAGATGATGATGGAGTCCCCTCGGCGCCTACGATAGGCACGTAGAAGAGACCGCTTCCTCCCCGGCAACGGCGCCAGAACCTCCTTTGACGTGGCCTGAGACTGCGTCGGTATTTCCCCAAAGAGGAAGTGATGATGCAGCACAGCGACAGTAAGTATTTCCCTCAGTTATGAAACCAAGGTTATCGAACCAGTAGGAGGATCACCACCACCCAATAAGCAGCACCTGCACACAAACAACAAATACTTGCAACCCGACGCGAACGAGAGGTTGTCAATCTCTCTACGGTAATAAGATATATTAGGTAGTGATAGATAGGAGAGATAGATCTCTCAAGAACACAAATAAAAAGACTAACTATGCAGCAATATTTTTTGGGGTTTTTAGTTTTGTAGATCTGAAAACAAAGATTGCAAAAAGATAGATCGGAAAGCAATATGTTGGAAAAGTGGACCCGGGGGCCATAGGGTTCACTAGTGGCTTCTCTCATGAGTATAGCGCACGATGGGTGAACAAATTACTATTAGGCAATTGATAGAAAATCAAATAGTCATGACGATATCCAAGGCGATGATCATTATATAGGCATCACGTCCAAGATAAGTAGACCGACTCCTGCCTGCATCTACCACTATTACTCCACACATCGACCGCTATCCAACATGCATCTAGTGTATTAAGTTCATGGAAAAACAGAGTAATGCAATAAGAACGATGACATGACGTAGACAAGATCTATTCATGTAGGAATAGACCCCATCTTGTTATCCTTAATAGCAATGATACATGTGTGTCTTGCTGCCCCTTCTATTACTGGGAAAGAACACCGCAAGATCGAACCCATCACAAAGCACCTCTTCCCATGGCAAGAAAAATCGATCTAGTCGGCCTAACTAAACCAAAGATTCGGAGAAGAAATACGAGGCTATAAGTAACCATGCATATAAGAGATCAAAGAAGACTCAAATAATATTCATGGATAGAAACTGATCATGAACTCAAAATTCATCGGATCCCAACAAACACACCGCAAAACTTTATATCAAATAGATCTCCAAGAGACCATTGCATTGAGAATCATAAGAGAGAGAGAGAGAGGAAGCCATCTAGCTACTACCTACAGACCCGTTGGTCTATGGTGGACTACTCACGGATCATCGGAGAGGCACCTATGAGGAAGATGAACCCCTCCGTGATGGTGTTTACATTGAATCTCGAGGTTCTAGAACTTGCGGCGGCTCGAATTGTGTTTCGTCGACTCCCCTAGGGTTTTTGGAATATTTGGGAATTTATAGGCATCAGAGGCGGTGCAGAGGGGGGGCGAGGAGGGCACAACCCATCATGGCGCGCCGGGGCCCCCCTGGCACGCCCTGGTGGGTTGTGGTCTCCACGGACCACCTCTCCGACAGTTCTTTGGCCCACTGGGTGTCTTCTGGTCCAGAAAAAATCTCCAAAAAGTTTTGTCGCGATTGGACTCCGTTTGGTATTGATTTTCTGCGAAGTAAAAAACAAGCAAAAACAACAACTGGCACTTTGGCACTATGTCAATAGGTTAGTCCCAAAAAATGATATGAAGTTGTTAAAAATGATGTAAAACATCTAAGAATGATAATATAACAACATGGAACAAGCAAAAATTATAGATACGTTGGAGACGTATCAAGGTCACACAAAGCATTGCATTCATATTTATTGATCTTTATTTTGATAGTGGTTTCCCACTCATAATGCAATTTTCTAGGAATAGAAACCTCAAGTTCAAGTTTCTTATCATAAGCTTTTATCATCGCTTCCACTATATGATTAGTGAAAGCCTTGTTTTGTTCATAAGCATTGGGAGAGCTAATAATGGTTTGCAACAAGGAAATACATACTACTAAATAGAAACTTTCATAATTAAAGTCCTTGTAATCCAAGATAGTGGGCACATCACTAGTTAAAATTTTGACCTCTCCAAACCCACCTTTTTCAGTTTTAGCATTAAAATCATCACCCTCCAAGCAAGCGTGACGCTCTCTAGCTAAAGTTGACTCATCTCCAGTCCCTTTATCATTTATATTCAGACATGTAAGCAAAGATTCAATAGGACAAGTACCGATCATTTTAATATCTTCATCATGATTCTGGTAAAAACCAGGTGGAAGAGCCTTTTCCAAGAATTCCCACTTAGCTTTCAACTTAGCGGTCCCCTCCGTACTTTCATTAATAGATTTTTGGATAGATTTAATAGTCTCATTAAAATCATGCTTGGGTGTCAAAGTTTTACTTTTGAGAGTTTCTACATCAAGAGCAATTCTATCCATGTTTTTAGCCAAAGTATCAATCGTATGCAATTTTTCTTCTACCATAGTATTGAAAATCTTTTGAGAACTAATAAATTATTTAATTGTGTTCTCAATATTAGAGGGTATCCTATTAGCATTTTTAGAATAATTTCCATAAGAATTACTATAAGAGTTGCCATAACTATTAGAGGAGTTACCGGGAGATAAAGTTCCTCTATAAGCATTGTTGTTGAAATTGTTTCGCGAGATAAAGTTCACATCAATAGAATCATTATTTTGCTCAATAAAAGTAGATAAAGGCATATCATTTGGATCAACATGAGTATTTTTGCTAGAAACCATATTCATAAGAGCATCCACTTTTTCACTCAAAGTAACGATTTCTACGACAGAATTTACCATGTTACCAGTTGGAGCTCTCTCGGTGTGCCATTGGGAATAATTTATCGTGATGTTATCCAGAAATTTTGTGGCATCTCCTAAGGCCACATCCATAAAGGTACCACCTTAGTAGAATCTAGAAGATTTCTAGACACAAAGTTCAATCCAGCATAGAAATTTTGGATTATCATCCACAAGTTTAACCCATGAGTAGGACAATTTCTAATCATCAATTTCATTCTCTCCCAAGCATGTGCAACATGTTCTTGATCATGTTGTTTAAAATTTAGTATTTGATTTCTAAGGGAGATGATCTTAGCAGGAGGAAAATACTTGGCAATAAAAGCATCTTTACACTTATCCCATGTTCCAATACTATTACGTGGTAAAGATGAAAACCAAGTCTTAGCTTTATCTCTTAGTGAAAAAGGAAATAATTTTAATTTCACAACATCATTATCCATATCATTTTTCTTTTGCATATCACAAAGTTCAACGAAAGTATTAAGATGAGCAGCGGGATCCTCATTAGGACTTCCCAAAAATTGATCTTTCATCAAAGGATTCAGCAAAGCAGCATTAATATCAAAAGCCTCCGCACTAGTGGCGGGTGGAATAGGAGTACTAATAAAATCATTGTTATTAGTATTTGTCAAGTCACACAACTTAGTAGTATCTTGAGACATGGTGACCGAACAAGCAAAGTAACAAGCAAGACAAGCAAACTAGTAAACAAAGAAGTAAACTAGTAACAAGCAAAGATAAATTTTTTTGTATTTTTGATTTTTATGAAGCAAACTAAACATAACAGCAAATAAAAATAAGAACAAGTGAATGATAATTTGTGTGAAGTTACTTGATAGTTGGTGATGATATTCATCGGCAACAGCGCCAGAAATCCTTCCTGATACTTGTGATCTGTGTTTGGTTTTCCACGAAGAGGAACGGGTAATTGCAGCATAATACAGGTAAATATTTCCCTCAGTTATGAAACCAAGGTTTATCCAACCAATAGGAATATCAATCCACAACCGTCTTCAGCGGCTGCACACAAAAGAGCAAGCAACTTGCACCCAATGCGGGCAAGAGGGTTGTCAATCCCCTTGATCTTGTTATTTGCAAGCAAGTGAAGTGTGTCGATAATAGTAGATAATTGTAAATTTCAAAATAAAATAAAAGGTAAATAAAAGCAGCAAGTTATTGTAGCGTTTATAAATATATAAGTGAATAGACCCGGGGTCCATAGTTTTCCCTAGCGGCATCTCTCATGAAAGCAGGCATACGGTGGGTAAACAAATTACTGTTGGGCAATTGATATAAAAGCGCATAGTTATGTGATTCATGGCAATGATCATGTGTCTATAGGCATCACTTCCATAAGCAAATAGGTCGACTCCTGCCTGCACCTATTACTATTACTCCACCCATCGACCGCTATTCAGCATGCATCTAGAGTATTAAGTAAAACAAAGTAATGCTTGGAGAACATTGACATGATGGAGACAAAGAGAATTCAATTAATATGAACTAACCCCATCTTTTTATTCTTAGTGGCAACAATACAAAGACGTGTCTTGTACCCTTCTGGTATATAGAGCACCGGCAGATTGAACCCACTACAACGCACCCCTCTCACTGAAGAAATATCAATCTAGTTGGCCAAACTATTTCAATAGATCGGAGAGAATTACGAAGCTATAATGATCATGCAAATAATAATCATAATATTCAGAGGCGACTCAAATACTTTTAATGAATAATCTGAACATAAACCCACAATTCATCGGATCCCAGCAAGTACACCGTACAAAAGAATTACATCGGATAGATCAAAGCGAAGATGTGATGATCATTGTATTGAAGATCAAAAGAGAGAGAGATAGCCATCTAGGTACTAACTACGGACCCCTTGGTCTATGCTGAACTACTCACACATCATCATGAGGGCATCAAGGTTGATGAAGAGGTCCTCCGTGATCGATCCCTTCTCCGTCAGGGTGCCAGAATGGAGGTCCAGATGGGATCGCGGCGGAACAGAGACTTGCGGCAACGGATAAAGTGTTTCAGTATGCCCTCAAAGGTTTTTGGAATATATGTGAATTTATAGGCCAGAGAACGGGGCCAGGAGGTCCACCAGGAAGGGACAAGCCATCAGGGCGCGACCACCCCCCTGGGCATTCCTTGTTGGCTTGTACCTCCCTCGTGCGGCCTCCGGTCTTCTCCCGAAACTTCCAGGTTTTCTTTTGGTCCAGAAAAATCATAAAAAAGTTTTGGGGCAATTGGACTTCGTTTGGTACTGTAAACCTGAAAAGTAAAAAAATCGCAGAAAACAGGAAATGGCACTAGGCACTGGGTCAATAGGTTAGTGCTCAAAAATAATATAAATTGGTAAATTATTACTCAAAAGTATCCTAGAATGATAATATAATAGCATGGAAAAATCAAAAATTATAGATACATTGGAGACATGTCATACCCCGTTCGTGCACTTCTTTTGTTGATGATCTCTCAGGTAACGTCTTTTGGAGCAATATTAATTTAATGGAGAAAATCTCCAAAAATGGTACTGGAATCACGTATTAAAGGTGATACACACTTTCCATAAAAAGGCAAGCAGGAAGGCCAAAGAAACAGTTTTCGTCGCGCTTCTAGAGCGAACGATGGCGTTCCATGCGACCGCGCACGCTCGCATGAGCGGTCGTTTGGCGCGCCGCCGCCTCAGGGAGATCAGCTATTTTCACCCTCTCGAAGCGGATCGTGAATCAGATACACAGAGACTCCAGAAACTCATCCAAAAGGCAGAACCCTAGCCTCCAGAGCCCATCCGAAGGGAGGATCAACCGGGAGAAGAAGGGATTCTCTCATCACGAGAGGAACGACATCTTCATCATCACCATCTTCATTGATGGGGACATGGCTACCCTAGATATGATCACAAATATTGCATATGCATATTTATTTGAGGTGATTTCTGATAAAACTTATGCAATAATTAATTTATGCTATACAAAACAGAAGTACTTCACCTCTTTTTTGTTTCATGCCTAATTACATAACTACCAGACACTTGTACAACCACATATGAAGATAAGGGAAAAAGTGATGTTTAGGTGCTATTCAAGAAGTTCTCTCACGTCACTTTTGTGTCAAGAGAAGATAGAGTCCAAGTCTCTCACGTTCTGGACTCAGATTTGGACTGCACAGACATACGTGTCTCAAAATGACAAGAACTTTTTCATACGGACGCCGAACTGGATGATTTCTTTTTTGTTGGAAAGTAGATTTCATATTCTTTCCCTACCAATTGGACTCACCTTCAAGTACGTCCGGAGCGTGGAGATATTGACAAAACAATCTGATGTTGCATCAGAATCCGAGTCAAACTACAAGTCCAAAGGTGTTGCATCACCTCCACTTCGGCCCATATGCCTTGTACGACCAAGGGTTAGTTTTAGGATGCCTTGGGACGTTCTCCCACCTCCTTGGCCGCCACCCCTTGCTCCTATGTAAGTAGATCAATCTAGTAGCTTTTTGCTTGAGTTTTGTTTAGTTAAAAGTTAGCCATTGCAACTTCGTGTACTTTGTTTGTGTCCAACGACCAGACCAAGACCGCTTTCGGAACCCCACCTTTACCAATACTTCATCTATATTCGCAATATTGATATTTCATTATCATATTCTTGCTTGTTCTTCGATTGCTTGTAGGAATATACCTTTGTGGTCAGGTTGATCGTGCTCCGACGTGGTGAATAACCTTCTTGGACTTGGTTTAGCGATTGCTAAGGCGCAACGTCGTGCATGTTTCTAGTCGGATCGTCAAAGTTGTCTTCACAAAATCGATAGTTATCATCTCATCGAAAGATCGGGACCCTCGCCTTTATCAAGTGGTATCCGTTTTCAGGTTGCTCGGTGAGAATTTCCAGTTATCACTAGATTAGATTTATTTTTCTTACCTATTACCCAAGAAAAAGCCACACACAAAATTTAGATCCATTCATCCCATATCCGAACCAATCTGAGCCTTTTTGCAATTTTTTGTTTGGTGTTTTGCTTTGTTGAATTTGCGGTTGCATCGTCGTGTCGAGTTGCCGGTTTAGCGTCTAGTCTTTTAGAGTTTCGAGTTCTATTCACAAGTTGTCACGCCACCGCTGCATCATTATCCCTTCCGTTATCACCCACCATCATCCATTAATTTCCATCACGTGCTCCCCATCGTTCATTGTCATAGTCATACTTGAGGTCCTTGACATCTAGCATGATCCAATCTGCATCTTATCTGTTGGAGGAAAAAAAGTGAGAGAAAAAAGAAAGAGAAAAAAGTACAAAAAAGTGAGAGAAAAATAGAAACAAGAAAAAAAGTACAAAAAAAGTGAGAAAAAATAGAGAAGAGAAAAAAAAATTCGGATCTACCTAGACGTAATCTCGTATCTGAATTCGGATTGAAATCTGATTTGCACAGTGTTCAGTAAAACAGACATATCTTCCTCATACGAAGTCCGTTTTGGCTCCACGAGTACTCAAATTCAAGCTATTGACGAGACGCATCCGAATAGTTTATCAAGAATGTTCATTGTTGTCACCTCCAAATCGACTTCTAAATAGGACGTTTTGCCCTCCGTAGGTCGCGAACACAGTTTGTCAATATTTTTCAGGTCCGTTCCCGAATTTTTTGACTCCTCATACGAACTCGGAATAGAATGATTCTTTTTGCATCTGAAAGCTTGAGTCAGTAGCATTCTTGAGAAAAAATCAGAAATTTGCATAGTATTTTCCAGAGGAAAGTTCCAGAGAGAGTTTTGGTATATCCTACTTGGCGGTGATTTATCATCATTCTCTTTACTGCCATTGTGATCTTCACTTATATCTTGCTGTACAGAGCTAATTCATATCATCCATTGCTGTTATTTGTGCTTTTTTGTGACTCCTTTAGTGTTCTAGGCTCGCGTCTCTGGTATGGTCTAGCCTAGGACAAGCACAGTACCGTCGTTGAGCGTTTATTCAAGATTGCATCTTTGAATTGATTATTACTAATATTTTGCTACCATATATTAAGCCTTCCAAGCTCCACATATTTCTATGTCGTGTATATATGCGTTCACCTGGTAATCGCTTTACTCAATCTTCGGAGATATTGACACCGTCGGTTGCCGGTCACCACCTGCTGCATGGTAAGAATTTGTAAGACATTGATATTTGCTTTACTGTGAGCGTTTTACCACCACATCCCAGTAGTTCATAGGAACAATTTCTTGGATTTTGTTTCTTGTTTCTACTAACCATGATAGGATCTAGAGTTGTCAGTTGGTGGGCTTCATCGATCGTGGGAGACATGCCACCACCTAAGCAAATGCCACAACCATCAGGAGAAATGACAAGACATCCCAATACACACGATCGGGTTAATGTTTCTATACCAGCATTTAATGGCCATTTTAGACCTGTTTTATATATTGAATGGGAGTTCGCAATGAATGATATATTTTCTTCCCATAATTTTGCTGAACATAAAAAACTTGAGGTTGCGGTTGGTACATCACTGGTTATGCTTCAGTTTGGTGGAGCGAATATGGTCGGTTACACCCTAATTATATACCTACTACTTGGGATGATTTGAAACTTGCCATGAGACACACATGTGTCCCTGCTTATTATACATGTGACATGACTAAAAAGTTACAACATTTAAAACAAGGTAGTGACGCGGTAACGAAATATTATGATGATTTACAAACAACCCTATTGCATTCCTCATTAAAAGAAAGTGAAGAAAACTTTATGGATAGATTTTGGGGAGTATTAAACCATGATATTCAGGAGATACTAATTCATGAAGAGTGTTATCCTATGGACCTTTTGATTCATCTTGCTTGCAAAGCTGAACAGGAAATAAAACGATGTGTTGCCCACAAGGAAAACAAGCGCACGGTGCACATTCCCAGAGTTGATACAGTTTCTCCTTCAACTACTAGGCATACTATGACAACCACAACAATTGTTGTGAGGGATACATCACCTTTACCATGTGACACGTCACCATCGAGAGTTGATCATAAGAGGTAATGACAAAGGTACTGATCTTCCACCTCCACATGAGTATGATGAATGCCTTGTCAATTCCAATGTACCCTATGATGAGCTACCCATTACTTTGATCACACCACCTATTTTAGAGGACTATGTTCATGATTTGACTTTGCCATGTGATCAAATAACTACAATATCAACAATTTTGAGTGCACCCATTGAATTAACTGTTGATGAGAAAGAACCATGTGAATCAGGAAATAAATCCAATTTGGATCAAATATGTTTGAAAATAATTCTGCCACTATTTAATCATTTTGATATGACCTCCTGTTGGAAATATGCCCTAGAGGCAATAATAAATTGGTTATTATTATATTTCCTTGTTAATGATAATCGTTTATTATCCATGCTATAATTGTATTGATTGGAAACTCAAATACATGTGTGGGTACATAGACAACACTGTGTCCCTAGTAAGCCTCTAGTTGACTAGCTCGTTGATCAAAGATGGTTAAGGTTTCCTAGCCATTGACATGAGATGTCATTTGATAACGGGATCACATCATTAGGAGAATGATGTGATGGACAAGACCCAAACTGTAAACGTAGCATTTGATCGTGTCAGTTTATTGCTATTGTTTTCTGCATGTCAAGTATCTGTTCCTTTGACCATGAGATCATGCAACTCACTGACACCGGAGGAATACCTTGTGTGTATCAAACGTCGCAACGTAACTGGGTGACTATAAAGGTGCTCTACAGGTATCTCCGAGGGTGTCTGTTGGGTTGGCATGGATCAAGACTGGGATTTGTTACTCCGTATGACGGAGAGGTATCTCAGGGTCCACTCGGTAATACAACATCACATTGAGCCTTGCAAGCAAAGTGACTAAAGAGTTAGCCACAGGATCTTGTATTACGGAACGAGTAAAGAGACTTGCCGGTAACGGGATTGAACTAGGTATAGTGATACCGACGATCGAATCTCGGGCAAGTAACATACCGAAGAACAAAGGGAACAGCATACGGGATTAACTGAATCCTTGACATAGAGGTTCGACCGATAAAGATCTTCGTAGAATATGTAGGAGCCAATATGGGCATCCAGGTCCCGCTATTGGTTATTGGCCGTAGAGGTGTCTCGGTCATGTCTACATAGTTCTCGAACCCGCAGGGTCTACACACTTAACGTTTGGTGACGATTAGTATAATTGAGTTATTATGTTGGTGACCGAAAGTTGTTCGGAGTCTCGGATAAGATCCCGGACATGACGAGGATCTCCGGAATAGTCCGGAGGTAAAGATTGATATATGTGATAATAGTGTTTTGATCTCTGGAAGGGTTCCGGAGTTCACCGGAATGGGTTCCGGATGTTTACCGAAGTGTTCGGGTGCAGCAACACTTTATATGAGCCAAAGGGATAAAGCCCACAAGGTATTGGAAAGTGCAAAAGTAGTTTTGCTGCCGCGTAAGCGGTACTACCGCTTGGTGAAGCGGTACTACCGCCCGAGCGGTACTACCGCTTGTGTGAAGCGGTACTACCGCCCAAGCGGTACTACCGCTTGTGTGAAGCGGTACTACCGCTTGTGCGCGGCTGTGCACGGTACGGCAGGGATCCGAGTTGGACTCTTTCCCTGCGGGCCAAACCGACCTTGTGCGGGCAAAACCGACCCGGAGGAGGCTTTTACTCCAAGTTTAGACCCCAAGGCTCAACATATAAATAGAGGGGCAGGGCTAGCACACGGGACACATCAAGATTTCCCCAAGCCGTGTGCGGCAACCCTAGCCCTCTAGTTCCTCCGTCATAATCTCCGTAGTGCTTGGCGAAGCCCTGCAGAGATTGTTCCTCACCACCATCACCACGCCGTCGTGCTGCTGGAACTCAACCACTACTTCACCATCGCTCGCTGGATCGAGGAGGTGAAGGCGTCATCAAGCCGTACGTGTGTTGAACGCGGAGGTGCCGTCCGTTCGGCACTAGATCGGAAGGATCGTGATTGGATCGCGGGACGCTCGGCGATTTGGATCGCGAAGACGTTCGACTACATCAACCGCGTTTATTAACGCTTCCGCTTAGCGATCTACAAGGGTATGTAGATTCACTCTCCCTCTCGTAGATGCTCATCACCATGGATAGATCTTATGTGTGCGTAGGAAAATTTTTGTTTCCCATGCAACGTTCCCCAACAGTGGTATCAGAGCTAGGTCTATGCGTAGATGAGATCTCGAGTAGAACACAAACGAGTTGTGGGCGTGGGTGTATACATATTGCTTGCCGTTACTAGTTGATATTTGATTCGGCGGTACTGTGAGATGAAGCGGCCCGGACCGACATTACGCGTACACTTACGCGAGACAGGTTCCTTCAACTAACATGTAACTTCGTTGCATAAAGATGGCTAGCGGGTGTCTGTCTCTCTCACTTTAGTTGAATCGATTTCAATGAAGAGGGTTCTTTTAGAAGATCAAAAAGCAATCACTACACCACGTTGTGGTTTTGCGTAGGTAAGAACGGTTCTTGCAAACCCGTAGCAGCCACGTAAAATTTGCAACAACAATTAGAGGACGTCTAACTTGTTTTTGCAGGGTATGTTGTGATGTGATATGGCCAATTACATGATGAGATATATGTGATGTATGAGATGATCATGTGTTGTATAGAATATCACGACTTGCATGTCGATGAGTACGGCAACTGGCAGGAGCCATAGAGTTGTCTTTAATTATTGTATGACCTGTGTGTCAATCATTAAGCGCTATGTAATGCTTTACTTTATCGCTAAACGTTAGCTATAGTCGTGGAAGCAACAGTCGGCGCGACAACCTTATGGCGACACGTTGATGGAGATCAAGATGATGGAGATCATGGTGTCATGCCGGTGACGATGGAGATCATGCCGGTGCTTTGGAGATGGAGATCAAAAGCACAAGTTCATGGCCATATCATGTCACTTATGATTTGCATGTGATGTTAATCCTTTTATGCATCTTATTTTGCTTAGGACGACGGTAGCATTATAAGGTGATCCCTCACTTAAATTTCAAGATAAATTGTGTTCTCCCCAAGTGTGCACCGTTGCGAAAGTTCGTCGTTTCGAGACACGCCGTGATGATCGGGTGTGATAGACTCTACGTTCGCATACAACGGGTGCAAGCCATGTTGCACGTGCGGAACACTCGGGTTAAACTTGACGAGCCTAGCATGTACAGACATGGCCTCGGAACACAAGAGACCGAAAGGTCGAACATGAGTCATATAGTAGATATGATCAACATGAAGATGTTCACCATTGAAACCACCTCAACTCACGTGATGATCGGACTTGAGTTGGTGGATTTGGATCATGTTACACTCGAATGACCGGAGGGATGTCAATTTGAGTGGGAGTTTTTAAGTAATATGATTAACTAAACTCATTATCTAAGAACAATAGTCTAAGTTGTCTTTGCAATATTTATGTTGTAGATCATGGCTCGCGCAGTAGCACCCCTGAATTTTAATGCGTTCCTAGAGAAAGCTAAGTTGAAAGATGATGGAAGTAACTTTGTGGACTGGGCCCGTAATCTAAGGATTATCCTTACGGCTTCCCAGAAGGCTTATGTCCTTGATGCACCGCTTGGTGATCCACCCGCTCCAGTTGAGTCTCTAGACGTTGTGAACGCCTGGCAGGCTCGTTCTGATGATTACTCAATAGTTCAATGTGCAATGTTGTATGGCTTAGAACCGGGACTTCAAAGACGTTTTGAACGTCATGGAGCATATGAGATGTTCCAGGAGTTGAAGTTTATCTTTCAGAAGAATGCCCGGATCGAGAGATATGAGATCTCCGATAAGTTCTATGCTTGCAAGATGGAGGAGAACGGGTCTATCAGTGATCACGTGCTCAGAATGTCTGGGTACTCCACCCGTCTGGCTGAGTTAGGGATGCCCCTTCCGCCAGAGGCTATCACTGACAGAGTTCTTCAATCATTGCCGCCTAGCTACAAGAGCTTCGTGTTGAACTATAACATGCACGGGATGAACAAGTCAGTCGCCGAGCTGTTTGCGATGCTGAAAGTCGCTGAGTCTGAAATTCAGAAGGAGCATCAAGTGTTGATGGTCAATAAAACCACTAGTTTCAAGAAAAATGGCAAGGGTAAGAAGGGTAACTCCAAGCAGAGTGGCAAAGCAGTTGCTCCTCTCGTGAAGAAACCCAAGGCTGGACCCAAACCAGAAACTGTGTGTTTTCATTGCAAGGGAACTGGACACTGGAAGCGGAATTGCCCCAAGTATTTGGCTGACAAGAAGGCGGCCAACAACAAACAAGGTATATATGATATACATGTTATTGATGTGTACCTTACCAACTCTCGTTGTAGTGCCTGGGTATTTGATACCGGTGCGGTTGCTCATATTTGCAACTCAAAACAGGAACTGCGGAATAGACGGAGGCTGGCAAAGGACGAAGTGACGATGCGCGTGGGAAATGGTTCCAAGGTTGATGTGATCGCCGTTGGCACGCTCGCTCTTCGATTACCGTCGGGATTAGTGATGAACCTAAATAAGTGTTATTTGGTGCCTGCGTTAAGCATGAACATTATATCTGGATCTTGTTTATTGCGAGACGGTTACTCATTTAAATCAGAGAATAATGGTTGTTCTATTTATATGAGTAATATCTTTTATGGTCATGCACCCAATGTGAGGGGTTTATTCTTGTTGAATCTCGATAATAATGATACACATGTTCATAACATTGATGCCAAAAGATATAGAATTGATAATGATAATACCACTTTCTTGTGGCACTGCCGTTTAGGTCATATTGGCGTAAAACGCATGAAGAAGCTCCATGCTGATGGACTTTTGGAGTCACTTGATTTTGAATCACTTGACACATGTGAGCCATGCCTCATGGGCAAGATGACTAAAACGCCGTTCTCTGGAATAATGGAACGGGCAAGTGACTTATTGGAAATCATACATACTGATGTGTGCGGTCCAATGAGTATTGAGGCGCGCGGTGGTTATCGTTACTTTCTCACCTTCACTGATGACTTAAGTAGATATGGGTATATTTACTTAATGAAACACAAGTCTGAAACATTTGAAAAGTTCAAACAATTTCAGAGTGAAGTTGAGAATCATCGTAACAAGAAGATTAAATTCCTACGATCTGATCGAGGAGGAGAAAATCTGAGTTATGAGTTTGGCAGTCACTTAAGACAGTGTGGAATTGTTTCACAATTGACACCGCCTGGAACACCACAGCGTAATGGTGTGTCCGAACGTCGTAATCGAACTTTATTGGATATGGTGCGATCTATGATGTCTCTTGCCGATTTGCCACTATCGTTTTGGGGTTATGCATTAGAGACAGCTGCATTCACTTTAAATAGGGCACCATCGAAATCCGTTGAGACGACGCCATATGAACTTTGGTTTGGCAAGAAGCCAAAGCTGTCGTTTCTTAAAGTTTGGGGATGTGATGCTTATGTCAAAAAGCTTCAGCCTGAAAAGCTGGAACCCAAAGCGGAGAAATGCGTCTTCATAGGATACCCAAAAGAGACAGTTGGGTATACCTTCTACCTCAGATCCGAAGGCAAAGTGTTTGTCGCTAAAAACGGAACATTTCTTGAGAAAGAGTTTCTCTCGAAAGAATTGAGTGGGAGGAAGATAGAACTTGATGAGGTTATTGAACCTTTACTTCAACCTGAGAGTAGCGCAGCGCAGAAAGTTGTTTCTGTGGAGCCTACATTAGCTGAAGAGGAAGTTAATGATGATGATCATGAAGCTTTGGATCAAGTTGCTATCGAACCTCGTAGGTCGACAAGGACGCGTACTACTCCTGAGTGGTACGGCAACCCTGTCTTAGAGGTCATGTTGTTAAACAACGATGAACCTACGAGCTATGGAGAAGCGATGATGGGCCCGGATTCCGAGAAGTGGTTAGAGGCCATGAAATCCGAGATGGGATCCATGTATGAAAACAAAGTATGGACTTTGGAAGTATTACCTGAAGGGCGTAAGGCCATTCAGAACAAATGGATCTTTAAGAGGAAGACGGACGCGGACGGTAATGTCACCGTCTATAAAGCTCGACTTGTGGCAAAGGGTTTTTCACAAGTTCAAGGAGTTGACTACGATGAGACCTTCTCACCCGTAGCGATGCTTAAGTCCGTCAGAATCATGTTAGCAATAGCTGCCTTTTTCGATTATGAAATTTGGCAGATGGATGTCAAAACAGCGTTCCTTAACGGTTACCTTAAGGAAGAGTTGTATATGATGCAGCCAGAAGGTTTTGTCGATCCAGAGAATGCTGACAAAGTTTGCAAACTCCAGCGATCCATTTATGGACTGGTGCAAGCATCTCGGAGTTGGAATCTTCGCTTTGATGAAGTGATCAAAGCGTTCGAGTTTATACAAGTTTACGGAGAAGCTTGTATTTACAAGAAAGTGAGTGGGAGCTCTATAGCGTTTCTAATATTATATGTGGATGACATATTGCTGATTGGAAACAATATAGAAATGCTGGAAAGCGTAAAGGAATATTTGAACAAGAGTTTTTCAATGAAGGACCTAGGAGAAGCTGCTTTCATATTAGGCATCAAGATCTATAGAGATAGATCGAGACGCTTAATAGGACTTTCACAAAGCACATACCTTGACAAAGTTTTGAAGAAGTTCAAAATGGATCAGTCCAAGAAGGGGTTCTTGCCTGTATTGCAAGGTGTGAAGTTGAGTAAGACTCAATGCCCAGTGACTGCAGAAGATAGAGAAAAGATGAGTGTCATCCCCTATGCTTCAGCCATAGGCTCTATCATGTATGCAATGCTGTGCACAAGACCCGATGTCAGCCTTGCCATAAGTATGGTCGGAAGGTTTCAAAGTGATCCAGGAATGGAACACTGGACGGCGGTCAAGAATATCCTGAAATACCTGAAAAGGACTAAGGACATGTTTCTCGTTTATGGAGGTGATCAAGAGCTCGTCGTAAAGGGTTACGTCGATGCAAGCTTTGACACTGATCCGGATGACTCTAAGTCGCAAACCGGATACGTATTTATTCTTAATGGGGGTGCGGTTAGCTGGTGCAGTTCCAAGCAAAGCGTGGTAGCAGATTCTACATGCGAAGCGGAGTACATCGCTGCCTCGGAGGCGGCGAAGGAAGGTGTCTGGATGAAGGAGTTCATGACAGATCTTGGAGTAGTGCCTAGTGCACTTAACCCAATGACTCTGTTTTGTGATAATACTGGTGCCATTGCTCTAGCCAAGGAACCAAGATTTCACAAGAGGACCAGACACATAAAGCGACGTTTCAATTCCATCCGCGATTACATCAAGGAGGACGACATAAATATTTGCAAAGTACACACGGATCTAAATGTTGCAGATCCGATGACTAAACCTCTTCCAAGGGCTAAACATGAACAACACCAGAACTGCATGGGTGTTCGATTCATTACAATGTAAATCACATAGTGATGTGAACTAGATTATTGACTCTAGTGCAAGTGGGAGACTGTTGGAAATATGCCCTAGAGGCAATAATAAATTGGTTATTATTATATTTCCTTGTTAATGATAATCGTTTATTATCCATGCTATAATTGTATTGATTGGAAACTCAAATACATGTGTGGGTACATAGACAACACTGTGTCCCTAGTAAGCCTCTAGTTGACTAGCTCGTTGATCAAAGATGGTTAAGGTTTCCTAGCCATTGACATGAGATGTCATTTGATAACGGGATCACATCATTAGGAGAATGATGTGATGGACAAGACCCAAACTGTAAACGTAGCATTTGATCGTGTCAGTTTATTGCTATTGTTTTCTGCATGTCAAGTATCTGTTCCTTTGACCATGAGATCATGCAACTCACTGACACCGGAGGAATACCTTGTGTGTATCAAACGTCGCAACGTAACTGGGTGACTATAAAGGTGCTCTACAGGTATCTCCGAGGGTGTCTGTTGGGTTGGCATGGATCAAGACTGGGATTTGTTACTCCGTATGACGGAGAGGTATCTCAGGGCCCACTCGGTAATACAACATCACATTGAGCCTTGCAAGCAAAGTGACTAAAGAGTTAGCCACAGGATCTTGTATTACGGAACGAGTAAAGAGACTTGCCGGTAACGGGATTGAACTAGGTATAGTGATACCGACGATCGAATCTCGGGCAAGTAACATACCGAAGAACAAAGGGAACAGCATACGGGATTAACTGAATCCTTGACATAGAGGTTCGACCGATAAAGATCTTCGTAGAATATGTAGGAGCCAATATGGGCATCCAGGTCCCGCTATTGGTTATTGGCCGTAGAGGTGTCTCGGTCATGTCTACATAGTTCTCGAACCCGCAGGGTCTACACACTTAACGTTTGGTGACGATTAGTATAATTGAGTTATTATGTTGGTGACCGAAAGTTGTTCGGAGTCTCGGATAAGATCCCGGACATGACGAGGATCTCCGGAATAGTCCGGAGGTAAAGATTGATATATGTGATAATAGTGTTTTGATCTCTGGAAGGGTTCCGGAGTTCACCGGAATGGGTTCCGGATGTTTACCGAAGTGTTCGGGTGCAGCAACACTTTATATGAGCCAAAGGGATAAAGCCCACAAGGTATTGGAAAGTGCAAAAGTAGTTTTGCTGCCGCGTAAGCGGTACTACCGCTTGGTGAAGCGGTACTACCGCCCGAGCGGTACTACCGCTTGTGTGAAGCGGTACTACCGCCCAAGCGGTACTACCGCTTGTGTGAAGCGGTACTACCGCTTGTGCGCGGCTGTGCACGGTACGGCAGGGATCCGAGTTGGACTCTTTCCCTGCGGGCCAAACCGACCTTGTGCGGGCAAAACCGACCCGGAGGAGGCTTTTACTCCAAGTTTAGACCCCAAGGCTCAACATATAAATAGAGGGGCAGGGCTAGCACACGGGACACATCAAGATTTCCCCAAGCCGTGTGCGGCAACCCTAGCCCTCTAGTTCCTCCGTCATAATCTCCGTAGTGCTTGGCGAAGCCCTGCAGAGATTGTTCCTCACCACCATCACCACGCCGTCGTGCTGCTGGAACTCAACCACTACTTCACCATCGCTCGCTGGATCGAGGAGGTGAAGGCGTCATCAAGCCGTACGTGTGTTGAACGCGGAGGTGCCGTCCGTTCGGCACTAGATCGGAAGGATCGTGATTGGATCGCGGGACGCTCGGCGATTTGGATCGCGAAGACGTTCGACTACATCAACCGCATTTATTAACGCTTCCGCTTAGCGATCTACAAGGGTATGTAGATTCACTCTCCCTCTCGTAGATGCTCATCACCATGGATAGATCTTATGTGTGCGTAGGAAAATTTTTGTTTCCCATGCAACGTTCCCCAACACCTCCAATCTTGGTGATGATTCTGTGTCAAATGACATGTTCCATGTTTTCTTATTTAAGCATGGTGTAGCATCTAAATTGGAATTAATTCAAGTTTATTTACCAATGTTGGGATAGTTTAATGATGAACATTGTCAATCTTTCTATATGAATAAGGACTTCACTTATATGTGCAAACTGAGTTGCAATGTTTTCATGCCTTCTACCTCTTGTGATAATATTTTGGCTTTATATTTCATAACATATGAAAATTACTCATGTATACATGTGTCATATGTGCAAAACCCAAGGAAAGTAAAAAATGGATGACTTATACATATACAACATGTACCCTTGTCTCTTTTGTTAGCCACATTTCAGATTAAGCAACGCGGAGGACGGCTTAGTTTTCAAGAAGGGGAGGATGATGAGGACATGGCTACCCTGGATACGATCACAAATATTGCATATGCATATTTATTTGAGGTGATTTCTGATAAAACTTATGCAATAATTAATTTATGCTATACAAAACAGAAGTACTTCACCTCTTTTTGTTTCATGCCTAATTACAGAACTACCAGACACTTGTACAATCCACATATGAAGATAAGGGAAAAAGTGATGTTTAGGTGCTATTCAAGATGTTCTCTCACGTCACTTTTGTCCCAAGAGAAGGTAGAGTCCAAGTCTCTCACGTTCCGGACTAAGATTTGGACTAGACAGACATACCTGTCTCAAAACGCCAAGAACTTTTTCATACGGATGCCGAATTGGATGATTCTTTTTTTGTTGGAAAGTAGATTTCATATTTTGTTTCCAGCCCAATTGGATTCACCTTCAAGTTCGTCTGGAGCGTGGAGATATTGATGAAACAATCTGACGTTGCAGCAGAATCCGAGTCAAACTACAAGTCCAAAGGTGTTGCGTCACCTCCACTTGGGCCCATAGGCCTTGTACAACCTAGGGTTAGTTTTAGGCTGCCTTGGGACGTTCTCCCACCTCCTTGGCCGCCACCCCTTGCTCCTATATAAGTAGATCAATCTAGTAACTTTTTGCTTGGGTTTTGTTTAGTTAAAAGTTAGCCATTGCAACTTCGTGTACTTCGTTTGTGTCCAACGACTAGACCAAGACCGCTTTCAGAACCCCACCTTTATCAATACTTCATCTATATTCACAATATTCATATTGCATTATCGTATTCTTGCTTGTCCTTTGATTGCTTGCAGGAATAGACCTTCGTGGTCAGGTTGATCATGCTCCGACGTGGTCAATAACCTTCTTGGAGTTGGTTTAGCGGCACCTAAGGCGCAACGTCGAGCACGTTTGTAGTCGGATCGTCAAAGTCGTCTCCACCAAATCGATAGTTATCATCTCATCGAAAGATCGAGACCCTCGCTGACATGGCTTGAGACTGCATCGGTATTTCCCCAAAGAGGAAGGGATGATGCAGCACATTGACGGTAAGTATTTCCCTCAGTTATGAAACCAAGGTATCAAACCAGTAGGAGGATCACGCAACACTATGTAAACAACACCTGCACATAAAGAACAAATACTTGCAACCCGACGCAAAAGAGAGGTTGTCAATCTCTCCACGATAAAAACATAGATTAGGCTGTGATAGATTGGATAGATAGATCTCGTAAGAACACAAAATAAAAGAGGCAAATAAAAAGTGCAGCAATGTATTTTTGGGTTTTTGGAATAATAGATCTGAAAACAAAAGCGGCAAAAAGATAGATCATAAAGCAATATGTTAGAAAAGTAGACCCGGGGGCCGTAGGTTTCACTAGTGGCTTCTCTCATGAGTATAGCACACGGTGGGTGAACAAATTACTGTTGGGCAATTGATAGAAGATCAAATAATCATGACGATATCGAAGGCGATGATCATTATATAGGCATCACGTCCAAGATTGGTAGACCGAAACAATTCTGCATCTACTACTATTACTCCACACATCGACCGCTATCCAGCATGCATCTAGTGTATTAAGTTCATGGAAAAACGGAGTAATGCAATAAGAACGGTGACATGATGTAGACAAGATCTATTCATGTAGGAATAGACCCCATCTTGTTATCCTTAATAGCAATGATACATGCGTGCCTCGCTGCCCCTTCTGTCACTGGGAGAGGACACCGCAAGATCGAACACATCACAAAGCACCTCTTCCCATGGCAAGAAAAATCGATCTAGTTGGCCTAACTAAACCAAAGATTTGAAGAAGAAATACGAGGCTATAAGTAATCATGCATAGAAGAGATCAAAGAAGACTCAAATAATATTCATGGATAGAAACTGATCGTGAACTCAAAATTCATCGGATCCCAACAAACACACCGCAAAAAGTTTACATCAAATAGATCTCCAAGAGACCATTGTATTGAGAATCAATAGAGAGAGTGGAAGCCATCTAGCTACTGCCTACAGACCCATAGGTCTATGGTGGACTACTCACGCATCATCGGAGAGGCACCAATGAGGATGATGAACCCCTCTGTGATGGTGTTAGATTGGATCTCACGGTTCCGGAACTTGCGGTGGTTGGATGTATTTTTTGTTGACTCCTCTATGGTTTCTGGAATATTTGGATATTTATAGAGCTCACAGGCGGTGGAGGGGGTTTCCGAGGCGGCCACAACCCATCAGGGGGTCCAAAAAAATTCTCCAAAAAGTTTCATCGCGATTGGACTCCGTTTGGTACTAATATTTTGCGAAGTAAAAAAACAAACAAAAACAGCAACTGGCACTTTGGCACTATGTCAATAGGTTAGTCCCAAAAAATGATATAAAGTTGCTATAAAATGATTGTAAAACATCCAAGAATGATAATATAACAGCATGGAACAAGCAAAAATTATAGATACGTTGGAGACGTATCAGCATCCCCAAGCTTAATTCCTACTCGTCCTCGAGTAGGTAAATGATAAAAACAGAATTTTTGATGTGGAATGCTGCCTAACATGTTCATCACATATTCTTTTCTTTTGTAGCATGGACATTTGGACTTTTAGATGGTTCAAAGCAATAGTCTAGTTTTGACATAAAGACTTTAATACTCAAGCATGCCAACAAGCAACCATGTCTTTCAAAATATCAACACTAAAGAAACTTATCCCTAGCCCATCATCCTCAATCATTGATCCATTCATGAAACACACTCAAATAGTAACTACACCCAATGCACAAGTATGATCATAGTGCCCCCTAGTTGGTGCTTTATAAGAGAAAATGGCGACTCAAATTAAAAATAAAAATCACATAAAGTAAATAGATAGGCTCTTCGCAGAGGGAAGTAGGGATTTATAGAGGTGACAGAGCTCAAGGTTTAAATTGAGAGAGAGAAATATTTTGGGTGGCATGCCTTTCCTGTCAACGAAAACGACAAAGTAGTTCGCAATACTTTCCATGCTAGATACATCATAGGCGGTTCCAAACATAAAGTAAAGTTTATTCCTTTTTCCACCATTCTATCACAATCCAAGGCTAGCCCTATCCACGGTTGCCTTCCATACCAACACTTTCCAAGGAATTTATTATTTGACAACATAAAGTAAATTTCCTTTTCATTTTGGGACTGGGCGTCCCTATTACCGCCGTACTCTCGTGCAATGACAAGTGAATAGACACTCATCTTGCGAATAACACAACTAGCATGGAAAAATATTGGATACCCCCTACCGTTTCATGAGCGGTACGAGCACACAAAAGAGGAAATTTATTTTTAAAATTAGAGATGGCACATACAAATTTGCTTAGAACAACATGGAAATACCGCATATAGGTAGGTATGGTGGACTCATAAAGCAAAACTGGGTTTAAGGATTTTGGATGCACAAGTAATATTTCTACTTAGTACAAGTGGAGGCTAGCAAATAGATTGAGAAGCAACCAACCAAGAAACGAAAATTCACATAAACAAGCATTGAGCATAACTAACACCGAATAATGCACCATAATTAGGACGTAATTTCATTGCATAACTATTGACATTCATACTTGCATGGGGAATCACAAACTTTAACACCAATATTCTTAGTAAAGCATAATTACTCACTAACATGACTCACATATCACCATCATCATGTCTCAAAACTATTACAAGGAATCACGTTTAATTTGTCCAATGATTTTCATGAAAGTTTTTATTATATCCCTCTTGAATATCTATCTCTTTGGGACTAGTTTCATATATTGCCATTGCTTTGGACAAGCTCAAGAAAATTTAAGTGAAGAACATGAGCATAAAAGTTTCATATCCCAAAATAATATAAGTGAAGCATGAGAGGATTTCTTCAAAATTTCAAAGCACACCGTGCTCAAAAAGATATAAGTGAAGCACTAGAGCAATTCCATAGCTCAAAAAATTTAAGTGAAGCATGAAGATCAATTCTAACAAATCATAGCATAATTTTAGCTCTCTCAAATAGGTGTGTCCAGCAAGGATACTAGTGACAAACTAAAAATCAAAGCAAGAAAAGACTCAAATAATACAAGACGCTCCAAGAAAAACTCATGATATGTGACGAATAAAAATATAGCTCCAAGTAAAATACCGATGGTCGTTAGAAGAAAGAGGGGATGCCACTCGGGGCATCCCCAAGCTTAGTTGCTTGTTTCTCTTTGGATATATCTTGGGGGTGATTTAGCATCCCCAAGCTTAGGCTCTTTTCACTCCTTATTCCTTCATCCATCATGATCTCACCCAAAACTTGAAAACTTCAATCACACAAAACTCAATAAAACCTTCGTGAGATCCGTTAGTATAATAAAGCAAATCACCACTTTAAGTACTGTTGCAAACTCATTCAAATTTTATTATTGCATTATACATACTGTATTTTCACTTTACGATGGCTTATACCCTTCAATACAAACCATAGATTCATCAAAACAAGCACACAATGTAGCAAAAAGAGAATCTGTCTTAAACAGAACAGTCTGTGGTAATCTGTACTCTAACCATACTTATGTAACTCTAAAAATTCTTACAAATTAGGAAAATTTAAATAATTTGTATAGAAACACTGTGTTAGAATTTCAGCTCATTATCACTCTCCAGCAAAGAATGAAAATTCCTGCACTGGAGTCAAAATTTCTGTTTCAGATTCATTATTGTTTCTACTCATCTTGTGAATCATCCTAAAGGGTTTAGTTGGCACAAACACTAATTAAAACATAAAAAACACAATCATAATAGTAGCATAATTTTGTTAACACTCAAGAACATAAAGAAAAAGGTAAAAATAAATTTTATTCATTCGGTTGCCTCCCAACAAGCTCTTTCTTTATAGCCATTAAGATAGGCTTGAGATTTCAATGATGCCCTCATGAAAGATAATAATAGCAACACAAAGAGAGCATCATGAAGAATATGGAAAACACACTTAAGTATAACATACTTCCTATGCATAGGCCTTTTATAAGCAAACAAATTATCAAGGCAAGCAAAAACTAGCATATGGAAGGAAGAAAGAGACAATAGCAATCTCAACATGAAGAGAGGTAATTTAGTATCATGAAAATTTCTACAACCATAATTTCCTCTCTCATAATAATTACATGTAGGATCATAATCAAAATCAACAATATATCATAAACAATACTCTCTTTGTGATCATCATGCATAAAGTTTTTATCATTGTTTCTGGGCCTATATACACCAATAACATCTAAGCCTGTCTGTGATAGCTGGTAGGTCTAAAAAAATAGGAAATAAACAAACAAACCAATGCTGAATTGGAAGGGATGTCTGGTTGAAAAAAGTAGTTGATACAATTCTTCAGATGAAGTGTGCACATTACAATTTAAAGTCTTAATTAAGAATTACAGGCAGAAAAACAAGAGTACAATAATGGTATATTAAGAGCATGCTACAGCAGACAATTTATTGTAGTGTCCTCAAGACAGCAATTTCTTGCTTTGCATTGCTTGTTTCAGTCTGCTCGAAAACTAAAATGGAACAAATATGTTCCTGTAAGAATAGAAGAAAGTAAGTTTACTGTCATAGCATTAAAAATGTGAGCGTGTGTATAGTAATTTAGATACACGGGTGTTATACCTCAGTTTTGCAGTATGTATGGGCGCTCAATCGTTATCTTTGCACGTCGCATATATAGCGGCATGTAGTGATGCCCAGTATGCATATAGTCCGATCGGCATCCTCGTGAAGTTATGTAGATGGTTATGTAGTCTGGGACATCGATCACACTGTCAACCCATCCTAGGCAGCTATATTTGTCTGTGCCTACCAGACCTTGTTCAGGCATGTCATTTCCTTCGACCAAAATGAATGGGCTTAGTAGTTGACTTGCTATCTCATGTTGTAGGCACCCAGCTGGAATTTCACTCATAGTTATTCGAATAAACCGCGTGAGAGAAATCTGCTGGCCGCCATAGGAAGGACACCAAGGAATAGCCCTGAAGATGCGGCCAGCTAGATCTATGTGTCCCCTGGCAACAACAGTTGATCTGAATGCTGCAAATGTGCTAAACTGAACCTGTCCTCTATAGTACACAAGGAAAGTGTCAAAGCTAATTGGCTTCACATGAACGTATCTAGCTGTTGGCACATACTGAATTATTTTAGAATATATTTCCCTTGCACTTACAGGGTCAGCACCATCTCCTTGGCTGAGAAGTATAGAGTAGGACAGCTCTTGTAATCTATCGGGATCAACCTCCGTGTCTTGAAGGAAACAGTGTGGTGGAGGAGTACCGGCAGTAGTGTCTCGGGCATTTGGTATAGGTGGCAATAGCTCAATGGGTCTCAGTTTTTTGTTAAAAGGATTGCTAATTACCCTTATGAGCACAGTGAACATGTCTAGGTGGATTCCCTCCATTGTGTTTTTTGGATCCCTGAACCTACGTCTGACCTTGATGCTCATCCGCAATGGTATATTTTCTGGTGTGTCTGTCCAACAAATGCATTGAAATGCTAGAAGGTTATTGTGTGATGCTGTCTCAGGGCAAAGTTCAGAGACGACGCAATATGTATGTAACATGAAATCCGCTGTTTTGAATGTCCAAAGCTGCAATGGTAAGTTTCTTATTTCAACCAAGACCTCGGATCCCGCATAGCTATCATGGGAATCATAACTGAGCGTACCACAGTACGTTGGTTCTTCATCTGCACATATGGTGTCAAAGTGTATATTGCCCAAGATAAGCCTCTGTTCAGATTGAAGAAATTGTACTGCTTGTTTGTACTGTGGTTTATCCGGGATGCTAATTAGGAATTCCTCATCAGGAGTATCCAAAGAAAAGACGTCGCCGTCTAATTGAAAAGACTCACTTAGTGCATCATGAAATCGGTTTCGTACAGTTCTATTATCAGGAGTGAAAACAATCCCAAAATGGTAGTGGGTCCGGATCTCTGGGCATTTTGTTTCACCGTAAGAAACAAAAGCTCTTGTTACATTTCGTCTAGAAGAGATGGACAGGGACGAAACACCTAGCAGAATCATGAAGCAGTTTAGACTAAATGGGATGCTCGCCTAAACAGTAAGAGCAAGCAAGCAGAGCAAAGAAGGCAGGAGCACTGGTGCAGTGTAGGCCAACAATGGAAGAATAGAACTCACCTCTATTCAGAAGAGCAGCTTGGGCCGCAGTTTTGTTGGTTGAGGAAGAGGACGCCATTAGCTGAGATTAGGAAGATGGCACCAGCAAAGAAACCCTAGAAATGGGTGTGCAGGGGGGGGTGACGGCGTGGTGGTGGTGAGAGGCAAGAAAGTAAGCTGCTTATAAAGCAGGTCCAGGCAAGGGACCAGATCCAACGGCTCTAGGAGGAGACAGCACAGAGATCCTAAAAGGGCCAAATGGGCCAACAACGAAACACAAGCAGCCCAGAGGCCACTTTGGTATCAAAAATAAGGCAGAGAGAAGAGGGAAAAAAACTTCAGAAATGAAACAAAGAGTAGGCAATCTAAGAAGAGAAAACAATAACTGATTAAAACATATGCATAATAAGGTAGAGTTCACTTCATAATATAGGGGAGTTTTGTTTTTTGTCTTGCTTTGACATAGCCACTCGAGCAGCCAAAGACTAGTTTTGGAACATGCTTAATAAGGAGCATTCAGTTACAGTAGAGTTCATGCAAGCAGCACATACACCAACGAACTCCTCTTGAAGCTGATCAAAGAGCATTGTAATGGAGCCTTGTCGATGGGGAAGCTAGCCGCATAAACCAGCATCGATCTCCTGTGATGTCATCAAGGAGAACCTAACATATGTAGGATAGATAGTCTGCAACAGTATGCAGAGTTTTAGACAAAACAGAGTAAGCATCATAATAGGAAATATATACAACAACACTATCAGAGAGTAGGTTTTTGATATACCTATAGATAATTTATCTCTGCATGGCTGTGCAGAGCAGTTACTACTTTGTTTTCTTTGCTTTCCCATCTCCCTTGCCAGCAGTAGCGCCCCTTTATCACAAGGTATTATAGACCAAAATGAGCTAGGGTATCTGTATATGGCGAAAGAAAGAAATGATAAGTATACATCATAGGTTGTACCTTTTGTGCCTAGTCATCTGAGTCTGGTCATCTTTGTCATTCTTTTCTTCGACAACAGGCGAAGAAGGTTCAGCTGTATCATCATGTTTGCCCTGATGCACGCAGCAAATCAAGGAGGTTGAAGAATATGAAACATTGATGCTCGAAGGTTAATATAACCTTGCTTCACCACAGTATATAGGCACCCTACTATATCAGCACAAATGACCAAAGCAGCTGAAGCTATATGCATAGGTATTTTTGATGGATAGTAGAAAGAAGCCTCACCTTGTCTGCTTCATCAGGCTTCTTCAGAGATTGGTCCAGTGCAGTAGTTTTATCATCAGTACCAATAAACAAGGCACGCCTGGCACTTCCGGTTGGGCATGGTGATTTGCTGCGAAAGGAGACAGTAACATAAGCACATGAATGGAGGCTAGGACACTCAGTTATAATAAGCGCAAGCAAGGAGTCTAATACGTTGCAATTATCTGTTTTAAAAGGCATACCCTAGGGCTGTAGGTGGAAGGAGGCCAGCACTGAGCTTTGAAGTTGGCGTGTGTCCCTACACATTAAAAGACAGTTAGCATATTTGTAATACCGTGTCAGCATTCAAACTAAGTCAAGACATGGCAGATAAGAAACTAAACAAGGCACATACATCAGCTGTAGGTGTTTTATAGCCTATAGTAAGGCTGTTTGATGAGCTACCAGGCTGTGTCTGATAGATGTTTGGTGTGCTTGGTGTAAACATCCCAGAAGGCACCAGACTTCCAGTCAGTGAAGTAGATGCCGATGCTCCAGACGTCCCAGGGACATGGTCAAACGCAGACGAGCTTAACTCGGGTTTATAGGTCTCTATGATCCTGACAACTTGGAACGACAACTGCTCGCTGTTGACATTAAAGCTTTTGCTTGCAATGGACACAAGGAGCTTGTACTTCTGTCCAATGAGCCGAACAACCTCTGGTGGAGCAATTCTATCAACCATTGGAATACGAGCTATCTCCTGGATAGTGGAATACCCTGGGTTTCTAGACTTCAGTAAGGTAAGCAGTGGCTTGCCTACAGCTGCTTTGCCAACTTTATCAAACATAGTGAACTCGGCCTCAGCCTTGTCATCGTGTGCGAAGAGCGAAATACAGTACCTACAGATGATATCAGTTGAGTGAGGACAGCAGCAAAGAATAATCGAAAGAGAGAAGAGATATATTTCTATTAGCTGTAAAGCATATAAAGTTAGACAAACCAACAAGGCAGAGAAAATAAATGGTTGCAAATGAGAAAGACAGTAAGCAGAGGATCAGCATGCCACATACGTTTCCTCCGCCGCTGTAGTTGTACAGCCAGGATTAGTGCATCGGTACTGTGATCCATACAGTGATGAAGTTCTGTTGCAGGTCGAGCAAGAAAAGAACCACCAGCGTTGACCATCATTGAGGCTCTGAACAGTAACAGTACACATGAACCGCTTTTCCTGTAGAAACAACGCAATCTGCTACTGAGCAAAATGAGCAAGAACTGCAAAAAGGATGGCAGAAAAGCATGGAAAGACAATAAACATACTTCGTTCTCAAAAGGGTCGAGCTGAAGGAGCTGTGGCAGAGCCATTTCAACTGGATCAGCATAAACACGTGCGGGAAGTGCCCCCCCATCCAAAGTAGCATTGACATCAATAGGCTTAAAATTAGTCCCAAGCCTGTTTTAGTTTGAAACAAATAAGTTAGCCAACACTCAGATAAGCGGTTTAATTGGTATATAGTAAAATAAATAAGAAGAAACAAAGTAGCAAGCATATATTAGTTACCTGGTGCGGAAGTCATTTATGACAGGCAGGTCCTCATCAATGTACCAGCGGCAAGCAGAACTGCCGCTAAGTCCTTTAACACCTGCATAGACGTTAAGTATAAAAGATCTGAGAGGGCACAGTAAGCACATAATCAGCAAGATATGTACTATGTAATATAATGTGATCTAAATAATTGGATCCCAAGCATAGATGCAAAACAACTACCTTGGTTCATCTTAGGCAGTGTTCCCACGAAAATTGCAATGACAGCTTCTTTCTCGTTTCTTGCCGGGACTGCCTCCTCCTCAAACTCAACAGCTCGATTACCCCAGAGGATGAGCTTCAGTTCCTGCCCCCTATAGGTTTCATAATATGCAGGTGTCAGTAAACTAATAAAGTACTTCCATTTTAAATGGATGCAAGCAAAGTAAGTAAGACAGCGACCACACTCACTCTAAATCGGTAAGGATTATCGTTCTTGTGTTCGATGGTTCTGGTTGGTGCATCGACTGGATGGGTATCACATCAGAAACAGCAGTTATCCTTCCAATGACATCTTCAAAATGAAAGAACCCACAAAAGCATGAGGATACGCAAAATTCACAAGTACATGGTTTAAATGTCTAGGTATAAAACATGACAACTGACCAAGGAAACGAACGGGTGGTCCAGATGGTCTTGGGATGTCCTGAAACGGCACCAGGTTGTAGGTGCAGAATGGGTAGTTTTCTTCCAGACCTGGTTGCAGCACGGCTTCACTAAACCTGGTAAACTGGATCATGTAGGGGCTCTCGACAGCTCTGAAAGTAGGCTTTGACTCATTGCAGATAAATTTAATCATCTTGTAGACCTTTCCTTCCTCCAGTTCATGCTGCAGACGCTCTGCTGCCTCGGGAGGTATCTGCACATACATGTGGTTGCCCTGCGAAAAAAAGAAACAGCTATAAACCATTCTGGTTCGAACATGGCCACATGGTATCTAATTAGGTATGTCTAGCACATACCTGGCTATCAAGAACAACCAGGTCCATGTGCTTGATAGGTCCGTTGTCAGTTCCTCCACGATAAAACCACTTGCGAGAAACAAGGACAGAAACAGCCCACTTCTTGCTCTGGCTGTGTATCTCAGAAAGTAGATGGTACGTCATCTACAAATACATAGCCCTGTTCAGAAAAACCATAACAGGCGACAAAGGAAATACAGCCACAGAATGGACATTATAAATAAACTTAGCAGGAAGAGATGGGTATTGCACATAACATGGCAGTATAACAGCATACCTAACTGAAGCAAGGGAAGAAGAAGTAACAAAACAATCCAAATAAACAAAGACAGGTAGGTAGAGAGAACAAACCACGGTGATACCAAAAGTATTTTGCAAAACTGTACACGGCACAGATACCATCTGGGGTAACGGGAAATCTGCGATCATTATCAACAACAGAACTGTACACGGCAGAGACACTATCTGAGGTAATGGGAAATCTGAGGTCATTAACAAAAGTAAATATGATAATAGGCAGGAAGAAAGAGCAATAATAGCAAGACCAAAAGCAGATCACAAAATTCATGCAACATAGATGCTAGTGCAGAGACTGAAAAATCTCAGAGAAAACAATGTTTCTAGTCTGAGATCCAAGCGTGCCATCGTCATTTTCAATAAGTATTTTCAAGTTTTTCTTAGAAGTCACACGGGAGACCGCCACATAAAACTGGCCATGAGTGAAAACATGACTCTTCAGATATAACCCTACAACAGATAAAGTCTGTCCTTGACTTTTGTTAATGGTCATGGCATAAGAAACCCTAACTGGAAACTGGCGACGGTGCAGGGTAAATGGCCACTTAGGATCTTTGGCGGTGAGGCAAATCCTTGGAATGTACACAATATCGCCAATATTAGAACCAGTCATAATAACAGCCTCTATGACCTTTTCACCAAGATTAGAGATAATAAGACGGGTACCATTACAAAGACCAGTAGCCTGACTTAAATTTCTAAGCAACATGATAGGCACACCTTTTTTCAAAACGAGGCTATGTCGTGGAAAATTGTTAATTTTAATTGTATTTAGGTATTCAACAGGATAAAACACATCAATGTTACGCATTGAATCTGCAGCATTTCCTATAGAATCATAGCTTAAATATTCTCTCTCGGCAGAAGGCATTAAGGTTAGCACATGATCATTAACTTCCTGAGCTACATCATTTGTTGTTGTTAAAATAGCTCTCTCGCGCAAGTATGCTAGATTAGAACAGTTTTTAGCAAAGTCTGTATAAACAGCACGAACAATGGCATCTATTCTATTATCTTCAGAATGGACTAACATATCATCTGGAATTGTTATCCAACTCGGTTCACATTCTCCTTGGCGAGCCACACAAGGTGTTGTACCATCACCAACGCTTAAGATCCAGCTAGCAAAAGAAGCGATCTCGGCCTGTAAAACAGGATCTGTTGTTTGAACTGCCAAACGCATGTTTATCTTAAGGTGAAGGACCTCTATGAAGTGCCATAGAGGTGAATTTGTTATAGCAGCATTGATAACCTACGAGCGAGTCCCACCCTCAATAACCGGTAAAATTTGTCTCAAATCTCCACCTAAGACCACAACTTTACCCCCAAAAGGTATTTCACTGATGGAAGGATCATCAGCAGACAAAACATCACGGAGACTACGATCTAGAGCCTCAAAGCACCTACGATGCGTCATCAGAGCTTCATCCCAAATTATTAGTGAGGCTGATTGAATCATCTCTGCTAACTTGCTAGATCTTTTTATATCACACGTTCCAGTGTCTTCCAGACAGATTGGTATTTTAAACCTAGAATGAGCAGTCCTACCCCCAGGTAAAAGAAGTGCTGCAACCCCAGAAGACACAACTGTGAGAACAATCCTCTCTTTGCCTCTAAGATAAGCAACTATAGCATTCCAGAGAAAAGTTTTCCCAGTCCCACCATATCCAGATACAAAGAAAAAACCAGGCTTTCCAGATATAACCCTATCGATAATGCTCTTGTAAGCTAGGAGCTGATCTGGATTTAATATTGTGTACATGGCCTCTGCCTTTATAAGCTCACTTTTAGGATCACTACACAGTTCATCATTCATCATGGCATTCTCATGCAGGTCATCATCATAGATAGTTTTTAATGGTAGATTGTGGTCAAGAATATTAGATCCATTTTTAGCGAACAGAACAGTCAATTTATCAAGTAACATGTCTTTCAACTCATCAGGAGGTACAACATGACTATCATCATGATAGGAACGCTTTATATTGTACTCAATATCCTCAGCCAAGTTCAACCAGTATTTTTCAAAAAAAGCATTTTCATTATTAACTCCACAATGAACAAGCAGCGTAACAAAAAGCCTACGCAACTGATCTCCCATACCCCAGGTTAAAGCTTCATCAAACGCAGTATACCATTCAAGATCATCTCCAAGCAAACCTCTAGCAGCACATGCTTCTTTGAATGTGTCATACACAATGCCATTGTAGGTCCTAACATCAGCATAAGACATTGCGCCTTAACAACCATCAATAGCATTCTAAGATAGTAAAGCTCTCCAGTTGTAGGATCCACATAATAAATCCTACCAATCCTATAACTTGAGGTCTTAGGTATCCACTGTTTTCTATCTGCTAGCCAAGTCCATTTGGTTGGAAAGTCACAATAGGTAAGAGACCTAGCATTCATATGAGCTCTATTAGCTATAAACCACTCTGTCAACATTGTTTTCTGCAGCCATGCATCATCAACAACCGACTTTAAATTTGCTTTCACGTTGAAACGTACAATGTGTTTATTCAATAAATGAATAGGCAGTCTTTCAACAGAAGGCATCTTACTGTGTATATCAAAGCCATATATTCTCCAACAACCATCTTTATCACATATATAGCGGCATTCTCTATACTCCATGATTTCATCAATCTCACCATTTTTGTTTTTGATGCTTTCAAACAGAGTTTTTGAATAATCAGGTCCCTTCGTAACATACTTATAAAGATACTTAATAACATGTGTTTTATTACACCACTCAACATTAATATGAGCCTGGTATTTTTTTAGCATGATCAGGTTATAAGGGACGACGTGTCTGTTATCAAGCCTGACCTTTTTTTTAACTACAAAACGACCATTATCTGGACGGCTATATATAGGGAACCCACTATCATCTATCGACGTTTCAGCTTGGAATGCCTTAGGAAATTTCTTAGAGCACATCCCATCCTTAATGCAAGGGCACTTTTTATTATCGTCGCCGCACGGACCATGCATCATGTGTTCAGAGACAAGAGTATATCCAAGAGGATCCGTCACAGGATCAGGTATGGTGGCTGATATAAAAGAGTTAATTAAAGCAGGACTAACCTCACTGTTTTTCCTCTTAAGCCATACCAGTATATGGGCATGAGGAAGCCCTCTTTTCTGGAACTCTACAGTGTGAAGCACTGTAAATGAAGCAAAGGCAAGGTCCGTCACGATCCAACAGTACAGTAAAGAAACGAAACGGAACGAACCTATAGCAACCGTAAAAGATGCATTACCAGCTATGACAGGACCAAAATGCCTCCCCAGTCTTGATATCATTAAGATAGTCATTTAGTTTCATGTGATAAACTCTAACTGGAAGATCAGCCCTATCTGAAGGTAATTGCCCAGGCTCAGATGTCAGGGCTTCAGTTATTTCAGGCCATTTGGGGTTACAGGTGAAAGTGGTGAAAAGGTCTGGTGGGCCAAACACACGCGAAATAGCTACTGCATCTTGGAAGTTCTCAACCATGTAACGCCGGCCACCAGTAAAGGAAGATGGGAGTATGTATGTTTTTTTTTCCAACAGAATTTGCATCCGTCTGTCCTTTTCCAACAGCATCAGCAACTCCCTGCAAGTTCTCTGCTCTAAGATCATTGTTAGCCTTCATGATGAAATGCAGCCTGCACTCGTCTATGCAAGCTCGTGCATCCACAATGGCCTGTGAGGAAAGCAAACCACAGCAAAGGTATGGGTTATGCTGCTCTGGTCTATAGTGGAGGCAATAGGAATAATAATCCTGCATGGTTAGCTTGGTTCTTTTGCTTGAATCAAGAGGGTCTGAACCAATATATCTAACACCAAGCTGAAACCCTCGCTCCGCATAGGGAAATAGAAGAGGATACTGCAGAGGCATATAAGAAGTTTGCAAAGGAGATATTTGCTTTAGATTGTCATCTCTACCATATATTATTATGTCACGACAAGAAGCCTCCACCGTAAACTCACCAACCTCTAAAGCCGCCAACTCATCTGTCGCAGGAAGACTAAACTGGGGACTATCAGACTCTCCAGGAGCAATTAACCATATGGCAATTTCAGCATGTTCATTGTCACGTAGTATTTCTCTAGCAGAACGGAACGTTTTAACATAAGAATTGTGCTCATCAAGCATATGTATTAGACCTGCAATAATAGACTCATCTAAAGCACCATTGTTCTTTTCACCCTTGTCTAGAGCCCGAATCTTGTTTTTTATCTCATTCTGGGTATCATATATATAGAGTTCAGCATACTTGGGGGTGTCTCCAGTCTTAGGCATAAGAGATCCTATTCGATGACAAACCTGACCATTAATTTTGAAAATGTTTGGGCCCTTACCATCATTCACCGAACGGTCAATATTAGTTCCCATGGAAGTAAATGCAAAGAGACAATTGTACTGACGTATTTTTTTTACAAACTCTTTGCTACGCGGAGGGCCATTGTACCTCAACAGTTCCGAGAGAAACAAGGGTGGTTTTTCAAAAGGCTTAATTAACACCTTACCACCCTTGCAACATTTGTTGTAAACGACTCGCCTCAGCGTGATAGCAGACTCTGACCTCACCCTCTCCTCGAACCAGAAGACCGCCTTGCACCTGGGACATTTATAGTCTGGGCCACCGTAGAAAGATCTCTTTTGGTACCCAGCTATAGATTGTTCTTGTCTCAGTAACAGTAGCACATAAGAGTATAGTATAGAATAGCTTCGATGGATATCAACAGCAAGTATACCTTTGAGGTTCTCAGACTCCTCAGGTGTGAATCCAACCCAGTCAGCGCCCAAGGGCGATCCAATGGCAGGTCCAAGCCCCCTAAGCGGAGGGCGATCCAATGGCAGGTCAATATTAGTTCCCATGGAAGTAAATGCAAAGAGACAATTGTACTGACGTATTTTTTTTACAAACTCTTTGCTACGCGGAGGGCCATTGTACCTCAACAGTTCCGAGAGAAACAAGGGTGGTTTTTCAAAAGGCTTAATTAACACCTTACCACCCTTGCAACATTTGTTGTAAACGACTCGCCTCAGCGTGATAGCAGACTCTGACCTCACCCTCTCCTCGAACCAGAAGACCGCCTTGCACCTGGGACATTTATAGTCTGGGCCACCGTAGAAAGATCTCTTTCGGTACCCAGCTATAGATTGTTCTTGTCTCAGTAACAGTAGCACATAAGAGTATAGTATAGAATAGCTTCGATGGATATCAACAGCAAGTATACCTTTGAGGTTCTCAGACTCCTCAGGTGTGAATCCAACCCAGTCAGCGCCCAAGGGCGATCCAATGGCAGGTCTAAGCCCCCTAAGCCTATCGACGTTCACTCTGCACCTCTTTCTATTACGGGACGTAATCTCTGGACTAAGAACCGGGAAGAAACCATCATCTAAAAAAAGGAGGCCATGTCACAGGTATAAAGAGAGACCAGGAGCATGCATAAGGCACACTACTAAACTATAAGGAACTAAAAGCAAAGTGGTTTTCCTACATTCTCTTTTTGGCAAGCCTGAGGATATGTAAGACAACGGCTGGTCAAAGAAAGATAGTTTCCTTCGAACAACCCGGCGCGGAGGTGGTTGATGACTGGTTGACTCAGCCTTTCGACGAACGGAGCGTCGTGGAGGCATGTTACCTAAAGGACCGACATAAAGAACTACCACAAGACACTGCAACAGAAACACACCAGTGTAAATAACAGAAAGAACCAAAGTAAAGAGAACCAAGTCCTGGAAACCAATCCAAGAAGCAGAATCCTAGCAACAAGGCTCTCGAAAACCCATGGAAAGCACACACCACTGACTAACAACAGATAGCAGAAAAAGTCCCAACAAAAGGAAAGGAATCCAATGGCCTAACACAAAGATGAGAAATAAGCAAACAGAAAACCCATCAAGCAAAATAAACCTGCCCAAAAGGAACAGCAGTGCACAAGCAAAGAAAGAGGAAACCAAACAAATAAAAATTTACTAAGGTGCTTATGCCTGTAACACCATGTCACACATGCGACTGCAAAGAACAATATTCAGGTAAGAAAATTGCAACCAAAACCTATTAAATCACCTGGCCAAATATCAGGTTTAGGATCTGCAGTTCTTGCTATTTCATGCAGAATGAACCTAAGCATCCACACCTTTCCCATTTGCAACATACAAAATCAACATATATTCAGTCCATCTAAAACTGAATTTCTTGACACCTCACACTGAATTTTACGATACCTAACTGAATATTTTGACAGAAGTATAAATTTCCCTCCTTAAATCCTAAACCCTTCTCTTTTTGGGAAAATCACCAACACGAAACATAAAATCCAACAAGACAAACAAAGACCGGGTCGATTTATTCAAGCCCAAGTCTGGTCAGGGAGTAAATAATGTCAGGTACAATGCAGGCATCAAAGCCTGAACAACAATAAATAACAGGAGATAGTTAGATAGAACAGAGAGACGACAGCAGACGCGAATACAACAAAGCCCAATCAAGATGGGGCTGAGCAGAGACAGTAGGGGAAACAATGGCCATATTGGCAGGTGCAGACCGCAAATGAAGCAACTCTTTCTCCAGACGCATAACGTGTCTAACAGCATAGACCGCAATAACTATGGATGAACGTGCAGATCTCCTATAGGCCATCATAGAGTCATAGTTATAGTGATGGACAACGAATCCATACAGACTTTGTAAAAAACGTAAGGCTTGTAAAGCAGCCTGTTCATAAGCGTTCATGAACCCACAACAGGCCGAGCTCCAAAAAAACTCCCGCCGAGCCAATCGACCAGAACCATCCTCAGGAAGCTCAAGCTCTACCCCGGCAAGGACAGAGCCATCTTCCGTGACCTCACACAGGTACAAAAGGGAGGGCAAAGCGTATTCGACCACCACAGCCTCCAAAACAGGCATAACAACAGAAACAAATGCACACATCCTGCTGACACCTAAGAACGAAATATATAAAAAACCACACGACACCCGGCCACGTCCGGAATACACAGCAGAAAAATTAGAAGGATGAACAACACGAAAACACGCACATAAAGTACAGCAGCAAGATAAGCAGAGATAACAGTAGCAAACCTTGATGAGCCCGGACGAACAGAACGGAGACGCGGAAACGAGCTAAACACGAAACCAGCAAGATGGAACAGCCTGTAAAATTGAAAGGGAAACAAATGGTCAGCATAAATAAGTGGCATATAACTACATAGGATATATAAGAAACAGACCAACCATAATATGAAGACAAAAGATAATTAATAATCGTCAAATAACCATTCTATAAAGATCAATAGGACAGAAAAGACTGCTGAAACGGTGTTCCAAAACAGGCACAACGACGGAAACAAAAGCATTCATCCATTGAACGCAAAGAGCAAAATCTGAAAGAAAAACAAAAAGATACATCGCCTTCGAACATCCCTATTTTACAAAGGCATCAGTGTCATTTAAATACAAGCCGCAAAAACTAACAGCACGAAACATGCACAACCAAGGCGAGACGAAAACACATCGCAGCACAGGAGCATTTCATCGAGCAGGCCTCAAGCATTTCATCGAGCACCTAACAAGCATGCACAAGCATTTCATCGAGCACATATGAGGCATGCACACATAGAGAAGCAGAGGAGGCGCGCACTAACCTGGACAGCAAGGACGGAACGACCAACGCCCCCACGAAGGAGCAAACGGGAAAACCGAGCAACCTGCGCATGAAGGGAGCAAATGGAGACAAACGAGATCAGTAAATCGGAGAAACAACGGAGGGAAACAACCGGAAGAGCAGAATATAAACAACCTCAACCAACAGCACCCATGGAGGAACGGATGGCCATGTCGCAGAAAGAGGGCGTTCGAAGGAGAGGAAGCGAGGCGACGAAGAGAGCGCACAGCGAGTGAGCGAAGCGAGGGTGCACAGAATGAGGAGCGGCAGAAGCAGGAAAGGGGGAAACCGAAGAGAAAAGGAGGGGCAACGGCACGCCAGGACCCACCGTCAGAGAGAGCGAGAATGGGAGGTGCACCCGACGCGGCACCGGAGTGACAGACCACTGGGCCCTTCTCAGCGTGGTACCCACAGTCAGCAACACGGGCGCAACACACGAGCGGACGGGCAAATCCAACCGAGCCACCAACTCCAGCAGAGAAACCACCCATCCGAACAGAGGGCGCAGAGACGGGCGATGGGTCAAACTGAACACAGAAAAAGAGATGGCCCCAATGACACGCGGGGCCAAGGGAAGCAACGACTCGCGGCACAAGGAGCTGACGCGAGGGGCCATAAGGGGCGACGGCCCACCGGACAGAGAGAAACACGCCAGCGAACGGTAACAGATGACCCGAGAAAAAGAATCCTGCAGTACACCTCACGACGCGACGCGGCATGGCGATGGCGTCCGCTCCATACGCGAGACACGGTCAGCAAAACCACGATCTCAGCCGAGCCAATCCAGACGCGGGAGGCGGCGCGCACCGGAAAAAGGTTGGCCCTGACACCGACACGCGGGACCAACAGACAGCAGGCCCACCTGCAGCGTGCGAGACTGGTGGGCTCGGTGAGGGTGAACCGCTTCTGGCGCGTCCCGTGTCTCATCGGGCTGATCGCGGTCGTGCATCGTGGGGAGCCGCAGAGTGGTTGGCTGGTCAGCTCTCGCGATGACGAACCGGAGACAGCGCGCGGCGCCCATGACGCGCTCGCCCGTGTCACCCAAAAAACCCTGACCCAGCCAGTCGGCTCAAAGGCCGAGCCCACAGGTCATGGGGGTAACGAACCCACCCCGCGGTCAAACCCAAATGACTGAATATCCAACGGCCAGCAGCGAAACTTTACCCTGTTTGACCCAGATCCAACGACCCACATCGACGCAAACCGAGGGACGATCCTGGAGGCAAGTTGGCTAGCATCCTTTCATGTTAAAATAAGATAATTACAAGTCCTAGGCTGCTGCAGGCAAGACAACCCGACACTTGGGGGCTACACAGTCAAAGATATTATTGCAAATCACCAAGTCATCATGAACTGATAAACTTGGAGCTTGGGGGCTACAGGTAATATAGATATATCAAAAAAATTGAAGAACACTTTCAAGCTGTCAATTGTGAGTGAGACTGGTCTCATTTCTTGATGGAGATTTGCAAAGATCATCTTCTCCAAGTTATTCATAGAAAGGCCGAGAAAGCCGACCCAACATCACACGGATTTCTATATTCCCAATAATTTTATCAAGTCAACTGGAGTCCAGTTGTTTGACCCGGCGTCACCAACAATCATGACCCGGCATGATCAAAGATCATGACCCGATAGAGTCTATACAAGCAACCCGGCTTCACAAGTTGGCAAGTTCTACATCCATAAATCAGCAATATTTTTATCTCAAGTTGGCATCCACTACATCTGATGACCCGGCAAGATCCCCGCGTCCCATGAAGTGGTTTAACAACAGACGAATTTTTATTCCCAATATTTTTACCACAAAGGATACGGACCAACAAGATGATTGTGAAGACGGCTCGTTGATATGAAGAAGAAACCCGGATTTTCGAGGAGCCATTTCATTGAAATAAGCCGGCCAAGGGAGCGAGCTTGTCTCTTAGCATATTTATTACTATATTAGGAGCTTACCATGAATAAATTCAAGCTAAGCTGGGGGACTAATGTCGGGGATATTCCCCACGGTTTGACCCGGCCAGGAGTATGACACGGCCCATCATTTGGCGGTTCATACGGGCACTGTGTTTACCGGGTCAACCTGGACGACAAGGCCTAAGGACCAGTGTGCACCCCGGCGGAAGGCGGCTCATTGATAGGCCTGGAGGGCCGGCTCATAGAGAATATCCAAGAAGAGGAAAGATTCCCTCACAAGGGAAGCAAGACCCGGATTAGGATTCAAGAGAGACTAGTCCTAGTCCTAGTAGGACTCTATATGTAAGCCTGCCCCTTCAACTTATATAAAGAGGGGCAAGGCACCCCGAAGAGGGAGAAGAAAAAACTCATTAGAGATAGACATATTAGAAACCCTCTGGACTAGAGGTAGCGATTCCGCACCCTTGTAATCGAGATCATCATCATCATCATCATCAATACACACAGAGCATGACGTAGGCTTTTACCTCCATCGGAGGGGCCGAACCTGGGTAAACTCTCGTCTCTCGATTTTGATCAACCACTCTCAAGCCGCCACCTAGTAGCGATGGCCTCACACCTAAGTTCTCTCATGAGGACATCTTGCCGTGACAAAACTACGACACATCTCTTGCCGCCGAACGCTTCCGTAGGTGCTGATACGTCCATTTTGCATCATGATTTCCTACTGTTATTTACTTTATTTTGTTGAATAATAATGCTTTGGGGAGTGATTCTAATGCCTTTTCTCTCATAATATGCAAGGTTTACACAAAGAGGAAGAATACCGGCAGCTGGAATTCTGGACCCAAGAAAAGCACGTCAGAGCTACCTATTCTGCACAACTCCAATGAAGCTGAAAATTTACGGAGATTATTTTTGTATTTAATAAGAATTACTGGAGCTGAAAACTACCGGAGGAGGGCCCCCAGGTGGGCACAACCCACCAGGGCGTGCCAGGCCCCCCTGGGCGCGCCTTGATGGGTTGTGCCCAGCCTGGCCCGCTTCCGGTGCCCATCTTCTGGTATAAATTCCAAAAAAAAACCTAAAAAAATTAGGAGTAGGACTTTCGAGACGAAGCGCCACCGCCTCGAGGCGGAACTTGGGCAGGAGCACTTTTGCCCTCCGGCGGAGCGATTTCGCCGGGGAAATTTCCCTCCCCGAGGGGGAAATCGAAGCTATCGTCATCACCAACACCCATCTCATCTTTGGGAGGCCAATCTTCATCAACATCTTCAACATCACCATCTCCTCTCAAACCCTAGTTCATCTCTTATGTTCAATCTTTGTACCGGAACCTCAGATTGGTACCTGTGGGTGACTAGTAGTGTTGATTACATTGCGTAGTTGATTACTATATGGTTTATTTGGTGGAAGATCATATGTTCAGATCCATTATGCTATTCATTACTCCTCTGATCTTGAGCATGATTATTATTTGTGAGTAGTTACCTTTGTTCTTGAGGTCACGGGAGAAGTCATGTTGCGAGTAATCATGTGAATTTGATATGTGTTCGATATTTTGATGATATGTGTGTTGTGATTCCCTTAGTGGTGTCATGTGAACGTCGACTACATGACACTTCACCATTCATGGGCCTAAGGGAATGCATTGTGGAGTAGTTATTAGATGATGGGTTGCTAGAGTGACAGAAGCTTAAACCCTAGTTTATGCGCTACTTCGTAAGGGGCTGATTTGGATCCACATGTTTAATGCTATGGTTAGACTTTGTCTTAACACTTTTCTCGTAGTTGCGGATGCCTGCGAGGGGGTTAATCATAAGTAGGTTGTTAGTTCAAGTAAGAACAGCACCTTACCACCGGTCCACCCACATATCAAATTATCAAAGTAGCGAACACGAATCAAACCAACATGATAAAAGTGACTAGACGAAATTCCCGTGTACCCTCAAGAACACTTTGCCTAATACTAGTGATTGTTCTGGCCTGTCCTTTGCCTCAAAAGGATTGGGCTACCTTGCTGCACCTTGTTTACCGTTACCGTTACTTGCTCGTTACAAATTCCCTTGCTATCAAACTATCTGTTACCTACAATTTTAGTGCTTGCAGAGAATACCTTGCTAAAAACCGCTTGTCATTTCCTTCTGCTCCTCGTTGGGTTCAACACTCTTACTTATCGAAAGGACTACGATTGATCCCCTATACTTGTGGGTCATCAAGACTCTTTTCTGGTGTCGTTGCCGGGGAGTGAAGGGCTCTTGGTAAGTGGAAATCGGTAAGGAAAAACTTATACTACGTGCTGAAATTTATTGCTACTTACTGCTATGGAGAACAATCCTTTGAGGGATTTGTTCTGGGTATCTTCACCTCGACCGGAACCACAATTAGTTACCCCTACACCTACAACACCTACTGAAAATGTTACTTATGAAATTCCTTCGGGTATGCTAGAAAAACTGCTTGCTAAACCTTATGCAGGAGATGGAACTGAACATCCTGATATGCCTCTTTTATATGTGAACGAAATATGTGGATTATTTAAGCTTGCAGGTTTACCCGGAGATGAAGTTAAGAAGAAGGTTTTCCCTTTATCTTTGAAGGGAAAAGCATTGACATGGTATAGGCTACGTGATGATCTTGGATCGTGGAACTGGAATCGTTTGCAATTAGAATTCCACCAAAAGTTTTATCCCATGCATCTAGTTCATCGTGATCGGAATTATATATATAATTTTTGGCCTTGTGAAGGAGAAAGTATCGCTCTAGCTTGGGGGAGGCTGAAGTCAATGTTATATTCATGCCCCAATCATGACATTCCGAGCGAAGTTATCATTCAGAATTTTTATGCTCGGCTTTCTCATAATGATCAATCCATGCTCGATACTTCTTGTGCTGGTTCTTATATGAAGAAGACTATTGATTTCAAGTTGGATCTCTTAGAAAGAATTAATCGCAACTCTGAAGATTGGGAACTCGACCAAGGTAATGAGTCAGGTATAAAGCTTGAATTTGATTGTGTTAAATCTTTTATGAATACCGATACTTTTCATAAGTTTAGCACTAAATATGGACTTGACTCTGAGATAGTAGCCTCTTTCTGTGAAGCATTTGCTACTCATGTTGACCTCCCTAAGGAGAAGTGGTTTAAATACCATCCCCCTATTAAAGAATAAATTAAAGAACCGGTCATAGCTAAAGAAGAAACCATCTTTTACAATGTTGATCCAGTTGTGCCTACCGCTTATATTGAAAAACCACCTTTCCCTGTTAGGATAAAGGAACATGCTAAGGTATCAACTGTGGTTCGTAAGAGTAATATAAGAGCACCTAAACCCCATGAGCAAATTAAACTAGAACCTGGTGTCGCTATGGTTAAAGATCTCTTGGTAGAAAATGTTGATGGGCATGTCATCTACCTTTGTGATGAAGCTGCTAGAATTGCTAAACCTGATAAGAAAGATAAACATAGACCTATAGAAGGCTTGCCCGTTGTCTCAGTTAAAATAGGAGATCATTGCTACCATGGTTTATGTGATTTAGGTGCTTGTGTGAGTGCTATCCCTTTTACCTTATACCAAGAAATTATGAATGAAATAGCACCTGCTGAAATGGAAGATATTGATGTTACTATTAAACTTGCTAATAGAGACACTATCACACCACTTGGGATTGTTAGAGATGTTGAAGTCTTGGGTGGGAAAGTAAAATACCCTACTGATTTTCTAGTCCTTGGTTCCTGACAAGATGACTTTTGTCCCATTATCTTTGGTAGACCTTTCTTGAGCATCGTCAATGCTAAGATAGATTGTGAAAAACAAACCGTCGGTGTCAGTTTTGGTAATGTGTCTCATGAGTTTAATTTTTCCAAGTTTAGTAGACAACCTCATGATAAATCGCTACCTAGTAAGGATGAGATAATTGGTCTCGCTTCTATTGATGTGCCTCCTACTGATCCATTGGAACAATATTTGCTTGACCATGAAAATGATATGCACTTGCGTGATAGAAATGAAATAGATCAAATTTTCTTCGAACAACAACCTCTCCTGAAACACAATTTGCCTATTGAAACCCTTGGAGGTCCTCCTCCACCTAAAGGTGATCCTGTGTTTGAATTGAAACAATTGCCTGACACTTTGAAGTATGCTTATCTTGATGAGAAAAAGATATATCATGTTATTATTAGTGCTAACCTTTCAGAACATGAAGAAGAGAGATTATTGAAAGTTCTAAGGAAGCACCGGGCTGCTATTGGATATACTCTTGATGATCTTAAGGGCATTAGTCCCACTCTATGTCAGCACAAGATCAATATGGAACCTGATGCTAAACCCGTTGTTGATCACCAACGGCGATTGAATCCTAAGATGAAGGAAGTGGTAAGAACTGAAATACTAAAACTTCTGGAAGTAGGTATAATCTATCCTATTGCTGATAGTAGATGGGTAAGTCCCGTTCATTGTGTCCCTAAGAAAGGAGGTATTACCGTTGTTCCTAATGATAAGAATGAACTCATTCCACAAAGAATTGTCACTGTCAATAGAATGGTAATTGATTTTAGAAAATTAAATAAAGCTACTAGGAAAGATCATTACACTTTGCCTTTCATTGATCAAATGCTAGAGAGACTATCTAAGCACACACACTTTTGTTTTCTAGATGGATATTCTGGTTTCTCTCAAATACCTGTGTCACAATCCGATCAAGAGAAAACCACCTTTACTTGCCCTTTTGGAACCTATGCTTATAGACGTATGCCTTTTGGTTTATGCAATGCACCTGCTACCTTTCAAAGATGTATGACTGCTATATTCTCTAATTTTTGTGAAAAGATTGTGGAGGTTTTCATGGATGATTTTTCCATTTACGGAACTTCTTTTGATGATTGCTTAAGCAACCTTGATCATGTTTTGTAGAGATGTGAACAAACTAATGTCGTCTTGAATTGGGAGAAGTGCCACTTTATGGTTAATGAAGGTATTGTCTTGGGGCATAAAATATTTGAACGAGGTATTGAGGTGGATAAAGCTAAAGTTGATGCAATTAAGAAAATGCCATGTCCTAAAAATATTAAAGGTATTCGAAGTTTCCTTGGTCATGCTGGTTTTTATAGGAGGTTCATTAAAGACTTCTCTAAAATTTCTAGGCCTCTTACTAATCTTTTGCAAAAGGATATCCCTTTTGTTTTTGATGACAACTGTGTGGAAGCCTTTGAAACACTCAAGAAAGCCTTAACCTCTGCACCTATCGTTCAACCACCTGATTGGAACTTGCCTTTTGAAATTATGTATGATGCTAGTGATTATGCTGTTGGTGCTGTCCTAGGACAAAGAGTTGATAAGAAATTGAATGTTATCTATTATGCTAGTAAAATTCTAGACAGTGCCCAACGAAATTATGCTACTACTGAAAAAGAATTTTTAGCGGTTGTGTTTGCTTGTGATAAATTTAGATCCTATATTGTTGACTCCAAAGTTATTGTTCACACTGATCATGCTGCTATAAAATATCTTATGGAAAAGAAAGATGCTAAACCTAGACTTATTAGGTGGGTTCTTTTGCTTCAAGAATTTGACTTACATATTGTTGATAGGAAAGGAGCTGAGAACCCCGTAGCTGATAACTTATCTAGGTTAGAAAATATTCTTGATGACCCACTACCTATTGATGATAGTTTCCCTGACGAATAGCTAGCTGCAATAAGTATCTCACACAACACACCTTGGTATGCTGATTATGCTAATTACATTGTCGCTAAATATTTACCACCTAGCTTTACATATCAACAAAAGAAAAAATTCTTCTATGACTTGAGACATTACTTTTGGGATGACCCACATCTTTATAAAGAAGGAGTAGATGGTATTATTAGACGTTGTGTACCTGAGCATGAACAGGAACAAATCCTACGAAAATGTCATTCCGAAGCTTATGGAGGACATCATGCGGGAGATAGAACTGCTCACAAGGTATTGCAATCTGGTTTTTATTGGCCTACTCTCTTCAAGGATGCCCGTAAGTTTGTCTTGTCTTGTGATGAATGTCAAAGAATTGGTAATATCGGTAAGCGTCAAGAAATGCCTATGAATTATTCACTTGTTGTTGAACCATTTGACGTGTGGGGTTTTGATTATATGGGGCCTTTTCCTTCCTCTAACGGGTACACTCATATTTTAGTTGCGGTTGATTATGTCACTAAGTGGGTAGAAGCTATTCCAACTAGTAGTGCTGATCACCACACCTCCATTAAAATGCTTAAAGAGGTTATATTTCTGAGGTTTGGAGTCCCTAGATATTTAATGACCGATGGTGGTTCACACTTTATTCATGGTGCTTTCCGTAAGATGCTTGCTAAATATGATGTTAACCATAGAATTGCATCACCCTATCATCCTCAATCTAGTGGTCAAGTAGAACTTAGCAATAGAGAAATAAAATTAATATTACAAAAAACTGTCAATAGGTCTCGTAAGAATTGGTCTAAGAAATTAGATGATGCACTTTGGGCCTATAGAACAACTTATAAAATTCTATGGGTATGTCTCCATATAAAATGGTGTATGGAAAAGCTTGTCATTTGCCTCTAGAACTAGAACACAAAGCATTTTGGGCAATTAAATAGCTCAACTATGATTTCAAACTTGCCGGTGAGAAGAGGCTATTTGATATTATCTCACTAGATGAATGGAGAACCCAAGCGTATGAAAATGCCAAGCTATTCAAAGAAAAAGTAAAGAGATGGCATGACAAGTGAATCCAAAAGCGGGAATTCAAAATAGGAGATTATGTTCTTTTGTTCAACTCTCGTTTAAGATTTTTCGCAGGAAAGCTTCTCTCGAAATGGGAAGGACCATATATTATTGAAGAGGTCTATCGTTCTGGAGCTATCAAGATTAATAACGCCGAAGGTACTAACCCGAAGGTTGTCAATGGGCAAAGAATTAAGCATTATATCTCAGGTACGCCAATTAACGTTGAAAGCAATGTTATCCAAACCATGACACCGGAGGAGCACATAAAAGAAATCTTCCGGAACACTCCAGAATACTTAAAAATAGGAGGTACGTGATACGGTAAGTAAACAGACTCCGAAAAATCCGCAAAAATATTTTTTGTCAGTTTTGGAATATTTTAGAATTTTGGAAATAAAAAAATAAACCGGAAGGTGATCGACGTGAGCACGATACAGCAGGGCGCGCCAGGCACCCCTGGGCGCGCCCTGGTGGGTTGTGCCCACCTCGGATGCCTTCCCGACTCCGTTTTCCTTCCAAATACTTGTTTCCCAAGAATAAAAATTCTCTATATATACCCACGACTGTTTTGACGACCGCATCGCAGAAAAATCCTCTGTTCTTGTTTCGTGTTGTTTTCCTAACAGATCTGAAAATATGTCGTCTCAAGATTCAGACGGAGAGAGCCATGTTGATCTCTATGTTCCAGACCCGAAGATCTTTAGGGAGATTTACCCTATCTATGGACCTCGGAGGAGGAAGAAGATGCTACCATGCAGGAAACAAAAGATGATAGCTCTGAGGAAGAGGATGATCCATTGCCTCAACCCGGAGACATGCATGTGGAATTCAAGAAGTCAAGCCTCCCTAGAAGATACAAACTTAAGGTCCAATTTATCCCGTCTCGTTTTCTGCAGGAAAGCAAGGAGGCCCTATGCCAAAGGATATTAAAGCTCGAATTGGAGAGTGACTATCTAAGGGAGGAAAACTTTATGCTTAAATATAAGTTGAAGAAGAAGGCTTCCTCTACACCTCCACCTTCTTCACCACCACCACCAAAGGAGACTTGAGCACACGGGTATGGGCACTCCCCTTGGCTTGAGCCAAGCTTGGGGGAGGTGCCCCGGTATCGTATCACCACCACTTTTATTCACCTTTACCTATTTTAGCTCGATCCTTAGTTTCCCTTTGCTTTAGTTGAATAAAAGTTTTAGCATGATCTATTTTTGTGTGTTAGTTTTGTGGCCTACCTATCTATGTAATCGAGTGAAAATTATAATAAAGTTAGTTTGAGTTTTTGCTTCTCTACTTTCTGGTTGCAATCAAATAAAAGAAAAACAAATAAATGAAAAGAATCATATGCTAATCTTATGGTGAGTAATGACATCACATAAGGAAAAGTATAAGTAGTAAAATTTGTTGGAGATTGACAAACATAGCATTGGTCAATGATGCCATTCATGAAATAATTAATAAGGGAAGAGAAGATTCACATGCAAATACACTATCTTGGACATCTTTTATGATTGTGGGCCCCCATCAAATATTATATGTCAAAATTGTTGACGTTGGACAAGGAAGACAACGTAATGATTTATGCTTGTTCATATCCACATAGAAGTTATATTACCATAGATCCTTTAACATGTGGTGCTTGCCCAATATCTTTGCTAGCCAAAAAAATTGCACTAAGTAGAGATACTACTTGTGCATCCAAAAACCCAAACCCAAACTCTTTCCTTGAGTGTCCACCATACCTACCTACGGACCGAGAAATATCCTTCAAGTAAGTTGTCATCGGTGCAACAAGGCAATAAAAATTGCTTCTAAAAGTGTTTTGATCAATTAGTGTAAGAGAAAATTGAGCGTTATACGAACTTATGATGGCAAAGTAATAAAAGCGACAGACTGCATAATAAAGGTTGCTATCATAGGGGGCAATATAGCGTGACGCTCTTTTACATTAAGGGATTGGGCATACAAACCAATATGCGCATGACAACTTGTGCTTCTCTCTGCGAAGGGCCTATCTTTTACTTTTATGCAATTACTTTTATGCAAGAGTCAAAGTATTCGTCCCTATTCCTTTTTACTTTTTCTTTTGCAAGCATCATGTGGTGAGGAAAGATCTAGGCACATATATCCAGTTGGATATGGGTGGGCATGAGTTATTATTGTTGACATCACCCTTGAGGTGAGTAAGTTGGGAGGCAAAACTATAAGCCCCTATCTTCCTACGTGTCCGGTCGAAACTTTTTGTTCATGGGTATGCCGTGAGCGTTAGCAATCATAGAAGACTAAATGATACTCCCTCCGTTCCTAAATATAAGACCTTTTAGAGATTACACTATGGACTACATACGGAACAAATTGAGTGAATCTATACTCTAAAATATGTCTATATACATCCGTATGTAGTCCATAGTGGAATCTCTAAAAGGTCTTATATTTTGGAACGGAGGGAGTAGTTGAGTATGTGGACTTGCCAAAAGGCTCCTACATGAGACCCTTCCTGAAAATATGATGAATTGTAGTTGCAAAGTTGACTGAGAACATAGTTTGTTGGTTCCCAATAAGGTTTATGCTTCATACCGCTATGTTGTGATGAATTGTTACTTGTTCATGAGAAGCTATATGATAAAAATGTATTGAAATAAGTTCTTATGTTAGAGTTTGTTGTTGTTATGTTAATAAGCATGATGCTTCTATGTCTATATTTTGTTTTTATCGACACCTCTCTCTCAAACCATGTGGACATGCTTTTCAATATCGGCTTTCGCTTGTGGACAAGCGAGGTCTAAGCTTGGGGGAGTTGATACGTCCATTTTGCATCATGATTTCCTACTATTATTTACTTTGTTTTGTTGAATAATAATGCTTTGGGGAGTGATTCTAATGCCTTTTCTCTCATAATATGCAAGGTTTACACAAAGAGGGAGAATACCGGCAGCTGGAATTCTGGACCAAAGAAAAGCACGTCAGAGATACCTATTCTGCACAACTCCAATGAAGCTGAAAATTTACGGAGATTATTTTTGTATTTAATAAGAATTACTGGAGCTGAAAACTACCGGAGGAGGGCCCCCAGGTGGGCACAACCCACCAGGGCGTGCCAGGCCCCTCTAGGCGCGCCTTGATGGGTTGTGCCCAGCCTGGCCCGCTTCCGGTGCCCATCTTCTGGTATAAATTCCAAAAAAAACCTAAAAAAATTAGGAGTAGGACTTTCGGGACGAAGCGCCACCGCCTCGAGGCGGAACTTGGGCAGGAGCACTTTTGCCCTCCAGCGAAGCGATTCCGCTGGGGGAACTTCCCTCCCCGCGGGGGAAATCGAAGCTATCGTCATCACCAACACCCCTCTCATCTCTGGGAGGCCAATCTTCATCAACATCTTCAACATCACCATCTCCTCTCAAACCCTAGTTCATCTCTTGTGTTCAATCTTTGTACCGGAACCTCAGATTGGTACCTGTGGGTGACTAGTAGTGTTGATTACATTGCGTAGTTGATTACTATATGGTTTATTTGGTGGAAGATCATATGTTCAGATCCATTATGCTATTCATTACTCCTCTGATCTTGAGCATGATTATTATTTGTGAGTAGTTACCTTTGTTCTTGAGGTCACGGGAGAAGTCATGTTGCGAGTAATCATGTGAATTTGATATGTGTTCGATATTTTGATGATATGTGTGTTGTGATTCCCTTAGTGGTGTCATGTGAACGTCGACTACATGACACTTCACCATTCATGGGCCTAAGGGAATGCATTGTGGAGTAGTTATTAGATGATGGGTTGCTAGAGTGACAGAAGCTTAAACCCTAGTTTATGCGCTACTTCGTAAGGGGCTGATTTGGATCCACATGTTTAATGCTATGGTTAGACTTTGTCTTAATACTTTTCTCGTAGTTGCGGATGCCTGCGAGGGGGTTAATCATAAGTAGGTTGTTAGTTCAAGTAAGAACAGCACCTTACCACCGGTCCACCCACATATCAAATTATCAAAGTAGCGAACACGAATCAAACCAACATGATAAAAGTGACTAGACGAAATTCCCGTGTACCCTCAAGAACACTTTGCCTAATACTAGTGATTGTTCTGGCCTGTCCTTTGCCTCAAAAGGATTGGGCTACCTTGCTACACCTTGTTTACCGTTACCGTTACTTGCTCGTTACAAATTCCCTTGCTATCAAACTATCTGTTACCTACAATTTCAGTGCTTGCAGAGAATACCTTGCTGAATACCGCTTGTCATTTCCTTCTGCTCCTCGTTGGGTTCGACACTCTTACTTATCGAAAGGACTACGATTGATCCCCTATACTTGTGGGTCATCAGGTGCCTGCACCGTTACTCTCCCCGGGAAGACTTGCACGCGGGGTTCCTTCTCCTTTTGAGAAAAAGAAAGAAGAGAAAATAGAGCAGGCAAGGAACCTAGGTGGTTCAACAGTCCCCTTACGCAACATGTCATGAAAGATACACAAAATAAATATGTACTTTGACAAAAGGTTGCGGAATACTTAGCTTTTATTAACTACGCACAGGGTCATCGCCTGGCTTTCTACAAAGGATTACATGCCCTTCCGGCATAACATGCACAAAAGTGGTTGCCGGGCCGACCCGGCAACCGCGCCTCATGGGTAGAACCTTCGAAGATGCTCGATATTCCATGAGTTTTGCACCAGAGTGCCATCTTCGGTCTCCAGGCGGACTGCGCCAGGCCCGGTGACTCGTACCACTCGATAAGGGCCTTCCCACTTTGGCGTCAACCTGTTTGATCTCTTCGCGGACTGAATCCGTCGAAAAACAAGGTCGCCTTCCTCAACAATCCCGGCGCGCACTTTGCGGCTATGGTAGCGGCGCAAGGCCTGCTGGTACCTAGCGGCGCACAGTGCGGCCTGGAGACGATCTTCCTCGAGGAGCGTGGCATCGTCATGCTGTACTCGCTCTTGCTGGTCCTTATCAAAGGCCTGCATTCTCGGTGACCCGTACGTGAGTTCCGTGGGCAGAACTGCTTCTGCACCATAAACTAGGGAGAAGGGTGTCTCGCCGGTGGCTAGATTTGGCGTCATTCTGATCGACCAAAGAACCGCCGGCAGCTCATCAATCCAGTGCCTTTCGTGCTTGCGCAGCTTGTCAAAAGTTCTCGTCTTGAGGCCCCGCAGCACTTCAGCATTTGCCCTCTCTACTTGCCCGTTGCTCCTGGGGTGGGCAATTAAGGCGAAGAAGACCTTGGTGCCGATATCTTGACACTATTGCATGAAAGTGCTGCTGGTGAACTGCGTGCCGTTACCGGTGATGATCCTGTTCGGGACCCCGAAACGGGAAACAATCCCTCTGAGAAACTTGACTGCTGCGTGCGCCATTACCTTTCTCACTGTCTCAACTTCAGTCCACTTTGTGAATTTGTTGATGGCGACGAACAAGAACTCGAAGCCCCCGGTAGCACGGGGGAGGGGGCCGACGATGTCCAGCCCCCAGACCGAGAATGGCCAGGAGAGCGGCACGGTTTGAAGGGCTTGTGCTGGTTGTTGTATCTGCTTGGCGTGATATTGGCATGCTTCACATGTTGTTACGACTGCCAAGGCGTCTTGAAGGGCTGTGGGCCAGTAGAAGCCTTGTCGGAACGCCTTCCCGACAAGGGCACGTGATCCTACGTGGGAGCCACAAATCTCCTCGTGTATCTCCGCCAACAGCTGTCGTCCTTCTTCCCGAGGAATGCACTTCAGCTTCATGCCGTTCGGTCTCATCTTGTACAAGGTGTCATCCATGAATTGGTACATGCTTGACCACCGGGCTACCCTTTCAGCTTCTTCTTGTTCCTCGGGAAGGTCTCCTGTCTGGAGGTATTGGACGATTTGCTGCGCCCATGTCGGAGCTTGTGGCTCAACGACAAGGACCAAAGGCATTTCTTCGGCCGCGGGGACACTAGCTTCTACGACCAAGACCCTCGGGTCTGTCGGAGCTTGTGGTTCCCCGACACGCAGGTAGTCGCTCCCGGCAACCCTCTTGGCGGCCACTGACGGCTCTGCCGGAAGAATGTCGTCGGAATCGACTTTCCTTTTTCTGCCCTTCTGTGTTGAAGGGTTGACTGAGGGTTGTGTCCATCGGAGGACAAAAGTGTCTGGTTCCACAGGCAGCTTCTGCGCAACTCTTTTTGATAGGTCGTCAGCAACATCATTCTCGGCACGGGGGACGTGCTCCATTTGCAGACCATCAAATCACTCCTCCAATCTCCGCACCTCATTAACATAGGCTTCCATCAAGGGGCTCTGATAATCCTTGTTTACTTGGCGAACAACAGCCGTGAGTCTCCCCGTACTATCAGCCTTCTGATGCGAAGATCGGCTGCTATCCTCAACCCGGCCAGCAGCCCTTCATACTCAGCTGTGTTGTTTGTCGACTCCTCCCTAGGAAAGTGCATCTGGACCACGTACTTGAGATGCTCTCCGGTGCGTGCAATGAGTAGCACTCCGGCACCGGTGCCTTGCAGCAAGAAGGCTCCATCAAAGTACATGACCCATTCTTGAGGCGCTTCCTTGTCGGGGAGTGCTGTCTCAGGTATTTCTTCATCTAGCGTTGGCGTCCATTCTACTTTGAACTCCACCAAGGCCTTGCTCTGGATTGTCACCGTACTCTCAAAGCTCAAGTCGAAACTGGCCAGCTCCAATGCCCACTCGATGATTGTAATGCCCAAGATGCGGTCCTATCCTTATTTTGGCTCGAGGGTCTTGATAGGGATAGAAGCGCATCTCGTCGTTTCGCAAGAATGGATATCGTTACAAGTACATGTAAAGAGGAGATGAGTATATGAAATTGGCTTACACTCGCCACAAGCTAAAACATGACCATATCAAATACAACCATACTTTTAATCACCATACAGAAGAGCAAGGTCCGACTACGGACGAAGTCAAACGATAAAAGGGACATCCATCCTTGCTATCTCAGGCTGCCGGCCTGGAACCCATCCTATGATCGATGAAGAAGAAGAAGAACTCCAAATCAAACAAGCATCGCTCTCACGTCAAAGCATCGCATTACCTGTACCTGCAACTATTGTTGTAGTAATCTGTGAGCCACATGGACTCAGCAATCTCACTTTCAAGGGTATCAAGACTAACAAAGCTTAATGAGTGAGGCATGGTTAAGTGGTGAGGCTACAACAAGCACTAAGCATTTGAGTATGTGACTAACTTACGAGTACAAGAATAAGAAGGATGATCTACGCATAATCAGACGTGAACTAGTACTGATCAAGAAGTGATCCTGAACACCTACCTACAAGTCAATCATAACCCCACCGTGTTCGCCTTTGGTTTAGAACTCACGAGTAGAGACGGTCACGGTTACGCCCACGGTTGGTGTATTTTATTTGAGTTTAGTTCAAGTTTGCTATGACCAGGTGTTAAACAAATTTCCAAGTTGCCACATAACCGGTTAAACAAACTATATCATTCAACCTCCTAGGATTGAAGGCCTCACAATCAATTGAGGTCTCCAATTGAGATTTGATCATCCAATTTTGACCGGGTCCAGAATCTTTTTCATTTATTTTTTATACAATACACTATGCTTCCTAATTTTTAAATCTTCACAATTAATTGAGGCTTCAATTTAGAATTGGGTCACCCGATTTTGACCGGGTCAACAATTTCTCAAGAGGCTTTCCCATTAATTTATTTTAAGTCTTTATGTTTCCTAATTTTAAAGCTCTTTCATTCGATTGAGGTATTCAATTTTGGATCTCGTTTATAATTTTGATCAGGCCAACGATTTTTCAAATCAATCAGCAGCAACCGGCCTATAAAAATATATTAACCCCTCGCAGACTCCTATCACCACGAAAAAAGCGCTACCATGTGATATGATAGCCGAATAAAGTACACGCAACCAACGATGAAAAAATATCCCCACATAAGTATGAGTTAATTAGCGGATAACACAGAACACATCGCGAAAGGCCCACCAAATAACCACATTATAAATAAACATAAAACACACTTCATCGTCTTCCCCACCGGTCAAACTAAATACTCCATCAATTTCGAAATATAAGGATCATTATTTTTTTGTAAAGTCAAATTTCTGTAATTTTGACCAAGTTCAGAGCCAAAAATATCGACTTCCACAATATTAAACAAAAAAAATATGAAAATTCATTTTCCTGATGAATCTAATAACACCGATTTGATATTATGAATGTTGATATATTTCTCTACAAATTTGATCAGGCTTAAAGATGTTTGACTTTTCAAAAAAGTAATACACCATATATTTTGAAATAGAATGAGTAAAAAAAATTGAAAATCCCAACAAATTCAACGACGCAGCAAAGCGCATCCAACCCTTTCAGTACATGTCAAACCGTGAAAGGTGGGATACACTAGGTGGATCTGAAGTAGAAATTCATGCCTGTCTTTGACTTCCACCAAACGTTCAGTCCACCATGCACAAAGGACAAGTTACACTTCCAGAATTCAGGTCGTTGTAATCAGACACCTCACCTGAACTAGACTTCCCCGATGAATTGTCTCAAAATTGGCCATGGGAAGATTCAATGCATCGTGCAATCGGGTCATGTAGAAATTCAGGGTGGAGACTTGGAGAAGATTCCTACGAGAGAGCGACAACAAGCATATGGTATGAACTTGACTACTCATTTGGTCGTGGAAGGCCCGTTAGCCAAAATTAATTTGTGTTTCGGACTGCTTTCTGATTCAGCACCTGCCCACGACCAATCTCGTGTGTCCGTGTCCGTCCTGCCACAAACTGCACACATGTATGATACGTTTGCTGTCACCTGTCGATGTGCTGGTGCAGCGACACGCCGGTTATTCAGCTCCACCTACTAGGGAAATTTCTGCCTGATCCTGCAACAGGATCTCACACGTGTCCGTTCGATAAATTCGAGCAGGAGTATCAAGAGTCCAAGTCGTACGCAATGATGCATGGCTTTATTTTCCGATTCCATGATGGGCTTTGGTGTGGCTGCGTTTTCTCACGGAAGAGCCCACAGCAAGCAAAAGGATGTACGTACTACAGATGAGGTTTGGGCGTCTGATCAACAAGTTTCGTTGGGTGTAGCGTCATTAGGACCTCCACCGATCCTGGCAGGTTGACAAGCTAGTCGTTTTCCGATAAAATACTCAGCTACTAACCATGTTCACTGCTGTGCCACAACATTGATGCATTTTCGGTAACCAAAATCTCGTGTGCTTGACACTTGGTGCATCACAAGCAGATTTTTGGGAGAGGTCGATCCTCTCCTCCAGTACCGTTCTCACGTAATGCTAGACACACGTGCTGTTTACAGGGGGTTTACGGGTCGTTAATATTGGTTGGTTGAGAATTCTTGAAGTGAGCGTGGTCCGTGAATGTCCGTGGCTTTTCCCGTGTGTGTAGTATTATCGACCGTTCTCGGACTCGCCTCGTATCATTTATGCAACCACATCTTCCAGCTGCATTCACATTATGAATATGAAACGTTTAGAAAAGATTTACATGGTGAGCTCCTTTTTGTTTCCCTTAAACAGGACATGGCGATTGATAGCTCAGTAACCAGCTTCGTCCGAAGAACCGTTAATGTGTTAACCAGTTGAGCACACAGAGACTAGTCCGTTTTTTGCGTTGAAAATGCACCTCATTGAGAATAACGATCGATGTTGAATTTTATGGGCAAGACGACGAAATTGATTTGGCTTTGTACCTTTTATTACAACTCCCCCAAGCAAGTTGATGCATGGACGTGTTAGACAATGCTACAGCACATTTCCTATTCGTTCATGTCTATGTACGTGCTTTGACCGCTCATGAAGGTCACGAGAGAAGCATACCGTATTTTTTCTTTGACACATTTGGAGACGACATTTTGATTGCTGCATTTGTTACAACCACTCGTGCAGGGCACCGGTTTTAGTTTAAACCACACCGCCCTTCACGGCCGGACAAGTGCAAGTACAACCCCGAGAGTATCGATCACTGCAACTAGCACCGTTGAACAATTCATTTGGCAGGCAGCACAAGATCACCTGTCGTCTGCTTTGAACCTTTTAAAGAGACACGGCCCAGGTAACAGAACATGTGCGTTGTGTGGAGCGCAAGAAAATGCCAATATATTCTGTTAAATTGTGCCCATGCAGTGTTTCTCTGACGCGCGAGAGGGGTTTGGGTTCAATTCAAACCCGAGATCCATAGCCGACATTCGCGTGATTTTCAAAAGTTGTCGTGGTCAACAGAGAAGACTGGCATAAGTGTGTTTGGTGCCATGCCTGGGCTCTATGAACGTCTCGCAATAAGCTTACGGTTGAAATGTGATCCTCTCGCATCATCTAACTACGACTTAAATGGTCATTTTTTCTTCAACTATGGCAACCTTCGAGGAATAGGAAGGACAATGAGGCTTCAACAGTCATCCTCCAAAAGATCTAAACGCTTCACGCCATCAATAGAGGAGGAAACTAGAATAGCCTGTCCTATGTTTTTGCTGCGCCCATGTTGAGCTGCCATTTGTACCCTTACTGTTGGTTTTCATTATCTGGTTGTACCATATTTAAGGTGTTGTTATTCCTGCCGTTGTTGGCTTTAATAATTTAAAGCCATTCGCTCCTTGTGCATATTCTCTAAAAAAGCGCAACCCTTAGAAAAAAAATAGTTTGTACTCCCTTCATCCGGGTGTATGAGCCCCCTTTGTATTTTGGGTCAAATTTTGGCCATCTCTTTAACTTGACCAACGAAATATAAGTTATATGCTAAAATATATTATAGTAGTTTTGCAAAAGTAATTTTCTGTGATATAGAGCTCATGATTTTTTGAAGGGAGTATCTACTTTATATTTTATATTAGTCAAATAGATGGTTAAAATTTAACCTAAAACAAGAGAGGGTCCGATAAATCCAGATGGAGAGAGAATCATCAACATCAACGAGGTCCGAAAGCTCCAAAAATATCCCGGACAAACAGGCAAGCCAAGACACCGTTCTTGGAGTTGCCATCGTCAGCGCGAGAAGATGCAATGAGAATGGAAGTGGCCGGCGTGCATGGAGCTAGCGTGACGAGTCGCAAACGTATGCGGTGCGTGTGCGTGAGCATGCTCTTGCGATGAGTTCGAGTTGACTTGCGTGGCTAAATTTATGCACGGCAAATCCGTGGGAGATTCTCAAAAGCGTTCGTGCTTTTCTTGACACGAAAATTTGCATGGCCTAAGTAAAGGCCACAGACAAGACGCCACCCCTCTTATTAGGCTATATCTCTCATTCGCCAGTCACGGGCAACCTGCTTTACGTAATTCAGAAGGAACTGGTCTATTACACTAGTAGAAAACAGGGCTTTGGTCCTGGCCAGATCAAAGCATTAGTCCCGGTCGTGTTACGAACCGGGACTAATGGGAGCATCTATCCCGGTTCGAGCGGCTAGGACGCCGGCCGGGCCTCGGCAGGCATCAGTCCCGGTTCCAGCCACCAACCAGGACTAAAGGGGTTGCTGCCCTTTAGTCCCGGTTTGTGTCTGGAACCGGGACTAAAGGGTAGGCCTTTAGTCCCGGTTTTAGATACAAACCGGGACTAATGTTTTGCCTATATATATCCACGCCCCCCATCTCCTCTGTTTTTTGGCCGTGAAAGGGTGGGAGGTGTGTGCTACTCTGTTCTCACCTCCTATGCACATGAGGTGTTTGATGAAATGCCCGAGCCACACTTAAGCTTTCTCCTCTCCAAGCTCGACCTCCAAGCTACATTTTCCTCAAGATTTGTCTAGGTTTGGCGATGCACCAACTACACAAGTGTTCTAAAAGGTTAGCAACTTCATCCTTTCATCTCTCAGTGCTAGTTTAGCTTATTTCAAATGCTCTAGAAGTAGTGTGGTTTGTGGGTTTTAGTGGAGGAGTGTATGTGTGAGTTTATTTGATTTAGATGCACAATTTGAGCTCAAATTAACTTCTTACTTGTATTATTGTTTGTTATTATATAGTGCCATGGTTTGGGTAGACGCCCCCGTCGTCTCTCGTCCGGTCTATGATTCGGATGTTGTATATTATCTTTTATTACTATTGGTTTCATTCAATGTTTATGACAATTATGCCGACCAACTTGACATAGATGTCTTTATCTAGGAGGTATGTGAACCAGAAATTCCAACCGACCCTATTGTCGAGAGGTTAAATTTAGTTGAAAAAGAAAACAATTATTTGAAAGAAAAATTGAAAAGAGTTGAAGAAGAGAAGATGAAATTGGAGTTGCATGTTGCCTATGTCGTCGATGTACACAAGATCCAGATGGATGCAATGCGCTTGAAGATTAGAAAGATTAGAAAATATGCCATTGATAATGAGGCTTGGTATCATTATGCTGTTGGATCAATTGTTACTTTAGTTGCGATTTTGATCGCATTTATTGTTGCATTTAAATGTTTTACATAGTTTTATGTTAGTTTCAATGTATGTTTTAATTAGATGCTCTAGAGAGTTGTATGTTGTTCTATGAGAACTATATGTATGAACTTTATGTATTTATTTTTTCAATGATAACATTTGATGATATACTTAATATGATCAAGGATTTACAAGTAATCTTTGGAAAGGGTCTTGACGGACAATCTGTTCCGAATGACGATGACGGACACACCCCCATGTGGAAGAAGACGTGATGCACGTGATGCACCCTATTGGAAAGACCTAGAGGTCCGCTCTGCAATCGACGTGATGCACGTGACGAAGAATGTTTGCGTGAACCATTTCAGAGTTCATTTGTAGTGCTTTTCAAATTCAGGGTCATTTAGCTCAAAATAAATCATTAAATGCATGAAAAATAGCAAATGAAGTCAGAAAAGGGTTGAAAATTGATGATGTGGCTTTGAATGGTGCATATTGAACGCACAAAAAGTCTGGAGTTAAAAAATGTTAAAAAAATGAAATCCCTTTGTAATAGATTAGTTCTCGTCTGAAACCCTGATTCTTCGAAAGAGATTGTCCAGTTTGTACACGAAGTGCATCTAGTTTTTGCCGTAACCTTCTAAACTTTTTAGCACATGCTATGTGGGTGAAATTATGATACCATGCCAAGTTTCAACCTTTTCAGAGTTCATTTGTAGTGCTTTTCAAATTCAGGGTCATTTAGCTCAAAATAAATCATTAAATGCATGAAAAATAGCAAATGAAGTCGGAAAAGGGTTGAAAATTGATGATGTGGCTTTGAATGGTGCATATTAGGTTAACAGAAAAGAAAATACTAAACTAATAACTTAACAGTATTTTCATAAAGTATTTTTTGTTAAAAACTTTAATAGCAAAAAAGCTTTTATAAACTCTAGTAGCAAAAAGAATCAACTAAAAGAATCAATTAAAATATTTTCTTATGATCAACTAAAACAAAACTATAATAAGCTTCAATAGCAAAAAGAATCAACTAAAAAGCTTTTATAAACCTCTAGTTATGATCGAAATAATATTAATTTAAAATTATATAAAATTTATGCAACTAAAAAGTTTTTTGTTAAAAACTTTAATAGCAAAAAGAATTTTCATAAAGTATTTTTTTCTTAAAAACTTTAATAGCAAACTAAAATAACATAAAAAATAAAAAAATGCCGCCTACAAGGCCACCACGGCCTACATACGACTAGAAACCCATCTATACATGGGCCAGGATGCAGGCCCGCGGGGTAAGTAGGCCCAACAGGCGAGAGAGCAACATTAGGCCTGTAAAGCCTGCATTAGAGAGGAGCTCGAGAGGGAAGCCGCAGCAGGGCTTATAAACCACTGCGAGCGCCTCTCGCCAAGCGAGGTGGGACTAAACTTCCACCGCCCCGCGGCTGTGCCAGGACAAGTCCTTTAGTCCCGGTTGGTGGCATGTTTACATAGCAATAACAGTAGCATACCAATCATCTATGTGCATGGCAAGGATACTAACATCAATTAGACATGTTACACTTCAAATTACTCCATTGGCACATGTTCAAAGGAGGCATGGATTGCTTAATATGATGCTCGCAAAATGGAACTTAACGTTAACAGATTGCAGTTTTGACGATTACGACGAGATGCACTTTTGCAGAAGAGATTTGAGCATGCAAATGAATCCTATTATGCATGCAAATTATTCCAACATGTAGAGCATGAATAGTAGATCACTTTTCATATATAACACATTGTCATCGGATGCACGGTTTAACAGATACAAAACGATCAATATGCTATCATGATGATTTTTGCAAACAGGTAAAGGACTTAGTGAAAATTTAGACCTCGCGGAATCGGGACGGCGCGGAGCGGGATGAGGTGGCCGTGTGTTTGGATTGGGGCTGTCCAGGCACGGGAGGGACATATCGGTCCTGGCCGGACCTTGGAGAAGGCCATGGCCGGCGGCGAGGACGACGCCGTAGGGGCTCCGGTGGCGCGGGGATCGCGGATCCGGGGCGGGCGGCCGGATCCGGCCAAGACCACGCTGGATACGGGCCGGACGTAGCGGCGGCTCTTGGCGGCGGGGCGAGGTCGTGGTGATGGCGGTTGGTGGCTCTGCGGGGCGGCACAGGGCGAGCTCCGGCTCGGGAGAGGGAGGCCGGCAACGGCGGCTGGCGAGCAGGAGGCCTCGGTGCCGGGCGGCGCGTCGCGGTGGGTCGCCGGCGGAGCTCCGGTGGCCGGTGAAGCTCCGGTGGCCGGCGGAGGGAGCTCCCGAGCGGCGCAGCTCGGGCGTGCGGGAGGCGAGCGGGGGCGCGGCTTCGGGCAAGCGGGCCGTGGCCGGGCGACGCACAGGCCCGGGAGGGCCGGCTTCAGGCCCGGGCGGGCCACGGTGGAGGGGAGGCGCACGGGGCTGACGTGGCGGCCTTCTGTTGGCCGCGGGGGGCGGCTTAGGTGGCGGCCTGGCGAGCTTCTACGCGCCCAGTGGCGGCGGTGGGTTCGGCCGACACAGAAAATGATGGGGGTGGCGCTGGAGCTGCGTGGAGGTCTAGGATTAGCCAAAAATGGAAGAGGAGGCTTCCTTTTATAGTAGGTAGGCTAGTGTTTAGGTTTAGAGGGGGGGGTCAAGGCGTTTTCGACCCCCTGATCGTGATCGAACGGTTTGGTCGGAGGGGTAAGGCTAGGTGGGTTTAGTGGGCTGTGTAGAGGGGGTCTGGCCAAGAAGAGAGGGAAGAGGGTGGCCCGTGACAAAGTTTTTAAAACCGAAACGTCCGATGATTTAACCGGCTATAGTGCCGCTATACGTTTAACGGTTCGAGTATCAAACGACCTCCGAATGCGACAAAATTTGGCAGGCGGTCTACCTACAATAAAATAAGACCGCACGCCAACTTTCAATCAGTTCCGAGAAAGTTTTATACGCACTTTTAAAATGATATTTTAAATGATGCCGCGGGCGCGTGCGTGTGTGGTTGGTCACGAAACGGTCAACGACAAGAACGGAGAGAACCGACGACTATGAGCGGATGCAAGTTTTGAAAAAAAAAGATGGCAATGAAGTGCTGATGCAATGTGAATGATGCCACGATGATTGCGACAATCAAATGAATCACACGACGATCACAGAATAAAATGGGATTCTTAGAACGAGAAGAGATCTCGAGCTGTTACAACTCACCTCCACTAACAAGAGATCTCGAGCCGAGATCTTAGAGCGAGAAGAGGAAGAAGAAAGGAAGAGGTAAAACTTAGTTGCTTCTTTGACAAACGAGTGAGACCAACAAAACTTAGAGGTTGCAAAGAGATGAATAATGACACGAGGAACAAGCAAGAATTCAGAACCACTTCGGTTGAAACAAGGAAGAAAGGATTTGGCAGCACTCCTGTAGAAAAGAGAAGAAAAACTTGATAAGATGGAAGAACTTCAAAAGAAGACACCACACTCCGGTTAAATGGATAAGCAAGGAAAGAACATGATCTTGATAAAATGAGATGACGGGTCGAAGAGAGCAACACCACAAACCCTCTGGAACGAAAGAATAGAAGCTAGATCGTTGAAAAGAAAAGAACGGAGAAGAAAAGATAACTTCTACCAGAATTGAATTGAAAAACATCCTACAAAGATGGTTTGAATAGAGTTGTTGGAAAATCAACAACGAAAGAAAAGCTTGTTGTGGGCTTACAGTAAACATCTCAAAATTATGAGTTGACAACCAACCACAAATGGAAAACAATTGATTGCTTGGGAGCAACAAGACATGCAAACTTCTTACACAAAGGGGATATATTGAGAACTTGGATCTTGATAAGCACCATGATAGCAACAATCCTTAGGAAATGCTTTAGGTGAAATCCAATCCAAGATAGCTCCAATGAAGAAGATGATCGGTTTAATTATCTCATTCTTGATAACTTGTTTTTGAGACTCCTCATGAATCAAGAATGCTATAATACCATCTCAAAATATAGAGAGAATGAATCACACTTTGAAAGACCAAGGCTACTTGAGGTACTACCAAAAGAATCTTGAAGAACACTTTGATAATGAAAGAAATCTTTGATGAACCACCATGTGGAGCCTCCGTCTACAAAAGAATGTTCAAAAGAAATGAAGATTGAAAAGAATAAGATTGAGGCCTTTCCATGATTTAGATGAAGCTTCACGGTGAGATACTTGAGAAAACTTGAAACTTCAGAAAAGAAAGGATAAACAACTTAGAATCGAGAACTTGACATCATGAACAACTCCGGAAAAGGATTGAAATCACCTCAATGAAACAAGAATAAGAATTATGTTATGCTTATCCTTCATCAAGTTAAATTGATGACAAACAATGGATTTGGCATACTACTTATTCTTCTTGAGAATGATTGAAGAGATATATTGCACACCTGAAGAAGTCTTGAACGAAAACACCGGTAAGAATTTGAAGGGAATGAGGAAACTACGGATGAATGGAATGCTTGAGAATGAAGAGATCACAATCCGTCTAGCACAAAACTTGACCGAAGCACCGGAATAATTGAGATACGACCAAAGAGACAACAATTGAGAAGGAATTGAGAACGAAAGCTGAAAGCTGAGAAAAAAGGAATCTTCTGAAATGATGGCCTTCGGAGGATCGAGAAACGAAAACAACTCTGAAGTGCTCTGGATAGATATGGGAGGAATTTTTTATGATCAAAACAATTCAAGATGATAGCTTCAAGCTGAAACCATGAATCTTTAAAAGAACGAACAAAGATTTAAGAGAAACTCTCCTTCGGTCTTCAACGCTGAGAATGATGGCCAGAAACACCACCAAGAATTACTAAGACACTCCGGAAGAATGAATAAGGAAAGGTTGAGACAATGATGAAAATAATTCGAAAACAATCTTGGAGACAGAATATGACTGATGAGATACATTCCTACATCACATTTGAAAGAACTTGAGGACATCTCCGGAAAAGATTAGATGAGCCAGGTAAGATCCTGGGAAAAACCTGTGGGTTATGGGCCCACTCAAAGAAAACACCGTTGAAACAATTGCTTAGAAGAGAAATCGCACCAGAACAAATTAAACTTAATGAGGTGGGAACCTCCAAATATTTAGGCCGATTTTGAATAGAAACACGAATCTTATGAGATGTCTCAAAACTCTAGATAAGAATAGAGAGAGGGAAGAATATACAAGAGAGGCTTGAATAAGAATTGCAACACATGAAAACATTTAACGAATGAAAAAGATATGATGAGCATGGAGGGGTTGAATGGAATCCACCGGAGAAGAAAAAGAGAATGAAGAACTACTAACTTGAAACTCCTGAGAATCTTCACAATGAATCACCGGATACAAAACAGAATAAAAGATAGTTGAAGCAACAACGAAAGAAAGGCACTTAGATAATAGTTTAATCATTGAAGAAAAAGGGCGGGAGGGTGGGAAAACAAACACAACTTAGACAGAAGAAAATAATTCCGGAAAGAAATACGAGGATTGATCTTGCAAATATTTGAGATGATTGAATTATCTTGAAGAGAAGCACTCCGGATGGACAATAATTAACAAGACAATTTGATTGAGGAAAAGGATTAGCACTCCTATAGAAATATGAGAACACTGCTACATATGAAATCAACACTTGACATCGAAGCAACTCGAATTATCATACTCCAACAAGACAAATGATGGGTCTTGCAAATTAAGCTGGAAACAAATACATAACACATTATGCATTTGTTGGAAGGATAATCCTAGGTAACTACTTGAATTCCCACCTGAGAACTTCCGAACTTTCTTGGTTATGCGATTCGGGTTGCGGACCCAGGAATGTACCCAAGGTAATTAGCTACAACTGCACCCGCAACCTTCCACAACATAATCCAAGAAACTCCACAAACTCGTCTACCTCAGATCTTCTTAATCAAAACGATACTAATTATGGAAGTACATTTGGACGCTCTCCCCAGTACTAGGTGACGCCAAACTCCTCGCGCTACAAATAGTATTGAAGCAATTTTGAACATCCCCGTCCTAAGATACTAAGGAAACTGAACGATAACGATGTGTCAAGAACCCCGCGGAGCTCTACTACTCGGAAACAGGAGGCACCAAGTACAGAATTCTGTCACATCGACATCATAGAGATTCCAAAATGCCCGTATGATCCTAATTTTTTTTGAGTGATAAGAGGTACAGGATTAAAATTCCTACGTCAGGATTCCTCATCAGAGCATAGAAGAGGAGTAAAAGGAATCCTACTCTCCAATATAGAACTAGACTCAAAATAGTTTTTCACTACACTCGACTCGGCCATGTTCGATCAATCAAGGGGGCTCCTAGGTCGGTACTGCTCTGATACCAACTTGTAACGCCCAAGATGCGGTCCTATCCTTATTTTGGCTCGAGGGCCTCGATAGGGATAGAAGCGCATCTCGTCGTTTCGCAAGAATGGATATCGTTACAAGTACATGTCAAGAGGAGATGAGTATATGGCATTGGCTTACACTCGCCACAAGATAAATCATGATCATCTCAAATACAACCATACATTCAATCACCATACAAAAGACCAAGGTCCGACTACGGACAAAATCAAATGATAAAAGCGACATTCATCCTTGCTATCCCAGGCTGCCGACCTGGAACCCATCCTATGATCGATGAAGAAGAAGAACTCCAAATCAAACGAGCATCGCTCTGACATCAAAGCATCGCATTACCTGTACATACAACTATTGTTGTAATAATATGTGAGCCACACGGACTCAGCAATCTCACTTCCAAGGGTATCAAGACTAGCAAAGCTTAATGGGTGAGGCATGGTTAAGTGGTGAGGCTGCAGCAAGCACTAAGCATTTGAATATGTGGCAAACTTATGAGTACAAGAATAAGAAGGATGATCTACGCATAATCGGACGTTAACTAGTAATGATCAAGAAGTGATCCTGAACACCTACCTACAAGTCAATCATAACCGCACCGTGTTCACTCTCGGTTCAGAACTCACGAGTAGAGACGGTCACGGTTACGTACACGGTTGGTGTATTTTATTTGAGTTTACTTCAAGTTTGCTATGACCGGGTGTTAAACAAATTTCCAAGTTGCCACATAACTCATCAATCACAAACTAGCCACAAGCTGCATGGAGAACCTCAACCACGGGATAGCCCGTAGTATCCTTAGAATTCCGATGGAAAACCTCAACCTCAAGATAGCCCAAAGTATCCTCGGAATCCCGCACACAAGACGTTCGAGAAAGGTAAAACAAATCCAACAAGGCCTCCCGACGTGTCGACGATCCCGATAGGAGTCATGTATCTCGTTCTCAGGAAACGGCAGATGAGCTACGCGTACAGTGGCCTGATAGAAATCTCCCGAGTTGCCCCGGGTTAGCCCCACACAATGCTCCATTGTGGACCAACACTCATGCGGAGCACTGGGCCGGGGGTTGATTAATTATCCGCGGGTGCCGACGGGTCCCTATGCAATTTTATTAGTTATTAGGCAAATGGAGTGCAAATGTTGGGCCTTTCTAGAAGAGTTTCATCCCAAAACGAAAATCAAGGGGGTCCCCATAACAACCCCAAGCATGTTAGGAGCGCTCAATATGGAACATAACACTGGTACACAAGTAACTAGGGCGGCAAAGGTGGAACAAAACACCGAGCAAAAGGCCAAACCTTCCACCTTTTACCAAGTATATATGTGCATTAAATTAAATAGCAATAATATTATGATATCTCAAGATATCCATGTTGTCACATGGAAACAACCTGCACTTGCAACTAGCAACACTATAAGAAGGCTGAGCATGCGATAACATAGCCAAACAATGGTTTGTTGGGATGTGGAGGGTTAGAGGCTTATCATGGCATTTTGGGAGGCTTGACAATCAAGTGGTAGGTAGCGAGACATAGCGATAGAAACGAGACAACTAGCATGGCAGTGATAGTAGTGGTATCCAGGGAAATGATCATCTTGCCTTAGATCCCGCTTGGAAGAAGAATGAATCCGTGAAGTAGACGAATGGGATGTAGTCGAACGAATCCTCACACTCCGAACGCTTTCGGAACTCTATCGAGAAGAAGCAATCCAGAAACAAACCAATGACACGGTAAACACCAGAACATATGCATGACATGATGCGCAAACAAGAATGATGCATGTTCATACCATTATGCAAGGCATGGCAAGCACAACAATCAACTACTACACATTAAGTGAAGTTCAATATGCAACGAGTTGCATATTAACGAAACTCCACGTTCTAATCATTTGGTTCACTCTCGTCAATTTACATGGCAAGTTTAAATGTTGTTTATCATGGCAAGAGGTGAAGCATAAATAAACTATCTATCTAGGCATTTTAAATGAGGTCGGAAACAGCTTATAGTATTTCCGAAAGGACCCCATATGTTAATTTACAAATTGGTCCAGATCTGAACTAACCATATTTTATATTTATTAAACAGGAAAATAAAATGCACCATGTGATTCTACTCGTCATTCTAGGCGATTTACATATATAGATCATTGAAAACGGAGCTACGGTCTAAAAGATACGACACACACAAGATGACTATGTCATGAATGCAAAATGCATGCAAACAACAACCACAAAAATTTCAAAACAAGGATGCAACAATATATTATGAAACTACATGAAATTCTAATCAAGTTTCATATATGGCATGTTCAAAATGGAGCGACGGTTCAACAATAACACCGAACACAAGTTTTAATGATAATCTCTCTAAACAGCAACATAGCATTTTGCACACATCAAAACTACAAGCTACAAGAATCTAAAATGCACAAACTAAGCATGAGGCAGTAACTTACATGATGCACAACACTTCATCTCATAGCAGCAAGTTTAATAGAAGCATGGATCAATAGGAAAAGAGCTCATAAGATGGCTATTGGAACAACAGTTATGACTTAGTGAAAATTAACAGTTTTTCACAAACAGTGGTAACCTGAAGGCATATTGACATCAAGCAAACTATATGCTACAAGAATTATAATGGCATGCAAAACTACAGCATGGTATTGGGTATGATGCACTTCAATTCATTCCATAATGGCAAGGTCTAATTATGCACAGAATCATGGCTAGCATCAACACAACATGGCATTCTGAAATAACCAGATTCTCAGACTTGGTGAAAATTAGAGTAGACATGAGCAGCTGTTTTTATCAGGTAGGCATGTTGACAGCAAGAAACAAGTATGTAGCATGGCTATTTCATGGAATCCAATGGCACATCTATCTAGAGCCTAACATGCACTTCAATTCATCCCACATGGGCATTTGCAAAAGAGTTATGAATCCATGGCAATCATCAAGGCAAAATCTATGTTTCACTCCAGATTCCAGACTTAATGAAGTTTGACAATCTCCCAAAACAGCAGTTTGACTAGGCATGTTTACATAGCAATAACAGTAGCATAACAATCATCTATGTGCATGGCAAGGATTCTAACATCAAGTAGACATGTCAGACTTCAAATTGATCCACGGGCACATGTTCAAAGGAGGTATGTTTTGCTTAATATGATGCTCGCAAAATGGAACTTACCGTTAACAGATTGCAGTTTTGATGATTACGACGAGATGCACTTTTGCAAAAGAGATTTGAGCATGCAAATGAATCCTATTATGCATGCAAATTATTCCAACATGTAGAGCATGAATAGTAGATCACTTTTCATATATAGCACATTGTCATCGGATGCACAGTTTAACAGATACAAAACGATCAATATGCTATCATGATGATTTTTGCAAACATGTAAAGGACATAGTGAAAATTTAGACCTCGCGGAATCGGGACGGCGCAGAGCAGGATGAGGTGGCCGGGTGTTTGGATCGGGGCTGTCTAGGCGCGGGAGGGACGGATCGGTCCCGGCCGGACCTTGGAGAAGGCCATGGCCGGCGGAGGCGAAGACGACGGCAGCCGGCGGCGAGGGACGATGCCGTAGGGGCTCCGGTGGTGTGGGGATCGCGGATCCGGGGGCGTGCGGCCGGATTCTGATAGAGGCAAAGGTGTCTCGTCTTTCGATGAGACGATGGCTATCATTTTCGGTGGAGTAGACTTTGACGATCCGACTACGAACATGCGAGAACTTCGTGCGTTAGCAATCGCTAAACTAACTCTGAGAGGTTATTGACCACGCCGGAGCACGATCAACCTGACCACGAAGGTCTATTTCCTACACGCAAACAAAGAACAAGCAAGAAATTGAAATTGCAATCTGGATATTGCGAATATAAGAGGAAAGCTTTATTGATGAAAGTGGAGTACTGTGACGTCTTGGTCTGGTTGTGGAACACAAACGAAGGACGCGAAGTTGTAGCTATGGTGAACTTGTAATCTAAACAAAACCCAAGTCTAAAACGGCGCCGTTGGAGGAGGGGTCCGAAACCAACCCGAACTCAGTTTCCCCACACACACAGAGTCTAAAAACAACCTATAATGTAGTATTTCGAAATTACATGGGCCTGGCCGAAAAATAAGGTGATGCAACACCCATAATTGCCTATGGACAAAATTTATGAAGTGGCATCTTGTCTATTTCGTCCAAGCCTTCATGCTCTCATTATCGTGGCTTCAAAGTGCGAAAATCACCACTGGAATCTCCATTGTTCTCTCTCGCGCATGCACCTTCTTCTCCATGCTTGTCCCCGCTCCAATGGACATCCTTCTTGTCCATGCTAGGCCCTTCATTCATAAGTAAAACAGAAGTATCTAATTTAGGCAGCATCATATGTTCATGAACATTGGAAGGATTTCCAAGAAACGAAAGTACCTGGTAATTCAATTGGCGTGCGCGAGCTCTAGTAATTTGTCCAGTATGTATAGCAGCAGGGGTTGTGGGTGTAACAATGGTATTGATGTCTTCATCATCCTCCCCTTCTTGAAACGAAGTCGTCCTCGACGGAAGCTCATCTTCCTTACCCAAATAAGGCTTCAAATCTGCACTGTTAAAAGTGTGACTAACCCCAAAATCTGCAGGCAGCTCCAGTTTATATGCATTATCATTTATTTTCTCTAACACCTTGAAAGGACCATCAGCACGTGGCATTAGCTTCGACTTGCGCAAATCAGGAAACCAATCCTTACGCAAATGTAACCAAACAAGATCTCCAGGTGCAAAGACAACATGTTATCTACCCTTATCTCCAACAAGTTTATATTTAGAATTCGTCTGCTCAATTTTTCGTTAGTTAACTCATGCATATTTAATATCAATTCAACACGTTCTTTAGCATCAAAATTAACCTTCTCCGAAGATGGAAGAGGCAACAAATCACTAGGTGCACGAGGTAAGAAACCATACACAACTTCAAAAGGGCACATCTTAGTAGTAGAATGCAGCGAACGATTATAAGCAAATTCAGTATGAGGCAAGCATTCTTCCCACATTTTCAGGTTTTTCTTCAAAACAACCCTAATTATAGTAGACAAAGATCTATTGACTACTTTAGTTTGTCCATCAGTTTGGGGGTGACATGTAGTACTAAAAAGCAATTTAGTCCCCAACTTAGCCCATAAACATCTCCAAAAGTGGCTAAGAAATTTAGCATCACGATATGAAACGATCACATTTGGCACACCATGCAAGCGAATAATTTCACGAAAGAACAAATCAGCAACATTAGGAGCATCATCACTTTTATGACATGGTATAAAGTGTGCTATTTTCAAAAATATATCCACGACAACAAATATGCTACCCCTCCCCTTCTTTGTTCGAGGTAAGCCTAAAACAAAGTCCATAGAGATATCTTCCCAAGGAACACCAGGTATAGATAAGAGCATATATAAACCATGAGGATTGAGTCGTGACTTAGATTTTTGACATGTAGTGCAGCGAGCAACAAAACGCTCAACATCCCTTCTCATCTTTGGCCAAAAGAAATGGGTAGCAAGTACGTCCTCTATCTTCTTCACGCCAAAGTGTCCCATTAATCCTCCTCCATTCGCCTCCTGCAACAATAAAAGACGAACGGAACTAGCTAGAATGCATAGCTTGTTAGCACAGAACACAAATCCATCATTAATGACGAACTTGTTCCATGTTCTCCCTTCTTTACAATTCTCCAACACATCTTTAAATTCAACATCATGCACATATTTATCTTTGATGGTCTCCAAACCAAATATTTTAAAGTCAAGTTGTGAAAGCATAGTGTAACGATGAGACAATGCATCAGCAATAACATTTTCTTTACCCTTCTTGTGTTTAATGACATAAGGGAATATCTCAATGAATTCAACCCATTTAGCATGTCTACGGTTCAGTTTTGCTTGACTTTTAATATGTTTCAAAGATTCATGATCAGAATGTATGACAAATTCTTTGGGCCATAAATAATGTTGCCATGTTTCCAAAGTCCGAACAAGACATATAATTCCTTATCATAAGTAGAATAATTCAGACTAGGCCCACTCAATTTTTCAGAAAAGTATGCAACAGGTTTACCATCTTGTAATAACACACCTCCTAATCCAATTCCACTAGCATCACATTCAAGCTCAAAAGTCTTATTAAAATCAGGAAGTTGGAGTAAAGGAGCATGTGTTAACTTATCTTTCAATACCGTGAAGTCTTCTTCCTGTGCGGTACCCCAAACAAAGGCACATCCTTCTTTGTAAGCTCGTTGAGAGGTGCAACAATGGTGCTAAAATCTCTCACAAAACGCCTATAGAAACTAGTGAGGCCAAGAATACTCCTAACTTGTGTGACCGTTTTGGGCTATGGCCAACTCTCAATAGCTTCAATCTTGGCTTTATCAACTTCAATTCCCTCTGGAGTAACAACATAGCCAAGAAAAGATACTCGGTCGGTTCAAAAAGTGCACTTCCCAAGGTTACCCAACAAACGTGCATCACGTAGAGCAATAAAAACAACACGTAAATGTTCCAAGTGTTCCTCCAAAGATCTACTATAAATCAGTATATCATCAAAATAGATTACCACAAATCGTCCAATGAAAGCACGTAAAACCTCGTTCATTAATCTCATGAAAGTACTAGGTGCACTAGTTAACCCAAAAGGCATGACTAACCACTCATATAAAACAAACTTAGTTTTGAATGTTGTTTTCCATTCATCTCCCAATTTCATACGAATTTGATGGTATCCACTACGCAAATCAACTTTGAAGAAAATTGTAGAGCCACTTAATTCATCAAGCATATCATCTGGCCTAGGAATAGGATGGCGATAATGAATAGTAATATTATTAATGCCTCTACAATCCACACGCATACGCGATGTTCCATCCTTTTTTGGCACTATTATAATAGGAACAACACAAGGACTAAGGGATTCGCGTATATAACCTTTGTCGAGCAGGTCTTGTACTTGTCACGTAATCTCCTTCGTCTCCTCTTGATTGGTACGGTAAGGTGCACGGTTGGGTAGCGATGCACCAGGAATTAAGTCAATCTGATGCTCAATCCCTCGAATAGGTTGTAATCCCGATGGCACGTCTTGTGGAAAGACGTCAGCAAACTCCTGCAAGATGTTAGTGACAACAGGAGGCAAAGAGGGAGAGATGTCCTCGAATGAAAATAATACCTCTTTGCATAGAAAGGCATAGCGAACAGATGTAGTAACATCCAAATCAGTAATATCAGAATTAGTGGCAAGTAAACAACCACTCTTCAGTTATATTTCAGATGCAACACTAGATGATTGTTTATTAGGCTTATTATGTTGCTCAAATTCCTTTGCCACAATCTGATTTTCACTCTCACTTTGCTTCCGTTTTGCTTTACTAGCTCTAGCAATATCATCTTTCATAATATATTTGGGAGACATATGAAGCAAAGTTATATTTTTATCCTTATGAACAAGAGTATACTGATTTGTCCTACCATGGTGTACAGATTTTTTATCAAATTGCCATGGTCTACCAAGTAAAACGGAGCATGCTTGCATGGGTACCACATCACAATCAACATAATCAGAATATGTAGCAATGCTAAAGTGCACACGAACAGTACGTGTTACCTTAACCTTGCCACTTCTGTTGAACCATTGGATGTAATATGGATGAGGATGTGGTGTGGTCGTTAGAGATAGCTTCTCCACCATCTCCATGCTAGCCAAATTGTTGCCACTCCCTCCATTGATGATGAAGCGAACAGAATGTTCCTTCACAACTCCCTTTGTATGGAACACGTTATGCCTCTGATTTTGCTCAGCTTGTGTAACCTGCACACTCAAAACACGTTGAACAACTAAACTTTCATACCTGTTAGCATAGTCAGCAGCCATGTATTGAGTCTCTTGTTCAATATCCTCCGCGCCCTGTTCTTCACTTGCAATAAGAGCCAAAGTCTCCTCATCATAATCACTAGCCGACGCATATCCACCATCCTCAGTAACAATCATCACATGCTTGGAAGGGCATTCTCTCGCATAGTGACCTCCACCCATGCAACGACGACAAATAACCTCATGTGTTTGCCCTGTAGATGCCATGGATGAAGAAGAGCTCCGTGCAGGCCCCGAAGGTGTGCCCTTGCTAGCGGCTGAAGGAAGTGGTGCTGTAGTAGGACGTGTGGAAGTAGATGACGTGCGTGGTGTCCATGATGAAGCTTGTCCTGCAGAAAAATTAGTTCTCGCCATTGCCTGTCGATCCTGCAATTCACGTTCAGCTTTGCAAGCAAGATGGAATAAATGAGTGATAGTGTTATACTCCTTATACTCTAGAATAGTCTGAATCTCTCTATTTATTCCACCCATAAAACGTGCAAGCATAGCTTCATTTTCCTCAACAATACCACTGTAACAGCCCGAGACCGATGCTCCAGAAGATTCCCCTTTTATTCCGCTGTCATCGTGTGACTCGTTTGTTTGTCGCATTCATCATTGCATCATCCGCATTGTATCGGCACTCCGTTGCCGTAAGTTTTCAAAACTTGCATCCGTTTGTAGTCGTTGGTTCTCTCCGTTTGTGTCGTCGACCGTTTCGAGACCAACCACACACGCACGCGCCCGCGACATCTTTAAAATATTGTTTTCAAAAGTGTGTATAATATATTCTCGGATTGGGACGAAACTTGGTGTGCGGTCTTGTTATATTGTAGGTAGACCACCTACCAAATTTCGTTGAAATCGGAGGTCGTTTGATACCCGAACAGTTGACCGTAACTGCACCGCAGTCGGTTAAAAGGATCGGACGTTTTTCGGTTTATAATAAAACATGTCATGGGCCCAAACCTCCCTCTCTTCTTAGCCCACAACCCCCTACACAGCCCACCAACCCACCTAGCTTACCCTCCCTCGATTGAAGCCGTTCGATCACGATCGGAAGCTCCAAAAATGTGCGAAAACCCCTAACCCTAGCCCCCCAAACCTGCCCCTGCTATAAAAGGAAGGGCTTCCCTTCCATTTTGGGCTCTCTCTCTCTCCCCGCATCATTTTCCGCGCGAGCCAGGTGCCCTGCTGCCACTTGGCGCCGCCAGCCAGCCGCACCGCCGCATGCGCCTCGCTCCCCTTCAACAGGAGGCCGCCACCTCACCCCCAGCCTTCTCTCTCCTCTCCACCAACCGCCGCGGCCCTCCGGGCCCAGGGCAGGCCTGCCCGGGCCCGAGCCATCTGCCGCCGCAGCCCGCAGCTGCCCGAGCCCCGCAAGCCCCACCGCCTCTCTCCTGTGCCGCCCCGCTCCTCCCGCCGGTAAGCCGCCGCCGCCGGTCGATCCGCTCCCCGAGCACCCCGCCGGCCACCATCCAAGCCGTCGCCGCTCTGTGCCTTCCCTCGCCGGAGCCCGACCTCCGCCGCCTCGCCGACCCTGCGTTGCCCCGCCTCCGCGCTGTGTCGCCTCTGCCGCCAAAGCCGCCATGGTCGCTGCCCTTGAAGCCGCCGCCGCTCGGGACCTCGCCGGCCCTGCCTCCCCTCGTCGTCCTCCGGCCGGATCCGGCGAGATCCTGGCCGGATCCTTCCGTCTCGCCGCCGGATCTGCCCCGTCCGCGTGCCACGGCACCGGATCCGCCGCTCCGTGTCGGCAACCGCCTCCGTCAACCCCGCCATGGCCTCGGCCCTCCTTCCGGTCAGATCTGTACGCCGCCGTCCAGGGATCCGCGGGATCCCCCGATCCAAATGGCCTCCGGGACCATCCCGTCAAGATTTCCCGCGTGGGGTAATTTTTCTAAGTCCCTGAGAAAACTGCATGTTTTATCATCATATATGCATTTTGTTGGGACTATAACTTGTAAACCGTGCATAGGATCGAATAGTGTGTTATATGAAAATTGATCTACTCGACGTGCTCTACATGTCTGTGGCATTTGCATGCATATTAGAGTTCATCTAATTGCTGTAATCTTTGTTGCAAAAGTGCATCTCACCGTAATCGTCAAAACTGTAATCTGTTAACGATAAGTTCAGTTTTGCGAGCTTTGTATTAAGCAAACCATGCCTCTTTTGAATGTGTGCCAATGGAGTGACTTGTAGTGTGCCATGTCTTCTTGCTGTTAGTGTCCTTGCCATGCTCATAGAGGATTGTTATGCTAATGTTATTGTCATGTTAACATGCCTAGTAAGACTGCAGTTTTGGGAGATTGTTAAATTTCACCAAGTCTGTAACTGTTATTTTGTTGTCATGTTGCCATGTGATTTGCTAGTGTTCTAGGACTCTTTTGTTGTTGCCACCATGGAATCTTTTGTTAAGCATGTTATGCTCTGCCATGTTGTGCCATTTGTTCTCATATATAGGATTTGCATCATAGTTGTATCTGTTGTCCAAATGTCAATCTGTTAAAAACTGTTGCCCATGTCTACTCTAATTTTCACCAAGTCTGAGAATCTGGTTATTTCAATATGCCATGTTGTGTTGATGTTTGCCATGAATCTGTGCGTAATTTGATGTTGCCATAATGGAATTAATTGTAGTGCATCATGTCCTCTACCATGCTGTTAAGTTTCATGCCAATATATGACCTATAGCATATAGTTTTACTGCTGCCAATATGCCTTCGTGATAAAAGTGCTCTGTTAAAAACTGTGATTTTCACTAAGTCCTAATCTGTTATATTTTATTGCCGTCTTGTGAGCTTATTTCCTAGTGATCCATGCTTCTACTCAATTTGCTGTGATGATATGAATTGTTGTGCATCATGTAGGCTACAGCCCCATGTCTTGTTTGTGCATGGTTGAATCTTGTACCTTATTGTTTTCATGTGTGCAAAATGCCATGTTCCTGTTTTGGGCAGATTGTTACAAAAACTTGTGTTGGTTGTTGTGGTTGAACTGTTGCTCCGTTTTGAACATGCCATATATGAAACTTGCTTAGAATTTCATGTAGTTTCATAATATCTTGTTGCATGCATAATTTAACATGTTTGTGATGGTTGTTTGCATGCATTTTGCATTCATGACATATGCATCTTGTGTTGGTCATATCTTTTAGGCCGTAGCTCCGTTTTAAATGATCTCTATATGTAAATAGCTTAGAATGACGTGTATAATTACAAGGTGCACTTTATTTTGCTGTTTAATAAATATAAAACATGATTAGTTCATATCTGGACCAATCTCGAAATTAACATATGGGGTTGTTTTGGAAATGCTATAAGTTGCTTCCGACCTCATTTAAAATGTCTAGATGATGTAGTTGTGTATGCTTCACTTCTTGCCATGTTAACAACATTTAAACTTGCCGCGTAAATAAATGAGAGTGAACTAAGTAACTCAATGTGGAGTTCCGTCAATATGCAACCCGTAGCATATTGAGCTTCACTTAATGTGTAGAAGTTGGCTGTTGTGCTTTGCCATGCCTCGCATATTAAAACGGACATGCATCATATTTGTTTGCGCATCATGTCATGCATATGTTGTGGTGTTTATCATGTGGTGATTGTTGTTTCCGGATTGATTCTTCTAGATAGAGTTCCGAAAGCGTTCGGAGTGTGAGGATACGTTCGACTACGTTGGTTCATCTTCTTCATGGACTCGATCTTCTTCCAAGCGGGATCTCTGGCAAGATGATCATTTCCCTGGATACCATTACTATCATTGCCATGCTAGATGTCTCGTTTCAATCACTTGTCTCGCTACCTACCACTTTGTCAAGCCTCCCAAAATGCCATGATAAGCCTCTAACCCTCCACATCCCAGCAAACCATTGTTTGGCTATGTTACCGCTTGCTCAACCCGTCTTATAGCGTTGCTAGTTGCAGGTGCAAATTGTTTCCATGTGCCAACATGGATATTTTGAGATATCAAAATATTCTTGCTATTTAATTAATGCACATATATACTTGGTAAAAGGTGGAAGGCTTGGCCTTTTGCTCGGTGTTTTGTACCACTTTTGCCGCCCTAGTTACTTGTGTACCATTGTTATGTTCCATATTGAGCGCTCCTAACATACTCGGGGTTGTTATGGGGACCCCCTTGATTTTCGTTTTGGGATAAAACTCTTCTGGCAAGGCCCAACATTGGTACTACATTTGCCCAACATAATAATACTGAACACCGTTACTAAACATAGGGCGTCGTGAACCCGAGGAGTTAATTCAACATAATACAGGGAGGGCCAGTGCTGATGGTGTTGGTCCTAAAAAGAGCACTGTGCGGGGCCAACCCGGGGCAACTCAGGTGATGTCTATCAGGCCACTATACACTAGCTCATCCGGTTGTGCCCTGAGAACGAGATACGTGGCTCCTATCGGGATTGTCGGCACGTCGGGCAGCCTTGCTGGATTTGTTTTACCTATCTCGAACGTCTTGTGCACGGGATTTTTAGGACACTTCGGGCTATCTCGAGGTTGAGATTTTCCGTCGGGATTCCGCAAATACTACGGGTTATACCGCGGTTGAGGAATTCCAACAAAGCTTGTGGTTAGTTTGTGATTGATGAGTTGGAGCACCCCTGCAGGGTTAAATCTTTCATGAGAGCCGTGCCCGCGGTTATGTGGCAACTTGGAAATTTGTTTAACATCCGGTCATAGAAAACTTAAGTAAACTCAAATAAAATACACCAACTATGTGCGTAACCGTGACCGTCTCTTCTCGTGAGGCCTGCTCCGAAAGAGAACACTGTGGGGTTATGTTTGACTCGTAAGTAGGTTTTCAGGATCACTTAGTGATCATTACTAGTTCACGTCCTTTTATGCGACGATCAACCCCCCCCCTTATTCTTGTACTCGTAAGTTAGCCACTCAAATAAATGCTTAGTGCTTGCTGCAGCCTCACCACTTAACCATACCTTACCCATTAAGCTTTGCTAGTCTTGATACCCTTGGAAATGAGGTTGATGAGTCCCTGTGGCTCACAGATTACTACAACAACAGTTGCAGGTGCAGGTAATGCGATGCTTTGACGTGAGAGCGATGCTTGTTTGACTTGGAGTTCTTCTTCTTCTTCGATCATATGATGGGTTTCAGGTTGGCAGCCTGGGATAGCAAGGATGGATGTCATTTTATCGTTTGATTTCGTCCGTAGTCAGACCCTGCTCTTCTGTATGATGATTGTATATGTTGTTGTATTGATGTGATCTTGATTTAGCTTGTGGCGAGTGTAAGCCAATTCCATATACTCATCTCTTCTTTACATGTACTTGTAATGATATCCATTCTTGCGAAACGACGAGATGCGCTTCTATCCCTGTCGAGGCCCTCAAGGCAAAATAAGGATAGGATCGCATCTTGGGCGTTACAAGTTGGTATCAGAGCCGTACCGACCTAGGAGCCCCCCTTGATTGATCGAACTTGGCCGAGTCGAGTCTAGAAAAAACTATTTTGAGTCTAGTTATATATCGGAGTAGGATTCTTTTTACTTCTCTTCTATGTTCTGGTGAGGAATCCTGACGTAGGAATTTTAATTCTTCCCCTCTTCTCACTCAATTTTTTTAGGATGACGCGGGTATTTTGGAACCTCTATGATGTCGATGTGACCGGAATTCTGTTCTTGGTGCCTCCCGACCGTATGGATTGGTCCCGGGGAGTTGAGCTCCAGGGGATTCTTGACACATCATTTTCTTTCTATTTCCTTGGTACCTCAGGATGCGGATGTTCGAAATTGCTTCAATACTATTCGTGGTGCGAAGAGTGTGGCGGCACCCAGTACTGGGGAGCGGGATCACATGTACTGCCATGTTTAGTATCGTTGTGATTACGAGGGTCTAAGGTAGGTGTGTTTCCGAGGTTTCTCTGGTTATGTGTTGACGGATGTGATACATTGGTGGGCAGTATTATTGCTAGGAGTTGAGTGACTTATTCAGTAATTGATCCATGTATCCGTTGGACCAGATTGCATAACCAGAAAAGATTTCGGAAGTTCTTAGGTGGGAATTCAAGTAGTTACCTAGGATTTTCCTTTCAACAAATGCAAATGGGTTATGTATTTGTTTCCGGATTAATTCTCAGGCCCCATCTTTTGTTTTGTTGGAGTATGGTAATTCAAGTTGCTTCGATGTCAAGTGGTGATTTCATATCTTTCCTAACCGGTGTGTTTCTCATCAAGATAATTCATTCCTCCCCAATATTTGCAAGATCAATCCTCATATTCTTTCCGGAGTTTGTTTCATCCGTCACAAGTTTTGTTTGTTTTCCCCGTCCTCCCGCCCTTTTCTGCAATGATTAAATTCTCATCCAAGTGCCTTTCTATTCATGTGATGCTTCCGCTTTCTTTTCTTCTGTATTGTATCCGGTGATTCATTGTGAAGATGCTCAGGAGCTTCAAGTTCATCATTCTTAGTTCTTGTTTTCTTCCCCGGTGGATTCAATTCAAGCATTCGGTGCTCATCATATCTTTTTCATTCTCTAATTGCTCTCCCATGTTGGAATTCTTATCCAAGCCTCTGTTCTCTATTCACCTCTCTATTCTATCCGGAGTGCTGAAGATATCTCAGAAGACTTGTGTTTCCGCTCAAATCCTTCCAAATTATTTCGAGGGTCTCACCTCATTAATTTTAATTTGTTCCGGTGCAAGCTCTTTTCCTAAGCAGTCATTTCAACGGTGTTCTTTTTAGTAGGCCCATAAACCATAGGTTTTTCCCAGGATCTTACCTGGCTCTTTTAATCTTTCCAGAGATGTCCTCAAGTTCATTTCAATGTGACGTAAGAATGATTTTCATCAGTCATATTCCTTCTTCAAGATCGCTTCGAATTATCGAATTATTTTGATCATTGGTTCAACCTTTCCTTATTCATGGTTCCGGAGTGTCTCAGTAATTCTTAGTGGTGTTCCTCGCCATCATTCTCAGCATTGAAGAACGAAGGAGTGTTTCTCTTAAATCTTTGCCCGTTCTGATGGAATTCGCGATTCAAGGGTGATGCTATCATCCTAAATTGTTTTCGATCATGAGTTCCTTCCATATCTATCCGGAGCATTTCAATCATGTGTTCATTTCTCGATCCTCCGAAGGCCATCATTTCAGAAAATTTCTTTGTTCTCAGCTTTCAGCTTTCGTTCTCCAATTCTTCTCAATTGTTGGTTCTTCGTTCGTATCTCCATTATTCTGGTGCCTTGGATCGTGATCTCTTTGTTCTCATTGTAACTCCATTCGTTCTTGGTATCCTCATTCGTTTGTCAATTCTTACCGGTGTTTCGCTCAAGACTTCTTCAAGCTTGTGTATCTCTCTTCAATCTTTTCAAGAAGAATAAGTCGTGTGCTATATCCGCTGCTTGTCGTCAATTTAACTTGATGAAGGATAAGCATAAGATAATTCTTATTCTAGTTTTCTCAAGGTGATTCCAATCCTTCTTCCGAAGTTGTTCATGATATCTAGTCTCTATCCCAAGTTGTTCATCCTTCCTTTTTCCGGAGCTCATGCCTTCTCAAGTATCTCTTCGTGAAGCTTCATCTAAATCTTTGCAAGTTCATAGTCTTATTCTTTTCAACCTTCATTTCTTTTGGTCATTATTCTGTTCCAGAGGTTGCACTCTCCGACCATCATCTTGTTTTGTCAAGATCATATTCTTTCCTTGCTTTTCCATTTAATCAGAGTGTTGTGCAATCGTTTCATGTTCATTCCATCTTATCGAGTTTTCTTCTCTATCCTAACAAAGTGCAGCCTAAATTTCGTTTTAATTCAGGCTTGTTCCTCATGTCATTCTTCATCTCTTTGCAACCTTCAAGATTGTGGTTTCACTCGTTAGTCAAAGAAGCAACTAAGTTCTACCTCTTCCTTTCCTCTTCCTCTTCCCCTTTTCATTCTAAGATCTCGGGGCGAGATCTCTTGTTAGTGGAGGAGAGTTGAAACAGCCCGAGATCGAAGCTCCAGAAGATTCCCCTTTTATTCCGCTGTCATCGTGTGATTCGTTTGTTTGTCGCATTCATCATCGCATCATTCACATCATCCGCGTTGCATCGGCACTCTATTGCCATAAGTTTTCAAAACTTGCATCCTTTCGTAGTCGTCGGTTCTCTCCATTCGTGTCATCGACCATTTCAAGACCAACCACACACGCACGCGCCCGCGGCATCTTTAAAATATTGTTTTCAAAAGTGCGTATAAGATATTCTCAGATTGGCTCGAAACTTGGCGTGCGGTCTTGTTATATTGTAGGTAGACCGCCTGCCAAATTTCGTCGAAATTGGAGGTTGTTTGATACCCGAACGATCGACCGTAGCTGCGCCGCAGTCGGTTAAAAGGATCGGACGTTTTTCGGTTTATAATAAAACATGTCACGGGCCCAAACCTCCGTCTCTTCTGAGCCCACAACCCCCTACACAGCCCACCAACCCACCTAGCTTACCGCCCCATAGACCGAAGCCGTCCGATCACGATCGGAGGCTCCGAAAACGTCCGAAAACCCCTAACCCTAGCCCCCCAAACCCGCCCCTGCTATAAAAGGAAGGGCTTCCCTTCCATTTTGGGCTCTCTCTCTCTCCGCATCATTTTTTGGGCCAGCCAGGTGCCTCGCCGCCACTTGGTGCCGCCAGCCAGCCGCACCACCGCCTGGGCCGCGCTCCCCTCCAACGGGAGGCCACCACCTCACCCCCCAGCCTTCTCTCTCCTCTCCACCAACCGCCGCGGCCCTCCGAGCCCATGGCAGGCCAGCCCGGGCCCGAGCCGTCCGCCGCCGCAGCCCGCAGCTGCCCGAGCCCCGCGCGCCCCACCGCCTTGCTCCCGCGCTGCCATGCTGCCCCCGCCGGCGAGCCGCCACCGCCAGTTGATCCGCTCACCGCGCTCCCCGAGCACCCCGCCGGCCACCATCCGAGCTGCCGCCGCCCTGTGCCTCCCCTCGCCGGAGCCCGACCTCCGCCGCCTCACCACCCTGCGTTGCCCCGCCTTCGCGCTGCATCGCCTCTGCCGCCCAAGCCGCTATGGTTGCCGCCCTTGAAGCCGCCGCCGCTCGAGACCTCGCCGGCCCCGCCTCCCCTCGCCGTCCTCCGACCGGATCCGTCCGCCTCGCCGCCGGATCCGCCCCGTCCGCGCGCCACTGCACCGGAGCCGCAGCTCTGCGTCGGCAACCACCGCCGTCAACCCTGCCATGGCGTCGACCCTCCTTCCGGTCAGAGTTGTACACCGCCGTCCCGGATCCGCGGGATCCCCCGATCCAAACGTCCTCTGGGACCATCTCGTCCAGATTTCCTGCGTGGGGTAATTTTTCTAAGTCCCTGAGAAAAACTGCACGTTTTATCATCATATATGCATTTTGTTGGGCCTATAACTTGTAAACCGTGCATCGGATCTAAAAGTGTGTTATATGAAAATTGATCTACTCGACGTGCTCTACATGTCTATGGGATTTGCATGCATATTGGAGTTCATCTACTTGCTGTAATCTTTGCTGTAAAAGTGCATCTCACCGTAATCGTCAAAACTGTAATCTGTTAATGATAAGTTCAGTTTTGCGAGCTTCGTATTAAGCAAACCATGCCTCTTTTGAATGTGTGCCAATGGTGTGACTTGTAGTGTGCCATGTCTTCTTGCTGTTAGTGTCGTTGCCATGCTCATAGAGGATTGTTATGCTACTGTTATTGTCATGTTAACATGCCTAGTCAAACTGCAGTTTTGGGAGATTGTTAAATTTCACCAAGTCTGTAACTGTTATTTTGTTGTCATATTGCCATGTGATTTGCTAGTGTTCTAGGACACTTTTGTTGTTGCCACCATGGAGTATTTTGTTAAGCATGTTATGCTATGTCATGTTGTGCCATTTGTTCTCATGTATAGGATTTGCATCATAGTTATATCTGTTGTCCAAATGTCAATCTGTTAAAAACTGTTGCCCATGTCTACTCTAATTTTCACTAAGTCTGAGAATCTGGTTATTTCAGAATGCCATGTTGTGTTGATGTTTGCCATGAATCTGTTTGTAATTTTATGTTGCCCTAATGGAATGAATTGTAGTGCATCATGTCCTCTACCATGCTCTTAAGTTTCATGCCAATATATGACATGTAGAATATAGTTTTACTGCTGCCAATATGCCTTGATGATAAAACTGCTCTGTTAAAAACTGTGATTTTCACTAAGTCCTAATCTGTTATATTTTATTGCCGTCTTGTGAGCTTATTTCCTAGTGATCCATGCTTCTACTCAATTTGCTGTGATGATATGAATTGTTGTGCATCATGTAGGCTACAGCCCCATGTCTTGTTTGTGCATGGTTGAATCTTGTACCTTATTGTTTTCATGTGTGCAAAATGCCATGTTGCTGTTTTGGGCAGATTGTTACAAAAACTTGTGTTGGTTGTTGTGGTTGAACTGTTGCTCCGTTTTGAACATGCCATATATGAAACTTGCTTAGAATTTCATGTAGTTTCATAATATCTTGTTGCATGCATAATTTAACATGTTTGTGATGGTTGTTTGCATGCATTTTGCATTCATGACATATGCATCTTGTGTTGGTCATATCTTTTAGGCCGTAGCTCCGTTTTAAATGATCTCTATATGTAAATCGCTTAGAATGACGTGTATAATTACAAGGTGCACTTTATTTTGCTGTTTAATAAATATAAAAAATGATTAGTTCATATCTGGACCAATCTCGAAATTAACATATGGGGTTGTTTCGGAAATGGTATAAGTTGCTTTCGACCTGATTTAAAATGTCTAGATGATGTAGTTGTGTCTGCTTCACCTCTTGCCATGTTAACAACATTTAAACTTGCCGCGTAAATAAATGAGAGTGAACTAAGTAACTCAATGTGGAGTTCCGTCAATATGCAACCCGTTGCATATTGAGCTTCACTTAATGTGTAGAAGTTGACTGTTGTGCTTTGCCATGCCTCGCATACTAAAACGGACATGCATCATATTTGTTTGCGCATCATGTCATGCATATGTTGTGGTGTTTATCATGTGTTGATTGTTGTTTCCGGATTGATTCTTCTAGATAGAGTTCCGAAAGCGTTCGGAGTGTGAGGATACGTTCGACTACTTTGGTTCATCTTCTTCATGGACTCGATCTTCTTCCAAGCGGGATCTCTGGCAAGATGATCATTTCCCTGGTTACCATTACTATCATTGCCATGCTAGATGTCTTGTTTCTATCGCTTGGCTCGCTACCTACCACTTTTTAAAGCCTCCCAAAATGCCATGATAAGCCTCTAACCCTCCACATCCCAGCAAACCATTGTTTGGCTATGTTACTGCTTGCTCAGCCCGTCTTATAGCGTTGCTAGTTGCAGGTGCAAATTGTTTCCATGTGCCAACATGGATATTTTGAGATATCAAAATATTCTTGCTATTTAATTAATGCACATATATACTTGGTAAAAGGTGGAAGGCTTGGCCTTTTGCTCGGTGTTTTGTTCCACTTTTGCCGCCCTAGTTACTTGTGTACCATTGTTATGTTCCATATTGAGCGCTCCTAACATGCTCGGGGTTGTTATGGGGACCCCCTTGATTTTCGTTTTGGGATAAAACTCTTCTGGCATGGCCCAACGTTGGTACTATATTTTCCGAACATAATAATACTGAACACCGTTACTAGACATAGGGCGTCATGAACCCAAGGAGTTAATTCAACATAATACAGGGAGGGCCAATGCTGATGGTGTTGGTCCTAAAAAGAGCAGTGTGCGGGGCCAACCCGGGGCAACTCTGGTGATGTCTATCAGGCCACTGTACACTAGCTCATCCGGTTGTGCCCTGAGAACGAGATACGTGGCTCCTATCGGGATTGTCGGCACGTCGGGCAGCCTTGCTGGATTTGTTTTACCTTTCTCGAACGTCTTGTGCGCGGGATTTCGAGGACACTTCGGGCTATCTCGAGGTTGAGATTTTCCGTCGGGATTCCGCAAATACTACGGGTTATCCCGCGGTTAAGGAATTCCAATGCAGCTTGTGGTTAGTTTGTGATGGATGAGTTGGAGCACCCCTGCATGGTTAAATCTTTCATGAGAGCCGTAACCACGGTTATGTGGCAACTTGGAAATTTGTTTAACATCCGGTCATAGAAAACTTAAGTAAACTCAAATAAAATACACCAACCGCCACCACCGAAGCAGAAGCAGTAGCAATGGCACCAGAATTTTGGCCATGGTCGATAGGCACACGTCGCGCTCGTCCCGCGAAATTTGGGCGTTGTTGTTGTTGTTGTTGTTGCCGAGGTACAACAGGTACATCTAGTGGAGGTAGACGTGCAAACACCTCATTGAATTTAGCATCAAGCTTGGCATTGACCGTCTTTTCCAAACCAGCTAGCTTCTCCATAGCCTCTCTAAGAATCGTCACCAAGTCGTGTACTTGTTCTGTCAGAATCGGGGCTCCGGGGACCCAAGAAGGTTCGAACTCTAGGGTGCACTCGCTCTCCTGCCCTACTCCGCCTCACAACCTCACGGCGACTCTCCGGTGGCTCAAGGGAGGGAAGATGAACAAAGGACACACAGTTTACCCATGTTCGAGCCACCTTGTGGTGTAAGACCCTACTCCTTCATGTCTCGATTGCTTAATGATGAGGATGAGTACAAGGTGTGTTCTTTCCTACCCAGGGTTCGATCCCTTCTACGGTGGCTGGTTCCTACTCTTATATCGGCCCTGGTCCTCTTCCCCCGAAAATATAAGGCGGGAAGGGTTGCCACAATGGCCAGTTTGAAGGGGGACATGACTGCAGCCTATCCTGACAAAAGTGGTCTTTGACTATCAAAGCTCCTCGTCATGACGTGCTCGTGGGCTCGGGAGTGACCTCCATCCTACCGAGCCCCCAGTCTTGGTCTTCTTGCACAAGAGGGAAACCTTTGGGGGTTGCTTTGGGAGCCCGTGAGCTGGCATTGCTCCTCTAGCACCAAGGAGGAAAACTTCTCTGCCCGTGCCAGCTGGTACGACCCTGACACCATCTAGCGCGGCGTGCGTCATCCACGTGCGAGCGCAGTGGTCACAAGGCCTTGTCGAGCTGACCCTGGGTGGGCCCTCCTCCTGAGGGCCTAGGAGACAACCTTGCGGAGAGGCCACGCAAAGTCCCTGGCGACGATGCCGCCGCGTGCCTCGCGAGAGGTGGACCCTCGCGAGGACCTTGCCCGCAAAGCTCATGGACGGCCCACGCAGTGGCTAAGTCATCCCCCGCGTCCTGGGCCGCAGGCAGACGGGCCAGGGTATCCCCAGTCCCAGAGGCCCGACATGTTCACCCATCATTTGTTGAAATTTATCATGGAGTGCCTTGTTGGTCATACCCTCCCAGTCGATCTCGCCATCTTGTGATCCTGGCATGGTTAGCAGCAATAGGAAAGACACAAGAATATGAACCTACTGACTACTAGGAAGTGGTGGTGGTGTGTCACAAATCCTTCAAGCGAATCTCAAATCCTTACTAGTTCTTACCAAGTAGCAAGCGGTGATCGGCAACTGTTGTAGTCAAAACTCTCAAAGCTTGGATAAAACGATTACCAGGAAGAGTCAAACGCACGATGTTGATGTATGTGGAGCTGGGAAGGCTTATAATATGGTAGGAAAAGGGGGTCAACAATAATCAGATCAGAGATGCAAAGTTGAAAAGACGCTCAACGACGTTACCGTGCTGGTCCTAGGCTAGATCGTACTAGAGACGCGAGCCTAGAACACCAACAAAATCACGACGCGACACGTAACCAAGGGAAGAGCACACTATGAAAAAACAATCTCTCTTTTTTGGCGTTTGCCATAAAATCACTATAATGGTGAGTGTCTCAAAACTCTTTCCAAGACGTATAAACAGGATAGGCAGAATTTTTTTCTGACTAATTTTATTTCTGGAACGATCCGGGGCTACGACGACCAAAAAGGTCAACAAAAACTCACTATGGTGGGGAGTGTCTCAAAACGCCCCGCAAAGCCCAAAAACAGGATAGGGAAAACATATTTTCACCCGCCGAAATTTTGGCCTAAAAACTGTCCGGGGGTCTCCAGACTTTTTTTTCCGAAACCTACTCAGGCAAGGAAACACGAAACTGAAAACAAGAGTATCTCGAAACTAAACCTAATATGTGATGGACTCGGACTAGGATTGGTGGTGGATATGAATCTGGTGGAACTCGGACTAGTGGCGGATGTATGTATGGGTGGTGGAACACGGACTGGTGGTGAATCTGTGATGGAGGTGGACTCGGATTGGCGTGATGGCGGATATCTGGTGGTATATGGCAGCGGTGATTTATCTGGTGTGGTGGTGGTATATGGCAGCGATGAAGATGATGAGGCGGCGGCGTGACAAACTGTGAACAGAACTCGAAACTATAAAGAACTAGATGCTAAGACCAGCAACTTGACACGACGATGCAACCGCAAATTCAACAAAGCAAATACCGAACAGAAAATTGTAAAGGCTCAGATTAGTTCCTATCTGATGATCTAACCCTAATTTTTTTGTGGCTTTTTCATGGACTATAGGTATGAAGAACAGATGCAATCTAAACTACGAATAACTGGTAAAATCTCACCGAGCAACCTGGAAATCTGTACCACTTGATACAGTCAAAGGTGTCCCGTCTTTCGATGAGATGGTGGCTATCATTTTCGGTGGAGTAGACTTTGATGATCCGACAACAAACTTGCAAGGACGTCGTGCCTTAGCAATCGCTAAACCAACTCCGAGAGGTTATTGACCATGCTGGAACACGATCAACCTGACCACGAAGGTCTATTTCCTGCATGCAAACGAAGAACAAGCAAGAAGTTGAAATTGCAATCTGGATATTGCGAATATAAGAGGAAAGCTTTATTAATGAAAGTGGGGTTCTGTGACATCTTGGTCTGGTCGTGGAACACAAACGAAGGACGCGAAGTTGCAGCTATGGCGAACTTGTAATCTAAACAAAACCCAAGTCCAAAACGGCGCCCTAAGGGTTGTATATATGGGGAAATAGAGGGGAATTTCGTGACCCCTTGGAGGAGGGGTCCGAAACCAACACTACCTCAGTTTCCCCCCACAAGCGGACTCTAAAAAAAGCCTATAATGTAGTATTTCGAAATTACATGGGCCTGGCCAAAAAATAAGGTGACGCAACACCCATAATTGCCTATGGACGAAATTTATGAAGTGGCATCTTGTCTATTTCGTCCAAGCCTTCATGCTCTAATTATGGTGGCTTCAAAGTACGAAAATCACCACTGGAATCTCCATTGTTCTCTCCCGTGCACGCACCTTCTTCTCCATTCTTGTCACCGCTCCACTGGCTATCCTTCTTGTCCATGCTAGGCCCTTCATTCATAAGTAAAACAAAAGTATCTAATTTAGGCAGCATCATGATACGTCTCCAACGTATCTATAATTTTTGATTGTTCCATGTTGTTATATTATCATTCTTGGATATTTTATAATCATTTTCTAGCAACTTTATATCATTTTTTGGAACTAACCCGGACTGATGCTGTTTTCAGCAGAACTACCGTAGTGTTGTTTTTTGTGCAGAAATAAAAGTTCTCCAAATGCAATGAAACTTTTTGACGATTTTTTTGGAACAAAAGAGGCACTAGAAGCTTCGTGGGAAGGCCAGAAGAGCCACGAGGTGGGCACAACCCACCACCACGCACCAGCCCCCTCTGGCTTGCGCTGGTGTCTTGTGGTCCACTCGTGGCCCATCTTCGCGTGAAACTGACGCCCAAAAATCCTATATATTCAGAAACCTCCAGAAATAACCGTAGACCAGAAGTTCCGCTGCCGCAACTCTCCTTATCGACGAAAAACCAATCTGGAGGCGTTCCAGTACCCTGCCGGAGAGGGTAGATCATCTCAAGTGGCCATCTTCATCATCCCGGCGGAGGCCATGACGAGGAGGGACTAGTGCACCCTTGGGACTAGTGCACCTATACAATTTTCCATTGTATTGGGTGTGTTGGGGACACAAGAGATTTCTTGTATTTGATCGCAGGGTTGTTTGAGAGAGACCATCTTCATCCTACACCTCCCACGAATTGATAAACCTTAGGTCATCCACTTGAGGAAAAATTGCTACTGTCCTACAAAACTCTGCGCTTGGAGGCCCAACACGAGTCTACAAGAATAAAGTTACATAGTAGACATCAAGCTCTTTTCTGGCGCCGTTGCCGGGGAGGTGAGTGCTTGAAGGTATATCTTTAGATCTTGCAATTAAACCTTTTAGTTTCTTGTTTTTCACTAGTTTGGTTTTAAAAAAGAAAACTTAAAAATGGAGTTTAGGTTGCATCATTTGTATCGTCTTTATAATGTGTTCCGTGAAAATAAGGAGTCAGAAAATTGTGCTCAATTGGTAGAGGAAGAAATTATGAAAATACTTAATGAGAATTCTTTGAATGATGAGCATGATTTCAATGTTGTTAGTATGAATTATATGAATATCCAAAATACTAATGATGATGGCACTAGTAATGATAAAAATGTTTCCCATAAGCATGTCAATTTTTGTGGAGTGCATAAAGTCTGTGAAGACGTGCCTTATAGGAATAATAGATTTTGTAAGAAGCATAAAGATGATAGAACCAATTTTTTGCTCAAAGTGATAGATGAATTTGCTACAAAATTGTGTTCTCTTTGTCCTATTACTTGTGAACTTTGCAATAAAGTTGGTCATCTTAATTTCCAATGCAAACTTTTTCATGATCAAATCATGACCAAATATTGTAATGACTTGATCACCCTTGAACTTTGTAATGAGCTTTCTCTATTTTTGGGGAGTTAAGAATTGACACACAAAAATAGTTTGTTTGAAGTATTCATTCTCATGGACGACATTGAAACTAATCTAAAAAATATCGATATGTTTTGCATGGTAAATTGCAATGAGAATGCTTATATTGCCAACTATAGAAAGATGGGAAAACCAATATATAAAAGGAATACAAATGAAAGGGTAAAGATTTCCACTTTCCCTCCTATTGTCTCTCATGATGAAATAGGTGACGAGGAGGAGCTCCCTATTCAACCAATCTCATCAATAAGAAGCTCGAAAAAATTAATTAAACCCACACATGATGTGGTGAAGAAGAAGAAAAGAAGAAAGAGTAGAGGTAAAAAGGTATCTCTCCCAAATGATGTTGCTCCTATTATTGTTGTGCCTCGCGAGGATGAATCAAAAATAATTGTGGAAGATGATACACTTGATGATGAGTTTCTTATGCCTATTTCTTATTCTGATGACTATGATTGGGAAGATAATGATACTTCTTACAATCTTGAAAATCTTTTTGGCACCAACTTGGTAAATTACGATGATAATAATTGTTATGCTATTGGTGGTATTCATACTATTAATGATGAGAGTGATTATGCTTATGATATGCCAAGCCACAAGGTTGGGGATGCTATGTTTGATGAGAATGACATGTTTGAGAATTTATTTGCTACAATTAATGTTTGTCCCTAGGTTGGGGATGTTATGCTTAATGAAGATGATCTTTTTAGTTCCCCTACTTTGAATGATCAAATTTGTTATGATGATTGCATGCCTCCTATTTATGATGATTGTGATATTTATAAAAGTGGGTTTGGAAGAGTGTCAACTTTAGATAATTATTATCCCACTATTTTGTAGGGTGTTGAATTTTATTATAATGATAAAACTGGATTTGTAGAGGTCATGACTTTATTTAGTAATGATTCCACTATTTCGGAAGAGGTTTCACTTAACTATGATGAGTACAAAGTTGCTACTTATGATGATTATTATGATGATACTTATGTTATAAAAATTAGTGATAATTATTTTCATAATTTTGAATATCCTTTTACTAAACATTACTCTTTTAATGTGGAAACAATTCATAGTATTCGAGTTTCATTTGATGCTCACACTTTTATGAATGAGAAGAATTTTCTTATGAGGAGAGTAATAAAATTTCTATGCTTGTAGATCATGAAAAGAATGCTTTATGTGATAGTTATATTATGGAATTTATTCATGATGCTACTGAAAATTATTATGAGGGAGGAACATATGCTTGTAGGAATTGCAATAATATCAAGTTTCCTCCCTATGTGTTCAAAGTTTTGAAGTTATGCTTGTTTTGCCTTCCTATGCTAGTTGATTATTGCTCCCATAAATTGTTTGCTCACAAAATCCCTATGCAGGAAGTGGGTTATACTTAAATGTGCTTGTCATGAGATTCATGATGCTCTCTTGCATGTTTCAATTACTATTCCTATGTGAGCATCATTGAAATCATCATGCCTAGCTAAAAGGCTTCAAAGAAAAGAGCTTGTTGGGAGAAAACCCAACACTTTTCCTTTTTGTTTTTGTGTGTTCACATGATTAAGCTACTGTAGTAATCATGTTTTGTGCCTTTTATTTCAATAAAGTGCCAAGTAAAGCCTTTGGGATGACTCACGAGATGAGTAGAATTGATGCTGAACCAAAACATAAACTTTTGACTTCAGTACATGAATTTTCATTTTTTACTGTAGCGTGATAATGATCTGAAATTTTTACAGTGTTGATATACAAATTCTTCAGGTTGTCCTAATTTTTCAGAATTGTTAGAGACAGGGAAGTATGGTTATACAACAGATCTTCACAGACTGTTCTGTTTTTTACAGATTCTGTTTTGCATGCATAGTTTGCTTGTTTTAGTGTTCCCATAGCTTATATTCAGTGGTATAAATTACCTGAATGGTATAATACAGTATTTATTATGTGAGAACAATTATGAATCTTGTCTTGACTGTACCTAAGTGAATGATCTTTACTTATTGCACTAACCCTTCTCACGAAGTTCCGTTAAGTTTTGTGTGATTGAAGTTTTCAAGTTTTGGGTGAGACACCGATATGAGGAGAATAAGGAGTGACAAGAACCTAAGCTTGGGGATGCCCAAGTCACCCCCAAGGTAATATCCAAGGAAGACTCAAGCGCCTAAGCTTGGGGATGCCCTGGAAGGCATCCCCTCTTTCGTCTTCAACATTATCGGTATATCTTACTTATAGCTATATTTTTATTCGTCACATAATATGTGTTTTGCTTGGAGCATCATTTTATTTTGTGGTTCTCTGTTATATGTTATTTATAATCTTTTTTTTCAATAGAAATTTCCAAGAATTTCCTTAGGATGCTTGCATTGCATGTTTGATATGTGCTGTGTAAAAACTGAAACTTTCTCTGTAGTGTTTGGATTTTCATATTTTACTGGAACGTGGAAAATTTCTGAAATTTTTACACCGTGTTGTCATATAAATTCTTTATCTCGTCCTAAATTTTCATAATTGTTTGAGTTACATAAGTACACTGTTTTCATAAATTGCTACAGATTGTTCTGTTTGGACAGATTGCTGCCTTAGTTTTGTTATCTATTTATCCTATAGTTTCCATAGCCTATATTGGTAGATATAAATTGTGGAAATGATAGTATACAGTAGATAATGTTTGGAAATTATTATGCAACTTGTCTTGGCAGTACATGAAGTGTTGATTTATTCTTATGTGTACTAACCTATCTCACGAGTTCTTTTCGAGTTTTGTGTGGACGAAGTTTTTAAGGGAAACCGTGATATAAAAGGAATTAAGGAGACACAAAAGCTCAATCTTGGGTATGCCCAAGTCATCCCAAGATAATATTTCAAGAAGTCTCAAGCATCTAAGCTTGGGGATGCCCCGGTAGGCATCCCACCTTTCTTCATCAACAATTATCGGTTAGTAGCGGTTGAGCCTAAGTTTTTGCTTCTTCACATGATGTGTGCTATTCTTGGAATGTCATTTCATTTCGTTTTGCTTGATGTTTTAATAAAATACTTAGATCTGAAAAGATTTAGATGAGAGAGAGTTCTCAAATGGCTGCCCATTTACTAAACTACTCGCTTGATCTTCACTTATATCTTTTTGGAGTAGCTTGTCATTTACTCTCATGCTTCACTTAGATTTATTTGAGATTTAGTAAATTTTTGAAGAAATTCTCTCATGCTTCACTTATATTATTTTCAGAGATGAAAATCTTGATGCTCATGTTCTTCACTTAAATTTGTTTGATCTTGTCAAAAGCAATTGCAACATATGAAATTAGTCCCAAAGTGATAGATATTCAAGAGGGATATAATAAAAACGTCCATGAAGATCATTGGACAAATTAAACTTGATACCTTATAATAGTTTTGATACATGATGTTAGTAATATGTGAGTCATGTTGGTGAGTAATTATGATTTAGTAAGAATATTGGTGTTAAGGTTTGTGATTCCCTATGCAAGCACGAAAGTCAATAGTTATGCAATGAAATTACATCCTACTTGTGGTGCATTATTCGGTGTTAGTTATGCTTAATGACCGTTTATATGAATTTTCATTTCTTGGTTGGTTGATTCTCAATCTATTTGCTAGCCTCCACTTGTACTATGTAGAAATACTACTTGAGCATCCAAAATCCTTAAGCCCAGTTTTGCCATATGAGTCCACCATACCTACCTATATGCGGTATTTCCATGCCGTTCCATGCAAATTTGTATGTGCCATCTCTAATTTTCAAAATGAATTTCGTTTTTGTGTGCTCGTACCACTCATGAAACGGTAGGGGGTGTCCAATATTTTTTCATGCTAGATGTGTTATTCTCAAGATGAGTGTTTATTCACTTGTCATTGCATGAGAGTATGGCGGTAATTGGGATGCCCAATCCCGAAATGAAAAAGAAATTTACTTCATGTTGTGAAATAATAAATTCCTTGGAAAGTGTTGGTATGGAAGGCAACCGTGGATACGGCTAGCCATGGATTGTGAAAGAATGGTGGAAAAAGGAATAAACTTTATTTTCTGTTTGGGAACCGCCTATGATATATCTAGCATGGAAAGTATTGAGAACTACTCGGTCATTTTCATTGACAGGAAAAGCATGCCTCTCAAAAAAGTTTATCTCTCAATTTAAGCTTTGAGCTTTGGCACCTCTACAAATCCCTACTTCCCTCTGCGAAGGGCCTATCTATTTACTTTATGCAATTTTTTCTTTTATTGAGTCTCCATCTTCTCTTATAAAGCACCAATTAGGGGGCACTATGATCATACTTGTGCATTGGGTGTAGTTAATATTCGAGTGTGTTTCATGAATGGATCAATGATTGAGCATGATGGGCTTGGGATAACTTTCTCTAGTGTTGATATTTTGAAAGACATGGTTGCTTGTTGGTATGCTTGAGTAATGAAGTCTTCATGTCAAAACTAGACTATTGCTTTGAACCATCTAAAAGTCCAAATGTCCATGATAAAAAAGAAAACAATATGTGATGAACATGTTAGGCAGCATTCCACATCAAAAATTCTGTTTTTATCATTTACCTACTCGAGGACGAGCAGGAATTAAGCTTGGGGATGTTGATACGTCTCCAACATATCTATAATTTTTTATTGTTCCATGCTGTTATATTATCATTCTTGGATGTTTTATAATCATTTTATAGCAACTTTATATCATTTTTTGGAACTAACCCGTACTGACGCTGTTTTCAGCAGAACTACCGTGGTGTTGTTTTTTGTGCAGAAATAAAAGATCTCCAAATGCAACGAAACTTTTTGATGATTTTTTTTGGAACAAAAGAGGCTCTAGAAGCTTTGTGGGGGGGCCAAAAGAGCCACGAGGTGGGCACAACCCACCACCACGTGCCAGCCCCCTTCGGCTTGCACTGGTGTCTTGTTGTCCACTCGTGGCCCATCTTCGCGTGAAAGTGACGCCCAAAAATCCTATAAATTCCGAAACCCCCAGAAATAACCCTAGACCAGAAGTTCCATCGCCGCAACTCTCTGTATTGACGAAAAACCAATCTGAAGGCGTTCCAGTACCCTGCCGGAGAGGGTAGATCATATCCGGTGGCCATCTTCATCCTCCCGGCGGAGGCCATGAAGAGGAGGGAGTAGTTCACCCTCGGGGCTGAGGGTATGTACCAGTAGCTATGTTTTCAATCTCTCTCTCTCTCTCTCTCTCTCTCTCTCTCTCTCGTGTTCTTGATTCACTTGATATATGTTGAGGCATCAACTTGCGGATTCCGGTGATCTAGGGGATCTATGCATAGGGGTTGATTGCACGTTTTCATACCATGTTCTCCGATAGAAATCTTGGGGCACTCTTTGAGGTTCTTTGTGTTGGATTGAGCATTATGAATCTAAAATTGTTTGATGCGTATCGTATAATTAACTCATGACCACTTGTGGTGACATTGGAGTATCTAGGTGACATTAGAGTTGGTTGATGCGTATCACATGGTGTTATTTTAGTACGAACTCTAGATAGATTGATCGGAAAGGATAACTTGGTGTTATTTTAGTACGAACTCTTGGATAGATCGATCGGAAAGGATAACTTTAAGGTGGTTTCGTACCCTACAAACAATTTCTTCTTATGTTCTCCTCTAGATAAGAACTTTGGAGTGATTCTTCGTTGCACGTTGAGTTATGGTTATGTGATCCAATTATATTAGCATTGTTGAGAGATTGCACTAGGGAAAGTACGGACCCTAGTCCTTGTTTTCAAGCATTGCAATACCGTTTGTGATCACTTTTGTTACTTGCTACCTTGCTGTTTTTATATTTTCAGATTACAAAAACTTAAATCTATCATCCATATTGCACTTGTATCACCATCTCTTCGCCGAACTAGTGCACCTATACAATTTTCCATTGTATTGGGTGTGTTGGGGACACAAGAGATTTCTTGTATTTGATTGAAGGGTGTTTGAGAGAGACCATCTTCATCCTACACCTCCCACGGATTGATAAACCTTAGGTCATCCACTTGAGGGAAAATTGCTACTGTCCTACAAAACTCTGTGCTTGGAGTCCCAACACGAGTCTACAAGAATAAAGTTGCGTTGTAGACATCACATCATATGTTCATGAACATTGGAAGGATTTCCAAGAAACAAAAGTACTTGGTAATTCAATTGTCGTGCGCGAGCTCTACTAATTGGTCTAGTATGTATAGTAGCAGGGGATGTGGTTGTAAATATGGTATTGATGTCTTCATCAGATACGACCAAGACCACGCCAGATCCGGGCCGGACCTGACGGCGGGGTGAGGTCGCGGTGGCGGCGGTTGGCGGCTCTGCGGGGCTGCGCGGGGTGAGCTCCGGCTCGAGAGAGGGAGGTTGGCGATGGCGGCTGGCGAGCAGGAGGCCTCGGGCCCGGCGGCGCATCGCGGAGGGTCTCCGGCGGAGCTCCGGTGGCCGGCGGAGGGAGCTCCTGGGAGGCAAAGCTCGGGCGCGCGGGAGGTGAGCAGGGGCGCGGCTTGCAGCGAGTGGGCCACGGTCGGGCGGCGGACGGGTCCGGGAGGGCCAGCTTCGGGCCCGTGCGGGCCATGGTGGAGGGGAGGCGCGCGGGGCTGACGTGGCGGCCTCCCGTTAGCCGCGGGGGGGGGGGGGGGCTTATGTGGCGGCGCGGCGATTTGCTGCACGCCAAGTGGCGGCAGTGGGTTCGGCCGGCGCGGAAAACGATGGGGGCGGAGCTGGAGCTGCGTGGAGGGCTGGGGTTTGCCAAAAATGGAAGGGGAGGCTTTTGTTTATAGCAGGTAGGCTAGGGTTTAGGTTTAGTGGGGGCGGGGGGTTTGAAGGCGTTTTTCGGCTCTCCGATCGCGATTGGACGGTTCGGTCGGAGGGGTAAGGCTAGGTGGGTTTAGTGGGCTGTGTAGAGGGGGTTGGGCCAAGAAGAGAGGGAAGAGGGAGGCCCGTGATAGAGTTTTTTAAACCGAAACGTCCGACGATTTAACCGGCTATAGTGCCGCTATACGTTTAACGTTCGGGTATGAAACGACCTCTGAATGCGACGAAATTTTTCAGGCGGTCTACCTACAATAAAATAAGACCGCACGCCAACTTTCAACCCATTCCGAGAAAGTTTTATATGCACTTTTAAAATGATATTTTAAACGATGCCGCGGGTGCGTGCGTGTGTGGTTGGTCACGAAACGGTCAACGACAAGAATGAAGAGAACCGGCGACTATGGGCAGATGCAAGTTTTGAAAAAAAAGACGACAATGAAGTGCCGATGCAATGCGAATGATGCCACGATGAATGTGACAATCAAATGAATCACACGGCGATCACGGAATAAAACGGGAATCTTCTGGAGCGTCGGTCTCGGGCTGTTACAACAATCCTGCCGGTCGCCTCTGGATTTCTCAAGATATGCTGCATCAGAAACCTGGTGAAGATGGTGATGTGGTGTGCTTGGAAGTAGTGGCGCAGCTTCCGGAGGCCATAAGGAGGCCGAAAAGCATCTTCTGCATCCCAGAGTATCTTGATCTAGCCCCCTACAGGAGGGAGCTGACAAAATACACTGGTCGCTGCACCATCTTCTTCTTTCGCATGACTTGTTGATTCTCTCTTTGCATCATGTCTGTGTTTGACTCTGGCTTGTCTGTTGCCGGCTCGGGGGTCTCTGTCTCGTCTCCCCCAGCTTCCCTCTCCACCACTAGTGCAGCACTAACCACTTGGATCATTGCCGCTAAGTACAACAGCAACGGTTCCCCTGGTTTAGGCGCGACTAGGACTTGCTTTGAGGACATGTACTTCTTCAGATCCTACAATGCTGCATCTACTTCCGGGGTCCAAGTCATTGGGCCCGCTTTATTCAAGACTTGGAAATGAACTTGCTGAGGGTGGCGATGCAGCCCACCAGACGGGGTACGTCCTTGATGCGCTTCGACGCCTCCAGCTGCTCAATTGCCTCGATCTTGGCGGTATTATCTTCAATCCCGCGATGCGAGACAAAGAACCCAAGGAGCTTGCCGGAGGGGACTCCGAAGACGCACTTCTCAGGGTTTAGCTTCAGTTTATTGCTCGGGTTTGCGAGGGTTTCTTCTAGGTCTTGCACCAGCGTGTCCTTGTTCTTGGTCTTGACCACTATGTCATCCATGTATGCTTCTACATTCCTGTGTAGCTGTGGCCTAAACCAATCTGGACTACCCTTGCAAATGTGGAACTGGCGCTCTTCAACCCGAACGACATGCGTCTGAAGCTGTACGCACCGCAGGGGGTGATGAAAGCCGTTTTCTCTTCGTCCTCCTTGTCCATGAAGATCTGGTGATAACCAGAGTATGCATCAAGGAAGGACAACAGGTCGCAGCCAGCGGTTGAGTCCACTATCTGATTGATGCGTGCCAAGCGGAATGGGTCCTTTGGGCAGGCCTTGTTGACGTTGGTGAAGTCGATGCAAAGCCTCCATTTCCCGTTCGCCTTGCGCACAGCCACTGGGTTTGCCAACCAAGTTGGGTGGATCACGCCTTTGATCAAACCTGCTGCTTCTAGCTTCTTAATCTATTTGGCAATGAACTCTTGCCGCTCTACTACATGTTTTCTGACCTTCTACTTGACGGGGCGCGTGGGGCAAACGACAAGGTAGTGCTCAATCACTTCCCTGGGAACACCGGGGATGTCTGATGGTTGCCAGGCAAACACATCGACATTCGCCCGCAGGAAGGTGACGAGCGCACTTTCCTATTTGTCGTCGAGTGTGGCACTAATGGTGAAATTCCTGTCCTCGACGGGCGTGCTGCACTCTGCCGTGCGCTTCCCGAAGTTCTTACGAGACTCGCCAGAGCTTTTATCCTTGTTCTTCCCCTCGGGAACTTTGATGGCAGGAGCGAGTGCCGCGTCGACAGACGCTGCCACTGCCTCCAGGAAGAGTTTGTCTAGGTAGAGGACTGCGTTCTTGTTGTGAGCCTTGATGGTGATGACGCTCATCGGCCCTGGTATCTTGAGTGTGTTGTAGGTGTGGTGAGATGCCGTCATGAACTTTGCCAGTGCCGGTCGGCCCAGGATTCCGTTGTATGGCAGCGACATCTTCATGACGTCGAAGGCAATGTTCTCCGTCCTGAAGTTGAGCTCGCTGCTGAACGTGACAGGCAGAGCTATCTTCCCCTTTGGCTGAGATCTTCCCGGGTTGACCCCTTGGAAAGATCTCGTCAACTTAAGGTCCGAGTCAGGGATCTGCAGGCCCTTGATCACATCGGCGAAATCAGGTTCAGCCCGGCCCCACTATCGACCAACATCTTAGTGACCTTGAGGTTGCGTATTGTTGGTGATACCAACAACGGCACACATCCAATGGTAGTGATGCAGTCGGTGTGATCCTCAACATCAAAGATGATGGGGGTGTTGGACCACTTGAGGGGTTTCCTTGCTTCTGCCGCTGGTTCCACCGCGTTGATCTCACGGGCCCACTCCTTGAGTTGCCGGTGAGAGGAGTGCAAAGATACGCCTCCGTCAACCCACATGGCGTCCACAGCCTTCTGGAACTCTGGGTCTTCGGATTCTTCTTTGTCAGTGGCGTCGTCGTTGTCATCAGATTTGTTGTCTCGGCCTCTAGCAGGCTTCTCTTTTTGTTTCTTGGCCTTGCCGCGGCGACCGCCACTGTTTTTCTTGCCGGAGCCACCCACACCTTATTGACTCTTCTCCTTGTCGCGCCTTTCGTACTCTTGCCTCTGATTCTCGACAAGATGTTCTACTTGGCGGCAGCTGTTGATGTCATGGCTCTGGGTGCGGTGGATCTTGCAGTATGGCCCGCTAGTCTTTTCCCTCGCCGCGGCTTCGTCGTCTCTGGAAAACGCGGTGATGCTCTTGTTGGACCCTTCGGACTTGGCCATCTTGGCAGAGTCGGGGTTGCATCCCCCTTCGACAGCCATCACTGCCTTTCCTTTGTGCTTCTTGTTGCGCTTCCGGCCTTTCTTCTTGGCGGCTGACGCGTCGTCGTCGTCGGAGTCGACCTCCACACCAGCTTCTTCTCCTGGGAGTCTTCTCTACTCTTCGGCGCGTGCGCATTTGTCAGCCAGAGCATATAACTAGGCGACGTCTCGCACCTTGTTAATGCTCATCTCCTCCCGCATCCGCCGATTGCGCACGTTCGTGTGGAACGCGGCAATCAGGGCGGCTGGGTGGATGTCTGGAATGTTATGCTGCACGCGGCTGAACCTGTGAATGTACTTGCGGAGGGTCTCGCCGTCCCTCTGGGGAATCACGTGCAAGTCGCTAGACTGCCCTAGGAGCTGGTGGCCCCCATGGTACGCGCCAACGAACTAGTTGCACATATCCGCCCAAGATGAGATGGACCCCTCTGGCAAGTTCATCAGCCAACTCCTCATGTTGGGCTTGAGAGCCAGCGGGAAGTAGTTGGCGAGTATCTTCTCGTCCCGTCCCTCGGCGGCCTGCATGGTGATGGTGTAGATGCCGAGGAATTCCGAGGGACTGATCTTGCCGTCATACTTGTCGGGCAGCTCGGGTTTGAAGGCCCTGTTGGAAGGCCAGTGAACCTGTCGCAACTCATGGGTGAACGCCGGGTATCCCACCTCGTAAGGTAGGATGTCAGGTGCCCCTGGCGTGGGTTCGTCGATGGCAGGGTCCGCGTGGCCATCAGATTGACGACGAGTCTCGCGCCATCTCTCGATGGTCGTGCGGGCGTCTTCCTTGCGCCTATCCTTCAGGACTTGGTGCTGATCTTGGTGCCGCCGCGGGTCCGCGAGGCGTACGACACCTCGTCTTGTATGTCGGTTCGGCGGGAGGTTCGCTGCGGACGTGACTCGACAGTAGGCGCCCCCCAGCGTTGTGTCTGATGGCTGGGTCTCCTGGAGCCGCTTGGCGTGCGCGTGACGGTCCTGCTACCTCCGGCTTGTCGCGGTTCGCGAATCTCAACAAACTCTATATGGTCGCCCTCTAGTCCTCCATCTTCTCCGGCGCAAGCGGGAAGTTCAGCAACAGCTACGCCTACGCCAGAGCTTCTTCCGCGGTTTTGGGCATGGAACGGTGCAGGCATGGGTGACGCTCTTACTCCTGACAGTGTCAGGTGGAGCGTTCGCCCGCGCCGTCGCACGCCGCCCATCTTCCCCAGGAGGTTGCTGTTGAGCTTCGCCCTACACGTCCTGGGAAGCCCCGGCTCACCGCCTCGAGAGTGTTGGTCGCGGTCTCCCTGTGAAGGATGCGACGGGGGTGCAGTCGCCCTCGCCGGTGCTACAGCTGCCACCGCGGCCGCTGCTGCCTCACATCAGCCCCCGATGCTGTCGGCGCGTCCCGCGTGTCAACGACCGCGGGGCCCGGGACTTCCCTAAATTTTCTCAAATATTTTTAAACCATTTAAATAATTTTTCCCTATAAAAGACCATTTTTGCCCTTAAGAAAAAGACTTTAAATAAAATAGTAAAATAATCTTTAAAATTAATATTTTGTGGTTTTGGGAAGTCTTATATATAGTGGGTTTCAAATAAAGGTTTTGGGGAAAAAGGATCCACCCAATTTGAGGACTTGTAGTACAAACCTCAATTCAGGGGTTTTTGAAAACCTAATTTGAATAAATCCTTTTTGGCCAAAAATAATTTTGATAAAAATAGTTTTAGGTACTATAAACATGCTATGGCCATTGGGCAAGAAGTTTGGATCAAGGAAGATGAGTATAGAGAGGAGTAGAATCTATGAGTGCCAAAACATATTCAAACAAGCAAGCATCAAACAATTCAAACAAGCACATGCACTCAAAAAGTTTTAAATGGTTCCAAATTTTGTAAATCCATAGCATAGCAAAGTGATACAAACATAGGGTGTGACACCTGCTATGACTCGACTACACGCAGTTGATCACAGAGATGTCTCACGGTGTAATGGAGTACATGTAGCTTGCTATGACTCGTCTACACACGCTGTTGACCGACACCTGCATTGTTGGGTTACGTATGCATGTTCGTGTATGGATGTGCTACTTGGGTTCTATGACTAGTCATGTCGACCCGGGTTCTCTGGCGTATGATTGCTAGCGACATACTCATATACGTGAGCCAAAAGATGCAAACGGTTCCGGCCAAGGTAAGGTGGCAGCCGTGGGGATTACCATGCGTGAGGCCGCAAAGTGATGTGATATGTTACAAGATGGATTCATATGACTTAGGATTGGGGTCCCAACAATTTTAAACAAAGGGGAGGAGAAAATTTGAAAGATGCATGGTATAGGATTTGCAATGTTCAAAATAAATCAACTCATAAGCAATCCACCACTACTTTGCTTCGTAAGTTTTATGCGGGTGTGACAACTTGGTATAGGTTTATTCTTGACACCATTACCGGTGGCAATTTCTTAATGTGTCACACCTTGGATGCTTATAATGCTATTGAAAATCTTGTGGGAGCACCGCCTATTATCATTAATGAAATTAGTTTGACCTTGGAACATGTTATGCAAAGGCTTGATGCTATTGAGAAGAAGATGACTACTGATGACCAAATTGAGGAGTTAGATAAAAAGCTTCATAATCCCATCACTCAATTTGGGTCACGGGTAGGAATGACTTTGAAAACTTTAAAGGAGAAGGATACAATTATTGATGAGAGGGTAGAAGAAAGTTTGAATAGTATTGATAAAATGGAGGAAGTTATTGATAAAGTAGGCTCTGCCTTTACACCCTCAAAACCAAACGCTAGTACTTCTCGAAATAAAAGCCCCAAGTTCATCTACATTCCCAAGAGTATTAGTACCCCTCCTAGTAAAAGAAACGAAGATCTCAAAATGATTAGTGTGCATCCCAACTTTATAAACCTGATAAAAGACCCTATTTTCAAGCCTCCTATTGTTCCTAATAATCATTGTGTTATCGAGGAGCATGATGTCAAATATGACAACACTTGAAACTATGCATTATGCCCAACTAGGGGCATAAAACAATAGCGCTAGTTGGGAGGCAACCCAATAGTTATCTTTATTTTTTGCTTTTTAATTTCTGTTTGTGTGTGATAACATGATTATTGCCTCTGTAATGATTGTGTTTTTATGTTTTAATTAGTGTTTGTGCGAAGTAAAGCCTTTGGGATGACTTACAAGATGAGTAGAATTGATACGATGCAAAAACAGAAACTTTAGCGTACAGTGCAGAATTTCTCTGATTTTACTGGAACCTCTTTTTTATCTGAATTTGTTACACAGTATTTCTAAACAAATTCTTCAGGTTGTCCTAATTGTTCAGAATTTTTAGAGTTAAATAAGTATAAGATCTCTACAGATCTTTACAGACTGTTCTGTTTTAGAAAGATTCTATTTTTGCTTGCATAGTTTGCTTGTTTTGATGATGCTATGGATTGTATCGGGGGGTATAAGCCATGGATAAGTTAGAATACAATACCTATTATGCAATAATGAAATATGAATCAATTTATAACAGTATCTAAAGTATTTGATATGTTGCTTATACTAACGGATCTCACGAAGTTTTGTTGAGTTTTGTGTGATATGAAGTTTTCAAGTTTTGGGTGTTATCACGATGGACAAAGGAATAAGGAGCAGCAAGAGCCTGAGCTTGGGGATGCCCAAGGCACCCCAAGGTAATATTCTAGGAAGACTCAATCGTCTAAGCTTGGGGATGCACCGGAAGGCATCCCCTCTTTCGTCTCAATCCATCAGTATGTCACTTGGGGCTACATTTTTATTCGTCACATGATATGAATTTTGCTTGAAGTGTCGTTTGCTTTTGTTTTTAGTTTGCCACAGTCATCATTTTTCTGGACACACCTATTTCAGAGAGACACACCTTCATCATAATTTATTAGAATACTCTATGTGCTTCACTTATATCTTTTGAGCTTAGCAGTTGCTCTAGTACTTCACTTATATCTTTTTGAGCACGGTGACGTATAGATATTATAGAAATAATTGCACTCTCACTGATCACTTATATTTGTTTGAGAGTTAATAAATAGTGACAGTAATTTGCAAGGGTCATAAGACTAGTCCAAAAATAATAGGTATTGAATGAGTGATAATCAAAACCATCATGTAGCACATTAAAGAGAAATCTGGGGTTAATGATATTGTTGTCGTAATGTGAAAGGGTGTGAGTGATGTGACCCCAAATGTCGTCGCTACAAATATAGTTAGTTAGGTGAATCAAAGAAATACTGAAAAATATATAGTTCCTGCCAGATGCAATGGAAAAGGAAAACAAGCTACTGTTGTAGACCGCAAGATGGCAACACAAATTTCTTTTGGACAGGTTTCTGTTCATCTTGTTGCACCGGAGGATGTCGAGCCGCGATTCCGAACTCGTGCACGCAAGAATCATCTACGTGAGCACACAAGAAAGTATTACTAGTTTGTTTTGTATTTTGTGATCAGTGTGCCGTATTTTTAAATTGGTTAATTAGTGATGAAACAAGACAGGAGAAGGAGAGAGTTGGATTAGTACTAGTTTCGTGCATATCTAGTCAGCTTAGAGTCCAAGTTACAATAAGAGTCCAGGTCGGTTTGCCTTGTGCCTGCGTGCACTTTTTATAGGGCGATCCAGTCGTGTATTTGGGGAGTTGTTTTTTTTTTTGGAGAAAAGAAGACCTAGAAAATCGCCATGGTTCCTGGCAACCAAGTTCTCTGAGTATTCCCGTGGAAAATCCATCTAGGGTTTGTGTGCAACTGCGTGAAGGTTGGACGCTGCGTTCTCTAATTTGGTATGTGAGTACAGAGTGCTCGTCCATGTGATTCCGGTGACTTGCTGGGTTTGCATGTTGTTTGGTTAGGTTTGCCTCTGGTAAACCTAATTCTGGAGTGATCTTGATCGTGGTTAAATTGTGGCACAAGTTGATCTGCTTGTTTGGACGTACGCGAGGCCAGGAGAGGGCAGAAATAACTGCTGCCATCTTAGTACTCAAGCACGATCGTTGTTTCATTGGAGGTTGAGAACTACTGAAAATTGAGAAGAAATATTGGTTGTTGTTGTTTTGCACCGTGAAAGATTGGGCAATTATTCGCGCCATCATTTTTTTGTCGATGGTCGCATCAAGTGGTATTCGGAGCAAGGTTGATCACGGTACAATTTTTTTTCTGCTATTTGATTCAGTTGTGTCGGAATCGGGGCTCCGCAGACCCAAGAAGGTTCGAACTCTGGGGCGTGTGCGAAGATCTCAACCAGCTCAAATCTCAAGCTTGCCACCCCACAGCCAAGCCTTGCCGAATATGTGCGCGAGCTAACGAGAAGACGGACACAGAGATTTACCCAAGTTCGGGCCACCTTGCGGTGTAAAACCCTACTCCTGCTTTTGGTGGATTGGCCTCACAAGGAGGTTTGGGGATGAACTGGTATAGTAGTGAGCAACTTCACGAGGGCTCTCGGGTGAAGATGGATTCGGTCCCTCTCTACGGTGGAGGCTAGTCCCTATTTATAGTGGCTTGGGTCCTCTTCCCTTATCGCACATGTGGGAATGGATCCCACAACGGCCAAATTTGAAACGGGACAGGAGGTACAACTTATCCTGACTAAAGGTGGTCTTCGCCTTCAAAAGCAACTGGGCGCGACGCAGAGGTGGGCTCGGCGATGACATCCATCCTGCCGAGCTCATGGTCTTGGTCTTGTTGCACTGGAATGGAAACCTTTGGGGGGTTCCTTGGGAACCCGCGTACATCCTGGCCTCCTTAGCACCAAAGAGGAAACTGTCCCCTCTGCGCCTGCTGGCGCCCGCTGGCGTCCGCCTGACTTGGTCGTCACGGCTCATGTCACCCTAGCCTCACGAGGCCGGGTACCTGCATAGGAATCTCCGCTCCTCGGGAGGCAACCTGGGGAGGCCGCTCCTCTGGAGGTCTTGGCGTCATTCTCCTCGCGAGGTCGGGGCCCTCACGAGGGTCTTTTCTTGGGGGGTTTGTCGCCAGGCCATACTGGGCCGTCGTGGTGGGCCACGCGCTGGGCCGCAGGCAGGCAAGTCTGGGTACCCCCGATCCCAGAACGCCGACAGTATCCCCCGGGCCCAAGGCGCGCTCGGGTTGGCTTCGAGGCGAAGCGAAGGAAGGAAGGCCGAAGCATCGCAGGCCCCAACCGCCTGCGGGCCAAGCTCGACGCGTGGCGCGTGGCAGGACACGGGCGCCTCCGCTCCCACGTCGCCTCAGCAACTGCCCAGGCCGACAAAAGCCTGGTGCCCGCTGTTGAGCCATCATTGCTCTCCTTCCTTGCGCACTTGCTTCCTTGCTCAGATCCCCTTTCCCTTGCGAGAGCTTCCTCCAGATCTTGGCGCAACGCCATCCTTCCTCTTGCTCCTCCAACCCCTAGGATCTTTCTGATGGGGCCTGCCGGGAAGTCAAAGCCTGAGGCCCAGGCCTCGACCTCCTCTTCTCCCTCGTCGGCGCTTACGGAATCCACCATCGCCAAGGAGGGGGACCTCACCCCTGCTCTCCCGCTGACAGCAGGCGACACCAACGAGTGGGGGCGGAGCAGTGCACCTTGGCAGAGACGGTCTACCCCTTCTTCCTCCACAGTGTCTTCTCCGGGATCGTCCCGCCCTTCTCGGGGTTCTTCACCGCCATCCTCGAGCATTACGGGATCCAGGCCCTCCATCTTCAGCCCAACTCCATCTTGCTCCTAACCGTCTTCACCTTCTATGGCGAGGCCTTCATAGGCGTGATGCCCTCAGTGGCCCTCTTCCGCCATTACTTCAGCCTGCGGCTTCATGATGGTGCGCAGCGGTCGGCATGCGCCTCCTTCATCGCAGTCCAGAGCGGAAATATGCTCCTGAAGGCCGGTAAGAAGGTGGAAGGCTTCAGGCACCGCTGGGTCTTCTTGGATACTCTGGGCCTCAATCCGCGCCTGGAGCTCTCGACGGAGCTGCCCGAGAAGACCGTCGCGTGGGGCTCCGCATAGCTCACCGATCCCTGGGCGAAGCCCATCTTGGAGCGGATCTCCCTGGACATGGATGGCAAGCATCTGACCGGGGCGATGATAGTGAAGGAGTTCCTAACGCAGTGCCTGGCGCCGCTCCAGGCGCACTCGAAGCCCATGTGGGAGTACGATGGTGCGAGGGACACCATCAGGCTTCGGAACGCCAGCCTGACATGTGAGGAGCTGGGCAGGGCCGTGGTTACCCTGCTCCACGGCGATCCCGGGGACCTCCCTGAGGCCTACGCCCCATTGTACCGCCGCGATGATAGGGGGGAGCTGGTTGCCGCCATGCCCGCCTTGCGGGGGCTCACGCCGCCCGAGCGCCCCAACTCCGGCGACGCTAGTGGCGAGGGAGAATCGGAGAAGATTGAGGATGATGGCCTGGAAGAGGTGCTTCCCCCGTCGCAGAGCGTGATCCTCCACAACCTCAAAGACGAGGACGACGCCGACGAGCCCCCGGCCGCGGACTCCATGCGCTTCGCCAGGGTCCTTCGGAGGCCAAGGCCTGCCCTCCAGACCACGCAGGCATCTGGCCGGGCGACCCCGAAGAAACGCGCGGCCGCGCCTCCTCCGGCAGACTCCCCACGCTCCAGCAGGGCGATTGAGACATCGGTCTTGCCTCCATCCGAGCCGCAGCCGAAAGACGGGATGACCGCCGCTGGGGCAGAAGTGGTCTCTCCGGCCGTGGCCCCTCTGGGCGATCTCACCACCTTTCCAGGCGGCTGCGCCATGCCGAAGAAAGACAGGAGCATCCCGACCCTTGACGACATGGAGAGGAAGAGGAAGTGGGTCGCGGCCGAGGAGTAAGTAACTTGCCTGCCTTTGGTTGATTATAAATTGCGTGCGTACTCATGGCTCCTTCTCTTCTTGGTGGCCAGGGTCGTTGTCGAGCCGAAGAAGAGGAAGGCGAGCACCGAGCCGAAGGAGTCTCCTGTCCAGAGGGTGCCATCGGCCTCTAGCCGCGGACGCGGCGGGCGTGGAAGCGCGACACGCCAACTTAGCACGACCTTGGGTGCCTTGGCGGCACTGCATCCGAGCTTGCGGGCATAACGCCTTCTCCAGGCGTCGTGCCAACGCCGCTCGGAAGGCCGAGCATGGAGAGCGTGGAGGCTCATGGGGCGGTACTCCTTGCCGCGACCATGGAGACCCCAGTGCCGGTGGAGGGGACAACCTCCCGCCCCCTTATGACGGAATCTGCCCCTGAGGACAGAGTGACGCGGCCTCAGGAGGAGCCATCCCCCGTGGGCCAGCAGGTCGTGGAGTCGCTCGCCCTTGTCGCGCCTGAGGAAAGACTGGAGCCTCCAGTGCCTCAAGTTTGCCGTGCCAGTACCCCTTTGGGGACAGTGCCTGCCGACGAGCCAGTGCCTCCTCCTGGCCAGGCCCTTGCGCTCACGAGTAGTGGCCCTCTGGTCGGGCCCGGCGCCTTGGATGAGGCTTATGCTGCGCTCGGCCGGGTCCGGTCCGACCTCCAAGACGCCGACAGTCTCTCCCTCGTGGGAGAACGCCTAGGGCTTATCTCCGGGTGGCTCCAGGCGGACACAGCCATCAAGACGGCCTGGGGTCGGGCTGAGGCTACCGCCGCGGAGAGCAAGAAGGAGGCCGTCGAGGCCGAGGCGGCTCGCGATGCGGCTCTAGCGAAAGCAGTGTCTGCCGCGGAGCGCTGCGGTGAGGCAGAGGCCAAACTGAAGGCCCTTCAGGAGGAGCAAGCCACGCACGCACAATGGTTTCATCAGCGGGAGGAGGACCTCAAGGCTCGCAAGGTGAAGCTCGCCGATCGCGACTCCGCGCTGTCCCAGGCGGCTACTGACCAAGCCGCGGAGCGCGAGCGTCTGGCCAAGCTGAAAGACGAGGTAGTAGAGGCCCGGACGTCGCATGCCCGGCATGTTTCCGACGCGGCAGCCCTGCTGGATGCCAGGGAGAAGACCCTTTGACGCTACTGAGGAGAAGGCGGCCACGGAGCGCGATGCCTTCCCCTCCATCGAGCTCAATCTCCACCAGGCGGTGCGCCTCATCTGCAAGGGAGCATTCCGGGAGCCACTGGTGACTCCTGGGGGCGGCTACGCTGGGCTCTCCTCCAAGACTGTTGAGGTGCTCGAAGGTGCAGTTGCCAGGGTGGACGCCATCCTGGAGGGCGAGTGCCCGGCCTTTTCTCCATGGCCGCGACGCGTGTCTTCAGCCACCTCTAGCTCCGCGATCGTGGCTTTGATTTCAACGTGGTGATGGCCTCGGTTGCCCCTTAATCCCGTGTCGCCGAGGCGGCGTCCGTGAAGGATTCCGTAGACGTGCTAATGAAGAAGTTCGCCTGCATCCCCGATCGTCGCGTTGCCTCATGGTCTCCGCTCTTTGTGCAATGCGACCTCCCCTTGCCGAACCACAAAGGGGCCTATGGTCCCATAGGTGATCGTGTGCATCCGTTCCCCGACATCTTTGGCGTGCCAGGTAGGGGGCGTCATTTGCGCGAACCCGAGTTCGTGAGCAGCGAGTCGATCTTCATCAACATCTTCTTCATCCATGGCTCCCAAGAAGAAGTCCGGCGCGACCGTGCATCCCTCCACTTCAAAGGCTCCCTCGCATGTGGCCGCGGGCGCCATTGGCACTACGGCGGCTGCGAGTGAGGCGAGCGTCATGGGCGACGCGGCCGGCGCGGCTGGCGCCACTGTCGTGTCTCCCGCGACCGAGGTTGGAGCTGGGAACGCCGGAGAGGAGCAGCAGCAGCAACATCCTGGCGAGCACGCCCCTAGTGCCGCTGGCGGAGGAAACGACCAGTCTCCACCTCCCCGCCGCGCGGATGGCCATGGCCGTCATGGCGGCGCTCAATCCGGAGCAAGCCGTGATCCCCCATCTGTGCCCGCCACTAGCGCGGCTACTGGGCGCACGCCTCGTCCAGAACAAGACGGAGTGCCGAGCGGAGCCACGAACCCGCGGGCTCGGCCTCCCCCACAACAGACCGCCCCGGCGATCGGTGCACGGCAACAGGGACGTGGCGACGTCCCTCCTGGTTCCACGAGGAGTCAGGCGACGTCGCTATCCACCTCTTTTGCCATGCCGGACACGACATCGGAAGCAATGGCGCGAGCCCAGATGCTGCTAAACTTCCCGCCGGCGGCTGATAAGATGGATGAGTGGAGAGCTACTATCCAGAGCTTGATATCCTTCGTCGAAGCCCACAAATCTTAGCATGCAGAGCCATCGCGACGCACGCGTACGGCTACGGCGGCCTGGGCCGGCGATCGTGTCAAGGGGGCCACACCAACGGTGCAGTCCCCTCCGCGACAATAGACCCAGGAGTAGCCGCGGCGAGCTTCACATGTTGACGAGTTCGACAAAGCATCTATGGCCTCGTCCGGCCCGCGCAATCACCGGTACCAGCGGCGTGTCCTGGAGGATCGGCGGAAAGAAGACACACGCATCACAATCGAGCGGCGCCAAGAAGGACATCGTCAGTCTGACACGCACAATGGCCCAGGTATTGGCGACCCCGCGCCCAGTGCTGGCGGGTACCTGCCTTACGAGGTTGAGTGCCCTGCCTTCACTCGCGAGCTGCGACAGGTCCGCTGACCAACGGCCCGAGCTTTCAAGCCAGAGCTGACGGAGAAGTACGACGGAAAGCTAAACCCGACAGAGTTCTTGGGCATCTACACGATAGCCGTTCAAGCTGCCGGAGGAAGAGATGAGAAGGTGCTCGCCAACTACTTCCCTTTGGCGCTCAAGCCAAACGTGAGATCGTGGCTGATGCACCTGCGGGAGAACACCATTTCATCATGGGCTGACTTGTGCAACGAGTTCGTTGGCGCCTTCATAGGCGGCCACCAGGAGCCAGGGCAGCCCAGCGACCTGCAAGTCCTTCCGCAAAAGGAGGAAAGACTCTGAGGAAGTACATCCAGAGATTTAGTCGAGTGCACCGCAACATTCTAGAGATACACCCCGCTGCCGTGATTTCCGCGTTCCATTCGAACGTGCGCAACAGGATGATGCGGGCCAAGATGAATGTCAGACTCCCCAAGACCGTCAACGAGCTGTACACATTGGCGGACAAGTGTGCTCGTGCTGAGGAAGGAAGGCGACTACCCGGAGAGGAGGCTGGCGTCGAAGTCGATTCAGATGATGACGACGATGCCCCTGGCCCGAAGGGAAGAGCCAGAAGCGCAACAAGAAGTGTAAAGGAAAAGCGGTGTTGGACGTTGAGGGCTTCGGTGATCTCAGTACCGGCAAAAAGGCCAAAGCCGAGGCCCCCGGCAAGGGAGCTGCCGCGTGTGTTGATTGCCGGGAGGCCGCTGCCACTGAGAAAACTGGAAAGTCTGACGGGCCATACTGCAAAATCCACCGCACTGAAGGCCATGATCTCCAAGAATGCCGCCAGGTTGAGCAGCTTATCGAGAAGCAGAAGGCTGAGTACGAGATGCGTGACAAAGAGAAAGGCCAAGAAGGTGATACCGGGAAGGGCCGTGGCGGCAGAGGAGGCCGCTGCGGCAAAGCTCCGCAGCAGAAGGAAAGGACAGCCAGAGGCGGTGAGAAGAAAGAAGCAGAGGACATGAGTGAGGATGAGGATGACGAGGAGGATTCCAGTGATCGAGAATTCCAGAAGGCAACCGAAGCCATGTGTGTTGACGGGGGTGCGTCTTTGCATTCCTCTCACTGCCAGCTTAAACAGTGGGCGCGTGAAGTCAACGCCGTGGAGCCTGCTGCAGAGTCCAAAAGACCACTCAAATGGTCCCGCACACCTATCATCTTTGATGGAGAGGACCATCCTAATCGCACCTCTGCGGTCGGATGTTTGCCGTTGTTGGTCTCCCCAACAATCCGCAACCTCAAGGTCACCAAGATGCTAGTTGTCGGTGGGGTGGGATTGAACTTAATCTCCCCAAAAGTGGTTGAAAGGCTGCAGATCCCTGACGGAGAGCTCAACCCCGGCAGGAGCCGACCTAAGGGAAAGATCACCTTGCCTGTGACATTTGGCGGGGAGTTGAATTACTGGACTGAGAAAGTGGTGTTTGACGTGGTTGAGCTCCCCCTGCCTTACAACAGAATTCTTGGTCGCCCAGCCCTGGCAAAGTTCATGGCAGCATCCCACTATGCTTACAACACTTTGAAGATGCCGGGCCCCATTGGAATCATCTCCATCCCATCTGACAAGAAGGACGCAGTCATATGTATGGACAAGATGTATCGGGACGCGGTAGCAGCTGAGGCTGAAGAAATCCCAGCTCCCGCCAAGGAATCGAAGAAAGCAAAGAAGCCTAGCATGAACACCGGCAAGGACGCTGGGAAGCGCGCCTCTTCGGAGTGCGCTGCACCTGACGATGACCTGCCGGAGAGTTCCGCTAGCAAGAAGACCAAGGTCACCTATCTTGAGACGAAGAAGATCCCGGTATGGCTGGATGGCACTGGTGGTACGTTCACCATCAGCGCCACCCTCACTGACAAATAGGAAAGCACGCTCATTGCCTTCCTGCGGGCGAATGTCGATGTCTTTGCTTGGCAACCATCCGACATCCCCGGTGTTCCCAGGAAGGTAATTGAGCACCACTTTGCTGTCTGCCCTCACGCCAGGCCCGTCAAGCAGAAGGTTAGGAAGCAAGCCTTGGAGGGGCAGCAGTTCATTACCAAAGAAATCAAGAAACTTGAAGTAGCTGGTTTGGTCACAGGAGTGTTGCACCCAACTTGGCTAGCCAACCCGGTAGTGGTGCGCAAGGCGAATGGGAAATGGAGGCTCTGCATAGATTTCACTGACTTGAACAAAGCATGCCCAAAGGACCCTTTCCCCTTGCCGCGCATCGACCAAATTGTTGATTCCACTTCCGGGTGTGACTTGTTTCCTTCTTGGACGCTTACTCCAGATACCACCAGATTTTCATGGCTAAGGAAGATGAGGAAAAGACCGCGTTCATAACTCTGTGCGGCATACTGCTTTGTACGGATGCCCTTCAGGTTAAAGAGCGTTGGTTCTACCTTTGCCAGAGCCATGTAGACTGGATTTGGACCACAGTTGCACAGAAACGTGGAAGCTTACATGGATGATATAGTCATCAAGACCAAGGATGAAGCAACTCTCAGACAAGACTTGGAAGAAACTTTTGCAAACTTGCGCAAGATCAATTTGAAACACAACCCTGAGAAGTGTGTGTTTGGCATCCCATCCGGCAAGCTACTTGGGTTCTTTGTATCTCAGCAAGGAATAGAAGCCAATCCCGACAAGATCAAGACAATTGAGCATATACAAGCACCCAACACCATCAAGGTCATCAGACGTTTGACCGGATGTGTTGCCGCGTTAAGTAGGTTTATCTCCAAATCCGCTGAATGCGCCCTGCCATTCTTCAAGATCCTGAAGAAGGCGGGCCCGGTAATGTGGACCCCGGAAGCAGAGGCAGCACTGCAGGATCTGAAAACTTACCTTTCTTCCGCTCCCACCTTGGTCGCTCCTAAACCGCAAGAACCGTTGCTGCTATACTTGGCGGCAACGAATCAAGTGGTTAGTGCAGCACTGGTGGCGCAGCGAGAAGTAGATGAAGGTGCAGCCGCTGCGGCTGATGCTGCCGGGGACAAAACCGAAGCATCTGCGACAGGACCCAATGCAGGACCGGGGGAATCTCAGCAAGCTAGCGAAGGCAGTTCCAAGGAAGTGACAAAGAGGAAAGTGGTGCTGTGGCCGGTGTACTTTGTCAGCTCCTTGTTGAAGGGGGGCTAGGTCAAGGTACTCTGGAGTGCAAAAGCTGATCTTCAGCCTCATCATGGCCTCGAGGAAGCTGCGCCACTACTTCCAAGCCCATGAGATCACATTTGTCACTCGCTTTCCGCTGCAGCGCATATTGAGGAACCTCGAAGCCACTGGCAGGATAGTTGAGTGGGCACTTGAGCTGTCAAGTTTCGGATTGAAGTATTAGAGCACTTCCACAATCCAGAGCAGGGCGCTGGCGGAATTCATTACAGAATGGACACCCACGCCAGATGAAGAAGTTCCAGAGACAATCCTCCCCGGCAAGGAAGCACCTAAAGAATGGAACATGTACTTTGACGGTGCTTTCTCACTCCAGGGCGCCGGAGCAGGCGTGCTCCTCATTGCCCCCATCGGAGAGAACCTCAAGTACGTAGTCCAAATGCACTTTCCCCGGGAGGAAGCCACCAACAACACCGCTGAATATGAGGGACTCCTTGCCGGACTCAGAATCGCGGTGGAGTTAGGAATCAAGAAACTGATCATCCGAGGAGATTCTCAGCTCGTGGTGAAACAAGTCAACAAAGATTATCAGAGCCCGTTGATGGAAGCATACGTGGAAGAAGTGAGGAAATTGGAGGAGCGCTTTGACGGGTTACAAACAGAGCATGTGCCGCGTGCGGAAAATAGCATTGTTGATCATCTGTCAAAGTGCGTTGCGCAAAAGCTCCTTGTGGAACCAGGAACCTTTATCCTAAGCCTCACTCAACCATCAGTATCCCCATCGGCAATGGCCAGGAAAGAAGAAAGTTGAACTCCGGCAAGCATTTCCCGGCAGAGCTTCCCAAAGCCACTGGTAGAGAAGCTGCCGGGGACAGTCTCATTTTGCCTGGTGAGCAGCCCTCTCCTACGGAACCCCAGGTTCTCGCGGTCGAGACAAGCGCTCCCACGAACGAGAAGATGCCTTTAGTCCTAGTTGTCGAGCCCCAGGCTCTAGCTTGGGCACGGCATATAGTCCGATTCCTTCAAACAGGAGATCTTCACGAAGAGCAAGAAGAGGCCGCAAAAGTAGCGCGTCAGTCAAGTATGTACCAGTTTGTCGATGACACTCTGTACAGAAAAAGGCCCAACGGTGTGAAATTGAAGTGCCTTTGCCGGGAAGATGGACCAAGGTTGTTGGCAGAGATTCACGGAGGTGTGTGTGGGTCTCACATCGGATCAAGAGCCCTTGCCGGGAAAGCCTTCCGGCAGGGTTTCTATTGGCCCACTGCCCTCCAAGATGCAACTGAGTTGGTCACCAAGTGTGAAGCCTGCCAGTTCCATTCCAAGAACATCCATCTACCAGCGCAAGCTCTCCAGACGATCCATTTGTCATGGCCCTTCTCGGTCTGGGGGCTCGATATTTTGGGCCCCTTTCCCCGCGCTGTCGGGGGCTTTGAGTTCTTTTTCATAGCAATCGATAAGTTCACAAAGTGGCCTGAGGTAGAGCCAGTAAGGAAGGTGACCGTGCAGTTAGCTATCAAGTTCATGAAAGGACTGGTGTGCCATTTTGGAGTGCCCAACAGAGTGATCACCGACAATGGCAATCAGTTCACGAGCCGTACCTTCATGCAATACATCCAAAGCCTTGGAAGCAAGGTCTCCTTCGCCTCTGTTGCCCATCCAAGAAGCAATGGGCAAGTCGAGAGGATGAATGCTGAAGTGCTGCGAGGTCTCAAGACAAGGACTTTCGATAGACTGCGAAGATGCGGCAAGCGCTGGATAGATGAGCTGTCGGTGCTTCTTTGGTCCCTCAGAACGACACCGAATCGAGCTACCAGCCAGACGCCCTTCTCCCTAGTGTATGGGAAGGAAGCAGTGCTCCCCACGGAACTCATATATGGGTCACCTCGAGTACCTGCCTACGATGAAGTAGAGCAAAAGCAGCTACGGCATGACAATGCCATGCTCCTTGAGGAAGAACGTCTCCGGTCCGTTGTGCATGCTGCATGCTACCAGCAAGCCCTACGCCGCTATCATAGCCACAGGTTCCATGCCCGGAGCCTTGAGGAAGGCAACCTTGTCCTTAGGCGTGTTCAGTCCGCCAAGGGTACCAACAAGTTCACGCCGAAGTGGGAAGGCCCTTACCGGGTAGTACGAGTCACCAGACCCGACGCAGTTCGTCTGCAGACCGAAGATGGCACCAAGGTGCTTAACTCATGGAATATTGAGCATCTTCGTAAGTTCTACCTGTGAGGCGCGGCTGCCGGGCTCAGTCCCCGGTAGCCACCTTTTGTACAAGCTTTGCCGAAGCTGCATGTAACCCTTTGTACAAAGCCAGGCGCAGACCTTGTGCAACAATAATAAAGCTAGGCGTTGCATCATATCATTGCATTGCATGTTCATTATGCATTTTTATGATTACGATGTCATCACCTTTTTAAGTTCTAGAGATTTGCTAGAGTACTTGTTAAGACTATAATCCTTGTTGCCGCATTCTCTCCTCAAAGGATATAGGTCTCTTGCCGTACATGTTTTGCCACCAGGAAAACATAAAAGGAGGGCAAAGGAACAAGGACGGTGGCCCAGCGTACTCCAGAAAGGGATACTGCCTAAAAAGAGATAAGTCTAATCGCATATCCCAAGTTTTATGATTGTTTGCTCCCTTAAAGGAAACCCTTTCTCTCTTTTCAAATGTGTTCGGTGGAGTCCCCCACGTGGTGAAAACCCTTGTCGGGACAAGCCGTTCCCCAGCTTCTGATACTTATTAGCTCTGGGGGGCCGCGCCGATACCGACAAGGAGCCCTGCTGGGAAACAACGCCAACCTGCTGCCGGGGGTTCGCTCCCCTTTTGGTGCTCGTGGTTAGTAGTGACCCGGCAAGCGGTTCCGTGCGGCAAAAGACAAACATACTGACACAGCAGAAACAAAGGGAGAAAAGGATGGTACTCAGGGGAGAGAAATAACATTCATTCATTTGTTAATACAAAATGGATCAAGATACATTAAAGAGCTCCTTCCTAATAAATCTTTATTTGACTTTCTCCCCTAGGAGTAAGTTACAAAAAGAAGAAGGGCGAAAGGAAGACCTAAGCAGAAGCCCAGCCTGACCCCGTCAAGGCTGTCGGGGAGCAGCTCAGCGGGACCACCGGCAAGAAAGACGAAGCTGAAGTCTACGAGCCTGCCAAGGTCCAGCTGAGAAGGAGAGGCGGCACCATGGTCAAGAACCCCCGGCAAATCGCTCTGCCGGGGGAAGGGGGGAGGTCGATGACGGTGATGGTGCGGCCGGCGGTCAGCTGGAGCCCAGGTCGTCGTACTCCGACTTGATGGCCTGGAGCTCGCTATCGCCGTCTTCACTGACATTGTCCTCCTCGTCGCTATCGATCGAGGAGGAGCTTCCGTTGCCACTCGAGTTCTCTTCACAGCAGCCGAGACAAGTGCCCGAACGCCCATAGATCTTGACGGAGAGCATGTCAGGCTCCACCAGCTTGAAGTGGAGGACATACCCGCCCGTGAAATTGTGGGCGCGTGCAAAGGTCTTTCACCCACGCCTGAAGAACATAACGCGGGGTGCCGGAAACTCGACGTCGACCCGCGCGGCGCCATTGCAGCAGCCGTGCACGTGCAACCACATTGCGTGCGGCTTGTCAACCTCCATCGCCCTGGCGATGGGACGGGGGAGTCGCAAGCGGCTGCGAGGAGGGCCACGCAGCCCGATGACGAACTCCAGCGCCGTGATTTCGGTATGTTCCACTGCTAAGGAAGAAGCCGGAGGAGGGTCGGGGATGACGCTCCGCCTCCCCCGACCACGAGCCCCGCGCTGGCCCCGGCCTCTTCCAGCCCTCCCGCCACGTGCGCTGGAACCACCTCCCGTTGTCACGACTGAAGCAGTGGCATGATCCCGAAGGGAAGCTCTCGTCGTCCCAGCAGAAGCTGAGAGTCGTCCTCGCCCCCTCGTCATGGCGAGAATTAGCGTGTCCAAGGACGAACCAGAAGAGAATAACAAGCAACGCGGATTTGGGAAAAAGGAGGAGATGGAGATGGATGAGCGTCGCCACCGTGACCCCCTAATTTATAGGGGAGGGCACGAGGGCTGGCTCTCCCCCGCTCTAGAGCGGCCGCCCATCTCCACCAATCCCACTACCCACGACTCACGGGCGAACAGGTAACCGCCCCATTGCTCCAATCCATGGCGCTGCAATTTCTGCCACGGCTAGGCCTTTAAGTCACGAGCACCCATCGCAAGCTCCTCGCTATACATGCGGGGCGCGTGGCGGAAATGGCCTGAGGTAGTGGGTCAGTGCTGACTAGTAAATTGGCGGTTACTCTCTCACATTGCGCGCCTGTGCATAAATTTTGGGCCTGACCCAACGGCACCGGGCAAACGCGTGTGGGCCAGACCCGGGGGCTAATGTCGGTGCACTAGGACAGAGGTATCCAGTGCCTCTGACTTATGCACAGGCAGTAGTAGCAAAACCCGGCAACACAAGCACAAACCAAGCGAGCATTCAAGACCCAGACTCCGGCAGCAACACCCTTCAAAAGGGCAAGCAAAGCCGGCAAGACCAACGCAACAGCCCAGGAGGGGCCCAAGGCGCGCCAGCCATATCCCCGGAGCCTGCCGGGACCAAGGCGCGCACATCCTCAGGAAGACCCGGCAAGCCATCCCCCGGCAAGCGCGAGCCGATTGGCCACCTATAGGATCGAACGTATGTCTAGAGGGGGGTGATTAGACTACTTGACCAAATAAAAATTCTACCTTTTCCCAATTTTAAGTGTTGGCAGATTTTAGCAATGATAGCAAGTCAAGTACACCCTACACATGCATGTCTAAGAGTATAGCAGCAGAAAGTAACAACAAGCATGTATAGTAGAGGGTAGGAAGGAAGATCAAACGCAATTTGGAGACACGAAGATTTTTCCCGTGGTTCCGATAGGTGGTGCTATCGTACGTCCACGTTTATGAAGTCTACAACCCAAGGAGGGTAACGGTCGCGAGAGTCCACGGAGGGCTCCACCCATAAGGGTCCACGAAGTAGCAACCTTGACTATTCCATAACGGCTTCCGTCCACGAAGGACTAGCCTCACTATGGGTAGATCTTCACGAAGTATGCGATCTCCTTGCCCGTACAAACTTCTTGGTTCAACTCCACAACATGAAGTAGGAGGCTCCCAAGCGACACCTAACCAATCTAGGAGGCACCACCCTCCAAAAGGTAATAGGCTCGGCAATGTCGATGAACTCCTTGCTCTTGTGCTTCAAGATGATAGACTTCTCAACACACAATCACTCTCTCACAGATTTGGCTATGGTGGAAGAGATTGATTTGGTGGAAAGCAACTTGGGAGGCTAGAGATCAAGATTCATATGGATGGAGTGGAATAGCTTGATCTCAACACATGAGTAGGTGGCTCTCTCTCAGAAAATTGGATGGGGCAAGTATGGAACAGTTCTGAGTGCTTCTTTTTCGAGTGGGTGGTGGTGAAGGGGTATATATAGGCATCCCCAAAAATCCAACCGTTACACCTAAAGTGACCAACTCGGTGATACCAAAGTGTAAAACTCGGTGGTACCGAAGTGACCAAAAGGCAGTAAATTTGAATCTCGGTGAGACCGATACATAACTCTCAGTTGTACCGATTTGGTGACCAACGGTCAGATTGCACAACTCGGTGACGCCGATCCAAAAAACTCGGTAAGACTGATTTTATGAAACGAGGTAATAGAAAGTTGGCAAGCTGAACTCGGTGGCACCGATGCAGAATCGGTTGCACCGAATGTCTAGGGTTTGGCATGGGTCTGTCTGAGTCTGGGAATCGGTGGGACCGAGTGGGAATTGTTGGTAGCACCGATTTTCATGATAGGCTTGGATAGACTTTTGTGGAAGAGTTTGTGGGTGTTTTTGCTGACTATCACTTGTGCACGTGGAGCATCTTGTTCACCAACAGTACCTTACCCCCTTTTAATAGTATTGGCTTTCCTATGGACTCAACGTGATTTCTCACAAAGTAAAATGTAGAGTCCTCTTGCTTGAAGCTTTGCCAATCCATTTCCTTGCATCTAGGGGTATCTCCACAATCCTTTTGCCAGCCCATCATTGAACTTTTCCTGAAATATTCTTAGTGGAAACATTAGTTCAATGACATATATGTTGTTATTAATTACCAAAACCACCAAGGGAGCAAATGTGCTTTCACCACCGCTCCACCGCATCACGACGCCTGTCACTTGTCTATGCGGTGTCGAGCCCTCAGGTGGCTAAGTGGCTCCCGCTAATCACGTGGCGACGCACCGGAAGACAGATTATACCCAGTTGACTCCCGTCCAGAAGCGTGTCAAGACCCTAAGCAATGGCCAGCTAAGCGGTGGCAAGAGCTTGCCGGGGATGCATCCCCGCGCGCCACCTAGACTAGCAATCATGGTATTTTGTCCTAAATGCCAGAGTTAGGTATGATAGCTCTGTTAGCTATCTAATCTCTGGATAAAGACTGTTTTGCCACTGTGTTTGCCCCTTGCACTATAAAAGGAGGCCCAATGCAAGCTAGCTCAAGATTCGGACCTTTGGACACTTGTACTCACGTAGTAGCCATCCCCGACGGCAAGCCTTGCCGGGATTGAGCACTGCGTGTTCTTCGTGTTCCTCTGATCAATCCACCAAAAGCTGGAGGAGGGTTTTACGCTTCGCAGTGGCCCGAACCTGGGTAAAAACACCAGCGTCCCGATCATCGCGTTGCCTCATGGTCTCCGCTCTTTGTGCAATGTGACCTCCCTTTGCCGAACCACAAAGGGGCCTCTGGTCCCATAGGTGATCGTGTGCATCCGTGCCCCGACACACATAAGGTCCAGCGAGATGACAAGGTCATTGTTGAACAAGGACAACGACGAAGTATTTTTCAAACTGCGTGTACCATCAAGGGAGAGGTTTGCAAACTAATAATTGATGGTGGCAGTGCTAGCAACATGATTAGCAAGGATGTGATGGATTCTCTTTCGTTGCCAACATGGGAGCACCCAGGACCATACTATATGAAGTGGATAAATGATGTTGGCAAAGTGAAGGTAACTCACAGGGTGAAGGTGCCTTTTTCTGTTGATGGCTATGTTGATAAAGTGGAATGCGATGTTATGCCACTACATGTTTGTCATCTTATTTTGGTGCGTCCGTGGCAACATGATGTTAACGCGCTTCATCATGGGCGAATAAACAGGCACACTTTTATGCATAAGGGTGAGTTCTATGCTATTCTTTCGAAGGATGCACAGAATATAGAGTGTACCATTGAGGTGTTCAAGAAAAAATCTGCAAGGTATAGGTTGAAACCGAGGACGGTTTCCTTTCAAGGAAGAGGGGATGATGTGACCCCAAATGTCGTCGCTACAAATATTGTTAGTAAGGTGAATCAAAGAAATAATGAAAAATATATAGTTCCTTCCAAACGGAATGGAAAAGGAAAACAAGCTACTGTTGTAGACTGCAAGATGGCAACACATATTTCTTTTGGACAGGTATCTGTTCATCTTGTTGCACCGGAGGACGTCAAGCCGCGATTCAGAACTCCATGCACGCAAGAATCATCTACGTGAGCACACAAGAAAGTATTACTAGTTTGTTTTGTCTTTTTGTGATCAGTGTGCCATATTTTTAAATTGGTTAATTAGTGATGAAACAAGACAGGAGAAAGAGAGAGTTGGATTAGTACTAGTTTACGTGTATATCTAGTCACCTTAGAGTCCAAGTTACAATAATAGTCCAGGTCGGTTTGCCTTGTGCCTGCGTGCACTTTTTATAGGGTGAGCCAGCCGTGTATTTGGGGAGTTGTTTTTTTGGAGAAAAGAAGACCTAGAAAATCGCCATGGTTCCTGGCGACCAAGTTCTCTTAGTATTCCCATGGAAAATCCATCTAGGGTTTGTGTGCAACTGCGTGAAGGTTGGAGGCTGCGTTCGCTAATCTGGTACGTGAGTACAGAGTGCTCGTCCATGTGATTCCAGTGACTTGCTGGGTTTGCATGTTGTTTGCTTAGGTTTGCCTCTGGTAAACCTAATTCTGGAGTGATCTTGATCGTGGTTAAATCGTGGTAGAAGTTGATCTGCTTGTTTGGACGTACGCGAGGCCAGGAGAGGGCAGAAATAACTGCTGCCATCTAAGTACTCGTGCACGATCGTTGTTTTATTGGAGGTTGAGAACTACTGAAAATTGAGAAGAAATATTGGCTTTTGTTGTTTTGCACCGTGAAAGATTGGGCAAATTATTCGCGCCATCGTTTTTTTGTCGACGGCCGCTTCAGTGAGTGCATGGTTGTCGGTTCGTAGAAGTATCGGTATTAAGAGATGTTAATTTAACGTTTATCTAAATATTAGAAAAAGGCATGGTGGGGATGTGGGAGCTTTTCTATTCCTCGTTGAAATCCTAGTGCTGTTTTGGGTCGGAGGCGTGCGATGGTTAACTCCTCCCAACCTCCTCCCTCGGGGCATGCGAGTAGTACTTTTATTTGTGATAAAACTAATAAAACTTTGCAATAATTATATGAGTTCTTTATGACTAATATGAACCTGTGGAAATACGCAATCTCACCACCTCATATTTGGCTAGCCTCTTCGGTACAGAGCATTTCCCATTCTCACCTCGAGGATCGGTGCGAACTTTGCCGGTGCATCCAAACCCGTGACATGATATGCTCTGTCACACATAAACCTTCTTATATCTTCCTCAAAACAGCCACCATACCTACCTATTATGGCATTTCCATAGCCATTCCGAGATATATTGCCATGCAAATTCCACTGTTACATCATATGACTAGTTCATTCATCGTCATATTGCTTTGCGTGATCATATAGAGCTGACATATTATTTGTGGCAAAGCCACCATTCATCATTTTTTGATACATGTCACGCTAGATCATTGCACATCCTGGTACACTGCTAGAGGCATTCATATTTAGTCATAATGTTTCATAGTTCTTCATATCGAGTTTTCATATTGAGTTGTAAGTAAAAAAAAGTATGATGATCATCTTTATTAGAGCATTGTCCCAGTGAGGAAATAAAAATTGGGGAGGCCAAGTGAGCCCACCATAATAAATAAATAAATAAATAAAAAATGAGAGAAAAGGAGAGAAGGTACTTAGCTACTATCCTTTACCACACTTGTGCCTCAAAGTGGCACATTGTTCTTCATATAGAGATTCTCTTGTTATGTCATTTTCATATGCTAGTGGGAATTATTTTTCATTATTAAAAACTTGGCTTGTATATTCCGATGACGGGCTTCAAATGCCCGAGGCTTCATGAGCAAGCAAGTTGGATGCACACCCACTTAGATTCAGTTGAGCTTTCATACACTTATAGCTCTAGTGCATCATTTGCATGGCAGTCCCTACTCCTCGCATTGATATCTATCGATGGGCATCTCCATAGCCCATTGATACGTCTAGTTGATGCGAGACCTTCTTCTCCACTTTTTACGCCTTTCATATCTACCATCATATTCTATTCCACTCTTATGATATGTCCATGGTTCACGCTCATCTATTGCGTGAAGAATAAAAAGTTGGTGCGCATGGAAAAAGTACGATCCAATTTCCTGACTTGGACACCGTGGGGCTTGACATTTGTATTACTGTGGTGAAGACGGAGCCATGCCTTACTAATATGATAAAATGAATGGGGGTAAACATTCTTTGAGGATCGTATATTTCGAAAGTTTTATGATTATGTTGCTTGTGCCTATAAATATTACTATGTTGATGTTTGTTAATTGATCATTTCATGCAAAATACTACATATTGGGTAGCATGTCACATCAAAAATTCTGTTTTTATCATTTACCTACTCGAGGACGAACAAGAATTAAGCTTGGGGATGGTGATACGTCTCCAACATATCTATAATTTTTTATTGTTCCATGATATTATATTATAATTCTAGGATACTTTTGAGTATTTATTTATCAATTTATGTTATTTTTGAGCACTAACATATTGACCCAGTGCCCAGTGCCAGTTGTTGTTTTCTGCATGTTTTTGGGTTTTCAAGTTTACAATACCAAATGAAGTCCAATTGCCCCGAAACTTTTTTATGATTTTTTCTGGACCAAAAGAAGACTTGGAAGCTTCGGGAGGAGACCGGAGGGTGCACGAGGGAGGCACAATCCAACAGGGCACGCCCAGGGGGGTCGGCACGCCCTGATGACTTGTCCCTCCCTGGTGGCCCTCCTACCGCCATTCTCTGGCCTATAAGTTCACATATATTCCAAAAACCCTAGAGGGCATCCCGAAACACCTTTTTCGCCGCCGCAAGTCTCTGTTCCGCCGTAATCCCATCTGGAGCTCCGTTCCGGTGCCCTGTCTAATGGGGGATCGATCACGGAGGGCTTCTTCATCAACCTTGCTTCCCTCATGATGATGTCTGAGTAGTTCACCACAAACCTACGGGTCCATAGTTATTACCTAGATTGCTATATCTCTCTCTTTTGATCTTCAATACAATGGTCATCGCATCTTCGCTTTGATCTATCCGATGTAATTCTTTTGTACGGTGTGTTTGTTGGGATCCGATGAATTGTGGGTTTATGTTCATATTATTCATGAAAAGTGGTTGAGTCACCTCTGATATATATTATGATTCTTAATTGCATGATCATTATAGCTTCGTAAATATCTGACATATACAAGTGTCAGCAAGCATAGAAGACTAAATGATAGTTTAGTATGTGAACTTGCTAAACAAAGCTCTGACATAGACTCTTTCTGAAATATGATGGATTGTAATTATTTAAATGACTAATAACATAGTTTGCTAGTTTTCAATAAGGTTTATGATTAATACTTGAGCATGTGGATAGATTATTACTTGTTCATGAGAAGTTTTATGTTATTAAGTTGATGTTATGATAATGATCATGATGCTTTCATATCCGTATTTTATTTTTATCAACACCTCTCTCTCTCTCTCTCTCTCTCTTTCTCTCTCTAAGCATTGGGTCATGATTATCGAGTTCGACTTTCGCTTGAGGACAAGCGAGGTCTAAGCTTGGGGGAGTTGATACGTCTATTTTCCATCATGATTTCCTACTGTTATTATTATTGTTTTTGGTCGTTATTCCACTTCATGATACAATTTTAATGCCTTTTCTCTCTGAATTTACAAGGATTACATGGAGAGGAACATTACCGGCAGCTCGAATTCTGGACCTAAAAAAGCTACGTCACAGATACCTATTCTACTAGACTCCAAATGACCTGAAATTTTACGGAGAATATTTTTGGAATATATAAAAAATATTGGAGCTAAGAAATACCAGAGGGGGCCATCTATCGCTCAAAAAACAGGTGGGCGCGCCGAGGTGCCTTGTGGGCCCCCACATGGGGTCTCCGGTCGCCCTCTTATGCTATATGAAGGGTTTTGACCTATAAAAAAATCAAGGAGAGGCTTTAGTGATGAAGTGCCGCCGTCTCGAGGCGGAACCTGGACAGGAGCACTTTTGATCTCCGTCGGAGCGATTTCTGGCGGAGAAACGTCCCTCCAGGAGGGGGGAATCGAAGCCATCGTCATCATCAACCTTGCCTCCATCATGGGAGGACCAATCTTCATCAACATATTCACCAGCACCATCCCATCTCAAACCCTAGTTCATCTATTGTATTCAATCTTTGTCTCAAAACCTCAGATTGGTACATGTGGGTTACTAGTAGTGTTGATTACATCTCGTAGTTGATGCTTGTTGGTTTATTTGGTAGATGATTATATGTTCAGATCCTTAATGATACTCAACACCCCTCTGATCTTGAACATGAATATGATTTGTGAGTAGTTACTTTTGTTCTCGAGGACACGGGTGAAGTCTTGTTATAAGTAATTATGTGATGTTGATATTCATTCAATATTTTGATGATATGTATGTTGCTCTTCCTATAGTGGTGTCATGTGAACGTCGACTACATGACACTTCACCATACTTGGGCCTAAGGGAAGACATTGTGGAGTAATAAGTAGATGATGGGTTGAGAGAGTGACAGAAGCTTAAAGCCTAGTTTACGAGTTATTCCGTAAGGGGCTGTTTTGGATCCATATGTTTAATGCTATGGTTAGATTTATCTTATTTTTCTTTTGTAGTTGCAGATGCTTGCGAGAGGGGGTAATCATAAGTGGGTTGTTTGTTTAAGTAAGAACAGAACCTTAGCACCGGTCCACCCACATATCAAATTATCAAAGTAGCGAATGCGAATCAACTAAATATGATGAACGTGACTAGACAGAAATTCCCATGTGTCCTCGAGAGCACTTTGCTTTATATAAGAGAACTTTCAGGCATGTCCTTGCTACAAAAAGGATTGGGCTACCTTGCTGCACACTTCCTACCATTGATACTTGTTACTTGTTACAAATCATCTTGCTACAAAACTATCTATCACTGTTACTTACAGCACTTGCGGATACCATGCTGAAAACCGCTTGTCATTTCCTTCTGCTCCTCGTTGGGTTCGACACTCTTACTTATCGAAAGGACTACGATTGATCCCCTATACTTGTGAGTCATCAAGGATATGAAGAGAAAAATGAACCAAACACTTGAGGACACGCTGGGAACGTGTGCCCGTGATTACGAAGACAAATGGCCAAAGATGACTGAACAACGTGTCTGGACAACTTAGTCAAGCGAAAGATCTCGACAATAAGACGAAATTGACAAGCTTCAACACTCACATAGATGAAGACCACATGTGACTGAAGACCATCTGCTTTAGGGAAGCCAATGATTCCACATCAATGGAAGGTTACACCAAGACGTTGACCCTTATAGACTAGCACAAGAAGACATGAGGTCACCAACCAATGTAAGCAACCCCAGGGCCAACACGTGGGCACAATATTTTCCACGTATTTTGACTTTGGAAATACAAGCACAAGCCAGACCTTTGCCCGAACCTCGTTCATCATGCCCTTGACCTTTAGTTAGACCTAACTTATTGCGAGAGACCCGTGCACATCTTAGGTGAAGCTGAGCGTTGTACTCGAAGCCCCACCATCAAGTACTTCAAGATCAAGTGGAGCAACCACACCGAGGCGGAAGCAACATGGGAACGTGAAGACCACCTCAGTTTAGAATTTCCGTATCTCTTTAGGGCCTAGCTTAGGAATCTCGGGGACGAGATTCTTGTAAGGGGGTAGGTCTGTCGCACCCTGAGTTTTGTATCACATCACTATGTTAATAAAGCTCAAAATTTTGGACCAACAAAAACTTTATGTGTGTGGATGTGATGCTTGAATGATTGCTATTGCTTGCTTCTTTGAGTGTGCTCTTAATTCACAAAAATTCCCCTACTCTCATAACTCCTCTACTTGATACAAAATCTTGCCCATTGATCATGCCATGTGTATAGGTCATAAAACTATTTTTATACAAATTTATTTTGGCCAAAAAGTATTTATACAAATTAGGTTTTCAAAAACCGCTCGGTTGAGGATTGAACTACAAGTCCTTAAATTAGGGTATTTAAATTCTTTCAAAAATTAAATTTGAAACCTATTATATATAAGACTTACCAAATCCAGAAAAATAATATTTTAAAAGTTATTTTTATATTTTATTTAAAGGCTTTTTCTTGAGGCCAGAAATGGTCATTTGTAGGGAAAAAATATTTTAATGTTTTAAAAATATTTGAGAAAATTTAGGGAAACTTGGTGGACATTATTTTCTACATATATGAGTTTCAACACATGGTCATGTTCAAAATATTGGACAAAACCCTTTATGGATATTTCAAGTATTTGAAATATTTCTATTTGAAATATTGTCAAATAGATCCAGGAAAATTCTAGCAAATCACATATGACTCGTATGATGATCTTGCCAAGTTTCATATCAATCCAATGTATTTTAATTCAGAATGGTGCCCCAAAACCCTCTTTGTTCATATCCAATTTTGAACAACTTTGCATTACCAAGTGTCACCATATGATCTCAAAATTGGTGGACATATTCAAATCACCTAATCCTTCATCTGCACCAAGTGGTGTATCATGGAGAATAGTGCAACTTGGCTAGATCTATTAAAATCTATTTCTGCCCATTTCTAGGGTTTGAAATGTTTGCACCAGAAAGTTTCTCTAAATGAGTTGCAAATTTGTGAGCAAGTTCATTTGTTTCTACCCTTCATTCATGTTAAATCTCATGGCAAGGAGAACTCATTACCTAGCTCAAATCAACATCAAACACATTTTGTTGCAATTTTGTAACCAGTCATTGGAGCACCAGATGATTTCTCCTTGAGCTATTTTTTTACCACATGTTCTCTTAGTCCCCCTTTACCACCAGTAAGAGTTGCATGCCCTCAGCTTAATGATCGAGGGGGTGAAAAACCTCAATTATCCTCCCTGAACAGAAAGTTTCACCTTCTATCTCAACCCCTCCTCTCTTCATTTGACTTCCCAGGGCATCCAATGCACCTCCCCTATTATTCTACTTCCCATAGCACCCCTGGACACAAGTGATCGCGCCCAAAATGCCAAAGACATGCCAGGGCATGCATTTGGGCACTCTGGAGCACGCTACAGTGGACCACCGCACTGTAGCCAGCCCATCCCATGGCCCTGACCACCTAGGGCACTGGGAAAGTTGTCCCCACTATCGTCTTGGCGTCCGCAGCAAGCCTCCCAGTCGGCCCCCTCCTTCCTCGCCCCTCCCATGCCCTGCTCGTGCGTGCCCGACACCGCCGAGCTCCGCCACTCTCTGCTCGCGCGAGCGTCGTACCTTGGCCTCGCCCCGCACTCCCTCTACTCCCCCTGACCCCGGACAACGCCCACGAAGGCCATAAACACACCCCAGAGCACCCCCGTGCCCCCCTAGCAATGTCCAGGCCATGGGCATGGACGCCGCCCACGATGCTCCGGCGCCCGGCTATTTAGAGCCTCCCGGGGCCTCCCTCTCAATGTTGCTCACCCCCTCCCACTCCCAATCGACCGCCCCGAACGTAGCTCATCTCCTCTCGCTCTCCGTGCTCGGGATCGAGCATGAAATACGCCGCCTCGGGTCGACATCGCCCGGACGGTACACTCACCCTCCGTCCCCCTTTTCTTCATCTTCGGAACCACCATAGCTCCCTGTCCCCCTCTTCCCCACTCCAATTGCAGCTCAAGGCGACGGGACCGAGCTCGGTCCGAAGCACCGCCACCCTGCTTTGTCATCGCCAGCAACTCGGGCACCTCCAGCAATCACCTCCTCCATTCCCCGGCTGGTGACGTTCTCCTGAGCACGACGGTGACGCCAGTTCAACTCGTCATCACCAGAAACGCACGCGGTGAGCTCCTCTACCCCCTCTGTCACGAGGAAGAAGACAAGCCGGCCTCGCTTGTTATTCTCTCTTCCCTCCCTCCTCTCACTTACGACTAGGGCCCAGTCATCAGGTTGAAACGCGCGCGGGCGACGCATACCGCTTCGGGCGGTGGTGTATTCTAGGAATAATTCTTCAACGTGGCTCGCGGCGTTGCGCAGTGCCTGGGCCGTTTCTCTTTGGGCCGGCTCGGCTCTGTCCGTTTCGGCCCACAATGAATAGTGTTGTTTCTCTTTTTCCTTTTTCAAAGAACTTCCAAAAAATCCACAGGCCCAAATATATGTCCAAATGCAATGATTCAAATTCCTATATTCTTCTAAAAATCCCACCTGTTAATTGGCACCAGTTACACATTTGTCCACCACAATTTTCTATATTGTTCAAATTTAAAATCAAATTTGAACATCTAAAGACCACTTTGAAAATCCCTAGAACATTCATTTTAGATCGAAATGGGATGATTCCAATTTCCTTGTGCTCTGTATATCATGTACTATTTATCTAAAAGTAGTGAACATTTTTCCTAGGAATATATTTTGTTGGATCTATTAAATAGCCTATTTCTTCATATGATTAAACTTGGGGAAATTCCTAGAGTACTCATATGATGTCCAAATCAAGTGAAAACCAACTCCTAGATGTTTCTAAAATCATGTCTGGATTAATGAGTGTCTTCACTTATTTTCATAAAAGGCATCCTGCGGAATCCTTGCAGGTCACTGTTCCTATTTGATTCCATCCTAATAGGACACCTAGTACCTCAAATCCAGTAGAACCACTTTGGTTATTTTTCATATAACCAGAGGTGTCCTAGAAAAATGAAATTCCTATTTTTGGAACAATTTTATTTCCTGCCTTGTTGTGTTGCTCATTGTGATTGCTTTTGGCATTAGTTGACGAAGTAGACGGAGTTCTTGGAGAAGGACCAGAAGAGTTGAAGATATTGCTGAGCCAGGCAAGCAACCCTTTGACCATGTTGATGAAACTCTTTTATGCATGTCATTATAGCATTTTGTTGATGCATTGGAAAAAATGTTGATATGGTGACAACCTTGCTAGGTTTATATCCGTTACATTCCCCGTTGGTACTTGCATTGTGCATGACTCTATTTCCATTGAGAGTTATGTGGATGGGAAATAGATAGGATGCTAAGTAGTGGCTACACAAGTGGGACGGGAATATGCATTGAGATGGAAACAAAGTGTTTTACCAAAGCCTTCTCGAAAACCCCATCGGGTACCACTAATGCCCGAGGGAGATGTTGAGCTAGGTAAACACTTGATAAAGAAGTGGTGTACTGAGGCAAGTTGTGTGTGTGTTTTTGAAAATGGATTAGATTTAAGATTTGTCGACCATTCCCAACCTTACATGTACAACCACACTACCCCTATATGGGGAGGGGTTTTATTGATTACCTTGCTCGATACTAGAAGAGATCCCGCATTACTAGTGGCAGGAGTGGCGTGGTCACTCTCGGTATGGGGTCATGCCGGAATGGACGACCATGGTTGTTTTCACAGACACCGGGCACACCGTTGAGTCCCCTCATGTAGTTGTGATGTTGACCAAATGTATTTATCCTCTCGCTTGAGGCATGTATTTTTCCTCTTGGGTGAGGCTTTGTGGGATCACTAGAAGGGATGTCTAGAGGGGGGGGGGTGAATAGACTACTTGACAAATTAAAAACCAAACCTTTTCCCAAGTTAATTGGTTGGCAGATTTTAGCAATTCTAATAAGTCTAATGCAGCCTACACATGCTAGTCAACAAGTATGGCAGCGGAAAGTAAAGACAAGCATATGTAAGAGAGTAGAGATAGGAAGATCAAACACAATAGATGACACGAAGATTTTTCCCGTGGTTCCGATAGGTGGTGCACATTTATGGAGTCTATACATCCAGGTCCAAGTTTATGGACCCTTATGGTGCCAACTCAAGAGATAGGAAGATCTATCGTACGTCCACATTTATGGAGTCTTCAACACACGGAGGGTAACGGTCGCGAGAGTCCACGGAGGGCTCCACCCATAAGGGTCCACGAAGTAGCAACCTCGTCTATTCCATAACGGCTTCCGTCCACGACGGACTAGCCAGACTATAGGTAGATCTTCATGAAGTAGGCGATCTCCTTGCCCATACAAACTTCTTGGTTGAACTCCACAATCACGAAGAAGGAGGCCCCAAGCGACACCTAACTAATCTAGGAGGTACCACCCTCGAAAAGGTAATAGATGTGGTAGTATGATGAACTCCTTGCTCTTGTGCTTCAAAAGATAGTCTCCTCAACACTCAATCACTCTCTCACAGATTTGGCATGGGTAAAAGAGATTGATTGGATGGAAAGCAACTTGGGGAGGCTAGAAATCAAGATCCATATGGTTGGAGCGGATGATCTTGATCTCAACACTAGTAGGTGGCTCTCTCTCAGAAAATTGGATATGGCAAGTGGAGATCTGTTCTGAGTGCTTCTCTTGCGAGTGAATGGTGGTAGAGGGGTATATATAGGCTTCTCCAAAAATCCAACCGTTACAACATTATTGCCCAACTCGATGAAACCGAAGTGAATCTCGGTGGCACCGACTAGTTCAAAATGTGGCAACTTAAGGCTTTTCCGTGGAACCGATATATAAATCTCGGTGGTATTGATATGGGTGTCCTAGGCAGTTACCAAAATTCGGTGAGACCTTCTCAAAACTCGGTGGTACCAATTCTTGAAAACGGCTAACCAGAAAGTAGGTCCAAAACTCAAACTCAGTGACACCAATTCTCAAAATCGATGGTACCGATTCTTGAAAATGGCTAACCAGAAAGTTGGTCCAAATCTCGGTGAGACGGATTCTCAAAACTCGGTGGTACCGATTCTTGAAAATGGCTAAGCAGGAAGTTGGTCACTGTTTTTCGGTGGCATCGAATGGAATGTTGGTAGTACCGAGATGCTAGGGTTTGGTTTGGCTTCTGTCTTGGATAAACTCAGTGGATCCGAATGGAATATTGGTGGCACCGAATTTTGACTTTCGGCTTTGGACAGATGATATGTGTGGGAAAGTGGGTGAGTATTTTTGGTGGCTACCTCTAAGTACTTGAGCAACCAGATCATCATATTTACCTCATCCCCTTTTAATAGTATTGGCTTTCCTATGGACTCAAAGTGATTTGTCACAAAATATAAAATGTAGAGTCCTTGATCTTGAAGCTTTTGCCAATCATATTCCTTCCTTTCCTTGGTGAGGTTCTCCACACAATCTTTTAGCCAATCCTCTCTGTGGACTTCATCTGAATCAAGCTAGATAAAACTATTAGTCCAAGAGACAATGTATGTTGTCATGAATTATCAAAACCACCAAGGGAGCATTTGTGCTTTCAATCTCCCCCTTTTTGATAATTGATGACAACATACAATCATAGCTTCAAATTCAGATATGCAGGAACATGTGATAGCTTTGAAGGATACATGACCAATACAAGCTCCCCCTAAATGTGTGCAATCCATTTTAAAGGATAGTTTCTTTGGAATGCATGAACACACACCTAGTAGAAAGGATATGAGAATTCATGTATATATTGGCTATATGCATCAAATATATGTGAATGGGGTGTTTCCATGTTCAAGACTTCACTCTTGCAAGCAATATGTGCAAGACGCAAGATATCATCTTGACCAAGGATATGATGCATATACTTACCTTGAAATTCTTGAGAATTCTAGTAGTAGGAACACACTTGAGAAAACAATGTTAGGAAACACAAGAGTATTCTACCTATCCAAATGCAAAATGATTCAAGAGTACCAAGATATGGAAGACATATGAAAAATAGAGTTTCTTAAGATTGATATGTCTCCCCCAATAGAATATGTAGAACTTTCTCCCCTAAGTATGGATTTGTAAATCTTCCTCTCCCCCTGAATCTTAGCATGTACATATTGGGAGTAGGTACGGTGAGACAAGTCTAGCACTAATAGGAAATAATATCAAAGATTTCTCCCCCTTTGGGTAAGCATAAACTTAGATGTAAGATGTACTCTCCTTTGATATATTCTCCCCCTTGATGTTCTCCCCCTATATATAAGCATAAGCTTTGATATTCTCCCCCTTAATATATATCTCCCCCTTTGGTATGAGCATGAGTTTTGAAGCTTTAATGTTTCTCCCCCTTTGGCATTAATTTCCAAAAAGGGTGACTCAAAGGGTCAGATAAAGGGACCATTGAGAGGGAAGGGATCATTGAGAACATTTGAGACTAAGGAATCCTTGAAGAGAATTCCCTTCCCTTTTTATTCTTCGAAAAGGCTCTTTAAAATTTCTCCCACTTTGTCATAGGGATCCTTGAATACGGTTTCTCCCCCTTCAATTAATATATTTTTTACAAAGGGATCACTGAAGAAATGGAGATTTGCTAAAATTTACAAAGACCATCGAAGATAGCAAAATCGGTGACTCCGAAGGAACTAAATCGGTGGAACCGAATTGTGTATGTGCGGCTTATCTGCATAATCGATGACGCTGAGTTACTTGATTCGGAGGCTTCGAAAGGCAAACAGAAACTTGGCAAAGTTTGTCACAGGTAAAAAAAATTAGAAAGTCTCAACAGAATTAAAATGATTGCAGAGAATATGAAAAAGAATTTGCAAGAAACTTTCAACTAGATGAAATTGAGTGGTTCCAAAATATCATGCAACTAAAAGGTGAACCAAACAAGATACTTCATCTAGATGATGGGCGGTGACTAGGTCACCTATATTAGCGTATATTGACTTAAGGAGCCAAGTAAGAATACTTGATCATGGGTCATACTCTACGTTAAGCTCATAATGGGGTTGCCATTTTTCAATTAAGCATTTTAATGTTTTCATATCTCTTGAGTTGCTTTAGCACATTTCTTGGAGTAAAGCTATTTCAAGGATATGATCACATACCTTTGAGTGATGTTGATGACGTGACATGTAGGAGAACTTCTTGTGGATGCTCGAAGTTGATGAAGATCATCTTGAGTTGAGAGCTATCCTTGATCGTTTTGGTTCTCTTTTCACCTACATGGGTTAGTCATGCAAGGAAGAACAATGTATATATCCAAATGATAATAGCAAAATTTCATCATATGTAAATCAAGGATATAGTTTGTGTTGTCTTCTTCCTTCCATCATCAAACAAGGGTTATGGATACTTGGCCATGACAAGATTGCTTGTGATATCAGTTGATGGCAATCTTGTGGAGTGTAGTTCTTCCAAGTACCAACAAAAGGTTAGATGCAATACAAGGGAGCATATATTTCCAAGATATAAGATAGTGTCATATCAAGTGTAACATGGAAAAGTCATGTAAGCTCATGCCCTTCCATGCATCCGAGTGAGTTTAGCTCAAGTTTGAAGCATCAATTATGTTCAAATCACTCCTCAAGTGACAAAACACTTTCTCATCAAGTGGCTTAGTAAAGATATTGGCCAATTGTTTGTTAGTACGAACATGTTTGAGATTAATGTCCCCTTTAGCAACATGATCACGAATGAAATGATGACGAACTTGAATATGCTTAGTTCAAGAATGTTGCACGGGATTATGAGCAATCTTAATAGCACTCTCATTGTCACACAACAATGGAACATGTCTCACATGGATTCCATAATCCTTAAGAGTTTGAGTCATCCATAGCAATTGCGCACAACATGATTCGGCGGCAATGTATTCCGCTTCGGCGGTGGATAGAGGTACCGAGTTTTGTTTCTTGGATGACCAAGACACAAGAGATCTACCAAGAAATTGACATGTACCCGAGGTGGATTTTCTATCAACCTTATCTCCGGCATAGTCCGAGTCGGAACAGCCAACGAGGTTAAAAGAAGATCCCTTGGGATACCATATGCCAAATTTTGGTGTTTGTATCAAGTATCTCACAATTCTTTTCACGGCCTTAAGATGACACTCTTTAGGAGTGGCTTGATATCTAGCACACATGCACACACTAAGCATAATATCGGGACGGGAGGCACATAGATATAACAATGAACCAATCATTGGTCGATAAATCTTTTGATCAACTGGTTTGTCCTCCTTGGTGAGGTCAACATGTCCACTAGTAGGCATAGGAGTTTTTATACCTTTACACTCTTGCATGTTGAACTTCTTGATCAAGTCCTTGGTATACTTGATTTGAGAGATGAAAGTTCCTTCTCTCGTTTGCTTGATTTGCAAACCAAGGAAAAATTTCAGCTCACACATCATGGACAACTCATACTTCTCGGACATGAACCTTCCAAATCTTTCACTAAATTGTGGGTTAGTAGATCCAACGATAATATCATCCACATAAATTTGGCACACAAATAATTCACCGTTAACTATCTTAGTGAATAAGGTTGCGTCAATTTTACCAATTTCAAAACCCTTTTCAATGAGAAACTTCGTTAAGCATTTATACCAAGCACGTGGAGCTTGCTTGAGTCCATAAAGTGCTTTACGAAGCTTGTAAACGTGGTTAGGTTTCTTAGGATTCACAAAACTAGGGGGTTATTTAACATAGACCTCTTCCTCAATCTCACCATTTAAAAATTCACTTTTAATATCCATTTGATAAAGCGTGATATCATGGTGATTAGCATAAGCAAGAAGAATGCGGATAGCATCAAGTCTAGCAACGGGGGCATAGGTCTCACCGTAGTCCATACCTTCGACTTGGGTGTAGCCTTGAGCCACGAGACATGCCTTGTTGTGTACGACTTGACCGTCTTTGACTTGTTTGTTCCGAAACACCCATTTGGTTCCGATGATGTTTTGCTCGTCCTTTGGCTTCTCCACTAGTGTCCACACTTCGTTCCTCTCGAAGTTGTGTAGCTCCTCGTGCATAGCATTCACCCAATCTGGGTCTTGAAGAGCTTCTTATACCTTCAAAGGCTCAATGCTAGAGATGAATGAATAATGCTCACAAAAGTTAGCTAATCGAGTTTTAGAGCGAGTTATCCTCCCGGTTTGTCGTATGTCACCAAAGATATGATCTAGAGGATGATTTTTGTTCACTCTTGCTCAAACTCGGGGTAGCTTTTGCTTGTTGGATGGTGGAGCTTCTTCATCATCATCTTCTTCTTCGTTGTTTTTGAAGGTGTCGTCGCCTTGAGGTGGTTGTGGTGGATCATCATGTTGAACTTCTTCCTCCTCTTCATCTTGTCGTGTACCGCTTGTGGATGCCTCCATGTCATATTGAGGTTCGCCTTGACGCGAAGTAGGGGCTTCCACTTGAGTCGATGAAGTACTTTCCTTCACCTCCATGGGACGAATATTGCCAATGGACAAGTCTTGGATAGCTTAATAAGGTTCCTTATCTCCTACATCATTTGGCAATTGTTCGACTTGTGAACCATTAGATTCATCAAACTTCACATCTACTGTCTCTTCAACTTTTCGAGTGTAGTTGTTGTAGACACGGTAAGTTTGAGAGTTTGATCCGTAACCGAGTAGGAAACCTTCATGAGATTTAGGAGCAAATTTAGAACGGCGATGCTTATCAAGAATGTAACACTTGGAGTCGAATACTGGAAAGTATCCAACTTGGGGCTTGCTACCGGTGAGTAGCTCGTATGCCGTTTTATCGAGAAGCTTGTGTAGGTAGAGTCGGTTCGTAGCATGACAAGTTGTTTCCACGGCTTCTGCCCAAAAGTGTCTTGCCGTCTTGTATTCGTCGAGCATCGTTCTAGCCATCTCTATAAGAGTCCGGTTCTTCCTCTCAACAACTCCATTTTTTTGAGGCGTGTACGTAGCCGAGAACTCATGTGAAATCCCTTCTTCATCAAGAAAGGAATCCACATTCGTGTTCTTGAACTCCGATCCGTTGTCGCTCCAAACTTTCTTGATATTCACTTCAAACTGATTTTGCGCTTTTCGAGCGGAGTTCTTGAAGATCTTTTGCACCTTTGACTTATCATCAAGAAAGAATACCCATGTAAATCTGGAAAAATAATCAACTATAACTAGACCAAAGGAATTTCCACCGAGGCTCTTGTAAGCATTAGGACCAAAAGGATCCATATGAAGCAACTTGAGTGGTCTCCTAGTAGTCATGATATTCTTTACGGGATGACTTCCACCTACTTGCTTTCCAGCTTGACAAGCACTACAAAGTCTATGTTTGTCAAAGATAACATCTTTAACACCAAGTATATGATCACCTTTGATGAGCTTGTCTAGATTACGCATACCAACATGTCCTAGTCTTCTATGCCAAAGCCAATCTTTAGAAGATTTTGCAATAAGACAAGTATGAGGTTTGGATCTCTTAGTGAAATCAACAATGTATAGATCACCTCTATGGAAACTGGTAAAGACCATGCTATGATTGTCTTGACGAAACACTTGGCAATCTACTTTGGTAAATAGCACATTAAAACCGAAGTCGGCTAGTCTAGATATGGAAAGAAGATTATAGCCAAGGGATTCAACAAGCATGACATTTTGAATAGAGCTATCATGAGATATGGCCACCTTACCAATACCGACTACCTTACCCTTGGAGTTGTCTCCAAAAGTCACATACCTTCGCGGTCCATGGTTTGGTGTGATCTCCTGAAACATGTCTCTATCTCCGGTCATATGATCGGTGCATCCACTATCGATAATCCAGTCTTTTCCTCCAGACATGTAATCCTTGAAGTTTTCCATGAGACTTAGATTCTTCATAGTATTCTCATACTCGATGTCGAACAACTCATCTTCATCATAGTAGCCATGTTCCACATTGTCATCATAAAGTGGGAAATCCTCGTCATAAGAAACAAGAGATTCGTTAGAGTTGTGATCATGACAATGTTCAAGATTATGAATGCGAATGGCTTCAACAATGATGTTGTTAATAGTTATGAAATCTCCTTTAGCACGCATGAGGTCTCTAAGCTCAAATAGATAGTCATCAAACTTAGGATCACTAGGCATCATTTTGTGAAAAGCAATAGATTTATGAAGAATTTCATCAAGATTACTCAATGAATAATTTGGATATCGTTTCTGCAAATCATTCAACAAAGTATAAGCACATTCAAAATTCTTCATTTGATCAAAGACAATTCTAGGCAATCCTCTAATGATAAGATTAACAGTTCGTAGATTGTGAAACATATCGATTTCCTCTTCGTGTGTGGGATGTAAAGGATCAATGGGAGGTACATAGGGGTTCTTAACATACTTGCTCAAATGGAATTCATTGAATAACTCAAGCATCTCATATTTCCATTGACTATAGTACTCCCCATCGAGAACGGGCACTCTACAACTAAGACTCCCCAAACTAGACACATCCATCTTCCTCCAACGGTGATGAAACCAAAGCTATCGAGACCAATGCTCTGATACCAATTGTGGGACCACTAGAAGGGATGTCTAGAGGGGGGGTGAATAGACTACTTTACAAATTAAAAACCTAACCTTTTCCCAAGTTAATTGGTTGGCAGATTTTAGTAATTCTAACAAGTCTAATGCACCCTACACATGCTAGTCAACAAGTATCGCAGCGGAAAGTAAAGACAAACATATGTAAGTGAGTAGAGATAGGAAGATCAAACGCAATAGATGACACGTAGCTTTTTCCCGTGGTTCTAATAGGTGGTGCTATTGTACGTCCACGTTTATGGAGTCTTCAACCCCCGGAGGGTAACGGTCGCGAGAGTCCACGGAGGGCTCCACCCATAAGGGTCCACGAAGTAGCAACCTCGTCTATTCCATAACGGCTTCTGTCCACGAAGGACTAGCCTCACTATGGGTAGATCTTCACGAAATAGGCGATCTCCTTGCCCTTACAAACTTCTTGATTCAACTCCACAATCATGAAGAAGGAGGCTCCCAAGTGACACCTAACCAATCTAGGAGGCACGACCCTCCAAAAGGTAATAGATGTGGTAGTATGATGAACTCCTTGCTCTTGTGCTTCAAAAGATAGTCTCCTCAACACTCAATCACTCTCTCACAGATTTGGCATGGGTAGAAGAGATTGATTAGATGGAAAGCAACTTGGGGAGGCTAGAAATCAAGATCCATATGGTTGGAGTGGATGATCTTGATCTGAACACATGAGTAGGAGGCTCTCTCTCGGAAAATTGGATATGGCAAGTGGAGATCTGTTCTGAGTGCTTCTCTTGCGAGTGAATGGTGGTGGAGGGGTATATATAGGCTTCTCCAAAAATCCAACCGTTACAACATTATTGCCCAACTCGATGAAACCGAAGTGAATCTCGGTGGCACCGACTAGTTCAAAATGTGGCAACTTTAGGCTTTTCGGTGGAACCGATATATTAATCTCGATTGTACCGATATGGGTGTCCTAGGAAGTTATCAAAACTTGGTGTGACCGATTTTCAAAACTCGGTGGTACCAATTCTTGAAAACGGCTACCCAGAAAGTTGTTCCAAAACTTGGTGAGACCAATTCTCAAAATCGGTGGTATCGATTCTTGAAAATGGCTAACCAGAAAGTTGGTCCAAATTTCAGTGAGACCGATTCTCAAAACTCGGTGGTACCGATTCTTGAAAATGGCTAACCATGAAGTTGGTCACTATTTTTGGTGGCACCGAATGGAATGTTGGTAGTACCGAGATGCTAGGGTTTGGTTTGGCTTCTGTCTTGGATAAACTCAGTGGATCCGAATGGAATGTTGGTGGCACCGAATTTTGACTTTAGGCTTTGGATAGATGATATGTGAGGGAAAGTTGGTAAGTATTTTTGGGGGCTACCTCTAAGGACTTGAGCAACCAGATCATCATATTTACCTCATCCCCTTGTAATAGTATTGGCTTTCTATGGACTCAAAGTGATTTCTCACAAAATATAAAATGTAGAGTCCTTGATCTTGAAGCTTTTGCCAATCATATTCCTTCCTTTCCTTGGTGAGGTTCTCCACACAATCTTTTAGCCAATCCTCTCTGTGGACTTCATCTGAAACAAGCTAGATAAAACTATTAGTCCAAGAGACAATGTATGTTGTCATGAATTATCAAAACCACCAAGGGAGCATTTGTGCTTTCAGGCTTTGACACGAGGGCCGGGTACCAACGTGTGGAATCTATGTTAGTGTCGTCTAGGGAAAGTTATTGTTCGGGTGTTTAGCTCGGGTACTTGATGTACCGCGAGCAGTGGATTGACACGAAGGTTCCCCGAGTCTTGTGAGTAAAGTGTGCAACCTCTATACAGTGTCAAACTATTAGAATAGACGTGTCCACGGTCAAGGACAGATGGGTGGTCCTGCTTAAACTGCGTCCGAGGTTTTACAAAATTTGGGTATGTGAATGAAAACCTTGACCTATGACAAATGGTCTGTCGAGATGATGAAACTAGAATTGAAGGAACTCTGATTATATTGATATATGTAACCTATTGGTATGGATATATGTAACTTGTTGATGCATGATTTCTAAATTGGTAGGGCATGTCATTGCACTCAAAAGCTAGCTTTCCGCAAAAGTACCAACTTAGTGTTAAGCCTTGCATGATTACCGTGCTCCAACCATGGGTTGCTTGCGAGTACATTCGAAAGTACTCCCTGGCTTGTCCCTAGTTATTTAATTGGCCAGGCATGGAAGAACATGAATTTGAGGAATAGTTCTTTAGTGACGACCATGTGAATTAGGGCGCTTCCCAGTCAGAATGCATGTAGGGTTAATGCAGATGGCATGGGTCTAAGTTATCGTTGAAGATTTCCGCTGCGAGTGTTTATCTAATGATTAGCCTTCATGGCCCTATCTATGTAAGACTTGACCATAATGGTCATATTTGTGTAAGATGGTATGTAAAAGATGATGGAGACCACAAAACAAGATTACATCGGATAGAACTCCAAGAAGATCTAGGAGAACATTGTATTGAAGATCAAAGAGAGAGAGAAGAATCCATCTAGATACTAGTTGTGGGCCCGTAGGTCTATGGTGAACTACTCACGCATCATCATGGAGGCAGCAAGGTTGATGTAGATGGCCTCTGTGATCGATTCCCCCTTCGATAGAGTACCGAAAAAGGTCTCCAGATGGGATCGCGGAAGAGAAGAGGATTGCGGTGGAGAAAAAAGTGTTTTCGGGTATCTCTCTGTTGGTTTGGGAATGTTTGAGAATATATAGAGGTGGAATTAGGTCAAACGGAGTTGCAGGGGAGTCACGGGCTCAGGGGGCGTGCCCTACCCCTTAGGGCGCGCCCTGTGAGCTCGTGGCTCTACCGTACGTCTTCTAGCCTCCTATCAAACCTTCTAGGGTCCCTTTTAGTCTAGAAAAAATCACCGTAAAGTTTCATCGTGTTTGGAGTTTCTTTGGTATTGATTTTCTGAAAATTCAAAAACACGCAAAAAACAGGAAGTGGCATTGGGCACTGGGCACTGGATTAATAGGTTAGTCCCACTGATATAAAATAGCATATAAATGCATATAAAGTATCCAAGATTGATAATAATAACATGAAACAATCGAAAATTATAGATATGTTGGAGACGTATCAGCATCCCCAAGCTTAATTTCTGCTCGTCCTCGAGTAGGTAAATGATAAAAATGGAATTTTCGATGTTGAATGCTACCTAGCATGTCTATCATGTAATCTCTTTTCGGTAGAAATATTGAGAAATGACGAAGTAATTAATATCAACATAATAATATCCATGAATATAAGAAGCATAGTCATTACTTTTCAAAATATCTGATCCTTAACGAATGTTATCCCATCTCATTTTATCATATTAGCATGGCATGACTCCGTCTTCACCACATAAGTATAAATCATGAGCACCCCGGTGTTAAACCAAGCAATTGGATCATACTTCTAACACGCTTCAGCATTTTCAATTTCATGCAATACATGAGCGTGAGCCATGGATATAACACTATAGGTGGAATACAATGCGGTGGTAGAGATCAAGGGAAGTCAAAAAGGAAGAAAGTTTCGCATCAACTAGACGGATCAATGGGCTATGGGGATGCCCATCAATTGACATCAATGCAAGGAGTAGGGATTACCATGCAACGGATGCACTAAGAGCTATAAGTGTATGAAATCTCAACGGAAACTAAATAGTGTGCATCCAACTTTCTTTCTCATGAAGACATCGGACATTTGAGGAAGCCCATCATCGAAATATACAAGCCCAGTTCTATAAGAAAAATTCCCACTAGTATATGAAAGTGACAACTCAGGAGACTCTCTATGTGAAGAACATGGTGCCACTTTGAAGCACGAGTGTGGTAAAGAGATAATAGCATTGCCCCTTCTCTCTTTTCTATCATTTATTTGTTTTTTCTTTTGTTTTTCTCTTTTTTCCTTTCTTCCTTTTTTTCTATTTTTCTCTTTTTTTATTTTCTATCCGGAGTCATCCCGACTTGTGGGGGAATCATGGTCTCCATCATCCTTTCCTCACTAGCACAATGCTCTAATAAATGATGATCTTCACACTTTTATTTACTTACAACTCGATAAAACTATACAAGATGACTCTATATGAACGCCTCTGGCGGTGTACCAGGATGTGCAATGATCTAGCGTACCATGTATAGTAATGATAAACGATGGCTTTGCCACAAATACATGTTATCTCTATATGATCATGCAAAGCAATATGATGATGAACACACAAGTCATGTGATTGACCAGTGGAAGTAGCATGGCGATATATGACACGTCTTCAATGTATCGATAATTTACGAAGTATTCATGCCTTATTCACCTAGGTTTACAATATTTTTGTATGGTTTTGATGCACTTTATATGATTTAATTGGAACTAACCCGGACTGACGTTGTTTTCAGCAGAATTACCGTGGTGTTGTTTTTGTGCAGAAAACGAAAGTTCTCAGAATCGCCCGAAACTTTTTGACGTTTTTTTCTGGAACATATAAGAAATACAGGAGAGAAGAACCACCGGAGGGGGCCACCAGTTGCCCCTAAGGCAACAGGGTACGACCTCCACCCTAGGGCGCATTATGTTACTTTGGGACCACCCCGTGTCTCTGTTCGACTTGATTACAACGCTAAAAAATCCTAGAAATAGAGAAACCCCCAGAAATAAACCTAGAACTTCCGCTCCACCGTTGCAACTCTCTGTATCGAAGAAAACTCGTCCAGAGCCCTTTCTGGTACCCTGTCGAAGAGGGAAATTGTCACCGAAGGCCATCTTCATCATCCCGGTGGTTTCCATGACGAGGAGGGAGTAGTTCACCCTCAGGCTGAGGGTATGTACCAGTAGCTATGTGTTTAATCTCTCTCTCGTGTTCTTGAGGTGGCACGATCTTGATGTATTACGAGCTTTGTTAATATAGTTGGATCATATGATCTTCTTCCCTCTCTATCTTGATGTGATGAATTGAGTCTTTCCCTTTGAGATCTCGTTATGTTGAATTGAATACTTTGGATTTGAGAACACTTGATATATGTCTTGCATGTGGATACCTGTGGTGACAATGGGGTATTCTATTGATTCACTTGATATATGTTTTGGTAATCAACTTGCGGATTCCCGCGGTGACATTGGGGTAATCTATGCATATGGGTTGATACACGTTCTTCTTCTACTTTCTCCGATAGAAATCTTGGGGTACTCTTTGAAGTTCTTTGTGTTGGATTGAATATGATGAATCTGAAATTGTTTGATGCATGTCGAATAATTAACCCAGGGATACTTGAGGTGACATTGGAGTATCTAGGTGACATTAGGGTTGATTGATGTGTATCATAGGTGTTATTCTAGTACGAACTCTAGGGATGTTTGTGACACTTATAGGGATGGCTCAATAGATTGATCGGAAAGGATAACTTTGACGTGGTTTTGCTACCGACAACAATTTCATCTTATGTTTTCCGCTAGATAGGAACTTTGGAGTGATTCTTTTGTCGTGTGTTGAGGGATGGTTATATGATTCAATTATGTTTGCACTCTGGAGAGATTGCACTAGTGAAAGTATTAACCCTAGTCCTTATTTCCAATCATTGATGTATCGTTTTGCTCGTTGTTTACTACTTGCTACCTTGCTGTTTTTATTTATTCAGACTACAAAAACCTATATCTACTATTCATATTGCACTCGTGTCACCATCTCTTCGTCGAACTAGTGCACATATACAATTTGCCATTGTATTGGGTGTGTTGGGGACACAAGAGATTTCTTGTATGTGATTGTAGGGTTGTTTGAGAGAGACTATCTTCATCCTACACCTCCCACGGATTGATAAACCTTAGTTCATCCACTTGAGGGAAAATTGCTAATGTCCTACAAAACTCTATGCTTGGAGGCCCACAGAGTCTACAAGAATAAACTTACACATACAACGTAATGAGTTATGTTTGGACATATTTTCATAGAAGTTATATTGTTATGGATCCATCAACATGTGGTGCTTGTTTAGAACCCTTTGCTAGCCAAAACTTTGTACTAAGTAGAGATACTACTTGTGCATCCAAAATCCTTGAACCAAGTTTCTTTCATGAGTGTCCACCATACCTGCCTGTATATGGTATCTCACTGCCATTCCAAGTAAATTTTCATGTGCCATCTCTAAAACCTTCAAATAAACATCTATTTTGTGTGCCCGTACCACTCATGGAGCGACGGTGTTGTTGGTATCTTCCATGCTAAGTATGTATAACACATGATGAGTGTTTATTCACTTGTCATTGCATGAGAGAGGCTGGTAAAAAGGATGCCCGCTCTTGCATAATACAAAAAAAATAAACAAAAAAACCTAGAAATTTGATTGTTTGGAGGGCACCCATGGATTCGGTCAGCCATGGAATGTGTTTGAATGGTGAGGCGGAGTAAAATTTCGATTCCATTTGGGAACCGCCATTAATGTGTTTAGACTGGAAGATATTTAAATCCTTTGTCGTGACGTTGACAGAAAAGGCACACCACCCAAAATATATCCATCTCTGTTTTAAAGAATGAGCTTTGGCACCTCTGAAAATCCCTGCCTCCCTCTATGAAGGGACCTTTTATTTACCTTTATGCTATATACTTTTATGTTATTTACTTTTCATGTTGAGTCAACTTCTTATTCCAACCTCATTATCTAATTGGCAAGCATCATGTGGTGCGGAAATATCCAAACACATATATCCAGTCAATATAATTGATCATGAGTTATTATTGTTGATAATTATCTTTATGATAAGTGTGTTGGGAGGCGAAACATTAAGCCCCTATCTTTCTCTGTGTTCGATGAATGTTGTTTGTTCTAAAAATATGCTTTGAGTACCAGCAATCATAGAAGACTATATGATAATTGAGTATGTGGAGCTCTTACTTAGACTTTGTAAAACTATAATTGTTGGATGACTAAGAACATAGGTTGTTAAGTTTCAAGAGAATCCATTGTTTGAACCATAGCGTGTGAATTGATTGCTAATTTATCAGGATGAGTTTATGAAAAAGATTTGTTGTTTATGATGATAGGAAAAGTGATTGAAATTATCATTGATCAAACTTATGCACTATGCTAGCATTCACACTTCATAAATTATTTCTTTTATCATTTACCTACTCAAGGACGAGTAGGAATTAAGCTTGGGGATGCTGATATGTCTCCACGTATCGATAATTTATGAAGTACTCATGCCTTATTCACCTATGTTTACAATATTTGTATATGGTTTTGATGCACTTTATATGATTGAATTGGAACTAACCCAGACTGACGATGTTTTCAGCAGAATTACCGTGGTGTGGTTTTTGTGCAAAAAATGAAAGTTCTCGGAATCGATCAAAATTTTTTGACGATTTTTCTGGAATATATAAGAAATAGGAGCGAGGAACCACCGGAGGGGGCCACCAATTGCCCCCAAGGCAATAGGGTGTGGCCTCCCCCCTAGGGCATGCCCTGTTACCTTGGGACCACCCTGTGGCTCCGTTCCGCGTGATTCCAATGCTGAAAAATCCTATAAATATAGAAACCCCCAGAAATAAACCTAGAACTTTCGCTCCGCCACGGCAACTCTCTATACTGAAGAAAACTCATCTAGAGCCCTTTCTGGTACCCTGCCAGAGGGGGAAATCATCACCGAAGGTCATCTTCATCATCCCGGCAGTCTCCATGACGAGGAGGGAGTAGTTCACCCCCGGGTTGAGGGTATGTACCAGTAGCTATGCATTTAATCTCTCTCTCTCTCTCTCTCTCTCACTCGTGTTCTTGATATGGCACGGTCTTGATGTATCACGGGGTTTGCTAATATAGTTGGATCATATGGTGTTCTTCCCTCTCTATCTTGATGTGATGAATTGAGTCTTTCCCTTTGCGATCTAGTTATGTTGGATTGAATACTTTGGATTTGAGAACACTTGATATATGTCTTGCATCTGGATACCCGTGGTGACAATGGGGTATTCTATTGATTCACTTGATATATGTTTTGGTAATCAACTTGCGGATTCTCACGGTGACATTGGGGTAATCTATGCATATGGGTTGATACACGTTCTTGTCCTACTTTTATCGGTAGAAATCTTGGGGTACTCTTTGAAGTTCTTTGTATTGGATTGAATATGATGAATCTGAAATTGCTTGATGCATGTCGAATAATTAACCCACGGGTACTTGAGGTGACATTGGAGTATCTAGGTCACATTAGGGTTGATTTATGCGTATCATAGCCTCATAGGTGTCATTCTAGTACGAACTCTAGGTTTGTTTGTGACACTTATAGGGATGGCTTAATAGATTGATCGAAAAGGATAACTTTGAGGTGGTTTTGCTACCTACAACAATTTCATATTATGTTCTCCGCTAGATAGGAACTTTGGAGTGATTCTTTGTCGCACGTTGAGGGATGGTTATACGATTCAATTATGTTAGCATTGTTGAGAAATTGCACTAGTGAAATTATGAACCCTGGGCCTTATTTCCAATCATTGATATATCGTTTTGCTCGATGTTTACTACTTACTACCTTGTTGTTTTTATTTATTCAGATTACAAAAACTTATATCTACAATGCATATTGCACTTGCATCACCATCTCTTCTCCGAACTGGTGCACCTATACAATTTGACATTGTATTGGGCGTGTTGGGGACAAAAGAGCTTTCTTGTATTTGATTGCAGGGTTGTTTGAGAGAGACCATCTTCATCCTACACCTCCCACATATTGATAAACCTTAGGTCATCCACTTGAGGGAAAATTGCTACTGTCCTAGAAAACTTTGCGCTTGGAGGCCCAATAGAGTCTACAAGAATAAAGTTTTGTAGTACACATTAATATATCTGGGAATGTGTCGGGGTACACGAATAGGGGTGTTCATTTTCCCCCTGACTTGTGCACGGACGATAAGCCTCCGACCCGATGGCCTGAGCCTACCGGGAACAGCTGCTGCCTTACCAACCCAAGACAAAGGAGCCACCCTATGTGAGATTAAGAAGCGCATCAAGAAGATGACATCAACATCCAAGCCCCCGACAGAGACAGTCTACACTGGCTGCCAACACCGGCAAGCTCAATGCAGCAGCCGAGGAGGGGCCCAGAGCGCGCCAGCCACGTCCCCAGTGCCTGTCGGGGACCGAGGCGCACGCATCTTTAGGAAGACCCGGCAAGCCATCCCCCGGCAGGCGCGAGCCGATCGGCCACCACTCCACCGCATCGTGACGCTAGTCACTTGTCGATGCGGTAACGAGCCCTCAGGTGGCTAAGCAGCTCTCGCTAAGCATGTGTCGACGTACCGGAAGACAGATTATGCCCAGTTGACACTCATCCAGAAGCGTGTCAAGACGCTAAGCAACAGCCAGCTAAGCGGTGGTAAGAGCTTTCCGGGGATGCATCCCCGCGCGCCACCTAGACTAGCAATCATGGTATTTTGTCCTAAATGCCAGAGTTAGGTATGATAGCTCTGTTAGCTATCTAATCGCTAGATAATGACTGTTTTGCCACTTTGGTTGCCCCTTGTCCTATAAAAGGAGGCCCAAGGCAACCTAGCTCAAGATTCGGACCTTCGGACACTTGTACTAGCGTAGTAGCTCACCCGAAGGCAACCCTTGCCGGGTTAGAGCGTTGCGTGTGCTTCGTGTTCCCTGAGATCAATCCACCATAGCAAGAGTAGGATTGTACGCTTCTCAGCGGCCCGAACCTAGGTAAAAACACCAGTGTAGCATCGTCATGCTGCCCCATGGTCTCTGCTCTTTGTGCAACGTGACCTCCCCCTGCCGAACCACAAAGGGGCCTCTGGTCCCATAGGTGATCGTGTGCATCCGTGCCCCGACATCTTTGAAGCGCCAGGTAGGGGGCATGCTTCATTTGCGCGAACCTGAGGTCGTGCACAGCGTGTTGATCTTCATCACCGTCTTCTTCATCCATGGCTCCCAAGAAGAAGACCGACACGACCACACATCCTTACACTTCTAAGGCTCCCTCGCACGCGGCCGCGGACTCCATTGGTGCCGCGGCGGCGATGAATGAGGTAGGCGTCGTGGGCGACGTGGCTGGCGCAGGCGGCGAAACCGTCGTGACTCCCGCGGCGGAAGCTGGAGCGAGGAACGCCAGAAAAAAAACAAGCCCGCCTGACCCCAGGGAGGTGCGGTTTAATCCGATAGGCCAAGGAAAGAAAGAGGTACTTGGCTATGTCTCTCTCTCCTATCCTTTCCCGTCTACGGTCAGCTCTGCATAGCGGCGATGCCACCCATGTCGATAAGCTCACGTAAGGATTGGTCCAGCATTTATTCCATCAAGAATAAATCTCGAGCCGGACGCTGGAGTGAATCCATCGGTCGACATCCCCGGCAAGCAAACCACAACAAGGTCCAGTTCGCCAACGCATCTGCCGCGTTGGCCGATACGGGACCGCTGGGAGCGAGGGAAGGGGAGAGAAGGCTCAGCCGTTCATATTCATTTCTCCCCTCCCCCCCCCCCCCCCGCGCTGTTCCCGTTAGTTGTGAAAGCTTACGTTAACCCGGTAGGCTCGTGCCGGGAAGTGAACACATAACTAACAGGCTCCCAAGTTCCTCCATTTCCCTTTTTTCGTCTCTCCTTTGTCTCAGGACAAGAGGTGGGTGCAAATGCATACATTCACCAGGGAACGCAAAGAGGAAGATTGGCCCTAAACGGGAGAAGGAACAATGGGTGTGAATAGGCACACGCCAAAATAGAAGGAGGGTCATGATAAAAGCTAAGTTGACATGATCATCAATTTCCATTAGAATTCACATTTGTATATCCCCTCGTCAACCAAAGATTTCGTATGATAAATACTGCGTGTGACGGAACCTTGCTGTGTCCGTTTGTGCCCATGTTTTGTTTCGAGCCTGCTCAACGAAATATGCGACAGCATCGCACACCGCCAAGAGAAATCTCACCGGCAGCGTGTCTTTGCCAGCAGAATGCTAAGGACCCGTTCCTCAAAGAAATCGTGGCAACACGTTGTTGGTGGGTAACTGGAGCACGCAAGGAAAACAACCATACGAACGCTAATAGGAAAACGAAGGGGATGACATACGTTTGCATAAAAACATCAGTTCGGCAAGCATTAAAACAAAAGAAAGTGCATGCCCTAATACAAGATACCTACTATGTCTTAAGTACAGGACAACATGACAACAAGGAAAGCTCAAAGTTAACCCCGGTGGCTCCCCTAGGTCCTTGGGACTGCGAGGACCCTGTCAGCAAGAGGACCGTCCTTCTTCACAGCAGTAGAGGTGTCGGCGCCCGACGGCAACTTCTTGAAACCATCGGAGAGGTCGAGCTCTGGGTGGAAGAAGGCGGGGTTGCTTAGGACCAGGAAGAGGGCGTCGCGCGCCAGCTTCCGGGATTCGTTGGCGAAGCAGACGGCCCTGTCGTCCTCGTATGTCTTCAACCCCTCGATCAGGCCGTCGAAGGAGAGTGTCACCTTGACACTTGGAACCTCATGCTTGCCGACGGAGAATGCCCAGCCCTTCGTGTTCATCTTTGCAATTTGGGCAGTGAGGCGCTCGACGATGTCAGTCAGGCTCTTGATCCAGAGCAGTTTCTCGTGGACCTCGGCGGATTCAAGGTCTTTCTCCAAGGAAGGAAGCCTGGATTTCATATCAGAGATGGTGTCATTGGCAGCGGCGAGATGTTGGCTCTTGGAGGAAAGCTGCGATTGCGCCTCTTCCAGAGTGGCTGCCACCTTTCGCGCATCCTCTTTGAGGGCCCCGATCTCTTTGGTACTCCTGGCAAGGTCATCCGTCAACTTGTTCAGTTGAACCTCGAGATTGGTCTTGGCGGCAGATGCAGCAGTAAGCTCGTCAGCCACCTTCTTCAGTTAAGCTGCGGACTCCAGGGAAAGTGCATCATGAGTGGTCTTATGGCTGTCCGCCAGTTCCTTGGTATGCTGTTGAACACGGGCCTCCAGCTCCATATCCTTGCCACAGAGAGTAGCCTCGAGAGCCCCTTCCCGGGAGGAAATGCTCTTCTCTCTGGTGTCCAGAAGCGCTTCGCGCTCCACCAGTCAAGCCTCCCGGGCAGCAACGTCCTCTTTGGCCATGGACAGCGTCTCATGCTGCCTCTTAAGAGAATAGACCTACCGGTTATACCACTCCCGCAGCTCGTTCCGTTTGTCCCTCAGCTGCTGGTCCATGAGCTCTGCCGAGTCACGCTGCTCCTTGACTACTTGCCATTTGAGGTTATACCTACTCTGCACGTCCTTGAGCCCTGTTGCCATGGATTCTAGGAAGGCCAAATCTTTGGCACCATCAGCTCCCTCGATCCTCTGAGACAGCGGCGCCAATATCCTAATGATTTCCTCGTCAAAATCTGCTCCCGCTGAGAAGGGTGAGCCAGGAGTTGCGGGACCCAGCTGAGCAGTGACCAGCGCCAGATGGCTCTGGGGAGATCGCAGAGTCGATGCCAGAGGATTGCTTGACGAGGAGGGCCCCATGGACTGGAGGGGAGTCTTCTCCTCAATCACTGTATCCGGACCAGGTGCGCTACCGGGGGCTGGTCCCATCCTTTCTAAGGACTCCTGAGCATCCCCGACAACCTGCCCGTGGCCCTCCGCGGCAGCAATCTTCAACGCCTCTGCGGCAGCATCCTTCCCAATGTCGGCCACTTCTTCCAGCAACTCAGGCTCTTCAAGTAGCGGAGCTGCGGACAAAGGCAATGAGCAGAAAAGTGAAGAGTCAGAAAACAACAGAGCTCGCAGAAAGAGAGAATAAGGGGAAGTGAAGATACAAATAAGTGAGATGCCCGGCAGGGGTTGCTGAGGAGGGACGTCCTCTCCCCCGACAACATCGGTCGCCAACATGCTGTCCGTCATCATCTCTTCTGTGGGGGCCTCAGTGCCGGTGGAGGCCCTTGCCGGCGACTCTTACCCACCGACGAGAAGATCTTCTTCTTCGTTCCCGCCGGCGGCCAAAGTATGTCTTGGAGTTCCGTGAAGAGGGCTGGGCCGGGGGCTAGGCGAGGAATCTTTTTAAACGCCTCCTGCCGGGCTCGTGCCTGTCACGGAACCCGGCTCAGCCGCGGGCTTAACCCGCTTGACTCGACGCGCGAGGGGCTCCTCCTCCCTGTCGGAGTCAACCATACAAAATCAGTCAAGAAGTCAAGAACAGAAAACATTTGACAAAGGTTGTCATCGAGCAACTCACTCTGAGGCAATGAGCATAGTTCCCAGCTCATATGACACAGGCGGCGGGCTCGGCCTGCCCCTTTTCAAGGTTGGAGGGGCGGAGCTTGGCGGAGAAGTTGGGCTTGACGGGGGACTGGGGTCCACCCCCAGAGCAATCCGTTGCTTAGCGGAAGGAGGCTTGGCCTGAGAAAGGCGGGAGGATTGGCGGCGGGCTGCTTCATGCTTGCCTCCTCTAGCGGTCGTCTTCTTCACCTTCTGAACGCCCCGCGAAGACGCGAGGGTCGTCACCTCACGGTTGACGCACCCACGTAGGCGGCGCCTTGGCTCTGGTGCTTGAGGCCCCTTTCAAGCTCTCCTTGCTCTGTCTCCGGCTCCCTCGCCTCACCAGTCAGGCTCCCCTCTTGGATTCCTGTCACCGCGGTTTGGGAGGCCCCGGCCCCGGCAGACTCAAACCCGGTAGCCTCCAACAAAGCTTGATTTTTGCTCCCCTCCTCCTCAGAGGAATCATCTCCCTCGGACTCCTCCTGCTCCTTGTCACGCGCAAGATGCGGTCCTATCCCTATTAAGGCTTGAGGCCTCTACGGGGATAGAAGCGCATCTCGTCGTTCGCAAGTACAGTAAAACATTGCAATACATGTAGGAAGAGATGAGTATATGAGTTGGCTTACACTTGCCACAAGCTATCTTACAAGTCCACACAAATTTATTCATACATCATTCAGAAGGCAGGGTCTGGCTACGGACGAAATCAAACGATAAAAAGAAGCAATGTAAAACTGCCTTGCTATCCCAGGATCACCACCACGAAGCTCCGTACTCATCTGGATACGTAACGTACATCCGACCACGTTCCTCCTCATACTCCCACTGGAGCTGGGTCACATCGTCTGGCAAGTTCTCATCAACACCTACACCTGTATTGTTGTAATCTGTGAGCCACAGGGACTCAGCAATCTCATAACCCGGGTACCGAAACTATGTAAGCCATTGGGTAAGGAATTGGTTAAGTGGTGAGGCTGCAGCAAGCGCTAAGCATATATTTGGTGGCTAACTTACAAGAACATGAATGTAAATATGGTGGCATACGTATGACGATCGTGAACTAGCATGATCACTAAGTGATCCTGAACACCTACTTACGTCAATCATAACCCCACCGTGTTCTCTCTCGGTTCATGTTCACGAGCAGAGACAGTCACGGTTACTCACACAGTTGGTGTATTTTATTTGAGTTTACTTCAAGTTAACTATAACCAGGTGTTAAACAAATTTCCAAGTTGCCACGTAACCGCGGGCACGGTTTTCCGAAAAGATTAAACCTTGCAGGGGTGCTCCAACTAATCCATCACAAACTAACCACACGTCGCGGGAATAACCTCGACCACGAATCTCGTGATCTTCCTAGGCAATTCCACTGGAAAACTGCAAGCTCGAGATAGCCCGAAGAAAAACCGGAATTCCTCGCGCAAGACATTCGAGAAAGGTAAAACAAGTCCAGCAAGACCGCCCGACGTGTCGACGAACCCGATAAGAGCCGCGTATCTCGTTCTCAGGACACGACGGATGAGCAAGGGTTACCACGCCAATCACCGAGTTGCCCCGGGCGGCGTTAATAAGCTGCTCTGGGTTGTTGATTAATTATCCACGGGGTAGCTATACCCTATGTACCAATGTTGGGTCTTGCCAGACAAGTTTTAATCTAAAACGAGTGGTCAAGGGGGTCCCCATAACAACCCCTAGCATGTTAGGAGCGCAAAATATGGAATATAACACCAGTACTCAGAACTAGTGCGGCTCAAGCGGAACAAAACACTGAGCAAAAGGCCAAGCCTTCCACTGTTGCCAGATATATATGTGCATTAATTTAAATAACAATAAATAGAGTGATATAAAAAAAATCCATGTTGACACATGGAAATCTTGCAGCTGCAACTAGCAACGCTATAAGATAAGGGCTGCGCAGCGGTAACATAGCCAATCAATTTTTGCTAGGTAGTGGAGGGGGTTAGAGGCTTTCATGGCAATTTGGGAGGCTGACAGTTTAAGTGGTAGGTAACGGAAAGTATATCGGTAAAGCGAGACATCTAGCAAGGCAAAAAATAGTGTCGGGATCCGGGTATGATCATCTTGCCTGTTGGTTCTTCAGAGGGACAAAGAGCTGGGTCCTCGTAGTTGTACTCTCCGGGATCCTCGTACTCAGGTTCAACACTCGCGTCTACCCAAATAGAACAACACCAAATAAACAACAGCGAGGTGCAATGCACAAACAAGATGATGCATGGTCATATTAAGAAATATAGGATGGCAAGCCTATGCTAGTCATGTTTCTCATGCACTTATTAAGTTCTTTAGTATTCTGGACAGAACCTCAAGTTAAGTTATTTGAACATGCATGATCATGGCAAATATGAATGCTTCATGCAAAAACGATGCAAATGCATATGTAGAACGTTGCAAACGGAGTAACGTAGCTCACGGTGCACTCACGGCAAGGTACGAACGTTAACGGAGGCAAAACACAAGATGAGGCTATCTCTGGGCTATACCTTGGTGTTCCAAGGATGCCACTGGATAGGAAATGAAATTATAGCAAGAATAGAGCTAAATATCATGCAAAACAATGGAGTATAGCTCCCACAAGTCACAAAACATTCAAACACACAATCTGTCCACAAACAGCAACATGGCATCTTGCAACACACATAACAAGGGCTACAACAAGTTTTAAATCAAAACCAAGGCATGTATAGAAACTAAACAGCATTTTTAACAAATCATCCATCTACACAAACTTGAAAGGAAGCATGGATCAATAGCAATGAAGCTCACAAGATGGCATGTTGAAACAGATTTCAGGGACTTCGTGAAAATTCCAGTTTTCTGGAATCTGAGTTAACCAGATGGCATATTGACAGCACTATTTATATATGTTAGAGTGCATTTCATGGCATGAAAATGAACAGGATGGTAGGGGGCAACATCTACAACAAAACACTAGCACTGAGCATCAGCTAAAACATCACAGATCACTTGGTAGCATCCTCTAAACATGGCATAAAAATAACAGCAACTACTCAGACTTGGCCAAAATCAGCAATGGCAAAACTGGACACATATTAACAGAATAGCAACTTGACAGCAGGTTTTAAATATGATACAAGGGCTTAATGCTCAAGTTCTTAGCACAAATAGGTAGAGCATGATGAGCTCAACAAAACATGTTAAGGCCCCAAACTCAAGGAACACTACATTCATGGGAACCATCTTCTAAACATGGCAAGAAAATAACAGCCTTCAACACTTAGCAAAATTTGAGACATGAAACCAGTGTTATTTTCTTAGCATGTTAACAACAAGAACCCCACTTATCTACAAGTTTATTATTCCAAACAAAAATACCAGGGCCTAGTACCCACAAAACACTAGCACATTCATGTTGAAAAGTAACACATATGATGCATAGATTAATTCATGTGAAAAATGACAAAATGGCATGTTGGGACAAAAAGGATATTTGCAAACTTCCTCAAAAGACCAAACAAAGTGCACCATTGGATTCCTTGGACAATTCTACCCCAAAACCATATATCACACTCCTATCTTTGCATTTGTAAAACTCCCAAAACTCAATTCGAAAATCTGCACAAGCACTTATAAGTCAAAACTTGCCCAAAATGGGAATGACCATATTTGGCAGTTTCCTGATCTGGCAAGTATTCCAAACAGGGAAATAAAACAAACAGTGCACAAAACAAACAAATAAATAAAAGAAAAGGGGAGGGGGTCCCACTGGCAGTGAGCCAGGCCCCTCCCTGAGTATGACAGGGCGGCCCCACAGGGTCCACCTATCACTCACACACACACACAGTAAGGGGCACACACACACACACAGAGTGCACACACACACACACACAGCCACATACACAGGCACACGAGATCCCACACACAGCCACATGGAATCCCACCTACACACACACACACGGCACACACAACACACGAAAAAATAAAAAGGGCAGGGGAGAGCCGGGACTCGAACCCACGACCTCTCGGTCGAGAGTGTCCGGCTCGACCACTGGGCTATCGGCAGGCGCTTGACAGGGGAGGGGTCTCGCCTCAGATAACACAAAAAGGCCCCTGCTTCCTCTGCCTGGAGACAGAGAAGCCCGCGATGGCGCCGGCGAGCCCTCCGGCGACCACCGAAACTATCAAACGGCTGCGGAGCATGCGGACTACTCGGGGAACCCATTCCCATCGTCTTCTAACGGCTACGCGTGCGGCGGCGAGGAGCTCGAGCATGAGCTCATGCTCGGCTCGGGCATGGGGCGGCAAGCAGAGGCGAAGCGGAGCGGCTGGCGCGCGGCGAGACTATGGTGAGGTCTACGGCGAGCTTGCAAGACGCCCGAGAGCGCGAGAACTACCCGCGGCCGATCCTCCCTATGCGGGCCCCGAAGCTTCTCTGACAGAGAAGTTCAGAGAGCAAGGGCACGGAGAACGCGGCGATGGCAAGCTAACGGCGAGGTCTACGGGCAACGAACGACGACAAAGAAGGCATGGAGGAGGATCGGGATATACCTCCACTACCTTGGACAAGAAGAAGAGGTCGGGGACGCAGCGAAGTGACGGCGACGAGGCGAAGAACGCCGGTGACATTCGGATCCGAGGCGAGGAGGAAGACGGCCTTGTGGGGGAGGGGGCTCCTGGCTCGGAGATGGCGCACACGAAGAGGAAGAACACGCAGGGGCTCTCTGGGTACAATCCACGCGGTCGGGGAGGCCAGAGGCTTGGCGAAGCACTACCCCGAGCTCGAGCTCTTGCTCGGCCGGAGCATGGTGGACAGGGCGACGGCAAGGAGCGAAGCTACCTTACCTGGCGGCGGCGAAGCGAGGCGGGGGGAGGAATGGATTAAGGGAAGCTAGGGCACCACGGGGGACATGCTATAAAGGGAGCCAGGGCAGCCGACGGCCGTCAAATCACTCGGAAAGGCGACGTGGAGCTGCTGGATGGGCGCCGTACAGAGGAGGACGAACGTGCGGCACTGGGAGGCCGGCTGGGCTACGCGCTGCGCTGGCTGCCGCTGCTATTTGGCCAGCGGGGAAGGAGTTGGCACCAGAGAACACTGCTCTCTCTCCCTCTCTCACAAACAGAAACAATCAGCTTTTATTTAAAAACTCAGAGAAACAAAATGCCCATGTCTTAGAGAGAGATGTATTAAAATAAAATAAATACATTTTTGAGTTCACAAAAATGCATGCTATTTAATAAAAATGAAAAGGCATTTTTAGAGCAACAAATTAAATTCATGTTTTTTAATAAAAATGCAATCTGTTTAGGGGATAGAGGGTGGATGCACTTCAAACATGGATAGGGGCTGGTTTAGGACACATGTTAGATTATTTCTAAAATGACCAACATTTTTAGTATGTGAAAACAGCAAGTAAAATGTTATCATGTGGAATATTTGAATGAGAGAGAAGAGGTGATGGTTTTGAAATGGGAGGGATTAGAGTAGCACTCCAAACAAAGCAACACATGCACTCACTCCACAACACATACACAATGCAAACATGGCAAGAATTATTATGCATTTGATATGATGATCATGATGGCGTGATGCATGAAATGACAATGGCAAGTAGAACTCAAACTCATGATAGCATTGATAACATCCATAGAAGGTCCACATGGAATGATACAAACTGAAACTCAACCACATGGAAAGATACAAATGACAAGGATTGCACTTGGGCTGTTACAACTCTCCCCCACTACATGAGGATCTCATCCCGAGATCTAGGAACGGAAGAATTCGGGAAATTCGGAATGAAGATGGTCCTCTCGTTCCCAAGTGGCTTCTTTGTCGGAGTGATGTGACCACTTCACCTTTAGAAACTTGATTGACTTATTGCGAGTCTTACGCTCAGTTTCTTCAAGGATAGCAACTGGATGCTCATGATAGGATAGGTCTTCTTGGAGATCAATTTCTTGGAGATCAACGGTGCGCTCGGGAGTCTTGAAACACTTCCGGAGCTGAGAGACGTGAAACACATCATGCACATTTGAGAAATTGGGAGGAAGCTCGAGTTGGTAGGCAAGGTCACCCCTCTTGCCCACAATCTTGAAAGGACCCACAAAGCGTGGAGCAAGCTTTCCTTTGATGCCAAAGCATGGAGTGCCCTTCATGGGAGACACTCTGAGATAGGCAAAATCATCGATCTGAAAGGTCATGTCACGATGCTTGCTATCATAATAACTCTTCTGACGGGGTTGAGCTGCTTTGAGATTTGCACGAATGACATGGCACATTTCTTCTGCTTCAGTGATCATGTCATTACCAAGGATTTGACGCTCACCGGTTTCAGACCAATTGAGCGGGGTGCGGCACTTCCTGCCATAGAGAATCTCGAAAGGAGCTTTGCCGGAACTTGCTTGGAAGCTATTGTTGTATGAGAACTCAGCAAATGGGAGGCAATCTTCCCACTTCATGCCAAAATAAATCACACAAGCTCTGAGCATATCTTCGAGGATTTGATTGACTCTCTCAACTTGACCACTAGTCTGAGGATGGAAAGTTGTGCTGAAACGGAGATTAGTCCCCATTGCAGTCTGGAAGGAATCCCAAAACTTGGAAGTGAAGATGCTTCCACGATCTGAGGATATGAGCTTAGGAACACCGTGCAAAGAAACTATCCTTGACGTGTACAACTCTGCTAGCTGAGCTGCCGAGATAGATTCTTTGACCGGAAGGAAGTGGGCAACTTTGGTGAGCTTGTCGATAACCACGAAGATGGCATCATTCCCTCTCTTGGACTTAGGAAACCCAGTGACGAAATCCATTTCAACATGATCGAATTTCCACTCTGGGATGGGCAAAGGCTGAAGGAGGCCTGCTGGACGTTGATGTTCCGCCTTCACTCTGCGACAAACATCACTCTCGTTCACAAACTGAGCAATCTCGCGTTTCATACGGGTCCACCAGAAGGTTTGCTTGAGGTCTTGATACATTTTGGAACTTCCTGGATGAATTGAGAGGAGGGAATTATGTGCTTCATCCATGATAACCTTCATGAGATCACCTTTCGGAACCACCAGACGGTCCTCGAAAAACAAGGTATCTTTGTCATCAACACGGAAGCACTTATACTTTGGAATGCTCTTGGCCACACCTTTCTTCACTTTCTTCACCATAGCATCAAGAAGCTGAGCTTGGTGAACCTGATCTTCTAGAGTCGGAGAGACTTGAAGCTTGGCAAGAAAACCTTGAGGAACAATTTGGAGATTGAGCTTGCGGAAGGCTTCGCAAAGCTCGGGTTGAAGAGGCTTGAGGATAAGACTGTTGCAGTACGCCTTCCTACTCAGCGCGTCTGCAATGACATTTGCTTTCCCCGGAGTATATTCAACGCTTGGATTGAAGTCCTCGATCATTTCCACCCAACGTGACTGCCGAAGATTGAGATTGGGTTGGGTGAAAATGTACTTCAAGCTCTTTTGGTCGGTGAACACCTCAACTGGTCTTCCCAACAATAGATGTCTCCACGTCATCAGAGCATGCACAACTGCCGCCAGCTCAAGATCATGATTGGGGTAGTTCTTCTCGCTAGGCTTCAGCTGCCGCGAGGTATAAGCCACAACTTTCTTATCTTGCATGAGAACGCCACCGAGACCTTGGAGAGAAGCATCACAAAATACTTGGAAAATCTTGGATTGCTCGGGAGGAACAAGAACTGGAGCAGAAGTCAGCTTCTGTTTGAGTGTACTGAACGCCACATCACACTCAGGAGACCACACAAACTTGACATTCTTCTGAAGGAGGTTGGACAGAGGCTTAGCAATCTGAGAGAAGTTCTCAACGAATCTTTTGCAATAACTTGCAAGGCTGAGGAAGCTACGAAGCTGCTTGACATTCTGAGGAGGCTCCCACTTCACAATTGCCTCAACTTTCTCAGGGTGCACTTTAATGCCCTCGGCAGAGATGACATGCTCAATGTACACCACTTCATTGAGCCAAAACTCACACTTTGAGAACTTAGCATAAAACCGATGTTCTCTTAGCTTGTCAAGCACAAGCCTGAGATGCTCTGCATGCTCTTCTTCAGTCTCCGAGAATACGAGAATATCATCCAAATACACCAAGACGAACTCATTCTTGAAAGGAGAGAATATGAAGTTCATCATTCTGGAGAAGGTCGGAGGCGCATTTGCTAGACCAAAAGACATGACGGTGTGCTCATAAGAGCCAAAACTCGTCCTGAAAGCAGTCTTTGGAATATCTTCTTCACGAATACAGATTTGATGATAGCCCATACGGAGATCTAACTTCGAGAAAACCTTGACACCTTTCAATTGCTCAAACAACTCATTGATGTTGGGAAGCGGATACTTGTTCCTGATTGTCTTCTTATTCAATGGACGGTAATCGACACATAGTCAGTCTGTGCCATCCTTCTTCTTGACAAAAAGAACACCACATCCCCAAGGTGAAGAACTTGGTCTGATCAGACCCAGATGCTCTTGTTCATCCAGCTGTTTCTTCAATTCTTTCAGCTCTTCGGGGCCAAGCTTATAAGGACGCTTGCACACCGGTTCAGTTCCAGGCTCGAGTTCAATCACAAACTCCACTGGCCTGTGCGGAGGCATTCCTAGCAACTCTTCTGGAAAGACATCTTCATACTCCGAGACAACAGGAATTTGAGAAATGGCAGAAATCTCACCCTTCTCATTGAGAGAAAATAGACGAATCGTGTCATCGCGAGCAGCAAAAATGATCATGTCTTTAGAAGGATGAGTCAATTGGACTTCTTTAGCTTTGCAATCAACATAAGCCTTGTTCATAGCAAGAAAATCCATGCCAAGAATAAGATCAATATCCGACTTGCCGAGAACAATTGGAGAGGCCAGAAAAGAATAATTGCCCATCTTGACAGAAACCTCCGGAATAATCATATGAGAACTCATTCGCATACCTGGAGAGACCACACGAAAAGGACTTGCCAAATGTTCCATGGGTAAATCATGCTTTGCAACAAAAGGTCTTGATATGAATGAATGCGATGCACCAGTGTCAAACAAAACTTTTGCAGGAATAGAATTAACCAAGAGGTTACCCATTATCACTTGAGAAGAATCCTCTGCTTCAGCTGCATTGACCATGTTCACTCTGACTGACTTGGGATTGTGCTTCACCATAGCACTACCTGGGGGCCTGAGAGGAGGAGGAGGCGGAAGACGCCGCTGGTTGTTGCACTTGTTGGAGTAATGGCCCTTCTGACCACACTTGTGAAAAGTAACCTCTGAGAGCGGACGGAAGTTGCCTGGAGGAGGAGCATTTGCTGACTTGGGAGCCCGAGGCCTCTGCTGAAAAGCTGGGTAGGGTGGGTGGTAAGGACCATGACCACTGTGCTGCCTCTGCTGCTGAGGGGGACGAAACGGAGGAGGAGGAGGAGGAACCCAATACTTCTGCTGCTTAGGAACAATCTGAGAGCTGGAAGAAGAAGAGTTGGAGTCTCTAGACCGCTTCCTGGAATTCTCCAACCTGAGCTGAGTTGCCTCGACCTTTAGAGCCATGTTGTAGAACAGATCAAACTCACGAGGCTCTTGCAGGACTAGACCCGGCTGAAGTTCATCCTTGAGACCACCTCTAAATTGATAAATCATTGACTTCTCATCGGGAACATCTTGCTTAGCCTAGCGGGTCAGATTCTGGAACTCGATGTTATACTGATAGACAGACTTGCTCCCCTGCTTCAAATTCCTGAACTTCTCACGCATCTCCTCGACAAAGCTCGTCGGGATATGATGAGCTCTGAAGTCACGACAGAAATCCTCCCAGATAATTGCACGACCACCTCTAGAATCCTTGTACTGCTGCCACCAATCTGCTGCCTGACCCTTAAGCTGGAAAGTCGCGAACTTGACATAGTCCGCAGGTCTGACATTGCTGCACTCAAAATGCTTGTTCATGTCACGGAGCCAATCATTTGCATCGAGAGGCTGCTCACAACAGGTGAAGGACTTGGGTTGATTTGCGAGGAACTGGTTCAGAGTTGCGAACTGAGGCTGATTCTGAAAATTCCCTTGATGACCTTGCTGTCCCTGCTCTCTTTCCTGCAGCAACCTGATCAACATCTGGGTGTTCGCATTGGTTGCGGCCATCACTGCTTGCCAAGCCTCCGGAGGTGGAGGTGGTGGTGGGGGTGGTGGAGGATCAGACTGCTCCCCCTCACGACCTGGGTTCCCACGAGTTGCCGGAGCCATCCTGAAGATGGACAGAATTATCAGAAAACCATTGATAAGATGATTGAAATAAGCTGAATCAATGGCTTGAAAGAAATTGCAACAGAATATCATCATTTGCATTCAAACTGCAAATAGTAAGAACGCTTTCTGCAGGATCTTGATAACACCATTAGAACCTGAAGCCACTTGAAATAATCAACAAGTATTGAGCTAAGGTTGCTCGGAACAAATGTACACCCATTATACATCTGTCGGAAGATGATCCTAAGAACTACTGGAATTCCCACCTAAGAATTTCCGAAGTCTTTCTTGTTTATGCGATTCGGGTTGCGGACCCAGAAACGTACCCAAGGTAATCAGCTACAACTGCACCCGCAACCTTCCACACCATAATTCAAGAAACTCCGCAAACTCGTCTACCTCGGACACTCGTAATCACAACGATACTAAACATGGCAGTACCTCGGACGCCTCCCCAGTACTGGGTGACTCCGATCTTATCTCGCCACGAGAAGTATTGAAGCAATTTTGAACATCCTCCGTCCTGAGATACTAAGGAAACTGAACGATAACGATGTGTCAAGAATCCCCTGGAGCTCAACTCCCCGGAAGAAATCAAGTCAGACAGGAGGCACCAAGACAGAACTTCGTCACATCGGCATCATATAGTTTCCAAAATACCCGCGTGATCCTAAAAAAATTTTGAGCGAGAAGAGGAGTAGAATGAAAATTCCAAAGTCGAATACCTCACCAGAGTATAGAAGAGGAGTAAAAGAATCCTACTCTCCGATATAACTAGACTCAAAATAGTTTTTCACTAGACTCGACTCGGCCAAATTCGATCAAGCAAGGGGCTCCTATGGTCGGTATGGCTCTGATTACCAACTTGTCACGCCCAAGATGCGGTCCTATCCCTATTAAGGCTTGCGGCCTCTACGGGTATAGAAGCGCATCTCGTCGTACGCAAGTACAGTAAAACATTGCAATACATGTAGGAAGAGATGAGTATATGAGTTGGCTTACACTCGCCACAAGCTATCTTACAAGTCCACACAAATTTATTCATACATCATTCAGAAGGCAGGGTCCGGCTACGGACGAAATCAAACGATAAAAAGAAGCAATGTAAAACTGCCTTGCTATCCCAGGATCGCCACCGCGAAGCTCCCTACTCGTCTGGATACGTAACGTACATCCGACCACATTCCTCGTCATACTCCCACTGGAGCTGGGTCACATCGTCTGGCAAGTTCTCATCAACACCTGCACATGTATTATTGTAATCTGTGAGCCACAGGGACTCAGCAATCTCATAACCCGGGTACCGAAACTATGTAAGCCATTGGGTAAGGAATTGGTTAAGTGGTGAGGCTGCAGCAAGCGCTAAGCATATATTTGGTGGCTAACTTACGAGAACATGAATGTAAATATGGTGGCATACGTATGACGATCGTGAAGTAGCATGATCACTAAGTGATCCTGAACACCTACTTACGTCAATCATAACCCCACCGTGTTCTCTCTCGGTTCATGTTCACGAGCAGAGACAGTCACGGTTACTCACACAGTTGGTGTATTTTATTTGAGTTTACTTCAAGTTAACTATAACCGGGTGTTAAACAAATTTCCAAGTTGCCACGTAACCGCGGGCACGGCTTTCCGAAAAGATTAAACCCTGCAAGGGTGATCCAACTCATCCATCACAAACTAACCACACGCCGCGGGAATAACCTCGACCACGAATCTCGTGATCTTCCTAAGCAATTCCACTGGAAAACCGCAACCTCGAGATAGCCCGAAGAAAAACCGAAATTCCTCGCGCAAGACATTCGAGAAAGGAAAAACAAGTCCAGCAAGACCGCCCGACGTGTCGACGAACCCGATAAGAGCCGCGTATCTCGTTCTCAGGACACGACGGATGAGCGATGGTTACCACGCCAATCACCAAGTTGCCCCGGGCGGCGTTAATAAGTTGCTCTGGGTTGGACCAACACTCATGAGGAGCACTGGCCCGGGTTGTTGATTAATTATCCGCGGGGTAGGTATGCCCTATGCAATTTTATTAAGTTGTTTATCAAATTAGTACCAATGTTGGGTCTTGCCAGACAAGTTTTAATCTAAAACGAATGGTGAAAGGGGTCCCTATAACAACCCCGAGCATGTTAGGAGCGCAAAATATGGAATATAACACCAGTACTCGGAACTAGTGCGGCTCAAGCGGAACAAAACACTGAGCAAAAGGCCAAGCCTTCCACCGTTGCCTGATATATATGTGCATTAATTTAAATAACAATAAATAGAGTGATATAAACAAAATCCATGTTGACACATGGAAAGCTTGCACCTGCAACTAGCAACGCTATAAGATAAGGGCTGCGCAGCGGTAACATAGCCAATCAATGTTTGCTAGGTAGTGGAGGGGGTTAGAGGCTTTCATGGAAATTTGGGAGGCTGGCAGTTTAAGTGGTAGGTAACGGAAAGTATATCGGTAAAGCGAGACATCTAGCAAGGCAAAAAATAGTGTCGGGATCCGGGTATGATCATCTTGCCTGTTGGTTCTTCAGAGGGACAAAGAGCTGGGTCCTCGTAGTTGTACTCTCCGGGATCCTCGTACTCAGGTTCAACACTCGCGTCTACCCAAATAGAACAACACCAAATAAACAACAGCGAGGTGCAATGCACAAACAAGATGATGCATGGTCATATTAAGAAATATAGGATGGCAAGCCTATGCTAGTCATGTTTCTCATGCACTTATTAAGTTCTTTAGTATTCTGGACAGAACCTCAAGTTAAGTTATTTGAACATGCATGATCATGGCAAATATGAATGCTTCATGCAAAAACGATGCAAATGCATATGTAGAACGTTGCAAACGGAGTAACGTAGCTCACGGTGCACTCACGGCAAGGTACGAACGTTAACGGAGGCAAAACACAAGATGAGGCTATCTCTGGGCTATACCTTGGTGTTCCAAGGATGCCACTGGATAGGAAATGAAATTATAGCAAGAATAGAGCTAAATATCATGCAAAACAATGGAGTATAGCTCCCACAAGTCACAAAACATTCAAACACACAATCTGTCCACAAACAGCAACATGGCATCTTGCAACACACATAACAAGGGCTACAACAAGTTTTAAATCAAAACCAAGGCATGTATAGAAACTAAACAGCATTTTTAACAAATCATCCATCTACACAAACTTGAAAGGAAGCATGGATCAATAGCAATGAAGCTCACAAGATGGCATGTTGAAACAGATTTCAGGGACTTCGTGAAAATTCCAGTTTTCTGGAATCTGAGTTAACCAGATGGCATATTGACAGCACTATTTATATATGTTAGAGTGCATTTCATGGCATGAAAATGAACAGGATGGTAGGGGGCAACATCTACAACAAAACACTAGCACTGAGCATCAGCTAAAACATCACAGATCACTTGGTAGCATCCTCTAAACATGGCATAAAAATAACAGCAACTACTCAGACTTAGCCAAAATCAGCAATGGCAAAACTGGACACATATTAACAGAATAGCAACTTGACAGCAGGTTTTAAATATGATACAAGGGCTTAATGCTCAAGTTCTTAGCACAACTAGGTAGAGCATGATGAGCTCAACAAAACATGTTAAGGCCCCAAACTCAAGGAACACTACATTCATGGGAACCATCTTCTAAACATGGCAAGAAAATAACAGCCTTCAACACTTAGCAAAATTTGAGACATGAAACCAGTGTTATTTTCTTAGCATGTTAACAACAAGAACCCCACTTATCTACAAGTTTATTATGCCAAACAAAAATACCAGGGCCTAGTACCCACAAAACACTAGCACATTCATGTTGACAAGTAACACATATGATGCATAGATTAATTCATGTGAAAAATGACAAAATGGCATGTTGGGACAAAAATGACATTTACAAACTTGCTCAAAAGACCAAACAAAGTGCACCATTGGATTCCTTGGACAATTCTACCCCAAAACCATATATCACACTCCTATCTTTGCATTTGTAAAACTCCCAAAACTCAATTCGAAAATCTGCACAAGCACTTATAAGTCAAAACTTGCCCAAAATGGGAATGACCATATTTGGCAGTTTCCTGATCTCGCAAGTATTCCAAACAGGGAAATAAAACAAACAATGCAAAAAACAAACAAATAAATAAAAGAAAAGGGGAGGGGGTCCCACTGGCAGTGTGTAGGACCGAAAGTATGTCTAGAGGGGGGGGTGATTAGACTACTTGACCAAATAAAAGTTTTGCCTTTTCCCAAATTTTAGAGTTGGCAATTTTATCATTTCATGGAAAGTCAAGTACACCCTACACATGCAAGTCTAAGAGTATAGCAGCGGAAAGTAACAACACGCATGAGTAGAAAGGATAGGGTAGGAAGATCAAACGCAATTGTAGACACGATGATTTTTCCCGTGGTTCCGATAGGTGGTGCTATCGTACATCCACGTTTATGGAGTCTTCAACCCACGGAGGGTAACGGTCGCGAGAGTCCACGGAGGGCTCCACCCATAAGGGTCCACGAAGTAGCAACCTTGACTATTCCATAACGGCTTCCGTCCACGAAGGACTAGCCTCACTATGGGTAGATCTTCACGAAGTAGGCGATCTCCTTGCCCGTACAAACTTCTTGGTTCAACTCCACAACACGAAGTAGGAGGTTCCCAAGCGACACCTAACCAATCTAGGAGGCACCACCCTTCAAAAGGTAATAGGCACGGTAATGACGATGAACTCCTTGCTCTTGTGCTTCAAGATGATAGACTCCTCAACACACAATCACTCTCTCACAGATTTTGCTTGGTGGAAGAGATGGGATTGGTGGAAAGCAACTTGGGGAGGCTAGAAATCAAGATCCATATGGTTGGAGTGGAAGATCTTGACCTCAATACAAGGATAGGTGGTTCTCTCTCAGAAAACTGGATGGGGCAAGTATGGAATAATTCTGAGTGCTTCTCTTTCGTGTAGGTGGTGGTGAAGGGGTATATATAGGCATCCCCAAAAATCCAACCGTTACACACAAAATGACCAACTCGGTGACACCGATGTGTTAATCTCGGTGGTACCGAAGTGACCAAAAGGTGGCAACTTTTGAATCTCGGTGAGACCGATATAGGAAACTCGGTTGCACCGATAAGGTGACCAACGGTCAGATTCCCAATCTCGGTGACGCCGATGCAACAATCTCGGTGGTACCGATATTGTGAATTTGCGTAACAGAAAGTTGGCAACCTAAACTCGGTGGCACCGGAATGGAATCGGTTGCACCGAAGTGGCTAGGGTTTGGCTGAGTCTGTCTATGGTTGAGAATCGGTGGCACCGGGATGGAAATGTTGGTTGCACCGATGTTGAGTATATGGCTTTGGACATACTTTGGTGGGAGAGTTTGTGGGTGTTTTTGGTGACTATCACTTGTGCACGTATGAGCATTTTGTTCACCAACAAAACCTTACCCCCTTTTAATAGTATCGGCTTTCCTATGGACTCAAAGTGATTTCTCACAAATGTAAAATGTAGATTCCTCTTCCTTGAAGCTTTGCCAACCTATTTCCTTGCATCTTGGGGTATTCCACAATCTCCACAATCGTTTTGCCAATCCTATCATTGAGCATTTCCTGAAATATACTTGATGGAAAACATTAGTTCAATGACTTATATGTTGTTATAAATTACCAAAACCACCAAGGGAGCAAATGTGCGTTCACAGTGAGCCAGGCCCCTCCCTGAGTATGACAGGGCGGCCCCACAGGTTCCACCTGTCACTCACACACACACACAGCCAGGGGCACACACACACACATAGTGCACACACACACAGCCACATACACAGGCACACGGGATCCCAGACATAGCCACACGGAATCCCACCTACACACACACACGGCACACACAGCACACGAAAAAAATAAAAAGGGCAGGGGAGAGCCGGGACTCGAACCCACGACCTCTGGGTCGAGAGGGTCCGGCTCGACCACTGGGCTATCGACAGGCGCTTGACAGGGGAGGGGTCTCGCCTCAGATAACACAAAAAGGCCCCTGCTTCCTCTGCCCGGAGACAGAGAAGCCCGCGATGGCGCCGGCGAGCCCTCAGGCGACCACCGAAACTGTCAAACGGCTGCGGAGCATGCGGACTACTCGGGGAACCCATTCCCATTGTCTTCTAACGGCTACGCGTGCGGCGGCGAGGAGCTCGAGCACGAGCTCATGCTCGGCTCGGGCATGGGGCGGCAAGCAGAGGCGAAGCGGAGCGGCTGGCGCGTGGCGAGACTATGGCGAGGTCTACGGCGAGCTTGCAAGACGCCCGAGAGCGCGAGAACTACCCGCGGCTGACCCTCCCTATGCGGGGCCCAAAGCTTCTCTGACAGAGAACTTCAGAGAGGAAGGGCACGGAGAACGCGGCAATGGCAAGCTAACGGCGAGGTCTACGGGCAACGAACGACGACAAAGAAGGCATGGAGGAGGATCGGGATATACCTCCACTACCTTGGACAAGAAGAAGAGGTCGGGGACGCAGCGAAGTGACGGCGACGAGGCGAAGAACGCCGGCGACGTTCGGATTCGAGGCGAGGAGGAAGACGGTCTTGTAGGGGAGGGGGCTCCTGGCTCGGAGACGGCGCGCACGAAGAGGAAGAAGACGCAGGGGCTCTCCGGGTACGATCCACGCGGTCGGGGAGGCCAGAGGCGAGGCGGAGCACTACCCCGAGCTCGAGCTCTCGCTCAGCCGGAGCATGGTGGACAGGGCGACGGCGAGGAGCGAAGCTACCTTACCTGGCGGCGGCGAAGCGAGGCGAGGGGAGGAATGGATTAAGGGAAGCTAGGGCACCGTGGGGGACATGCTATAAAGGGAGCCAGGGCAGCCGACGGCCGTCAAATCACTCAGAAAGGCGACGTGGAGTTGCTGGATGGGCGCCGTACAGAGGAGGACGAACGTGTGGCGCTGGGAGGCCGGCTGGGCTGCGCGCTGCGCTGGCTGCCGCTGCTATTGGGCCAGCGGGGAAGGAGGAGGCCCAAGAGAACACTGCTCTCTCTCCCTCTCTCACAAACAAAAACAATCAGCTTTTATTTAAAAACTCAGAGAAACAAAATGCCCATGTCTTAGAGAGAGATGTATTAAAAGAAAATAAATACATTTTTGAGTTCACAAAAATGCATGCTATTTAATAAAAATGAAAAGGGCATTTTTAGAGCAACAAATTAAATTCATGTTTTTTAATAAAAATGCAATCTGTTTAGGGGATAGAGGGTGGATGCACTTCAAACATGGATAGGGGCTGGTTTAGCACACATGTTAGATTATTTCTAAAATGACCAACATTTTTAATATGTGAAAACAGCAAGTAAAATGTTATCATGTGGAATATTTGAATGAGAGAGAAGAGGTGATGGTTTTGAAATGGGAGGGATTAGAGTAGCACTCCAAACAAAGCAACACATGCACTCACTCCACAACACATACACAATGCAAACATGGCAAGAATTATTATGCATTTGATATGATGATCATGATGGCATAATGCATGAAATGACAATGGCAAGTAGAACTCAAACTCATGATAGCATTGATAACATCCATTGAAGGTCCACATGGAATGATACAAACTCAAACTCAACCACATGGAAAGATACAAATACAAGGATTGCATTTGGGCTGTTACACTCCTCTTCTTTGGACCCCATCTTCTTGGCGGCCTTGGCCTCCTTGTCTTCATCAATCAGAGCGGTGATGAACGCCTCCTCCGTCCTGGTGGTTGGCTGGATCAGTTTGTCCTCCGCCTTGGAAGCTCTTTCTTCCAGGCGAGAGACCGAGTCCATCTCATCGTCCAGGGAAGGCAGCTCCCAATTGGTTTTGACCCCAGAGGCATTGCAGTCTGGCATCCATTGCATAATCTGGCTCCGAGCTGAATTGAGGTGCAGAGGGACGACGCTTGCCGGCAAGTGGAACGGCCCGAGGCGGCCGAACAATTGCTCACACAACCATTCGTGGCCATAAACAGTCAGGTTGTTGGCAGGGCCTGGGTACAGCCGCATCTTGTCGGCAGCCCCATTGAACTCCCATGCAAATCTGTCCCTTTTCTGCAGCGGTGCAATGCGGCGCCAAAAGAAGTCGGCCCATATGTGCTCAATGGTCAACCCGGCAGCTTTCACACGGGTGATCCTGTTCAGCGCCGGGCAGAGCCTGTCGTCGGTGTAGGATCGAAAGTATGTTTAGAGGGGGTGTGATTAGACTACTTGACCAAATAAAAATTCTACCTTTTCCCAATTTTAAGTGTTGGCAGATTTTAGCGATTAGAGCAATTCAAGTACACCCTACACATGCATGTCTAAGAGTATAGCAGTGGAAAGTAACAACAAGCATATGTAGTAGAGGGTAGGGAGGAAGATCAAACGCAATTTGGAGACACGAAGATTTTTCCCGTGGTTCCGATAGGTGGTGCTATCGTACATCCACGTTTATGGAGTCTTCAACCCACGGAGGGTAACGGTCGCGAGAGTCCACGGAGGACTCCACCCATAAGGGTCCACGAAGTAGCATCCTTGACTATTCCATAACGGCTTCCGTCCACGAAGGACTAGCCTCACTATGGGTAGATCTTCACGAAGTAGGCGATCTCCTTGCCCGTACAAACTTCTTGGTTCAACTCCACAACATGAAGTAGGAGGCTCCCAAGCGACACCTAACCAATTTAGGAGGCACCACCCTCCAAAAGGTAATAGGCTCTGTAATGTCGATGAACTCCTTGCTCTTGTGCTTCAAGATGATAGACTCCTCAACACACAATCACTCTCTCACAGATTTGGCTTTGGTGGAAGAGATTGATTTGGTGGAAAGCAACTTTGGGAGGCTAGAGATCAAGATTCACATGAATGGAGTGGAATGGCTTGATCTCAACACATGAGTAGGTGGCTCTCTGTCAGAAAATTGGATGGGGCAAGTATGGAATAGTACTGAGTGCTTCTCTTTCGAGTGGGTGGTGGTGAAGGGGTATATATAGGCATCCCCAAAAATCCAACCGTTACACCTAAAGTGACCAACTCGGTGACACCGAAGTGTAAAACTCGGTGGTACCGAGTTGCTCCAAAGGTAGCAACTTTTGAATCTCGGTGAGACCGATACAGAAATCTCGGCGGTACCGATTAGGTGACCAACAGTCAGTTTCCAAAACTCGGTGACGCCGATCCAAAATCTCAGAAGTTCCGATTTTAAGTATCGAGGTAACAGAAACTTGGCTAGCTGAACTCGGTGGCACCGAATCAGAATCGGTTGCACCGATGTGCTAGGGTTTGGCTTGGGTCTATCTGAGGTAGGAATCGGTGGGACCGAGTGGAAATTGTTGGTAGCACCGATTTTCAAGATAGGCTTGGACAGACTTTTGTGGAAGAGTTTGTGGGTGTTTTTGGTGACTATCACTTGTGCACGTGGAGCATCTCGTTCACCAACAGTACCTTACCCCCTTTTAATAGTATTGGCTTTCCTATGGACTCAAAGTGATTTCTCACAAAGTAAAATGTAGAGTCTTCTTGCTTGAAGCTTTTGCCAATCCATTTCCTTGCTTCTAGGGGTTTCTCCACAATCCTTTTGCCAACCCATCATTGAGCTTTTCCTGAAATATGCTTAGTGGAAATATTAGTTCAATGATATATATGTTGTTATTAATTACCAAAACCACCAAGGGAGCAAATGTGCTTTCAATCTCCCCCTTTTTGGTAATTGATGACAACATATAGATCAAAGCTTCGACGTATGATATAATCAATGAATATAATCATCGCTTTGAGAAGTATGTGATAAGCAAGAGCTCCCCCTAAATTTGTGCATTATTTTGAATTTCCGTTTGAATGCAAATGCACAATCGATTAGGTACATGGGGCACTCTTTCATGTCACATACAACTTGGTGGTGTGCGAGAATAATATGAATGAATATCATAGCCCAACACAATCAAGCAAAGGTGAATGATCATCTCATAAGCATCACAAGGATAGGAAATAGTGGCAATACACATCAAGTGTATGATCAAACACCAACAAAGTTTAACACAAGCAAACCAACCAAAAGATATCAATGTTTTGAAAAGCAATAAAAAAGCAACGCTCTCTCTCTCGAAGCCCTAATGATCTATACAACTTCTCCCCCTTTGGCAACAAGTTACCAAAAAGTTCAAAGGTATAGAGCTAAGCGCTCTTTTGGGGCTGATCTCCTCCGGTGGCTGATGAAGGAGTCGAGAGAACGGCATCAACGAAGACTTCTGCAGACGTCATGGACGGAGTCGGAGTAGCAACTGGAGGTGCTAGAGGAGGTGAAGGAGCTGCGGCAGGTGCTGATGAAGAAGGTCTAGACTCTGGAACTGGCACTGTGGCAGATCTGGGCTGAGTCCTGAACTGAGTGGTTGTCCTGAGAGGTGGACTATCCTCATCATCATCTGTAGTGTGGGGACTGGGCACGCCATCCACTTCCTTCTTGATCTCATTCACAGTCACTGTGAGCTCATCCACCTTGTTGTTGAGAATATGGAACTTGGTGTCAACAATCCTCGAGAGGCTCTCCCGGTTCTTCAAGATGTTCCCGATGTCCTTCTGCATGCTGAGCACAGAGCTAAGTAGAAGATCCATCTGCTCACTCCTAGTCTTTGGCACTTGAGAACTAGAGTCTCTGGCTGCCTCTGCCTGTGCATGTGCTGTAGCTGAGGTCGGATGATCTGGGTCCATCACCACAACATTGTCTTCTAGCTCTGGCAAGAGTGGCAAATGTGGTTGATCAAGTGCATATATGTGCTTCTCCAACTTGGAGTTGATAAGCATCTGAATATATGGACCGTATCCACATGACCTCTTCTGATCTGCTGTAGTCCTCTTCACTGTTTCAGCTATCAAGTCCATCACTCTAAATCTGGTATGTTGATCAAGATGGAGCAGCATGTTGATAGAGTATCCTCTTATCATATTCTCATCTATAGACTTAGGCATCAAGGTATGCCTCAAGATAGTGTTGATCGTGCAAAGACCAGCCTGGAGGAAGTAAATGGATCCAAGCTTGTGAGACTGCAAGTTTGCAACAGGGATCTCATTGTACATGTTCTTCATGGCATTATGATTTGCCTTGGACTCGGAGTACTCATCTAGGTCACCGTCTTCCACCTGTGGAGCTCCTAAGATGGCAGCCCACTCCTCAACTGTGGATTCAAACATGGTGCCTTCTGTCATCCATACAATCCTACCATCTCCATAGAAATGTGGAGTGGAGTAGAATTGCATGATCATCTCGTCGTTCCAAGCAGTGAACTCCTTACCAACAAACTCATCAAGACCAATGTAGTGGAAGTTATCTTGCACACTCGGAAAGTAGTCTTCATTGTCCTTGATGTGCTTCCAATCCACATATCTCATGTCACTCACTGCGGGGCTCTTGTCAAGCAAAACTGTTTCATAAAAATCTTGTTGTCCCTTTGTGTAGAACTTGTAGTCTATAGTTGTCCTTCTCCTCTGAGAGTAAGGATCAACAGCTCTCCACTCTCTCAAACCTGAGTCCTTCCTCTTCTTCATGTCTTCAGCAACAGGATGGCTGGCATTATGTTCTGGAAGGTGTGGTCTTAGCTTCATCAAAACAAACTGTGTATCATTCTCAGCTTCCCTGAAAGTAGAAGTCTTGTTCTTGCTAGAAGCTGGGATGTCTCTAGAAAACCTCTTGGGTTTAGGAGCAGCAGCAGCCTTCTTGGGGGCAGTCTTGGTTCATTTGGATGCTGTATCCTTGGGCATAGCATCAGCCATAAGCTTCTTGTTCTTCTTAGGAGGAGCCTTGGTAGCTGGCTCTTCCTCCTCTTCAGCAGCCTCAGCCCCAGCTGGGCCTTCATACATTGAGGTAGGCCTGCCCATAACATGTATGATCCTCTTCCTGGACTTCTTCTTTTCTCCTGCCTTCTTAGGCATAGACTTCTTTGAGGGCTCAACTGTCAATGTTGCCCTAGCACTCTCTGGTGCTCTTACTGACCCTGAGCTGGCATATTCTTTCCTTATTGCCTTCTTCTTGGATGAAGTGGCACCAGCAGTGCTCTTGGCAGTTGCATCTTTCTTGGGTAGCTCCTCAGGTATAAAGTCTTCATCCTCCTCATCTGAGTTGAGCTTCCTTCTTGCCCTGGTTGCAGCTTTGGGCAGATCTGGTGAGCTAGGTACACCATCATAGCTCCCTTCAGGACTAGTGCCTGAGCTCATGTCAACACTTTTCTCTCTGAAGTCATTCTGGCTATCTTCAGAACCTGACATATCTGACCTTGTGAAAAGAGTATAGAAGAGTAGAAGGGTTGAGTCATCACAAAATGCAGACAATTTTCTCAAAGATTTGAACTAAAATTTCTCAAGATTTGCATTCTGCCAAGTGAATATTGGTACAACCGAGGCAAACTTTTCGGACCCACAGAGACAAACAACCTGCATTACAGAAACTTGGCACCACTTTCGGTGACACCAAAAATGGGCACCCAGTTTCACCGAGGTTGTTCTCAGTTGACCTAAAAAGGGAATCGGTGCTACGATTCTTTTGCTTCGATTTCACCGGGATTCAAGTTGCGGACGGCAAACCCTAAAAAAATCTTTCGTTCGCTATTCTAATGGAAGTTCTTGTGGATAGATCAATCTCAAACTTTGTCTTATCGATGGAAAAGTCCTAATGCGCAAGATTTGGAGGGAGGAGCGCACGAGGGGTCAAAACCGCACCATAATTCGGTGACGATCTCGCTACGGCGGCGACGGTGGTGAAGATTCCGTCGATGGCGTGGACTTCCAATGGCGGAGGTGCTCGGGAAGACGAAGGAGATGACCAGGGGTCTCTGTTCGGCAGCTAGGGTTTTGGAGGGGACGATGTTTGAGAAAGTAATTTCAAAAGTCGGGTCCACCTCTTTATATACCCGTGGCTGTCGGTGACACCGGTTCTAACTTTTTAGTGTCACCGAGTTCCTCTACTGTCAGCTGACAGGGAAACACGGTGTAACCGAGAAGATGGAATCGGTGATACCGAGTGTGAAAACCAGATCAACCCTAGGCATTCAGTGAGACCGATATTTTGGTAATGGTTCCACCGAGATGCACTTGGGAGGTTTTAATGGTCAGTCCTTTGTCGATACGGAACTCCGAGTGCTCCTCACACAGAGAGATTGAAAAGTACTTGTTCAAATTTTGTGATGCAGCAAGAATGGAATATGAGACGAGAAAGAATAGATAGCTAGAGAGTGGTCCTAGGCATTCTTGTCCATCCAATTGGCAAAAGAAAAACCAAAGTCCAAATAGCAACAATTGGATGTACTCGAATGAATAAAGAAATGCAGACCAACATGCTCACACAATAAGATGTCAAATGAAATCATGGCAAACATGCACATACATACTATCATCTATCAAGCATTTTGGCGATGACGGAGTCATCTATATATGAGTATATTGACTTAGGAGCCAAGTAAGAATACTTGATCAAAGGTCATACTCATCGTTTAAGCGCAAGTGGGCTTACCACTTTTACATAAAGCATTTAATGTTGTCACATTCTAAGAGATGCTTTAACTCAAGTCTTAGAGTAAAGCTCCCCCTTGATGTGACATCCCCCCATAGGAGGGATAAACTAACCTTAGGTTTGTCGTAGAAGACTTCATGTGGGTGATGTAGTGGTGGAAGCTCAAGGTTGATGAAGATCACCAAGAGTTGGGAGCATCCTTGTTGTCTCCTTACTCTTCTCACCTACATGGGTTAGTCCCAACACACAAGAGACATATACAAGGATATCTATGGACATGGAGTGCAAAGCATACATGATAATTTCCATGGATTTGTTGATTACCTTGTCCCTTGCTTACCTTTGAGGTAATGTGTGACTCCTTGAACTATTGCATGATGTTGACGTTGATTGCAACTAGTTCTTGCCAATAATGAATGTGAGTGAATTTCATTGGCGTAGTCACCCCTCAAGAACTTCTCTAGTTCTTCTTCTTGGGGACCCACATCAACTTGATGGGGATCCTTGGTGTTGAAGTGGCACTTGTAGAAGTAGAGCTTGAAGTAGCCTTGGGAACCCACTCCACCAAAGCTTGGGATTCATCTTCATATGAGTCAATGTCCTCTTGAAAATTGTCCTTGCCCTTGAGCTTGTGGTCTTGTGGTGGAAGGTCATCTTGAGTGTTTGTTCCCTTGGGAAGAGTATGTTCATACTTCTCCCTTTGAGGAACAAACTTGGGCTTGGGGTATTGATCTTCTTCCCATTCAACTCCATTTGCGTTGAAGTAGCCAATGCCATGGTTCTTCCGGTATCCTCCGTGCTTGCGTATAATTTCCTCAATTTGCTTACACCCGGCAAGACTCTTGTAGATACCTTTCTCTATAATTCCTTCCAATAAATCGTTTTCTTGCTCAAGTGTAACTTGGCTAAGAGAATCATCATTAGTGGAATCAATAGAACTACTAGAAGCAACATCATTAGATTTAGCATTTTTATTGTTGCTACTAGATGAAGAACCTTTCTTGCCTTTGTTACTAGTTTGTCTAGGTTTAACTTGTGGCATGAATGTAGACAAGAGTAATCGGTTGTCTAGATAAGATGAAGTCTTCTTTCGGAGATCGTCATTGATAGCTTTAAGAAACTCATGTTCTTGCTCCAAGGTGAGCTTCTCGAAGCGTAGCTTCTCACGAGTCCTTACAAGCTCTCTATGATCTTCTAGAGTATATTCATGGGCTAACTTAAGAGTGTTTAATTCTTTAGTTAGTTGTTCTATGTTCATCTTATCATCATCAACCGACTTATCTTAACTAGCATGAAAATTATCAAGTTCATTTTGACTAACATCACTAGTTTTATCAAAGAGCAAGTCATCATCTCCAAGTAAATCATCTTCATCATTATTGAAATCAAGATACTCGGGGTGTGATACCTTGGGGCCTTTAGCCATGAAGAAACTTCCACTCCCTTCATTTGGTGAATCAAATAGATCGTAGGAGTTGGTAGTCACTAGTGCAAGTCTGGCAACACCTTCATCTTGACTATAGTCGGAGTTGGAGTGATAGCTTCTCTCGGAGTGGTTGTCGGATTCGGAGCCGGAAACCCATTCACCAACATGAGCTTGATGTCTTCTTCTTGAGTAGCTCTTGGTGTACTTTTCCTTCTTCTCCGAGTCCCTACTTCTCCTTGACGGTCTTCGTTCATAACGATCATCTCTACTCCTTCTCTCTCTTTGAGGTGATTCATTTCTTGAGCTTCGTCTTCTAGGTGACTCTTCTCTTCGTTTGTACGGAGTCGTGCACTCATTGGAGTAGTGTGCGGGCTTCCCACAATTGTAGCAGTTTCGGTCACGACTTGACGAACGCTTCTCTTCGTATCTTGAGTTGGAGCTTCGTTCTTTGCCTCTATTCTTGTAGAACTTGTTGAATTTCTTGACCATGAGGCTTATCTCTTCATTGGTGAAAAGGTTGTCGCTTGAAGTTGCGGGAGCATCACTTGTGGCTTTGTAAGCACCGCTAGACTTGTTGTGAAGCTCTTCTTTGTCTTTGAGTGTCATCTCATGAGCAACAATCCTTCCAATCACTTCCGTAGGCTTGAGATCTTTGTAGTTGGGCATCATTTGGATCAATGTGCACACGGTGTCATATCTCTCATCCAAAGCTCGAAGTATCTTCTGGATGATGAATTTGTCGGTCATTTCTTCGCTTCCTAAGCCGGCAATCTCATTGGTGATGAGAGCTAACCTAGAGTACATCTCTGCGACTCCTTCATCATCCTTTATCTTGAACTTGTCAAGCTGACTCTAAAGAACATCCAACTTGGATTCTCTCACGGATTCGGTACCTTCGTGCATATCAACAAAAGTATCCCAAATTTCCTTGGCATTCTCAAGATGGCTGATTTTGTTGTATTCTTCGGGGCATGGGCAGTTGAAGAGAATGTCAAATGCTTGAGCGTTGTATTGCAACATCTTCAATTCATCCGCGGTCGCTTCACGATCCGGTTTCTTTCCATCACCAAAGAATTCACCTTGCAAGCCAACACGAACAACAACCCAAACGGCAGGGTTATGAACAAGAATATGCATTTTCATTTTGTGCTTCCAAGTAGCAAAATGTGTGCCATCAAAGTATGGACCTCTACGGTGATAATTTCCCTCACTAGACGCCATACTCTCCTAGGTTGTGAGACCAAAGATATGGAGACCAAAGCTCTGATACCACTTGTAGGATCGAAAGTATGTCTAGAGGGGGGTGACTAGACTACTTGAGCAAATAAAAATTCTACCTTTTCCAAATTTTAAGTGTTGGCAGATTTTAGCGATTAGAGCAATTCAAGTACACCCTACACATGCATGTCTAAGAGTATAGCAGCGGAAAGTAACAATAAGCATATGTAGTAGAGGGTAGGGAGGAAGATCAAACGCAATTTGGAGACACGAAGATTTTTCCCGTGGTTCCGATAGGTGGTGCTATCGTACATCCATGTTTATGGAGTCTTCAACCCACGGAGGGTAACGGTCGCGAGAGTCCACGGAGGACTCCACCCATATGGGTCCAAGAAGTAGCAACCTTGACTATTCCATAACGGCTTCCGTCCACGAAGGACTAGCCTCACTATGGGTAGATCTTCACGAAGTAGGCGATCTCCTTGCCCGTACAAACTTCTTGGTTCAACTCCACAACATGAAGTAGGAGGCTCCCAAGCGACACCTAACCAATCTAGGAGCCACCACCCTCCAAAAGGTAATAGGCTCGGTAATGTCGATGAACTCCTTGCTCTTGTGCTTCAAGATGATAGACTCCTCAACACACAATCACTCTCTCACAGATTTGGCTTTGGTGGAAGAGATTGATTTGGTGCAAAGCAACTTGGGGAGGCTAGAGATCAAGATTCATATGGATGGAGTGGAATGGATTGATATGAACACATGAGTAGGTGGCTCTCTCTCAGAAAATTGGATGGGTCAAGTATGGAATAGTTCTGAGTGCTTCTCTTTCAAGTGGGTGGTGGTGAAGGGGTATATATAGGCATCCCCAAAAATCCAACCGTTACACCTAAAGTGACCAACTCGGTGACACCGAAGTGTAAAACTCGGTGGTACCGAGTTGCTCCAAAGGTAGCAACTTTTGAATCTCGGTGAGACCGATACAGAAATGTCGGCGGACCGATTAGGTGACCAACGGTCAGTTTCCAAAACTCGGTGACGCCGATCCAAAATTTGGGAAGTTCCGATTTTAAGAATTGAGGTAACAGAATGTTGGCAAGCTGAACTCGGTGGCGCCGAATCAGAATCGGTTGCACCGATGTGCTAGGGTTTGGCATGGGTCTGTCTGAGGTGGGAATCGGTGGGACCGAGTGGAAATTGTTGGTAGCACCGATTTTCAAGATAGGCTTGGACAGACTTTTGTGGAAGAGTTTCTGGGTGTTTTTGGTGACTATCACTTGTGCATGTGGAGCATCTCGTTCACCAACAGTACCTTACCCCCTTTTAATAGTATTGGCTTTCCTATGGACTCAAAGTGATTTCTCACAAAGTAAAATGTAGAGTCCTCTTGCTTGAAGCTTTTGCCAATCCATTTCCTTGCTTCTAGGGGTTTCTCCACAATCCTTTTGCCAACCCATCATTGAACTTTTCCTGAAATATGCTTAGTGGAAATATTAGTTCAATGATATATATGTTGTTATTAATTACCAAAACCACCAAGGGAGCAAATGTGTTTTCAGTAGGTGAGGCCCGGCTTGCCCCAGTAGCTGTCGCGCGCGACACATCCAGTCCGCGCTGTGCAGAAATCGGGAGCTTCTTCATCCTTGATCCAGCACCAGTCGCCCCTCCATTCTTCCCACTTCCCGCGTTGCTGGCCAGGGAGGTAATCCCAGTCGTCCTTCTTGCCCCAGGGGATCCAGCTTATATTCCCCGAGCGGTGGGATTTTTCCTCAATCAGAGGAATGAAGAAGTGCCTGAACAAATCCACGTTCGGGGCAACTCCGACGAAGTTCTTGCAAAGATGGGCAAAGATCGCCATGCACGCCATTGCATTGGGCGTGAAGTCCAGAAGATGGAATCCGTACACCGCCATCATGGTGCAGAAGAAATTAGAGAAAGGGGGGAAAGGCCACAGAAAAAGTACGTGCAAAAGAAGCGGTACGAATCTGATGGCGTCTTCTCCTTGGGGCTGTCCGACAGGGATACAGGTGCTCCGTGCTCCTTCGTCGCCCTCCCCCACATATAGGCATACCTTGCGATCAAGGCATTACCGTCCAAATTCGACGGGGAGAAAACCACATCTCTCCGTCGCAGCCTCTCCTGCTCTTCTGCTTTCTTCTTCCTCTCGACAGCCGCTAGGACCGCCGGCGCGGCCGACTGCTTTCCCTTCACAACGCTCGTCTTCTTCCCCATCTCTGCGGCGCCAAAGGGCGGCAGAAAGGCTAGCAGCGCTTGGAGGGCGAGTAGCGGCGGCGGAAGCAGTTTTCTTGGCTTGAGAAGGGAGATGAAAGAAGGAAGAACGGACGCGAATGAGCAGCGCTCATGCACGTTCCCTTTTTATTAGGAAACCACGCCGGGGCTGGCTCTTCGCTATCTTGTCAAGGAAATGCCATTTCTTTTACTGGCAATGGCTACTATTCCACGACCCCACGACCTGCGGTACTTACGCGGAGTGGGCGTGGGATTGACGAGTCATCATAACTACACGCTCAAGGGCAGCACTTCCTCGACGCGTGTTTGTGCACTGTTTGGGGCCTAACCCAACATGCCAAGCGACACGTATGGCTCAGGCCCGGAGCTTCTGTTGGGGTACACGAACAGGGGTGTTCATTTTCCCCCTAACTTGTGCACGGACGATAAGCCTCCGACCCGATGGCCTGAGCCTACCGGGAACAGCTGCTACCTTACCAACCCAAGACAAAGGAGCCACCCTACGTGAGATTAAGAAGCGCATCAAGAAGATAACATCAACATCCAAGCCCCCGGGCAGAGACAGTCTACACTGGCTGCCAACACCGGCAAGCTCAATGCAGCAGCCCACGAGGGGCCCAAAGTGCCCCAGCCACGTCCCTGGTGCCTGCCGGGGACCGAGGCGCATGCATCTTTAGGAAGACCCGGCAAGCCATCCCCCGGCAGGCGCGAGCCGATCGGCCACCGCTCCACCGCATCGCGACGCCAGTCACTTGTCGATGCAGTGTCGAGCCCTCAGGCGGCAAAGCAGCTCTTGCTAAGCACGTGGCGACGTACCAGAAGATAGATTATGCCCAGCTAACACCCGTCCAGAAGCGTGTCAAGACGCTAAGCAAGAGTCAGCTAAGCGGGGGTAAGAGCTTGCCGGGGATGCATCCCCGCGTGCCACCTAGAGTAGAAATCATGGTAATTTGTCCTAAATGCCAGAGTTAGGTATGATAGCTCTGTTAGCTATCTAATCGCTAGATAATGACTGTTTTGCCACTGTGGTTGCCCCTTGTTCTATAAAAGGAGTCCCAAGGCAACCTAGCTCAAGATTTGGACCTTCGGACACTTGTACTAGCGTAGTAGCTCACCCGAAGGCAACCCTTGCCGGGTTAGAGCGTTGCGTGTGCTTCGTGTTCCCTGAGATCAATCCACCATAGCAAGAGTAGGTTTTTACGCTTCTCAGCGGCCCGAACCTGGGTAAAAACACCAGCGTATCATCATCGTGCTGCCCCATGGTCTCTGCTCTTTGTGCAACGTGACCTCCCCCTGCCAAACCACAAAGGGGCCTCTGGTCCGATAGGCGATCGTGTGCATCCGTGCCCCGACAGAATGGCTATGGAAATGCCATAATAGATAGGTATGTTGGCTGTTTTGAGGAAGATATAAGGGGGCTTATGTGTGATAGAGCGTATCATATGACGGGGTTTGGATGCACCGGCGAAGTTTGCACCAACTCTCGAAGCGAGAAAGGGCAATGCACGGTACCGGACAGGCTAGCAAACTGCGGAAAGGTAGGAGTGTGCATAATTCATGGACTCACATTAGTCATAAAGAACTCATATACTTATTGTGAAAGCCTATTAGCCCTCGAAGCAAATTACTACTCGCATGCCCCTAGGGTTAAAAATGCTCACACCTCATCACTATGCCATGACCAATAAGTAGATGAGAAGTTAATAACAAAGTTTAATACTGATATTTCTACCAACCAATGATCATGAACCAATATCCTTTCATATTACTACATCAATATAATCAAACCATATGTTTCATATTTAGTGTCCACATATTTTTTTTATTATATCCTCCTTGAATACCTATCCTTTTTGGACTAGTCTTATAAAACGTGCATATTGCCATTACTATTTGTTAGACTCTCAAAATGATTTAAGTGAAGCATTAGAGTACAATCATTTCTATAAAATATAACCACCATCGTGCTCTAAAAGATATAAGTGAAGCACAGGAGCAACTACCTAGCTCAGAAGATATAAGTGAAGCACATAGAGTATTCTAACAAATTACGATGAATATGTGTCCCTCTCGAAAAGGTGTGTCTAGCAAACAATGATTGTGGCAAACCGAAAAGAAAACAAACTATAATACACGACGCTCCAAGCAAAACTCATATCATGTGATGAATAAAAATGTTGCTCCAAGTGACATACCGATGGATTGTACATGAAAGGGTAGATGCTTGAGTCTTTGATATGTCTCCAACGTATCTATAATTTATGATTATTCCATGGTATTATATTATCATTCTAGGATACTTTATAAGAGTTTACTTGATGTTTTGTATTATTTTTTGAGCACTACCCTATTAATCCAGTGCCAAGTGCCAATTGCTATTTTCTGCATGTTTTTGGCCTTTCAGGAATACTGTACCAAACGAAGTCCAAATACCCCGAAACTTTTTGATGATTTTTTCTGGACAAAAATAGCACTTGGAAGCTTTGGAGGAAGATCAGAGGGCACACGAGGTGCCCCCAAGCCAATAGGGCGTGCCAGGGGGGTGGTCGTGCCCTGTAGGCTTGGGGCACCTCCTAGCTCCTCTGGCCCTGATCTCTTCGCTATAAATTCTCATATATCCTAAAACCCCTAGAGAGCTGTAACGCCCAAGATGCGGTCCTATCCTTATTTTGGCTCGAGGGCCTCGGTGGGGATAGAAGCGCATCTCGTCATTTCGCAAGTATAGACATCATTGCAATACAGAGATGAGTATATGATTTGGCTTACACTCGCCACAAGCTAAAGTACAAATTCCATACAATCATCCAGAAATGCAGGGTCCGACTATGGACGAAATCAAATGACAAAAGCAAATGATATCTATCTCGCTAAGCCTAGGAAGACGACCAAGTAGCTCCCCTACTCGTCCGGGTAAGTCACGTACATATGCCCACGCTCCTCGTCGAACTACCATTGGAGCTGAGAAGCGTAACTGGATCGAACTCATCAGTACATGTACCTGTATTGTCATAGTAATGTGTGAGCCACGGGGACTCGGAAATCTCATTAACCCTGGTACCGAGACTATGTAAGCTGGTGGGTAAGGTACGGGTAAGTGGTGAGGTTTGCAGCAGCACTAAGCATTTATTTGAGTGGCTAACTTACGAGTACAAGAGTAAGATGAGAAACTACGCATTTCGGACGAGTACTAGTTATGATCAATAAGTGATCCTGAACACCTACTTACTAGTCAAACATAACCCCACCGTGTTCTCTTTTCTATACCCTCGAAAAGAGATGGTCACGGTTACGCACACGTTTGGTGTATTTTATTGGAGTTTACTTCAAGTTTACTATAACCGTATGTTAAACAATTTCCATGTTGCCACATAACTGCGGGCACGGCTTTACGAAAGATTTAACCCTCTAGGGGTGCTCCAACTCATCCATCACAAACTAACCACAAGCTGCATGGAAAACCTCAACCTCGAGATTGCCCAAGGTATCCTCGGAATCCCGCGCACAATATATTCGAGAAAGGTAAAACAAATCTAGCAAGACCGCCCGGCAGGCCAGATACCAATAGGAGCCGCGCCTATCTCTTTCTCAGGGCACTACCAGATGGGCAAGACGTCGGCTTGGCTGAAACCCCAGGTGACCAGGGGGCGCCGGACATCGCCCGGTTGGACCAACACTCATGAGGAGCACTGGCACATGTTGTTGATTAACTATCCACGGGGTAGCTAAGCCCTATGCATTTTTATTAGGTTGTTTAGAAAATATAGTACAAATGTTGGGCCTTGTCGGAAGAGTTTTATCCTAAAACGAATTATCAAGGGGGTCCCCATAACAACCCCAAGCACGTTAGGAGCGCTCAATATGGAACATAACACCGATAAACGGAAACTAGGGCGGCCAAAGTGGAACAAATCACCGGGAAAAAGGCCAAGCCTTCCACCTTTACCAAGTATATATGTGCATTAAATTAAATAGCAATTGATAATGTGATATCCCAAGATATCCATGTTGTCACATGGAAACAACCTGCACCTGCACCTGCAACTAGCAACGCTATAAGAAGGGGCTGAGCAAGCAGTAACTTAGCCAATCAATGTTTTGCTAGGTAGTGGAGGGGTTAGAGGCTTTCATGGCAATGTGGGAGGCTTGACATTCAAGTTGTAGGAAACGAGACATAACGGTAGAAGTGAGACATCTGGCATAGCAAAAATAGTATCGGGATCCGGGTAACGATCATCTTGCCTGGAGGGTCTTCAGTGGGATGGTACTCTTGCTCTTCAAAAACGTTCTCGATGGGTTCCTCGTACTCATTCATGTCACCCGATGCTACTCAAAAGAAATAACAACATCCAATGAACACACAGCCAGGCATAATGCACAACCAATTATGATGCCTGATCATGTAGTGAATAAAACATGGCAATCCTATACTAGTCATCTTTCTCATGCAATTATTTAGTTCTTTAATATTCTGTACAGAACCTCAATATTAATTAGTTAGATATGCATGAACATGGAAAAAATGAATGCTACTCACGAAAACGATGCAAATGCATATGAAGAACGTTGCAAACGGAGTTACGGAACTCTCGGAGCACTCACGACAAGGTACTAACAGTAACGGAGACAAAACAGAGATTGAGGGAGGCCATGGGCAATTTCTTGGTATCCCAAGTATGCCACTGGATTGTAAATGAAATTCTAGTAGGAATGGACCTAAAGATCATGGAAAACAAGTGGATAGAACTCACACAAAGTGCAAAACAACTATGCAACACAATCTGCCCAAAAACAGCAACATGGCATATTGCAACCCACAAATCAACAAGCTACAACACACTAAAATGCACAACAAGGACTTGGGTGTGTAGGCAACATGATGCACAACAATTCATCTCATGGCAACAAATTGAATAAAAGCATGGATCAATAGCAATTGAGCTCACAAGATGGCATATTGAAATAACAGTTAATGACCTAGTGAAAAATACCCATTTTCACAATCAGAGTTATCATGTTGGCATATTGACAACAATAAAACTATATGCTACAGGACCTTTCAAGGCATGAAATTCTACAGCATCATAGAGCACAAGATGTACTACAATTAACTCCACATGAGGAGCATCAACCTATGCACATAATATTTGCTAGCATCCACCCAACATGGCAATCTGAACTTAGCAGTTCTCCAGACTTAGAAAAATTATCAAGGTAAAAGGCAGAGCAGTTTTATCAGATTGACTTGTTTGACAACAAAACTAACTAGGATGCAAAACCTCTTCTTGAAAACTTTTTGCACATTATAATAGAGAATAACATGGTCTATAATTCACTCCATTGGACAAATCACAAAGGAGCTATAAATTCATGGCAGTTAACATGGAAACATAGCAACAAAATAACACAGATTCCAGACTTCGAATTGTTTGACCCTACTAAACAGCAACATCATCATGGCATGTTGACAGGAAGAAATCCACATCTAAACATGGTTTTTCATGGCAAGCAAAATTACCAGGGGCTAGTACACACATCAAAGGACAATTTTCATGTTGACTTATCAAAGAGTGCAAGGATTAAATCATGCAAAAATAACAAAATGACATCTTAGCACAAAATAGCTTTCACACAAACTTGCTCAAGTGATAAAACTAATGCCACAGCTGGATTCATTGGATTTTTCTACCCCAAAATCATATATAATAAGCATATGTTGCAGTAGGAAAACATGCCACAAATAAGTCAAACACTTTCCTAGCTAAGATAAAACCTAGTACATGCCGGATTTGGCATATGCCGAAAATGTTAAAAAAGCAAAACAAAAAAACAAAATAGGATGTGGCTGGGATCGAACCCAAGACCTCCTCGGTGCAGAGCTGATGCGCTAGCCATCTAGGCTAGTCTCTGCTTGTGTTCAGAATGGGGGGCTACGTTTATTGAACTAACGAAGGCTCGTCTTCTTCCTTGTGACAGGGAACAAGTAACCGCTCCGGCGACCAACGGAGAAGCCGAGCACCAGCCGGGGGTCCGAATTAGGTGGGGGGTTCGGTTCCCGACCATGGAGAGATGGCATGGACGCGGAGGCTAGGGAGAGCAGAGGCGCTCGAGCTCAAGCTCTTGCTCAGCTCGAGCGAGGGCGATGACGCGCGAGGCAGGGAGGTGAGCGCGGCGAGGCGCTAGGGGAGAAGGCGAACAGCATACGTGCGAGGAACAAAGACACGGTGCGCGGGGAGCAAGAACATGCGTGCAAAAAAATAGTACGCATACACTCTCTCTGACCGGAGCAGCGAGGACACGAGCTTGACATGGACGGAACGACTCGCACACGATGCTAAAAACGATGCGGATGAGCGGAATGGAAGAAGGGGTATACCTCCCCTACCTAGGACATGGAGAGGTGGCGCGGGGCATGGCGGGGCGACGGTGACGAGTCGACGAATGCGGCAGTGCTCCTGGTTCCAGAAGCAGAGGCGGAAGACCAATTGTTGATGGAGATCCGAGGTCCTTGGCGATGCACGCGACGTCGAGGAAGAAGATGACGCGGCGGGGGAAGCTTCCCGCGGCACCATAGCGTCGGTCTCGCGTCGTGGAGGTCACCCCTTAGACGAGCTCGAGCGCGAACGGGCCATGGCGGACAGGGCGTCAGCGAGGGCGAGGCTAGCTTACCTAGCGGCGGCGCGAGGGGGAGAGGGAAGGAATGGAGCGAGGGATGTCGGGGCTAGAGCTAGGACATGATTTATAGAGCTCTAGGACGAGCTTCGGTCGTCAAATCAAGGGGCTGCTGACGTGGACTGGCTGGATGCTCTGCGTACAGAGCTAGGGGAGGACAGTCGTGCGCGGGGGGGGGGGGGGGGGCTGGCTGGGCTCTCTCTCACCCTGGGTTTTTGCCTTTTCTAAAATAAAAAACATAGGGAAAGAATACCAGGGACAAACAGAGAGGGTTATAGGTTAAAACAAAATAGTTTTGAGACCCTGGATTTATACTCTATTTAACAAAATTGGTCTGGATATTTTTAGAGATAGAAAAATAATTCAAGTTTGAATTAAATTCAAACTTGAGACATTTTTTAATCCGACCAAAAAAAATGAAAAATGCTAAAATTTGGAGGAGGGTTTGATGGCAATAAATAGGAGTTTTTGGACAAAGGTGAACATTAAATATGGCAGGGAGGCACACTTGCAAAAAAATAGAGAGGATTAATAAGAGAAAAGGGGTTTTAGTGATTGCAAAATATTTAAGTAATCAAACAACACCACACCACAAGATGCAAAGCACATCACCACCACATCTCACACCCAACAAAGCATGATGCCACAAAATGGAATGTATGTCATGATGTCATGATGCACAAGTGAATGACATGAAGCAAAAATTCATTAACTCAAACCACATATTCATTAACTCAAACCACATGATGGCAAGACATGCAAGGTTGGATACATGGGATGGTCACAAGATTTGGAAAGATTGCACTTGGGCTGTTACAAGAGCCTCCAAAAAAAATCCGCCGCCACAAGTCTCTGTTCCACCGTGTGCCCATCTGTAGCCCTGTTCCGGTGCCCTGCCGGAGGGGGGATCGATCATGAAGGGCCTCTACATCAACCTTGTTGCTCCCATGGTGATGTGTGAGTAGTTCATCATAGACCTACGGGTCCGTAGTTAGTACCTAGATGGCTATCTCTCTCTATGTTCTTCAATTCCAAGATCACCGCGATTCCGCGGTGATCTATCTTATGTAATCACTCTTTGCGGTGTGTTTGTTGGGATCCAATGAATTGTGGGCTTATGTTCAGATTATTCATGAAAATATATTGAATCCTTGCTGGTTATTTATATGCACGATTGTTATAGCTTTGTAATCCTCTCCGATCTATCGGTTTGGTTTGGCCAACTAGATTGATTTATCTTCAGTGGGAGTGGTGCGTAATAGTGGGTCCAATCTTGCGGTGATCAATCCCAGTGGCAGAAAGGGACATGACATGTATTGTATTGCTGCCATTAAGGGTAAAATGATGGGGTTTATTTATATTAATTGGATTTACTTTGTCTACATCATGTCATCACCCTTCAAGCATTACTTTGTTTTTACTTAATACTCTAGATGCATGCTGGATAGCGGTCGATGGGTGGAGTAATAGTGGTAGATGCAGGCAGGGGTCGGTCTACTTGTTTATGGACGTGATGCCTATATACATGATCATTACCGTGAATAAATATTGTATAACTATGCGCTTTTCTATCAATTGCCCAATAGTAATTTGTCTACCCATTGTAAGCTTTCTTCGAGAGAGAGAAACCTCTAGCGAAAACTATGGCCCCCAGGTCTCCTCACAAGTATATTTACAAAAACTCTAAATACCTTGCTGCCATTATTTACTTTCTTTTTATTTTAAATTTATATTTATCAAACTATCTATCTATCACTACTTATCGCTTGCAAGTAACGAGTTCAAGGGGATTGACAACCCTCTTGCCCAAGTTGGGTGCAAGTATGTGCTATTTTGTGTGTAGGAGCTGAAGATGGGAACTTGCGTGGTCCTCCTATTGGTTTGTTAACCTTTGTTCTCACTGAGGGAAATAGTTATCTCTACTGTGTTGCATCATCCCATCCTCTTCGGGGAAAATCCCAACGCAGTTCACAAGTATCAGGAAGGATTTCTGGCGTCGTTGCCGGGTAGTATCACCAAATTCCTATCAAGTAACTTCTCACAAATTATCATTCACTTGTTCTAATTTTTATATGTTGTTATTTTTTTCTTGCTATAAAAAGCAAAAATACAAAAATATTTATTCTATCTGGTTTACTTGTTTGCTTGCTATACCCTCTAGTTTACTTGCTTCGCTTGTTACTTTACTTGTTTTGTCACCATGTCTCAAGATACCACTAAGTTATGTGACTTCTCAAATACTAATAATAATTATTTTATTAATACTCCTATACCACCCGTCACTAGTGTGGATTTTTATGATACTAATGCTGCTTTGCTAAATCTTGCTATGAAAGAACGATTTTCGGGAAGTCCTAATGTGGATCCCGCTTCTCATCTCAACACCTTGTTGAATTATGTGATATGCAAAAGAAAAAGGACATGGACAATGATGTGTTTAAATTTAAATTATTACCTTTTTCACTAAGAGATAAAGCTAAAACTTGGTTTTCATCCTTGCCTCGCAATAGTATTGGAACATGGGATAAGTGTAAGGATGCTTTATTGCCAAGTATTTTCCTCCCGCTAAAATTATATCTCTCTGAAACCAAATTATGAATTTTAAACAACATGAGCAAGAACATGTTGCACAAGCATGGGAGAGAATGAAAATGGTGCTTAGAAATTGTCCCACTCGTGGCTTAAACTTATGGATGATTATACCAAATTTCTATGCTGGGCTGAACTTTGTGTCTAGAAACCTTCTTGATTCTGTTGCAGGTGGTACCTTTATGGAGGTGAGATTAGGAGAGGCTAAAAAACTTCTGGACAATATCATGACAAATTATTCTCAATGGCACACCGAGCGAGCTCCAACTGGTAAGAAGGTAAATTGCGTCGAAGAAATAACTAATTTGAGTGATAAAATGGATGCTCTTATGAATATGATTGCAAACAAGAATGCTCAAGTTGATCCTAATGATATGCCATTATCTACTTTGATTGAGCAAAATAATGATGCTTTTCATGTGAACTTTGTCTCGCAAAATAATTTCAACAATGATGCTTATAGAGGTAATTTCAACTAGCGGTCGGAGGCTGGTGCATGCGATTTCTTTGGGTCATTTTGTTGAAAGAAAAAAGGAGTAATGAATCGGGAGAGGAGTTGAGCTAGCATACGTTTTTGTTTATCTAGAAGTTTCATGCAGGTCCAATAGATCATGCACATTTTCATGAATCATTAGAGAAGAGCCTGGCCATGGAAGTAGCATCACTATGTAGGGAAACTTGTTGATGAGATTGTCGTCTAAAAGTGCATAGGAAATGCCGAAATGTGCTGGTGCTCCATGTTGTTGCTCCATGGGTGTCATCACTATAGTTTTTACACTGTAGTTTAATTGTATAGCTAGCCACGAAAGGATGCTGCATATTAATGGCCTGGATAACCAAATCATTCAAACTCTGCAACACCGACTTTTACAACTATATCATTGGGAAAGTAGTATGCTTTGCTGGGTGCAGGCCATGCAAGTAAAAACTGTTAGATCAGCCATTGAGTCTATTGTCATCAGGAACATAATCAAGTACACAATTGGGACACAATATTGGTTCTATAGCTGGATCTGATCGAAGATAGAGAGGAAGACTTTTCGTAGATATTGTGATTCTCTGGTCGCTTGCAAGTTGGAACTGTCATCAGATATGATTGCAGAACGTCGTTTGCATAGAGAGTGTTCCTTTCATCTGCTAGTTTGAATACCTACAGTTTCACAATGGTCTGGAAGGGAAATAACTTTTCTTTCTTCACTTGTCATGTGGATGACTGGTTTAACTTTAGTGTCAAGTATTTGGCATCAGTGTCAAGTACTTGATTTATGCCGGTGAGAATAGGCTCCACTGGTTGCCTGCCAATCAGAGGAAGGGGCTGAATGGTAAACGGATAGTGCCACATGGCACACATCCTTATGTGCAGCTGTACATCACCCATGAAGACGTCTTTAAAAGGCTGATTGCTGAGATTCATGGTAAATCTGGATGATTATAAACTATATTAATTGTGTGTGTGTGAAAATTCCAGAAAAGTATATGGAAAATTATAAAAGTCAGAAGATGTATTTTTTCTATACGAAGAAATAGATACAGTAATCTTATATGTATAAACTTATTAATACAAAGGAAAAATACACAGGAAATTATCAAATTTTAAATAAGTTAGGCCCATCGTTCTTAACCTGTATAGATAGACATAAAAATATCATAAAGGGTGACACAAAAAAAAGGCGAAAGATGGTGTACCTGAGGTTTTCTCTGGTGGACATGCCACTTGATTTAGAGATATCCTATCTGTAGATCTTGTTCACAGGCTATCCTCGTAAGAAAGCGGAGTGGAAAACTTCAAGATTTGTGGGTTATTTGCCGGATTAGGAAGAAATACATGAGTCAAATTTACTTTGAAATAATTTTCACAGGCACAAAAATAAACAAAAATAATTGGTGGGAAAAGTAGGCACACAGGAATTACAAATAAAAAGAAACAAAAAAGAATAAGCACACCGACAGGAAGAGCATCAGAACCAGTGGCAAAGCCACACTTGAGCTGGGTAGTCAATTGACTACACAACTTTTTGCAAAAACAAAATAAATCAAGTAGAAATCATGCCAAAAAATCTTGTGAATGCATACATTTGATTACACAACATTCAGTTGTCCACACATAATTGGATTCCTGGCACCGCCACTGATCTGAACTGCATACATATAGTTCGCTTCGCCGCTCTCACCGCCTGTCAAGAAAATGATAGGTTGCTACAATACCAGATCTAGTTTATTAAGTAGTACTTCACTGTGTTTTGATGGACAACTTTTTGTTGCTACTTTTTTGTATTATTTGTACCAGACATGAGCAACAACAGATTAAGTTAGGAATCTGAACTATGACCAAGGGCATTTCTAAGGCTCCTTGCAGCAAATGAAAGCATGTATGATCTGAAATACGCCATAACAACCAGGACATGATCGATTTGAAAGACATCATAATTCTTCCTTTAGCTTACAACACCTAAATGTGTTGACTGGCATTCCTCCCTCCATTGTGTCCCCTGTGAGCAGAGACGAATATTAAGTCTGCAGTTCATCAAATTATTGGATTGTTCACTGAGTCAAACAGTTAATATTTATGTTGATTGCCATTCCTCTCTCCATTGTGTCCCCCGGGAATAGTTTAGCGTGCAACGAAAACTTAATTATTTGACTCTCTGAATTTAATTTCTACACCGAATAGTTTGCAAGATGACAAAAATATACATATTTGCAAGCAAACTCTAAAAGTGGAATAGGTTCCAATTGAGCTACCTGCCATCTTCTTCTATTGGATCTGAACATCTTCTTATACTTTTGCTCATCCAAATGGTCTATATTAAATTCTCTAGAAAAATTCTTCTGCATAATTGTGAATTGTCATGTCATATATTAGAAAATAGCATGATGTCCAAAACATCCAGGAGAACCTAGATACATGGAGAAGTAAATGAGAAGTTGCAGTGTAAACTTGACTGGCACCCACAAAACAGCCAAACATGGCTCATTCAACATATGTTTAAATTCAGCAAGACTTTAGCACAGAATACACAATTAGCTACACATATAAAATAGTTCTTGGGCTTTGTTGTCATACCACTGTAGGCCATTGGACAGTGGCGTAAACATATCGATGAACTTGGAAGAAGACTCCCAAGTAATCTACTTCCTTTCCTGACAAAGTCAACGTACATGGAAAGATTTACGCAATTGATTTGACTGGAACAATATGAACTGGGAACAGTAAGAAATATGAATAATTGATAACCCACAAGTATAGGGGATCGCAACAATTTTTGAGGGTAGAGTATTCAACCAAAATTTATAGATTCGACACAAGGGGAGCCAAAGAATACTTGAGAGTATTAGCAATTGAGTTGTCAATTCAACCACACCTGGAGATATATATCTGCAGCAAAGTGATCAGTAGCACAGTAATATGATAGTTTTGATAGCAGTAGCAATAGTAACAGTAGCGGTAACAGTAGTTGCAATAGTTTTGTAGCAGTTGGAACAGCAACAACAGCAATAGTAACTTGGCAAGAACAATAAGTGAAAAGGTCGTAGGCACTGGATCGGTAACTCATTGGATGATATTCATCATGTAACAGTCATAACCTAGGGCGATACAGAACTAGCTCCAGTTCATCGATGTAATGTAGGCATGTATTCCGTAAATAGTCATACATGCTTATGGAAAAGAACTTGCATGACATCTTTTGTCCTACCCTCCCGTGGCAGCGGGGTCCATAAGGAAACTAAGGGATATTAAGGCCTCCTTTTAATAGAGAACCGGAACAAAGCATTAAGACATGGTGAATACATGAACTCCTCAAACTACGGTCATCACCGCGAAGTATCCCAAATATTGTCACTATGGGGTTGACGGATCATAACACGTAATAGGTGCATTTGACTAGGCAAGATCGGATCAAGAACATGGATATAGAGATGATAACATAAACGGTTCAGATCTGAAATCATGGCACTCGAGCCCTAGTGACAAGCATTAGGCATAGCAAAGTCATAGCAACATCAATCTCCGAACATAGTGGATACTAGGGATCAAGCCCTAACAAAACTAACTCGATTACATGATGAATCTCATCCAACTCCTCACCGACCAGCAAGCCTACAAAGGAATTACTCACTCCCAGTGGGGAGCATCATGGAATTGGCGATGGAGAAAGGTTGGTGATGACGAAGACCGAAGATTCCCCACTCCGGAGCCCCAAACGGGCTCCAGATCTGGCCTCCCGATGAAGAACAGGAGGTGGCGGCGGCTCCGTCTCGTGAAATGTGATAATTCTTTCTCCCTGATTTTTTCTCCAAATTTAGGAATTTATAGTGGTGGAGATAGGGCAAGTGGGGCTCCGAGGCTAGCACAACCCACCAGGGCGTGCCGGGAGGGGGCTGGCGCGCCCTGGTCTATCGTGCTCAGCCTGGGCCCCCTCTCCGGTGGTTTTTGGCTCCAATATTTTTTATATTTTCCAAAATAAATCTCCAAAAAGTTTCTTTCCATTCCAAGAACTTTTATTTCTGCACAAAAACAACACCATGGTAGTTCTGCTGAAAACAGCGTCAGTCCGGGTTAGTTCCATTCAAATCATGCAAATTAGAGTCCAAAACAAGGGTAGAAGTGTGAGGAAAAGTAGATACGTTGGAGACGTATCAACTCCCCCAAGCTTAAACCTTTGCTTGTCCTCAAGCAATTCAGTTGATAAACTGAAAGTGATAAAGAAAAACTTTTATGAACTCTTTTGTTCTTGTTTACATATATACGCTTAAGTAGCACCCAGGTTTTCAGCAATGATTATGACTAACCATGTTGACAATAACTCTTAGGAATTATATTCACTCATAACAATAACATAAGCAACTAGCGAGCAATAATAATATATCTCAAGCGCCAACACTTTGTCAAAACAATCATGATACAATATGACAATAGTGGTATCTCGCTAGCCCTTTGTGAGACCGCAAAATATAAATGCAGAGCACCTCCAAAGTTCAAGCAGCGACTAAACATTGTAATTCATGGTAGAAAAGATCCAGTCATGCTGCACCCAACATCAACTATACACAATGCATGAGGATGACAATAGTGCTCTCAGGTCTGGCGCTTATTTGAGAAGGTGATGACACAACATAAAAGTAAATAGATAGTCCCTTCGCAGAGGGAAGCATGGATTTGCAGCGGTGCCAGAGCTCATAGTTTAAAACAAAGATAGATATAATTTTGAGAGGTACACCCTTCCTGTCAACATCACGACCAAGAGTTATCAATATCTTCCATGTTAAACAAATTAGCGGCGGTTCCCAAGCGGTAAAAGTAAAGGTTTACTCCCCCTCCACCAACAATCACACTCCATGGTGAGTCGTATCCACGGGTACCGTCCAAACCAACAACATTCCTGGGGGAGTTTGTTTAATTATTTTTGATTTTTGATTTCGGGACTGGGAATCCCTATTACCGCCCCTCTCGTGTAAGGACAAGTCAATAAACACTCGTCATGAGAATAACCCGCTTAGCATGGAAGATACTGACCGCCCCCTGTCGCTTCATGAGCGGTCCAGGCACACAAAATAGATGTTCATTTGAATTTTTAGAGGTGGAACATGCAAATTTAATTCGGAATGGCAGGGTAATACCGCATATAGGTAGATATGGTGGACTCATCTGGCATAACTTGGTTTAAGCGTTTTGATGCACAAGCAGTATTTCCGCTTAGTACAGGTGAAGGCTATCAATTAGATTGAGAAGCGGCCAGCTAGAGAGCGAAGACGGTCATGAACATGCATTACATATAATCAACATTGAATACTAGCATGAGTAGGATATGGACACCATGAACATAAATATCATGAAGGCTATGTTGATTTTGATTCAACTACATGCGTGAACATGTGCCAAGTCAAGCCACTTGAAACATTCAGAGGAGGATACCATATCATCATACCACATCACAACTATTTTAATGCATGTTGACACCCAAGATAAATCATTATCCACTCCTAGCTATTTAAGCATGGCATGAACAACTATAATCTCTAATGGTCATTGCAAACATGTTTGATCATAATGAGTTGAATCAAGGGATACTAGATTAAACATATTTACAAAAACAAAAAGAAGTTGAGTTCATACCCGCTTTTCTCTGCCACAGTCAGTTCATCAAATGTCGTCATCATTGCCTTTCACTTGCACGACCGAACGATAAGAAGATAATAATAGTGCAAGAGTGCTGTGCACTAAGCTGGAATCTGCAAACATTTTATTCAAGAGGAGAAGACAAAGTAATATGGGCTCTTTGTTGGATAAACGATAATGCAGATGAGAACCACTCAACAATTTCATCGTGGTCTTCTCCTAGGTACGACTCAAGTAAAAAGAAAAGAATTTCAGAGAAACACATTGAAATATTTTTGGAGTTTTTGATTTTTAATGAAACAAGCAAATTAAAGAAAACAAAACAAGAAAAACTATTTACACGGGAAAGCTGCCAACAAGTAAAAGAAGAAGCGAGAGATCTTTTTGGGATTTCTTTTAATGCTACAATTAAACTAAGCTAGAAAGAAAAGCTAAAAAGAAGTAGGAAACATTTTTGGGTTTTCTCAAAGTTTTTCAAACACACACGAAGAAAGCGAGAAAACAAATCTAGCATGGATAATACTATGAAAAAGTGTGAACACCGACAACTGGAATGAAATGTGTGAACATGAATGTAATGTCAGTGGAAATACGTACTCCCCCAAGCTTAGGCTTTTGGCCTAGCTTGGTAATCACCATTCGTAGTAGCCATCCGGTCCCAAGTCGTAGTGAGGCGGAGGCGGCACCTAAGCATCCCACCCCTGGGGCTCCACCTCAGAGGCTGCTAGGTTGTTCCGGTAAGCTACAATGTCATCTGGTATAATCCTTTATCCGTTCCTGGCAATAGGATCAAACAAAGCAGGTGCAGGCAACAGAATAACATCATGTGTCTCCTGACTAAATACTAAGTTATAATGAATATCACGAGGAGACTCAGTTACGTCAAGGAAATGGTGAGCCTGTAGTGTCTTATGATCAGGGTAAAAGATAATCATCGGGGCGAAATGGGATTCTAAAGTGGTCCGCTAAACGAGTAGCATAAATACCACCATGTATCTTTCCCTTGGTTTTGTTAAGATGTAAGCGTCGAGCAATCATAGCTTCCATACTAAAGTTGTGATCATCATAAAGTGCATGACGTAAAATAGCAAGGTCAGGAGCACTGAGTGCGCCGACCTTCTCCCTAGCAGTTAAACACTTAGTGATGACCAAAGCGAAATAATGCACTGAGGGAAACTGTAAACTAATAGCAGTGGCACTCGACACGCCTATATCCTCACCCACGGTTAACGCGAGGAGAAAATCCTCAAATTCATATGGCCTAAGTTCCATCAAATCCCCATCAGAAGGAATCAAGCATATATTACAGAAGTTAGTTAGCGACATTCTGTGAGGTTCAGCATAAAGATTAAATTCCACTTCAGGAGGATTGTTTCGCCCTAGATAATTAAAGCTTTGCACAAAGGAATTCGTAAGGATGTGATATTGGTCACACTTAGCTGCGAGGAACTCGGTTAATCCGGCATTTGCGACAAACTGAGCGAACTCTTGATGGAACCCGGCCTCCTCCATGAAGGCATCATGCGGCCATTCACACGGCCGCACCTCCACCTTTCTTGGAATCCGAAGGTCACTGTCCGATGATTCCCCAATGACTCCCTTGGCATTTTTCTTGGAGGAAAACTTCCTAAAGATTTGCATTTTATTCCTATAAAATTTCTGAAAAAATTTAGTCCCCAAAAATTTTGTCAACAAAACTTTGTAAGATTGTTAGCAACTATTCCCAAGCATACATAGAGGCCATATTAAGCATTCAAACTACTTAAAACTCTAAGAATTTAACATGCAAGCTCATCTATAGCAGCACCAAGAGTAGCTAATTACTCTAAATATAACCCACAAAACCAAAAACTAATTGGAGCAATGGAGGAGTCACATACCAAGGAGCAATCCCCCCAAACAGTTTCGGAAACGGAGCTTCGAGCAAAGAGATCGAAATTCGCGGGTTTGAGAGCAAGAACTCGAAAATGGTGGGTGTGGTGATTTTTTGCTGGAGGTAGGTGGTGATGTGGGCTAAAGAGATAAGTGAGGGGGCCCACGTGGGGGCCACAACCCACCAGGGCGCGCCCTGGTGGTGCTGGCGCGCCCTGGTGTATTGTGGACACGAGGGGCACTCCCCTAAGGTGTTATTTGCACCAAAAATTCTTAAATATTCGGGAAAAAATTGTGTTAAATTTTCAGGGCATTCTGAGAATTTTTATTTTTGGGTCATTTTTTATTGCACGGAGAAAACAGAAAACAGGATAATCATGGCATTTTATTTTATTCAACTAACTAAAACAGAAAATAAAAGGTGGGAACAGAGAATGGTGCTTACTAGATTCCTCAACTTCATACCTCTCAAAAATGATCCATTAATAAGGTTGATCAAGTCTTATTAACAACCACTTCCGATTGGCATGAAACCGAAAAACTTTCGTAAAACACTAAGTTACCTCAATGGGGATGTGCATATCCCCAACAATAAGTATATCATATTTCTTTTTGACAGTAGGTAGAGGTAGTTGAAAACTTCCAATAGTGATGGTCGGAGATTCTTCAATAACATTTATACCATTCACTTGGAATTGTTTCTTCGGAAAGTGCACCGTGTGCTCATTACCATTGATATGAAAAGTGACTTTGCTTTTATTGCAATCAATAACAGCCCCTGCGGTATTCAAAAAGGGTCTACCAAGGATAATTGACATGGTGTCGTCCTCGGGCATCTCAAGAATAACAAAGTCCATTAAGATAGTAACATTTGCAACCACAACGGGCACATCTTCACAAATACCGATAGGTATGGCCGTTGATTGGTCAACCATTTGCAATGATATCTCAGTAGGTGTGAGTTTATTCAAATCAAGTCTTTTATGTAAGGAGAAAGGCATAACACTAACACCTGCTCCCAAATCACACAAAGCAGTTTTAACATAGTTTCTCTTAATGGAGCAAGGTATACTTGGTATTTCAGGATCTCCAAGTTTTTTAGGTACTCCATCCTTAAAAGAATAGTTAGCAAGCATGGTGGAGATTTCAACTTCCGGTATCTTTCTTTTATTAGTGATGATGTCTTTCATATACTTAGCATAAGGGGCCATCTTCAAAATGTCAGTCAAGCGGGTACACAAAAAGACTGGCCTAATCATTTCAGCAAAGCTCTCAAATTCTTCATCATCCTTTTTCTTAGATGGCTTAGGTGGAAATGGCATAGGTTTCTGAACCCATGGATCTCTTTCTTTACCATGTTTCCTAGCCACAAAGTCTTTTTTATCATACCGTTAATTTTTAGGTTATGGGTTATCAAGATCAGGAGCAAGTTCTATTTAAACATCATTATCTTGTTCTACATCATTACTAGGTTGAGCATCATCATGAACATCATCATTATCATTTTCATTATCACTAGGTGAATGTTCATTACCAGACTGAGTTTCAACATCAGAAATAGAGACATCATTACTATCAGGAGGTTTTTGTATGTCAGGTTCACTAGAGGTATGCAAAGTCCTATCATTTTTCTTTTTCTTTTTCTTCTTAGAAGGACTAGGTGCATCATGATTAATTCTCTGAGAGTCTTGTTCAATTCTCTTAGGGTGACCCTCGGGATAAAGTGGTTCTTGGGTCATTCTACCTCCTCTAGTTACTACTCTAGCAGCAAAATCATGCATATTACTATTCATTTCATCAAGCAATTCTTTTTGAGACTTAGCAACTTGTTCTAACTGAGTTTGAACCATAGAGGCATGCTTTCCTACACCTCTAACATCATTACTGATTCTAAATAGCAAGTCACTCAAGAAAGCAATCATATCACAATTGTATTTCAATTGTTTCAAAACATGGGCATTGAAATGATCTTGCTTCATAATATAGTTGTCAAACTAATATAGGCACTGACTAGGATGTTTATTGTGAGGGATGTCACTTTCATTGAACTTTAATAAATAATTTACCTCTACCACCCGTGGAGGTGGTGGTGTGTCAAGGCCATGTATTTCTTCAATAGGTGGCAAATTCTTAACATCCTCAACTTTAATACCTTTTCTTTCATAGATTTCTTTGCCTCTTGCATATCTTTAGGACTGAGAAATAAGATACCCCTCTTCTTTGGAGTGGGTTTAGGCGGTGGTTCAGGAAGAGTCCAATCATCGTAATTCTTCAATATGTTATTCAATAATTCCTCAGCTTGTTCAACAGTTCGTTCCCTGAAAACACAACCAGAACAACTATCTAGGAAGTCCCTTGAAGTATCGGTTAGTCCATTATAAAAGATATCAAGTATTTCATTTTTCTTAAGAGGATGATCAGGCAAAGCATTAAGCAATTGGAGAAGCCTCCCCCAAGCTTGTGGGAGACTGTCTTCTTCAATTTGCACAAAGTTAAATATTTCCTGTAAGGCAGCTTGTTTCTTGTGAGCTGGAAAATATTTTTCAGAGAAGTAATAGATCATATCCTGGGGACTACGAACACAACCAGGAGCAAGAGTATTGTACCATGTCTTAGCATCACCCTTTAATGAGAACGGAAATAACTGAAGGATATAATAGTAGCGAATCTTCTCATCATGAGCAATGAAGGTGGCTATATCGTTCAGCTTAGTAAGGTGTGCCACTATGGTTTTAGTTTCATAGCCATGGAAAGGATCAGATTCAACCAAAGTAATTAACTCTGGGTCAACAGAGAATTCATAATCCTTATCTTTCACACAGATAGGTGAAGTAGCAAACTTAGGATCAAATTTCATTCTAGCATTCAAAGTCTTTTCCTTATACTTGCATAGTAATTTCTTAAGATCATCTCTATCCTTGCAAGAATTTCTCTACTTATCTCTTCGTCCATAACATAACCTTCAGTTATCTTAGGCATTTCAAATCTAGGAGAGGTATGCCTATTAGGTGTTTCATAGTCATCATCAGTATCATAAGCTTCATCAGTTTCAGGAATTTCATTCTCTTTAGCTCTAGCAATTTGTTCATCAAGAAATTCTCCTAGCGGCACATTATCATCAAGCATGGTACTAGCATCATCAATAGCATAATTCATAGCAGAGGTAGCATCATCAATAACTTGCGACATATCAAGATTACTAGCATGTGGTGGTGTTGCAAGCTTACTCATAACAGAAGGTGAATCAAGTGCAGAGCTAGATGGCAGTTCCTTACCTCCCCTCGTAGTAGAGGGAAAAATCTTGGTCCTTGGATCCTTCAAATTCTTCATAGTGATAAATTGATATAAATCTCAAGTAACTCAACAAATATTGCTATGCTCCCCGGCAACGGTGCCAGAAAAAGGTCTTAATAACCCACAAGTATAGGGGATCGCAACAGTTTTCGAGGGTAGAGTATTCAACCCAAATTTATAGATTCGACACAAGGGGAGCCAAAGAATACTTGAGAGCATTAGCAGTTGAGTTGTCAATTCAACCACACCTGGAGATAAATATCTGCATCAAAGTGATCAGTAGCACAGTAATATGATAGTTTTGATAGCAGTAGCAATAGTAACAGTAGCGGTAACAGTAGTAGCAATAGTTTTGTAGCAGTTGGAACAGCAGCAACAGCAGTAGTAACTTAGCAAGAACAATAAGTGAAAATGTCGTAGGCACTGGATCGGTAACTCGTTGGATGATATTCATCATGTAACAGTCATAACCTAGGGTGATACAAAACTAGCTCCAGTTCATCAATGTAATGTAGGCATGTATTCCGTAAATAGTCATACGTGCTTATGGAAAAGAACTTGCATGACATCTTTTGTCCTACCCTCCCGTGGAAGCAGGGTCCATAAGGAAACTAAGGGATATTAAGGCCTCCTTTTAATAGAGAACCGAAACGAAGCATTAACACATGGTGAATACATGAACTCCTCAAACTATGGTCATCACCGCGAAGTATCCCAAATATTGTCACTATGGGGTTGACGGATCATAACACGTAATAGGTGCATATGACTAGGCAAGATCGGATCAAGAACATGGATATAGAGATGATAACATAAATGGTTCAGATCTGAAATCATGGCACTCGGGCCCTAGTGACAAGCATTAGGCATAGCAAAGTCATAGCAACATCAATCTCAGAACATAGTGGATAGATGGGATCAAGCCCTAACAAAACTAACTCCATTACATGATGAATCTCATCCAACACCTCACCGACCAGCAAGCCTACGAAGGAATTACTCACTCCCGGTGGGGAGCATCATGAAATTGGCGATGGAGAAAAGTTGGTGATGACGAAGACCGAAGATTCCCCACTCCGGGGCCCCAAACGGGCTCCAGATCTGGCCTCCCGATGAAGAACAGGAGGTGGCGGCGGCTCCGTCTCGTGAAATGTGATAATTCTTTCTCCCTGATTTTTTCACCAAATTTAGGAATTTATAGTGGCGGAGATAGGGCAAGTGGGGCCTCGAGGTGAGCACAACCCACCAGGGTGCGCTGGGAGGGGCCCGACGCGCCCTGGTGTATCGTGCCCAGTCTGGGCCCCCTCTCCGGTGGTTTTTGGCTCCAGTATTTTTTATATTTTCCAAAATAAATCTCCAAAAAGTTTCGTTCCATTTCGAGAACTTTTATTTCTGCACAAAAACAACACCATGGTAGTTCTGCTGAAAACAGCATTAGTCCGGGTTAGTTCCATTCAAATGATGCAAATTAGAGTCCAAAACAAGGGCAAAAGAGTGAGGAAAAGTAGATACGTTGGAGACGTATCAATAACTTATAATTTTATTTTGAAGGTCAAACCCAAGTGGCCTAGCAGCTTCTACAATCTAATTGATGATTTCACTTGGAGAGCATGCGAAGGTGAATCTTTTCTCTCTTTTATGTTCCTGCCCGAAATTTGTAGAGATAATCATGTTGCAATGAGATGAAGTCTGTAAAAACATCACATATTTCAATTTTGTAGTTTTCAACTGAAAACCAACATGAAGTAACTACGGAGAGGCAAAACAACAAAGGGAGGTACTTTGACAATAAGCATTCTCAGTGCTTTCATTTAGAGCCAAACATCAGTTAACAAACTTGTGCAATTCTGACGAAAATACTTGTGCTTCCAAAATAATCACATGTCTTGTGTAGTTCAAGTTCCACTGGCAGGATATGTACATTCAGCTGAAAACTAACAAAGGGAGTTTTACAATAATTACCACCTAAAAAGCAGAATAAATTGTTAACTGCGATAAAGTATGTATACATCTACCTAGTTCCTCTATGCATCAGCGTGCGAAATTAGTAGCTCCTGGAGGTCACCAATCGAATCGGCGATGAACAGTGGCTCTTAAAAAAGCAGAAATTGATAAATTCAAATACGGCAAGACAAAAGAAGAACAAAAACTCATCAACTAAAAAGCAAGCCACCTTTCAACAGAGCAACATCTTCCTTAGAAAATGAAGAAGTCAGTCGTGACACTGCTAGAATAAAAGACACCTGGCATCAGTTAAATAAAGGAAAACAAATTATGACAAAATTAGAGAGATTTGCTGACAGCAGAGTACATGCCCTTGCATATTCCCTAACAATAACTCCCAAAAAAATTCGTTTCTTTCTATTTAAACCAGTCTGCAAAGAGTGAACATACGGTAGATGGGCAGACGATACATTGATGGACATAAATACTCGTGTCATCAAAAAAATTTAGACATCCCTCTTTGTCCTGCATTAGAATAACAGTCCAATGATAAATAAAATTATCAATACTTCATGTAACTCTACAAGTTGTATTGTTTAAATCCACAAAGCAAATTTGTATACCTACAGTCACTTTGATCATATAACTACCTGGATCACCTTCTCAAATAACTACAATTTGCATTATGAATAAAAGAAAACATGTCAAATTCATATTATCTGCTTTGATACTTCGTATCCATTGCCTACACCAAAAACCCTTGATATATGAACCAAAATTAAGAAACCATATTCAGATGGGAAAAAGATAAGAACTTTTTACCTTGCAATTACTTGTGGTACACTTGCTATTTGATCCGACGATTCTATATGAATGCTCACAGATTTAGGACTGCACAAATAAGAAAAGATAATTCCTAGCGTCTGTATAAGGGAATCATCTATAGCAGATGTTTTGAAAGAGGAAGATCAGGTGTGATTAAATATGGCCGCGTCTGTATAAGGGAATCATCTACAGTAGATGTTTTGAAAGAGGAAGATCAGGTGTGATTAAATATGGCAGCTTGGTAAGTTCAATATGGAAAAATTAATAAATATGGATCAAGTTTGAACAAATTACCAAGAAATCCATTGAGAGGGACGTGGATCAGGGGAGTAAGGTTGGCACGCAGCACTGAGACCTGTGCGACGCCCGCGCCCACCTTCAGTTCAGTCCAGAGCAGCGCCGGCTGTCCTCCCTTTGCATGTAGCAGGGGCTCCGGCTCCGTCTTGTTCGTCTAGGCGCGCAACGGGCAAGACCTCCAACGTGCTGGTACGGGTAGGGGCGCGGCGGTGCCACATACCGGTACCCAGAGCGGCACGTGCTCCGGCTACCGTGGCGCGCCTGCTCCCATGGCTGGCTTTGGGAGAGGCCTAGGGTTTGTGTCTGCGAGCCCCGTGGCTGGCCGGAGGTGGGGGAGAGGCGTGGAGAGAAGAGGTGCAGGAGAAGGCCACGAAGGTGACACGGGCTGGCTCCCATGGAGGGCGAGAGAGAGGTCGGGGATGGAGAGGACGCGTCGCTGCAAGGAGAAATAGAGAAGGAAGGAGGCGACTGGTTGGCAGCGGCAACTGACTCTAGATATTTCTACGGTGGTAGCCTCTTGATTTTTCTACGGCAGTAGTGAATCAATCAGACCAAAACCAAAAAACAAACCGAGAGTGAACCAGGAAAAAACCGGGGACACATGTGAAGCAGGTGAGAGCCCTCGCCTATAACTGCGGACACATGGTAGGAGGGCTAGCTTAGTAGCTTTAATTCTTTGTAATATGCTAGGCCATATCCAGGTAATTCCTCTAATAACTATGGCAATTCTTATGGTAATTCCTATGGAAATTCATCTAATAATAATAATAGGATACCTACAGATCTTCAGAACATCATTAAAGAATTTATTAGTTCTCAAAAGATTTTCAACATTGTGGTCGAAGAAAAGTTGCATAAAGTTGACGATATGGCTAGAAACATGGATAGGATTGCTCATGATGTGGAAACACTTAAAAACAAAACTTGGCCACCCATTCATTATATTAATGAGTCCATTAAATCCATCACAATATCTATTAACGAGAGTAAGGAGAGGACCGCGAGGTTGAGAGCTAAGCGAGAATTCTTAGAAAAGGTTCTTCCACCCGGTTTTTACCGTAATCATGATGAAGATCTTAACATGATTGGTACTTCTCCCATTTAATCTTTGTTTACTAATCTGAAAATAGATGATAAAGGGACTGGAGATGAGTCAACTTTAGCTATAAGGCGTCCCGTTTGTTTGGAGGGTGATGATCTTAATGAAAAAAATAAAAAAAGTGGATTTGGAGAGGTCAAAACTTTAACTAGTGATGTACCCACTATCTTGGATCACAAGGACTTTGATTATGATAATTTCTCTTATTAGAATGTAGTTCCTTCCTGCAATCCACCATTATCTCACGCAATGCTTACGAACAAAATAAGGCTTTGACTAAATATATAGTAGAAGCGTTGATAAAAGCTTATGATGAGAAGCTTGAGCTAGAAGTTGCTATACCTAGAAAATTGCATGATGAATGGGAACCTACTATCAAAATTAAACTTCAAGAATATGAATGTAATGCTTTGTGTGACCTTGGTACTAGTGTTTCAACTATACCTAAATCTCTTTGTGATGTGCTTGGTTCACCGATATACAAGATTGTTCCCTTAACTTGCATCTTAAGGATTCTACCATTAAGAAATCTTTGGGTAGAATAAATGATGTGATTATTCTTGCTAATAGAAATTGTGTGCCTGTAGATTTCATTGTGCTTGATATTGAATGCAATCTGTCTTGTCCAATTATACTTGGAAGACCCTTCTTATGAACTATAGGTGCTATTATTGATATGAAGGAGGGAAACATAAGATTCCAATTCCCACTAAATAACGGGATGGGACAATTCCATAGAAAGAGAATTAAAACACCTTATGAATCTATTATGAGGTCCACTTATGGATTGAGTATCAAGGATGACAACACTTGATACTATGCATTATGCCTAGCTAGGGGCATAAAACGATAGCTCTTGTTGGGAGGCAACCAAGTATTTATCTTTAAATTTTTGTTTTTACTTTATGTATTGGTGTGTTTACTTGATTATTTATACTGTAATTATTCTATTTTTGTATTAAAATTAGTGTTTGTGCCAAGTAATGCCTTTGGGATGACTTGAATGATAAGTAGAAATGACATGGTGCAAAAAAAAGAAACTTTTGCGTCCAGTGCAAAAAAAAAATCTCGGATTTTACTGGAACGTATTTTTGATCTGAATTTTATACACGGTATTGGTATACAAATTCCCCAGGTTTTCCTAATTTTTCAGAATTTTCGGAGTTACATAAGTATGGTGTTTGTGCAGTTCATTACAGACTATTCTGTTTTAGACAGATTCTATTTTTGCTTGCATAGTTTGCTTGTTTTGATGATGCTATGGATTGTATCGGGGGGCATAAGCCATGGAGAAGTTATAATACAGTAAATTATGCAACAATAAAATCTGAATCAATTTATAACAGTACCTAAATTGTTTGATTTACCTATCATACTAACGGAGCTCACGAGTTTTCTGTTGAGTTTTGTGTGCTGAAGTCTTCAAGTTTTGGGTGCTATCATGATGGATGACGGAATAAGGAGCGGCAAAGAGCCTAAGCTTGGGGATTCCCATGGCACCCTAAGGTAAATTCTAGGAAGACTCTAGCGTCTAAGCTTGGGGGCGCCCCAGAAGGCATCCCCTCTTTCGTCTCAATCCATCGGTATGTCACTTGGAGCTACATTTTTATTCATCACATGATATGTGTTTTGCTTGGAGCATCGTGTGTTTTAGTTTGCTTTTGTTTTAGTTTTCCACAATCATTATTTGTTGGACACACCTACTTTAGAGAGACACATGTTCACCATGATTTGTTAGAATACTCTATGTGCTTCACTTATATCTTTTGAGCTAAGCAGTTGCTCTAGTTCTTCACTTATATCTTTTAGAGCACAATGGCGTATAGATTTTATAGAAATAATTGCACTCTCGTTCTTCACTTAAATTTGTTTGAGAGTTTAATAAATATTGACGATAATTTTCATGGGTTATAAGACTAGTCAAAAAATAATAGGTATTCAAGGAGTGCATAATAAAAACCTTCATGTAGCACATAAAACAGAAATTGTGGGTTAATGATGTTGATGTGGTAATATGAAAGGGCATGAGTGCATGGTTGTTGGTTAGTAGAAATATCGATAGTTAAAGGGTATTAAATTGTTGTTCATCTAAATATTGGTTATGCCATGGTGATGATGTGTGAGCATTCTTATTCCTCGTTGAAATCCTAGTGTTGTTTAGGTCGGGGGCTCAGGGTGGTTAACTCCTACCAACCTCCTCCCTAGGGGCATGCGAGTAGTACTTTGCTTCAAGAGAGCTAATAAAGCTTTGTAATAAGTATATGAGTTCTTTATGACTAGTGTGAATCCATGGATGTACGCACACTCACCTTTTCATATTATGCTAGCCTCTTTGGTACCGTGCATTGCACATTCTCACCTCAAGGATCGGTGCAGCCAAACCTCGCGACATGATATGCTCTGTTGCACATAAGCCTCCTTATATCTTCCTCAAAACAGCCACCATACCTACCTATCATGGCATTTCCATAGCCATTCCGAGATATATTGTCGTGCAACTTTCACCGTTACATCATATGACTTGTGTACTCATCGTCATATTGATTTGCATGATCATGTAGCTGACATAATATTTGTGGCAAAGCCACCATTCATCATTGTTTACATGTTATGCTTGATCATTGCACATCTTGGTACACTGCCAGAGGCATTCATATAGAGTCATATTGTTTAGTAGTTTTTCATATCGAGTTATAAGAAAATAGAAGTGTGATGCTTTTTATTATTAGAGCACTGTCTCAGTGAGGAAAGGATGATGGAGACAATGATTCCCCCACAAGTCAGGATGAGACTCCGGACGAAAAATAGGGGGGAGAAAGAAAAAAAAGAGAGAGAAAAAAGAAAAAGAAAAAAGAAAAAAGGGAAAAAAGAAAAGGAAAAAATTAATAAATAAATGAGAGAAAAGTGAGAAGGGACAGTGCGACTACCTCTTTTTCAACACTTGTGCTTCAAAGTAGCACCATGTTTTTCATATAGAGAGTCTCATGTTTTGTCATTTTCATATGCTAGTGGGAATTTTTCATTATAGAACTTGGCTTGTATATTCCGATGGCGGGCTTCCTCAAATGCCCGAGGTCTTCATGATCAAGCAAGTTGGATGCACACCCACTTAGCTTCAGTTGAGCTTTCATACACTTATAGCTCTATTGCATCCGTTGCATGGCAATCCCTACTCCTCGCTTTGATATCGATTGATGGGCATCTCCATAGCCCGTTGATCAGCCTAGTTGATGCAAGACTTTCTTCTCCACTTTTACCCCTTTGGAACCTATCACCATATTCTATTCCACCTATATGCTATATCCATGGTTTGCGCTCATGTATTGAGTGAGGTATAAAATGCTGAAGCACGTGAAAAAGTACGATCCAATTGCTTGGCTTAACACCATGGTGCTTGACATTTGTATTTATGTGGTGAAGAGGGAGCTAATATGATAAAATGAATGGGGGGTAAACATTCTTTAAGGATCATATATTTTGAAAGTTGATGATTGTGTTACTTATGTTTATGGATATTACTATGTTAATGATTGTTGATTCATCGTTTCTCAATGATCATACCTGAAAAAGATTACATGTTGAGTAGCATGTCACATCAAAAATTCTATTTTTATCATTTACCTAGTCGAGGACGAGCAGGAACTAAGCTTGGGGATGCTGATACGTCTCCAACGTATCTTTAATTTATGATTCTTCCATGCTATTATATTATCATTCTAGGATACTTTTTAAGCATTTACTTGCTGTTTTATATTATTTTTTGAGCACTAACCTATTAACCCAGTGCCAAGAGCTAGTTGGTGCTGCATGTTTTTGGCCTTTCCGAAATATTATACCAAACAAAGACCAAATACGCCGAAACTTTTTGATGATTTTTTCTGGACAGAAATAAGACCTGGAAGCTTCAGATCAAGACCGGAGGGCACACGAGGTGCCCCCAAGCCAACAGGGCGCGTCTAGGGGGGTGGATGCGCCCTGATGCCTTGGGGCCACCTCCCAGCTCCTCTGGCCCTGATCTCTTTGCTATAAATTCCCATATATCCTAAAAACCCTACAGAGCCTCCCGAAACACTTTTTCTGCCGCCACACGTCTCTGTTCCGCCGTGTGCCCATCTGGAGTCCTGTTTCGGTGCCCTGCCAAAGGGGGGATCGATCATGGAGGGCCTCTACATCAACCTTGCTGCTCCCATGGTGATGTGTGAGTAGTTCACCACAGACCTACGGGTCCGTAGTTAGTACCTAGATGGCTATCTGTCTCTCTATATTCTTCAATGCCAAGATCACCGCGATTACCGCTGTGACCTATCTTATGTAATCACTCTTTGTGGTGTGTTTGTCGGGATCCGTTGAATTGTGGGTTTATGTTCATATTATTCATGAAAATATATTGAATCATTCCTGTTTATTTATACGCATGATTGTTATACCTCTGTAATGCTCTCCGATCTATCGGTTTGGTTTGGCCAACTAGATTGATTTATCTTTAGTGGGAGTGGTGCGTTGTAGTGGGTTCAATCTTGCGGTGTTCAATCCTACCGACAGAAAGGGACTTGACACGTATTGTATTCCTGCCATTATGGGTAAAACGATTGGGTTTATTCATATTAATTGGATTTACTTTGTCTACATCATGTCATCATCCTCCAAGCATTACTTTGTTTTTACTTAATACTCTAGATGCATGCTAGATAGCTGTCGATTGGTGGAGCAATAGTAGTAGATGCAGGCAGGAGTCGGTCTACTTGTTTATGGACGTGATGCCTATATACATGATCATTGCCGTGAATAAATATTGCATGACTATGCACTTTTCAATCAATTGCCCAACAGTAATTTGTCTACCCACCGTATGCTTTCTTCGAGAGAGAAGCCTCTAGAGAAAACTATGGCCCCGGGGTCTCCTCACAAATATATTTACAAAAACTCTAAATACCTTGCTGCCATTATTTACTGTCTATTTATTTTTAATTTATATTTATCAAACAATCTATCTATCACTACTTATCACTTGCAAGTAAAGAGTTCAAGGGGATTTAAAACCGTCTTGCCCGCGTTGGGTGCAAGTGTGTGCTCTTTTGTGTGTAGGCGTTGAATACGGGAACTTGCGTGGTCCTCCTATTGGTTCGATAACCTTGGTTCTCACTGAGGGAAATACTTACCTCTACTGTGTGGCATCATCCCCTCCTCTTCGGGGAAAATCCCAACATGGTTCAGAAGTATCAGTCTTCCTTGAATATTACCTTGGGGTGCCTTGGGCATCCCAAGCTTAGGGTCTTTCCACACCTTATTCCTTCATGCATCATTGTCTCAACCAAAACTTGAAACTCCAGCACACAAAACTCAACAGAAACCCCGTGAGATCCGTTAGTATAATAGGTAAATCATAAACTTTATGTCCTGTAATAAACCAATTCATAATTGTTCTTGCATAATACCTACTGTATTTAAACTCTCCCATGATTTATACCCCCTGATACAACTCACAGAATCATCAAAACAAGCACACTATGCAACAAAAACAGAATCTATCTAAAACAGAACGATTTGTAATGATCTGAACCAAAACCATACTTATGTAACTCAAACAATTCTGAAAAATCAGGACAACCTGAGAAATTTGTATATAAATATTGTGTAAAACTTTCAGAAAGTTATCACGCTCTAGTAAAAAACCAAAATTCAAATACTGGGCAAAAAAGTTTTTGTTGTTTCACAGAATCAATTCTACTATCATCCAAATCATCCCAAGGGATTTACGTGGCACTAATTAAAACATAAAAACACAATAATTACAGTAAAAATAATTGTGTGAAATCACAATAACATACAGTAAAAGAAAAAAATTAAGATAACTATTGGGTTGCCTCCCAACAAGTGTTATTGTTTTATGCCCCTAGCTAGGCATAATGCATAGTTTCAAGTATTGTCATCCTTGAAATTCTCCATTACATTTTTATACATGATATCATCATAAGCGCATCTTACTAATTCTCTTCTTTCGGCAATAGATTTCCTATTAGTAGAACTCAAGTAATGGAACTGGTTATCCTTCATAACTTTTGTATCTTCTAAGTTCAATTTTTGAGGAGTATGGTCATCAACAGACCTTTCATAAGCGACAATGAATTCATGTTCTATAAGAACTTTAGCTTTATCAAAGGAATCTTCATGAAACCCACTTCTGTTGCCCTTAACAATCCAAGAATATTGATGGTTGGTACTATTAAATAAGTGTTCGATTTGGTGAAGGTTTGGAACTTCTTTCCTAGCATTTTTCTCAAAAGCATGATGATCCCTAGACATATATCTCTATCATAAAGAATTTCATCTTTCATCGGGCACTCATAATGATCAAAAATTTATCTAGCTTCTCGGACTATGTAATCAAATTCATTCATGAGAATAAGTGTAGTTATTTTCTTAGCTATAAGATCATTTATAACAGGTAACTCGAAGAACAATCTTTGCAAAGTGGGATGAGTACGCATGAATCTTCTCTCAAGTTTGATAATAAGAGCACAAATATCTTGAGCATAACTATTAGTTCTTTTAAGAATAGGCTCGTCATTATTTACCAAATCTCTTGTATAAGTGAAAAATTCTTGGATAACACCTTTTCCAATAATATTCCCACTTCTTGTTACAAAAGTTTTACTATCCAAATTCGCAGGAGATTCATTGTCATTAGGCTTATTATCCTCATTATCTCCCTTAATGATCACAAAATCAGACATGATAGCAACTTCAAGGAAGACAAACAAGCAAAAAGAAAAAAATGGGTTTTTGAATATATGTTTAGAGAAGTGGAGGGTGATGAAAAAGAGAGGCAAAGGAAAATAAAAATTAGAAAATGTGGATGATAGTTTCTATGTAGGAACCTAAAGAGAATTTCATTATGTCTCCCCGGTAACTGTACTAAAAATTCTTTCTACTACATGTGAGCTGCATTGGGATTATCCCCGAAGAGGAAAGGGTGAAGCAATATAGTAGCAGATAAGTATTTCCCTCGGGGAGAACTAAGGTTATCGAACCAATAGGAGAGCCACTCAAATTCTCGTCGTCAACACCTACACACACAAAAACAAACACTTGCACCCAACGCGGGCAAGAGGGTTGGCAATCCCCATGAACTCGTTTCTTGCAAGGATTGATTGTGATAGTGATAGGTATATAAAAAGAAAGTAATAAAATTGCAGCAAGGTATATTTGGTTTTTAGCAATATGATTAAGTAGACCCGAGGGCCATAGTTTTCACTAGAGGCTTCTCTCTCAAACACATAGCATACGGTGGGTAGACAAATTACTGTTGGGCAATTGATAGAAGAGTGCATAGTTATGATGTTATTCATGGCAATGATCATGTATATAGGCATCACATCCGAGACAAGTAGACCAAAAAGATTCTGCATCTACTACATTACTCTTTGAGAGCACTTCTATGCTTGCCTCTCTAGGTATACAATGCTTTAAGCAAGATGACATGATGTAGACAAAGTAAACCCAATCAATATGAATAAACCCCATCATTTTATCCTTAATGGCAACAATAGAATATGTGTCTTTTCCCTTTATGTCACTGGGATATAGAGCACCGCAAGGTTGAACCCACTACAAAGCACCTCTCCCGCTGAAGATAAATCAATCTAGTTGGCCAAACCAAAAGATAGATTGGAGAGAAATACAATGCTATAACAATCATGCATAATAAAGTTCAGAAAAGACTCAGTTACTTTCAATGCATAATATGATCATAAACCCACAATTCATCGGATCCCAACAAACACACCGCAAAAGAAGATCACATCGGATAGAACTCCAAGAAGATCGAGGAGAACATTGTATTGAAGATCAAACAGAGAGAAGAAGCCATCTAGCTACTAGCTATGGACCCGTATGTCTGTGGTAAACTACTCACACATCATCATGGAGGCAGCAAGGTTGATGTAGATGGCCTCCGTGATCGATTCCCCTTCCGGCAGAGTACCAAAAAAGGTCTCCAGATGGGATCACTAAAGAATAGAGGCTTGCGGCAGCAGAAAAAGTGTTTTCGGGTGTATCTATGTTGGTTTGGGAATATTTGCGAATATATAGAGGTGGAATTAGGTCAAATGGAGTTGTTGGGGAGGCACGAGCTCAGGGGGCGCACCATGTGAGCTCGTGGATCTCTCGTACGTCTTCTGGCCTCCTCCCGAACCTTCTAGGGTCCCTTTTGGTCTAGAAAAAATCACCGTAAAGTTTCATCGTGTTTGGACTTCGTTTCGTATTGATTTTCTGAGAAGTAAAAAACACTCAAAAAATAGGAGCTGGCAATGGGCATTGGGTTAATAGGTTAGTCCCAAAAAATGATATAAAATAGAATATAAATGCATATAAAGTATCCAAGATTGATATTACAATAGCATGAAACAATAAAAAATTAGATACGTTGGAGACGTATCTGTGTGTTGAGGACACAAGAGATTTCTTGTATTTGATTGCAGGGTTGTTAGAGAGATACCACTTTCATCCTACACCTCTCGCGGATTGATAAACCTTAGGTCATCCACTTGAGCGAAATTTGCTATTCTCCTACAAAACTCTGTGGTTGGAGGCCCAAAAGAGTCTACAAGAATAAAGTTGCATAGTAGACATCAATAATTAATTTAAATTAATTGAGTCTTTTGAGATCTATTATGTGTGATTTTATAGCAAGGTATGCTTTCTGATCTATGAGTTTTCTTCAGCCAAGTTAATGAGTAGATCTTCAGAGGGAGTGGTGCATAGTAGTGGGTTCAATCTTGTGGTGGCCTTAGTCTGTGATAGGAGGGGTTGCAAGGCACGTATTGTATTGTTACTACTAAGGATAAAATGATGGGATTTGAACATATTGCTTTATCTTACCTTGTTTACATTGTGCCATCTTGCTTAAAGTGTTGCTCTGTTTGTTATGAACTTAAAACTTTGAGATGCATGATGGATAGCGGTCTTGGGGTGAGTAATAGTAGTAGACATCAGTAATTTTAACGGTCTACTTGTCACGGACGTAATGCTCGAATCATGCCATGAAGAATCATAATCATAACTATGCGCTATTCTGTCAATTGCCTGATAGTAATTCGTTTACCCACCATTGTTATGCTCATGAGAGAGATGCCTTTGGTGAACCTATGGCCCCAGCTCCATTCTCCATTAATAATAAAAACCTAAAATTGCTTGTTATTTTTATTTATTTTTTATTTTATTTATATACCAATCACTATCAGATTTAGTCCTTGCAATTGGCAGGAACAAGGGGATTGACAACCCTCTTGTCTTTGTTGGGTGCAAGCATTTGCTTTGTGTGTGTGCAACTTGGCGTATGTGTTGGGTGTTTCCGCGAAGAGGAACGGATCAAATAGTATAGTAGCAGATAGTATTTCTCTCAGTAAAAACCAAGGTTATCGAACCAATAGGAGACACCACACAAACAAGATAAGTAGTACCTGCACACACACAAATAAATACTTGCATCCAACGAAGGCAAGAGGGTTGTCAATCCCCTTGTTCTCACACTTGCAAGATCAAGCTTTATGGTTGTGGATAGTAAATAAAAATTAATTAAAAATGGCAAGGTATTTAGGTTTTTAGCAACATATAATGTGAGTGGACCCGGAATCCATAGCTTCGCTATTGGCATCTCTCCTATGAGCATAGTAACGGTGGGTAACAAATTACTCTGGGGAAATTGATAGAAAAGCGAATAATTATAACGATCATCCATGGCATAGTCTATATATAGGCATCATGTCCGTGACAAGTAGACCTTTAAATTTACCGATACCTAGTACTATTACTCCACCCTTGACCGCTGTCTAGCATGCATCGAAAGGTATTAAGTTCATAACAAACAGAGTAATTCATGAAGCAAGATGACATGATATAGACAGAAAAAGACCATGCAATATGTTCTAACCCCATCGTTTTATCCTTAGTAGCATAAATACAATATGTGCCTTGCAACTCCTCATGTCACGGAGTAAGGACACCGCAAGATTGAACCTACTACTATGCACTACTTCCTCTGAAGATCTAATCATCAACTTGGCCAAAGAAAACTCATAGATCTGAAAGCATACATAGCTATAAAATTATACATAAATAAATCTCAAAATAGATTCAAATACTTTCAATGACTAATTAATCATGAACCCACAATTCATAGGATCCCAACAAATGCACCACAAATATTACATCGAATAGATCTCCAAAGAGAACATGATATTAAAGATCAGAGAGAGAGAGAGAGAGAGAGAGAGAGAGAGATCTAGCTATTTCTATGGACCCATAGGTCATGTGAGGAACTACTCACACATCACCATGGAGGCAGTAAGGTTGATGAAGATGGCCTCCTTGATGGATTGCCCCTCCGGCAGAGTATCGAAAAAAGACTCTAGATGGGATCGCGAAAGAACAGAGACTTGCGGATGCGAGAAAATTGTTTTGGGATGTGGTATGGAGGTTTCTGGGTAGGTGCGAATTTAGATCATTGGTTTTAGGGTAAACGGAGCCACAAAGGGCCAAAAAGTGTCATCGCATTTGGACTTTGTTTGGTATGGGTTTTCTGTAAAACCAAAAACATGTAGAAAACAACAACTAGTTCTTGGCACTGGGTTAATAGGTTAGTCCCCAAAAATGATATAAAATGGCATATGAAGTATATAAGATTGATAATATAATATCATGAAACGATCAAAAATTATAGATACTTTGGAGACGTATCAGGATCCCCAAGCTTAATTCCTGCTCGTCCTCGAGTAGGTAAATGATAAAAATGGATTTTGTTTGCCACCTAGCATATCTTATAATGTAATATTTTGCGGTATGAATATTGGGAAACAATTACTTAATAGATATAAAAATGATAATATAAAGAAGTGTTAGCAAATAATCATTAACTTTCAAAATAAAGAGCACTAAAGCACATTATTCTTATACGTCTAGTTATGTAAGCAATCGTATAGGTCGGTCTTCATAATGTAAAGTATAGATCGTGAGTCATCCCCGGTGCCAAACCAAGAATTTGTAACATACTTTCTCTCGCTTCATCTTTTTCAACTCCAATCAGTGTATGAGCGTGAGCCATGGATTTAACACTTTGGATGGCAAAGAGAATGTTGGTAGGGGTTTTAGTGCAGAAGGAAAAAAATTAAGTAAGTCTCACATTAACTCGGCGGAGCGTTAGGCAATGAAGAGGCCTTACAATCGATATTAATGCAAGGAGTAGGGATTTCCATGCAACAAATGCACTAGAGCTATAAATGTATGAACGCTCCATATGAAACTAAGTGGGTGTCCAACTTGCTTGCTTATGAAGACCTCGAGTATTTGAGGAAGCTCGTCAACATAATATACAATCCAAGTTCTATAATGTAAAAATTCCCACTGGTATATGATAATAACAAATCATGAGGACTCTCTATATGCAAAAGAGGGTGTTACCACTGGTGCAGCGACGTGCTATACAAATGGTTTTTAACCCCTTTCAGTGATGCAGTTTCAAACCGTCACCTTGCTAGTGTGGGCGATAGGGGGTCCATCGCACGCGCTACCAAAACTGTTTGTGATTATGGTACATCCCACACAGTTCAACACAAAAACTGTTTGCAATTTGGATTAGCATCACACACGGTTATTTCATGGAAATTGTATGTAATGTGTGATTCATTGCACACGATTAAAAATAAAAAATTATGTGTGATGTATATGCCATCACACACAATAGGATCCAAAAAACTGTGTGCAATGTGTGATCTTAACGACGTGTTAATTAGTCCTAAAATCAGCTAGATGTAATCAATTTACTATGATCATCTTTTGACAATCAAACATAACGCAAAAATGCACATTCAAAATCCACTATATGATTTCTTTTCAAGATTTGTCATACAACATACAAAAGTACAAATGTACTATCCCACATCACATGATAGCCAACACATACAACCAGCAATTACATCTAATTACGTCGTAAAACTTCATCAGTCTCTTGTTCATCGATGACATCAACTCCCAAACCTTCCCAGATTTCTTATTGTATCTCATCCTGAAAAGTCAAGAGAAAAGGATGACAAGGTCAAAAAAAAGTAAATCCTTACACATAGCAGCGATTCAGTGCCCAGGCTCATCTGCACCTTTGATTATACAAAAATTAAAACAAATACTAAAAAAATTCAAAAAATTCCATTTTTTGCATGGTAGAGAATTTGGTGTGTGAGGTTTGCTCCAAATTTTAGATCATTTGGACATCTGAGTATCCCTCGGCAAAAAGACTAATTTGGGATGTGTAGAAAATTTTACTGTTCATGTATTGTTCTGACCCAATTTGTCTTTTTTGCTGACAACGACTCAGATGTCCAAATGAGCTTAAATTTGGAGTGTACCTCACGCACCCAATTATCTACCATGCAAAAAAAATTGGATTTGTTTAATTTAATTTATATTTTTAATGATTTTTTTACATTACATACTCAAGTATCCTACTTGAAATTAGTTCTTACACTAGTTATGCATAATTTTTTTTTATCAAAAAATATTGCAAGAGAAAGTTCAGGAATTCACAAGAGAGATTTTGTGATTACTTTGATGTCTTGAAGAATCTTGATGGATGAGAAGAATCAAGAATCGATTAGATGGTTAGAGACATCATAATTAGACATACAAAAAACAAGATTAGATTAGTACTATCCGGCAAGCTAGCTAGCAGCCATCCTGGTGGATGGATTCTTGGAAAGACATGCACGGGAAGCTAGCTAACATGGCCACGAATGGCACCTCCATGACGCTTCCTCTCAAGATGCAGAACTTGTTGAAGCAGTTGTGCCACCAGATAGAGATCCCGGAGCTCTACGGCTGCTTCGTGCTCGTGCTCGCATCTACAGTCGACGACGAGCCTCACGGCGTCCATGGCACCCGCTTCACGCATGGCCACCCGACGCCGAGCACTCCCCGCCCCATTGTGTCCTGCTCCTAGTCGGAGCATGGTGCAGGCGCCATCTGCCTCGCCGGCCATGGCATGGAAGAAGTGTGTGTCATGTTCGTGGTTCTACAGAAGGTTGGATTGATGCTAGTTAGATATATGTGTGGATGTGGTAGAGTACGTGGTGAAGAGATAAGGCTAGATATTTTTCTTGGTTTTGGAGTGTGGACGGATGGATTTGCCATGTCATCGATCCAAGCCTTCAATCTCTTCACCAATAAGAATTCAGTACACATATTTGTGCTTTCTTGCCATTTGAGTTTTGCACTTACACCATCCAAAAAATTGTCAATCCTTCTCAAATTTTTACTATAGTATACTGAGGTCTTATATTGACACCATGCCAAGATTCGTATTTATTAGACATTATATACACTTTCTAGAATTAAAATACCAATAAACTTCATATTCACGTCTGATTCTTGCCACATAGATATTTGAATTTTATATTTATTTCTTGTATGAGGCATACACATATACTCACTGCCCTAAATATGATTTTTCAAATCATTTTTGTATACTGTTTTCTATAGTCGTAGTTCAAATTTGAATGTATCCGTTAAATGACTAGAAATGTAGTTAATGACTCAAATATAGCACATGAGCTCCAAAAAGTGCGAAATTTTAATATGGAGGGTTCTATGGTGTATCTTAACTGTAGAAAAAAATCAAGGTCAAATGATAAAGGAAAACATAAGTTCGCCACCAATTTGGTGCATTCACTCTTGAAACCATGATTGTTCCTCATAGGTTGCCAAATTTCTAAAGGATGTACATCAAAAAAATATGAAACCTTCTTGAATTTTTAACACATCATAGTGAGGTCATATCATGACACTATGCCAAGTTTCATATTTTTCAGGCTTCATTTACAATTTTTGTAATTTTAATACCAATAAACTCCATGTTCGCGGTTGATTCTTGCCACATATGTCTAATAAATTTATATCCATTTCTTGTATGAGGCATACAAATATAATCAATACCCTAAATATGTTTTTTAAATCATTTTTTGCGTATTATTCCATGCATTCATAGTTCAAATTTGAATTGTATCCATTAAATGACTGGAATTGCAGTTAATGACTCAAATATAGCAAATGAGCTCTGAAAAGTGCCAAATTTTAACAGGGAGGATTCTATGGTGCATGTTAAGTGTCGAAAAAAATCAAAGTCAAACGACAAAGGAAAATGTCAATTCGCCTTCAAACATATGGCGCAAACCATTATTCTTTGGAAAAATAGTAACACGCACGGTTCCATTTATGAAAGTGTGTGCAATGACATACTACATCGCACACACAATGTATGCAAAAAAACGTGTGCCTCTCCAGATTGAAACTTCTGCCTGATCTTGTTTTGAATCTCCAGGTTGCACATGATCCCATATTGGGACGATTTATATACCAAAGCTGATCGGCTCGACGAGACGAAACTTTTTCAAGTTGTAAGTTTTTCCATTCGAGGCCTTCTTGAGGGCCTAACAGCTCACGCGACCCATCAGACATCACTTAGGTGGTTGTGTGATCCCTCACGCCATATTTTGCCTCGTGGTAGGGCTGCACTCTGATGGCTCTAACTTTTGCATACGACCTAGGATTGAGATGATTTTTATACCAAAATCGATTGTTTCGACGAGACGAACACAATTCGTGTTGAACATTTTCTCATACGAGGTCGTCTTGGGGGATTAGTCGGTCGAACAGTACTCTGAATATGAAATCTTAGTACTTTGAGCACAGTTTCGGCCTTCGAGATAAAATCGGACGGCGATGACCCAAACTTCAAATATGTTCATGTCAACACTATGGAACTTTTTCGTGTAGAGCACTTCTTCATTTGAGTCCATCTTAATAATGTTTTCTTCCATGTCAAAATCTGGTGTCAGCACAAGGCATCACACACGTTTGCTTTTTAACATCGTGTGCAGTGATATGCTACATCACACACCTACTTTTTAAAAAAACTGTGTGCATGGTATCACACATGGTGGCATTATAATAACTGTATGTAATGGTATAATACATCACACACACACATCACATGTAAAACCGTGTGCAAAGCATCACACATTTTTACGTTTTTTCAAACCGTGTGGAATAATAGGCAACATCACACACACATTTTTTGGAAAAACTGTTTGCGCAGCATCGCACACGTATGTAGTTTTGATAACCGTTTCGATTATCTTCCCTAATCACAAACAGTTCATAAGAACAAACTGTATGCGATTGTAGGATCACTAGAAGAGTGTGTCTAGAGGGGGGGTGAATAGACTACTTGCAAGAATTAAAACCTAACCTTTTCCCAAGTCAATTGGTGGGCAGATTTTAGCAATGATAGCAAGTCAAGCACACCCTACACATGCATGTCTAAGAGTATAGCAGCGGAAAGTAAAGACAAGCATATGTAATAGAGGATAGGGAGGAAGATCAAACACAATTTGAAGACACGGAGATTTTTCCCGTGGTTCCGATAGGTGGTGCTATCGTACGTCCATGTTTATGGAGTCTTCAACCCACGGAGGGTAACGGTCGCGAGAGTCCACGGAGGGCTCCACCGATAAGGGTCCACGAAGTAGCAACCTTGACTATTCCATAACGGCTTCCGTCCATGAAGGACTAGCCTCACTATGGGTAGATCTTCATGAAGTAGGCGATCTCCTTGCCCATACAAACTTCTTGGTTCAACTCCACAACACGAAGTAGGAGGCTCCCAAGCGACACCTAACCAATCTAGGAGGCACCACCCTCCAAAAGGAAATAGGCTCGATAGTAACGATGAACTCCTTGCTATTGTGCTTCAAGATGATAGACTCCTCAACACACAATCACTCTCTCACAAATTTGGATTTGGTGGAAGAGATTGATTGGGTGGAAAGCAACTTGGGGAGGCTAGAAATCAAGATTCACATGGTTGGAATGGAATGGCTTGATCTCAACACATGTGTAGATGGCTCTCTCTCAGAAAATTGGATAGGGCAAGTATGGAATAGTTCGGAGTGCTTCTCTTACGAGTGGGTGGTGGTGAAGGGGTATATATAGGCATCTCCAAAAATCCAACCATTACACCTATAATGACCAACTCGGTGACACCAAAGTGTAAAACTCGGCGGTACCGAGTTGCTCAAAAGGTAGCAACTTTTGAATCTTGGTGAGACTGATATATAAATCTCGGTAGTACCGATCAAGTGACCAACGGTCAGATTGCAAAACTCGGTGGCACCGATCCAAACAAGTCGAAAATTCCGAATTGAAGAAAAGGGGCAACAGAATGTTGGCAACCTAAACTCGGTGGCACCGATGCAGAATCGGATGTACCAAAGAATTAGGGTTTGGCTGGGATCTGTCTGAGGTGAAAATTGGTAGGGCCGAGTGGGAAATATTGGTGGCACCGATTTTGCATGATAGGCTTTTGACAGACTTTTGTGGAAGAGCTTGTGGGTGTTTTTGGTGACTATCACTTGTGCACGTGGAGCATTTTGTTCACCATCAATACCTTACCCCATTTTAATAGTATTGGCCTTCCTATAGACTCAAAGTGATTTCTCACAAAGTAAAATGTAGAGTCTTCTTTCTTGAAGCTTTGCCAATCCTATTCCTTCTCCTTCTTCTTCTTGGGGATTCTCCTCACACTCCTTAGCCAGCACTCTCTGTGGACTTTATCTGAAATGCACTAGATAAGAGTATTAGTCCAAGAGACAATGTATGTTGTCATGAATTATCAAAACCACCAAGGGAGCATACTGTGCTTGCAATCTCCCCCTTTTTGGTAATTGGTGACAACATACAATCAAAGTTTCAAATAAAGATATGCATAGATATAATGAAGACTTTGAGGGACACATGACAAAGACTTGCTCCCCCTAAATGTGTGCAATCCCTTTAAAGGATAGTTGCCTTGGAATGCATAGACACACATATAGTAGAAAGGATAAAATGAGTCATGTGTATCTTGGCTATATGCATCAAATATATGTGAATGAGTTACATCCTTGTTCAAGACTTCACTCTTGCAAACAATATGTGCAAGAAGCAAGAGATCATCTTGATCAAGGATATGATTCATATACTTACCTTGAGTTCTTGAGGATTCTAGTAGTAGAAACACACTTGAGAAAACAATGTTAGGGAACACAAGAGTATTCTACCAACCAAAAAGCAATAGAGCTCAATAGTACCAAGATGCGGAGAACATATAGAAGGTAATATTCCTTCAGATTGATATGTCTCCAAGAACATTTGGAACTTTCTCCCCTAAATGTGAAATTGTAGGTCATCCTCTCCCCCTGAATCTTAGCATTTAGTTATTGGGAGTAGGTAGGGCTGAGAAAAGTCTAAAATGGATAAGAATCAAATTCAAACAGATTTATTCTGCTCTCTTCTCCTGAAGAAGTGTTTCTGAGTTAAGGGATCCTTGATATTTCTCCCCCTTTATCTTTGTTAAGTGTACACTTCTTATTTTCATGATTATCTCTCCCCTGAAGCATGAATGCTTAGATATTTCTCCCCCTTAATATTATATCTCCCCCTTTGGTATGAGTATAAGCTTTGAAGCTTTGGTATTTCTCCCCTTTGGCATTAATTTCCAAAAAGGGTCACACAAAGGGTCAGATAACTGGGATCATTGAGTGGGAAGGGATCCTAGAGAGTAAGGGTCATTGGGAGCATGGAGACAAGGGTTCCTTGAAAGCAATTTTCTCCCCTTAAGATCTTAAAACTTTTAAGATTTCTCCTCCTTTGATGTAGGGATCATTGATCTGACCATAAGACCAAAACAGACAAAATGCATAGAAGTTTGCAAAAAGTCGGTGGCTCCAAAGAAAAAGAGTTGGTAGCACTGATGAGTGGTTTTGCAGCATAACTGCTTCATCGGTGAGACCGAGAGACTTTGATCGGAGGCTCCGAGTTGTGAAACAGAAACTTGGCAAAATAGTTCTTGGCTATTTTGTCAAATGCAGTTTTTTAGAAAGTCTCAAACAAATCACAAAGATTTTCAATGAATTCTTAGAAAGATTTGTAATGAATTTTTAGAAGAATTTGCAATGAATTTTCATAAGTATTTGCAATGAATTTTCATAAGAATTAGCAATGAATTTTCATAAGAATTAGCAATGAATTTTCATCTAGGTTGGAGTTGAATGGAAATGTCAATGATCAACAAAACAAAAGATTCTCCATTCAATTCTTATAACTAGATGATGGGCGACGACTAGGTCACCTATGTAAGAGTATATTGACTTAAGGAGTCAAGCAAGAATACTTGATCATAGCTCATACTCATCGTTAAGCTCGAAATGGGATTACCATTTTTAGATTAAGCATTTTAATGTTTTCATATCACTTGAGTTGCTTTATCTCATGACTAGGAGTAAAGCTATATTAAGGATATGAGTACATACCTTTGAGTGATGTTGATGACGTGGCTTGTAGGTGAACATGAAGAGGATGCTCGAGGTTGTTGAAGTTCATCTTGAGTTGGGAGCAATCCTTCTTGTTTTGGTTCAATCATCACCTACATAGGTTAGTCATGCAAGGAAGAGCATGATATATCAAAATGACACAATACCAATTGTGAGTTGATACCAATTGAGAAATTCAAATATGTGTCAAGGATATGTTTTTGTTGTTCTCTTCCTTCCATCATCAAGAGGGGTTTTGGATACTTGGCCATGACAAGATTGCTTAAGATATGAGTTGATGGCAATCTTGTAGAGTGTTGTTCTTCCAAGTACCTACAAAAGGGTTAGGTGCAATACAAGGGAGCATAGAATTCCAAGTTATATGAGATTCATGGTAATGATAGCATGGAATGGTCAAGTAAGCTCATCCCCTTGCATGCAACCGAGTGAGTCTAGCTCAAGTTTGAAGCATCAATGATGTTCAACTCACTCCTCAAATAACAACACACTTTCTCCTCAAGTGGCTTAGTAAAGATATCGGCCAATTGCTTGTTAGTACGAACATGCTTAAGATTAATATCTCCTTTGGCAACATGATCACAAATGAAATGATGTCGAACTTGAATATTCTTAGTTCGAGAATGTTGCACGGGATTATGACCAATCTTAATAGCACTTTCATTGTCACAAAGTAATGGAACATTTTTCACATGGATCCCATAATCCTTAAGCGTCTGTGTCATCCATAGTAATTGTGCACAACATGATCTGGCGGCAATATACTCAGCTTCGGCGGTAGATAGAGATACCGAGTTTTGTTTCTTGGACGACCAAGACACAAGAGATCTCCCAAGAAATTGGCATGTACCCGAGGTGGATTTTCTATCAACCTTGTCACTGGCATAGTTCGAATCAGAATAGCCAACAAGGTTAAAAGAAGATCCCTTGGGATACCAAATGCCAAAGTTTGGTGTTTGTATCAAATATCTCACAATACGTTTCACAGCCAAAAGATGACACTCTTTAGGTGCAACTTGATATCTAGCACACATGCAAACACTAAGCATAATATCAGGACGGGAGGCACATAGATATAACAATGAACCAATCATAGATCGATAAACCTTTTGATCAACCGGTTCATACTCCTTGGTAAGATCAACATGTCCACTAGTAGGCATAGGAGTTTTCATACCTTTACACTCTTGCATGTTGAACTTTTTGATCAAGTCCTTGGTATACTTGGGTTGAAAGATGAAAGTTCCTTCTCTCGTTTGCTTGATTTGCAAACCAAGGAAAAATTTCAGCTCACACATCATGGACATCTCATACTTCTCGGACATCAACCTTCCAAATCTTTCACTAAATTGTGGGTTAGTAGATCCAAAGATAATATCATCCACATAGATTTGGCACACAAATAGTTCACCATTAACTCTCTTAGTGAATAAGGTTGTGTCAATTTTACCAATTTCAAAACCCTTTTCAATGAGAAACTTCGTTAAGCATTTATACCAAGCACGTGGGGCTTGCTTAAGACCATAAAGAGCTTTACGATGCGTGTAGACATGATTAGGTTTCTTAGGATTCACAAAACCAGGGGGTTGTTTATCATAGACCTCTTCTTCAATCTCACCATTTAAAAATGCACTTTTAATGTCCATTTGATAAAGCGTGATATCATGGTGATTAGCATAAGCAAGAAGAATGCAAATAGCTTCAAGTTTAGAAACGGGTGCGTAGGTCTCACTGTAGTCCATACCTTCGACTTGCGTATATCCTTGGGCTACGAGACGCGCCTTGTTGCGTACAACTTGACCGTCTTCATCTTGCTTGTTCCGAAAAACCCATTTTGTGCCGATGATGTTGTGCTCGTCCTTGGGCTTCTCCACGAGTGTCCACACTTCGTTCCTCTCAAAGTTGTGAAGCTCTTATGCATAGCATTCACCCAATCCGGGTCTTCAAGTGCTTGTTCAACCTTCAAGGGTTCAATGCTAGAGATGAAAAAATAATGCTCACAAAAATTTGCTAAGCGAGTTTTAGAGCGAGTGATTCTCCCGGTTTGTATGTCACCGAAGATTTGGTTTGGAGGATGGTTTTTGGTCACTCTTGCTAGAACTCGGGGTAGCTTTGGCTTGTTGGATGGTGGAGCTTCTTCATCATCATCTCCTTCATCTTCGTCGTTGTTGAAGGTGTCGTTTCCTTGAGGTGGTGGTGAAGGAGGTTGTGGTGGATCTCATGATGTACTTCCTCCTCTTCATCTTGTCGTGTACCGCTTGTGGATGCCTCCATGTCGTGTTGAGGTTCACCTTGACATGAAGTAGGGGCTTCCACTTGAGTTGACGAAGTACTTTCCTTCACCTCCATGGGATGAATCTTGCCGATGGACAAGTCTTGGATAGCTTCCGAAGGATCCTTATATCCTACATCATTTGGCAATTGTTTGAATTGCGAACCATTAGATTCATCAAACTTCACATCTACCGTCTCTTCAACTTTTCGAGTGAAGTTGTTGTAGACACGGTAAGTGTGAGAGTTCGATCCGTAACCAAGTAGGAATCCTTCATGAGATTTAGGAGCAAATTTAGTACGACGATGCTTATCAAGAATGTAGCACTTTGATCCGAATACCCGAAAGTGTCCAACTTGGGGTTTGTTACCGGTGAGTAGCTCCTATGCCGTTTTACCGAGAAGCTTGTGCAAGTAGAGTCGGTTTGTGGCATGACATGCTTTTTCCACGGCTTCTGCCCAAAAGTGTCTTGGCGTCTTGTATTCGTCAAGCATCGTTCTTGCCATCTCAATAAGAGTTCGGTTCTTCCTCTCAACAACTCCATTTTGTTGAGGCATGTACGTAACCGAGAACTCATGTGAAACACCTTCTTCGTCAAGAAAGGTATCTACATGGGTGTTCTTGAACTCCGATCCGTTATCGCTCCGAACCTTCTTGATCTTCACCTCAAACTGATTTTGCGCCTTGCGAGCGAAGTTCTTGAAGAGCTTTTGTACCTGTGACTTATCATCAAGAAAGAATACCCACGTAAATCTAGAAAAATCATCAACTATGACTAGACCATAGGAATTTCCACCGAGGCTCTTGTAAGAATTGGGACCAAAAAGATCCATGTGAAGCAACTCGAGTGGTCTCCCAGTAGTCATGATATTCTTTACGGGATAACTTCCACCTACTTGCTTTCCAGCTTGACAAACACTACAAAGTCTATCTTTGTCAAAGATAACATCTTTAACACCAAGTAGATGATCACCTTTGATAAGCTTGTCTAGATTACGCATGCCAACATGTCCTAGTCTTGTATGCCAAAGCCAACCTTTAGAAGATTTTGCAATAAGACAAGCATGAGGTTTGGATCTCTTAGTGAAATCAACAATATATAGATCACCTCTACAGAAACCGGTAAAGACCATATTATGATTATCTTGACGAAACACTTGGCAATCTACTTTGGTGAATAGCACATTAAAACCAAAGTCGGCAAGTCTAGATACGGAAAGAAGATTGTAGCCAAGGGATTCAACAAGCATGACGTTTTGAATTGAGCTATCATGGGATATGGCCACCTTACCAAGACCAAGTACCTTACCCTTGGAGTTGTCTCCAAAAGTTACATATCTTCGCGGTCCATGGTTTGGTGTGATCTCTTCAAACATATCTCTATCTCCGGTCATATGATCTGTGCATCCACTATCGAGAATCCACTCTTTTCCTCCGTACATGTAATCCTTGAAGTTTGCCATGAGACTTAGATTCTTCATGATATTCTCATGCTCGATGTCGAACAACTCATCTTCATCATAGTAGCCATGTTCCACATTGTCATCATCAAGTGGGAAATCCTCGTCATAAGAAACGAGAGATTTGTTAGGGTTGTGATCATGACAATGTTCAAGATTATGAATGTGAATGGCTTCTATAATGATGTTGTTGATAGTTATGACATCTCCTTTAGCACGCATGAGGTCTCTAAGCTCAAATAGATAGTCATCAAACTTGGGATCACTAGGCATCATTTTGTGAAAGACAATAGTTTTATGAAGAATTTCATCAAGATTACTCAGTGAATAACTTGGATATCGTTTCTCCAAATCATTCCACAAAGTATAAGCACATCCAAAATTCTTCATTTGATTAAGCACAATTCTAGGCAATCCTCTAATGATGAGATTAACAGTTCTAAGATTGCATAGCATATCAATTTCCTGTTCGTGTGTGGGATGTAAAGGATCAATGGGAGGTACATAGGGGTTCTTAACATACTTTCTCGAATGAAATTCATTGAATAGCTCAAGCATCTCATATTTCCATTGACTATAATACTCCCCATCAAGAATAGGCACTCGACAACTCAAACTCTCCAAACTAGACACATTCATCTTCCTCCATGGTGATGAAACCGATGCAATGGAGACCAAAGCTCTGATACCACTTGTAGGATCACTAGAAAAGTGTGTCTAGAGGGGGGGTGAATATAGACTACTTGCAAGAATTAAAACCTAACCTTTTCCCAAGTCAATTGGTGGGCAGATTTTAGCAATGATAGCAAGTCAAGCACACCCTACACATGCATGGCTAAGAGTATAGCAGCGGAAAGTAAAGACAAGCATATGTAATAGAGGATAGGGAGGAAGATCAAACGCAATTTGAAGACACGAAGATTTTTCCTGTGGTTCCGATAGGTGGTGCTATCGTACGTCCACGTTTATGGAGTCTTCAACCCAAGGAGGGTAACGGTCGCGAGAGTCCATGGAGGGCTCCACCCATAAGGGTCCACGAAGTAGCAACCTTGACTATTCCATTACGGCTTCCGTCCACGAAGGACTAGCCTGACTATGGGTAGATCTTCACGAAGTAGGCGATCTCCTTGCCCGTACAAACTTCTTGGTTCAACTCCACAACACGAAGTAGGAGGCTCCCAAGCGACACCTAACCAATCTAGGAGGCACCACCCTCCAAATGGTAATAGGCTCGATAGTAACAATGAACTCCTAGCTCTTGTGCTTCAAGATGATAGACTCCTCAACACACAATCACTCTCTCACAAATTTTTCTTTGGTGGAAGAGATTGATTGGGTGGAAAGCAACTTGGGGAGGCTAGAAATCAAGATTCATATGGTTGGAATGGAATGGCTTGATCTCAACACATGAGTAGGTGGCTCTCTCTCAGAAAATTGGATGGGGCAAGTATGGAATAGTTTTGAGTGCTTCTCTTACGAGTGGGTGGTGGTGAAGGGGTTTACATAGGCATCTCCAAAAATCCAACCGTGACACCGAAGTGTAAAACTCGGCGGTACCGAGTTGCTCAAAAGGTACCAACTTTCGAATCTCGGTGAGACCGATATATAAATCTCGGTAGTACCGATCAGGTGACCAACGGTCAGATTGCAAAACTCGGTGGCAGCAATCCAAACAACTCAGAAATTCTGAATTGAAGAAAAGGGGCAACCGAATGTTGGCAACCTAAACTCGGTGGCACCGATGCAGAATCGGCTGTACCGAAGACTTAGGGTTTGGCTGGGATCTGTCTGAGGTGAAAATCGGTAGGGCCGAGTGGGGAATATTGGTGGCACCGATTTTGCATGATAGGCTTTTGACAGACTTTTGTGGAAGAGCTTGTGGGTGTTTTTGGTGACTATCACTTGTGCACGTGGAGCATTTTGTTCACCATCAATACCTTACCCCCTTTTAATAGTATTGGCTTTCCTATAGACTCAAAGTGATTTCTCACAAAGTAAAATGTAGAGTCTTCTTGCTTGAAGCTTTGCCAATTCTATTCCTTCTCCTTCTTCTTCTTGGGGATGCTTCTCACACTCTTTAGCCAGCACTCTCTGTGGACTTTATCTGAAATGCACTAGATAAGATTATTAGTCCAAGAGACAATGTATGTTGTCATGAATTATCAAAACCACCAAGGGAGCATACTGTGCTTTCAGCGATGCATCACACATGCAACAATTTTTTGAATCGTATTTGATGGGTCCTCCATCGCACACAGTTCGCGTCATTGGCGATGGAGCTATAACTAAATCGTTTGCGATTCGTGCATCGCACACAGTTTGGTCGAAGGGTCTCTGATTGATGTGTTATCTTTGGACCATCCTGCAGTAGTGTACTTTGAAGCACAAGTGTGGAAAAAGGATAGTAATGTTGCCCCCCTCTCTCTTTTTCTCTCTTTTTTGTGTGGGATCTTGGTCCTCTTTCTTTTTTGGTGGGAGCTTTGTCTTTTTTTATTCTTGCATGTAGGGGCAATACTCTAATAATAATCATCACACTTTTATTTACTTACAACTTGATAAACTGAATGAATATGACTTTGTATGAAACCTCTGGCAGTGTACTAGGATGTGCAATGATCTAGCACAACATGTATAACAAAGATGAACAGTGGCTTTGACACAAATACCATGTCAGGTCTATATGATCATGCAAAGCAAAAATGACAATGAATGCCCAAGTCATATGAATAGTAACAATGGAAGTTGCATGGCAATATATCTCGGAATGGCTATGGGAATGCTATGATAGGTAGGTATGCTGGATGTTTTGAGGAAGGATATATGTGGCTTATGTGCGATAGAGAGTATCAAATCACAGGGTTTGGATGCACTGGCAAATTTTGCACCAAGTCTCGAGGTGAGAACGGGCAATGCACGGTACCGAACAGGCTAGCAAATTATGGATAGGTGGAATGCTTGTAGTCCAAAAACTCACATTAGTCATAAATAACGCAAAATTTTATTGTGAAAGCCTAGAAGCCCAAAGTATTACTCGCATGCCCTTCGGGAGGAGGTTGGAAGGAGTTAACCATCGCGTGCCCCCGATTCGAACAACACAAAGAATATCAATCGAGGATAAGTTGTGCTCCAACTTCCTGGCCATGCCACGACCGACAGTTAAATGTGTAAGACTTAAAGCACTTTTATCATCTTTATTTATACTAACCAGTGATTGTGATACGTCTCCAATGTATCTATAATTTTTGATTGTTTCATGCTATTATATTATCAATCTTGGATACTTTATATGCAAGTATATGCTATTTTATATCATTTTTTGGGACTAACCTATTAACCCAGTGCCCAGTGCGAGTTCCTGTTTTTTGCATGTTCTTGGACTTTTCAAAAAATCAATATCAAACGGACTCCAAATTGGATGAAACTTTACAGGGGTTATTTTTGGACATAAAGCAACCCTAGAAGCTTCAGGGGGAGGCTAGAAGACCCACGAGGGAGCCACGAGCCTGTAGGGCGCGCCCTAGGTGGTAGGGCGCACCCCCCAAGCTCATGGGGCCCTCATACACCCTCCTGACCTAATTCCACTTCTATATATCTTCAGTTACCCCCAAACCAACAAAGAGACACCCTAAATACTTTTTCCACCGCTGCAAGCCTATGTTCTTTCGCGACCCCATCAGGAGGCCTCTTTCGGTACTCTGCCGGAGGGGGAATCGATCATGGAGGCCGACTACATCAACCTTACTGCCTCCATGATGATGTTTGAATAGTTCAATATAGACCTACGGGTCCATAGCTAGTATCTATATGGCTTCTTCTCTCTCTTTGATCTTCGATACCATATTCTTTGCGATTCTCACGAAGATCTATCCGATGTAAAATTCTTTTGCGGTGTGTTTGTTGGGATCCGATGAATTGTGGGTTTATGATCAGATTATCCATTGAAAGTAATTGGTATTTTCTAAACTTTATTATGCATGATTGTTATAGCTTTGTAATTCTCTCCGATCTATCCGTTTGGTTTGGCCAACTAGATTGCTTCATCTTCAGCAGGAGGAGTGCATTGTAGTGGGTTCAATATTGCGGTGCTCTATATCCCAGTGACAGAAGGGGACAAGACATGTATTGTATTCTTGCCATTAAGGATAAAATGACGGGGTCTGAGCATATTACTTGCCTTACTTTGTCTACATCATGTCATCTTGCTTAATGTGTTACTTTGTTTGTCATGAACTTAATACCATAAATGCAGGAAGGAGTCAGACGATTGGTGGAGTAATAGTAGTAGAAGCAGCATCGTTTCGGTCTACTTGTCATGGATGTGATGCCTATATACATGATCATTGCCATGAATAACATAATAACTATGCGCTTTTCTATTAATTGCCTGACAGTATTTTTTCTACCCACCGTATGCCTTGCGTTCTAGAGAGAAGCCTCTAGTGAAATTATGGCCCCGGGGTATCTTGATAACCCACAAGTATAGGGGATCACAACAGTTTTCGAGGGTAGAGTATTCAACCCAAATTTATAGATTCGACACAAGGGGAGCCAAAGAATATTTTAGAGTATGAGCAGCTGAGTTGTCAATTCAACCACACCTGGAGAATAAATATCTGCAGCAAAGTGATCAGTAGCACAATAGTATGATAGTTTTCATAACAGTAGCAACAGCAACAGTGACGGTAACAGTGATAGCAATAGTTTCGAAGCAAGTGTAACAGTAGCAGTAGCAATAGTAACTTAGCAAGAACAATATGTGGAAAACTCGTAGGCACTGGATCGGTGAACTCGTTGGATGATATTCATCATATAACAGTCATAACCTAGGGCGACACAGAACTAGCTCCAGTTCATAAATGTAATGTAGGCATGTATTCCGTAAATAGTCATACGTGCTTATGGAAAAGAACTTGCATGACATCTTTTGTCCTACCCTCCCGTGGCAGCAGGGTCCATAAGGAAACTAAGGGATATCAAGGTCTCCTTTTAATAGCGAACCGGAACAAAGCATTAACACATGGTGAATACATGAACTCCTCAAACTACGGTCATTACCGGAAAGTATCCCGACTATTGTCACTCCGGGGTTTACGGACCATAACACGTAATAGGTGCGTATGACTAGCAATATCGGATCAAGAACATAGATATAATGGTGAAAACATAAACAGTTCAGATCTGAAATCATGGCACTCGGGCCCTAGTGACAAGCATTAAGCATGGCAAAGTCATAGCAACATCAATCTCAGAACATAGTGGATACTAGGGATCAAGCCCTAACAAAACTAACTCGATTACATGATAAATCTCATCCAACTCCTCACCGACCAGCAAGCCTACGAAGGAATTACTCACTCCCGATGGGGAGCATCATGGAATTGGCGATGGAGAAGGGTTGATGATGACTAATACCGAATATTCCCCTCTCCGGAGCCCCCAAACAGGCTCCAGATCTGGCCTCCCGAGGAAGAACAGGAGGTGGTGGCGGCTCCGTATCGTAAAACGCGATCAAACTTTCTCTCTGATTTTTTTTTCTCCAAAAATAGGATTTTATAGCGTCGGAATTAGGGCCAGTGGGGCCACGAGGTGGGCACAACCCACCAGGGCGCGCCGGGGTGGGCTGGCGTGCCCTGGTGTCTTGTGCCCAGCCAGGGGCCCCCCACCTCCGGTGGTTCTTGGCTCCGGTATTTTTTATTTGTTGTAAAATAAATCTCCAAAAAGTTTCATCCAGTTCCGAGAACTTTTATTTCTGCACAAAAACAACACCATGGTAGTTCTGCTGAAAACAGCGTCAGTCCGGGTTAGTTTCATTCAAATCATGCAAATTAGAGTCCAAAACAAGGGCAAAAGTGTGAGAAAAAGTAGATACGGCGGAGACGTATCAACTCCCCCAAGCTTAACCCATTGCTTGTCCTCAAGCAATTCAGTTGACAAACTGAAAGTGCTAAATAAAAACTTTTATGAACTCTTTTGTTCTTGTTTACATATATATGCTTAAGTAGCATCCAGGTTTTCAGCAAAGATTATGACTAACCATGCCAGCAATAACTCTTAGAAATTATATTAACTCATATCAATGGCATAAGCAACTAGCGAGCAATAATAAAATACCTCAAGCGCCAACACTTTGTCAAAACAATCAAGATATAATATGACAACAGTGGTATCTCGCTAGCCCTTTCTGAGACTGCAAAACCTAAATGCATAGCACATCCAAAGTTCAAGCAGCGACTAAACATTGTAATTCATGGTAGAAAAGATCCAGTCATGCTGCACCCAACATTGACTATAAACAATGCGTGAGGATGACAATAGTGCTCTTAGGTTTGGCGCTTATTTGAGAAGGTGATGACTCAACATAAAGGTAAATAAATAGTCCCTTCACAGAGGAAAGCGGGGATTTGCAGAGGTGCCAGATCTCAAGGTTTAAATAAGAGATAGATATGATTTTGGGAGGTACACCCTTACTGTCAACGTTACGACCAAGAGTTATCAATATCTTCCATGCTAAACACATTAGCGGTGGTTCCGAAGCGGTAAAAGTAAAGCTTTACTCCCCCTCCACCAACAATCACACTCCACGGCTAGCCGAATCCACGGGTACCGTCCATACCAACAACATTCCTGGGGGAGTTTTGTTTAATTATTTGTAATTTTTGATATCGGGACTGGGAATTCCTATTACGGCCCCTCTCGTGCAAGGACGGGTGAATAAACACTTATCATGAGAATAACCCACTTAACATGGAAGATACTGACCGCCCCCTGTCGCTCCATGAGCGGTCCAGGCACACAAAACAGATGTTCATTTGAATTTTTAGAGGTGGCACATGCAAATTTACTTGGAACGGCAGGGTAATATCGCATATAGGTAGATATAGTGGACTCATCTGGAATAACTTTGGTTTAAGGATTTTGATGCACAAGAAGTATTCCCGCTTAGTACAGGCGAAGGCTAGCAAATAGATTGAGAAGCGGCCATCTAGAGAGCGAAAACGGTCATGAACATGCATTACGCATAATAAACATTGACTACTAGCATGAGTAGGATATGGACACCATGAACATAAATATCATGAAGGTGATGTTGGTTTTGATTCAACTACATGCGTGAACATGTGCCAAGTCAAGCCACTTGAAACATTCAGAGGAGGATACCATATCATCATACCACATCACAATCATTTTAATGCATGTTGACATCCAAGATAAATCATTATCCACTCCTAGCTACTTAAGCATGACATGAGCAACTATAATCTCTAATTGTCATTGCAAACATGTTTGATCATAATAAGCTAAATCAAGGATACTAGGTTAAACATATTTACAAAAACAAAAACAAGTTGAGTCCATACCTGCTTTTCTCTTCCACAACCACTTCATCAAATATCGTCATTATTGCCTTTCACTTGCACGACCGAATGATATGAAAATAATAATAGTGCAAGAGTGTCGTGGACTAAGCTGGAATCTGCAAACATTTTATTCGAGAGGAGAAGACAAAGTAACATGGGCTCTTTGTTAGATTAACAATGATGCATATGAGAGCCACTCAACATTTTCATCGTGGTCTTCTCCTTGGTACGACTCAAATAAAAGGAAAAGAAATTCAGAGAAACACACTGAAATATTTTTGGAGTTTTTGGTTTTTCTTGAAGGAAGCAAACTAAAGAGGAAAAAACAAAAACGAGAAAAACTATTTACACGGGAAAGCTCCCAACAAGTAAAAGAAGAAACGAGAAATCTTTTTGGGTTTTCTTTTGATACTACAATTAAACTATGCTTAGAAAGAAAGATCGGAAAGAAGTAGGAAATATTTTTGGGTTTTCTCAAAGTTTTTCAAACACACAAGAAGAAAGCGAGAAAACAAATCTAGCATGGATAATACAATGAAAAAGTATGAACCCCAACAACTGTAATGATTTGTGTGAACATGAATGTAATGTCGGTGAAAATACGTGCACCCCCAAGCTTAGGCTTTTGGCCTAGCTTGGTAATCACCATCCGTAGCGTGGGTAATAGTTGGAGTGATAGCATACCAAGGCCCTTGGTGCGGACTCCTTGGCCCTCCTGGCAGCTTCAACCTCCGCATTGTGCGCATGGACCAAGAACATAATATCTTCCCCTACTATGAAAATCAAAGAGAGCAGGAGCTGGCAAAGTAACCGGCACAACGGTTTTTTTATTCAATCTCCGATTATAAGTATAATTAGTGGACGTGTCCTTAAGGAACTTATGACGCTTCATGGCCTCAAAGTCTAAGTACTGAATATGTAAGATGGGGTCATTAGGCCAAGTTGATACGTTTAGCTTCTCTACTACACGGGAGGCATAAATTCCTCCATAAAAATTACCGCTAGCAGCATTGTGCTGAAGCCTCCGTGCAACAATTGCTCCAAGATTATAACATTTATTTCCAGTTATGGCAGTGTGTATGAGACTCAAATCAGGAGCACACAGTGTGATGCATTTGCCGTTAAAGAGTGCGAAGTAGTGTATTGATGGGAAATGGATGCTTTTAATTCTTCCTTGTGTTACTCCCCTATCTTCACCATAGCACAAGTTAATCAAAAATGAACCGTACTCAGATTTTGGTGGTTCATCAAGGGACCGCCAATATGGAATTTTGCATGCTTCACTGAACAATTCCAAGCATGGTGAAGGAACGGTCATGGAGGTTGAATGAAACTCTAGACTCACAAGGAAAATATTTAAATTTCTTTGTGAATGTTTTCGTGAGTTCGAGATGTTGAGGGCACTTATCTGCGATGAAGGGAGCAAGTTCTGTATTGTGGATAATTTTTTTTATTCCCCCTTAATACCTGCACCTTCCATGAACTCGTCACACGGCCACAAGCATGATTTGGTAGCGGCATCTCGCATCGAGCTTTCGCTTGGCTCAACATAAGGTTGTCAAACCGAGCTTCCACTTGATGAGGCCTCCGAGGATCTCCTCGAAGAACTCCTAAAGAATTACATTTTTATTTGCGAGCAAATTTCTGAAATATTTTTGAGACACAAAATTTTGTTATCAAAACTTCGTAAGATTGATAGCAACTAATCCTAAGGATGCATAGAGGCCATATTAAGCATTCAAATTACTTAGAACTCTAAGAATTCAACATGCAAGCTCATCTACAGCAGCACCAAGAGTAGCTAATTACTCTAAAAATGACCCACTAAATCAAAAACTAATTGGAGTAATGGAGGAGTCACATACCAAGTAGCAATTCCTCCAAACAGTTTCGGAAACGGAGCTTCGAGCAAAGAGATCGAAATCCGCGGGTTTGAGAGCAAGAACATGGGAATGGAAGCTATGGTGATTTTTTCTGGAGGTAGGGGATGGCATGGGCTAAAGGGATAAGTGAGGGGGCCCACGTGGGGGCCACAACCCACCAGGGCGCGCCTGGGGTTGCTGGCGCGCCCTGGTGTCTTGTGGGCACCAGGTGCACCCCCCCTCTGATGTTATTTGCACCAAGAAATCAGAAATATTCAGAAAAAAATCGTGTCAAATTTTCAGGATATTCTGAGAACTTTTATTTTTGGGTCATTTTTTATTGGATGGAGAAAACAGAAAATAGGATAAACATGGCATTTTATTTTATTTGACTAACTAAAACAGAGAATAAAAAGTGGGAGCAGAGAGTTGTGCCTACTAGATTCATCAACTTCATACCTCTCAAAAATGATCCATTAATAAGGTTGATCAAGTCTTATTAACAACCACTTCCGATTAGCATGAAACGGAAGAACTTTCGTAAAACACTAAGTTACCTCAATGGGAATGTGCATATCCCCAACAATTTGTATATCATATTTCTTTTTGGCAGTAGGTAGAGGTAATTGAAAACTTCCAATAGTGATTGTCGGAGATTCTTTAATAACATTTATACCATTCACTTGGAATTGTTTCTTCGGATAGTGCACCGTATGCTCGTTACCATTGATATGAAAAGTGACTTTGCTTTTATTGCAATCAATAACAGCCCCTGCAGTATTCAAAAAGGGTCTACCAAGGATAATCGACATGTTGTCGTCATCGGGCATCTCAAGAATAACAAAGTCCGTTAAGATAGTAACATTTGCAACAACAACGGGCACATCCTCACAAATACCGAAAGGTATGGCAGTTGATTTGTCAGCCATTTGCAATGATATCTTAGTAGGTGTGAGTTTATTCAAATCAAGTCTTTTATATAAGGAGAAAGGCATAACATTAACACCAGCTCCCAAATCACACAAAGCAGTTTTGACATAATTTCTTTTAATGGAGCAAGGTATAGTTGGTATTCCAGGGTCTCCAAGTTTTTTAGGTACTCCATCCTTAAAAGAATAATTAGCAAGCATGGTGGAGATTTCAGCTTCGGGTATCTTTCTTTTATTAGTAATGATGTCTTTCATGTATTTAGCATAAGGGGCCATCTTTAGGATATCAGTTAAGCGGGTACGCAAAAAGACTGGCCTAATCGTTTCAGCAAAGCGTTCAAATTCTTCATCATCCTTTTTCTTAGATGGTTTAGGTGGAAAGGGCATGGGTTTCTGAACCCATGGCTCTCTTTCTTTACCATGTTTTCCAGCCACAAAGTCTCTTTTATCATAACGTTTATTTTTAGGTTGTGGGTTATCAAGATCAACAACAGGCTCTATTTCAACATCATTATCTGGTTCTTTATCATTGTTCGGTTGAGTATCTTCATGAACATCATCATTATCATTTTCATTGTCACTAGGTGAATGTTCATTACCAGATTGAGTTTCAGCATCAGAAATAGAGACATCATTATTATAGGGAGGTTTTTGTATCTCAGGTTCACTAGAGGTATGCAAAGTCCTATCATTTTTCTTTTTCTTTTTCTTTTTCTTTTTAGAACGACTAGGTGCATCAGCATTAATTCTTTGAGAGTCTTGTTCAATTCTTTTAGGATGACCTTCAGGATAAAGAGGTTCTTGGGTCATTCTACCTCCTCTAGTTACTACTCTAGCAACAAAATCATTCATGTTATTATTCATTACATCAAGCAATTCCTTTTGAGATTTAGCAACTTGTTTTAACTGAGTTTGAACAATAGAGGCATGCTTTCCTACACCTCTAACATCATTACTGATTCTAAATAGCAAGTCACTCAAGCGAGCAATCATATCAGAATTATATTCAATTATTTCAGAACATGTGCATTGAAATGATCTTGCTTCAAAATGTAGTTGTCAAACTCTTATAAGAATTGACTAGGATGTTTATTGTAAGGGATATCACTTTCATTAAAAATTAATAAAGAATTTACCTCTACCACCTGTGCAGGTGGTGGTGCGTCAAGGCCATGCATTTCTTCAATAGGTGGTAAATTCTTAACATCCTCAACTTTAATACATTTTTCCTTCGGATTTCTTTGCCTCTTGCATATCTTCGGGGCTAAGAAATAGATACCCCTCTTCTTCGGAGTGGGTTTAAGTGGTGGTTTAGGAAGAGTCCAATCATCATAATTCTTCAATATGTTATTCAATAATTCCTCAGCTTGTTCAACAGTTCGTTCCCTAAAAACACAACCAGCACAACTATCTAGGAAGTCCCTAGAAGCATCAGTTAGTCCATTATAGAAGATATCAAGTATTTCATTTTTCTTGAGAGGGTGATCAGGCAAAGCATTAAGAAATTGGAGAAGCCTCCCCCAAGCTTGTGGGAGACTCTCTTCTTCAATTTGCACAAAGTTAAATATTTCCTGTATGGCAGCTTGTTTCTTATGAGCAGGAAAATATTTTTCAGAGTAGTAAATCATATCCTGGGGACTACGCACACAACCAGGAGCAAGAGTATTGTACCATGTCTTAGCATCACCCTTTAATGAGAACAAAAATAACCATAGGATATAGTAATAGCAAATCTTCTCATCTTGAGCAAAGAGGGTGGCTATATCATTCAGCTTAGTACGATGTGCCACTACAGTTTCAGTTTCATAGCCATGGAAAGGATCAGATTCAACCAAAGTAATTAACTCTAGATCGACACAGAATTCATAATCCTTGTCGGTAACAAAGATAGGTGAAGTAGCAAACTTAGGATCACATTTCATTCTAGCATTTAAAGTCTTTTCCTTATACTTGTGTAGCAATTTCTTAAGATCGTCTCTATCCTTACAAGAAAGGATTTTTCTAGCTATCTCTCCATCCAAAACATAACCTTCAGGTATCTTAGGCATTTCAAATCTAGGAGAGCTAGGTCTAACAGGTGTTTCATAGTCATCAGTTTCAAAGGCTTCATCAGTTTTAGCTATCTCATCAGTTTCAGTAATTTTATTCTCTTTAGCTCTCGCAATTTGTTCATCAAGAAATTCACCTAGTGGTACATTATCATCAAGCATGGTACTAGCATCATCATAAGCATCATTCACAGCAGAAGTAGCATCATCAATAACTTGCAACATATCAGGATTAATAGCATGTGGTGGTGTTGCAAACTTACTCATAACCGAAGGTGAATCAAGTGCAGAGCTAGATGGCAGTTCCCTACCTCCCCTCGTCTTAGACGAAAAAATCATGGTCTTTGGATCCTTCAGATTCTTCATAGTGATCAATTGATATAAATCCCAAGTGACTCAACAAATATAGCTATGCTCCCCGGCAACAACGCTAGAAAAAGGTCTTGATAACCCACAAGTATAGGGGATCGCAACAGTTTTCGAGGGTAGAGTATTCAACCCAAATTTATAGATTCGACACATGGGAAGCCAAAGAATATTTGAGAGTATTAGCTTCTGAGTTGTCAATCCAACCACAACTAGAGATTAAATATCTGCAGCAAAGTGATCAGTAGCACGGTAGTATGATAGTTTTGATAGAAGTAGCAACGGCAACAATAACGGTAACAGTGATAGCAATAGTTTTGTAGCAAGTGTAACAGTAGCAGTAGCAATAGTAACTTAGCAAGAACAATATGTGGAAAACTCGTAGGCACTGGATCAGTGAACTCGTTGGATGATATTCATCATATAACAGTCATAACCTAGGGCGACACAGAACTAGCTCCAGTTCATAAATGTAATGTAGGCATGTATTCCGTAAATAGTCATACGTGCTTATGGAAAATAACTTGCATGACATCTTTTGTCCTACCCTCCCGTGGCAGCGGGGTCCATAAGGAAACTAAGGGATATTAAGGCCTCCTTTTAATAGAAAACCGGAACAAAGCATTAACCCATGGTGAATACATGAACTCCTCAAACTACGGTCATCACCGGAAAGTAGCCCGACTATTGTCACTCCGGGGTTTACAGATCATAACACGTAATAGGTGCGTATGACTAGCAAGATCAGATCAAGAACATAGATATAATGGTGAAAACATAAACGGTTCAGATCTGAAATCATGGCACTCGGGCCCTAGTGACAAGCATTAAGCATGGCAAAGTCATAGCAACATCAATCTCAGAACATAGTGGATACTAGGGATCAAGCCCTAACAGAACTAACTCGATTACATGATGAATCTCATCCAACTCCTCACCGACCAGCAAGCCTACGAAGGAATTACTCATGCCCGGTGGGGAGCATCATGGAATTGGCAATGGAGAGGGGTTGATGATGACAAAGACCGAAGATTCCCCTCTCCGGAGCCCCAAACGGGCTCCAGATCTGGCCTCCCGAGGAAGAATAGGAGGCACTACACCACGACACTACAAAGCCAACATGCATCTGTTGGTATAGGTGAGCATCGCCGACACATTTTGTCCCAAACTGTACCGACACACAGTATATCAGAGTTATATAAGCTCATGACATATTATCCGTCGGCAAAACTCCTAAGAAACACCGACTCAATTTCTGTCGGTAGATCGAGTATTTAGCGATGGACTGTGTGTCGCCGATTCGTGGAGACAGTAAAAGTGTTGGCGTTGTTCGCCTCAGGCCACACCCGAAAAATATGGCGCGAAGAAAGAGCCATAAGCGCACCATGCGAGCGAAAAAAAAAGAACACAAGTAAAAAAATGTCCTTATCCTCTCAGCCGAGCCCCCAGCTCTCTCACCCCCCCCCCCCCCCCGTGACCCACCACGACCCTTAGACCATGCTGTCCCCCCGACCGGCCGCCGCCCTGACCACGCCGTCGCCCCGACCAGCTGTCCCCCCAACCGGCCACCGCCCCGTGCCGCCGCCCCAACCCACCTCGCCCCGCGCCGCCCCTCCCCGACCCACCACGCCCCGCGCCGCCGCCCCGACCCACCTCGCCCCACGCCGCCCCTCCTCGACCCACCACGCCCCGCGCCGCTGCCCCGGCTCACCACGACCCGCGCTGCCCTACCCCGACCACCGTGCCCCGCGCCGCCTTGCCCCGACCACCGCGCCGCCGCCCAGAGTTCACCGCTGCTCCGACCAACCGCGTCGCCGCCCAGACCTCGCCGCTGCTCCGACCAACCGCCAGCCCCTCCACGCTCTTACTCGCAGTACAACTGTTTTCTTTTGCTATTATTATTTTTCCTTTGATTCCAAGTTACTCCCTGTAAGCCCTTAGCCTATATGTATGTTCATAGTGAATGCCTATTTTTGCAGCAACATTGATAGTCCGAATCTCTACATTTTACCTAGTAGTATGTGAATCACTTGAAGGTGCGGTCACCATGGACAAAAGGTGGATGGATGAGCCTAGGTATAACACACAATTTTAATGGTTATAGGGTGCTTAGGAATTATTTAACTACATCTGATTTGATGCATATGTATATTTATATAACATGTAGGCACACAAAGGTGTATCTGGAAGGGGTGGAAAAATTCTTAAGCTTTGCATTTATTAATTCATTCGGAAACAAAATATTATGTCCTTGTAAGAACTGTTCAAACTCATTTTGGAAGAAGGAAAGAGAGGTGCGTGAGCATCTAGTATGTGAGGGGTTTCTCCGTGGGTATAAAACTTGGATTTTTCATGGAGAATCTAGTTCTTCTTTCTTGAATGTTCTCGATGCTCATGAGAATGAGGTTGAGGAGGAGTCACCCGAAGAGGATGACATTTCTGATTTGCTTCGAGACTTAGGGGGTGGTTTAGATACGGAGGGGGACTTCGAAGATGACATTGTTTCTGAGCAGACCGATGCATATTTAGAAGCTCTTCAAAAGTTAAAAATGACTCTAGTCAAGAGCTATATCCTGGGTGTAAGAAGTTCTCAAAATTGCGTTTCATAATTAGACTACTTCATGTCAAATTGCTTGGTGGATGGTCAGATAAAAGTTTTAACCTGCTGCTAGATCTACTTAATGATGCTTTTCCTGAAGGGTCCTCACTAGAGAAGAACTATAATGAAGCTAAGAAACTGGTGAAATGCCTAGGACTTGGATATGTTAGTATTCATGCATGTGAACATGATTGCATCCTCTTCTGGAAAAACCATGCTAAGGCTGATGTTTGTCCAATATGCAATACTTCACGATGGAAATCTGAAAAGAAGAGTCTAGATGGAAAACGTGTCCACAAGGTACCTAGGAAGGTTCTTCGTTATTTTCCAATAAAGAAAAGGCTTCAGAGGTTGTTTATGTGTTTTAAAATAGCAGCTCTCACCAGATGGCATGATGAAGGGCGTACAAAAGATGGTTTGGTCAGGCATCCAGCTGATTCTGCTCAGTGGAAGTATTTTGATCAGTTGCATAAGGACTTTGCTGAGGACAGCCGCCATTTTAGGCTTGGATATGCATCAGATGGTTTTAATCCTTTTAGATCCAATAACGTTAATTATAGTGTTTGGCCTGTTATCTTGATTCCTTACAACTTCCCTCCTTGGATGTGCATGAAGCAATCAAAAAAAATTCTCACATTGATTATTCCTGCTAAACATGCTCTTGGTAGTGATATGGATGTTTATCTAGAGCCGCTAGTTGATGATATGGTAGATATGTTTCTTCATGGTGTCAGAACATACGATGCTTCAAAAGAAGAGTTCTTTAATTTGAAGGCTGTCATATTGTGGACCATTCATCATTTCCCGGGCTTAGGGTATACAGTTGGTTGTACCACCTCTGGTGAAGGAGCTTGTCCTGAATGTCATTCTGATACATGTTCTCTTAGGCTGAATAATGGTAGCAAGACATGCTACATGGGGCACCGTAGGTTCTTACATGAAGACCATCCCTTTAGGTCCAACACCCATTCTTTTGATGGCCTTGTTGAGCATAGGCCAGCCCCAATTCCTCTCTCTGGACCAGAAATTGTTGCTCAAACAGAAGATATGCATACGGTTTTTGGGAAGGATCCATCCGGGAAGAAGAAAACCAAGCGGAAGCGCAAGGACGATGAGTCGTTAATAGTTTGGAAAAGGAAGTCTATTTTGTTCAGGCTGCCATATTGGGAGAGCTTGTTGCTGCGTCACAACTTAGATGTCATGCACATAGAAAAAAATGTATGTGAGAACATAATCAACACATTGTTGTGCATTGATGGGAAATCTAAGGATAATCTGAACTCTCGCTTGGACCTTCAAGCTCTAAACATTAGAAGTGACTTTCATCCTGTTGAACTTGAAGCTGAAGATAAATTTTATTTACATCCAACACCTTATGAAATGAATGTTGCCCAACAGAAGTTATTTTGTGGAGTATTTAAAGGAGCTAGGTTCCCTTACGGGTTAGCAGCTGATGTATGTGGTAATGTGCATGTCAAGGAAAGGAAAATAATCGGGCTAAAGAGCCATGACAACCACATCTTAATGCAGCATTTGCTACCACTTGCTGTGAGAAGGTTATTGCCCGAAAAAGTTAGTGCAGCACTGATTCGTGTTAGCAATTTCTTCAAGCAGATTTACTCGCATGTTATTTCTGTTAGTGATATGGAAAAGCTAGAGGCTGAAATAGCTGAGACCTTGAGCATTCTTGAGACTATATTCCCTCCATCCTTTTTTGATATCATGGTACACTTGATGGTGCATCTTCCAGCCCAAGCCAAAATAGCTGGCCCAGTGCATTTTCGCAACATGTTTCCTATAGAGAGGTAATTGTCACCAACCACTTCCCTAGCAGTAAAAGTATGCTTCCTCTACAAATAGACATAGACATTTGATTTGTTTATCACGATGTAGGTACTTGTGCCGGTGTAAGGGCTTTGTTCATACTAGAAGCCATCCAGAGGGATCTATTGCCGAGAGCTATTTATTTGATGAGACTCTTACCCTTTGTTCTTGGTATTTAAAAGGTGAAACTCAGTTCACTCGACAAATTAGAAATGATCAAGGTTTGGGTATGGAAACCAGTAGTACCACACTACCTTTCTTCAGCAACCTTGGTCGAGGATTAGTTGGCAAGCATTCTGTGTTATTGGACAATAAGACTTGGCTTCAAGCTCATAGATATGTCTTGTTCAACTACGACCACATAGAACCTTATTTGAAGTAAGCTATCCATTTTTTTTAGTTTGCATTTTATTTATGCTTGTTGTTGAAGTAATGAATAATTTGCAGCAAGCATAAGGAATATCTTTCCTCAAATGGTCTTAAAAATAATCAACAATTTAGTCGTGTCCAGCATGAGTCCTTCCATGAGTGGTTTAAGAAGCATGTAAGTGGTCACATGTATCTGTTTTCTTGTGATGTATATATATGCAGCGAGTTCCATCCAATTTTTAAAGTACTATATTCCATATTCACAGGTGGAAGAAATGGGTGACAAAGTGCCAGAGGAGATAAGTATTTTAGCTTAGGGGCCATCAAAAGTTGCACAACAGTTTAGTAGCTATACTAGAAATGGGTTACATTTTCACACGCAGTCCTATGATGATGGTAGGACAGTGCAAAATAGTGCTATAGCTCTAGTTTCACAGATTACACGTTATGAAAAAGGAAACGATGATAATATCATAATAGGAAACCAAACATTTTACGGTATCATTAAGGAAATTCTCGAGTTGAACTATCAAAATAGTGGGAAAATAGTTCTCTTCAAATGTGATTGGGTTGACAACCGCAGAAAAGACAAGTGGGTAAAAGTTGATCGCCTTGGGGTAACTTCTATAAATTTCAAGCATTTGATCAATACCGGTGAAAATATATCAGATGATCCTTTCATTTTAGCATCGCAAACAACTCAAGTTTTCTATGTTGAAGACCCAATTGATGATGAATGGGTTACTGTTAGCCACTACAATCCACGTGGCTCATATGCCATGCATGAAGCTGAAGATGAGGATGTAGAGACCGCTATGCCAATGGTTGATCCACATATCTATTCATGTTTTCATGATGATCTTCAAAGTATTGATTGTGCTAGAACAGACATAGATGGGAGAATTGTGTATGCTAAGAAATCTAGAAAGTAAGGGGTGTTTGCATTTTTTTTGTGTATGCATATTTTATCCACTATTGTTTGTTAAGCATCTTATTCTAACATTTGTCACTTGCGGGAAAAAAAGATGGTAGGAACAAGAGGAGGAAGCGAGGTCCCTCTGGTTGATGAAACTTTGAGGCTTGCCAATATTGCAGAAAATGAGAGAAAGGTGAGAGCTCTTATTGAACTCAAAAGGAATGAAGCATTGGGAGGAAACAAGAATCCCACTAAGAAAGCAACTTCATCACAGCCAACCAAGAAAAGAAAAAAGGTTGTGTACTTCTCATTGTTGAAATTCAATGTACTTCTCATTGTTTACAAGCATTGGATGAAGCATTGTGTTATACTTTTTCCTAGCCAAATAACTGCATAGCTGAAGTTGCAAATGGAGGGCGTAATCTGCGTTCCCAGTCAAGGTTGAACCAAGATGGTGAAGATGCCAATAATGAACCCATAGGGCATGGCTTACATGATATTCAAGGTATTCTAGTGTTGCTCCATCATTCTCATTTTCTGCACACTTCAGATTTATGAGTGCAGTTTCTCACTCATTCCCTTTGCATTGTAAAGCAAATGCTTCAGGTGATGTACAACAAAAAAAGAAGAGAGGAAGGGATCCCACTGAATTAAGGAAGATATATGATAGAGACCAACCTAAACAAAAAGTTGAACTAAATGAGTATGGTCAGCCTGTTGGTAGCAACGGTACAACATTTGCTAATTTCATTGGAACATTGGTAAGGAAGCAATTGTCAGTGCTAGTTGAGGACTGGAGATATATTGACCCCGAGGCAAAGTTAAAGCTATGGGATGACATAAAGGTAGTTTAGATGGTCCAAATAGGTTTTCCTATAGTCTTCTATTTTTGCTAGCTGGCTTTTGCTAAATGACTTCTTTTTCATATTTGTATAGTCATATTTTGAGGTGGATGAAGCTGCTTTGGATTACTTTATGGTCGCAGCTGCAAAAAAATGGAGAGAATTTAAATCAGACCTAAAGGAGAAGTTTGATGCCACATTGACAGATGAGGAACATATGGAAAGACGTGATTTAAGGATTAAAAAGGATGATTGGATACAACTTATCGACCAGTGGAGAAAACCATAATCTGAGGTAAGGCACAAACTTCTTTACTTTGGGTTTGAATTGAACTAATGTCTTCATGTCATATCCTAGCTTAACTCATTGTTCGCATGATTTTTAGGCTAGCAGTGCTAGAAACAAAAAAAATCGTTCCAATTTGAAATTGCTACATGTAGCTGGCAGCAAGAGTTTTGCTCGTGTTGGTCATGATATGGTAAACTCAACTACTCGAGCACTTCTTGAAAGTGATGCATCACATCAGTTTTTGTTATTTTAGTTACTAGTGAAATAAATTGGTTGCAGGCTCAGAAACTTGTGTACAATCCAGGCAGAGACAAAAAATTTGTCGAAGTACATACAAGTAAGAAAACCGGAGCTCCCACCCCACTTGCAGTGCCGCTAATTGTGAGTTGCATGTACCATTCATCATCTATTTTCTGTAAAAATAAGTGGCATGATCATTCAGATATCATGGATGTGTCTACGTCATGCAAATAACTTGGGGTACCTCATTTGCTTTGGTCTTGTAGAAGAAACTTCAAACTGAAGCTGCACTCCATCCAGAATTGGAGGAAAATTCTATTGAAGAAGGGGATCTTTATGCACATGTTTTTGGAGAGAAGGAACCAAGAGGACGTGTCCGTATGTTGGGTATGGGGCCAACTCCACAGAGTGTGGGCGCGCCTGGAACCAAAGCTAAAGTGCCAACAAAGCTTGCAATACAAATGCAACTTCGTCGAAGAGCTGAACAAGCAGTTTCAACTCTAAAGGAGCAAATGCAAGCAATGGAACGACGCGTCGATGATATGCAAGCAATGTTTTCACAAGGAAGTCACAGTGTTGAAATGCCCACGCCTTCGCCTCCTCATTCTGTCTCTCGTCCTGTGGTAGAGTGCTTAGTTGTCTACTTTTGTTAAGATATGTGAATCATAGGTACACTAACTCGTTTTATTTTTGTGTCCCTCCATAGTTCTCAGGTATTGTACCAGATGATGATGATGAGGAAGAGGAACATGAGGGTCATCATGATGCAGTCCAGGAAGACGATGGCTTGTTCATCCAAAAGCGTATACCATCTAGCCACAATGTTGCATCCACACATTTACCACTTAGAAGCCATGTAGCCACTCCATGCATCCGTTAGGCCTCTCAAGCATCTCACAATCAAGAAGACCTGGTAATCATCTCATCTTTTAACTACATATATGTTGTTATGTTTTGTTTGCTAATAGACGATGCATGATTTAGGTTGGTAGGGATGTCATATTATATCATTTGGTGAGATCTGATCATGTGGCGAAGGCAGTGGTTATCTCAACCAACCAAGAAACCATAGTGGGAGGTGAAGTTCTTGGGCTGGAATATTACGAAGTTCTTGTCAATGTTGTATTGAAAAGAGAGGTGGAGCTTGCTCGTGGATATGATGGAATGCAAACAATGGGCGATGCTCACCACATGTCCATTGCATGGCCATCAAATAGGGTAAAAATACATTTTATACATTTTCATGTTCTAGTTTAAACTATCACATGATGCTAACTAATTGTTTTTTTTGTAGATCAAACCTTGCTCCAAGTCACGGTTGTCGTCAGCGCAGGGTTTAGGTATTATTCTTGTCAACATCACCATGTCTATCTCACACTTAGAACTGAGAGCAAGTAGTATACCACTACCAGTACCTATAATTCTCCAGTGCTCGTCCTCAAAAGCAAATGCAAATAACAAGTCTTGTGAGCCATGGCAAATATCAGTTTAGAGATACAATTACAAGTCTTGTGTGCCCTGATACAATTACAAGTCTATTTAAAACATGTCAGTATATGATACATGTAGCAAATGGTGATAGAACATTTTTCGAAAAGTGGCGCGCCCAATCAGACATGTGTCTGATAGGTAGCGCCACCTTTTTATCTTATGTTGTATATACTGTACATGTTACTTTTTTGCAGAATTTGTTACTATTTTTTGTGAGAATGGAATATAAATTGTTGACACTTAGATTTCACGTCTCATATATATATATACAGGCACATTTTCTTTAATCTATTTGCTCCAGCCTCATATATATGTACATGCACATTCTCTTTAATCTATTTGCTCCAGCCTCATATATATTTTGTTAATCTATTTGCTCCAGTCTCATATATATGTACAGGCACTTTTTTTTAATCTATTTGCTCCAGTGTCATATATATTTTGTTAATCTATTTGCTCTAGTCTCATATATATGTACAGGCACATTTTCTTTAATCTATTTGCTCCAACCTCATATATATTTTGTTAATCTATAAGCTCCAGTCTCATATATATGTACATGCACATTTTTTTCAATCTAGGCAGAGAAATTTGTTTTTTTTTTCAATCTAGGCAGAGAAACTTTGTTCTCCAAATGTGAAGCACTTGGTAGGATTAAAAACTGTTTTTTAACATGTACAGTATACAACAGTATTATAGATACCCTTTTTATCATCTCTTTCGGACTGAAATATACAACATTATTATGGTCTATAAAATCGTGTCTCTTTCATCCCATGTGCTTCTCATTTTCTAAGATTGCTCAAAGATACAAGTTCTTTTGCAGGGACAAATGGCAGAAAGTAGGAAGTATTAAGGTTGATCACAGATGTTCTGTTGATCGCTTTTCTCCATAACATGGAACATTGTCGACGCATTTTAATCATATGGAAGTTGATGTCGGCTTGATCGAAGACTGGGTATCTTCCATAATATTTTGTAGTAGTCAAGTGATCAAATGATTGGTCTCTTGAGAACTTGCTCATCATATTTTGTAACAGGAGATGACCTGAATGTCGACTTGGGTATTTGCTTAATGGCTGTAGCTAACTTGAGTGAAGAAAAACAATGAATCTTCTATGTATGTTGAATGAATGCTTTGGCTGTTATATTTTGATGAATGGCACAGTGCAATTGGAATCATTTATATATGTTAGAATGAATGCATTGGATGTTATCTTGTGATGAATGGAATATATGAACATGAACTGAATACTATGATTTTAATTTCATGTTAATATATGGTGCAGTTGCATTTATGCTGAAATGTCTAACCCCCGCAGAAAGTGTGTCGGTATAAGGGCAGCTTGTCACATTATCTGTTGGCATAACTAACCGGCAGATAAACTGTCGGTATAGAAATGGCCGATGCATAATGTGTCGGCGAATATAGTATCAGATAATGTGTCGGCGTAGGTATTGCGTCACACAATCCGTCGGCATAACACGGTGTCAGATGGACCGTCGGCATAGATATGTCTGTCGCTGTAGAAATGTTTGTCGGGAGAGATCTCACCAATGTTGTCATGTTATCTGTCGGAAAAGATATATCCGTCGGCAAAGACCTTTCCCGGCAGGACTATAGGCGACACCTTCTTTCTGTCGCTGTAGATCTTTGCTGACACAAAATGTGTCGCCGAAGGTAACCTATGCCGACAGATTGTTCGACGCTGCTTTGAGTGTCGTGGTGTAGTGAGGTGGCGGCGGCTCCGTATCGTAAAACACGATGAAACTTTCTCTTTGATTTTTTCTCCGAAAATAGGATTTTATAGCGTCGGAATTAGGTTCAGTGGGGCCACGAGGTGGGCACAACCAACCAGGGCACGCCAGGGGGGCTGGCGCGCCCTGGTGTCTTGTGCCCAGCGGGGGCCCCCCTTCGGTGGTTCTAGGCTCCAGTATTTTTTATTTATTGTAAAATAAATCTCCAAAAAAATCCGTCCAGTTTCGAGAACTTTTATTTCTGTACAAAAACAACACCATGGTAGTTCTGCTAAAAACAGCGTCAGTCCGGGTTAGTTTCATTCAAATCATGCAAATTAGAGTCCAAAACAAGGGCAAAAGTGTGAGAAAAAGTAGATACGACGGAGACGTATCAGGGTATATTTAAATCATATTGCTAAAACTCTAAATACTTTGCTACAATGAATTACTTTTTATTTTCCTTTTCTCCTTTTGTATCTATCACTATCAGAAGTAATCCTTGCAAGTAACAAGTTCAAGGGGCTTGACAACCCTCTTGCCTGCATTGGGTGAAAGTGTTTGGTTTTGTGTGTGTAGGTACTGTCGACGGGAAGTTGGCTTGATTATCCTACTGGTTCGATAACCTTGGTTCTCACTGACGGAAATACTTATCGCTACTATATTGCTTGACCCTTCTTCTTCGAGGAAAAACCCAACGCAACTCACAAGTAGCAGAAAGAAATTCTGGCGCCGTTGCCGGGGAAATATCATCAAATCCTCACGAGGTTCCTTCATACAAACTATCATTCACTTGTTCTACTTTTTATTTGCCTTTTTGTATATTAGCCTTTATTGGCTTTACAAAAAAAATCAAAACCACAAAAATATTTGTTTTTGCTTGTTTTCTTGTTAGTTGCTTGTTACTATGTCTGGCCCTTCTATTAATGTCTCTTGAGATTTTTGAAGTACTCTATTTTAAGCAAAGGCAAGGAGAGAGCCTACAAGATTCTTGGTACCGTATAATAGAGTCCCACCGTAACGCTATTATAACAAGTGAAATAAAGATCCTTCTTCGTAACTTTTATTTGGGACTTAGCCTGTCTAGTAGGCAAATTTTAGATTTTGCTACTAAACGAAATTTTATTGAGATTGATTCTAATGCAGCCCATGACATAATAGAAGGAATTTTTGGAATTCCTCCTTTACCAAAAATTGCTCCTTATACTCATGAAGGGATTCATATATTATAAAAGCTAGGGATATGCAGAAATACTTGAGCGTAGTGTAAAATCTAAATGGACCCATCAAAACCCTAGGCTCAAGCCTTAATCGCATGAATTCTCTTCTCACTGTTTCCAATACAAGACTTGAAGCTTTAGAAATAATGGCGACATTACTTTTAGATATTATGGGCAGATGAAAAGAACCTCCAGGGTTTGAAAAGGGACCCGCTAAGGTAGCCAAGCTAGATGATAAGGAGGACAACACTTGAGACAATGCATTATATGCCTAGCTAGGGGCATAAGACGATAGCGCTTGTTGGGAGGCAACCCAATAGTTACCTTAAAATTTGCTTTTACATTCTGTTTTGGTGTGATGACATGATTATTGCTAATGTAATGATTATGTTTTTATGTTTTAATTAGTGTTTTTGCCAAGTAAAGCCTTTGGGATGATTAGGATGACGGTAGAATTGGTCCTATGCAACAACAAAAACTTGTGCACCCAATATTTGAATTTATTATCTCTTCTGGAATGTGATAAATTGCTGAAATTTTTACACAGTATTGCTACACAATTTTTCCAAGTTTTCCTAATTTTTCAGTATTTTTTGAGTTACATAAGTATGGTTATAGTACATAGCATTACAGACTGTTCTGTTTTAGACAGATTCTGTTTTCTACCTGCATAGTTCATTTGTTTTGATGATGATATGGATTATATAATGGGGTATAAGTCATGGAGAAGTTAGAATATAGTACCTATTATGCAATAATCAAATATGCATCAATTTATAACAATACCTAAGGTTTATGATATGTCTATTATGCTAACGGATCTCACGAGGTTTCTGTTGAGTTTTGTGTACTGAACTTTTCAAGTTTTGGGTTAGACGACGATGGATGAAGGAATAAGGAGCAGCAAGCCACTAAGCTTAGGGATGCCCAAGGCACCTAAGGCACTGTTCGAAAAATCATCTGATTCAGCGATTTATCGCTACTCGTGGGGTGACCGATAAGATTATGCCTTATATTCACCATTTATCTTTTAGGACGATTTATCGCTCTGACAAGCGATTTATCGGGAATCTATCGATAAATCAGGCCTATTCCTAGCAGTATGTTTGCAAAAACTATGTTTATTTGTGTTTTTATGGACCTTGTTATGCAATATGTACTATTGTTCTATTTTGTTTGTCATTATACGAGGATTGGAAGGCTAGGAATCAAAGTAACACTTCTGTCAATTATTTTTTTGATGTTGAATATAGCATATTTCAGTGTTGGGAACGTGAGATTTGCAAGAAAATGGTCGATTAATAGTCGACCGATAAAATCGATTAATCGGCCGATTGTCGATTAATCTTGAATCCCCAGATGACCAAGATGCTAACGATAAGGGATATCCTCAACATTGCCCCAAGGTAATATTCAAGGAAGACTCAAACGTCTAAGCTTGGGATGCCATGGAAGGAATCCCCTCTTTTGTCTCCAATCTATCGGTATGTCACTTGGAGCTATATTTTTATTCATCACATGATATGAGTTTTGCTTGGAGCATTGTGTATTACAGTTTATTTTCCTTTTAGTTTGCCATAATAATTGTTTGCTGGACACACCTTTTGAGAGAGACACATTTTCATCATAATTTGTTAGAATACTCTATGTGCTTCACTTATATCTTTTGAGCTAGCCAGTTGCTCTAGTGCTTCACTTATATCGTTTTAGAGCACAGCGGTGGACATATTTTACGGAAATAGTTGAACTATCATGCTTCACTTAAATGTTTTTGAGAGTATAAGGAATAGGAATGGTATTTTCCGCATGTTATAAGACTAGTCCAAAAAGATAGATATTCAAGGGGGTATAATAGAAACTTTCGTAGCCCACAAAATAAGAGACGTATTGTTTAATTATATTGATGTAGTAATATGCAAAAATTGGAAGGAGCGCTCGTCCTCGCGTGGTCACGGTATCGCACACCGTCGCCCATCTCAAGATTTGTGTAAGGAATAGGCTCATGGGTCAGACGATGCAGCTTTAATGTACACAATTGGCCCATATTATCCTGCCACGTCATTCCATGGTAAAAGCGGTGGCGTCCCGCTCCGTCTTGTACCCCGCGGCCCAGTTCATTACCCTACCAAGAGCATAGTCTAATTCAAGGCAACAGTGCGAAGGAGTCGTCCCTCTCTGGTTATCTGCTTCTGGATGGACGCTATTGAAAAATCCTAGTTCTGCATTGCGACTCAAGCAAACAACTATCTAATGATGTCGAGAATATCAGGTTCTATCACACATTACGTGATCCCATGCTACATTTTTCAAAAAAACATATTTACATGTTTCAAAAAATTCTAAAAATAATTATAACTGTTCACAAGACATGTATCTACAATTTGTAAAATGTTCAAATATTTTTTTTGAAATATGATACGTCTCCGTCGTATCTGCTTTTCCTAACGCTTTTTCTCTTGTTTTGGACTCTAATTCGCTTGATTTGAATGAAACTAACCCGGACTGACGCTGTTTTCAGCAGAACTACCATGGTGTTGTTTTTCCGTGGAAATAAAAGTTGTCGGAATTGGACGAAACTTTTTGGAGAATTATTTTACAATAAATAAAAATTACTAGAGCCAAGAACCACCAGAGGGGGTACCCTGGCTGGGCACGATACACCAGGGCGCGCCACCCCCTCAGGGCGCGCCCTGGTGGGTTGTGCTCACCTCGTGGCCCCCCTGACCCTAATTCCAGCACTATAAATTCCTATTTTTGGAGAAAAAAATAGGAGAGGAAGTTTTATCGCGTTTCACGAGACGGAGCCACCGCCACCTCATGTTCTTCATCGGGAGGCCAGATATGGAGTCCATTCGGGGCTCCAGAGAGGGGAATCTTCGGTCTTCTTCATCACCAACCCTCCTTCATCGCCAATTCCATGATGCTCCCCACCTGGAGTGAGTAATTCATTCGTAGGCTCGCTGGTCGGTGAGGAGTTGGATGAGATTCATCATGTAATCGAGTTAGTTTTGTTAGGGCTTGATCCCTAGTATCCACTATGTTCTGAGATTGATGTTGCTATGACTTTGGCATGCTTAATGCCTGTCACTAGGGCCCGAGTGCCATGATTTCAGATCTGAGTCGTTTATGTTACCACCATTATATCTATGTTCTTCCTCCGATCTTGCTAGTCATATGCACCTGCTATGTGTTATGATTCGTAAACCCCAGGGTGACAACAGTCGGGATACTTTCCGGTGATGATCGTAGTTCGAGGAGTTCATGTATTCACTATGTGCTAATGCTTTGTTCCGGTTCTCTATTAAAAGGAGGCATTAATATCCCTTAGTTTCCTTATGGACCCCGCTGCCACGGGAAGGTAGGATAAAAGATGTCATGCAAGTTCTTTTCCATAAGCACGTATGACTATTTACGGAATACATGCCTACATTATATTTATGAACTGGAGCTAGTTCTGTGTTGCCCTAGGTTATGAATATTATATGATGAATATCATCCAACGAATTCACCGATCCAATGCCTACGAGTTTTCCACATATTGTTCTTGCTAAGTTACTTTTGCTATTGCTACTGTTGCAACTACTACAAAATCATTGCTATCACCGTTACTGTTACTGTTACTGTTACTGTTACTACTGCTATCAAAACTATCATATTACTGTGTTACTATTGCTATTGCTACTGTTCCAACTGCTACAAAATCATTGCTATCACTGTTACCATTACTGTTACTGTTACTACTTCTATCAAAACTATCATATTACTGTGCTACTGACCACTCTGCTGCAGATATTTAATCTCCAGGTGTGGTTGAATTGACAACTCAACTGCTAATACTTGCAAATATTCTTTGGCTCCCCTTGTGTCGAATCTATAAATTTGGGTTGAATACTCTACCCTCGAAAACTGTTGTGATCCCCTATACTTGTGGATTATCAAGACCTTTTTCTGGCGCCGTTGTCGGGGAGCATAGCTATATTTATTGAGTCACTTGGGATTTATATCAATTTATCACTATGAAGAATCTGAAGGATACAAGAACCAAGATTTTTCCCTCTAAGATGAGGGGAGGTAAGGAATTGCAATCTAGCTCTTTACTTGATTCACCTTCGGTTATGAGTAAACTTGCAACACCACCACATGCTATTAATCCTGGTATGTCACAAGTTATTGATGATGCTACTTCTGCTATGAATGATGCTTATGATGATGCTAGTACCATGCCTGATGATAATGTGCCACTAGGTGAATTTCTTGATGAACAAACTGCTAGAGCTAAAGAGAATGAAATTACTGAAACTGATGAAATTACTGAAATTGATGAAGTCCTTGAAACTGAGAACTATGAAACACCTATTAGACCTAGCTCTCCTAGATTTCAATTGCCTAAGATACGTGAGGGTTATGTTATGGATGGATAAATAGCTAGAGAAATCCTTGCTTGTAAGGATAGAGATGATCTTAAGAAATTATTATGCAAGTACAAAGAAAATACTTTGAATGCTAGAATGAAATGTGATCCTAAGTTTGCTACTTCACCTATCTTTGTTACCGATAAGGATTATGAATTCTCTGTCGACCCATAGTTAATTACTTTGGTTGAATCTGATCCTTTTCATGGCTATGAAAATGAAACTGTAGTGGCACATCTTACTAAGTTGAATGATATAGCCACCCTTTTTGCTCGTGATGAGAAGATTCGCTACTACTATATTCTCAAATTATTTTCGTCCTCACTAAAGGGTGATGCTAAGATATGGTACAATACTCTTGCTCCTGGTTGTGTGCGTAGTCCCTAGGATATGATTTACTACTTCTCTAAAAAATATTTTCCTACTCATAAGAAACAAGCTGCCTTACAGGAAATATTTAACTTTGTGCGCAAATTGAAGAAGAGAGTCTCCCACAAGCTTGGGGGAGGCTTCTCCAATTTCTTAATGCTTTGCCTGATCACCCTCTTAAGAAAAATGAAATACTTGATATCTTCTATAATGGACTAACTGATGCATCTAGGGATTTCCTAGATAGTTGTGCTGGTTGTGTTTTCAGGGAACGAACTATTGAACAAGCTAAGGAACTATTGAATAATATATTGTTGGAGATATGCCCTAGAGGCAATCATGTATGATGATATTTCCTATGTGTTTATGAATAAAGATAGTACTTGGACATTATCAATGATGTGTATTGATACGTCTCCAACGTATCTATAATTTTTGCTTGTTCCATGTTGTTATATAATCATTCTTGAATGTTTTGCAATCATTTTATTACAACTTTATATCATTTTTGGGACTAACCTATTGACATAGTGCCAAAGTGCCAGATGCTGTTTTTGCTTGTTTTTTACTTCGCAGAAAATCAGTACCAAACGGAGACAAAACGCTGCGGGGATATTTGTGGATTTTTTTACGGACCAGAAGAAAGAAGATGGGCCAAAGAACACCAGAAGAGGGGCCCAGGGTGGCCAGCACCCACCAGGGCGCGCCAGACACCCCCCCCCCTACCCGTGCCCTTGTGGGTGCTCGGCACCTCGTGGCCCATCTTCGCGTGAAACCGACGCTCAAAAATCCTATAAATACAGAAACCATCAGAAATAACCCTAGACTCTCTGTTTTGCTGCCGCAACTCTCTGTATCGATGAAAAACCAATCTGGAGGCGTTCTAGTACCCTGCCGGAGAGGGGAATCCATCTCCGGTGGCCATCTTCATCATCCCGGTGGAGGCCATGATGAGGAGGGAGTAGTCCACCCTCGAGGCTGAGGGTATGTACCAGTAGCTATGTGTTCAATCTCTCTCTCTATCGTGTTCTTAAGATGTCACGGGCTTTGTTAATATAGTCGGATCACATGGTGTTATTCCCTCTCTATCTTGTTGTGATGAATTGAATCTTTCCCTTTGAGATATCATTATGTTGGATTGAATATTGGATTTGAGAACACTTGATATATGTCTTGCATGCGGATACCCATAGTGACAATGGGGTGTTCTATTGATTCACTTGATATGTTTTGGTACTCAACTTGCGGATTCCCGCGGTGACATTGGGGTAATCTATGCATAGGGGTTGATACACGTTCTTGTCCTACTTTCTTCGATAGAAATCTTGGGGCACTCTTTGAGGTTCTTTGTGTGGATTGAGTATTATGAATCTGAAATTGTTTGATGTGTATCACATAATTAACTCATGGATACTTGTGGTGACATTGGAGTATCTAGGTGACATTAGAGTTGGTTGATGCGTATCATATGGTGTTATTCTAGTACGAACTCTTAGATAGATCGGACGGAAAGGATAACTTAATGTTATCTTAGTACGAACTCTTGAATAGATCGATCGGAAAGGATAACTTTAAGGTGGTTTCGTACCCTACAAACAATTTCTTCTTATGTTCTCTGCTAGATAAGAACTTTGGAGTGATTCTTCGTTGCACGTTGAGGGATGGTTATGTGATCCAATTATATTAGCATTGTTGAGAGATTGCACTAGCGAAAGTACGGACCCTAGGCCTTGTTTTCAAGCATTGCAATACTGTTTGTGCTCGCTTTTGTTACTTGCTACCTTGCTGTTTTTATATTTTCAGATTACAAAAAACTATACCTATCATCCATATTGCACTTGTATCACCATCTCTTCGCCGAACTAGTGCACCTATACAATTTGCCATTGTATTGGGTGTGTTGTGGACACAAGAGACTTTTTATTATTTGATTGCAGGGTTGTTTGAGAGAGACCATCTTCATCCTACACCTCACACGGATTGATAAACCTTAGGTCATCCACTTGAGAAAAAATTGCTACTGTCCTACAAACCTCTGCGCTTGGAGGCCCAACAAAGTCTACAAGAATAAAATTGCGTAGTAGACATCAAGCTCTTTTCTGGCGCCGTTGCCGGGGAGGTGAGTACTGGAAGGTATATCTTTAGATCTTGCAATTAAATCTTTTAGTTTCTTGTGTTGCACTAGTTTGGTTTTATAAAAGAAAACTACAAAAAAATGGAGTTTAGGTTGCATCAATTGGTTCGTCTTTTTAAAGTCTTTCGTGAAAATGATGGTTTGGAAAATTGTGCTCAATTGGTAGAGGAAGAATTTATGAAAATACTTAATGAGATTTCCTTGAATGATGAGCATGATTGCAGTATTGCTAGTATGAATTCTCTGAATATCCATGATGCTAATGATATGCAAAGCCACAAGCTTGGGGATGCTCTGTTTGATGAAGATGATATTTTTAGTTCCCCAAGTTTTGATGAGCAAATTTGTTATGATAATGACATGCCTACTATCTATGATGATTATGATGATGACATGTATGCTATAAAGAGTGATAGTAACCATGAAACTTGTCGCCATGATTTTAATATTCAAAGTGGTTATGTCAATCAAGTATCTCATGATAGTTATTTTGTTGAGTTTGCTCCCACTATTATGAATGGGAAGAAAATTGCTTATGTGGAGAGTGACAAATTTTCTATGCTTGTGGATCATCAAGATAATGTTTTATGTGATAGTTATGTTGTGAAATTCCTTCATGATGCTACTGAAAATTATTATGAGGGAGGAACATATGCTTGTAGGAATTGTAATAATATCAAGTTTCCTCTCTATGTGTTCAAAGTTTTGAAGTTATGCTTGTTTTGCCTTCCTATGCTAGTTGATTCTTGCTCCCATAAATTGTTTGCTCACAAAATCCCTATGCATAGGAAGTGGGTTAGACTTAAATGTGCTTGTCATGAGATTCATGATGCTCTTTTGCATGTTTCAATTATTATTCCTATGTGAGCATCATTGAAATCATCATGCCTAGCTAAAAGGCATTAAAGAAAAGCGCTTATTGGGAGGCAACCCAACACTTTTACTTTATATTTTTGTGTGTTCACAAGATTAAGATACTGTAGTAATCATGTTTTGTGTCTTTTATTTTAATAAAGTGCCAAGTAAAGCCTTTGGGATAACACACAAGATGAGTAGAATTGATGCTGAACCAAAACAGAAACTTTTGACTCCAGTACAGGAATTTTCATTTTTTACTAGAGCGTGATAATGATCTGAAATTTTTACAAAGTCTTCATATACAAATTCTTCAGGTTGTCCTAATGTTTCAGAATTTTTAGAGACGGGGAAGTATGGCTACACTACAGATCTTCTCAGAATGTTCTGTTTTTGACAGATTCTGTTTTGCATGCATAGTTTGCTTGTTTTAGTGTTCCCATAACTTATATTCAGTGGTATAAATTATGGGCATGATAGAATACAGTAGGTATCATGTGGTAATAATTATTAATCTTGTCTTGACAGTACCTAAGTGAATGATTTATCTTTATTACACTAACCCTTGTCACGAAGTTCCGTTAAGTTTTGTGTGATTGAAGTTTTCAAGTTTTGGGTGAGACACCGATATGAGGAGAATAAGGAGTGACAAGAACCTAAGCTTGGGGATGCCCAATGCACCCCCAAGGTAATATCCAAGGAAGACTCAAGCGCCTAAGCTTGGGGATGCCCCGGAAGGCATCCCCTCTTTCGTCTTCAACACTATCGGTATATCTTACCTGGAGCTGTATTTCTATTCATCACATAATTTGTGCTTTGCTTGGATCATCATTTTGTTTTGTTTTTATCTGTTAGGTGTTATTTATAATCTTGTTTTTCAATAAAAAGTTCCAAGAATTGTCTTAGGATGCTTGCATTGCATGTTTTGATGTGTGCTGTGTAAAAACAGAAACTTTTGTTGTAGTGTTTGAATTTTCATATTTAACTGGAAGGTCGAAAGTTTCTGAATTTTTTACACAGTGTTTTCATATAAATTGTTTAGCTTTTCGTAAATTTTCATAATTTTTTGAGTTACATAAGTACACTATTTTAATAAACTACTACAGACTGTTCTGTTTGGACAGATTGCTGTCATAGTTTTGTTATCTACTTATCCTATAGTTTCCATAGCCTATATTGGTAGATATAAATTGTGGAAACGATAGTAAACAGTAGATGATGTTTGAAAATTATTGTGCAACTTGTCTTGGAAGTACATGAAGTGTTGATTTGTTCTTATGTGTACTAACCTATCTCACGAGTTCTTTTCGAGTTTTGTGTGGATGAAGTTTTTGAGAATAGGTGAAACCGGGATATGAGAGGATTGAAAGAGATACAAAAGCTCAAGCTTGGGGATGCCCAAAGCACCCAAGCAAATATTTCAAGAAGTCTCAAGCATCTAATCTTGGAAATGCTACGCCCCGCCTCTCTTCGTCAACTATCGGTTAGCCTATGTTGAGCCAAAAAAATATCCGTTCACATGATGCGTGCTATTCTTGGAGTTCTATTTTTGTTTAGTTTGATGTTTGAATAAAATACTCAGATCTGAAAATCTTCATTGAGAGAGAGAGAGAGAGAGTCCTCACATAGCTACTTAATTGTTTGACTACTCATTGATCTTCACTTATATCTTTTGAGAGTAGCTTGTCATTCCCTCTCATGCTTCACTTATACCTTTTTGAGGGATGAAATCTTTATGCTCTTGTGCTTCATTTAAGTTTGTTTGAGCTTGTCAAAAAAAAGCAATGGAAATATATGAAACTAGTCCCAAAGTGATAGATATCCAAGGAGGATATAATAAAAACTTTCATGAAGATCATTGGACAAATTAAACTTGATTCCTTGTAATAGTTTTGAAACATGATGATAGTAATATGTGAGTCATGTTAGTGAGTAATTATGCTTAGTAGGAATATTGGTGTTAAGGTTTGTGATTTCCTATACATGCACGAAAGTCAATAGTTATGCAATGAAGTTACATCCTACTTGTGGTGCATTATTCGGTGTTAGTTATGTTCAATGCTCACTTATGTGAATTTTCGTTTCTTGGTTTGGTTGCTTCCCAATCTATTTGCTAGCCTCCATTTGTACTAAGTAGAAATACTACTTGTGCATCCAAAATCCTTAAACCAAGTTTTGCCTTATGAGTCCACCACACCTACCTATATGCGGTATTTCCATGCCGTTCCAAGCAAATTTGTATGTGCCATCTCTAAATTTTCAAAATAAATTTTCTCTTTTGTGTGCCCGTACCGCTCATGAAACGGTGGGGAGTGTCCAATATTTTTCCATGCTAGATGTGCTATTCTCAAGATGAGTGTTTATTCACTAGTCATTGCACGAGAGTGCGGCGGTAATAGGGATGCACATTCCCTAAATGAAAAAGAAAAGAAATATTTACTTTATGTTGTCAAATAATAAATTCCTTGGAAAGTGTTGGTATGCAAGGCAATCGTGGATACGGCCCGCCATGGAAAGTGAAAGTTTGGTGGAAAAAGGAATAAACTTTATTTTCTGTTTGGGAACCACCTATGATATATCTAGCATGGAAAGTATTGTGAGCTACTTTGTCGTTTTCGTTGACAGGAAAAGCATGCCACCCAAAATATTTTTCTCTCTCAATTTAAAACTTTGAGATGTGGCACCTTTACAAATCCCTACTTCCCTCTGCGAAGGGCCTATCTATTTACTTTATGCAATTTTTATCTTTGCTTTGAGTCTCCATCTTCTCTTATAAGCACCAACTAGGGGTACTATGATCGTACTTGAGCATTGGGCATAGCTAATATTTGAGTGTGTTTCATGAATGGATCAATGATTGAGCATGATGGGCTAGGGATAACTTTCTTTAGTGTTGATATTTTGAAAGACATGGTTGCTTGTTGACATGCTTGAGTATTGAAGTCATTATGTTGAAACTAGACTATTGTTTTGAATCATTTACAAGTCCAAATGTCCATGCTATACAAAGAAGAAAAGAATAAGATGAACATGTTAGGCAGCATTCCACATCAAAAATTCTGTTTTTATCATTTACCTACTCGAGGATGAGTAGGAACTAAGCTTGGGGATGCTGATACGTCTCCAACGTATCTATAATTTTTTCTTGTTCCATGTTGTTATATTATCATTCTTGGATGTTTTACAATCATTTTATTACAACTTTATATCATTTTTTGGGACTAACCTATTGACATAGTGCCAAAGTGCCAGTTGTTGTTTTTGCTTGTTTTTTACTTCGCAGAAAATCAGTACCAAACAGAGACAAAACGCTGCGGGGATTTTTGTGGATTTTTTACGGACCAGAAGAAAGAAGATGGGCCAAAGAACACCAAAAGAGGGGGCCCAGGGTGGCCAGCACCCACCAGGGCGTGCCAGACCCCCCTACCCGTGCCCTTGTGGGTGCTGGGCACCTCGTGGCCCATCTTCGCATGAAACCGATGCTCAAAATCCTATAAATACAGAAACCATCAGAAATAACACTAGACTCTCCGTTCCACTACCGCAACTCTCTGTATCGACGAAAAACCAATCTGGAGGCGTACCAGTACCCTGTCGGAGAGGGGAATCCCTCTCCGGTGGCCATCTTCATCATCCCGGCGGAGGCCATGATGAGGAGGGAGTAGTCCACCCTCGGGGCTGAGGGTATGTACCAGTAGCTATGTGTTCAATCTCTCTCTCTCGTGTTCTTGAGATGTCACGATCTTGATGTATCACGGGCTTTGTTAATATAGTCGGATCACATGATGTTATTCCCTCTCTATCTTGTTGTGATGAATTCAATCTTTCCCTTTGAGATATCGTTATGTTGGATTGAATATTGGATTTGAGAACACTTGATATATGTCTTGCATGCGGATACCCATAGTGACAATGGGGTGTTCTATTGATTCATTTGATATATGTTTTGGTACTCAACTTGTGGATTCCCGCAGTGACATTGGGGTAATCTATGCATAGGGGTTGATACACGTTCTTGTCCTACTTTCTCCGATAGAAATCTTGGGGCACTCTTTGAGGTTCTTTGTGTGGATTGAGTATTATGAATCTGAAATTGTTTGATGTGTATCGTATAATTAACTCAAGGATACTTGTGGTGACATTGGAGTATCTAGGTGACATTGGAGTATCTAGGTGACATTAGAGTTGGTTGATGCGTATCATATGGTGTTATTCTAGTACGAACTCTTAGATAGATCAAACGGAAAGGATAACTTAATGTTATCTTAGTACGAACTCTTGAATAGACCGATCGGAAAGGATAACTTTAAGGTGGTTTCGTACCCTACAAACAATTTCTTCTTATGTTCTTCGCTAGATAAGAACTTTGGAGTGATTCTTTGTTGCACGTTGAGGGATGGTTATGTGATCCAATTATATTAGCATTGTTGAGAGATTGCACTAGCGAAAGTACGGACCCTAGGCCTTGTTTTCAAGCATTGCAATACTATTTGTGCTCACTTTTGTTACTTGGGACCTAGCTGTTTTTATATTTTCAGATTACAAAAACCTATACCTATCATTCATATTGCACTTGTATCACCATCTCTTCGCCGAACTAGTGCACCTATACAATTTGCCATTGTATTGGGTGTGTTGGGGACACAAGAGACTTTTTATTATTTGATTGCAGGGCTGTTTGAGAGAGACCATCTTCATCCTACACCTCCCACGGATCGATAAACCTTAGGTCATCCACTAGAGGGAAAAGTGCTACTGTCCTACAAAACTCTGCGGTTTGAGGCCCAACAAAGTCTACAAGAATAAAGTTGCGTAGTAGACATCATGTGTTAACAAGTACGTGACTTGTTTGTGAGACTATGCATTGTATGATGACTGTCCTAAATGGTCCCTAGTCGTAAAGGTTGTGTGGACGCTCAGCCAGTTAGACTAGCATATGATACGGTAGATGGTCCGGTCTCACTGGCCATGTAGCATTGGATGCTAACCGGATAATATGGACTCAGAAAGATCTGGTCGGATTCAACGTAGTCGGATCCGAGTCGAGATAAGGTGTGAGTTGGACAGACCCAACTATGAGACGCAACGATAGGTCATCTGTGAGTCTCTAGTACAACATACATTCTATGTCCTAAGACCTGAGATGACGCATGTACTAAGGATGGTGATAGACCTGCTTTGGGCCGACCAAACACGTACTACTCCGTAACTGGGTAGTTATAAAGGTAGGTTTCAGGCTTGTCCGGACCCATGCTGCGAGACATGGTTGAGCAAGATGGGATTTGCCCCTCTGATCAGTAGAGATATACTCTGGGCCCTTCAGGTGATCCAACCTAGATAAGCATGGCCATGCGATGAGGATTATGAGATAATCTGATGTGTTGGTCGGATTCACCGAACGAGAAAGAGGTCGTGCTGCACAAGGATGACCATGTCGCCTTGAGCATGACAACATATATCGTGTGGCAAAGGGAACAGAAATGTGATGTATAGGTTCGCCTAACCAGCTTCATCGGACACTTGGAGTCGGCACGCTTTGCTAGAGGCCGCTACCGACTAGTCGAGTCGGATGTGATCTGACTCGCGACCAAGTGAATGATAACCTAAGGGGTCGCACGCTTAAGGAAAGGAACATGTGGACTTTAGGATCCGTGCGAGGCCCAAGAGTTGAGCCCGCGTCGGATGCCTATATATAGTGGAGGTGCGGCACACCCATCCGGTTGATCGCTTCGGCACCGTCATTACGGCTTTGCATGTGTTGCAACTAGCCACCTCCACTCGCCGCGGAACTGTGTGATCGGACCTAGCAGTCCGTCGCACGGTGTTCCTCCTGCATGCACGGATACCGTTAGAGGTGGTAGACTTGCGCCGCTCCGGCGAACCTGTACGTGGGATCCGGCCACCGGCAGTTCGAGGGAGATCGGACGAGGAGGAGACAGACCTCGCGAACGCGCTGCCCTAATTCAACTTCCGCTGCACGGCACTGCGCGTCTAGTGGTAACGATCTGTGATCCATCTCCGTGGCATGTTCTTGGTTTTGGTTTGCATGCAATGCGATGCGATGCACCTACGGTATAACCCAACAGTGGTATGAGAACCTCTTCTATAGGTTTTGGTTTTAGATTGGATGCATATTTGATATGTGGAGGTAGCAGATGAGATCTGTTGCTGTTCATGAGATCGCCTATGTGCACGGTTGATGAGATCAACTGCACATGGGGATCGTTGATGCTATTTTTTCTGTCAATCGGAATCGACGAGGTCGTGACAAAACCTACCCCTACCGGTCGGTATCCGCCATCGGGGTTAACAGTGAAACGTAAATCCGAATCGGGTTCGCGATGATCGATAAGCTCGGTCAGATCAGAAAATTAGGTGTGATCAGAGTACAGATTCGATTTGTGATTTCTAAAAACGTCGGGCGTTGCCCGCACCCACGAGGGGCGCTGTCCCTTCGAACCCCGCCCGCTAACCTGCTAGCTGGACCGCCGTGTGCGTAGCACCATGTATTTCGTACACGATCACACAAACCGGTAGAATGTGATTCTATGCATAACTTTGTTTTGCAGGTTTGATGTGAATAGTATGGCTCATATGTATGTGATGCATGTGTGTAATTTAACATGACCTACGTGTCATGATTGTCAGCCGGCAGGAGCCAAAGTGTTGTCATTATATTGTATAACGACCTGCGTGTCGACTTGTGATTCTCTATAAAATTCATTACTAGTTGTAGTAGTTGGAGAATAGAGATTAAGTTCGAGGCTTTGGCATCCCGGTGTGACGAACAAGATGGAGTTTTGCCTTGGTCATCGGAGTTGGAGCCAGCCTGGAAGGATGTCCATGAAGGAGCCATACTATTTCACATATTTATGTTTATATGTGATTGATATTGCTTCTTGTTTCTATGCATGCTAAAATGGTAGAAAGATCCCTCGTTAATATCAAGCACATTTCCATTCCGAATGTTGCACCTTCGCACGTCAAGTATGTCTAGTGGTGGGCTCATAAAATTGAGGTGCCACTAGGTGTCCTTGAACTGGAGGGTTTGTGTCGGACACGGACATGCATTGCATCAGGTTAACTTGACAAGGCTATCAAAATGGTTTTGGGCCTTGTGGCAAATAAGGTCGGGAGCCGGGGTATGAGATACCTACCTGACCGACAGGAGTCGTATAGAGATACGATTAGCAAGGAGTTGCTTACCGAATAGGCAAGTTGGCTAGCAGTGATGCTAAAGCTCACTAGTCGCTCACGCTAGACGGATCCTGAATCACTAAGAGTTTGCGGAGGGATGACGACTTCAATGGGAGTAGTTCTGTTTAAGGCTTGAATTACTCTACATATACACATTGCTTCGTGATTGCATATTTTTTGTTGTAGATCAATGGCACCACCTGCTCAACCCAACTTTGCATTGAAATCAATTCTGGAAAAGGATAAACTGAATGGAACAAACTTTACCACCTGGTATAGAAATTTGAGAATTGTTCTCAAGCATGATAAAAAGGAACATGTTATGGAGGATCCACTTCCAGAGGAACTGCCGATAATGCTAATGCCACAACCAAGAATGCCCACCAGAAACTTGTTGATGAATCAAACGAGATCAGCTGCCTCATGTTGGCTTGTATGGAGCCCGATTTGCAACAGCATTTTGAAAGCGTTGAGGCATTCAATATGATCGAGAGTCTCAAGAGAATGATTCAGGTGCAGGCTAGGACCGAAAGGTTCAACGTCTGGCAATTCTTGATGGATTGTAAGCTGAAAGAGGGTGAGCCACTGAGCCCGCATGTGATCAAGATGATCGGGTACGTGCAAGCTTTGGATCGGTTAGGCTTCCCACTTGGGGACGAGCTGTCCACGGATGCAATTCTGGGTTCTCTTCCACCTAGCTATGGGGCGTTCGTCTCGAACTATCATATGCACGGCATGGACAAGAAGCTCACTAAATTGCATGGGATACTCAAGGTGGCAGAACAAGATATTAAGAAAGGCACGCATCAGGTGTTGATGGTGCAGAAATCGGCTAAGTTCAAGAAGAGTTGGTCCAAGAAAAAGGGCAAGGCAAAGGGCATGGAGAAGGTTGTCTCCGCTGCTACGCTGAAGCCGGGACCGGACTCAAAGACCGTTTGCTTTCATTGCAAGGAAACTGGTCACTGGAAGAGGAACTGTAGCAAGTGGCTTGCTGAGCATGGCAAGAAGGCCGGGAATGCTTCTTCAGGCAAAGGTACACTTGTTACATATGTTATAGACATTTACCTTGCCGACATACCTAGTAGCTCTTGGGTATTTGATACCGGATCGGTTATTCATATTTGCAACTCGATGCAGGTGCTGATAAGAACTAGGCGTGTGGCACAAGGGGAGATTGACATTAGGGTCGGCAACAAAGCAAGAGTTGTTGTGTTGGAGGTCGGCACGATGCAGCTCAAGCTTCCTTCTGGATTTATTTTGGAATTGAATAATTGTTATTACATTCCCACACTTAGTCGGAACATTATTTCTGCCTCATGCTTGATGAGTCAGGGTTATGAATTTAGTTTGAAGGACAATGGTTGTTCATTTTATTTGAATGGAATGTTCCACGGCTATGCACCCATTGTAGATGGGCTATTTATTTTGAATCTAGAAACGAAACCAATCTATAACATGAATGTCAAGAGGCATAAGCCTAATGAAATAAATCCGACATACTTCTGGCACTGCTGGCTTGGACACATTAGTCTGAAACGCATGAAACCTTCATGATGATGGACTCCTAACTTCGTCTGACTTTGGGTCGTTCGAGACATGCGAATCATGCTTGCTAGGCAAGATGACTAAGTCTCCTTTTGCAAAGAGTTCCGAAAGGGCGTCCAAGCTGTTGGAGCTTTATACACAGTGATGTGTGTGGTCCAATGAGCACAACGGCCAGAGGTGGCTATCAGTACTTCGTGACTTTTACCGATGACTTGAGTAGATATGGATATATCTATTTGATGAGGCACAAGTCAGAAACTTTTAAAAAGTTCAAAGAGTTTCAAAACGAGGTTGAAAATCAGCTCGGCAAGACAATAAAGCTTCTACGATCAGATCGTGGAGGTGAGTACATGAGCCAGGAGTTTGATGATCATCTGAAAAGCCGAGGTATAGTACCTCAGCTCACACCTCTCGAAACGCCACAGAGAAACGACGTGTCAGAACGGAGAAATCGAACCTTGTTGGACATGGTCCGATCGATGATGAGAAAATCGGATTTACCCTTGTCATTCTAGGGATACGCTCTAGAAATTGTAGCTTTCACACTTAACAAGGTACCATCAAAATCCGTAGATAAGACACCACATGATATGTGGACTGGGAAGAGTCCTAGTTTGTCTTTTCTAAAGATTTGGGGTTGTGAAGCATTTTTCAAATGGCTCATGTCGGACAAGCTTACACCCAAGTCGGATAAATGCATATTCATGGGATATCCGAGGGAAACCTTGGGATACAGCTTCTACAACCGAGAAGAGAACAAAGTGTTTGTTGCTCGGAACGGGGTTTTCCTAGAGAAAGAGTTTCTCAGTTGGGAAGCCAGTGGGAGAACGGTGCGACTCGAAGAAAATCGAGAGCCACTCAGGGACGACTTGGCTGGTGATGAGATCATACCGGAGTTGGTCAGGGAACCCGTAGTGGAATCGGCACAGGAGCCACGGAGGTCGGAAAGATTGCGCAGAGTGCGCGATGTGTTGTTGCTAGAAAGCGACGAGCCGGCCACGTATGTGGAAGCGATGATGAGCCTAGATTCCGATGCATGGCTGGAGGCCATGAGATCCGAGTTAAAGTCCATAGATGATAATCAAGTCTGGGACTTGGTTGATCCGCCACCTGGCGTAATTGCCATTGGTTGCAAATGGGTCTTTAAGAAGAAAACCGATGTGGATGGAAATGTTCAGATCCACAAAGCTCGGCTTGTCGCTAAAGGTTATGGCCAAGTTCAAGAAATTGACTACGACGAGACCTACTCGCCGGTAGCGATGCTAAAGTCGGTGAGGATCATACTAACTATAGCTGCATATTTCGATTATGAGATATGGCAGATGGATGTCAAAACGGTTTTCCTTCATGGAAATTTAAAGGACGATGTATACATGATACAGCCTGAAGGTTTTGTCGATCCAAATAACGCTGGTAAAATATGCAAGCTCAAGAGATCCATTTATGGATTGAAGCAAGCAGCTCAGAGTTGGAACATTTGTTTTGATGAAGTCATCATTGACCTTGGTTTCATCAAGAACAAAGAGGACTATTGTTTATACAAGAAGCCTAGTAGGAACTCGGTAGTATTTTTGATCATGTATGTGGATGACATACTGCTGATTGGAAATGATATTTGGATGCTAAACTCAGTCAAGGAATCATTGAATGGCAAGTTTTCGATGAAAGACCTTGGAGAAGCAGTGTACATTTTAGGCATCAAGATCTATAGAGATAAATCGAGGAGGCTTCTCGGCTTAAGCCAGAGCACGTACATAGACAAAGTGTTGAAGCAGTTCAACATGAGTGAGGCTAAGAAAGGGTTCTTGCCCATCTCACATGGTATAAGGCTAAGCAAGACTCGGAGTCCTACGACTTCTGATGAGCGAAACCGGATGAGTAGGATTCCGTATGCTTCGGCAATAGGAACCATCATGTATGCCATGCTATGTACTCGGCCTAATGTTGTCTATGCAATAAGCTTAACTAGCACATACCAGGCCGACCCAGGTGAGAGTCACTGGGCAGCGGTGAAAACTATCCTGAAGTACCTGAAAAGGACTAAAGAGATGTTCCTAGTTTATGGAGGTGAGGAGGAGCTCTGTGTAAAGGGTTACGATGATGCTAGTTTCCAAACCGACAGGGATGATTGTCGATCTTAAACTGGATATGTGTATGTCATGAATGGAGGAGCAGTGAGTTGGACGAGTTCCAAGCAAGATACGGTGCCCGACTTCACAACAGAGGCCGAATACATTGCGGCTTGTGAAGCCGCAAAGGAAGGTGTTTGGATTTGGAAGTTCCTGGAAGATCTTGGTGTGTTCCCGGGCTGGGCAAAACCATTGGACCTCTATTGTGATAATTCAGGAGCCATCGCATAGGCCAAGGAGCCGATACAACACCACAAGACCAGGCACATACCCGAAAATATCACCTGATACGAAAGCTCGTAAAGAATGGTGATACTAATTTATGCAAGATTCATACGGATGAAAACGTTTCAGATCCGTTGACTAAGCCGCTTCCACAACCCAAGCATGAGGGGCACATTAGAGCTATCGGCATTCGATGTCTATTTGATTGGCTCTAGTGCAAGTGGGAGACTGTTGGAGATATGCCCTAGAGGCAATCATGTATGATGATATTTCCTATGTGTTTATGAATAAAGATAGTCCTTGGACATTATCAATGATGTGTATTAACAAGTACGTGACTTGTTTGTGAAACTATGCATTGTATGATGACTGTCCTAAATGGTCCCTAGTCATAAAGGTTGTGTGGACGCTCAGCCAGTTAGACTAGCATATGACACGGTGGATGGTCCAGTCTCACTGGCCATGTAGCATTGGATGCTAACCGGATAATATGGACTCGGAAAGATCTGGTCGGATTCAATGTAGTCGGATCCGAGTCGAGATAAGGTCTGAGTTGGACAGACCCAACTATGAGATGCAACGATAGGTCATCTGTGAGTCTCTAGTACAACACACGTTCTATGTCCTAAGACCTGAGCTGATGCATGTACTCAGGATGGTGATAGACCTGCTTTGGGCCGACCAAACGCTACTCCGTAACTGGGTAGTTATAAAGGTAGGTTTCAGGCTTGCCCGGACCCATGCTGCGAGACATGGTTGAGCAAGATGGGATTTGCCCCTCCGATCAGGAGAGATATACTCTGGGCCCCTCGGGTGATCCGACCTGGATAAGCATGGCCATGCGATGAGGATTATGAGATAATCCGAAGTGTTGGTCGGATTCACCGGAACGAGAAAGAGGTCGTGCTGCACAAGGATGACCATGTTGCCTTGAGCATGACAACATATATCGTGTGGCAAAGGGAACAGAAGTGTGATGTACAGGTTCGCCTAACCAACTTCATCGGACACTTGGAGTCGGCACGCTTTGTTAGAGGCCTCTACCGACTAGTCAAGTCGGATGTGATCTGACTTCCGACCAAGTGAATGAGAACCTAAGGGGTCGTGCGCTTAAGGGAAGGAACACGTGGACTTTAGGATCCGTGCGAGGCCCAAGAGTTGAGCCCGCGTCGGATGCCTATATATAGTGGAGGTGCGGAACACCCATCCGGTTGATCGCTTCGGCACTGTCATTACGGCTTTGCATGTGTTGCAACTAGCCACCTCCACTCGCCGCCGAACTGTGTGATCGGACCTAGCAGTCCGCCGCACGGTGTTCCTCCTGCACGCGTGGATATCGTTATAGGTGGTGCACTTGCGCCGCTCCGGCGAACCTATACGTGGGATCCGGGGACCGGCAGTTCGAGGGAGATCGGGCGACAAGGAGACGGACCTCGCTGATGCGCTGCCCTAACTTTACTTCCGCTGCATGGCACTGCGCGTCTAGTGGTAACGATCTGTGATCCATCTACGTAGCATCTTCTTGGTTGTTCTGCGTGTAGGAAAATTTTAATTTGCATGCGATGCACCTACGGTAGAACCCAACATATATTGAAGAATTATGATGATTGGACTCTCCCTGAACCACCACCTAAACCCACTCCAAAGAAGAGGGGTATCTTATTTCTCAGTCCTGAAGATATGCAGGAGGCAAAGAAATGTATGCAGGAAAAAGGTATTAAAGCTGAGGATGTTAAGAATTTACCACCTATTGAAGAAATACATGGCCTTGACACACCACCACCTCCATAGGTGCTAGAGGTAAATTCTTTATTAAAGTTTGATGAAGGTGATATCCGTTACAATAAACATCCTAGTCAATGCTTATATGAGTTTGACAACTACATTAGGAAACAAGATCACTTCAATGCAAATCTTTTGAAACAATTGAAATATAATTCTGATATGATTGGTCACTTGAGTGACTTGTTATTTAGAATCAGTAATGATGTTAGAGGTGTAGGAAAACATGTCTCTATGGTTCAAACCCAGTTAGAACAAGTTACTAAATCTCAAAGAGAATTGCTTAATGAAATGAATAATAATATGAATGACTTTGTTGTTAAAGTAGTAACTAGAGGAGGTAAAATGACTCAAGAACCACTTTATCCTGAAGGACACCCTCAAAGAATTGAACAAGACTCTCGGAGAATTAACACTGATGCACCTAGTCCTTCTAAAAAGAAAAAGAAAAAGAAAAATGATAGGACTTTGCATACCTCTAGTGAACCTGAGAAAGAAAAACCTCCTGATAATAATGATGTCTCTATTTCTGATGCTGAAACTCATTCTGGTAATGAACATTCACCTAGTGATAATGAAAATGATAATGATGATGTTCATGAAGATACTGAACCGAATAATGATAAAGAACCAGATAATGATGTTCAAACAGAACCTGCTCTTGATCTTGATAACCCACAACCTTAAAATAAACGATATGATAAAAGAGACTTTGTGGCTAGAAACATGGTAAAGAAAGAGAGCCATGGGTTTAGAAACCCATGCCTTTCCCACCTAAACCTTCTAAGAATAAGGATGATGAAGAATTTGAATGCTTTGATGAAATGATTAGGCCAGTCCTTTTGCGTACCCGCTTAACTAATATTTTAAAGATGGTCCCTTATGCAAAATACATGAAAGACATCATCACTAATAAAAAGAAAGATACCTGAAGTTGAAATCTCCACCATGCTTGCTAATTATTCTTTTAAGGATGGAGTACCTAAAAAACTTGGAGATCCTGGAATACCAACTATACCTTGCTCCATCAAAAGAAATTATGTCAAAACTTCTTTGTGTGATTTGGGAGCTGGTGTTAGTGTTATGCCTTTCTCTTTATATAAAAGACTTGATTTGAATAAACTCACACCTACTAAAACATCATTGCAAATGGTTGACAAATCAACTGCCATACCTATCGGTATTTGTGAGGATGTTCCCGTTGTTGTTGCAAATGTTACTATCTTAACAGACTTTGTTATTCTTGAGATGCCCGAGGATGACAACATGTCGATTATCCTTGGTAGACCCTTTTTGAATACTGCAGGGGCTGTTATTGATTGCAATAAAAGTAAAGTCACTTTTCATATCAATGGTAACACTGGAACAGCGACGTGCTATACAAATGGTTTTTAACCACTTTCCGCGACGTACTTTGAAACCGTCGCCTTGCATGTGTGGGCGATAGGGGGGTCCATCCCACACGACACAGAATAATCGTCGGCGATGGTGTCCAACGAACGCAAACGTTTGGAAAAACTAAGCGTATGGGATGTCCGCATCTATCTATCACTAACGAGAGTCACCGGTCAACCGTTTGAGATATGGTGGACTTCCCATACGACCCATCCTTGCAACTCGTGTGAGATCACACTAACATCGCACGCGTTATTCTGTGGCTCACCGTTTACGATGTGCACCTAATCACAAACAGTTCACGATTATGAAGCATGTATGATAAGGGGTATATCACAAACACTTATATTGGACGAACCGTTGGCGATATTTAACTAAGACTATAATTTAACCGTCGTACAAGTATCGGATAGGTTTAAGAAATGTCGTACTCGCGTCCGACAGGATAAGTATCGCACGCGCTATTCTGTGGTCCAACGTTTGCGATGCATACTACATCACAAATAGTTCATCATTTTAAACTGTGTGCGACAGAGATTGTATCACCAACGTTGCATTCGGTTGCACCATTTGTTATATTATCTAAAATCACACACAGTTCGCAAACGACAACTGTGTGCATGGTCGCACACGTTTTCTATCTGTGAAACGTGTCGGATCTAGAGGTATATCACAAACGTTGAGACTTACAAACCGTGTGCGGCGTAATGACCCGTAGAGCATTTTTTTTAATCGCTACAATTTAAAATTGTACATAATTTGAATTTGAAAGTAGGGAATAGCTTTTTACATATACACATATAGGTTCATCAACCAATGCATTATTCCATTCACAGGTACATACGCTCAAGAATTGCGTCAACGAAAGAATTACATAAGCACCAAATAAAGAATGACGAACGACGGTTGAATACTTGTATTAAAGACGGCAAAGAAAGAGGCAAAATATATTCTGATTGTTGTAAAAGGTGAAGCGGAATTCCCGTAGTGTGCCCTCCTCCATGTCGTCTGCACACACGACTCTAGCCCAATCCCTTTTGATGGTCGACCGCCCATCCTTCAATATCTTGATGACTTCCAGATAGTCATTCTAGTCTGGTAGAAATACATGTACATTTGCATGTCCAGCAATCATGTAGTTTGAGAGGTGATCTTGGGTAGACTACGTTGGGAACCACTGCAAAGGAAAAAGATACAAAGATTGTCATCTAACAACTCATTATGTGCAGTAAAAAGGGCACATAGTTCTGAGTTAATATACTTCATATCACTGTTGTCTTGGACAAACTGTAAATAAATAGTTTAATTGCCACATTTTGACCCATTGTACTAGCAATCTTTATTAGTTACCTCACATGATGCTCTCTCCGTCCCACTATATAAGATCTAATTACAACCAATGCACAAACATATTGGATGTATTAGCGTCTTTTATTATGGGGCGGAGGGAGTATAACATGGGAAACAAATATAGCCATGTGAACCAAAAACCATTAAAATAGGCATATGCTCACTACACCAGGCTTAACAACAACCAAATAAAGTCATTCATAATGGTATTGTTGAATTTGCATAGAGCAAAGCTTGTACTTAAACATCAAATTGTATAATTGAACATCACAGAGTGAAAAAAAACAGGAGGTGTATAACTAAATAAACAAGGCATACTACATCAACCAAATAGTCATTCATATCGGTATTGTTGAAAATGCATAGAACGTAACATGTGCTTAAACATCAAATTCTATGATTGAACATCACATTGTTAGAAAACCGAAATAAACAGGGGCATGTTAACTACACCAGCTTTAACAGGAACCAATTGTATATTGAACAACCAAATCTAGCAATTGCAGCTGGACATATGTTCACTACAAACAACCAAAAACAGCTAAACAAGGTATATGCTCACTATAGACAACCAGACATAGACGTTCGAGAAATTGAACTGAAAAATTAATACTCGAGCGTAGGGCGCACTTGTCGACGACAAGTTGTTGTCGTCAATGAGACCTGACTTGGTAGCTGACAATGCCAAAACATCGCCATAGAACGCGACTTCCATAAATGACAAAAGGGTCCCGTTGGCGATGAAGGAAAATTCCTGACGGCAAAGCAGAGTAGATCAGGTGCATACTACAAACAACCAAATATAGGTATATGCTAACTATAGACAACCAAACATAGGCAGTGAAAATGAACTGAACAATTCATACTCCAGCATATCAAATTGCACTTTTGAACATTACAATTCATACTCCAGCATAGCACATTCCTGACAGCAAAGCAGAGTAGATCAGAGGCATACTACAAACAACCAAATATAGCAATTGAAACTGGACAAATCATAACCACAAACCACCAAAAAATCTTTAAAGGAAGCATATGCTCACTACAACAGACTTAACAGCAACCAAACAGCCATTCATGTCAGTATTGTTGAAATTGCATAGAAGATAGAACGCATCATGCGCTTCAACATCAAATTGTATGATTTAGCATCAAATTGTGTGAAAACTGAAATAAACAGGGGCGTGTTAAATACACCTGCTTTAACGGGAACCAATTGTATGATTGAACAACCAAATCTAGCAATGAAACTGGACATATGTTCACTACAAACAACCACATATCACGCTAAACAAGGTATATGCTCACTACAGACAACCAAACGCATCAGCACTGAAATTGAACTGAACAATTCATACACCAACATATCAAAATGGACTTTTGAACAATTCATACCCCTTGGAATAGCCTGGAGTGGGGGTGCGCACCGTGTGCTCCCTGTTGTGGCAGCTTATCTCCTTGCCTTTGGAAGAGCATGTCTGCAGGGTGACGTCCCTGATGTCGTGGATGGGCTATTTCCCCTTGGAAGAGACGGATAGGGCGCCTTGTCGTCGTCGTCGTCAATGAGCTCTGACTTGGCAACTGACGCTGCCGAGCCACCGCCATATATATAGAACGCGACTTTCAGTAATGACAAAAGGGTCTCGATGGCGATGAAGGAAAAATCCTGACAGCAAAGCAGAGTAGATCAGCGCGGGGCGCATGGAGGAGATCCAAGGAGGTTGAACCCAAAGGGGCAGGGGTGATATACTTAACCTGTGTCATAGCCCGCGTCTGGGGGCCTCGGCGACCACCTCGCCGTCGTCCAGCGGACAGGCCTTGATATACCTCTTTTTGGCCATTCGCTCCTCCAGCTCCCCGGGAAGCATAGCCAGGATGAGGCAACGACGCTCTGGAGAGTGTGGGTGAGGATGGGGATGGGGATCTGCGGGGAAGAGGGTGCTTCGCAGGCCGACACTATGGGGTGGACCAGAGTTGTGCGTGCATTATTTGACATGGAGGAGCACTACTGTCGATTGCACGGACGACTCTAGTCCAACCCCCTTGTGATGGATCTTCATGAGGACTTCGAGATAGTCACGGGAAGGCCTGCAGAGGATGACGGCAGAGTCAGGGGCAGCGGCGGCGGCGGCGGCGTGCTAGCTATGGTTCGAGCGAGGGAGAGGAGTGGTGCGAGCGGGAGCGGAGGTTTTCCTTTTTACGTTATCTGAGCAGAGGTTTTGTGGTGGGAAGGGTGGTAGGCGGTGTTTGAGGAAATGTCGCGCGGCTACTGAAAATTTTACTAGGCGGGAATGCCGAGGCTACTAAAAATTTAAATTACGGGATTGAAGCGGCGTGGCCAGGGCGGGAGCAACAAACATCGCACACAGCCGAAACATAATAAGTGTGTGCTATCAAATAGGAAAAACCCGCGAAACCGCAATTTTTTAAATGGCTCAAGGTGGTAGATATTTTTACGAGGGAAGTCTCGTGGAACCCAATCGTGTCCGACGCCCACCAGTGGACCGTGCTGATGTGCCAGCGGCAGATGGAATGGTTTCTGTTGAGTGTACAATCGCAAACGGTTGTTACATTCGAATCATTTGCTATTTACTCCTGGAATAATAATATAAAGGAGCATTTCGTCAAAAAATGCTGGAAAGGGGTCAGAACACATACACGCCTGTGTTGTCTCAAAAAAAACATACACACCTGCATGTGGAACAAAAATATGTATGCATAGGGTGGTTTGATCGTTCAAAATACCCAATGCGCAACTTTGATGTGGCACATGTATCCTCCGTCGCCACTTCGTGTCGGTGGAGGGGGAATCCTAGCCACGAATACATGCCCCCAAAATAGGTATTGCGTATCACTCATGTTGTAACACGAAAATGAAACATATACATGAATCCAGCATGGTCGAACCACCCCATCTCTTTTCCGGTCAAAGGTGGACTATGGCCCATGCGCCTCGAAACACGGACATCCTGACCAAAGAATCAACACTTTTGGTCAAACCTCTCCCGTTGTCGATCGAAAGGATGGACGTCCACCGAGGCCCATGAATGGGCGTGGCGCCGATAATTAACCACGCGGTGGAGTGTCGAAGACAGCCATTACCTGTTGGTGGTGCAAACATGTGTACGGAAATGTTGTGTTGCGTTTGAATTCATTAATATATACCTCATGTGCAACTTTGATGGGTCACATGCTTTGGAATGGGAAAGTCCCCCTCCCACCATCCCCCCCCCCTGAGCGAGTGTTCATGACGCGTACAACTAGTATGCCGAGCGTCGATGGGAACGATTCACGCATTCGTAGGCGTGTGCTCAGACTTGGCTAAGGAAACTTAAATGACCTATATAATGTATACCATAACACAAAACAATTGAAGATTCCACTATGGCATCCTCTCTCTCGTTGTTAGTCAATGTAATGGACATCCACGCGGGCCTAGTAATGGACTTTCCAACGACAACCACGCGAAGGAGTATCCAAAGACAATCACCGTCGTCTAAGCGTGCATCAAACATATGCATGGAAGTGTTGTGCGATGTTTACATACCCAGCACACAAACTTTAGCGTGGCACGCCTTCCTCGGGAATCTTAAAGTCTGCATGGAAAGCGAGGTTCACGACGCGTGGTATATATATACACCCCCCCCCCCCATTCGAGCCGATGGGAGAGACATTCATGCGTACACTACACGCACTCAAATTATACCATGTAATCTCACACCCATGGCCTACCACAAACATCGACCAAAAAAGAATCCACAATAATTAACCTCTCTCGTTGTGGTACAAAAGTACACGAGGCCACAGATGGGACTAATATTTGTGCGAGGTGGGCGGTGTCCGAGGACAACCACCGCCTCCATGCTGCCCTAACATATGTACGAAGGTGTTGTGTGATGTTTTGAATACCCAATGCACACCTTTCATGTGGAACCTTCGCAAATCGGAAAAAACGGAGGTTCACAACTTGTACAATGAGCACGCGCATGCACACATGCGCCCAAACTTTCGTCCGTAATATCACCATGATATTCGCCGAAACATGGACTAAGATGAATCCACCTGTGATCAGACCCCTCTCGCGCGCGCCATCAAAGGTGATAGACCACGCGGGGGCAACGAATGGGTGTGACGGTGGTAATCGCATGAGTGAATGTACGAGGACCACCTCCGCATGCATGAGACATAAACATATGCATGAAAAGGTCATGATCGATATGCTTTAAATATATACCCAATGCATGACTTTTGATGTGGCATGTGTGCCTCACCTGAAGCTGTCAATGGTTAAAACCGTTACCCGCATCCCCATGGGTGTTTACTATATTAGGGCACGGAGAAGTGCGAGCTTGAATTCCCATGGGGAAGATGGTCGGTCAAATACCTTACCCAGCGTGCAGGACGAGGATGGGGATGGGATATACATAGCATTACCCGCCTTAACCATGAAGTACTTACATGTGGGCTCTCAAATTAGTAGACCCCACGTAATTTGCGACCTCGGTCACCCAAATTTCCACAGATCCCACCCATCTGGCCCAAATATCCCTAAGAAATCCCAAACATAGCCACAACATATTGTTTATTTGTGTTGGAGTACTGTTTTTTTTACTGAAATACTATCGAATGTTGTTCTTAAATGCATGTTGGGTTTCCCCAAGGGGATAAATAAGTGGCAACGGGGATGGGAAACATTTTATCCCCGCGCATGGGTACGGAGACGGTGACGGGAATGGGAGGGCGGTGATCGGGACGGGGATGGGAAACATTTTATCCCCGCGCACGGGTACGGAGACGGTGACAGGAATGGGAGGGCGGTGATGAGGACGGGGATGGGACTCCAATATACCCGGCTGAGTAATCCCCGTTATCAGCTTGATGCCTAACTAACCGAACAACCCCACGTGGTGGCGCACATATGACGCGTATTGTGTGCCGGACCCCACACCCCCACTCGTCCCACCACACCACCGTCACTTCGAGGCATGCATGTCAAACTTTTTTATGTAGTGCACATGTGACAATAGGAGTGTAGTGTTAAAATTTGATTTGTAAAGAACATTAAGACATTATATACATCAAATTGATCCCTTAGGTATTTAATTTGTAAAATTCAAATTTGAACTATATGCACACGCAGTTGTGCGCCCGAATGGATTAGAAATTCATTTTTTTTGTTGGGTGCATGTTTAGTCCCCATGGAAGGAAAAACAATAAATTTCGAACATCTCGGGGCCGCAAACGTTGACTCTTGGCTATCAATTTGCAGCAAATGCCTAGCTAAGCTAGAATTCATGAAACATTGACATGATTTCATGATATGGAACTTATAGGTCGTATTAAATAAATCGTCCAATTTGTCGGCGTTTTGGATACCAGGGTACCCAGACTTGCCTGCCTGCGGCCCCAGGCGTGGCCCACCTCGACAACCAAGTACGGCCCGGCGAGGCCTCGCTCAACACAAGGCGCTCGCGAGACCCCAAGCTCGCGAGGGAAGCAACGCCAAGACCCGCGGGGAGATAGGCCTCCCCAGGCCCCCTCCTGAGCGGCGGAGACTACTATGCAACACGCGACCTCAGGAGGCCAAGGGTGATGCCAGCTGAGCCAGGCGAGCGCCAGTACGCCAGAGGGGACAGTTTCCCCTTTGGTACAAAGAAGGCAGGGACGCGGGCGGATTCCAAAAGCGCCCCCCAAAGGTTTCCGCTTCGGTGCAACAAGACCAAGACCCCAAGCCCCGCAGGACGGACGTCATCACCGAACCCACCACTGCATCACCGTCGACTACTTTGCAGGCGAAGACCACCTTTCGTCAGGATAGGGTGTACCTCCTATCCCCCTTCGAATTTGGCCGTTGTGGGATCCCTTCCCGCCATTGCGATAAGAGAAGAGGACCCGGGCCGATATAAATAGAGGCTAGGTAGCCCGGTAGGAGGGAGAGCCATCACCCCGCAAACACACCGCTGTACTAGTTCATCCAAAAACCTCCTCGCGAGGCAATCCACCAAAAGTAGGAGTAGGGTTTTACGCTTCGCAGCGGCCCAAACCTGGGTAAACTCTTGTGTGCCATCGTCTTCCTCGCCATCGAGCGGGGGTATTGTGTTGTGAGCTTGGAGGGGGCGAAGCTGTTGGGGAATCTTCGCACACGCCCCTGGGTTCGAATTCCTTAGGGTTTTGCGGAGCCTGAAATCCGACATTTGGCGCGCCAGGTAGGGGGCGTGTCGGAGTCTTCAGCAAGCTTCGCTTCCCCTTCACCCCAACGCGTTGATGGCCGACGCCCGACAAGCCCCTTTCGGTCTAGGCGGTTCTGCCTCCACCAACCTCGCCACTGCTATCCAAGACCCACGCCACAATAGTGCGGTGCAGGGTGGCCATTATTGGGCCACCAGTGTCGTTTCCACCACAGCCGCTGCTCGTGCCGACCAGGCGCGGGGCGGACGAGCGGCGCCCACGGGATCGGCGTCGCACCGTACCAACGTGGAAGGCCTCAACGCATTTGATTCGCTCCTAATGGCGAGCGAGATGCTTCGCCACCGCCCGACGCACGGGGGCTTCGACGCCTGGGCCAACCACATCGCCGAGTTGGTCAACGTCGCGAGGAGGGCCTGGCTTCCCCACCCCGCTTCGCGACCACCGGCACTGGGCGCCGGGGGCTCACTCACCGTGCCCGTCATCTCACCGCCGGGCGGCGTACCCGCTCCACCCCCGGGCGAGCCCGAGCAGGGCCCACCGCACGCCGTGCTCCTCCTCCTCCGGATCCCGGTGACAGGCTTCGGGGCACCGTCCGGCCACGTCGGCGGCACCTTTGAGGAAGGCGGCGGGGCGCTCCACGTGCACCCCGACGTGCGCGCCCACGCCCAACTGGATCATCAACAGCCTGGCTCGTCCCGGCGGGGGCGCGCCAACCGGCGCAAGGAGCAGGCGGCTCAGGCTTCTGGCCAGGCGGGTAGCCGTAATGGAGGAGCCATGGAAAATCAGGGAGGCAACTCACAGCAAGAAACACGCGGCCCACCCAACGGCGGTGGCAAGACCAGGCAACTTCGGGCAGAGGCCCGCCGCAGGAGGGTTTGTGACCCGCGTGCCCAGGATGGAGTCATCCCTCCACCCGGGGAGACTGCCCTGGGAGTGCGCGGGGACAACTCAGGAGGGCGCCAAGACCTCTATACGGAGCCCTATGTCCCGAACTACGTCATACCTGCAGATGACGCGGAGGATCAGGCGCTCTCTACAGACGTCGGCACCCTCATGGGATAAGGAGGTGCCCCGGGCGCTCTCCCCCAAGCCGGGCATGAGGATTCCACGGAAGGGCACCATGCTGGGTTTACGCGAGTGATGAAGAGGGGGGAGCGTCCCGGGAAGCGCGGGGGCGCGGCGCAGCCGCCGCCCCCACGAGCAAGAAGCGCGCGACCGAACCCAGGGCCTCAGGAGCGACCGCCTGGGGATTCGGCAAGACGCAAACAACGCGGGCCACACGCGGCGACGGGGGCATCAGAGCGGCCCTCGGGAGGCGAGGCCTCATGAGGCCAGCAGGCCAGGGTCCGGCCAGTGTCGCGACACTTCAGGAGGTGGCTTCACCGACACAACACCTCTGCAGCTGCGCTGGGTGCATTGCGCTCATGTTTGGGCCGCGGCAGCGCAATCCCACGGCTACGCGGGGAGCAATGCACACAGGTTTGGGCTGTAGAGGCGCGCAACCGCGCAGTAATGCGTGGGATGGCTCTAAACTGAGTTGGGAGCACCTAGGCCGTGCGCCTGGGGGCTTGCCCAGCTATCTTCGGTCGTGACACTCTCACGTAATAATGAGTGGGATGTATACGCCCGGGGGCCCCCGAGGACACGGAGGGGTCCCATCCCACGCCCAAGTGGAAGCCCCATGCTCCGCGCTGGCGGACAACACTGCCCCCCAATGGCTATGCCCACACAACGTGGATGCCTTACGCTCCGTGCTGGGGGAAGACGAAGGCGAAGACTAGCCGAGGTGCCGGACGCGGCTGTTGCTTGCTTCTTTTTGTGTTCGTGTTGCCACTTTTTGAAATAAAGTTGAAGATTTCGCAAATCTGTTTGAAAAGGGGCGGGAACTTTCATCTCTTCGCGATTCCTCTTTCTGGTCTTGAAGTCTTTTTCCCTTTTGGATTGACACCTTGCCAAGCACAGCTCGCGCCTTGCCCCCACCCCCCCCCCCCCCCCCCGTGGCCTCTCGGAGTGGGCCGACAAGGGCCTGTCGCCTCGGGGGCACTCATCACTTAAACAGCCAACCCCCGCTCGGGGGCTCCAGCCACGGCCCGGCATGACATCACGGAACCTCGGCAGGCTCGGGTGCCTCCCGAGGTGGTAGCCCGCGGGAAGGTAAGGAAGAATCTTGAGCGTCAAGGGGGACTCCTGAGCAACGCGCCTCAGGAGCCTCAACGATCGCGTAGCTCCGCGCCCCTTGGTCACGTCCTGGTGATCCGGACGTCCCAATTGCGGCCGAGGCCTCGCTCCCTTTGGCCTCATCCGGTGATTCGGACGCCCCAACGGCGGTCGAGGTCTGCTCGGGATCGGGCCCTGCCGACGCAAAGCGCCACTTGAGCGTTAAAGGGGGGTTCCCAGGCAATACGTCTCGGGAACCTCACCGATCATGCAGCTCCGCGCCCCTTGGTCTCGTCCTGGTGATCCGGACGCTCCAATTGCGGCCGAGGCCCCGTCCCCTTGGTCTCGTCCTGGTGATCCGGACGTCCCAACGGTGGTCGAGGTCTGCTCAGGATCGGGCCCCGTCGACACAGAGTGCAGAAAGGGCTCCCGAACCACCCCGAAAGCAAGGAAGAAGTTCTCCCGGGCAGGATCCTCGGCCTCCCTGGGCGCTCTGCCTACGCTACGCTACACTCGGGCTCGCCACGACCCAATGAGCTAAGTACACATGCCTAACAGGGGCAAAACCTTCTAGTCAATTAGCGACCCCGATGCCGGGCAGGAGGCATGAGCGCTAACGTGAAAATGCAGGCGCTACGTCTGCTACATGACCCCATCGGGACTCTTGTGGTTCCAGGAGCAAGGGGGAGCAGCGCGAGGGAAGGAGCCCAGCCACTCTAGGCGGCGGGGCCGAGGGCTTGTCCTTTGGGGCGGCACGCTCCCCCTCAGGAGGGCCCGCCCCGCGAGGGCCCGACCGGATGCCGTCGCCGGTCCTAGCGCAATGCCCTCGCGGACTTCTCAGGGGGGGCGCAGCGCGTCAGCGATAACGCAAGGCCCCGCAGGAGAAGCAGGGATGCGCCAAGCGAAACAAACAACCAACAGTTCAAAATGGAGGAGGAACACGAAGGTAAAAACGCAAAAGTTAATGCCCCTAGGGGCCAAGTACTGCTTGACATGACAGGAGCTGGGAAGAGAAAATAGAGGAGGACTACGCGGAGGAGCCACTATCGCCGCCCGAGCCGTCGCCCGCCGCGGCGCCAGAGTCATCGCCCTCGTCGGGAAGGGGCTCCTGGACGAACCGCTCCACCAAGGACTCCACGTGGGGGCGCGTCTCATGCCTGAGGGGCCTCTGGAGCTCCTCGGGCACCGGCTCCATGACGCGGAGGAGGTCGAGCTCGGGGACGAGGCGGCGAAGGTTGGAGAAGACGCGTGTCAGTGTGAGGTCCAGGAGGTCGCGCGCGCTGGACACGTTGTCCTCGTCAACCCGGGAGACGCCGGTCTCCAGCGCCTCCACCACCTTATCGAAGAAGTTGAGGTAGCCCCCGTCTCCGTGCGCGCACGGCAGCGCAGGGGCTTCCCTGACGAACCATCTCACCGCGACAACTACGCGGATGGCGACGTCCCGATACTGCTTGGCGCGCTGCGCCTCCAGCATCTTCGTGTGGGCCGCCTCGTCCTGGGCGGCCTGCACGGCATCGACAGCCCCTTGGACTTGGGTCTGGAGCGACGCCAGCTCTGCCCGAGCCTCTGCCTCGCCCCTGAGCGCGGCTTGGAGGGCGGCCTCGGCGTCCGCGAGCTGGACCCTCAACGCATCGGCCTCCTCCTGAAGCTCCTCGAGCCTGCGCCTCTTGGGCGCGGGCGCCCTGGGAGGATGGAATGTTGAAGACCGCCGCAGCAGTTGCGATTATAAGAGGAGGAAGCGGGAGACAAGGAACTTACTCGTCGAGGATGGCCCAGCGCCGGCGGACCTGGGATGGCCTTGAGGGGCCCCCACCGTTGCCTCCGGGAGCCGCCGGTGAAGCCGGGCGCTCTGGACGCTTCCCAGCACCTGTCATGCTTCCACTAGACGCCATGGGTGAGCGAAGGAAAGGGGGAAGACGAGGAAGATAACTTGGAAGAAAGCGAAGCGAGGGGGCACGGCAAGATGGTAAGGCCCTTCGAGCGGGGTGGATTTATAGGCGCTACCGCTGTACATGGGGCGACGTGGGAACTGGAATTGCCAGGCGCCTCGAGCGGCGCGTGCCAGACTCGACTGGCGTGCTCTCCTGCCTCACGTCGCTTCCCCTGCCCCCGTCGAGTCACATCCGCACGGCCCGAGGCGAGAGAGGATGCAAGGGGTCAACAGCATTCAAGGAAGGATAATGATGGCAAGGAGGCGCACAGGCCAGACGTCAGATCGACTCAGGGCGGTTCCCGACATCTTTCGGGAGCCGAGATGCCCACGTCTCGTGGTGCGCCATGCGTCGAGTCAGACCCGCAGGCAATTGGGGCCCACGGCGCTCCGGCCCTTCCACCGTGGCTTCGCCCGGAAGCTAGCTCGAACGCGCCTCGGGCCCGGGGGCTACTGTCGGCGTTCTGGATACCAGGGTACCCAGACTTGCCTGCCTGCGGCCCCAGGCGTGGCCCACCTCGACAACCAAGTAAGGCCCGGCGAGGCCTCGCTCGACACAAGGCCCTCGCGAGACCCCAAGCTCGCGAGGGAAGCAATGCCAAGACCCGCGGGGAGATAGGCCTCCCCAGGCCCCCTCCTGAGCGGCGGAGACTCCTATGCAACACGCGACCTTAGGAGGCCAAGGGTGACGCCAGCCGAGCCAGGCGGGCGCCAGTACGCCAAAGGGGACAGTTTCCCCTTTGGTACAAAGAAGGCAGGGACGCACGCGGGTTCCAAAAGCGCCCCCCAAAGGTTTCCGCTTCGGTGCAACAAGACCAAGACCCCAAGCCCCGCAGGACAGACGTCATCACCGAACCCACCACTGCATCACCGTCGACTACTTTGCAGGCGAAGACCACCTTTCGTCATGATAGGGTGTACCTCCTGTCCCCCTTCGAATTTGGCCATTGTGGGATCCCTTCCCGCCATTGCGATAAGAGAAGAGGACCCAGGCCGATATAAATAGAGGCTAGGTAGCCCAGTAGGAGGGAGAGCCATCACCCCTCAAACACACCGCTGTACTAGTTCATCCAAAAACCTCCTCGCGAGGCAATCCACCAAAAGCAGGAGTAGGGTTTTACGCTTCGCAGCGGCCCGAACCTGGGTAAACTCTTGTGTGCCATCGTCTTCCTCGCCATCGAGCGGGGGTATTGTGTTGTGAGCTTTAAGGGGGCGAAGCTGTTGGGGAATCTTCGCACACGCCCCTGGGTTCGAATTCCTTAGGGTTTTGCGGAGCCCGAAATCCGACACAATTTGAGAGAAGTTTTCATCTAAGCTTCTTGCAAACGGGGGCTTATTAATAAATGCAACACAGAACCGTCACGTTTACATCGTAAACGGTTTACTAATCCAAACTTTTTTTATTTACTCTGCGTATTAGCGTTGGATAAAGTCAAGCTTTGTAAACTTTGACCAAATTTAGAAAAAAATGTTAAAGTTTACAATTAAAAATTATTACCATTGGATTCTTTATTTAATGTACTTTCACATCATATATATTTGTCATGGTAATTATTTCTATTTCTTTCTTTAAAGTTGGTCAAACTGTATCAAGCGCGATCCTTGCACGCAGATATGATTTGAAGGGACGCATTCTAGCAGCAGGTCGCCTCGCAGGCTGACCGGGATGCGTGTGAGAAGGTGGTTGAATTGATGGGAGGCATGTTCGCTAAGCAGTTTCGCAGGGAGACATGCCGTCAGACGTGTGAATTGACGGTGCGCATGCCAGCAGTCCGGCGCACAGGCGCCACACTGGGAGGCGAGCCGTCCCTTTAAACCGCCGTCCGCCTCCCTCTCATGTCCCAACTCCCCATTATTAACCGTGCCCGATCCGTTGGCTTTAACATTCTCGCTACACATAATCCTCTCTCACCTCCCAGCATCCTCGCCGCCGTTCTCAATCGTCGTCAACGGCCTTCCTGCACCATGGGAGGGAGTAACCATGTCGGTACCGGCAAAGCACCCGAGCATAGCGTGAAGGTGGGCACAGAGATTGCCGTCGTCGGAGATGACGTATCGTGCGGACAGCAGCGCGGCCTTGACATTGTCGCCACCGCCGCGCTTCCCCAGCCAGAGTCAGTGGTCCACAGCGACTCCGACGAACACTCCAGCGACGATAACGACTCGGACGGAGAACTGGTTGGTCATATATACCCATTTTTGGTAAATACATATGATAGGCTGATTGGTTTGCTACCAAAACATGGCATGCCAACTTTTGGCATCAAATCAGTTAGCTTCGATTTAGGGTTCACGTTGGCGCATGATATAGTATGTTTCATAAACTTTGCCTTGCGAATTCGCATTATAAAATATACGGACGTCGCATTTTTTACTATGTATAGGTGCTATCTGACGATGTGGACAGCGAGGATGAAGACGTCCAGGAGAGGTTCAAGAGGCAAAGGCTGCGAGAGCTTATGGCTGGAAAGTATAACAAGCATGTCAGGAAGAATGGGGGCTATGGATGCCCGTTCTGCAACCATAAGATTAACAACATGTACTCGAGTGTTTTAGCGCATGCAAGAGGACGAGCCGTTGGCTCCTTCAAGCAGAAGTATTCTCGCAGGATAGTGCACGCCGCGTACGCCCAGTTCCTGGAGAATCTTAACCATCAAGCATGAATATGAGATGTTGGATTGACTGTTTCGAAAAAAAAATGTTGGATTGAATCTATCTAGTTTGTGTGTATGATATCTATGCTTGTGTATTATATTTTTTCCTGAGATTGAAACTGTGCGACGACTTTCATTATGCAGTATCTCCATCACACCGAAGTGCTAGTTTACTTGAGAGTAATATTTATATAGGATTTATCACACATGGTTGGATCTAATAAACCGTTTCCTCCGAAGCACATTATTCTAGGACAGAATCCCTCAGCACCACTTGAAAAAAAAACTCAGCACCCACACGTCACAAAACCCTCGCCTGCTCCCCTCCCCCTCCCCCTCCCCACCCAGTAGCACCTACACTAACACTAGTACTCCGGGACTCTCCATGCATGTCACCGCCTATCCCCGCGGCAACCACTTAGCTCGACGCCTGTCGCCGCCGCCGGCTGCCGCAAAATGACACCGCATATCTCCACTGCCGACTGCCGCGGCCTATCGGCACTGACTTTCTCGACGCTGCTCGCTGTCGACCCAGCTCGCTCGATTGGGGAATCTTCGGTACTGGTTTTTTCCCCATGAAGAACCAGGTAATTAATCTACTGAAATATTTCCGCTCATCTCTTATCCCAGTCCGTCGGCCCCTTTTAATCACCTGTTCGAAATCGCCGTGGATTCATGTTTCTTCTAGCTGATGTGAGGGTTTTCATTCATAGAGTGTACAGTGCAAGGACACATCAGGGCTATGCGGACTCGGCCAAAAAACCGAGGAGTTCCATCTCACCGTACCAGACGACTTCACGGAGTGCACGGTATGTTCATCTCACACTACCTGGGTTGACATGCATGGCCTATTCTTTTTCTGAACCTATACTATAGATTGCTACATTTGGATAAAAGGTGCCACATGCAGCATTTACGTCAAATGTGATTTCTTCTTCTTCTTATCCTTCTCCTTCTATATTAGGGAAATTAATGTTGTATTGTTCTTTCGTTTACTCTCTGCAGGACCGAAAGTATGTCTAGAGGGGGGGTGATTAGACTACTTGACCAAATAAAAGTTTTGCCTATACCAAATTTTAGAGTTGGCAGTTTTTAGCATTTCATGGCAAGTCAAGTACACCCTACACATGCAAGTCTAAGAGTATAGCAGCGAAAAGTAACAACAAGCATGAGTAGAAGGGATAGGGTAGGAAGATCAAACGCAATTGTAGACACGATGATTTTTCCCGTGGTTCCGATAGGTGGTGCTATCGTACATCCACGTTTATGGAGTCTTCAACCCACGGAGGGTAACGGTCGCGAGAGTCCACGGAGGGCTCCACCCATAAGGGTCCACGAAGTAGCAACCTTGACTATTCCATAACGGCTTCCGTCCACGAAGGACTAGCCTCACTTTGGGTAGATCTTCACGAAGTAGGCGATCTCCTTGCCCTTACAAACTTCTTGGTTCAACTCCACAACACGAAGTAGGAGGCTCCCAAGCGACACCTAACCAATCTAGGAGGCACCACCCTCCAAAAGGTAATAGGCTCGGTAATGACGATGAACTCCTTGCTCTTGTGCTTCAAGACGATAGACTCCTCAACACACAATCACTCTCTCACAGATTTGGCTTGGTGGAAGAGATGGGATTGGTGGAAAGCAACTTGGGGAGGCTAGAAATCAAGATCCATATGGTTGGAGTGGAAGATCTTGACCTCAACACAAGGGTAGGTGGCTCTCTCTCAGAAAACTGGATGGGGCAAGTATGGAATAGTTCTGAGTGCTTCTCTTTCGAGTAGGTGGTGGTGAAGGGGTATATATAGGCATCCCCAAAAATCCAACCGTTAAACACAAAATGACCAACTCGGTGACACCGATGTGTTAATCTCGGTGGTACCGAAGTGACCAAAAGGTGGCAACTTTTGAATTTCGGTGAGACCGATATAGGAAACTCGGATGCACCGATAAGGTGACCAACGGTCAGATTGACATTCTTGGTGACGCCGATCCAACAATCTCGGTGGTACCGATATTGTGAATTTGCGTAACAGAAAGTTGGCAACCTAAACTCGGTGGCACCGGAATGGAATCGGTTGCACCGAAGTGGCTAGGGTTTGGCTGAGTCTGTCTGAGTTTGGGCATCGGTGGCACCGTGTGGATAGTGTTGGTTGCACCGATTTTGAATATTTGTCTATGGACAGACTTTGTGGAAGAGCTTGTGGGTGTTTTTGGTGACTATCACTTGTGCACGTATGAGCATTTTGTTCACCAATCAAAACCTTACCCCCTTTTAATAGTATTGGCTTTCCTATGGACTCAAAGTGATTTCTCACAAATGTAAAATGTAGAGTCCTCTTGCTTGAAGCTTTGCCAATTCATTTCCTTGCATCTTGGGGTATTTCCACAATCTTCACAATCCTTTTGCCATCCCTATCATTGAACTTTTCCTGAAATATACTTAGTGGAAACATTAGTTCAATGACTTATATGTTGTTATTAATTACCAAAACCACCAAGGGAGCAAATGTGCTTTCAATCTCCCCCTTTTTGGTAATTGATGACAACATATAGATCAAAGCTTCGACAAAGATATAATCAATGAATATAATCGTCGCTTTGAGAGGTATGTGATAAGCAAGAGCTCCCCCTAAATTTGTGCATTATTTTAAATTTGCGTTTGAATGCAAATGCACAATCGATTAGGTACATGGGGCACTTCTTCCATGTCACATACATCTTGGTGGTGTGCGAGAATAATTAGAGTGGACATCATAGCACAACACAACCAAACAAGGATAATGATCATCTCATAAGCATTAAGATGATAGGAAATAGTAGCACAACACACATAAAGTGTATGATCAAGACACACATAAGTTCAACACAAGCAACCAAAAGACAATTGTTTTTGAAAAAGCAATAAAAACCAAACGCTCTCTCACTCGAAGCCTAAAGATCTATATACACTTCTCCCCCTTTGGCAACAAGTTACCAAAAAGTTCAAAGGCATATATCTAAGCGTTCTTGGGCTGATCTCCTCCGGTTGTTGATGAAGGAGTCGAGAGAACAGCGTCGGCGAAGATCTCTGCAGATGTCGTGGATGGAGTTGGTGTGGCAACTGGAGGAACTGGAGCTGATGGAGCAGGAGCTGAGGTGACAGTGGCAGGAGCTGATGAAGAGGGCCTCAAGTCTGGAGCTGGCACAGTGGCTGATCTGGCCTGAGTAGTAAACTGTGTGCCTGGCCTGAGAGGTGATCCATCCTCATCATCATCATCAGAAGAAGAATGAGGAAGAGGCACTGAGTCAACTTCCTTCTTGAGCTCATTGACTGTCTTAGTCAGCCCATCCACCTTATCATTAAGGGTCTTGATCCTGTTCTCAAAGATCCTGACAAGACTGTTCTGGTTCTTCAAGATGTCCTTAATGTCCTTCTGCATGCCCTGAACTGATGAGATCAAAAGATCCATTTGCTCGTTCCTGGATCTAGGGACTTGAGCACTAGTGGCTCTAGCAGCCTCTACCTCTGCCTGAGCTGCAGCTGAAGTGGGATGATCTGGGTTCCTCTCCACGACGTTGTCCTCGAGATCTGGCTATAGGGGCAAGTGGGGTCTGTCCAGAGCAAATATGTGCTTCTCCAGCTTTGAGTTGATGAGCATCTGGATGTAGGGTGCATAGCAGCAAGATCGCTTCTGATCAGCAGCAACCCTCTTAACTGTCTCAACAATTAAGTCCATGACTCTAATCCTGGTGTGTCTGTCAAGATGAATCAGCATGTTGATGGAGTAGCCTCGGATCATCTTGTCATCTCCTGACTTGGGCATCAAGGTATGCCTCAGAATAGTGTTCATGGTGCGGAGGCCAGCCTGAAGAAAGTAGATGGATCCTAGCTTGTGAGACTTCACATGAGCAGCAGGGATCACATTGTACATGTTGGCCATAGCATTGTGGCTCTCCTTGGACTCTGAGTAGACATCCAAATCACCATCCTGTGCCTCAGGGACTCCTAAGATTTCAGCCCATTCCTCAACAGTGGACTCATATCTTGCACCTTCAGTCATCCATACAATTCTACCATCTCCATAGAAATGTGCAGTGGAGTAGAATTGCATGATCATCTCATCATTCCAAGCAGTGAACTCTCTGCCAACAAACTCATCCAAACCAATGCAGTGGAAATTATCTTGGACACTTGGAAAATGGTCTTCATTCTCCTTGATGAATTTCCAGTCCACATATCTCATATCACTCACAGCTGGACTCTTGTCAAAAAGCACAGTCTCATAGAAATCATGTTGCTCTTTGGTGTAGAATCTGTAGTCCACAGCTGTCTTCCTCCTTTGGGCATATGGATCAGCAGCTCTCCAAGCCCTCAAACCGGAATTCTTCCTCTTCTTCATATCCTCAGCAAGTGGGTAGCTGGCATTATGTACTGGAAGGTGTGGTCTAAGCTTCATCAAGGTAGACATAGCATCTTCATCCTCAACTCTGGAGGTGTTTCCCTTGTTCTTTTCAGAAGCTGGAATTTGCCTTGAGAATCTCTTAGGCTTTTTAGCAGCAGCCTTCTTGGGGGCAGACTTGGTGCTCTTGGAAGTGCCACTCTTTGACATAGCATCAGACATAAGTTTCTTTTGCTTCTTCTTGGGAGGGGCCTTGACAACTTGCTCTTCCTCCTCCTCAGCAGCAGCACCAGCAGCTTCCTCAGGGTCCTCAAACATGGAGGTCTGCCTACCAGTGACATAGACAATCCTTTTCCTGGCTCTCTTCTTCTCCCTTGCCTTCTTAGGCATAGACTTCTTTGGGGGTGACTCAAGGTGAAGAGCCATTTTTGCCCTAGCACCCTCAGGTGCTCTCATAGCCTCAGAGCTAGCATACTCCTTCCTGACAGCTCTCCTTGAAGAGGTGGCTTCATTTGCAGCTTTCTTGGCAGCCTTCTCTTACTTCTTAGCAAGAACCTCTTCTGGCACAAAGTCTGAATCCTCCTCATCAGAATTCAGCTTCTTCCTGGTCCTTGTTGCAGCCTTGGGCAACCCATGGGAACTGGGAGTGCCTGGATCTGAAGATGAACTAGACTCAGGACTAGTGCCTGAACTCATCACAATATTCTCCTCTTGGAAATTGTTCTCATTGTCCTCAGCACTTGACATACTGACCCTGTGAATAGAGTATAGAGGAGCAGAAGAAGATGAGTCATCACAAAATTATCAGCTGGTTTTTTAAAGTTTGAACAAAAGATTCTCAAGGTTTACATTCTGTCACATGAAAATTGGTACAGCCGAAGCAAAAGTTTCGGTGCTACTGAGACTGACTTTCTCCTTAACAGAAACTTGGCACTCTTTTCGGTTAGACCGAAAAGAAGTACTCGGTTTCACCGAGAAAGTTCTCAGCAGCACAGACAGGCAAATCGGTGACACCGATTTGTTTGCTTTGGTTCCACCGAGTTCCATCGGGCGGACGGCAAACACTAGAAAATCGATCGTTCTCTAACTACAGGACGTTTTAGGGAATTGAGAGGATTGCAAATGGTGGCTTATCGATAATATTGAATCCAATGTGCGAGAATCAGACGGGGAGCGCAAGGAAAGACGAATCCGTACCCTAACTCGGTGACGGACTCGCTACGGCGGCGACGGCGGCGAAGATGCCCGTCGACGGTGAGGATTCCCAGCGGCGGAGGCGCTCGGGGAGGCAAGGCGACGACCAGGGGGTCCTTCTGCGGCAGTTTAGGGTTTGGGGCGCGACGATTGAAGATTGAAATTTCGAATCGTCGGGACCACAGGCTATATACCCTTCACTGTCGGTGACACCGATTCTAAATTTTTGGTGTCACCGAGTTTCTCAACTGTCAGCTGACAGGGAAACTCGGTGTAACCGAGAATATGGAATCGGTAGTACCAAGATAGAAAACCAGATCAACCCTAGGCATTCGGTGATACCGAGAATTGTGGGTTGGTTCCACCGAGATGCACTTGGGAGGTTTTAATGGTCAGTCCTTGTCGATACGGAACTCCGAGTGCTCCACACACAGAGGGATCGAAAAGTACTTGATCAAATTTTGTGATGCAGCATGAATGGAATATGAGGTGAGAAAGCATAGATAGCTAAAGAGTGGTCCTAGGCATTCTTGTCCATCCAATTGGCAAAAGATAAATCAAAAGCCAAATAGCAACAATTGGATGTCCTCGAATGGGAAAAATAAATGCAGACCAACATGCTCACACAATAAGATGTCAAATGAAATCATGACAAACACGCACATACACACTAGCATCTAACAAGCACTTGGACGAAGACAAAGTCATCTATATATGAGTATATTGACTTAGCAGCCAAGTAAGAATACTTGATCATAGGTCATACTCATCGTTTAAGCACAAGTGGGGTTACCACTTTTACATAAAGCATTTAATGTTGTCACATACTAAGAGATGCTTAGACTCAAGTCTTAGAGTAAAGCTCCCCCTTGATGTGACATCCCCCCATCAGAGGGATAAACTAACCTTGGGTTTTGTTGATGAAGACTTCATGTTGGTGAGGTAGTGGTGGATGCTCAAGGTTGATGAAGATCACCAAGAGTTGGGAGCATCCTTGTTGTTTCCTTACTCTTCTCACCTACATGGGTTAGACCCAACACACAAGAGACAAATACAAGGATATCTATGGACATGGAGTGCAAAGCATGTGTTATGATGTCCATCGATTTGTTGATTACCTTGTCCCTTGCTTACCTTTGAGGGAATGTGTGACTCCTTGAACTACTGCATAGAGTTGATGTTGATTGTAAATAGTTCTTGCCAATAATGAATGTGAGTGAATTTCATTGGCGGAGTCACCCCTCAAGAACTCTCTAGTTCTTCTTCTTGGGAACCCACATCAAGTTGATGGAGATCCTTGGTGTTGTAGTAGCCTTTGTAGAAGTTGAGCTTGACGTAGCCTTGGGAACCCACTCCACCATAGCTAGGGATTCATCTTCATATGAGTCAATATCCTATTTGAAGCTTGTTCTTGCCCTTGAGCTTGTGGTCTTGTGGTGGAAGGTCATCTTGAGTGCTTGTTCTCTTGGGAAGAGTATTTTCATACTTCTCCTTTTGAGGAACAAACTTTGGCTCGGGGTATTGACCTTCTTCCCATTCAACTCCATTTGCGTTGAAGTAGCCAACACCACGGTTCTTTCGGTATCCTCCGTGCTTGCGTACAATTTCCTCAAATTGCTTACACCCGGCAAGACTCTTGTAGATACCTTTCTCTATAATTCCTTTCAATAAAGCATTTTCTTGCTCAAGTGTAACTTGGCTAAGAGAATCATCATTAGTGGAATCAATAGAACTACTAGGAGCAACATCATTAGGTTTAGCATTTTTATTGTTGCTACTAGATGAAGAACCTTTCTTTCCTTTGTTACTAGATTGCTTAGTTTTAACTTGAGGCATGAATGTAGATAAGAGCAGTCGTTTGGCTAGATAAGATGAAGTCTTCTTTCGGAGATCGTCATTGATAGCTTTAAGAAACTCATGCTCTTGCTCCAAATTGAGCTTCTCGAAGCGTAGCTTCTCATGAGTTCTCACAAGCTCTCTATGATCTTCAAGAGTAGATTCATGAGCTAGCTTAAGAGTGTTTAGTTCTTTAGTTAGTTCTTCTATTTTCATCTTATCATCATCAATTGACTTATCTTGACTAGCATGAGAATTATCAAGTTCATTTTGACTAACATCACTAGTTTTATCAAATAGCAAGTCATCATCACAAAGCAAGTCATCTTCATCACTATTGAAATCAAGATACTCGGGGTGTGATACCTTGGGGCCTTTAGCCATGAAGCAACTTCCACTCCCTTCGTTTGGTGAATCAAATAGATCATGGGAGTTGGTAGTAACTAGAGCAATCCCGGCAACACCATCATCTTGACTATAGTCGGAGTCGGAGTGATAGCTTCTCTCGGAGTTGTTGTCGGAGTCGGAGCCGGAAACCCATTCACCAACATGAGCTTGATGTTTTCTTCTTGTGTAGCTCTTGGTGTACTTGTCCTTCTTCTCCGAATTTCTACTTCTCCTTGAGGGTCTTCGTTCATAACGATCATCTCTACTCCTTCTCTCTCTTTGAGGTGATTCATTCCTTGAGCTTCGTCTTCAAGGTGACTCTTCTCTTTGTTTGTAGGGAGCCGTGCACTCATTGGAGTAGTGTCCGAGCTCCCCACAATTGCAGCAATTGCGGTCACGACTTGACGAACGCTTCTCATCATATCTTGAGTTGGAGCTTCTTTCTTTGCCTCTATTCTTGTAGAACTTGTTGAATTTCTTGACCATGAGGCTTATCTCTTCATTAGTGACAAGGTTGTCGCTTGAATTTGCGGGAGCATCACTTGTGGCTTTGTAAGCACCGCTAGACTTGTGATGAAGCTCTTCTTTGTCCTTGAGTGTCATCTCATGAGCAACAATCCTTCCAATGACTTCCGTAGGCTTGAGATCTTTGTAGTTGGGCATCATTTGGATCAATGTGCACACGGTGTCATATCTCTCATCCAAAGCTCTAAGTATCTTCTTGATGATGAATTTGTCGGTCATTTCTTCGCTTCCTAAGCCGGCAATCTCATTGGTGATGAGAGCTAGCCTAGAGTACATCTTTGCGACTCCTTCACCGTCCTTCATCTTGAACATGTCAAGCTGACTTTGAAGAACATCTAACTTGGATTCTCTCACGGACTCGGTTCCTTCATGCATATCAACCAAAGTATCCCAAATCTCTTTTGCATTCTCAAGACAGCTGATTTTGTTGAATTCTTCGGGGCATAGACAGTTGAAGAGAATGTCACATGCTTGAGCATTGTATTGCAACATCTTCAATTCTTCCGCGGTCGCTTCACAATCCGGTTCCTTTCCATCACCAAAGAATTCACCTTGCAAGCCAACATGAACAACAGCCCAAACGGCGGGGTTATGACCAAGAATATGCATTTTCAGTTTGTGCTTCCAACTAGCAAAATTAGTGCCATCAAAGTACGGACCTCTACGGTGATAATTACCCTCACTAGACTCCATACTCTCCTAGGTTGTGAGACCAATGCAATGGAGACCAAAGCTCTGATACCACTTGTAGGACCGAAAGTATGTCTAGAGGGGGTGATTAGACTACTTGACCAAATAAAATTTTTGCCTATACCAAATTTTAGAGTTGGCAGTTTTTAGCATTTCATGGCAAGTCAAGTACACCCTACACATGCAAGTCTAAGAGTATAGCAGCGGAAAGTAACAACAAGCATGAGTAGAAGGGATAGGGTAGGAAGATCAAACGCAATTGTAGACACGATGATTTTTCCCGTGGTTCCGATAGGTGGTGCTATCGTACATCCACGTTTATGGAGTCTTCAACCCACGGAGGGTAACGGTCGCGAGAGTCCACGGAGGGCTCCACCCATAAGGGTCCACGAAGTAGCAACCTTGACTATTCCATAACGGCTTCCGTCCACGAAGGACTAGCCTCACTATGGGTAGATCTTCACGAAGTAGGCGATCTCCTTGCCCTTACAAACTTCTTGGTTCAACTCCACAACACGAAGTAGGAGGCTCCCAAGCGACACCTAACCAATCTAGGAGGCACCACCCTCCAAAAGGTAATAGGCTCGGTAATGACGATGAACTCCTTGCTCTTGTGCTTCAAGATGATAGACTCCTCAACACACAATCACTCTCTCACAGATTTGGCTTGGTGGAAGAGATGGGATTGGTGGAAAGCAACTTGGGGAGGCTAGAAATCAAGATCCATATGGTTGGAGTGGAAGATCTTGACCTCAACACAAGGGTAGGTGGCTCTCTCTCAGAAAACTGGATGGGGCAAGTATGGAATAGTTCTGAGTGCTTCTCTTTCGAGTAGGTGGTGGTGAAGGGGTACATATAGGCATCCCCAAAAATCCAACCGTTACACACAAAATGACCAACTCGGTGACACCGATGTGTTAATCTCGGTGGTACCGAAGTGACCAAAAGGTGGAAACTTTTGAATCTCGGTGAGACCGATATAGGAAACTCGGTTGCACCAATAAGGTGACCAACGGTCAGATTGACATTCTCGGTGACGCCGATCCAACAATCTCGGTGGTACCGATATTGTGAATTTGCGTAACAGAAAGTTGGCAACCTAAACTCGGTGGCACCGGAATGGAATCGGTTGCACCGAAGTGGCTAGGGTTTGGCTGAGTCTGTCTGAGTTTGGGAATCGGTGGCACCGAGTGGAAAGTGTTGGTTCACCGATTTTGAATATTTGGCTATGGACAGACTTTGTGGAAGAGCTTGTGGGTATTTTTGGTAACTATCACTTGTGCACGTATGAGCATTTTGTTCACCAATCAAAACCTTACCCCCTTTTAATAGTATTGGCTTTCCTATGGACTCAAAGTGATTTCTCACAAATGTAAAATGTAGAGTCCTCTTGCTTGAATCTTTGCCAATTCATTTTCTTGCATCTTGGGGTATTTCCACAATCTTCACAATCCTTTTGCCATCCCTATCATTGAACTTTTCCTGAAATATACTTAGTGGAAACATTAGTTCAATGACTTATATGTTGTTATTAATTACCAAAACCACCAAGGGAGCAAATGTGCTTTCACTCTCATATATATTTGCACGACATCATGGTTACATCATCTGTTTACTTGTAATTTTTTGCCCTTCCAAATCAACTAATGTGCTTGCTATTCTTTTAACTACTACTCTCATACTATCACGTTACCAGGTTCTATAACAATCTTATCATTTCCTGCAGTACATCCCTTGCGCTGCAACGACAACTGTAGCGCTAAATCTTTGCATTTACATAACTAAAGACTCCAGGGATGTCATATTGAGCACAAACCATGGATTTACAATCGTTGTTTCTGAGATTGTCACTCCTACTTTGAAGAAGGCCTTTGGGGAGAAATTTCTAAGTTTTATGTACTGAAAGCTGGCACTAAAATTATGCTGCACCTAAAAGAGCCTTACCATACGATAAATGCTAACTTCCCCGACGACATTCTCCATACATGCTATGTTGGAAGTAAGTGTTCTTTGTAGTATCTGCATGTTGACTTGTGTTGCAATATCAATGTAACTGTGTAGTATTTCACCAACCAATTGGGATTTCATTTTCTTAATCTGTTAAAATTGTTCCTACCTAGTAAGTAGTAACTTGTAATTACCAATGCACTATTCTTCTACCCTGATCTAACTACATAATCACTATCCTCCCACTGCTCCACTCTTGACAGAAAGATATGTCGGCGGCCATTCTGGACGTGGATGTCGAGGTTGCCAACAAGTGGAGGCGGGCTCAGCCAGAAACACAAGCGTCTCCGATAGGCGTAGACTTCATCAGCAGCCTCCCCGACGATATGTTGAGAGTCATCATCTTCCTCCTCCCTATCGAAGATGGCGTGCGCACAACCGTCCTCTCTCGGCGGTGGCGCCCCCTATGGCGATGTGCCCATCTTGGCATCATCAGCGAGCACATGCTTTGCACTGGCTATCGCAAACGCTTGGATGCATTATCCCAGATCCTTGGCATGCATTGTGGCCCAATCAAAGGCCTTACCATGGGCAAGTTTCGTTCCAATGGCAAGGACCGAGCCAAGCTTGACGAGTGGTTCTTATCACCAGCCCTAGATCATCTCGAGGAGCTCCATTTTAATGATGGACATATGCGCCCGCTGCCACCCTCCGTGCTGCGCCTTGCGCCAATGCTGCGCTTTGCAAGGTTCTTGAACTGCCATTTCCCCCAGATTAACGCCAATCCCGCTCTTTTGCTACCTCGACTAAAGCACCTTGATCTCGTCGCCGTCTGCATCCCCAAAGACGACATGGAGCGCCTGCTCCGCGGCTATATTGTGCTTGAGTACCTTCATATTCAGGCGAATCAATGGGTTGAGTAGCCTCCACATCACCTCCATGAGTCTCTGGGCAATTTGTGTGTATTGCTGGTGTTGCAACAGGAGATCGCACAAGGTGAATCACCAAATGGTCATTGTGGACGTGCGTTTACTTGAGAGATTACTTGTTGTTGATCAACAAGGTCCAACAAGAATCAGGGTCATTCATGCGCCAAAATTGACAATGTGTGGCTACTCGCCCGTCAACTTATCTGAACTTGTTTTTGGATCGATAACCGTCCAGGTACAACAATCGCCCTCTTCTCATTGTTGAATTAACATTTTTTCTCTATTAAAGATGTATGTTCGTCTGTCATCCAGAAAATCATATCGACAAGCTTGACCCCGTATCTACGCGGAGTGAAGGTCTTAGCAGTAGAATCTATCGGCCCCGACCTGGGCCAAGTTGTCAGATTGCTGAGATTCTTTCCGTGCCTGGAGAAGCTATATGTCGAGGTGATGCTCTTTCATGTTAAATTTTAACCACAAGGGAGTTTAAATTTTGAAACCCTGCAAATCGTAAGAGGTCCGTTATGTGTCCAAGCACTAATACATTCTCTTCTTTCGTAGATACGGTTAGGCCCGGTAGTGGATAATGTGATACAATATAACAATCCCATCGAATGCCTTGATCTCCATCTCTCAGAAATTACTTTGAACTCCTACCGAGGGACCTTACCGGAGATTATATTCGCCAGGTTCTTTGTTGTGAGAGCAAGTGTGCTAAAGATAATGAGATTTTTCCTACATTTATCGCGCAAAAAAGAATGGTTTGATGATCAGCTCCGACGACTAGGACAGAATGGAAAACTCACTGCAGAAGCTCAATTTTGTTTTGTAACTTCATTTGACAGGCTATTCGGAAGTCCTAATGCCAAGCCCATAAATGACATGTCAGTGGTGGATCCCTTTGCAGAAATATTGAAGTTGCGAAACTAGTAGTAATATCAGTATGAACCTATCATATATGTTCATGTTCAGCTGGTCAGCGCGGGCGTCTAGAGCTGCATGACAAAGTTTCCTGCATAAGCTGAATTTCATTTCTATTATCGGTTTGAACCTTGTAATCTTTGAATTTGAGCCTTGTAATGCTGGAATTTGAACCTTTGTACTATTTCTGTCATTTGTGATACAACCATGCAAATGACATCTTATGAGGGAGACTCTTATTTTGGTAGTACTATCTTTTCCTTAGTACGCAATGGCCGCCTAATATCTGGACATCAATATGCAATTGACGATTAATATCCGGACTGTTACTTGACGAGGACAAGTACATAGTGGTCTGGTTTGACCTCGCATCCCACCGCGTGCTCTGCTCTCGCGCCCCTGCGCGTGCTCTGCTCTCGCGCCCCTCCGCGCGTGCTCTGCCAGTGGTTGGCGCCGGCCTACGATCATGTTCGGGGATCCATATGCATGCGGTTGCGCCACATGCGTCGCCCCATGCAGTTACGTGCTCCATGACTGAATCACGCGCTGCAAAAACTGCCATCTGGACGTGCCGGTTTTCCAGGACGCCCGGCCCCCATTTATACCCACGGCCATTAACCATAGTCTCTTCACGATTTCGATCGCGCCCCACAACACAATAAGCACACCCTGGACGACGCATACAGAGAGGATGTCCAGCGGCGCTCCAAAGGAGTTCAGCGTGCATCATGTGGAGACCCACATGCGGAAGACGGACCTCACGATGGTGTACACCAATGACCCGGGCATGGTGGAGGACTCCATCGACACCATGGAGCGGCTGCTTGATGCGGATGACAAGTACAAAGTGGTCGGCTTCGACCTCGCTTACACCGGCGGACGTGCCGGGCATGATCAGAAGGTTGTCGTAGCCCAGTTGTGTGTGGGCCATCGCGTCCTCCTCTACCACTATTGCCTAGCCATAGTGCCTTGCGATTGTTTCACTAGGTTTGTCAACAGCCCCGACTACAGGTTCGCTACGGTGGACAGCGCCAACGATCCAAAGATGCTCAAGACTTCGGGCTTGGCCTGCCAGAAGCTTGTCGACATCCGCGGCCACTACAGGGTCTGGGGCAGTAAGAAGCACATGGACTCCCATGTTGACTTGGCCAAGGCCATCATCAACCCCTACTACGCTGACATGAAGGCTGAGTGCGACAAGAACAAGCCTGTCTGGCACAGGGGCTGGGTGAAGAAACTGGATGAATATCACCTCCAGACCGCGGCCAAGCAAGCGTACACATGCTACGAGATGTTCAGGTGGATCGTTGACATGAGGAAGTGCCTCCTACCTGAAGACAATGAGGGATCGAGCCACAAGAAGAGCATTGGCGGCAAGCGTCACAAGAAGTAGATGATTTGATGATCGTTTCTCAATTCTCATACTCCCTCTATGCAGATATATTCGTAGTTTTAGAGGGATAAGTTTATTATGCATGTAATAGTTTATTAAGGTGTGCGCCAATGTTATGTGTGTATTGGATGCTTAATTTGGTTATGCAATCATGTTCTTCTAAATAGAGAATAGATGTTTGTGGGCAGATACATCGCATACGGAATAAACAACCAAATCCGGCGGTGATGATTTCATCATTCCCTGACAGTTCTTTATCCGAACCCGTTTGCCCACAACACATCCGAGTGGTCTGCGTACATCACGCACATCTTGATCTGAGAAACCGTTTGTGTTATTTTTGCTTATCGCACACAGTTCATTCTAGTGGCATGTATGCCGTCTATCACACACATCTTGATCTATGTAATCGTTTATGTTATTTTACCTCATCACAAACAGTTCATCCGAGTGACCTGTATGCCGTCTATCGCACACGTTATCATCTGGAAAATTGTTTGTGTTCTGCTTGATGAGCGCAAACAGTTTATCGGGGTGAACTGTATGTCGTACATCGCACACACTTGTACTTTTATAAGCGTTTGTGTTATATTATCCAATCTCAAACAGTTTATCTAGGCCAACTGTTTGCAAAACATCACACACGCAACTATTTTTTAGATCGTATTTGATGGACCCGTCATCGCACACAGTTAACGTCATTAGCGACGGAGCTATAACTATACCACTTGTGATTTGGTCATCGCACACAGTTTTGTCGAAGGGTCTCTGATTGATGTGTCACATTAGCAGCATCTTACAGTAGTGTAATGAGCATACGGTGCACTTTCCAAAGAAACAATTCCAAGTGAATGGTATAAATGTTATTGAAAATTCTCCGACACTCACTATTGGAAGTTTTCAACTACCTCTACCTACTGCCAAAAATAAATATGACATACTTATTGTTGGGGATATGCATATCCCCGTTGAGGTAACTTAGTGATTTACGAAAATTCTTCGGTTTCATGCTAATCGAAAGTGGTTGTTAATAAAACTTGATCAACCTTATCAATGGATCATTTCTGAGAGGTATGAAGTTGATGAATCTAGTAGGCACAACCTTCTGCTCCCACCTTTTGTTTTCTATTCTTCTTAGTCATATAAAATAAAATTCCATGTTTATCCTGTTTTCTGATTTCTCCGTGCAATAAAAATGACCCAAAAATAAAATTTCTTAGAATGTCCTGAAAATTTAACACGGTTTTTTCTGAATATTTCTGAATTTCTGGTGCAAATATCATCAGAGGGGGTGCACCTGGTGACCACAAGACACCAGGGCGCGCCAGCAACCCCAGGCGCGCCCTGGTGGGTTGTGGTCCCCACGTGGGTCCCCTCACTTATCTCTTTAGCTCATTCCATCTCCTACCTACATGAAAAAAAATCACCATAGCTCTCTCTCTCTCTCTCGTGTTCTTGCTCTCAAACCTGCGGATTTTGATCTCTTTGCTCGAAGCTCGGTTTCCGAAACTGTTTTGGGGGATTGCTACTTGGTATGTGACTCCTCCATTGCTCCAACTAGTTTTTGATTTAGTGGTTTCTTTTTTGAATAATTAGCTACTCTTGGTGCTGCTGTAGATGGGCTTGCATTTTGAATTCTTAGAGTTCTAAGTAGTTTGAATTCTTAATATGGCCACTATGCATCCTTAGGAGTAGTTGCTATCATACGAAGTTTTGTTGACAAAAAAATTTGTGACTCAAAAAATTTCAGGATTTTGTACGCGAATAAAATGAACTTCTTTGGAAGGAGTTCTTCGAGGAGAAAGTCCTCAGAGGCATCATCGAGTAGTGGCTCAATACGACGGTCTTATGTTGATCCAAGTGCAAGATCGATGCGGGATGCCGCTACCAGCTCATGCTTATGGCCATGTAATGAATTCATGGTAGGTGCGGGTATCAAGGAGGAGTTCGAGCAATTTGTCCACAATGCAGAACTTGTACCCTTCAACTCAGATGAGTGCATTCAACATCTCGACCTCACAAAAACATTCACAAAGAAATTTACATATTTTCCTCATGAGTCTAGAGTTTCATTGAACCTTTATGACCATCCCTTTACCATGCCTTTAGATGTGTTCTGTGAAGGGTGCAAAATTCCATATTTGGGTTCTCTAGACGAACCACCAACATCTGAGTATGAGTCATTTTTGATTAATCTTTGCTATGGTGAAGATAGAGGAGTGACACAAGGTAGAATAAAAAGCATCCATTTTCCATCTATACACTACTTTGCACTCTTTAATGGCAAATGCATCGTAGGCAAGCAAGATTGCAGCACGCTGTGTACTCCTGATTTGAGTCTTATACACACTGCTATAACAGGAATTAAACATTATAATCTTAGAGCAATCGTTGCACGGAGATTGCAACATAACGCTACTAGTGGTCACTTTTATGGTGGGATCTATGCCTCCCGTGTAGCTAAGAAGCTACGTGTATCACCTTGGCCTAACGATCCAATTTTGCCTACTCAATACTTAGACTTTGAGGCCATGAAACGTCATAAGTTCCTTAAGGGCACAGTCACTAATTATACTTACAACTTGAGGTTCAATAAAGATCCCGTTGTACCTGTTGTCTTGCCTGCTCCTGCTCTCTTTGATTATCACAGTAAGAGAAGATACTATGTTCTTGAGAGCGAGGCCCGCGCGTAAAATTCGGAGGTCGAAGCTGCCAGACGGGCTAAGGAGGCTGCACCAAGAGCCTCGGTGGGCTATCACTCAGACTATTATCCTGGCCGCGGATGGTGATTACCAAGCGAGGCCAAAAGCCTAACCTTGGGGGAGTACGTATTTCCACTGACATTATATTCATGTTTACACATTTCATTCCAGTTGTCGGTGTCCACACTTTTTCATTGTATTATCCATGCTAGATTTAATTTTCTCGCTTTCTTCATGCGTGTTTGAAAAACTTTGAGAAAATCCAAAAATATATCTTGCTTCTTTTCGGTTTTTCTCTCTAGTTTAAATTAATTGTAGTAGCAAAAGAAAACCCAAAAAGATTTCACGTTTCTTCTTTTAGTTGTTGGGAGCTCTCCCGTGTAAATAGTTTTTCTCGATTTTTTTTTCTCTCTTTAATTTGTTTTCTTCAAGAAAAACTAAAAACTCCAAAAATACTTTAGTGTGTTTCTCGGAAATTCTTTTCCTTTTATTTGAGTCGTACCAAGGAGAAGACCACGATGAAAATGTTGAGTGGCTCTCATATGCATTATTGTTAATCTAACAAAGAGCCCAAATTACTTTGTCTTCTCCTTTTGAATAAAATGTTTGCTGATTCCAGCTTAGTCCACGGCACTCTTGCACTGTTATTATTTTTTATATCATTCGGTCGTGCAAGTGAAAGGCAATAATGACGATATTTGATGAAGTGATTGTGGCAGAGAGAAGCGGGTATGAACTCAACTTGTTTTTGTTTTTGTAAATATGTTTAACCTGGTATCCATGATTCAGCATATTATGATCAAACATGTTTGCAATGACAATTAGAGATTATAGTTTATCATGCCATGCTTAATTAGCTAGGAGTGGATAATGATTTATATTGTATGTCAACATGCATTAAAATGATTGTGATGAAGTATGATGATATGGTATCCTCCTCTGAATGTTTCAAGTGGCTTGACTTGGCACATGTTCACGCATGTAGTTGAATCAAAACCAACATAGCCTTCACGATATTTATGTTCATGGTGTCCATATCTTACTCATGATAGTAGTCAATATTTATTATTCATAATGCATGTTCATGACCGTTTTCGCTCTCTAGCTGGCCGCTTCTCAACCTATCTGCTAACCTTCGCCTGTGTTAAGCGGGAATACTGCTTGTGCATCAAAATCCTTAAACCAAAGTTATTCCAGATGAGTCCACTATATCTACCTATATGTGGTATTACCCTGCCGTTCCAAGTAAATTTGCATGTGCCACCTTGATACGTCCATTTTGCATCATGCTTTTATATTGATATTTATTGCATTATGGGCTGTTATTACACATTATGGTACAATACTTATGCCTTTTCTCTCTTATTTTACAAGGTTTACATGAAGAGGGAGAATGCCGGCAGCTGGAATTCTGGACTGGAAAAGGAGCAAATATGAGAGACCTATTCTGCACAACTCCAAAAGTCCTGAAAAGTTACGGAGAATTATTTTGGAATATATAAAAAATATTGGGTGAAAGAAATACCAGAGGGGACCCACCAGGAGGCCACAAGCCTGGGGGCGTGCCCTACCCCCCTGGGCGCGCCCCTGTGGCTTGTGGGCCCCCTGGCAGGCCTCCGGTGCCCATCTTCTGCTATATGGAGGGTTTTGACCTGGAAAAAATCATAAGAGAGCTTTCGGGATGAAGCGCCGCCGTCTCAAGGCGAAACCTGGGCAGAAGCAATCTAGGGCTCCGGCGGAGCTGTTCTGCCGGGGAAACTTCCCTCCCGGAGGGGGAAATCGAAGCCATCGTCATCACCAACGATCCTCTCATCGAGAGGGGGTCAATATCTATCAACATCTTCACCAGCACCATCTCCTCTCCAAACCCTAGTTCATCTCTTGTATCCGATCTTTGTCTCAAAACCTCAGATTGGTACCTGTGGGTTGCTAGTAGTGTTGATTACTCCTTGTAGTTGATGCTAGTTGGTTTACTTGGTGGAAGATAATATGTTCAGAACCTTAATGATAATTAATACTCCTCTGATTATGAACATGAATATGCTTTGTGAGTAGTTACGTTTGTTCCTGAGGACATGGGATAAGTCTTGTTATAAGTAATCATGTGAATTTGGTATTCGATCGATATTTTGATGAGATGTATGTTGTCTCTCCTCTAGTGGTGTTATGTGAACGTCGACTACATGACACTTCACCATTATTTGGGCCTAGGGGAAGGCCTTGGGAAGTAATAAGTAGATGATGGGTTGCTAGAGTGACAGAAGCTTAAACCCTAGTTTATGTGTTGCTTCGTAAGGGGCTGATTTGGATCCATATGTTTCATGCTATGGTTAGATTTATCTTAATTCCTTTTTCGTAATTGCGGATGCTTGCGAGAGAGGTTAATCATAAGTGGGAGGCTTGTCCAAGTAAGGGCAGCACCCAAGCACCGGTCCACCCACATATCAAATTATCAAACTAACGAACGCGAATCATATGAACATGATGAAAACTAGCTTGACAGAAATTCCCATGTGTCCTCGGGAGCGCTTTGCTTTATATAAGAGTTTGTCCAGGCTTGTCCTTTGCTACAAAAAGGATTGGGCCACCTTGCTGCACCTTTGCTACATTTGTTATTTGCTACCCATTACGAATTATCTTATCACAAAACTATCTGTTACCGATAATTTCAGTGCTTGCTGAGAATACCTTACTGAAAACCGCTTGTCATTTCCTTCTGCTCCTCGTTGGGTTCGACACTCATACTTATCGAAAGGACTACGATAGATCCGCTATACTTGTGGGTCATCAAGACTCTTTTCTGGCGCCGTTGCCGGGGAGTGAAGCGCCTTTGGTGAGTGGAATTTGGTAAGGAAAATTTTATATAGTGTGCTTAAATTTACTGTCACTTGTTACTATGGAAAATAATCCTTTGAGGGGCTTGTTCGGGGTATCTTCACCTCGACCGGAAGCACAAAGAGTTTCTCCTCAACCTACTGAACCTACTGAAAATATTTATTATGAAATTCCTTCGGGTATGATAGAGAAACTGCTAGCTAATCCTTATGCAGGCGATGGAACACTACATCCTTATTTGCATCTGATCTATGTGGATGAAGTTTGTGGATTATTTAAGCTTGCAGGTTTGCCCGAGGATGATGTCAAGAAGAAGGTCTTTCCTTTATCTTTGAAGGAGAAGGCATTGACATGGTATAGGCTATGTGATGATATTGGATCATGGAACTACAACTGATTGAAATTGGAATTTCATCAGAAGTTTTATCCTATGCATCTGGTTCATCGTGATCGGAATTATATTTATAATTTTTGGCCTCGTGAAGGAGAAAGTATCGCTCAAGCTTGTGGGAGGCTTAAGTCAATGTTATATTCATGCCCCAATCATGAGCTCTCAAGAGAAATTATTATTCAGAATTTTTATGCTCGGCTTTCTCGTACTGATCAATCCATGCTCGATACTTCTTGTACTTGTTCCTTTATGAAGAAAGATATTGAATTCAAATGGGACTTATTGGAAAGAATTAAACACAACTCTGAAGATTGGGAACTCGACGAAGGTAAGGAGTCAGGTATAAACCTTAAGTTTGATTGTGTTAAATCCTTTATAGACACCGATGCTTTTTGTGAATTTGGCACTAAATATGGACTTGACTTTGAGATAATAGCTTCTTTTTGTGAATCTTTTTCTGCTCATGTTGATCTCCCTAAGGAGAAGTGGTTTAAATATCATCCTCCCATTGAAGTGAAAGCAATTGAACCTATTAAAGTTGAAGAAGAAACTATTATTTATAATGTTGATCATGTTATTCCTTCTGCTTATATCGAGAAACCACCTTTCCCTGTTAGAATAAAGGAACATGCTAAAGCTTCAACTGTGGTTCGTAAGAGCAATGTTAGAACACCTACACCCCCTAAACAAATTAAAGTTGAACCTAGTATTGCTATGGTTAAAGATCTCTTGGTTGATAATATTGATGGGCATGTTATTCATTTCTGTGATGAAGCTGCTAGAATTGCTAGACCTGATACTAAAGATAAACATAGACCTATTGTTGGCATGCCTGTTGTTTCTGTTAAAATAGGAGATCATTGTTATCATGGCTTATGTGATGTGGGTGCTAGTGTGAGTGCAATTCCCTTTAACTTATATCAAGAAATTATGAATGATATTGCACCAGCTGAATTAGAAGAAATTGATGTTACCATTAAGCTTGCTAATAGAGATACAATAGCACCAGTTGGCATTGTTAGAGATGTTGAAGTCTTGTGTGGGAAAATAAAATATCCTACTGATTTTCTTGTTCTTGGTTCCCCATAAGATGATTTTTGTCCCATTATATTTGGTAGACCTTTCTTGAATACTGTTAATGCTAAGATAGATTGTGAGAAAGAAACTGTTACTGTAAGTTTTGGGGATGTGTCCCGTGAGTTTAATTTCTCTAAATTTCGTAGACAGCCCCATGATAAAGAATTGCCTAGTAAGGATGAAATTATTGGTCTTGCTTCTATTGTTGTGCCTCCTACTGATCCCTTAGAACAATATTTGCTAGACCATGAAAACGATATGCATATGAATGAAAGGAATGAAATAGATAAGATTTTCTTTGATCAGCATCCTATTTTGAAACACAACTTGCCTGTTGAAATACTTGGGGATCCTCCTCCACCCAAGGGTGATCCCGTGTTTGAGCTTAAACAATTACCGGATACTCTGAAATATGTCTATCTTGATGAAAAGAAGATATATCCTGTTATTATTTGTGCTAACCTTTCAGAGCATGAAGAAAAGAGATTATTGAAAACTCTGAGGAAGCACCGTGCTGCTATTGGATATACCCTTGATGATCTTAAGGGCATTAGTCCCACTCTATGTCAGCATAAAATTAATATGGAGCCTGATGCTAAACCAGTTGTTGATCACCAACGACGGTTAAATCCTAAAATGAAAGAAGTGGTAAGAAATGAAATATTAAAGCTTCTGGAGGCAGGTATAATTTATCCTATTGCTGATAGCAGATGGGATAGTCCCGTTCATTGTGTCCCTAAGAAGGGAGGTATTACCGTTGTTCCTAATGATAAAAATGAATTGATCCCACAAAGAATTGTTACAGGATATAGAATGGTAATTGATTTTAGGAAATTAAATAAAGCTACTAGGAAAGATCATTACCCTCTACCTTTTATTGATCAAATGCTAGAAAGACTGTCCAAACACACACACTTCTGCTTTTTAGATGGTTATTCTGGTTTCTCTCAGATACCTGTGTCAAAAGAGGATCAAGAAAAGACAACTTTTACTTGCCCTTTCTGTACCTTTGCTTATAGACGTATGCCTTTTGGTTTATGCAATGCACCTGCTACCTTTCAAAGATGTATGACTGCTATATTCTCTGACTTTTGCAAAAAGATTGTTGAGGTTTTCATGGATGATTTCTCCGTTTACGGAACTTCTTTTGATGATTGCTTGAGCAACCTTGATCGAGTTTTGTAGAGATGTGAAGAAACTAATCTTGTCTTGAATTGGGAGAAGTGCCACTTTATGGTTAATGAGGGTATTGTCTTGGGACACAAAATCTCTGAAAGAGGTATTGAAGTCGATAAAGCTAAAGTTGATGGTATTGAAAAAATGTCGTGTCCCACGGATATCAAAGGTATAAGAAGTTTCCTTGGTCATGCTGGTTTATATAGGAGATTTATTAAAGACTTCTCTAAAATTTCTAGGCCTCTCACTAATCTCTTGCAAAAGGATGTTCCTTTTGTTTTTGATGATGATTGTGTAGAAGCATTTGAAATCATTAAGAAAGCTTTGATTTCTGCACCTGTTGTTCAACCACCTGATTGGAACCTACCCTTTGAAATTATGTGTGATGCTAGTGATTATGCCGTTGGTGCTGTTCTAGGACAAAGAGTTGATAAGAAATTAAATGTTATCCATTATGCTAGTAAAACTCTAGACAGTGCTCAAAGAAATTATGCTACCACTGAAAAGGAATTTTTAGCAGTTGTGTTTGCTTGTGATAAGTTCAGACCTTATATTGTTGATTCCAAAGTAACTGTTCACACTGATCATGCTGCTATTAAATATCTTATGGAAAAGAAAGATGCTAAACCTAGACTTATTAGATGGGTTCTTCTGCTACAAGAATTTGATTTGCATATTATTGATAGAAAGGGTGATGAGAACCCCGTAGCAGATAACTTGTCTAGGTTAGAAAATGTCCTTGATAACCCACTACCTATTGATGATAGCTTTCCTGATGAACAATTAGCTGTCATAAATGCTTCACGTAATGCTCCGTGGTATGCTGATTATGCTAATTACATTGTTGCTAAATTTATACCACCTAGTTTCACTTACCAACAAAAGAAAAAGTTCTTCTATGATTTAAGACATTACTTTTGGGATGATCCACACCTTTATAAAGAAGGAGTAGATGGTGTTATTAGACGTTGTGTACCTGAGCATGAACAGGAACAGATCCTACACAAGTGTCACTCCGAGGCCTACGGAGGACACCACGCTGGAGATAGAACTGCACACAAGGTATTGCAATCTGGTTTTTATTGGCCTACTCTCTTCAAGGATGCTCGTAAGTTCGTCTTGTCTTGTGATGAATGCCAAAGAATTGGTAATATTGGTAGACGTCAGGAAATGCCTATGAATTACTCTCTTGTTATTGAACCATTTGATGTTTGGGGTTTTGATTATATGGGACCTTTTCCAAAGTCTAACGGGTATACTCATATTCTAGTTGCTGTTGATTATGTTACTAAGTGGGTAGAAGCTATTCCAACTAGTAGTGTTGATCATAACACTTCTATTAAAATGCTTAAAGAAGTTATTTTCCCTAGATTTGGAGTCCCTAGATATTTAATGACTGATGGTGGTTCACATTTTATTCATGGTGCTTTTCGTAAATTGCTTGCTAAGTATGATGTTAATCATAGAATTGCATCTCCTTATCATCCTCAGTCTAGTGGTCAAGTAGAATTAAGCAATAGAGAAATTAAATTGATCTTGCAAAAGACTGTTAATAGATCTAGAAAGAATTGGTCTAAGAAACTTGATGATGCATTATGGGCTTATAGAACTGCTTACAAAAACCCTATGGGCATGTCTCCGTATAAAATGGTTTATGGTAAAGCATGTCACTTACCTCTAGAACTAGAACATAAAGCTTATTGGGCAATCAAAGAGCTCAACTATGATTTCAAACTTGCTGGTGAGAAGAGGCTATTTGACATTAGCTCACTTGATGAATGGAGAACCCAAGCCTATGAGAATGCCAAGTTGTTTAAAGAAAAGGTTAAGAGATGGCATGATAAGAGGATGCAAAAGCATGAATTCAATGTAGGTGACCATGTCTTGCTATACAATTCTCGTTTAAGATTTTTTGCAGGAAAACTTCTCTCTAAATGGGAAGGGCCTTACATTATCGAGGAAGTATATCGTTCCGGTGCCATCAAGATCAACAACGCCGAAGGCACAAATCTGAAGGTGGTAAACAGGCAAAGAATCAAACATTATATCTCAGGTACTCCCATAAATGTTGAAACCAATATTATCAATACCATAACTCCGGAGGAGTACATTAGGGAGACCTACCAGAATGTTTCAAACTCCGAAAAGGAATAGGTATGTGGTACGGTAAGTAAACTGACTCCAAAACTTTTTCAATAGCAATTTTTCTCCGTTTTGGAATATTTAAAAAATTAGGAAAATTTAAAGTAGTCCGAAAAGTACACGAGGAGGCGACAAGCCAGGGGGGCGCGCCCTACCCCCCTGGGTGCACCCATGTGGCTTGTGGCCACCCCGTGCACCCTCTGGACTCCGTTTTCTTGTGGTACACTCCTTTAGGTCGGCAAAAATTCATTATGTAATCTCCCGAAGGTCTTAGCCTTTGTATCACAACAATATCTCATGTTTTTGTTTCGAGTTGTTTTCCGGACAGATTTAGATCGCCATGACGTCCCCAAGTGCTTCGAAGGACAAGTTCTTAGAGAAGGTCATCAACTCCTATCTTGCGGATGTGCTGCGACACCCTCAAACCATTGAGATGCGTGAGGGGGTGCTGCACATCCGTGATGTTGAGGGGCCAAAGAAGACCGGAAGCGTGGAGACAAGGCTCGAAGCAATGGAGCAGCAAGTCTTTAAGTGCCAAGGGATGGTGGAACGTGGACTCAATGCCAATCACATGATGATCGCGGAGTTTACCCATAAGCACAAGCTGGACGCCAAGGACATCGGGGAGCACATCTTCAAGCTTTACGAGAAAATTGAGCATCTCCAAGCCCAGATCTATGACCTGCAAAACCAAAACTGTGAGTATGAATACAGATTTAAGAGAATGAGTTTGGCTGCAGATTTGAGGATCCCGGAGACTCGTTCATCTTTTTACGATGGTGAGCCTATGCCTTGGAAGACGGAGGACAAGCTTCCAACCTCATCAACAACTCCAACATCACCACCTCCAAAGAAAGACAACTAAACACATGGGTATGGGCACTCCCCTTGGATTGTGCCAAGCTTGGGGGAGGTGCCCCGGTATCGTATCACCATCACACCTTTTACTTTTATCGTTTTTCTTAGTTCGGTCCTTTTGGTTATGTCTTGATCTAGTAGAATAAAGTTTTTAGTGTGGTCTAGTTTTGAGTTTTGCTTTATGTTCCCCCTATGTAAGCGAGTCCGAGAGTTATATAATAAAAAGTAGTTTTGAGTTGAGGGCTTTGCTTGCTTGCTATGATCTTGAGAAAAAGAAATAGAAAGAAGTATAGGATAAAAGCAAAGAATATATATAATGATCTTATGGGGAGTGATGACTTCACATATAAGAATTATGCCGATTGAAATTTGTTGTGAGTTGACAAACATAGCGATTGGTCATTGTTGCAATTAAAAGGAAGTAATAAAGAAAGAGAGGTTCACATATAAATATATTATCTTGGACATCTTTTATGATTGTGAGCACTCATTAGAATATTATATGCTAAGAAGTTGATGTTGGACAAGGAAGACAACATAATGAGTTATGTTTGCTTATTTCCGAATAGAAGTTATATTGTCATGGATCCTCTAACATGTGACGCTTGCTTCCACCCCATATCAGCCAAAACTTCCGCACCAAGTAGAGATACTACTTGTGCATCCAAACACCCTTAACCCAGTTTTGCCATGAGAGTCCACCATACCTACCTATGGATTGATTAAGATCCTTCAAGTAAGTTATCATCGGTGCAAGCAATAAAAATTGCTCTCTAAATATGTATATATGATCTATTAGTGTGAGGAAAATAAACTTTATACGAACTTGTGATATGGAAGAAATAAAAGCGACAGACTGCATAATAAAGTTCTTTATCACAAGCGGCAATATAAAGTGACGTTCTTTTGCATTAAGGGATTGCCCATCCAACTATAAAAGCGCATGACAACCTCTGCTTCCCTCTGCGAAGGGCCTATCTGTTACTTTTACTTTCTAGTACTTACCCTTATGCAAGAGTCATGGTGAACTTCACCACTTCCTATATTTCGCCTTTCTCTCTTGGCAAGCTTCATGTGTTGGGGAATGATCTAGACACATATATCCACTCGGATGTGGGTGATCATGAGTTATTTTTGTTGACATTACCCTTGAGGTAAATATTTGGGAGGCAAAACTATAAGCCCCTATCTTTCTCTGTGTCCAATTGAAGCTTTGACCTCATAAGTACCGCGTGAGTGTTAGCAATTATGAAAGACTAAAAGATGATTGAGTATGTGGATTTGCTTTATAAGCTCTTATATTGACTCTTTCCGATGTTATGATAAATTGCAATTGCTGCAATGACTGAGATCATAGTTTGTTGGTTCTCAATAGAGTTCTTGATTCATACTTTACCTTGTGAATGAATTGTTACTCTAGCATAAGAAATTATATATCAATAAGTATTGTTGTTCTAAAAATGATCACGATGCTCTCATGTCCGTATTTTATTTTATCGACACCTCTATCTCTAAACATGTGGACATATTTATCGATCTCGGCTTTCGCTTGAGGACAAGCGAGGTCTAAGCTTGGGGGAGTTGATACGTCCATTTTGCATCATGCTTTTATATTGATATTTATTGCATTATGGGCTGTTATTACACATTATGGTACAATACTTATGCATTTTATCTCTTATTTTACAAGGTTTACATGAAGAGGGAGAATGCCGGCAGCTGGAATTCTGGTGTGGAAAAGGAGCAAATATGAGACACCTATTCTGCACAACTCCAAAAGTCCTGAAAAGTTACGGAGAATTATTTTGGAATATATAAAAAATATTGGGCGAAAGAAATACCAGAGGGGACCCACCAGGAGGCCACAAGCCTGGGGGGCGCGCCCTACCCCCTGGGCACGCCCCTGTGGCTTGTGGGCCCCCTGGCAGGCCTCCGGTGCCCATCTTCTGCTATATGGAGGGTTTTGACCTGGAAAAAATCATAAGAGAGCTTTCGGGATGAAGCGCCGCCGTCTCGAGGCGGAACCTGGGTAGAAGCAATCTAGGGCTCCGGCGGAGCTGTTCTGCCGAGGAAACTTCCCTCCAGGAGGGGGAAATCGAAGCCATCGTCATCACCAACGATCCTCTCATCGAGAGGGGGTCAATATCCATCAACATCTTCACCAGCACCATCTCCTCTCCAAACCCTAGTTCATCTCTTGTATCCGATCTTTGTCTCAAAACCTCAGATTGGTACCTGTGGGTTGCTAGTAGTGTTGATTACTCCTTGTAGTTGATGCTAGTTGGTTTACTTGGTGGAAGATCATATGTTCAGATCCTTAATGATAATTAATACTCCTCTAATTATTAACATGAATATGCTTTGTGAGTAGTTACATTTGTTCCTGAGGACATGGGATAAGTCTTGTTATAAGTAATCATGTGAATTTGGTATTCGTTCGATATTTTGATGAGATGTATGTTGTCTCTCCTCTAGTGGTGTTATGTGAACGTCGACTACATGACACTTCACCATTATTTGGGCCTAGGGGAAGGCATTGGGAAGTAATAAGTAGATGATGGGTTTCTAGAGTGACAGAAGCTTAAACCCTAGTTTATGCGTTGCTTCGTAAGGGGCTGATTTGGATCCATATGTTTCATGCTATGGTTAGATTTATCTTAATTCCTTTTTCGAAGTTGCGGATGCTTGCGAGATAGGTTAATCATAAGTGGGAGGCTTGTCCAAGTAAGGGCGGCACCCAAGCACCGGTCCACCCACATATCAAATTATCAAAGTAACGAACGCGAATCATATGAGCATGATGAAAACTAGCTTGACAGAAATTCCCATGTGTCCTCGGGAGCGCTTTGCTTTATATAAGAGTTTGTCCAGGCTTGTCCTTTGCTACAAAAAGGATTGGGCCACCATGCTACACCTTTGCTACATTTGTTATTTGCTACCCGTTACAAATTATCTTATCACAAAACTATCTGTTACCGATAATTTCAGTGCTTGCAGAGAATCCTTACTGAAAACCGCTTGTCATTTCCTTCTGCTCCTCGTTGGGTTCGACAATCTTACTTATCGAAAGGACTACGATAGATCCCCTATACTTGTGGGTCCTCACACCTCTAAACTTTCAAATGAACATATGTTTTGTGTGACTGGACCGCTCATGGAGCGATAGGGGGCGGTCAGTATCTTCCATGTTAAGCGGGTTATTCTCATGATGAGTGTTTATTCACTCTTCCTTGCACGAGAGCGGCGGTAATATGGATTCCTAGTCCCGAAATCAAAAAAAGTGCAAATAATTAAACAAAACTCCTCCAGGAATGTTGTTGGTATGGATGGTACCCGTGGATTCGGCTAGCCGTGGAGTGTGTTGGTGGTGGAGGTGGAGTAAACCTTTACTTTTACCGCTTGGGAACCGCCGCTAATGTGTTTAGCATGGAAGATATTGATAACTCTTGGTCGTAACATTGACAAGAAGGGTGCACCTCCCAAAATTATATTTATCTCTGATTTAAGCTTTAAGCTCTGGCACCTCTGCAAATCCCTGCTTCCCTCTGCTAAGGGACTATCTATTTACTTTTATGTTGAGTCATCACCTTCTCAAATAAGCGCCTGATCTGAGAGCACTATTGTCATCCTCGTGCATTGTGTATAGTTAATGTTGGATGCATCATGACTGGATCTTTTCTACCATGAATTACAATGTTTAGTCGCTGCTTGAACTTTGGAGGTGCTCTGCATTTATGTTTTGCGGTCTCAGAAAGGGCTAGCGAGATACCACTATTGTCATATTATATCATGATTGTTTTGACAAAGTGTTTGCATTTGAGATATTTTATTATTGCTCGCTGGTTACTTATGTCATTGATATGAGCTAATATAATTTATAAGAGTTATTGTTGACATGGTTAGTCATGATCTTTGCTGAAAACCTGGGTGCTACTTAAGCATATATGTATGTAAACAAGAACAAAAGAGTTCATAAAAGTTTTTCTTTACCACTTTTAGTTTGGCAGAAAATTGCTTGAGGACAAGCAATGGGTTAAGCTTGGGGGAGTTGATACGTATCCGTCGTATCTACTTTTCCTAACGCTTTTGCTCTTGTTTGGGACTCTAATTTGCATGATTTGAATGAAACTAACCCGGACTGACGTTGTTTTCAGCAGAACTACCATGGTGTTGTTTTTGTGCAAAAATAAAAGTTCTCGGAACTGGACAAAACTTTTTGGAGAATTATTTTACAATAAATAAATAATACCGGAGCCAAGAACCGCCAGAGGGGGTGCCCTGGCTAGGCACGATACACCAGGGCGCGCCACCCCCTCCAGGCGCGCCCTGGTGGGTTGTGCTCACCTCGTGGCCCCCCCTGACCCTAATTCCAGCACTATAAATTCCTATTTTTGGAGAAAAAAATAGGATAGGAAGTTTTATCGCGTTTCACGAGATGGAGCCGCCGCCACCTCCTGTTCCACATCGGGAGGCCAGATCTGGAGTCCGTTCGGGGCTCCGGAGAGGGGAATCTTCGGTCTTCGTCATCATCAACCCTCCTTCATCGCCAATTCCATGATGCTCCCCACCGGGAGTGAGTAATTTCTTCGTAGGCTCGCTGGTCGATGAGGAGTTGGATGAGATTCATCATGTAATCGAGTTAGTTTTGTTAGGGCTTGATCCCTAGTATCCACTATGTTCTGAGATTGATGTTGCTATGACTTTGCCATGCTTAATGCTTGTCACTAGGGCCCGAGTGCCATGATTTTAGATCTGAATCATTTATGTTATCACCATTATATCTATGTTCTTGATCCGATCTTGCTAGTCATATGCACCTGCTATGTGTTATGATCCGTAAACCCCGGAGTGACAATAGTCGGGATACTTTCCGATGATGAACGTAGTTTGAGGAGTTCATGTATTCAATATGTTTTAATGCTTTGTTTCGGTTCTCTATTAAAAGGAGGCCTTAATATCCCTTGGTTTCCTTATGGACCCCGCTGCCACGGGAGGGTAGGACAAAAGATGTCATGCAAGTTCTTTTCCATAAGCACGAATGACTATTTACGGAATACATGCCTACATTATATTTATGAACTGGAGCTAGTTCTGTGTCGCCCTAGGTTATGACTGTTATATGATGAATATCATACAACGAATTCACCGATCCAATGCCTACGAGTTTTCCACATATTGTTCTTGGTAAGTTACTATTGCTATTGCTACTGTTCCAACTGCTACAAAATCATTGATATCACTGTTACCGTTACTGTTACTTTTACTACTGCTATCAAAACTATCATATTATTGTGCTACTGATCACTCAGCTACAGATATTTAATCTCCAGGTGTGGTTGAATTGGCAACTCAACTGCTAATACTTGCAAATATTCTTTGGCTCCCCTTGTGTCAAATCTATAAATTTGGGTTGAATACTTTACCCTCGAAAACTGTTGCGATCCCCTATACTTGTGGGTTATCAAAATACACATTGAGAAACAAAAAAGACAAATTCATCATGGCAGTATCACTAAAAGACAAAAGGTGAAATGACATTGTTCACATTCGGCTTTACATTTTTTGTTGCTCCATGGGTATTTTGTATTTTAACTTGAAATTCCTACATATTGTAAACACCCACAATTGTTTTTTGTTTTTTTTAATATTTTTTATTGAAAAATGGTAGCATGAGAGCAACTAATGTTTGGTAGCACAAGATATAAGATTGTTCGGTCGGGGCTCAAATCTAAACATGTACAGAGCATCAAAAGCCATCATAACTTATGATTGTCGAGAGCTGATGAGCTCTTTTGGCAAGACGACTATTTGTTACTGTGCTAGAGAGGCAATTTGTTTATACATGTAGTTCATATTTATTTATATCTGAATAGTCATAGGAGCGCACTAGCTCGCTCCTTCATGGAATCACTAGGCACACATTCTCCTCGGGATATGCCGCGGGTAGTTATTTTTTACACACATATAAAAATAATTTTTCTAATATAGATAAACTTTTTATATCCACTCTTCAATGTACGTCCACTATTTATATTTTTTAGCACATGCAATTTACCCAAAAGAATAAAAATAAAAAATAAAATGTAAATAAAACCGGAAAATAAAAATAATAATAGAGCGTTCCCTCCACTAGCTTTTTTGCGAAGTATGTTGCTAACTTTTTCCATTTTCCCTTAAAGAAAACTTTTTTGCGTTTTAGAGGAAGTGTGTTCGCTCCAAAATAACCTGTTTTACACACAGCCCAAAAAACCATGTTTTACACACGAAGTGTTACATCCCAACTCAAAACAAAAGTGTGCTTCAGCCTGTAGCGACAGAACGTCGTTAGCTCTCCGTTACTGCACCCACCCACGTCATTGCATGACAGCCTTTACCTTCGCAAACTATCCCGTGTTTCTGCAAACATTGAATGCCAGCTTAAATATCACATTTTTTTCATTGGTCCACCTAGCAGGAGCAAGCAAGCTCGTCCACTCTATCGTCGCTCTCTAGTAATATGAAAGAATATAGGTTCATGATCATTGGTTAGTAGAAATATCGGTATTAAACCTTCTTATTTACTTCTTATCTAAATATTGGTCATGACATGGTGATAAGGTGTGAGCCTTTTTTTATATCTGAAATGAAATCATATCGTGTTGTTCGAATCAGGGGCACGCGATGGTTAACTCCACTCAACCTCCTCCCTAGGGGCATGCGGTAGTACTATGCTTCGAGAGAGCTAATAAGGCTTTCCAATAAGTATATGAGTTCTTTATGACTAATGTGAGTCCATGGATATGATGAGGACATCCCTACTAATGTTACACCCACATCCCCACCAGCTACACATATTGGACCAGTTACTAGAGCCCGCACACGACAACTAAATTATCAGGTACTTTCATTTCTTGAAAATCCATCTAATGTTCATGAACATATGATGCTGCCTAAATTGGATACTTTTGTTTTACTTATGAATGAAGGACCTAGCATGGACAAGAAGGATGGCCATTGGAGCGGGATCAAGCATGGAGAAGAAGGTGCGCGCGCGGGAAGGAACAATGGACTTTCAAGTGGTGATTTTCGCACTTTGAAGCCACCATAAGGAGTGCTTGGAGGCTTGGACGAAATATACAACATGCCACTTCATAAATTTCGTCCATAGGCTATTATAGGTGTTGCGTCACCTTATTTTTGGGCCAGGCCCATGTAATTTCGAAATAACATATTATAGGTTGTTTCTAGAGTCCGTATGTGTGGGGAAACTGAGTTAGGGCTGGTTTCGGACCCCTCCTCCAATGGGCTAGGAAATCCCTCTCTATTCCCCCATATATACAGCCCTTAGGGCGCCGTTAGACTTGGGTTTTGTTTAGATTACAAGTTCACCATAGCTGCAACTTCGCGTCCTTCGTTTGTGTTCCACGACCAGACCAAGACGTCACAGAACCCCACTTTCATCAATAAAGCTTTCCTCTTATATTCGCAATATCCATATTGCAATTTTAGTTTCTTGCTTGTTCTTCATTTGCGTGCTGGAAATAGTCCCTCATGGTCAGGTTGATCATGCTCCGGCGTGGTCAATAACCTCTCGGAGTTGGTTTAGCGATTGCTAACGCGCGACGTCTTCGCACGTTCGTAGTTGGATCGTCAAAGTCTACTCCACCGAAAACGATAGCCACCATCCCATCGAAAGACAGGGACAACCTCGCCTCTATCAAGTGGTATCAGATTTCCAGGTTGCTCGGTGAGATTTTACCAGTTATTCATAGTTTATATTGCATCTGTCTTCATACCTACAGTCCACGAAAAAACCACAAAAAATTTAGGGTTGGATCATCATATCCGAACCAATCTGAGCCATAGCAACTTTTTTGTTCGTTGTTTTGCTTTGTTGAATTTGCGGTTACATCGACGTGTCGAGTTGCTAGTCTTAGGGTCTAGTCCTTTAGAGTTTCGAGTTCTATTCACAAGTTATCATGCCGCCACCGCACCATCTTGAAGTTCGTTGCCACCCACCACCATCCTCACCGCTGCCATCTACCGTCACCCATCACCAGCATCACCGCAGCCATATATCACCACCCACCAACATCACCTCCACTGCCATATATCACCACCCATATCCGCCTCTAATCCGAATTCTTTAGTTATTAGGTTTGTTTTCGAGTTCTATTTCTTTTCGGTTTCGTGTTTCCTTGCCTGAGTAGGTCTCAGAAAAAAAGAGTGGCATAGTTTTGAGAGCAGTTTTTAGGCCAAAATTTCAGCAGGTGAAAATATTTTTCCCCTATCCTATTTTTAGGCTTTTCGGGGAATTTTGAGACAATCGCCATCATAGTGATTTTTGTCGCAATTTTTGGTCGTCACAGCCACGAATCGCTCCCGAAAAAAAATGTCAAATTTTTATTGTGCCTATCCTGTTTATACGTCTCAGGAATAGTTTTGAGACACTCGCCATTATAGTGATTTTCTAAGCAAAAAAAAGAGCGCAAAAAAAAGAGGCGCCAAAAACGAAAACAAAAAATTTAGAGTGTGCTCTTCCCTTGATTACGTGTAGCGTCGTGATTTTGTTGGTGTTCTAGGCTCGCGTCTCTAGCACGGTCTAGCCTAGGACCAGCACAGTACCGTCGTTGAGCGTTTATTCAACTTTGCATCTCCTAATTCATTATTGCTGACCCCTTTTGCTACCATATTATAAGCCATCCCAGCTACACATACATCTACGTCATGTGTTGATACCACCTGGCAATCGCTCTATCCAAGCTTTGAGAGTTTTTTACTACACCGGTTGCCGATCACCGCCTGCTGTTGGGTAAGAACTGGTAAGAATTTGGGATTTGCTTAACGGATTTGTGACACAACACCACCACCACTTCCTAGTAGTCTGTAGTTTCATATTGTGTGTTCCTATTGCTGCTAACCATGACAGGATCACAAGCCAACGAGATCAACTGGGACGGCATGACGAACAAGGAGCTCCACGATAAATTTCAGCAAATGATGGGTGAACAGGTGCACGACTTGGTGACGAGCCTTGGAGGGGTTATGGAGAAGCTAGACGGTTTGTAGAAGACGGTCAATGCCAAGCTTGATGCTAAATTCAATGAGGTGCTTGCTCATCTACCTCCATCAGTTGTACCTATCGTACCTCGGCAACAACAACAGCGACCGAATTTCGCGGGACGAGCGCGACGTGTGCCTCTTGACCAAGACCAAAATTCTGGTGTCGTTGCTACTCCTGAGACTTCTGTGGCTATTGCTGCTACTGTTGATCAGGATGCAGATTATGATGGTGATTACGATGATGAGGGAGAGGTTGCTCCAAATCAGCCCCAGGGGCAACCACCACCGCACGCACCAGGTCGTCCACATGGCTACATTCGCAACAGTAGGGCTGCACCACCCCCTCAGGTACGGGATCATGACCATCTCCCTAAACTTAAATTGAATATTCTGACATTTGAGGGTAGATATGTTCCTGATATATATCTTACTTGGGAGTTAGAAACTGAACAACGTTTTACATGCTTACAATTTCCTGAGGATAGACGTGTTGCTGCTGCTGTTTGTGCATTCACTAGTTTTGCTTGTGTTTGGTGGTCTGAACATTGTAGAATACATCATGATAATATCCCTACTACTTGGGCTGCTTTGAAAACTGCTATGCGTAATCGTTGGGTTCCACCATATTATCAACGTGAATTGCTTCAAAATTTGCAGCGTTTAAGACAAGGAATTTTTTTTAGAGGAATATTACAAGGAATTACAAACTGGCATGATTAGATGTGGTATTGGTGAGGAGAATGCAGCTATGCTTGCACGTTTTATGGGTGGATTAAATAGAGAGATTCAGACTATTCTAGAGTATAAGGAGTATAACACTATCACTCGTTTATTTCATCTTGCTTGCAAAGCTGAACGTGAAGTGCAGGATCGACAGGCAATTGCGAGAACTAATTTTTCTGCAGGTCGAGCTTCATCATGGACACCACGTACATCATCTACTTCCACACGTCCTACCACAGCACCACTTACTTCAGCCGCCAACTCCAATAGAGATACAAGGAAACAGGCACCGCCACCAGCCTCCAGCAAGGGCACACCTTCGGGGCCTGCACAGAGCTCTTCTTCACCCATGGCATCTACAGGGCAAACACATGAGATTATTTGTCGTCGTTGCAAGGGTGGAGGTCACTATGCAAGAGAATGCCCTTCCAAGCGTGTGATGATTGTTACTGGGATGGTGGATATGCGTCCGCTAGTGATTATGATGAGGAGACTTTGGCTCTTATTACAAGTGAAGAACAGGGTGCCGAGGATACTGAACAAGAGACACACTACATGGCTGCTGACTATGCTGACAGGTATGAAACTTTAGTTGATCAACGTGTTCTGAGTGTGCAGGTTACATAGGCTGAGCAAAATCAGCGGCACAACTTGTTCCATACAAAAGGAGTTGTGAAGGAGCATTCTGTTCGCGTCATCATCGATGGAGGGAGTTGCAACAACTTGGCTAGCATGGAGATGGTGGAGAAGCTGTCTCTAACCTCCAGACCACATCCTCATCCTTATTACATCCAATGGTTCAACAACAGTGGCAAGGTTAAGGTAACACATACTGTTCGTGTGCACTTTAGCATTGCTACATATTCTGATTATGTTGATTGTGATGTGGTACCCATGCAAACATGCTCCGTTTTACTTGGTAGACCATGGCAATTTGATAAAAAAATTGTACACCATGGTAGGACAAATCAGTATACTCTTGTTCATAAGGATAAAAATATAACTGTGCTTCATATGTCTCCCAAACATATTATGAAAGATGACATTGCTAGAGCTAGTAAAGCAAAACAGAAGCAAAGTGAGGGTGAAAATCAGATTGTTGCAAAGGAATTTGAGCAACATAATAAGCCTAATAAATAATCATCTAGTGTTGCATCTGAAATAAAACTGAAGAGTGGTTGTTTACTTGCCACTAAATCTGATATTACTGATTTGGATGTTACTACATCTGTTTGCTATGCTTTTATATGCAAAGAGGTATTATTTTCATTCGAGGACATGCCTCCCTCTTTGCCTCCTACTGTCACTAACATTTTGCAGGAGTTCGCAGACGTATTTCCACAAGACGTGCCACCGGGATTACCACCTATTCGAGGGATTAAGCATCAGATTGACTTAATTCCCGGTGCATCGCTACCCAACCGTGCACCATACCGTACCAATCCAGAGGAGACGAAGGAGATTATGCGTCAAGTACAGGAGCTGCTCAACAAAGGTTATATACGCAAATATCTTAGTCCTTGTGTTGTTCCTATTATTCTAGTACCGAAAAATGATGGTACATCTCGTATGTGTGTTGATTGTAGAGCCATTAATAATATTACTATTCGTTGTCATCATCATATTCGTAGGCTAGATGATATGCTTGATGAATTAAGTGGCTCTACAATTTTCTCCAAAGTTGATTTGCGTAGTGGATACCATCAAATTCATATGAAATTGGGAGATGAATGGAAAACAGCATTTAAAACTAAGTTTGGATTATATGAGCGGTTAGTCATGCCTTTTGGGTTAACTAATGCACCTAGCACTTTCATGAGATTAATGAACGAGGTCTTACGTGCTTTCATTGGACGATTTGTGGTAGTCTACTTTGATGATATACTGATTTATAGTAGATCTTTGGAGGAACACTTGGATCATTTGTGTGTTGTTTTTATTGCTCTATGTGATGCACGTTTGTTTGGTAACCTTGGGAAGTCACTACTGGAATTCAGTTATTTGCCGTCTGCCAGATCTTTGCCGTCAGCTGGCAGATGGCAAAGAGAGTCTTTACCGTCAGCTGCCATAAAGCAGACGGCAAAGAGTTGGCAGATGGAACAGAGGGTCTTTGCCATCAGTCAGCTCTTTGCCGTCAGCTCGCAGACGGCAAAGAGCCGCACAACAGATGGCAAAGCGACAGCTGGCCCCACCTGACCGCGGGGTTGGTAGGTTAAATTTGTCGTCTTCTTTGCCATCTGCTAGCGGACGGCAAAGAGTCCTAAAGCAGACGGCAAAGAGGCTAGCCTCTTTGCGGTCCGCCAGCAGACGGCAATGCACTAACGGGTACGAACGGCCGTCCCGCCCCCACCCCGGCCCCTCTCTCTCACTCACACACTCCCACTCCCACTCCCATCTCTCCCCGACGCCCACCGCCGCCACCCCCGCGGCCACCGCCGTCGTCGCCCCACCGGCCCCGTCGCGCCGCCGCCCCACCGCCCCCGTCGCGCCGCCGCCCACCGCCCGCATCGCGCCGCCGCCCCACCGCCCTCGTCGCGCCCGTCCTCCCCGCCGCCCCGGCGCGTCGCCGCCTCGGCGCCCCCAACGCGCTCACTGCCCCCGTCGCACCGCCGCACCACCGCCCCCGTCGCGCCCGTCCTCCCCTCCACCCCGCCGCCCCCAACGCCCCGTCGTCCCCGCCGCCCACGACGCCCCAGCCGCCCCCGCCGGTGAGTCCCCCCCCCCCGCCGGTCGCCCCTGTTTTTATTTTGTTTTTCCTGTTTTTTTTATTTCTGTTAAATTAGTTAGGTTAGTTTTTTAGTTTATTAGGTTAGTTAGGTTAGTTAGTTAGCTTGGTTTATTAGGTTAGTTAGTTAGGTTAGAAGAGAAAAAAGAAGAAAAGAAGAATAAGTAGAAGAAGAGGATAAAGAAAAATAGAAAGAAGAGGAAGAAGAAGAAGAAGAAGAAGAAGAAGAAGAAGAAGAAGAAGAAGAAGAAGAAGAAGAAGAAGAAGAAGAAGAAGAAGAAAAATAAGAAAAGAGGAGAAGAGGAGAAGAAGAAGAGAAAAAGAATAGGAAAAAGGAAAAGAAGGAAGAAGAAGAAGAAGAAGAAGAAGAAGAAGAAGAACAAGAAGAAGAGGAGGAGGTGGAGGAAGAAGAATAAGAAGAAGAAGAAGAAGAAGAAGAAGAAGAAGAAGAACAAGAGGAGAAGAGGAGAAGAAGAAGAGGAAAAATAGAAGAGGAGGAGAAAGAAGAAGAAAAAGAGGAGAAGAAGAAGAGGAGAAGAAAAGAAGAAGAAGAAGAAGAAGAAATACAGGACAAAAATAATAAAATAGAAGTGCAAAAGTAGTTACATATAGAGAGATTTTTCTATCAGGATTGAATATTTGTGTTGATCGGGTGGATTTCAATGTGCAGTTGTTTCGTCGCTGCGAGGGTCTACTGTTCGACGACCTCCCTGTGCGTTTGACGAGCTTCCCGACGCGTTCGTGGGTGAGCACAAATGACATCTCCTCCCCCCCCCCTTAATTTGCTCTGTTCCGGTCTTCGTGCCGATGAAACTTGCTAGCTATAGGTGTCTTCAATCATCAGTATGCGTGACCAGTATGTGTCTCCCGTTCGAAAGGGCAGCATCTATAAATATGCATGTCTTTGCATATTTATAACCGCCATCCTTTCGAATTGTCCAACGTTATCCATGGACAGCCCGAGTATGTGTAGACTGGGTTCGTTTTCCCTTATGCTCTGCTCCGGATCCGATGCGGAATTTCGTCAGTGTCTCCCTGTTGTTCTCCGGGTACACATCCTCTCTGCTTATTGCCGAGACGTGTATCAGAAGAACAGCGGGGAGGTGCTGCCGAAATTCTGCGTCGGATCCGGAGCAGAGCATGGGAAAACGAACCCAAACTACACATACTCGGGTGGGATTAGGACCTATCTTTACCTATTAGCATGTAGGTTGCATGGACGTAATAAAACTGACAAACTTGATTAACTGATGAATATAGATGATGAATTATATATATATTTCTTGTGTGTTTAGTAGGTAGGCAATATAAGTGATCGTGCGTGGATGTACACCGGTCACCCTAGTCAGAAAGACATGACCATTGAATGGTTTACAAAAACCAAGGGGTTTCTGAGCGCCGCATTTGCAAATGGCCAGGAAATAACCTGGTGCCCCTGTGTCCGGTGCGACAACCATAAAAAGTGGACACGGGATGAAATGGGTAAACACTTGCAAAAGTGGGGTTTTACGCCTGATTATACGGTGTGGAGATTTCATGGTGAGTCTGCCCAACGTGTCAGAGCTGAGGTGGTTCGTCATCGCACCGACGAGCATGGTACCGGGATCGAAGACATGGTGCAAGACTTTGATGATGCTCGGGATTCGGACGATGAGATGGAGGAATCTGCAAAGGCCTTCTATGAAATGTTGGAGTCTTCAAAACGTCCTCTCCACGAGCACACTGAGCTTTGTCAGCTGGATGCATCGCGCAAGTAATGGCTCTGAAGGCTCAGTTCAACCTGGGCAGAGAATGCTACGACGTGATGATGACGATATTTGGACGCTTTCTACCCAAAGGCCATGTATTGCCTGCAAACCTTTACCAGTCGGACAAAATCCTACGTGCGCTTAAGATGCCCTATGAGAAGATAGATGCCTGTGAGAATGGATGTGCCTTATTTAGGCTTGAGTATGCGGGCTTGAACTATTGTCCCCTTTGCAAGTCTTCCAGGTATGTTGTGGTAGACAACGGTATGGGTGAGAAGAGTCAGACCAAAATCCCAGTTAATGTTCTTTGGTATATGCCAATCATACCAAGACTTCAACGTATTTTCATGGTCGAAGAGACGGCCAGACAGATGACGTGGCACAAATTGGGCAAAAGAACCGAACTAGATGCAGATGGGAATCCGATGTTGGGACACACTTCAGACGCTTTTGCGTGGAAGCACTTCGATGCGTTACATAAGGATAAAGCGGCAGATCCAAGGCATCCTCGAGTCGCCATCAGCACGAATGGGTTCAATGTGTTTGGTATGACGGCAACCCAATACAGTCGTTGGCCTGTATTTGTCATTCCACTAAATCTCCCACCCGGAGAGATTATGAAAAGAAAGAACATTTTATTAACGTTGATAATTCCAGGGCCCAACTATCCGGGGAAGAATATGAATGTGTACATGCAGCCGCTTAAGGATGAATTGCAAGAAGCTTGGGATAATGGGATCAAGACATATGACGCCGCTACAAAACATAACTTCAAAATGCATGTGTGGTACATGTACTCGACGCATGACTTGCCGGCGTATGCGCTATTCATTGGCTGGTGTGTGCATGGAAGGTTCCCGTGCCCCACATGCAAGGCAGCTCTTGAGTTCCGTTGGCTGCAGGCTGGTCGCAAGTATTCTTGCTTCGACTTGCATAGACAGTTCCTGGATCCTCGCCATAAGTTCAGAAAAGACAAGAAGAATTTCATCAAAGGTAGAGTTGTCAAAAACTATGCACCACCTGCATTGACAGGCCAACAGACCCTGGATCAGTTAAACGCTCTCGAGCCTGATCCAGCGCGTCCAGGGTATTTCAAAGGGTATAATTCGGAACACGCCTGGACTCACAAGATATGCTTGTGGGATCTGCCTTACTTTAAAGACCTCCTTTGCCCACACAACATCGACGTGATGCACACTGAAAAGAATGTCGCCGAGGCCCTTTTTGGTACATTGTTCGGCATAGAGGGGAAGTCAAAGGATAATCCTAAGGCTAGAGTCGATCAGGAGGCTCTATGTGATAGACCGTTACAAAACATGCGACAACCGAAAGGAAAGAAGAACTGGAGGAAGCCAAAGGAATGGTTCAATCTTGGAAGGCCAGCTATGAGGGAAATGATCTTGTGGGTGAAAATGCAGTTGATGTTCCCCGATGGGTATGCAGCGAATCTAAAGAGGGGAGCGAGTCATGACAAATTGAAAATATTTGGTCTCAAGAGTCATGATTGGCACATATGGCTTGAGCGGGTAATGTCGGTGATGTTGCGTGGCTTTATCCCTGAGGATGAATGGCTAGTACTGGCAGAGCTAAGCTATTTCTTCCGTGCTCTTTGTGCGAAAGAACTATCGCCTGACGTGCTTGACGAACTGGAAGAGTTGGCGCCGGAGTTGATCTGCAAGTTAGAAAAGATCTTTCCACCGGGATTCTTTAATCCAATGCAGCATTTGATTTTGCATCTCCCGACCGAGGCAAGATTGGGGGGGGGCCCTTGCAAAATCGTTGGTGCTTCGCAACTGAGAGGATGCAGAAGACGCTTCGAGCAAAATGTAAAAATAAACGTAGAATTGAAGCATCGATGGCCGAGGCATTCATTACTGAGGAGGCGGCAAACTTCGTGACAGCACACTACGAGGTTTTACGGCATAACTTCCCGGGGTTTGTCACGTTGCCCGGCGAGGGTCAGCTTCCAGAGTTAGGATTGAAATGGGAGCACTACTTGGCTGCCCCGGCCCCGCCGGAGGAGATGATCGACGATGTGTTGTGCCAAACGAGGGCCGACATGGTGATCAAAAAGTTCTGGGTAATTTCTCCTTTACACAATTAAAAATCAATAATAGCTATTTATTGTACTAATCAGTGTTGTCTCATTTGATTGCAGACCTTCTACAGGTGTGAGGAGGGATACGAGGAGGCCGCGGCAAAGCTTATCGATTACGAATGCAGGCGCCTACTACAGAACTTACGGCACGAGGCTCGGGTACAGGCTGTTCGAGACTACTACGCCTCGCGGCGTATTAAGAAGGACAAGTCGTCATCCCATTGAAAGTTTCTGGACAAGGAGCAGTACATGAAGGTAATTATCTATTCTTAAGGCCTTGTACTTAGTTTCCTTGCTTTGATTCGTAGGCGTAGCTCTCAAATTTCTCTTTACTAACTTAGGTGCCCCCGAGATGGTGTGCGGATAAGATGGATTGTTGGGAGGCGTTGGTGAATGAGTGGTGCTCTGACGAATGGCGAGCCGTCCATGACGATGCCAAGGAACGGCGTGCCCAAATGGAAGGTGTGCCACACCATCAAGGCAGCGCCAACTTATTTCAGTTCGGGCGGAACTGGGTACGTGGTTTGCTTCATGATTCCTGCAATTCATTTTTTGATGCTAGCTTGAACCCTTTATTAATAGTTTGTTCCTCTCTTGTAGGCGCAATACAATAAGACGGAGGTGCCACAGGTGTACGACCTCTATGCCATGGCCCATACTGCCTCATACAAGAAGGCCAAGGCATTCTCTGAGTCTGACCTCGATAATCCCCAGAACTTCACGAACATCTCCTCCCACAACAAGCTCGTGAGGTACAGAGATGTGGGGAAGGCGGTGAATGGGGAGGACTTCAACCCGAGCCAGCATCCTATTGATCCAGACCTGGTGATGATAGCTGGCGACGGGAGGCCCCATGGCCATATAGCCATTGGAGATGGACTTATACGGTCTTCGCGCACTCTCCGGCAGATCAAGGCGCGCCAAACGAGCTCCTGCCCTGAGATGACGCCTCATCCACGGCCAGTCCAGCTCGCCATCGAGGTTAGTCATACGGACTCAGATAGCTTTCCTCCATTACATTATGTGTGCGAACAAAGATGATTACAATGCTAACGAGGAGTTGTGTTGCAGGCTGCTCTGGAGAAAGAGAGAGAGACAACCCAGGCGCTTCTGGCGGAACAGGCCCGGCAGGCGGCGGAGGAGAAGAGGGATTTGGAGGAGAGGACGGCTAGGTTGTTGGAGGAGGACAGGGCACGGAACGATGCGTCTAACCGGGCCATGTACGAGCTCATCGTGGTAAGTTTCTTCTTCATATTAGCCAAATCATGCACTACATGTTCTTTGCATTAATAACAAATATGATTGACTTGTCAACACCAAATGTGCAGACTTTGTGCGAGAAGACCGGCCAGACCCCTCCGCCGATGCCAGTCATTACCACGGCTGGAACGGTGAGTTTCATTTCAATGTTCATTAGTTACTAGTCTTAACGTTTCAGCGTCATCATTCTAACGCAAATGATCTTTGGTGCAGCATAACTCCCGAGCCGCATCGCACGATCCTTCTCCAGGGCCAAGTAGTGCTCGAGCTAACACCGGCCCGAGCAACCCCGGTGCTTCACCTCCGTGATGACGAGGACGGTAAGCCGTAATATGCCACTTACTTGGCTCATTTTCTCAAACAAAGACAAACTTAGCACTTAGACAAACTTAGCACAAAGACAAACTTAGCACATAGACAAACTTAGCACAAAGACAAACTTAGCACTTAGACAAATGTCATATTTTACCTAAGTTAGCTTTGTTTCCTATAAAAAGACATAGTAAGCTTACTTACCTCCAAAATGACATATTGTACCTAAGTTAGCTCTAAAATGACCTATACTTAGCATTGTTTCCTCCACAATGACTTAATAAGCTTAGTTAACTCAAAAATGGCATAATAGACTTGGTAACCTCATAGAAGCCATAGACTTAGCTTATTTTCTTGCAAAATGACACAATAAGCTTAGTTAGGTCAAAAATGTGATAATTACCTAGGTTAGCTCTAAAATGACACAAATAAGCAATAAGAAGAAGAAAAACAAGAGGAGAAAGAGAGAAGAAAAATGCTTCTTCATCATCTTCTACTTCTTCTAGTATTCTTATTCTAACTTTCTTATTTCCAATTTTGCAGATTTGATTGAGTTCACGGCAGCTTGCTTTGATGTAGTGCTAGTGTTTACTTTCTGTTTTCATTTTGTATCGATGAACTTACATGAAACTTTCTTCCTATGTATGAGACTATGTATGTATGGATGAAACTAATGTAATATGGTGAACAATGTGACATTTGATACTTTTAATTTGGTATAATTGTTGGTTGATCATATCCATATGACAGGGATATTGTTGCTGTGAAATATATATATATATATTGTTGTTGTAAAATTGTTGAATATAACAAAAACAAATAAAAAGAGGCAATACAGCCTCTTTGCCGTCTGCCCCGGACGGCAAAGACCGCATTGCCGACGGCCGCCATCGGCATAGATGACACGTGGCAGCCAACTGTCAAACCTGGGAGCGGCAGGCCGCAGGCCATTTGGCTTCTTTGCCGACGGCCACCGTCGGCATAGCGGGGGCGGACGGCAAAGTGTTGCTTCTTTGCCGACGGTGGCCGTCGGCATAGCGGGGGCCGACGGCAAAGCGTTGGGTGGGGCGGACGCAAGGGGTCGGGCGAGGCCGTCCGGGGCGGACGGCAAAGGCTTTGGTGGGGCCGGCCATGGCAGACGGCAAAGGCTTTGGTGGGGCCGGCCATGGCAGACGGCAAAGGCTTTGGTGAGGGCCCGTTAGCCACCTAACGGTGCTAACGTCAAACTTCGCCGTCCACGCTCGTTGCCGTCTGCAGGCCGACGGCAAAAAATCTTTGCCGTCCGCTGTGCGATGGAAGACGGCAAAGGACCTCTTTGCCGGGCTTTATTCGTCCAAAAAAATTGCCGTCCGCTGGCGGACGGCAAAGTTCTTTGTCGTCCGTGGTTGCTCCTTTGCCGTCTGCCATGGCGGACGGCAAAGAACCTGATTCCTGTAGTGAGTGCACCTTTTGCACCGACCGAGTATCTTTTCTTGGCTATGTTGTTACTCCATAGGGAATTGAAGTTGATAAAGCCAAGATTGAAGCTATTGAAAGTTGGTCGCAGCCCAAAATGGTCACACAAGTGAGGAGTTTTCTTGGACTCGCTGGTTTCTATAGGCGTTTTGTGAGGGATTTCAGCACCATTGTTGCACCTCTAAATGAGCTTACAAAGAAGGATGTGCCTTTTGTTTGGGGTACCGCACAGGAAGAAGCCTTCACGGTATTGAAAGATAAGTTAACACATGCTCCATTACTCCAACTTCCTGATTTTAATAAGACTTTTGAGCTTGAATGTGATGCTAGTGGAATTGGATTAGGAGGTGTGTTATTACAAGATGGTAAACCTGTTGCATACTTTTCTAAAAAATTGAGTGGGCCTAGTCTGAATTATTCTACTTATGATAAGGAATTATATGCTCTTTTTCGGACTTTGGAAACAAGGCAACATTATTTATGGACCAAAGAATTTGTTATACATTCTAATCATGAATCTTTGAAACATATTAAAAGTCAAGCAAAACTGAACCGTAGACATGCTAAATGGGTTGAATTCATTGAGACTTTCCCTTATGTCATTAAACACAAGAAGGGTAAAGAAAATGTTATTGCTGATGCATTGTCTCGCCGTTATACTATGCTTTCACAACTTGACTTTAAAATATTTGGTTTGGAGACCATCAAAGATCAATATGTGCATGATGCTGAATTTAAAGATGTGTTGGAGAATTGTAAAGAAGGGAGAACATGGAACAAGTTCGTCATTAATGATGGATTTGTGTTCCGTGCTAACAAGCTATGCATTCCAGCTAGCTCTGTTCATCTTTTGTTGTTACAGGAGGCGCATGGAGGAGGATTAATGGTACACTTTGGCATGAAGAAGACGGAGGACCTACTTGCTACACATTTCTTGTGGCCAAAGAGGAGACAGGATGTTGAGCGTTTTGTTGCTCCCTGCACTACATGTCAAAAAGCTAAGTCACGACTCAATCCTCATGGTTTATATATGCCTTTGCCTGTACCTAGTGTTCCTTGGGAGGATATATCTATGGACTTTGTTTTAGGTTTACCTCGAACAAAGAAGGGGAGGGATATCATATTTGTGGTCGTCGATAGATTTTCGAAAATGGCACACTTTATATCATGTCATAAAAGTGATGATGATGCTAATGTTGCTGATTTGTTCTTTCGTGAAATTATTCGCTTGCATGGTGTGCCAAATACAATTGTTTCGGATCGTGATGCTAAATTTCTTGGCCACTTTTGGAGATGTTTATGGGCTAAGTTGGGGACTAAACTGCTTTTTAGTACTACATGTCACCCCCAAACTGATGGAGAAACTGAAGTATTGAATAGATCATTGTCTACTATGCTTAGGGATGTTTTGAAGAATAACCTGAAAATGTGGGAAGAATGCTTGCCTCATATTGAATTTGCTTATAATCGTTCGCTACATTCTACTACTAAGGTGTGCCCTTTTGAAGTTGTGTATGGTTTCTTACCTCGTGCACCTATTGATGTGTTGCCTCTTCCATCTTCGGAGAAGGTTAATTTTGATGCTAAAGAACATGCTGAATTGATATTAAAGATGCATGAGTTAACTAAAGAGAACATTGAGCGTATGAATGCTAAATATAAACTTGCTGGAGATAAGGGTAGAAAACATGTTGTCTTTGCACCAGGAGATCTTGTTTGGTTACATTTGCGTAAGGATAGGTTTCCTGAATTGCGCAAGTCAAAGCTAATGCCATGTGCTGATGGTCCTTTTAAGGTGTTAGAGAAAATAAATGATAATGCATATAAACTTGAGCTGCCTGCAGATTTTGGGGTTAGTCCCACTTTTAACATTGCAGATTTGAAGCCTTATTTGGGTGAGGATGATGAGCTTGCGTCGAGGACGACTTCAGTTCAAGAAGGGGAGGATGATGAGGACATCCCTACTAACGTTACACCCACATCCCCACCAGCAACACATATTGGACCAGTTACTAGAGCCCGCGCACGCCAACTAAATTATCAGGTACTTTCGTTTCTTGGAAATCCTTCTAATGTTCATGAACATATGATGCTGCCTAAATTGGATACTTTTGTTTTACTTATGAATGAAGGACCTAGCATGGACAAGAAGGATGGCCATTGGAGCGGGATCAAGCATGGAGAGCGTGCGCGGGAAGGAACAATGGACTTTCAAGTGGTGATTTTTGCACTTTGAAGCCACCATAAGGAGTGCTTGGAGGCTTGGACGAAATATACAACATGTCACTTCATAAATTTCGTCCATAGGCTATTATAGGTGCTGCGTCACCTTATTTTTGGGTCAGGCCCATGTAATTTTGAAATACCATATTATAGGCTGTTTTTAGAGTCCGTATGTGTGGGGAAACTGAGTTAGGGCTGGTTTCGGACCCCTCCTCCAAGGGGCCAGAAAATCCCCCTCTATTCCCCGATATATACAGCCCTTAGGGCGCCGTTTTAGACTTGGGTTTTGTTTAGATTACAAGTTCGCGATAGCTGCAACTTCGCGTCCTCCGTTTGTGTTCCACGGCCAGACCAAGATGTCACAGAACCCCACTTTCATCAATAAAGCTTTCCTCTTATATTCGCAATATCCAGATTGCAATTTCAGTTTCTTGCTTGTTCTTCGTTTGCGTGCAGGAAATAGACCCTCGTGATCAGGTTGGTCGTGCTCCGGCGTGGTCAATAACCTCTCAGAGTTGGTTTATCGATTGCTAAGGCGCGACATCTTCGCACGTTCGTAGTCGGATCGTCAAAGTCTACTCCACCGAAAACGATAGCCACCATCTCATCGAAAGACAGGGACAACCTCGCCTCCATCAGGATACACACACGCTCACATTTCCGCAATTTACTAGCCTCTTTGGTACCGTGCATTGCCCTTTCTCACCTCGAGAGTCAATGCAAACTTCGTCGGTGCATCCAAACCCCGTGATATGATACGCTCTATCACACATATGCCTACTTATATCATCCTCAAAACAGCCACCATACCTACCTATTATGGCATTTCCATAGTCATTCCGAGATATATTGCCATGCAACTTCCACCGTCCCGTCACACGACTTGTGTATTCATCATCATATTGCTTTACATGATCATATAGAGCTGACATAGTATTTGTGGCAAAGTCACTATTCATTATTTTTTACATGTTACGCTAGATCATTGCACATCCCCGTACACTGCCAGAGGTATTCATATAGAGTCATCTTGTTCTTTATCGAGTTGTAATCTTGAGTTATAAGTAAATAAAAGTGTGATGATCATAATTATTAGAGCATTGTCCTAGTCAGGAAAGGATGATGCAGACTATGATTCCCCCACAAGTCGAGATGAGACCCCGGACGAGAAATAAAATAAAATAAAAGAGAAAAAATGGGGGAGGCCAAATGAGCCCATCATGAAAAAATGAGAGAAAAAAAGAGAAGGGACAATGTTACTGTCCTTTACCACACTTCTGCGTCAAAGTGGCACCATATTCTTCATATAGAGAGTCTCCTGATTTGTCACTTTCATATATACTAGTGGAAAATTTTCATTATAGAACTTGGCTTCTATATTCCAATGACGGGCATCTCAAATGCCAAGCAAGTTGGATGCAGACCCACTTAGTTTCATTTGAGCTTTCATACACTTATATCTCCAGTGCATTTGTTGCATGGCAATCCGTACTCCCCACATTGATATCGATTGATGGAAATCTCCATAACCCATTGATCCGCCTAGTTGATGCGAGACTTTCTTCCTTTTTGACTCCTTTGATCTCTAGCACCATACTCTATTTCACCTATATGATATATCCATGGCTCACGCCTCATGTATTGCGTGAAGCTGAAAATGCTGAAGTACGTTAGAAGAACGATCCAATTGCCTGGTTTGACACCGGGGTGCTCATGATTTATACTTATGTGGTGAAGACGGAGTCATGTCATGCTAATATGATAAACTGAGTAGGAATAACATTCTTTAATATTAACTTTAGGTACTATTATAAATAGATTCATAATTGTTCTTGCATAATGCCTATAGTATTCTATCATCTCCATGTCTTATACTATGCCTGGGCATGGGCAGCCCGGCCCGACCGGCATGACCCGACCCGGCCCGAAAATCCTAGCCCGGGTCGGGCCTGATCGTGCCATCGGGCCGGGCTCGGGCCTGGAAAGCGAGCCAGACGAGCAGACCGGGCCGGGCTCGGGCTTGCAAAACACAAATTTTTAGCCTAGATCGGGCCGGGCCGACCGGGCTTTATCGGGCTTTCCAGGTTCGGGCCGGGTTCGGGCCCGATTTGTTAGGCCCAATGATAACCCACAAGTATAGGGGATCGCAACAGTTTTCGAGGGTAGAGTATTCAACCCAAATTTATAGATTCGACACAAGGGGAGCCAAAGAATATTTGCGAGTATTAGCAGTTGAGTTGTCAATTCAACCACACCTGGAGATTAAATATCTGCAGCAGAGTGATCAGTAGCACAGTAATATGATAGTTTTGATAGCAGAAGTAACAGTAACAGTAACGGTAACAGTGATAGCAATGATTTTGTAGCGGTTGCAATAGTAGCAATAGCAATAGTAACTTAGCAAGAACAATATGTGGAAAACTCGTAGGCATTGGATCGGTGAATTCGTTGGATGATATTCATTATATAACAGACATAACCTAGGGCGACACAGAACTAGATCTAGTTCATAAATATAATGTAGGCATGTATTCCGTAAATAGTCATACGTGCTTATGGAAAATAACTTGCATGACATCTTTTGTCCTACCCTCCCATGGCAGCGGGGTCCATATGGAAACTAAGGGATATTAAGGCCTCCTTTTAATAGAGAACCGGAACAAAGCATTAACACATAGTGAATACATGAACTCCTCAAGCTGCGATCATCACCGGAAAGTATCCCGACTATTGTCACCCCGGGGTTTACGGATCATAACACATAGCAGGTGCATATGACTAGCAAGATCGGATCAAGAACATAGATATAATGGTGATAACATAAATGGTTCAGATCTGAAATCATGGCACTCGGGCCCTAGTGACAAACATTAAGCATGGCAAAGTCATAGCAACATCAATCTCAGAACATAGTGGATACTAGGGATCAAGCCCTAACAAAACTAACTCGATTACATGATGAATCTCATCCAACTCCTCACCGACCAGCGAGCCTACGAAGGAATTACTCACTCCTGGTGGGGAGCATCATGGAATTGGCGATGAAGGAGGGTTGGTGATGATGAAGACCGAAGATTCCCCTCTCTGGAGCCCCAAACGGACTACAGATCTGGCCTCCCGATGAAGAACAGGAGGTGGTGGCGGCTCCGTCTCGTGAAACGCGGTAAAACTTCCTCTCCTCTTTTTTCTCCAAAAATAGGAATTTATAGTGTTGGAATTAGGGTCAGGGGGGGCACGAGGCGACCACAACCCACCAGGGCACGCCTGGAGGGGGTGGCGTGCCCTCGTGTATCGTGCCCAACCAGGGCACCCCTCCGGTGGTTCTTGGCTCCAGTATTTTTTATTTATTGTAAAATAATTCTCCAAAAAGTTTCGTCCAGTTCCGAGAACTTTTATTTCTGCACAAAAACAACACCATGGTAGTTCTGCTAAAAACAGCGTCAGTCCGGGTTAGTTTCATTCAAATCAAGCAAATTAGAGTCCAAAAGAAGAGCAAAAGCATTAGGAAAAGTAGATGCGATGGAGACGTATCAACTCCCCCAAGCTTAACCCATTCCTTGTCCTCAAGCAATTCAGTTGACAAACTGAAAATGATAAAGAAAAACTTTTACGAACTCTTTTGTTCTTGTTTACATACATATGCTTAAGTAGCACCCAGGTTTTCAGCAAAGATTATGACTAACCATGTCAACAATAACTCTTAGAAATTATATTAACTCATATCAATGGCATAAGCAACTAGCAAGCAATAATAAAATACCTCAAATGCAAACATTTTGTCAAAACAATCATGATATAATATGACAACCGTGGTATCTCTCTATCCCTTTCAGAGACCGCAAAACATAAATGCAGAGCACCTCCAAAGCTCAAGCAACGACTAAACATTGTAATTCATGGTAGATCTAGTCATGATGCATCCAACATTAACTATACACAATGCATGAGGATGACAATAGTGCTCTCAGATCTGGCACTTATTTCTGAAGGTGGTGACTCAACATAAAAGTAAATAGATAGTCCCTTCGCGGAAGGAAGTAGGGATTTGCAGAGGTGCCAGAGCTCAAAGCTTAAATCAGAGATAAATATAAGCTTGGGAGGTGCACCCTTCCTGTCAACGTTACGACCAAGAGTTATCAATATCTTTCATGCTAAACACATTAGCGGCGGTTCCCAAGCGGTAAAAGTAAAGGTTTACTCCCCCTCCACCAACAAACACACTCCACGGCTAGCTGAATCCACGGGTACCGTTCATACCAACAACATTCCTGGGGGAGTTTTGTTTAATTATTTTAAATTTTTGATTTCGGGACTGGGAATCCCTATTACCGCCCCTCTCGTGCAAGGACGAGTGAATAAACACTCATCATGAGAATAACGCGCTTAACATGGAAGATACTAACCGCCCCATGTCGCTCCATGAGCGGTCCCAGCACACAAAACAGATGTTCATTTGAAAATTTAGAGGTGGCACCTGCAAATTTACTTGGAACGGCAGGGTAATACCGCATATAGGTAGATATAGTGGACTCATCTGGAATAAATTTGGTTTAAGGATTTCGACGCACAAGTAGTATTCCCGCTTAGTACAGGTGAAGGCTAGCAGATAGGTTGAGAAACGGCCAGCTAGAGAGCGAAAACGGTCAGGAACATGCATTATGAATAATAAACATTGAATACTAGCATGAGTAGGATATGGACACCATGAACATAAATATCGTGAAGGCTGTGTTAGTTTTGATTCAACTACATGCGTGAACATGTGCCAAGTCAAGCCACTGGAAACATTCAGAGGAGGATACCATATCATCATACTACATCACAATATTTTAATGCATGTTGACATCCAAGATAAATCATTATCCACTCCAAGCTACTTAAGCATGGCATGAGAAACTATAATCTCTAATTATCATTGCAAACATGTTTGATCATAATATGCTGAATCATGGATACTAGGTTAAACATATTTACAAAAACAAAAACAAGTTGAGTCCATACCCGCTTCTCTCTGCCACAATCACTTCATCAAATATCATCATTATTGCCTTTCACTTGCACGACCGAATGATATAAAAAATAATAACAGTGCAAGAGTGCCGTGGACTAAGCTGGAATCAGCAAACATTTTATTCAAAAGGAGAAGACAAAGTAATTTGGGCTCTTTGTTAGATTAACAATAATGCATATGAGAATCACTTAACATTTTCATCGTGGTCTTCTCCTTGGTATGACTCAAATAAAAGGAAAAGAATTTCAAAGAAACACACTGAATTTTTTTTTTGAGTTTTTGGTTTTTCTTAAAGAAAGCAAATCAAAGAAGGAAAAACAAAGACGAGAAAAACTATTTACACGGGAAAACTCCCAACAAGTAAAAGAAGAAACGAGAAATCTTTTTGGGTTTTCTTTTGCTACCACAATTAATTTAATCTAGAAAGAAAAACCGAAAAGAAGCAAGAAATATTTTTGGATTTTCTCAAAGTTTTTTCAAACACACAAGAAGAAAGCAAGAAAATAAATCTAGCAAGGATAATACAATGAAAAAGCGTAGACACCGACAACTGGAATAAAATGTGTAAACATGAATATAATGTCGGTGGAAATACGTACTCCCCCAAGCTTAGGCTCTTGGCCTAGCTTGGTAATCACCATCCGCGGCCTGGATAATAGTCTGAGTGATAGCCCAACGAGGCTCTTGGTGCAGCCTCCTTAGCCCGTGTGGCAGCTTCGACCTCCGCATTGTACGTGCGGGCCTCACTCTCAAGAACGTAGCTTCTCTTACTGTGATAATCAAACAGAGCAGGAGCAGGCAAGACAATAAGTACAATGGGATCTTTATTGAACCTCAAGTTGTAAGTATAATTAGTGATTGTGCCCTTAAGGAACTTATGATGTTTCATGGCCTCAAAGTCTAAGTACTGAGTAGGTAAAATAGGATCGTTAGGTCAAGGTGATACATGTAGCTTCTTAGCTGCACGGGAGGCATAGATCCCACCATAAAAGTGACCACTAGTAGTGTTGTGTTGCAATCTCCGTGCAACGATTGCTCCAAGATTATAACGTTTAATTCCTGTTATAGCAGTGTGTATAAGACTCAAATCAGGAGTACACAGTGTGCTGCAATCTTGCTTGCCTATGATGCATTTTCCATTAAAGAGTGCAAAGTAGTGTATAGATGGAAAATGGATGCTTTTTATTCTACCTTGTGTCACTCCTCTATCTTCACCGTAGCAAAGATTAATCAAAAATGACTCATACTCAGATTTTGGTGGTTCGTCTAGCGAACCCCAATATGGAATTTTGCACGCTTCACAGAACACATCTAAAGGCATGGTAAAGGGATGGTCATTAAGGTTGAATGAAACTCTAGACTCACGAGGAAAACATTTAAATTTCTTTGTAAATGTTTTTATGAGGTCGAGATGTTGAATGCACTCATCAGCAATGAAGGGTGCAAGTTCTGTGTTGTGGATAAATTGCTCGAATTCCTCCTTGATACCCACACCTGCCATGAATTCGTTACATGGCCATAAGCATGATTTGGTAGCGGCATCCCGCATTGAGCTTGCACTTGGCTCAACATAAGACCATTGTATTGAGCAACTACTCGATGGTGCCTCCGAGGACTTTCTCCTCGAAGAACTCCTTCCAAAGAAGTTCATTTTATTCGCGTACAAATTTCTAAAAAAAACTGGGCCCCAAAATTTTTGTCAACAAAACTTCGTAAGGTTGATAGCACCTACTCCTAAGGATGCCTAGAGGCCATATTAAGCATTCAAACTACTTAGAACTCTAAGAATTCAACATGCAAGCCCATCTACAGCAGCACCAAGAGTAGCTAATTATTCTAAAAATAAACCATAAATCAAAAACTAATTGGAGCAATGGAGGAGTCACATACCAAGTAGCAATCCCCCAAAACAGTTTCGGAAATGGAGCTTCGAGCAAAGAGATCGAAATCCGTGGGTTTGAGATCAAGAACACGAGAGAGAGAGAGAGAGAGAGCTATGGTAATTTTTTTCTGGAGGTAGGAGATGGAGTGGGCTAAAGAGATAAGTGAGGGGACCCACGTGGGGATCACAACCCACCAGGGCGCACCTGGGTTCTTGGCTCACCCTGGTGTATCGTGGGTACCAGGTGCACCCCCCTCTGATGTTATTTGCACCAGAAATTCAGAAATATTCAGAAAAAAATCGTGTTAAATTTTTAGGACATTCTGAGAACTTTTATTTTTGGGTCATTTTTATTGTACGGAGAAATCAGAAAACAAGATAAACATGGCATTTTATTTTATATGACTAAGAATAGAAAAAAAAGGTGGGAGCAGAAGGTTGTGCCTGCTAGATTCACCGACTTCATACCTCTCAAAAATGATCCATTAATAAGGTTGATCAAGTCTTATTAACAACCACTTTCGATTAGCATGAAACCAAAGAATTTTCGTAAATCACTAAGTTACCTCAACGGGGATATGCATATCCCCAACAGTAAGTATGTCATATTTCTTTTTGGCAGTATGTAGAGGTAGTTGAAAACTTCCAATAGTGAGTGTCGAAGAATTTTCAACAACATTTATACCATTCACTTGGAATTGTTTCTTCGGAAAGTGCACCGTATGCTCATTACCATTGATATGAAAAGTGACTTTGCTTTTATTGAAATCAATAATAGCCCCAACAGTATTCAAAAAAGGTCTACCAAGGATAATCGACTTGTTGTCGTCCTCGGGCATCTCAAGAATAACAAAGTCTGTTAAGATAATAACATTTGCAACAACAACGGGAACATCCTCACAAATACCGATAGGTATGGGAGTTGATTTGTCAGCCATTTGCAATGATATTTCAGTAGGTGTGAGTTTATTCAAATCAAGTTTTTTATATAAAGAGAAAGGCATAACACTAACACCAGCTCCCAAATCACACAAAGTAGTTTTGACATAATTTCTTTTGATGGAGCAAGGTATAGTTGGTATTCCAGGATCTCCAAGTTTTTTAGGTACTCCATCCTTAAAAGAATAATTAGCAAGCATGATGGAGATTTCCACTTCAGGTATCTCTCTTTTATTAGTGATGATGTCTTTCATGTATTTTGCATAAGGGGCCATTTTAAGATATCAGTTAAGCGGGTACGCAAAAAAACTGGCCTAATCATTTCAGCAAAGCGTTCAAATTCTTCATCATCCTTTTTCTTAGATGGTTTAGGTGGAAAAGGCATGGGTTTCTAAACCCATGGCTCTCTTTCTTTACCATGTTTTCTAGCCACAAAGTCTCTTTTATCATATCATTTATTTTTAGGTCGTGGGTTATCAAGATCAACAGCAGGTTCTGTTTCAACATCATTATCTGGCTCTTTATCTTTGTTTGGTTGGGTGTCCTTATGAACATCACTATCATTTTCATTATCACTAGGTGAATGTTCATTACCACACTGAGTTTCAACATCAGAAATAGAGACATCATTATTATCAGGAGGTTTTTCTATCTCAGGTTCACTAGAGGTATGCAAAGTCCTATCATTTTTCATTTTATTTTTCTTTTTGGAAGGACTAGGTGCATCAGTGTTAATTCTCTGAGAGTCTTGTTCAATTCTTTTAGGGTGTCCTTTAGGATAAAGTGGTTCATGAGTCACTTTACCTCCTCTAGTTGCTACTCTAACAGCAAAATCATTCATATTATTATTCATTTCATTAAGCAATTCTCTTTGAGATTTAGCAACTTGTTCTAACTGGGTTTGAACCATAGAGGCATGTTTTCCTACACCTCTAACATCATTACTAATTCTGAATAACAAGTCACTCAAGCGAGCAATCATATCAGAATTATATTTCAATTGTTTCAGAACATTTGCATTGAAGTGATCTTGTTTCCTAATGTAGTTTTCAAACTCATATAAGCATTTACTAGGATGTTTATTGTAAGGGGTGTCACCTTCATCAAACTTTAATAAAGAATTTACCTCTACCACCTATTGAGGTGGTGTGTCAAGGCCATGTATTTCTTCAATAGGTAGTAAATTCTTAACATCCTCAGCTTTAATATATTTTTCCTTCATACATTTCTTTGCCTCCTGCATATCTTCAGGACTGAGAAATAAGATACCCCTCTTCTTCGGAGTGGGTTTAGGTTTTGGTTCAGGGAGAGTCCAGTCATCATAATTCTTCAATATATTATTCAATAGTTCCTCAGCTTGTTCATTAGTTCGTTCCCTGAAAACAGAACGAGCACAACTATCTAGGAAATCCCTAGAAGCATCAGTTAGTCCATTATTGAAGATATCAAGTATTTCATTTTTATTAAGAGGGTGATCAGGCAAAGCATTAAGGAATTGGAGAAGCCTCCCCCAAGCTTGTGGGAGACTCTCTTCTTCAATTTGCACAAAGTTAAATATTTCCTGTAAGGCAGCTTGTTTCTTATGAGCAGGAAAATATTTTTCAGAGAAGTAGTAAATCATATCCTGGGGACTACGCACACAACCAGGAGCAAGAGTGTTGTACCATATCTTAGCATCACCCTTTAATGAGAACGGAAATAATTTGAGAATATAGTAGTAACGAATCTTCTCATCATGAGCAAAAAGGGTGGTTATATCATTCAACTTAGTAAGATGTGCCACTACAGTTTCAGTTTCATAGCCATGAAAAGGATCAGATTCAACCAAAGTAATTAACTCTGGGTCGACAGAAAACTCATAATCCTTATCGGTAACAAAGATAGGTGAAGTAGCAAACTTAGGATCATATTTCATTCTAGCATTCAAAGTCTTTTTTTATACTTGCGTAATAATTTCTTAAGATCATCTATATCCTTACAAGCAAGGATGTCTCTAGCTATCTCCTCATCCATAACATAACCCTCGGGTATCTTAGGCAATTCAAATCTAGGAGAGCTAGGTCTAATAGGTGTTTCATAGTTCTCAGTTTCAAGGACTTCATTAGTTTTAGTAATCTCATCAGTTTCAATAATTTCATTCTCTTTAGCTCTAGCAATTTGTTTATCAAGAAATTCACCTAGTGGCACATTATCATCAGGCATGGTACTAGCATCATCATAAGCATCATTCATAGCAGAAGTAGCATCATCAATAACTTGCAACATATCAGGATTAATAGCATGTGGTGGTGTTGCAAGTTTACTCATAACAGAAGGTGAATCAAGTACAGAGCTAGATGGCAATTCCTTACCTCCCCTCGTCTTAGAGGGAAAAATCTTGGTTCTTGTATCCTTCAGATTCTTCATAGTGATCAATTGATATAAATCCCAAGTGACTCAATGAAAATAGCTATGCTCCCTAGCAACGGCGCCAGAAAAAGGTCTTGATAACCCACAAGTATAGGGGATCGCAACAATTTTCGAGGGTAGAGTATTCAACCCAAATTTATAGATTCGACACAAGGGGAGCCAAAGAATATTTGCGAGTATTAGCAGTTGAGTTTTCAATTCAACCACACCTGGAGATTAAATATCTGCAGCAGAGTTATCAGTAGCACAGTAATATGATAGTTTTGATAGCAGTAGTAACAGTAACAGTAACGTAACAGTGATAGCAATGATTTAGAAGCAGTTGGAACAGTAGCAATAGCAATAGTAACTTAGCAAGAACAATATGTGGAAAACTCGTAGGCATTGGATTGGTGCATTCGTTGGATGATATTCATCATATAACAGTCATAACCTAGGGCGACACAGAACTAGCTCCAGTTCATAAATATAATGTAGGCATGTATTCCGTAAATAGTCATACGTGCTTCTGGAAAAGAACTTGCATGACATCTTTTTTCCTACCCTCCCGTGGCAGTAGGATCCATAAGGAAACTAAGGGATATTAAGGGCTCCTTTTAATAGAGAACCGGAACAAAGCATTAACACATAGTGAATACATGAACTCCTCAAACTACGGTCATCACCGGAAAGTATCCCGACTATTGTCACCCCAGGGTTTACGGACCATAAAACATAGCAGGTGCATATTACTAGCAAGATCGGAGCAAGAACATAGATATAATGGTGGTAACATAAACGGTTCAGATCTAAAATCATGGCACTCAGGCCCTAGTGACATGCATTAAGCATGGCAAAGTCATAGCAACATCAATCTCAGAACATAGTGGATACTAGGGATCAAGCCCTAACAAAACTAACTCGATTACATGATGAATCTCATCCAACTCCTCACCGACCAGCGAGCCTACGAAGGAATTACTCACTCCCGGTGGGGAGCATCATGGAATTGGCGATGAAGGAGGGTTGGTGATGACGAAGACCGAAGATTCCCCTCTCTGGAGCCCCAAACAGACTCCAGATCTGGCCTCCCGATGAAGAACAGAAGGTGGCGGCGACTCCATCTTGTGAAATTCGATAAAACTTCATCTCCTCTTTTTTTCTCCAAAAATAGGAATTTATAGTGCTGGAATTAGGATCAGTGGGGACACGAGGCGACCACAACCCACCGGGGCATGCCTGGAGGGGGTGGCGCGCCCTGGTGTATCGTGCCCAGCCAGGGCACCCCTCCGGTGGTTCTTGGCTCCAATATTTTTTATTTATTGTAACATAATTCTACAAAAAGTTTCGTCCAGTTCCGAGAACTTTTATTTTTGCACAAAAACAACACCATGGTAGTTCTGCTGAAAACAGCGTTAGTCCGGGTAAGTTTCATTCAAATCATGCAAATTAGAGTCCAAAACAAGAGCAAAAGTGTTAGGAAAAGTCGATACGATGGAGACGTATCACCCGACGGCCGGGCCGGGCCGGGCTCGGGCCTGAGTTTTCCCGTTTGGGCTTTTTCAAGCCCGGCCCGAAACCCGGCCCGGCCCGGGTTATGCCCAGGTTTAGCTTATACCCTCGGATACAATCCATATTAACATCAAGATTAGCACATAACGCAATAGAAAACAGAATCCAGCTAAAACAGAACAATATGTAATGATCAGAGCTAAAACGGTATGTAACAATATTTAAAGTCAATGGACCCGGGATCCATGGCATCTAACTCATGAGCACAATAACAGTGGGTAACATATTACAGTTGGGCAATTGATACAAAAGTGAATAATTATGATGATCATCCAAGGCATAATCTGTATATAGGCATCACGTCCGTGACAAGTAGACCGTTAAACTTACTGATGCCTACTACTATTACTTAACCCCTTGATCGCTATCCAGCATGCACCGCAAAGTATTTAAGTTCATAACAAACAGAGTAATGCATGAAGCAAGATGACATGATGTAGACAAAAAAAGACCATGCAATATGTTCTAACCCCATAGTTTTACCCTTAGTAGCAACAATAGAATACATGCCTTGCAACTCCTCCTGTCACAGAGTAAGGACACCACAAGATTGAACCTACTACTATGCACCACTTCCTCTGATGATCTAATCATCCACTTGTCCAAAAAAACTCGTAGATTGGAAAGCATACATAGCTATAAAATTATACATTAATTAATCTCAGAATATATTCAAATACTTTAAATGAATAATATGATCATAAACACACAATTCATCGTATCCTCACAAACACACCGCAAAGAATACATCGAATAGATCTCCGAAGAGAACATGGTATTGAAGATCAAAAGGAGAGAGAGAGCCATGTAGCTACTTTAATGGGCCCATAGGTTCTGTGGGGAACTACTCACACATCACCATGGAGGCAACAAGGTTGATGAAGATAGCCTCCATGATGGATTCCCCCTTCGGCAGAGTACCGGAAAAGACTGCAGATGGGATCGCGGAAGAACCGAGAATTGCGGCGGTCATAAAATTGTTTCGGGATGTGGTACGGAGTTTTCTAGGTAGATGTGAATTTATAGCACTAGGTTCAGGGTAAACGGAACCACAGGGGGGCCCACAAGGGGTCTGGGTGCTCCCTCCTGCCTTGTGGCTCCTTTGTATGTCGTGTGGTCTCCTCTTGAAGCTTCCAGGGTGTCTTCCGGTCCAGAAAAAATAGTCAAACGTTTCGTTGCGTTTGGACTTCGTTTGGTATGATTTTTTTCTAAAACTAAAAGCATATAGAAAACAACAACTGGCACTTGGCACTGAGTTAATAGTTAGTCCCCAAAAATGATATAAAATGGCATATAAAGTATATAAGATTGATAATATAATAACATGAAACAAAAAAATTATAGATACCTTGGAGACGTATCAATGCGCAGGTACTGTTCATGTTGTTTGTGTCCCGTCTCCTTCTAGTTCCATAAACCTTGGTATTAATTGAGAGAAATACTATCTGCTGCTATACTACATCACCCTCCCTCTTCAGGGAATCCTAACGCCTATCACAAGTATGAGGGGACGTGGTGTCATGGGTGCGGGTAGTGGCGGAAACGTGATGGTCGTCGTAGTTCAACGTCCATGGACAGGTTGTCACGTCGTATGACACATGCATTGTATACTAATCATTGTATAGTACTACTCCATTATACTATAAAGCTATGTCACACCCTGTGTTTGTATCACCTTGATATAATATGGATTTATAAAACTTGGAACCAATTAAAACTTTTTGAGTGCATGTGATTGTTTGATATGTTTGATGCTTGCTTGCTTGGTTGAATGTGTTGGCACTCTTAGGTTCTACTCCTCTCCATATTTATCTTCCTTGATCCAAACTTCTTGCCCAATGATCATACAATGTGTATATTACCTAAAACTATTTTTATCAAAATTTATTTTGGCCAAAATGGATTTATTCAAATTAGGTTTTCAAAAACCCCTGAATTGAGGTTTGTACTACAAGTCCTCAAATTGGGTGGCTCCTTTTTTCACAAAGACCTTATTTGAAACCTACTATATATAAGACTTCCCAAAACCACTAAATATTAATTTTTAAGATTATTTCGCTATTTTATTTAAAGGCTTTCTCTTAAGGCCAGAAATGGTCTTTCATAAGGAAAAATTATTTAAATGCTTTAAAAATATTTGAGAAAATTTAGGGAAACTCAGTGGACATATATTTTTCATATATATGAGTTTCAACACATGGTCATGTTCAAAATCATGGGCAAAACACTTCAAAACCCTTTCTGCCCAAATCAAGCTTTTGAAATATTTCTATAAGAAATATTCTCAATAAATTCCAGGAAAATTCCAGCAAGACACACATGCTATATGTGATGATCTTGCAAAGTTTCATCTCAATCCCAATTGATTTGCTTCACCAAAATATTCCAAAACCATTCCTGTCCAGAGTCAAATTTGAACAACTTTACATTGTGAAGTTTCTTCCCTTAACCCCAAACTTTGTGGGCATGTGCTGAACCCCAAATAATGATACCACACCAAGTGGTGGACTTGGGGGAAGTGAAATGCATGCTTGGATCTACAGAAATCTGATTCTGCCAAATTCTAGGGTTTACCAAGTTTACATTGTGAACTTTCCTCAAACCATCTCAAACTTGGTGGCCCCCTCTAATTTTACATACATTATTACCCTGTTAAAACTCATGGCAAGAAAACTTCATTTGCCTGCCCAAACACTAATCAAACACCTTCAGGCAGAATCCAAGAATCAATAATTGAGCCCCTTCCCTTGTTCTCCTTGAGCCACAACTTTTACCACAGCACCATACCACCCTCCCTCACCTCTGGTAAAAGTCCTGGCGACAAGGAGCATGATTGAGGGGGTGGAATCCCCACTTGCACCCCCTGGACAGCCCCATTCTTCCTTCTTTCTCAGCCTCTCCTCTCTCCTATCCAGCACCAGAGCATCCAAGGTGCTTTCCCAGTATAAAAATCCCTCTTGCAGCTACCTGACACAAGTCGGAGCGCGCCAAAGGTGTCATCATGCCGGCCAAAGTCGCGCTCTGGAGCGCGCAGCCGCGCTCCAGAGGGTTGACCTCCCTCTCCTGCCCATACCCGACCACCTCGAGCCTTCCCCTAGCACCAGTCGAGGCCCCTCGGCGTTCGGGACACGCCAAGCCCCTGCCTCCCTCCTCTCTCTCCCTGCAACGGCTCCCCTGGTGCGCGCCCGACGCCGCCCCGTTCGGCCAATGCATGGGCTCACACGCGCGTGCTTCCCTTCTCTCTCTCTTCTCCCTCGCGTGCCTAGACCAACCCCAGGAACTCCCCGGACAAGCCCCCGTGAGCTTCCTCTCCCTCTAGCCTCGGCCTCGACCTCACCGGCGCACGGGTCTGCGTGGACAAGAACCCGGCTATTTAAAGGCACCCCGGGCCTCCCTCTTCCTCCCTTTGACACCCTGCTGCTTCCAATCGACTGCCTGCTCCACCCAAACAACCTCCCGAGCCTCTGAGCTCGAGATCGAACCCGAGCCCCGCCGCGTCGGCTCGCCGGAGATCTCTGGGTATAGCCCTCCTCCAGCTCTCCTTCCTCCTCCTACGAGCCTCCCTTGCCCTCTTGACGCCGTTCCCCCTCTCCCCCGTGCAGATTGCGGTCGAAAACGACCGGACCGAGCACCTCCCGAAGCTCCTCCGCCGCGGGTGTTCATCACCGGCGAGCCAGGGCACCTCCGGTCTTCCCTCCACCTCCAGAGGAACGGCGGCTCGACGCTGAGTCCGTTCCCACCACTAGCTCATCTCTTCGTCGCCGGAATCATCGCCGGTGAGCCCCGCTCCCCTCTGTCCAGAGGTGGACGAAGGTCCCGACAGGAGGGCCCCACCTGTCGGCCTCCACCTCGCCCCCTCTCCTCCCCTCAGCCGCTGGCCTCTGGGCCCCGCAAGTCATTATTTTTAGCCTCTGTTTAAATAGTTTTCAAAATCTTTTTCACAACAAAACCTTAGGCAAACATTTTTGGTATACTTTGTAGTATTTGTCAGAGTAGGGCAACATTTTAGAAGTGAATTTTGTGCTTTGTTTTTGTGATGATTCTTATTTTTACCGTTATTTATCGCGACGATAGATTGCGAGGTTGACGAGGGAGTTGGACCCGAAGACTTTGAAGACCCCGAAGACTTTGTTGAGCCAGGCAAGCAGCCCTTTGACCATGTTAAGAAACCATTTTTATCATTGCATGACATATGGCACTTTACTTTCGATATATTGATCATGATAATGTGGTGACCACTTTGATGGGATGCCTCTAATACTTTTACCGTTGATACTTGCATCGTGCATGACCCTACCTCCTTATGAGGGTTGTGCGGGTGGGAGTAGATAGGATGCTTAGTAGATGCTACGCAAATTTGGACGGGAATATGCATGGTGATGGAAACGAAAGTGATTTCAAAGACTTTTCGAAAACCCCATCGGGTGCCACTAATGCCCGAGGGAGATGATGTTGAGTTAGGTAACCACTTGAGAAAGAAGTGGTGTACCAGAGCAAGTGAGAGAGTGTGTGTTTTTGAAAATGGATTAGATTTAAGATTTGTCAACCGTCCCAAACTTACATGTACAACCACGATACCCCTTATGGGACGGGGCTTTGTTGATTACCTTGGTGGGTACTAGCCTAGAGCCCGCATTACTAGGGGCGGGAGTGACGAGGTCACTCTCGATACGGGGTCGTGCCTGGTAGGGCGACCATGCGCTGTCTTTACAGGCACCGGGCACACCGTTGCGTGCCCTCATGGATGATACGTGTGATGTATATCATGAGGGATGGCACCAACGAGTGGACTCTTTGTTTAGTATCGCTAGGGGAAAGGCATTGTTCGGGTGCTTACCTCGGGTATGAAATATACCGCGAGTCGTGGCTTGACACCGAAGTTTCCCGAGTCTTGTGGGTAAAGTGTGCAACCTCTGTAGAGTGTAAAACTATTCGAATAGCCGTGTCCACGGTCAAGGACAGTTGGGTGGTGCTGCTTAAACTATGTCCTAGGTTTTCATAAACTTGGTGTGTGTGTGTGTGGATAACAAAGATGGTATACTCAAGACAAGTCGGATGACTTGGCATGATGATTGAACATGAGATGTTCAGACCTTGATTATACTAATGTCGGTAACCTGTTTGTGCGGATACTTGTATCCTCATGAAGCATGCTATTACTAGTTATCTTGATCATGTCATTGCACTCAAAATTAGCTTTCCGCAAAACTTACCTACTTAGTGCTATATCATGCATTGTTATTACCTTGTTCCAAAACTTGGGTTGCTTGCGAGTACATTCAAAATACTCATTGGCTTGCCACTGGTTATTTAATTGGCCAGGCATGGAAGAGCAGTAATATGGCGAAGAGTTCGTTGGTGACGAACATGCGAACTAGGACGCTTCCCAGTCAGAATGCCTGTAGGTTTAAGGCAGATGGCATGGGTTCACGCTTCCGATCAAGATTTCTGCTGCTTGTTATGTTTAAGTGTTTAGCCCTTGTGGCCCTATCTATGTAATACTTGACCTTCATGGTCTTTATTTGTGTAAGACGCTAAATGTGGATGTAAGACTCTTGTTATCAGCTTCTGTGTGTTCAGTGAGCATTGATCTCTGGGATCACTGTACACGTGCATTCGGTGATCATGACTTATGAGTCGGGGTCCCCACAAGCTAGGAGGATAAATACTTCATTATATACAAACGGACTTGTGTTACTACACTTTTTCCAGAAGACATGCAGAACAACCAAATAGTTCATCTATCCATATATACAAAGAGGAAATAGTTCATCCTCTATAATAATACCACCCTGCTCCTCCTTATTCTTCTTCTTCTTTTCCGATTTTCTGCGTGGGACGGCTTCTCTACAAGCTCTTTCGACCTTGCAGCTATCTCGAAACTCACACGGGCACCGAGCGCTGCATATCTTATCCGCTCATAGGTCAATGGATAAACCTCCCGTCCAGACGACCTTAATCCCAACGTCTCATCATCCTTCTCAAGCGTCGTTCCGAGCATAGAATTTGCTATGTCGAATAGGGATAGTATTTGCTTCTCAAAAACTTTTACATGAATTTTCTCTTGTTGGTGAACAGTGTGCTTCAGCTCAAGTTTACGCGGCACCAGCTTCCCCCCCCCCCCCCGATCGCTGCTCCACAGAGGAATATGTCCCCCTGAGAAATGAAATCATAGAGCTCACCTGATATGGTGGGCGCATGCATGATGTGATACACCAAAACTTCATCTCCCAGACACAGTTGAAGGACGGCGGCGGGTTGCTTCTTCCCGCTGACATACACAATGTACTCAGAGTCGAGACCGATAATCTTCATGTCCTCCTTTTCATGGGAGTTGGATACATTGTTGATCCACTCCCGAATGACCCTTGGGTGGTTGGTATTGGTGGAGGATATCCTCAATGAGCCTTCGTTGAATACATGTTTTTGACGCTAAAAACCTGATTTGGATCTCTATCGACATTTGGAACCGCTAGACCGGACGGAATATGGTTTGGAGTATTATGATTAGGTGGCTAGTCTGAGTGGAAGGAGATGATTATTTAGGGGGGTTTCAGAATTACGATGCGAAGAGGATAAAACAATGTGAAATCAGTGGGGTTCGAATGCAAACGAAGGAGACTTGAAGAAGCCAAGGAAAGCAGTTCCCGATAAAGAATTAATGGGAGAAGTGGCATGCGAGCAGTTGATTAGACGGCTAGGTAGACCGACCTGCAAAACGAAAAGCCTATACAGGTAGTGTACTGATTATTCAATAGTATGAATGGTACTCCCCTGAAAAAAGGAGTAGTACATGTCTGTGTCCGTGCCCATGCTTCTATCTCTACATGTGCCACTAGCTAGTTTTTTTGGCAATTGTGCCACTGGCTATGTTGAGGTCACTTTTTTGAATCAACGTAGCAAAAAAACATTTATGATTCTTTTTTATTTCTCCACCCCTTCTTGACAGGTGGGACCTACACTTGGGTGGACGAACAGATATAAACATATCCATCTCTTTGCAAAAAAAAAACTCTCGTAGTTCATAGACGCAATATCCGTTCTCGTGGATTCAAGGAAGGTGACTTTGTTCTTCGCCGGATTCAGTCTGAGAAGGCACACAACAAGTTGACACCGAAGTGGGAAGGTCCTTTTAGGGTGGTCCAATTACTAGACCCGGCCCCATCCGGATAGAAACTGAAGATGGGACCATGTGCAAAATTCTTGGAACATTGAAAACCTATAGAAGTACCATCTTTGCAAGTTCTACCCTTAGGGCGCCAGCGGGATCCGTTCCCATTGGCAACTATCATGGCTGTTGGATCCATTATAGTCGGTAACAACCAATGTAAATAGCAGATAACTAGACTTTAGCACCTTGCAAAATCATGTAAATTACCATGCTAAGTTGTAGACATGCTTATGATCTGCATCGGGTAGTCGCATTCATAACTTGCATCATGCTGCATGTTGCATAAAATTATGCTAACTAACAGGTGTGTTGTGGACGCACAAAACACCCAACAGTCTTTTTCCTGCCCCTTTTTCCAAGTCTTTAAGGCAGCATGCACCAGGTAGGGCGTCCACTCCCCCCCCCCCTCACGATCCCTTTCACACCCCTTCGGGCTCGTAACCGCCGCTCCAGGGGGGTGCAGCAGCGAAATACCGGTACTCTGTTGCATGTCATCCCCATTCCATCTTGAAGCACCAGTGCGCCCCGCAACATTGCTCCTCACCCAGCTTGCAGCCCCTGGTGAGTGTTGCATTGTAGCACCAGCTGCCCTGACGAGAGCTGAATCGAAGCATCGCGGCAACGTCCATCCCAACTTCAAACCGGTAGCATCAAAGAGTGTTGCATCGCAGCACCGGTGCACCCCTGCAACATCGCTCCACATTTGGCTTGCAGCTCCAACAAGGGGTGCATCGCAGCACCACGACAACAACCATCTCGACTTCACACCAGGCATGCCGTTGCATCGCAGCACCAAGGCAGCAGCCATCCTAGCTTCACACTGGCGGCGAACGTTGCATCGTAGAACCATGACAACAACATGTATCACTACGTGGATCCCACAACATCCCTCGCTACTAAGCAACATCGGCCTTTGCAGCTCCCATTGTGCCCTCACGGCCATCGTCACATCAGTGGTGCTGCAACATACAGAGGGGTTGCAGCACGCGCAACAGTGGCGCACGAAACTATGCAACCACAGTGATCGGGGTCGCCCTCAACCACAACCTTCTCCTTTTGTAGCCATGGCGACTGCGACCCATGGCGAGGATGCAGCATGGCAGTGGCTCCAGTCGCCGCTTTGATTGCAACAATGAGGAGGTGGGCAGAGGATGCATCAGGTCATGGCCGGCGACTGTCCCTTCCGATTGCCTAATTGCATTGTCGTGCTTGCCCATTGGTGCCCCTCCTCTAGCCGGGCCGACGAGCGAGACAGAAAGGGGAAACAAAAAAATGTGTGAAGGGGATAGTTGGGCAAGAGCATCTCTAGCAGAGCTGCTATATCCGTCCGGCCCTTAAAATTAGCGCCGATATATGGTACCGGGTCGAATAAATAGCTCGAACAGGTACCGTATATTCGGCTGACCCGTATTTTTTTAAGGTGAGATGAAAAACCGCTCGATGAACGCCAAGTCTTGTCTTTTGCTCTCCTACTTTGCGGGTTCCCCTATCCCATGCAAGTCTTGGTAGGAGGGAAATTTTCATGCCCGCCCATCGTTCCGCCTGTTGGTGTCAAATCTGACATATCTCGTAGTAGGGGTCCTAAGCTAGGCGTCATGGAGCGATGGTAACATGAACACAGGATTTTACCCAGGTTCGGGCTCTCTCAAGGAGATAATACCCTACGTCCTACTTTTGATTGTATTGATATGGGGATAGTACATAGTACAGATATCTACCACGAGGTTGTTGTAATGAATATGAGGTTGAGGTTATCTATTGACTAGCCTGGCCTTGGTTTATATAATGCACCGTAAGCCTAGGGTTTAGAGGAGCCCTTGTCTTGCGCGCCAAGTCTTGTGGAATCTCCCTTGTATGCATCATGGGCTGCCCGTAGTGGCCCATTAGCAAATCGCCATGGGGGTCCTCGGCCCGACCTACTGGTCGGGAGACGACGTGGTGAGTACCCCCTAGTCCAGGACACCATCAGTAGCCCCCTAAACCGGTCTTCAAGTTGGGGACGCTCCTCGATTCTTCCGAACAGCTCTTTGTCTTCGATCGCCGGTCTTGAAAACTGGTTCAACAAATCTTGCTATCTCCGATCTTGAGGATCGTCGAGGTGTATCCGAAGAGTTCACCCGTCGGGCATCCGAGGATCCCCTTTAAGTTCTCGGCCTTTATCAATGCCTTGTAATTTTTATGCCACACCTCGGGCTCAAAGTGTTTCCCGCGTGGCGGTCTCCTCTCGCATCCAAGCTCCAACACCGGACTTCGTCCGAGGTGTGTTTTTACAGCCGAGCTCCAACGATGGTCGGCATCCGAAGTGTCATTTTGTAGCTGAGCTCCAACGTTGGTCGGCATCCAAGGAATTTCCGAGCTTTATGCAGGACTGCTTTCGAGCTTTATGGAGCCAGCCATCCGTGTCCGAGCTTTATGTCGGACTGCCTCCGAGCTTTATGGAGCCAGCCATTCGCATCTGAGCTTTATGCCGGACTGCCTCCGAGCTTTATGTCGGACTGCGTCTGAGCTCCAACGCCAGACTACATTGGAGGTGTCATAGATTACCTCGGACTTGAAAAATTTGAAGGAGTTCAGTCGAGCTTAATGCCGGAAATGCCCTTTATGGAGCCAACCACTTGGATCCGAGCTTAATGCCGGACTCCTTCCGAGGTTGTGCACTACCTCAGTCTTGGGCTATTTTTTGTAGATTTTTTCGATTGGTGCAATCAATTCTCTGCCGAGATATATAGCCAGTAGCCATCAAGGAGTGGGTCAGCCTAAAATCCGAGATGCACCTGAAGGTAAACATAAAACCGCTGATCCCAGTAGCCCCTGAGACTCAGGCCAATTCGTGAAATCGGCCTGAGGATCAATTCCTTTCTCGGCAGCATGCTTTAGGAATGAAAACACGGTGCACAGTATCCCCCGAGACTCAGGTTGGGTGCGGCCGACCGACCTGAGGATCGAATCTCCTCGGGAACCGTATTGCACTTGAATTTGCTGCATTGACTAGGCAATGCAGTAGCCCCCGAGCCTTAATTTGGGCACGGGTGGTCGAATTAAGGATCGATATTTGTTTGACACAAACTTTGTTACGTTTGACACAATTTATGTGTAATGATTCTATGTATCCATGTACTTTACATCATTAATGCTCGTATCCACATTGTACAAGACTTTGTTGACCGACCATCGGCTTAAACCTCCTCGGCCAGTAGCCAAGGAGTGTTTGTCCTACTTTATAAAGCCTCTATAAGGGCAAAGATTTACAGCAAACAATGCAATCCGGCCATACGGTTTTATAAACAAAGGTACGCGGAGAGATATGTTATATTATTTAACGTAAGAAACATCTTCCGGGAAAAATAGTTCATTTATAAGTTCCTTTTTCCCAGGATATCAATGTTGACCATGATCGTGAAACCTCAACTCCGATAAATGTGGGAGGAAAATATTGAGGATTTAGTTTGGGGAATGTTCCCGAACTCTGTGGTCTTTAATGAACTGAAATTTTCACTTCCGTTGTTGCCGACCAATTATATTCTTAAGATGGCTAGCTTTCGGCTTCACCCAGTCTGAGGTACTAACCCGGATGACCCGAAAGTAACAATCACAGAGGTGCTCCTATTACCCCCTAGCTGAACAATCGGGAATGTAGGGGGTAAGCACAGGAGCCAGGCAACCCGGTTTGGTCAAAATCTTAAGTCAAATTGATGCATATTTATGGCTTTATAACGATGATTACGGAAGGCAGCACTCGCATATTGAATACAAATGCTTTTATGATATATGCTATTTTGACTCCTTTGTGTCCGTTTATCATTTGAAAGTGGCCCATTGTCGGCTTCTACCCCTTTGTAGATGCTACGCAGGGTGTTTCCGCAGTAACAAGATAACCCTTAGCCGACGTCTCGGTGCCCGGAGGCGGTTGTGTTAGCAGAAATGAGGCAATCAGATATCTAGGCTTTATAACTTTCACTTCGTCATAGGAGCCTAAAGTTTGGGAGGCCAGTTACTAGCCCCCGGTTAGTGTTCGGCGTCAGCCGAGGTCAAGCCATTAACACTCTGGCCAAATTTATGAAAGGCCCACGGGGTAACCTCAATCGGTCTATAGTTTGACAGAGTCATTGGATCGCTGGCCAGTTTGCACTCATTGTGATAGTCAGTTTTCGGCTTTCTCCACTGAGGTACTTGACCAATTTAAATCGGAAATACAATCGCAGCGGTTCTCCCTTTGCACACCTAGCCGAACAAAGCGGAATATAGGAGGCAATCACAGGAGCGGGGCAACCCAACTATTGACCGAAGATACAGTTCGAAACTGATGCATATAAAGCAATATCCGAGAATGTTTTGCCGAGGACTACTGGGAGTACCTTGGCTTTTGGTGGGTTCGGCTCTAGTCGGAGTCCCCCGTTAATATTGCCGATAATTTAAAGGAATCCGATGTTGTACTATGAAAGCTATGTTGGAGACACATAGTATCCCCCGAGACTCAGGTTGGGAGTGGCCCCTGAGGATCGAATGTCCTCGGGAACTAGTCCAGATGTCAATGTGTTTCCCCAACGCTGAGGCGTAAGTCGGCAGGAAAGATACCGAGCTGTGGGTCAGAAAAGATCTCCCGAGCTGAATTGTTACGCACGGCACCTCGGTCATTAGGGTATCCCGCCTCCTAAAAGAAAAACATACAAATAGCTTAAAAGTTCCATAAGCTCGAAAAGCCAAAAAACTTGCAAAAACTTTGAAGTCCGAACTAAATCAAGTTTTTTGGTGCCAATCTGAAATTGGTCTTAAAATTAATACGTGCTTCGGTCGTGCTCTAACAGGATACATCCGATCTCCGGACTCCAAGCGGGTCAGCCTTTGGCTTCAACCTCCATATCCCGAAGGCGGAATGTTTCTCCAAGGCCTGTTTAGCGAACTAAACTCGAGCGGCTTTAGAAAGAAAATAGGCTATCCGGCTATTGACCACACACTAGTGTCGGAAAAAGGAGTAGTAGAAAAAGACTTTGCAATGACCAAGGAGAAAACACATTTATTATAAAATGGCTCATACAAATTTAAGAACTCTCGGTTAAATTGGGTAAAGAAATTTTAACAAACAAAGTTTTTAACAAACAAATTTTTTTGTTTAACAAAAAATATAATGTTTGGTTGAACCGAACAAAAAGTAAAATTTCAAAGAGAGCTGAGCACGAAAACGACTTAGCTGGTTAATGTGCTCGGTGCGGTCCGGGGTTGTGGCGGGACGGAGACGTAGACCTCGGCCTGGCCGAGGTCACATCCCCCAAGCCCGAGGTAATCGAGCGGAGAGCTCGGGTTGACAAGTGGCAACGCAACACGGTTGCTGCGGCGAGGCGGAGCCCTCCGGTCCAGCCAAGGAGACATAGAAGTTCGGCAGCATGACGGCGAAGCCCCCGGTTATCATGGGAAAAGGAAGTGTTTTTAACAAACAAACTTTTTTATTTAACACAAATATAATGCTTGGTCGAACCGAACAAAAATTAAAATTAAAAAAAGTTGAGCATGAAAGCGACTTAGCTGGCTAATGTGCTCAGTGTTGAAGACATGGACCGAGCTTAAAGCGAGTCGAGGTCCCGGTCCCCAAGCCGGTCCTGAGGTGACCGAGCGAGGAGCTCGGCTTGATGAAGTGGCGACGCAACACGATTGCTGCGGCGAGGCGAAGCCCCGGGTCCAGCTAACATGATGAAGCTGGTCGGCTGGTGACGCCGAAGTCCCCGAAGCAGGTTGACGAAGAGATGGCGCAGGGATGCCGACACAGGGCAGCGCACCAAGGCGGCGACACAATTCGGTCGACGAAGGCGAGACGACGATGTCAACGCGCCGAGGTGACCGTGTTACACAGTCGAAGTTAATTACGTGCACACATAATATAGTGCAAGCCAAAAGTAATAACAAATAAAGGTAATAATAATATACCAAAAAATCTTCTACTTAATTAACTTAAGTGAAATAAAAAATTAAAAGAGTGTGGCCTAAATCCCGATCGATGGGATGAGGTTGCGACGGAGCAGAGATGTCAACACTGGGTAGCACCCTCCGCGGGATGACCTCGTCGGCTCACCGAGGTTGCGGTAGATTATCTGCATGCATGAAGTGGCACAAGCGAGATAATAATAATAATACTTCAAAAAATTATTTGCATAGAGTAATGCAAGCTGTGAAAAGAGAAAATAATTCTCCGCATAATTAATATATGCGATATAAATTTAGAGAAAGGAAAAAAGAAAAAAAAGTTATGGCTTAGATGCCATGGTCGGTTTGGTGGAGGCGGTATGTCAAAATCTGTGGCATGATGACGTTTCAACGCGACCTGATGACAACACGATCATGCCGGCCCCCGTAGATGAATCTTCCTTGACATGGCTTAGTACATGCAAAAACTGGTTGCACCGTTCATCAATCAGATCTCGAAAACCGTCTTGCAAATTAGTGCGTTAGTGCCAGTCTACGTATTTTGATGCTTAGTTAAAAAAGACAAAGATGCTTCCCTGGAGTTCTAGGAAACAATCTAGTAGCACTAGATTGATTTGATGACCACAGATGTGGTGTCCATCAGCTTGACTCCTCGTGAGGTCGATTGATTCTTCGCGAGAGGAATCGCAACATGGTTGTTGTCTTCAGGCGTACGGCTAGCAGCAGCCTTTCTACACCTTTGCTCGGCTAGCCGTCGTACGAACACTATGTAGAGAAATTTGCAAGGTTGATCTGTGGACGAAACAATACAGATTGAAGCGGATATTTTTGCAAACAAATTGATCTAGGTCAAACGAAATAAACTGAAAGTATAACACCTGATTTGGTATCGATCGAAGATCCATTGCACCGCGGCGATCGCAAAGCAGGCTCTCAATGAAAGCACCAATGTCGGTGTCAAATCCGACATATCTCGTAGTAGGGGTCCTAGGCTAGGCGTCTTGGAGCGATGGTAACATGGACACAGGATTTTACCCAGGTTCGGACTCTCTCAAGGAGATAATACCCTACGTCCTGCTTTTGATTGTATTGATATGGGGATAGTACATAGTACAGATATCTACCACGAGGTTGTTGTAATGAATATGAGGTTGAGGTTATCTATTGACTAGCCTGGCCTCGGTTTATATAATGCACTGTAAGCCTAGGGTTTAGAGGAGCCCTTGTCTTGTGCGCCAAGTCTTGTGGAATCTCCCTTGTATGCATCATGGGCTGCCCGAAGTGGCCCATTAACGAATCGCCCTGGGGGTCCTCGGCCCGACCCACTGGTCGGGAGACGACGTGGTGAGTATCCCCTAGTCCAGAACACCATCACCGCCGCCACACCCTCCCCAAATCCCCATCGAATCTTGCTTCCTTCAGCCACCTTCGTCCACCCCGCTCCGAGAGCTTCTTCCATTTTTGCCCGCATCTTCTCCACTAAGATTCAAGCTCGGGGCTGCCATTTCTTGCCGCGGGCAAGCTGCAGCCGTGATCGCCATGGATCCGGGCGGGAGCTTCGATTGGTGCGGTGCCGCGGGCGGATCTGGCTGCTCCAGGCAAGATTGAGCAACCGCCATCCACACGGGGCGTAGTGAGGTGTGGGGAAGTAGAGAGGCGACGACTGCGGTAGAGAAGGAAATGCTTCGGCGGCTGCGCTTTGATACGTCCATTTTGCATCATGATTTCCTACTATTATTTATTATGTTTTGTTGAATAATAATTCTTGAGGGAGTGATTCTAATGCCTTTTCTCTCATAATATGCAGGGTTTACACAAAGAGGGAGAATACCGGCAGCTGGAATTCTGGACCCAAGAAAAGCACATCAGAGATACCTATTCTGCACATCTCCAATGAAGCTGAAACTTTAGGGAGATTATTTTTGGAATTAATAAAAAATACTGGAGCAAAGAAGTACCAGAGGGGGCCACCCTGGATCGCACAAGACACCAGGGCGCGCCAGGCCCCCCTAGGCGCGCCCTGGTGGGTTGTGCCCTCCTCGGCCCACCTCCGATGCCCAACTTCTAGTATATATGCACTTTTGACCTAGAAAAATCAGAGGAGGACTTTCGGGACGAAACGCCGCCGCCTCGAGGCGGAACTTGTGCAGGAGCACTTTTGCCCTCCGGCGGAGCGATTCCGCCGAGGGAACTTCCCTCCCGGAGGGGGAAATCGAAGCCATCATCATCACCAACACCCCTCTCATCTTTGGGAGGCCAATTTTCATCAATATCTTCTACAGCACCATCTCCTCTCAAACCCTAATTCATCTCTTGTGTTCAATCATTGTACCGGAACCTCAGATTGGTACCTGTGGGTGACTAGTAGTGTTGATTACCTTGCGTAGTTGATTACTCTATGGTTTATTCGGTGGAATATTATATGTTTAGATCCATTGTGCTATTCAATACCTCTCTGATCTTGAGCATGGTTATTATTTGTGAGTAGTTACCCTTGTTCTTGAGGTCACAGGAGAAGTCATGTTGCAAGTAATCATGTGAATTTGATATGTGTTCGATATTTTGATGATATGTATGTTGTGATCCCCTTAGTGGTGTCATGTGAACGTCGACTACATGACACTTCACCATTCATGGGCCTAAGGGAATGCATTGTGGAGTAGTTATTAGATGATGGGTTGCTAGAGTGACAGAAGCTTAAACCCTAGTTTATGCGCTACTTCGTAAGGGGCTGATTTGGATCCAAACATTTAATGCTATGGTTAGATTTTATCTTAATACTTTTCTCGTAGTTGCGGATGCTTGAGAGGGTTTAATCATAAGTGGGAGGTTGTTCAAGCAAGAACAGCACCCAAGCACCGGTCCACCCACATATCAAATTATCAAAGTAGCGAACACGAATCAAACCAACATGATAAAAATGACTAGATGAAATTCCCGTGTACCCTCAAGAACACTTTGCCTATTACTAGAGACTGTTCTGGCATGTCCTTTGCCACAAAAGGGTTGGGCTACCTTGCTGCACCTTATTTACCATTACCGTTACTTGCTCGTTACCAATTATCTTGCTATCAAACTATCTGTTACCTACAATTTCAGTGCTTGCAGAAATTGCCTTGCTGAAAACCGCTTGTCATTTCCTTCTGCTCCTCATTGGGTTCGACACTCTTACTTATCAAAAGGACTACGATTGATCCCCTATACTTGTGGGTCATCAAGACTCTTTTCTGGCGCCGTTGCTGGGGAGTGAAGCGCTCTTGGTAAGTGGAAATCGGTAAGGGAAAACTTATACTACGTGCTGAAATTTATTTCTACTTGCTACTATGGAAAAGAATCCTTTGAGGGGTTTGTTCGGGGTATCTTCACCTCGACCGGAACCACAATTAGTTGCCCCTCAACCTACTGCACCTACTGAAAATATTGGTTATGAAATTCCTTCGGGTATGGTAGAACAACTGCTTGCTAAACCTTATGTAGGAGATGGAACTGAACATCCTGATATGCACCTTTTATATGTGAACTAAATTTGTGGATTAGTTAAGCTTGCAGGTCTACCCGGAGATGAAGTTAAGAAGAAGGTTTTCCCTTTATCTTTGGAGGGAAAAGCATTGACATGGTATTGGCTATGTGATGATCTTGGATCGTGGAACTGGAATCGTTTGCAATTGGAATTCCATCAAAAGTTTTATCCCATGCATCTAGTTCATCGTGATCGGAATTATATATATAATTTTTGGCCTCGTGAAGGAGAAAGCATCGCTCTAGCTTGGGGGAGGCTTAAGTCAATGTTATATTCATGCCCCAATCATGACATCCCGAGAGAAGTTATCATTCAGAATTTTTATGCTCGGCTTTCAAATAATGATCAATCCATGCTCGATACTTCTTGTGTTGGTTCTTATATGAAGAAGACTATTGAATTCAAGTGGGATCTCCTAGAAAGGATTGAACGCAACTCTGAAGATTGGGAACTCGACGAAGGTAATGAGTCAGGTATAGATCTTGAGTTTGATTGTGTTAAATCTTTCGTGAATACCGATACTTTTCACAAGTTTAGCACTAAATATGGACTTGACTCTGAGATAGTAGCCTCTTTCTGCGAAGCATTTGCTACTCATGTTGATCTCCCTAAGGAGAAGTGGTTTAAATATCATCCCCCTATTAAATAAGAAATTAAAGAACCGGTCATAGGTAAAGATGAAACCATCATTTATAATGTTGATCCAGTTGTGCCTACCGCTTATATTGAAAAACCACCTTTCCATGTTAGGATAAAGGAACATGCTAAGGTATCAACTGTGGTTCGTAAGAGTAATATAAGAGCACCTAAACACCCTGAGCAAATCAAAATAGAACCTAGTGTTGCTACGGTTAAAGACCTCTTGGTAGAAAATATTGATGGGCATGTTATCTACTTCTATGACAAAGCTGCTAGAATTGCTAAACCCGATGAAAAAGGTAAACATAGACCCATAGAAGGCATGCCTGTTGTCTCAGTCAAAATAGGAGATCATTGCTATCATGGTTTATGTGATTTGGGTGCTAGTGTGAGTGTTATCCCTTTTACCTTATACCAAGAAATTATGGATGAAATAGCACCTGCTGAAATAGAAGACATTGATGTTACTATTAAAATTGCTAATAGAGACACCATCACACCACTTGGGATTGTTAGATATGTTGAAGTCTTGTGTGGGAAAGTAAAATACCCTACTGGTTTTCTAGTCCTTGGTTCCCCACAAGATGACTTTTGTCCCATTATCTTTGGTAGACCTTTCTTGAGCACCGTCAACGCTAAAATAGATTGTGAAAAACAAACCGTCGGTGTCAGTTTTGGTGGTGTGTCTCATGAGTTTAATTTTTCCAAGTTTAGTAGACAACCTCGCGATAAAGCGTTATCTAGTAAGGATGGAATAATTGGTCTTGCTTCTATTTTTGTGCCTCCTACCGATCCATTAGAACAATATTTTCCTGACCATGAAAATGATATGCACTTGCGTGAAAGAAATCAAATAGATCAAACTTTCTTTGAGCAACAACCCCTCCTGAAACACAATTTGCCTATTGAAACCCTTGGAGGTCCTCCTCCACCTAAAGGTGATCCTGTGTTTGAATTGAAACAATTGCCTCGCACTTTGAAGTATGCTTATCTTGATGAGAAAAAGATATATCATGTTATTATTAGTGCTAACCTTTCATAACATGAAGAAGAAAGATTATTAAAAGTTCTAAGGAAGCACCGGGCTGCTATTGGATATACTCTTGATGATCTTAAGGGCATTAGTCCCACTCTATGTCAGCACAAGATTAATATGGAACCGGTGCTAAACCCGTTGTTGATCATCAACGGCGATTGAATCCCAAGATTAAAGAAGTGGTAAGAACTGAAATAAAAGCTTCTGGAAGCAAGTATAATCTATCCCATAGCTGATATTAGATGGGTAAGTCCCGTTCATTGTGTCCCTAAGAAAGAAGGTATTACCGTTGTTCCTAATGATAAGAATGAACTCATTCCACAAAGAATTGTTACTGGCTATAGAATGGTAATTGATTTTAGGAAATTCAATAAAGCTACTAGAAAAGATCATTACCCTTTGCCTTTCATTGATCAAATGTTATAAAGATTATCTAAGCACACAATTTTTTTTCCTAGATCGGTATTCTGGTTTCTCTCAAATACCTGTGTCACAATCCGATCAAGCGAAAACCACCTTTACTTGCCCTTTTGGAACCTATGCTTATAGATGTATGCCTTTTGGTTTCTGCAATGCACCTGCTACCTTTCAAAGATGTATGACTGCTATATTCTCTGATTTTTGTGAAAAGATTGTGGAGGTTTTCATGGATGATTTATCCGTTTACGGGACTTCTTTTGATGATTGCTTAAGCAACCTTGATCGAGTTTTGCAAAGATGTGAACAAACTAATCTCGTCTTGAATTGGGAGAAGTGCCACTTTATGGTTAATGAAGGCATTGTCTTGGGGCATAAAATATCTGAACGAGGTATTGAGGTGGATAAAGATAAAGTTGATGCAATTGAGAAAATACCATGCCCCAAAGATATTAAAGGAACAAATCCTATGGAAATGTCATTCTGAAGCTTATGGAGGACATCATGCGGGAGATAGAACTGCCCACAAGGTATTGCAATCTGGTTTTTATTGGCCTACTCTCTTCAAGGATGCCCGTAAGTTTGTCTTGTCTTGTGATGAATGTCAAAGAATTGGTAATATCGGTAAGCGTCAGTAAATGCCTATGAATTATTCACTTGTTGTCGAACCATTTGATGTTTGGGGTTTTGATTATATGAGACCTTTTCCTTCCTCTAATGGGTACGCTCATATTTTGGTTGCTGTTGATTATGTCACTAAGTGGGTAGAAGCTATTCCAACTAGTAGTGTTGATCACCACACCTCCATTAAAATGCTTAAAGAGGTTATCTTCTCAAGGTTTGGAGTCCCTAGATATTTAATGACTGATGGTGGTTCACACTTTATTCATGGTGCTTTCCGTAAGATACTTGCTAAATATGATATTAACCATAGAATTGCATTACCCTATCATCCTCAATCTAGTGGTCAAGTTAAACTTAGCAATAGAGAAATAAAATTGATATTACAAAAAACTGTCAATAGGTTTCGTTAGAATTTGTCTAAGAAATTAGATGATGCACTTTGGGCCTATAGGACAGCCTATAAAAATCCTATGGGCATGTCTCCATACAAAATGGTATATGGTAAAGCTTGTCATTTGCCTCTAGAATTAGAACATAAAGCATTTTGGGCAATTAAAGAACTCAACTATGATTTCAAACTTGTCGGTGAGAAGAGGCTATTTGATATTAGCTCATTAGATGAATGGAGAACCCAAGCCTATGAAAATGCCAAACTATTCAAAGAAAAAGTAAAAAGATGGCATGACAAAAGAATCCAAAAGCGGGAATTCAAAATAGGAGACTATGTTCTTTTTTTCCAACTCTCGTTTAAGATTTTTTGCACGTAAGCTTCTCTCCAAATGGGAAGGACCTTATATTATCAAAGAGGTTTGTCGTTCTGGAGCTATCAAGATTAATAATGCCGAAGGTACTAACCCGAAGGTGGTCAATGGACAAAGAATTAAGCACTATATCTCAGGTACGCCTATTAACGTTCAAAGTAATGTTATCCAAACCATGACACCGGAGGAACACATACAAGAAACTTTCCGGAACACTCCAGAATTCTGAAAAATAGGAGGTACGTGATACGGTAAGGAAACGGACTCCGAAAAATCCGCAAAAATATTTTTTGTCAGTTTTGGAATATTAAATTTTTTTGGAAATAAAGAAATAAACCGGGAGGTGATCGAGGTGAGCACGATACACCAGGGCGTGCCAGGCACCCTTGGGCGCGCCCTGGTGGGTTGTGCCCACCTCGGACACCCTCCCGACTCCGTTTTCCTTCCATATGCTTGTTTTCCAAGAATAAAAATTCTCTATATATACCCCCGACTGTTTTGACAACCGCATCGCAGAAAAATCCTTTGTTCTTGTTTCTTGATGTTTTCTCGTCAGACCTAGATCTCCATGGCTCCACCAAGCTCATCCAAAGACAAGTTCTTCGAGAAGGTCATCAACCCGTACTTGCCGGAGGTGATGAAGCACCCTCAAGCCATTGAGATGCGTGAGGGGGTGCTCCACATCCGCGATGTTCAAGGACCCAAGAAGACAGGAAGCGTGGAGGCTAGACTCGAGGCGGTGGAACAAGAAATCTTCAAGTGCCAAAAGATGGTGGAGCATGGACTTAGTGCCAATCACTCCATGATCACGGAGTTCACCCGTGATCAGATGGTGGATGGTCGGCCTGTGAAGGACATCCTCTCCACCCTCAACGAGCAAATCAACTTTCTGCAAAGCCAAGTTTATGATCTTCAAAACCAAGTTTTTGAATATGAAGCAAGATTTAAATGTATGAGTTTAGCTGCCAGTTGCAGGACTCAGGGGACTCTTGCATCAACTTTTGATGGGGAGCCTTCGCCCTGGAAGCTGGAGGACAAGCCTACCGCATCATCATCACCACCTTCTTCATCACCACCACCAAAGGAGACTTGAGCACATGGGTATGGGCACTCCCCATGGCTTGAGCCAAGCTTGGGGGAGGTGCCCCGGTATCGTATCACCATCGCTTTTATTCGCCTTTACCTATTTTAGTTCCATCTTTAGTTTCCCTTTGCTTTAGTTGAATAAAAGTTTAGCATGATCTATTTTCGTGTGTTAGTTTTGTGTCCTATCTATCTATGTAATCGAGTGAGAGTTATATAATAAAGTTTAGTTTGAGTTTTTGCCTCTCTACTTTCTTGTTGCAATCAAAATAAAAGGAAAGAGAAATAAATGAAAAGGATCATATGCTAATCTTATGGTGAGTAATGACATGACATAAAGGAAAGTATAGGTAGTAAAATTTATTGGAGATTGACAAACATAGCATTGGTCAATGATGCAATTCATGAAAAAATTAATAAGGGGAGAGAAGATTCACATGCAAATACACTATCTTGGACATCTTTTATGATTGTGAGCCCCCATTAATTATTATATGTCAAAATTGTTGACGTTGGACAAGGAAGACAACGTAATGATTTATGCTTGTTCATATCCACATAGAAGTTATATTGTCATAGATCCTTCAACATGTGGTGCTTGCTCAATATCTTTGCTAGCCAAAACTTCCGCACTAAGTAGAGATACTACTTGTGCATCCAAAAACCCAAAGCCAAATTCATTCTTTGAGAGTCCACCATACCTACCTATGGATCGAGTAATATCCTTCAAGTAAGTTGTCATCGGTGCAATAAGGCAATAAAAATTGCTTCTAAAAGTGTTTTGATCAATTAGTGTAAGAGAAAATTGAGCGCTATACGAACTTATGATGGCAAAGTAATAAAAGTGATGGACTGCATAATAAAGGTTGCTATCATAGGGGGCAATATAGCGTGACGTTCTTTTACATTAAGGGATTGGGCATACAAACCAAAAAGCGCATGACAACCTCTGCTTCTCTCTGCGAAGGGACTATATTTTACTTTTTATGTATTTACTTTTATGCAAGAGTCAAAGTATTCTTCCCCATTCCTTTTAATTTTTTCCCCTTTTGCAAGCAGCATGTGGTGAGGAAAGATCTAGGCACATATATCCAGTTGGATATGGGTGGGCATGAGTTATTATTGTTGACATCACTCTTGAGGTGAATACGTTGGGAGGCGAAACTATAAGCCCCTATCTTCCTATGTGTCCCGTTAAAACTTTTTGCTCATGGGTATGCGGTGAGTGTTAGCAATCATAGAAGACTAAATGATGGTTGAGTATGTGGACTTGCCAAAAGGCTCCGACATGAGACCCTTCCTGAAAATATGATGAATTGTTGTTGCAAAATTGACTGAGAACATAGTTTGTTGGTTTTCAATAAGGTTTATGCTTTATACTTCTATGTTGTGATGAATTGTTACTTGTGCATGAGAAGTTATATGATGAAAGTATATGAATAAGTTTTATGATAGAGTTTGTTGTTGTTATGCTAATAAGCATGATGCTTCTATGTATGTATTTTGTTTTTATTGACACCTCTCTCTCTCAAACCATGTGGACATGTTTTTCAATATCGGCTTTCGCTTGAGGACAAGCGAGGTCTAAGCTTGGGGGAGTTGATACGTCCATTTTGCATCATGATTTCCTACTGTTATTTATTATGTTTTGTTGAATAATAATGCTTTAGGGAGTGATTCTAATGCCTTTTCTCTCATAGTATGCAAGGTTTACACAAAGAGGGAGAATACCGGCAGCTGGAATTCTGGACCCACGAAAAGCACATCAGAGATACCTATTCTGCACATCTCCAATGAAGCTGAAACTTTACGGAGATTATTTTTGGAATTAATAAAAAATACTGGAGCAAAAAAGTACCAGAGGGGGCCACCTGGTGGGCACAAGACACCAGGGCGCGCCCTGGTGGGTTGTGCCCTCCTCGGCCCACCTCCGGTGCCCATCTTATGGTATATATTCACTTTTGACATAGAAAAAAATCAGAGGAGGACTTTCGGGACGAAGCGCCACCGCCTCGAGGCGGAACTTGGGCAGGAGCACTTTTGCCCTCCGGCGGAGCGATTCCGCCGGGGGAACTTCCCTCCCGGAGGGGGAAATCGAAGCCATCGTCATCACCAACACCCCTCTCATCTTTGGGAGGCCAATCTTCATCAACATCTTCAACAGCACCATCTCCTCTCAAACCCTAGTTCATCTCTTGTGTTCAATCTTTGTACCGGAACCTCAGATTGGTACCTGTGGGTGACTAGTAGTGTTGATTACCTTGCGTAGTTGATTACTATATGGTTTATTTAGTGGAATATTATATGTTCAAATCCATTATTCTATTCAATACCTCTCCGATCTTGAGCATGGTTATTATTTGTGAGTAGTTACCTTTGTTCTTGAGGTCACGGGAGAAGTCATGTTGCCAGTAATCATGTGAATTTGATATGTGTTCGATATTTTGATGATATTTATGTTGTGATTCCCTTAGTGGTGTCATGTGAACGTCGACTACATGACACTTCACCATTCATGGGCCTAAGGGAATGCATTGTGGAGTAGTTATTAGATGATGGGTTGCTAGAGTGACAGAAGCTTAAACCCTAGTTTATGCGCTACTTCGTAAGGGGCTGATTTGGATCCAAACGTTTAATGATATGGATAGATTTTATCTTAATACTTTTCTCGTAGTTGCGGATGCTTGCGAGGGGGTTAATCATAAGTGGGAGGTTGTTCAAGTAAGAACAGCACCCAAGCACTGGTCCACCCACATATCAAATTATCAAAGTAGCGAATACGAATCAAACCAACATGATAAAAGTGACTAGACGAAATTCCCGTGTACCCTCAAGAACACTTTGCCTATTACTAGAGGTTGTTCTGGCATGTCCTTTGCCACAAAAGGATTGGGCTACCTTGCTGCACCTTATTTACCGTTACCATTACTTGCTCGTTACAAATTATCTTGCTATCATACTATCTGTTACCTACAATTTCAGTGCTTGCAGAACTACCTTGCCGAAAACCGCTTGTCATTTCCTTCTGCTCCTCGTTGGGTTCGACACTCTTACTTATCGAAAGGACTACGATTGATCCCCTATACTTGTGGGTCATCACGTTTTCGTCCGACGGTGGGGGAGAAGGGGGCTTTGGCGGCTGCGTTTTCGGCCGGTGAAAGGTAAGATTTGTTGTTTTGCGCCAGTTTTGAGCTCCAAATCGGCCGACGAGCGAATTTTGGTGGAGTCCCAAGCTTTTTCTCTGTAAATGACGGATATTTGGAATTCATCCTTGTCATCCGAGTCGGATGATTCTGACATAGAGGAGATGCTTTTTAACGACGATGTGGATCATCTTCTTTTGTTGCACCTCGTCGACAAATTTGAAGCCGACAAGAATAAGAGGACTCGGGCTACTACTTCACCATTGCTCGCTGGATCAAGAAGGTGAAGGCGTCATCAAGCTGTACGTGTGTTGAACGCGGAGGTGCCGTTCGTTTAGCAATTGATCGGGAGTTCGCGGGACGGATCGTGATTGGACCGCGAAGACGTTCGACTACATCAACCGCGTTTCTTAACGATTCCGCTTAGCGATCTACAAGGCTATGTAGATGAAATCTCTCCTCTCGTAGATGGTCATCTCCTAGATTGATCTTGGTGAAGCGTAGTAAATTTTTTGTTTCCCTTGCAACGTTTCCCACAGTGGCATCATGATCTAGGTCTATGCGTAGATGACATCACGAGTAGAACACAAAGGAGTTTGTGGGCGTTGATATTCAGATTGCTTCCTTCCTTAGTATTATTTTGATTCAGCGGTATTGTGGGATGAAGCGGCCCGGACCAACTTTACATGTCCACGTACATGAGACCGGTTCCATCGACTAACATGTAACATTGTTGCATAAGATGGTTGGCGGGTGTCTGTCTCTCCCACCTTAGTTGAATCGGATTCGACAAAGGCAGTCCTTGTAGAAGGTTAAATAGCAATTTGTATATCACCGTTGTGGTTTTGCGTAGGCAAGAATCGTTCTTGCTAGATACCCATAGCAGCCACGTAAATCATGCAACAACAAATTAGAGGACGTCTAACTTGTTTTTGCAGGGTATGTTGTGATATGATATGGCCAAAGACATGATGATATATATCTGATGTATGAGATGATCATGTTTTGTAATAGTTTATATCGACTTGCATGTTGATACGGCAACCGACAGGAGCCATAGGGTTGTCTTTAATTATTATGTGGCATGTGTGTCACTCATTAAGCGCTATGTAATGCTTTACTTTATCGCTAAGCGGTAGCAATAGTAGTAAAAGCATGGTTGGCGTGACAACCCCGATGGCAACACGATGATGGAGATCATGATGATGGAGATCATGGTGTCATGCCAGTGATGATGGAGATCATGCCGGTGCTTTGGAGATGGAGATCAAAAGCACAAGTTCATGGCCATATCATGTCACTTATGATTTGCATGTGATGTTAATCCTTTTATGCATCTTATTTTGCTTAGGACGACGGTAGCATTATAAGGTGATCCCTCACTAAAATTTCAAGATAAAATTGTGTTCTCCCTGTGTGTACCGTTGCGAAAGTTTGTCGTTTCGAAGCACCACGTGATGATCGGGTGTGATAGACTCTACGTTCGCATACAACGGGTGCAAGCCAGTTTTGCACGTGCGGAACACTCGGGTTAAACTTGACGAGCCTAGCATGTACAGACATGGCCTCGGAACACAAGAGACCGAAAGGTCAAACATGAGTCATATAGTAGATATGATCAACATGGAGATGTTCACCATTGAAACCACCCCATCTCACGTGATGATCGGACTTGGGTTGGTGAATTTGGATCATGTAGCACTCGGATGACCGAAGGGATGTCAATTTGAGTGGGAGTTTTAAGTAATATGATTAACTAAACTCATTATCTTGAACAATAGTCTAAGTAATCTTTGCAAATTTATGTTGTAGATCAATGGCTCGTGCAGTAGCTCCCCTGAATTTCAATGCGTTCCTAGAGAAAGCCAAGCTGAAAGATGATGGAAGTAACTTTGTAGACTGGGCCCATAATCTGAGGATTATCCTCACGGCCTCCCAAAAGGCTTATGTCCTTGATGAACCGCTCTGTGCGCCACCCGCTCCAGTGTCGTCTGCAGACGTTGCGAACGCCTGGCAGGCGTGTTCTGATGACTACTCAATAGTTCAGTGTGCAATGTTGTATGGCTTAGAACCGGGACTTCAAAGACGTTTTGAACGTCATGGAGCATATGAGATGTTCCAGGAGTTGAAGTTTATTTTTGAGAAAAATGCCCGGATCGAGAGGTATGAGACCTCTGATAAGTTCTATGCTTGCAAGATGGAGGAGAACGGGTCTGTCAGTGAGCACATACTCAGAATGTCTAGGTATTCCAACCGTCTGGCTGAGTTGGGAATTACACTCCCGCCAGAGGCGATCACTGACAGAGTTCTTCAATCACTATCACCTAGCTACAAAGGCTTTGTGTTGAACTATAACATGCAAGGGATGAACAAATCAGTCGCCGAGCTATTTGCGATGCTGAAAGTAGCTGAGTCAGAAATACAGAAGGAGCATCAAGTGTTGATGGTCAATAAAACCACTAGTTTCAAGAATAATGGCAAGGGCAAGAAGGGTAACTCCAAGAAGAGTGGCAAAGCAGTTGCCCCTCCCGTGAAGAAACCCAAAACTGGACCCAAGCCGGAAACTGAGTGCTTTCATTGCAAGGGAACTGGCCATTGGAAGCGGAATTGCCCCAAATATCTGGCCGACAAGAAGGTGGCCAACACCAAACAAGGTATATGTGATATACATGTTATTGATGTGTACCTTACCAACTCTCGTTGTAGTGCCTGGGTATTTGATACCGGTTCGGTTGCTCACATTTGCAACTCAAAGCAGGAACTACGGAATAGACGGAGGCTTGCAAAGGACGAAGTGACGATGCGGGTGGGAAATGGTTCCAAGGTTGATGTGATCGCCGTCTGCACGCTCGCTCTTCGATTACCATCGGGATTAGTGATGAACCTGAATAATTGTTATTTAGTGCCTACGTTGAGCATGAACATTATATCTGGATCTTGTTTAATGCGAGACGGTTACTCATTTAAATCATAGAATAATGGTTGTTCTATTTATATGGGTAATATCTTTTATGGTCATGCACCCAATGTGAGGGGTTTATTCTTATTGAATCTCGATAGTGATGATACACATGTTCATAACATTGATGCCAAAATATGTAGAGTTGATAATGATAGTACCACTTTCTTATGGCACTGCCGCTTAGGTCATATTGGTGTAAAACGCATGAAGAAGCTCCATGCTGATGGACTTTTGGAGTCACTTGATTTTGAATCGCTTGACACATGTGAACCAAGCCTCATGGGCAAGATGACTAAGACCCCGTTCTCTGGAACAATGCAACGGGCAAGTGACTTGTTGGAAATCATACATACTGATGTGTGCGACCGATGAGCATTGAGGCGCGTGGTGGATATCGTTACTTTCTCACCTTCACCGATGACTTAAGTAGATATGGGTATATTTACTTCATGGAACACAAGTCTGAAACGTTTGAAAAGTTCAAGCAATTTCAGAGTGAAGTTGAGAATCATCGTAACAAGAAGATTAAATTCCTACGATCTGATCAAGGAGGAGAATATCTGAGTTATGAGTTTGGGAATCACTTAAGACAATGTGGAATTGTTTCACAGTTGACGCCACCTGGAACACCACAGCGAAATGGTGTGTCCGAACGTCGTAATCGAACCTTATTGGATATGGTGCGTTCTATAATGTCTCTTGCCGATTTGCCACTTCATTTTGGGGTTATGCGTTAGAGACAACTGCATTCACTTTAAATAGGGCACCATCTAAATCAGTTGAGACGACGCCGTATGAACTGTGGTTTGGCAAGAAACCAAAGTTGTCGTTTCTTAAAGTTTGGGGATGCGATGCTTATGTCAAAAGGCTTCAGCCAGAAAAGCTCGAACCCAAAGCGGACAAATGTGTCTTCATAGGATACCCAAGAGAGACGGTTGGGTACACCTTCTATCTCAGATCCGAAGGCAAAGTGTTTGTCGCTAAAAACGGATCATTTCTCGAGAAAGAGTTTCTCTCGAAAGAATTGAGTGGGAGGAAGATAGAACTTGTTGAGGCTGTTAAACCTTTGCTTCAACCAGAGAGTAGCGCAGCGCAGAAAGATGTTTCTGTGGAACCTACGTCAGTTGAAGAGGAAGTAATGATGGTGATCATGAAGCTTCGGATCAAGTTACTATCGAACCTCGTAGGTCGACAAGGACACGTACTACTCCTGAATGGTACCGTAACCCTGTCTTAGAGGTCATGTTGTTGGACAACGATGAACCTACGAGCTATGGAGAAGCGATGGTGGGCCCAGATTCCAACAAATGGTTAGAGGCCATGAAATCCGAGATAGTATCCATGTATGAAAACAAAGTATGAACTTTGGAAGTATTACCTGAAGGGCAAAAGGCCATTCAAAATAAGTGGATCTTTAAGAAGAAGACGGACGCGGACGGTAATGTCACCGTCTATAAAGCTCGACTTATGGCAAAGGGTTTTTCACAAGTTCAAGGAGTTGACTACGATGAGACTTTCTCACCCGTAGCGATGCTTAAGTCCGTTAGAATCATGTTAGCAATAGCTGCATTTTTCGATTATGAAATTTGGCAGATGGATGTCAAAGCTGCGTTCCTTAATGGTTTCCTTAAGGAAGAGTTGTATATGATGCAACCAGAAGGTTTTGTCGATCCAAAGAATGCTGACAAAGTTTGCAAACTCCAGCGATCCATTTATGGAGTGGTGCAAGCATCTCGGAATTGGAATCTTCGCTTTGATGAGGTGATCAAAGTGTTTGGGTTTATACAAGTTTACGGAGAAGCTTGTATTTACAACAAAGTGAGTGGGTGCTCTATAGCGTTTCTAATATTATATGTGGATGACATATTGCTGATTGGAAACAATGTAAAATTTCTAGAAAGCGTGAAGGAATATTTGAACAGGAGTTTTTCAATGAAGGACCTAGGAGAAGCTGCTTTCATATTAGGCATCAAGATCTATAGAGATAGATCAAGACACTTAATAGGACTTTCATAGAGCACATACCTTGATAAAGTTTTGAAGAAGTTCAAAATGGATCAGTCCAAGAAGGGGTTCTTGCCTGTATTACAAGGTGTGAAGTTGAGTAAGACTAAATGCCCAGTGACTGCGGATGATAGAGAAAAGATGAGTGTCATCCCCTATGCTTCTGCCATAGGCTCTATCATGTATGCAATGCTGTGCACAAGACCAGATGTCAGCCTTGCCATAAGTATGGCCGGAAGGTTTCAAAGTGATCCAGGAGTGGAACACTGGACGACGGTCAAGAATATACTAAAGTACCTGAAAAGGACTAAGTAAATGTTTCTCGTTTATGGAGGTGATCAAGAGCTCGTCGCAAAGGGTTACGTCGATGCAAGCTTTGACACTGATCCGGATGACTCTAAGTCTCAAACCGGATACGTATTTATTCTCAATGGTGGAGCGGTAAGCTGGTGCAGTTCCAAGCAAAGCATGGTAGCTGATTCTACATGCGAAGCGGAGTAGATAGCTGCCTCGGAGGCGGCAAAGGAAGGTGTCTGGATGAAGCAGTTCATGATAGATCTTGGAGTTGTGCCCAGTGCACTGGACCCAATGACTCTGTTCTGTGACAACACTGGTGCCATTGCTCTAGCCAAGGAACCAAGGTTTCACAAGAGGACCAGACACATAAAGCGACGCTTCAATTCCGTCTGCGATTACATCAAAGAGGAGGACATAAATATTTGCAAAGTGCACACGGATCTGAATGTCGCAGACCCGTTGACTAAGCCTCTTCCACGAGCAAAACATGATAAACACCAGAACTGTATGGGTGTTAGATTCATTACAATGTAAATCACATAGTGATGTGAGCTAGATTATTGACTCTAGTGCAAGTGGGAGACTGTTGGAAATTTGCCCTGGTGGCAATAATAAAGTGATTATTATTATATTTCCTTGTTCATGATAATCGTTTATTGTCCATGCTATAATTGTATTTATTGGAAACTCAAATACATGTGTGGATACATAGACAACACCGTGTCCCTAGTGAGCCTCTAAAGGACTAGCTCGTTGATCAAAGATGGTCAAGGTTTCCTGGCCATAGACATGAGTTGTCATGTGATAACGGGATCACATCATTAGGAGAATGATGTGATGGACAAGACCCAAACTATGAACGTAGCATATGATCGTGTCAAGTTTATTGCTATTGTTTTCTGCATGTCAAGTATCTGTTCCCATGACCATGAGGTCATGCAACTCACTGACACCGGAGGAGTACCTTGTGTGTATCAAACATTGCAACGTAACTGGGTGACTATAAAGATGCTCTAAAGGTATCTCCGAGGGTGTTTGTTGAGTTGGCATGGATCAAGACTGGCATTTGTTACTCCGTGTGATAGAGAGGTATCTCAGGGCCCACTTAGTAATACAACATCATAATAAGCTTGCAAGCAAAGTGACTAAAGAGTTAGCCACAGGATCTTGTATTACGGAACGAGTAAAGAGACTTGCCGATAACGAGATTGAACTAGGTATGGAGACACCGACGATGGAATCTCGGGCAAGTAACACACCGATGAACAAAGGGAACCGTGTACGGGATTAACTAAATCCTTGACATCGTGGTTCTACCGATAAAGATCTTCGTAGAATATGTAGGAACCAATATGGGCATCCAGGTCCCGCTATTGGTTATTGACCGTGGAGGAGTGTTGGGGGGCCAACAAGTGTTGGGGGGCCTCATGTGCCAAGGAGAGGGGGCACACCAGCCCACTAGGAGGTTGGGCGCCACCCAAGCCCCAGCCCAATTCGGCCAAGGGGTGGCCGCACCCCCTAGGGCCGCCGACCTCCCTGACTTGGGAGGCAAGGCGCCTTGGGAGGGGCCACCCAAACCCTGGCCGCACCCACCTCGGCCGCCGGACCCTAGGAGAAACCCTAGGACGCCCTCCCCTCCTCCCTTCCCCTATATATAGAGAGGGAGAGATAGGGCAGCCGCACCACAACTTGCCACGACGCTGCCCCTCCTCTCCCTCGTAGTTCTTCTCCTCTCATAACGCACGGCGAAGCCCTGCTGAGATTCTTCCACCACCACCTCACCACGCCGTCGTGCTGCCAGAGGACTCGGGCTACTACTTCACCATCGCTCGCTGGATCGAGGAGGTGAAGGCGTCATCAAGCTGTACGTGTGTTGAACGCGGAGGTGCCGTTCGTTCGGCACTTGATCGGGAGTTCGCGGGATGGATCGTGATTGGATCGCGAAGACGTTCAACTACATCAACCACGTTTTTTAACGCTTCCGCTTAGCGATCTACAAGGGTATGTAGATGCAATCTCTCCTCTCGTAGATGGTCATCTCCTAGATTGATCTTGGTGAATAGTAGGAATTTTTTTGTTTCCCTTGCAACGCTCCCCACAGCATTATCAAATGTAGTCCTCTTTTTGTTCACATTGTGGAAGCTTGCGAAAAGATTGTGGGTTATTCACTCATCGGAGAAATGCTGCTGGTTTGCTAGGATTTAGTGCATACCAAAAAATATTGGCGGCAATGCGAGTGATAGCATATGGCATTTCGGCCGATTACACCAATGGGTTTCTTCGCATTGGAGAAGATACCACGCTCAAGTGCGCTCGGGTGTTTGCAAACACAATGATCTGGGTATTTGGTCCTGAGTACCTCCGAGCTCCCAATGAGGAGGACACACAAAAATTAATGGTGACGAACGAAGCAAGAGGATGGTTGCTCATGCTTGGGAGTGTGGATTGCATGCATTGAAACTGGAAGAATTGTTTAAAGGGCTAGGCCGGATAGTACACCAGCCATGAACACAAACCAATTATTATGCTCGAAGCCGTGGCTTCTCCTGACTTGTGGATTTGGCATTTCTTCTTGCATTGTCGTGTCTCTCAATGATATCAATGTATTGCATAGATCACATGTTTTTGCGCAACTAGCTAGTGGGAATGATTCGGCTTGCAACTACACGGTCAATGGACATGATTACACCACGGGGTATTATCTTGCTGACAGTATTTATCCTTCGTGGGCAACATTTATCAAGATAATTAGTAAGTCGATAGGCAAAAAAAAAAATTTGCCCAAGCACAAAAAGCATGTCGAAAAGTTATTGCGAGGACATTTAATGTGTTGCAAACTCAGTTTGCCATTGTTCGAGGTCCTGCTCGCTTGTGGGCAAACATTTCTCTCAAAATATCATGATTGCATGTGTAATTCTACACAATATAATCATCGAGGATAGAGGGATTTAAATTTAAAGTTTCCTATGACAATATTGGTAGCCGTGTCAAGCCTACTAAAACCTAGATGAGATCAATGCATTTCTTGAGACGTACCAACAGACTGAAGACCGTGACAAACCCCAGCAGCTCCGCAATGATCTCATTGAGCATCAACGGCAATTTTGTATGAGAAATAGACTTCCATTTTATTAATTTGATCTATTTTTTCAACGTGTGATTGGAATAATTGTTTTAATTCCGGATGGTTTGTTATTGTAATAATTCCCAACGATTTGTCATTCGGATTTGAACATTTGTTGCATTTGAGATAGTTACTGTAATGTATGATGTTAAAAACATTTAAGTTTTATATTTAGTTTTATTGTTGTTTTTATTTGAGTTATATTTGCCTAAAATGATGATTATAGCGGATGTGCTAGAGATGCTCTAAGAGATAAGTTGATATGCACATGGCACACGGAGGGGGGGGGTGTTACGGGAGAAAATACCAGTCGGTTCATTCAAAGAGTTTTCCTAAAATCAATCGACTGTTGTGAAATGTTTTCCATGATTTGTGGCAAATTGTCTCAAGTGCAAAGTAAATATCTTATATCGAACCGAAAAACCATACCAAAAATAAACCGAACCGAATCAATTTTATGGATTTTATGTTTCACTATGTTATGAACTTTTCATACCGTTTGAACTTTGGTTGTTGTGGTATATACCGGAAAACCAAACGGTTAACCGAATAACCCGAAAAAAATATTTATATTTTCAAGGCAAACAACCATACGAGTTGTCAGTTTTCTTGTACATGAGCCAAATTTCCTACCAAGCACGTACATTTTTCTTCTAACATAGTCTTTAAAAAATGCTAAGCACATCCATGACCATCAATGTATGAATCCATGCATGCATATATACTTATATACCATTTGTGTAAAAAAATTGAGTCATAAATTAGTAAATTATTATTGCATTATTTTTAAATTCACATCAACTTTGGTTATTATGGTATATACCAAACCATACCGAAGTAATTTGATATATACTTCGAACTGTATTTTTATTTCATACCGTATTTATCTAAGCATTAATACCGTATAAACCGTTAAACAATAGGAAAACGTTTGAAATAGGACGGCCGGCCGAATGCTCCGCCAGCGCGTAGTCAGCCACGATAGCACCGATTCGTTTGCGCGCGCAGCTTCTGCGTAGTCGGCCACGGTCGCACCATTTCGCTTGCGCGCGCAGCTTCTGTGTAGTCAGCCACATGTGCAACGAGGCCCACCCATCGCTATATCTCTTTTAGTAGTTATTTTCTCATGTGTTTTCAGTCGCATCAATTTAGGTTTTGCCCGTTGCCTCTCATCTCTCTATTTTGCATTTTCTACCTCAAGATTCAATACTCTCCTCTCGCACGGGAGAGCCAATTGGTCCCTCAACACCGACGAGTCGTTGGCTCAGGCTCTTCTCTTGTAGCGCCGCAGACCATTCAGGAGACGAGTTGAAGGGACAACTGGGAGTCTGTGCTGGACCTCCAGCAGCCCTGTTGTGACGAGTGTAGGACCGAAAGTATGTCTAGAGAGGGGGTGATTAGACTACTTGACCAAATAAAATCTAGCCTTTTCCCAATTTTTAGTGTTGGCAGATTTTAGCATTCATAGCAAGTAAAGTACACCCTACACATGCATGTCTAAGAGTATAGCAGCGGAAAGTAACAACAAGCATGAGTAGAAAAGGAAGGGTAGGAGAATCAAACGCAATTTGTAGACGCGATGATTTTTCCCGTGGTTCCGATAGGTGGTGCTATCGTACGTCCACGTTTATGGAGTCTTCAACCCACGGAGGGTAATGGTCGCGAGAGTCCACGGAGGGCTCCACCCACGAAGGGTCCACGAAGTAGCAACCTCGACTATTCCATAACGGCTTCCGTCCACGAAGGACTAGCCTCACTATGGGTAGATCTTCACGAAGTAGGCGATCTCCTTGCCCTTACAAACTTCTTGGTTCACTCCACAACACGAAGTAGGAGGCTCCCAAGCGACACCTAACCAATCTAGGAGGCACCACCCTCCAAAAGGTAATAGGCTCGGTAATGTCGATGAACTCCTTGCTCTTGTGCTTCAAGATGATAGACTCCTCAACACACAATCACTCTCTCACAGATTTGACTTGGTGGAAGAGATGAGATTGGTGGAAAGCAACATGGGGAGGCTAGAGATCAAGATTCATATGGTTGGAATGGAATGGCATGATCTCAACACATGAGTAGGTGGATCTCTCTCAGAAAACTGGATGGGGCAAGTATGGAATAGTTCTGAGTGCTTCTCTCTCGAGTAGGTGGTGGTGAAGGGGTATATATAGGCATCCCCAAAAATCCAACCGTTACACCTAAAGTGACCAACTCGGTGACACCGATGTGTGAATCTCGGTGGTACTGAAGTGACCAAAAGGCAGTAACTTTTAAATCTCGGTGAGACCGATATATGAAACTCGGTTGCACCGATAAGGTGACCAACGGTCAGATTGCCCAATCTCAGTGACGCCGATCCAACAAACCCGGTAGGACCGATTTTGTGAATTTGCGTAACAGAAAGTTGGCAACCAAACTCGATGGCACCGAAGCAGAATCGGTTGCACCGATAGGTTAGGGTTTGGCTTAGGTCTGTCTGAGTATGGGAATCGGTGGCACCGAGTGGAAAGTGTTGGTTGCACCGATTTTGGATATTTGACTTTGGACAGACTTTTGTGGAAGAGCTTGTGGGTGTTTTTGGTGACTATCACTTGTGCATGTATGAGCATTTTGTTCACCAGCAATACCTTACCCCCTTTTAATAGTATTGGCTTTCCTATGGACTCAAAGTGATTTCTCACAAAGTGAAATGTAGAGTCCTCTTGCTTGAAGCTTTGCCAATCCATTTCCTTGCATCTTGGGGTATTTCCACAATCTCCACAATCCTTTTGCCAATCCTATCATTGAACTTTTCCTGAAATATACTTAGTGGAAACATTAGTTCAATGACATATATGTTGTTATTAATTACCAAAACCACCAAGGGAGCAAATGTGCTTTCAATCTCCCCCTTTTTGATAATTGATGACAACATATAGATCAAAGCTTCGACATATGATATAATCAATGAATATAATCGTCGCTTTGAGAAGTATGTGATAAGCAAGAGCTCCCCCTAAATTTGTGCATTATTTTAAATTTGTGTTTGAATGCAAATGCACAATCGATTAGGTACATGGGGCACATCTTCCATGTCACATACATCTTGGTGGTGTGCGAGAATAATAAGAATGAACAACATAGCACAACACAATCAAGCAAAGGTGAATGATCATCTCATAAGCATCAAAAGATAGGAAATAGTAGCAACACACATTAAGCGTATGATCAAAACACCACATAGTTCAACACAAACAAACAAACAAAAAGATCAAATGTTTTTGGAAAAAGCGATAAAAACCAAACGCTCTCTCACTCGAAGCCTAAAGATCTATATACACTTCTCCCCCTTTGGCAACAAGTTACCAAAAAGTTCAAAGGAATATAGCTAAACATTCTTGGGCTGATCTCCTCCGGTTGTTGATGAAGGAGTCGAGAGAACTGCGTCGGCGAAGACTTCTGCAGACGTCGCGGATGGAGTTGGTGTAGCAACGGGAGGCACTGGAGCTGATGGAGCTGAGGTGACAGTAGCAGGTGCTGATGAAGAAGTCCTCAAATCTGGAGTTGGCACTGTGGCTGATCTGGCCTGGGTAGTGAAGTGTGTGCCTGGCCTAAGAGGTGAGTCATCCTCATCATCATCATCAGAAGAAGAAGACTGAGGAAGAGGCACATAGTCAACTTCCTTCTTGAGCTCATTAACTGTCTTGGTCAGCCCATCTACCTTGTCATTCAGGGTCTTGATCCTGTTCTCAAAGATCCTGACAAGACTGTTTTGATTGTCCAGAACGTCCTTGATGTCCTTTTGCATGCCTTGAACTGATGAGATCAAAAGATCCATTTGCTCGTTCCTGGATCTAGGGACCTGAGCGCTAGTGGCTCTAGCTGCCTCTGCCTCTGCCTGAGCTGCAGCTGATGTGGGATGTTCTGGGTCCATCACCACAACATTGTCCTCTAAATCTGGCTGTAGGGGCAAGTGGGGTCTGTCCAGAGCAAAGATGTGCTTCTCCAGCTTGGAGTTGATGAGAATCTGAATGTAGGGTGCATAGCAGCATGAGTGCTTCTGATCAGCAGCAACCCTCTTCACTGTCTCTACAATCAAGTCCATCACACGTATCATGGTGTGTCTGTCAAGATGGATCAGCATGTTGATTGAATAGCCTCGAATCATCTTCTCATCTCCTGACTTGGGCATCAAAGTGTGCCTCAGAATGGTGTTCATGGTGCGGAGGCCAGCCTGGAGGAAGTAAATAGATCATAACTTGTGAGACTTCACATGAGCAGCAGGGATCTCATTGTACATGTTAGCCATAGCATTGTGGCTCTCCTTGGATTCTGAGTAAACATCCAAGTCACCATCCTGCATCTCAGGGACTCCTAAGATGGCAGCCCATTCATCAACAGTGGACTCATATCTTGCTCCTTCTGTCATCCATACAATTCTACCATCTCCATAGAAGTGAGCAGTGGAGTAGAATTGCATGATCATCTCATCGTTCCATGCAGTGAACTCTTTGCCAACAAACTCATCTAGTCCAATGCAATGAAAATTGTCTTGAACATTTGGAAAATAGTCTTCATTTGCCTTGATGTATTTCCAGTCAACGTATCTCATATCACTCACAGCTGGACTCTTGTCAAACAGCACAGTCTCATAGAAATCCTGTTGCTCCTTGGTGTAGAACCTGTAGTCCACAGCTGTCTTTCTCCTCTGGGCATATGGATCAATAGCTCTCCATGCCCTCAAACCAGAATCCTTCCTATTCTTCATATCTTCAGCAAGTGGATAGCTGGTATTGTGTACAGGAAGGTGTGGTCTAAGCTTCATCAAAGCAGACATGGCATCCTCATCCTCATCTCTGGAGGTGCTACCTTTGTTCTTTTCAGAAGCAGGAATATGTTTGGATGTCCTCTTGGATTTCTCAGCAGCAGCCTTCTTGGGGGCAGACTTGGTGCTCTTGGAGGTGTTAGTCTTAGGCATAGCATTTGCCATAAGCTTCTTTTGCTTCTTCTTGGGAGGTGCCTTGGCAACATGTTCTTCCTCCTCCTCCTCAGCAGCAGCACCAGCAGCCTCCTCTGGATCTTCAAACATAGATGTAGGCCTGCCAACAACATGGATAATCCTTTTCCTGCTCTTCTTCTTCTCCCCTGCCTTCTTAGGCAATGACTTCTTTGGGGGTGACTCAAGGTGAAGAGTCATTTTTGCCCTAGAGCTCTCAGGTGCTCTCATAGCCTCAGAGCTAGCATAAACCTTGCTGACAGTCCTTCTGGAAGAGGTGGCTTCATTAGCAGACTTCTTGGTAGCTTTTTCTTGCTTCTTGGCAAGAACTTCCTCTGGCACAAAATCTGAATCCTCCTCATCTGAATTCAGCTTCTTTCTGGCCCTAGTAGCAGCCTTGGGAAACCCATGAGAACTAGGGGTGCCTGGATCTGAAGATGAACTAGACTCTGGACTAGTGCCTGAATCCAATTAAACACTCTGCTCTCTGAAGTTGTTCTCACTGTCCTCAGCATCTGACATACTGACCCTGTGAATAGAGTATAGAGGAGCAGAAGAAGATAAGTCATCACAAAATGCAGCTATTTTTGAAAGTTGAACAGAAAAATCTTAGATGTAGTTCACAGCAAAATAGGATTTCGGTGTCACCGAGTCAAATTTTTCGGTGCTGTCGAGACTCACAATACTCTTAACAGAAACTTGGCAGCAATTTCGGTTGGACCGAAAACTACCAGTCGGTTTCACCGAGTACTGTCCTCAGTAGCACAAAAAGAAAATCGGTGGAACCGACTTTTTTGACTCGGTATCACTGAGATTCGGTTTTGCGGGCAACTAAACCTAAATTTTTTCGATTCGCTATTCTAATGGAATTTTTAGAGGATAGGGAGGTTGCACATGGTGGATTATAGATGGAATAAGCTTCAGCGCGCAAGATTCGGACGGGGAGCGCAATGAAGGGTCGGATCCATACCCTAACTCGGCGGTGGATCCGCTACGGCAAAGACGGCAGCGAAGATGCTCGTCGACGGCGAAGATCCCAGCAGCGGAGACGCACTGGGAGCAATGTTGAGGATATCGCTTATCGTTAGCGTCTCGGTCTGCTGGGGATTAGAGATTAATCGGAAATCGGCCGATTAATCGATTTTATCGGTCGACTATTAATCGGCCATTTTTTGCAAATCCCAGGTTCCAAACACTAAAATATGCTATATTCAACACCAAAAATGTATTGGACAGAAGTGTTACCTTGATTCCTAACCTTTGAATCCTCGTATAATTACAACCAAAATAGGGCAATGGTACATATTGCATAACAAGGTCCATAACAACACAAATAAACATAGTTTTTGCAAACATAGTCCTAGGAAAAGGCCTGATTTATCGGTAGATTCTCGATAAATCGCTTGTCAGAGCGATAAATCGTCCCAAAAGATAAACGGTGAAGATAAGGCATAATCTTATCGGTCACCCCACGAGTAGCGATAAATCGGATGATAAATCGCTGAATCGGATGATTTTTTGAACACTGACTGGGAGGCAAGGCGACGACCAGGGGGTCCTTTTCGGCAGCTTAGGGTTTTGGAGCGCGACGGTTTGAAGATTGAATTTCAAAGCGTCGGGTCCACAACATATATACCCCTCGCTGTCGGTGACACCGATTCTAAATTTTCGGTGTCACCGAGTTCCTCAACTGTCAGCTGACAGGGAAACTCGGTGTAACCGAGAATATGGAATCGGTAGTACCGAGATAGAAAACCAGATCAACCCTAGGCATTCGGTGAGACCGAGAATTGTGGGTTGGTTCCACCGAGATGCACTTGGGAGGTTTTAATGGTCAGTCCTTTGTCGATACGGAACTCCGAGTGCTCCACACACAGAGGGATCGAAAAGTACTTGTTCAAATTTTGTGATGCAGCATGAATAGAATATGAGGTGAGAAAGCATAGATAGCCAGAGAGTGGTCCTAGGCATTCTTGTCCATCCAATTGGCAAAAGATAAATCAAAAACCAAATAGCAACAATTGGATGTCCTCGAATGGGTAAATAAATGCAGACCAACATGCTCACACAATTAGATGTCAAATGAAATCGTGGCAAATGTGCACATACATACTAGCATCTAACAAGCACTCTGGCGATGACGGAGTCATCTATATATGAGTATATTGACTTAGGAGCATGGTTTTTAAGGCGTCGCTAAGTCGTCGCCTAGGCGACGCTTAAGCGTCAGAGCGCCCGAAGACAGCAAGGCGTCGTGCTCGCCTTAGGCTCTCGTCTAAGGCGTCCAGATTCGACATGTGAGGCGCCCAAGTCGTCGCTTAGGCGGGGAAGGCGTCGCTCTGGCCGATTTTGGACGCCCTTGGCCACGACCGGGAACGGCGGCCGGGTAGGCGGGGCAGAGGAGTGCTTGAGGCCGCCCTCCCATGCCGGCGGAAGAGGAGGCGCTGGACGTGGGGCTGGTGGCGGCGGTGATGCGAGTAAGAGGTAGGAGGCAGGGAGCCCGGCGATGCAGCTGCCGGCAGGAACATGAGCCGGACGGAGGAGGCTGCCTGGCCTCGGCGGCGTGGTCGACGAGCTTGGCCGCGGCGGCGTGGGCGGCGACCTCATGCAGCGCTCGAGCGAAGAGGGAGCCGTCCTTGGCGGCGCACGAGCAGAGCGAGGAGAGAGCGATAAGGAGGTTAGGTGGGTTGGGTGGTCGTGGATGTGTCTAGGGTTTAGGTGGGCTGGGTGGTCACCGGTTGGGCCACTGGGGCTGGCCGGTTGGCTCCAAAAACTTCTTCTTAAACTAGGCCACTAGGCCTCGCGTTCTGATTAAGGCGTCGCCTCGCTTCGCGCTTTGAGCGCCTAGGCGTTGAGGCGCACCCCCAACGCTTTAAACCAAGTCGTTGCCTTAAAAACCATGCTTAGGAGCCAAGCAAGAATACTTGATCATAGGTCATACTCATCGTTTAAGCACAAGTGGGGTTACCACTTTTACATAAAGCATTTAATGTTGTCACATATTAAGAGATGCTTTGACTCAAGTCTTAGAGTAAAGCTCCCCCTTGATGTGACATCCCCCCATAGGAGGGATAAACTAACCTTGGGTTTTGTCGATGAAGACTTCATGTTGGTGAGGTAGTGGTGGATGCTCAAGGTTGATGAAGATCACCAAGAGTTGGGAGCATCCTTGTTGTTTCCTTACTCTTTTCACCTACATGGGTTAATCCCAACACACAAGAGACAAATACAAGTATATCTATGGACATGGAGTGCAAAGCATGTGTGATGATGTCAAGTGATTTGTTAATTACCTTGTCCCTTGCTTACCTTTGAGGGAATGTGTGACTCCTTGAACTATTGCATAGAGTTGATCTTGATTGCAAATAGTTCTTGCCAATAATGAATGTGAGTGAATTTCATTGGCGGAGTCACCCCTCAAGAACTCTCTAGTTCTTCTTCTTGGGGATCCACATCAAATTGATGGGGATCCTTGGTGTTGAAGTAGCCTTTGTAGAAATTGAGCTTGAAGTAGCCTTGGGAACCCACTCCACCAAAGCTAGGGATTCATCTTCATATGAGTCAATGTCCTCTTGAAGCTTGTTCTTTCCCTTGAGCTTGTGGTCTTGTGGTGGAAGGTCATCTTGAGTGTTTGTTCCCTTGGGAAGAGTATTTTCATACTTCTCCTTTTGAGGAACAAACTTGGGCTTGGGGTATTGACCTTCTTCCCATTCAACTCCATTTGCGTTGAAGTAGCCAACACCATGGTTCTTTCGATATCCTCTGTGCTTGCGTACAATTTTCTCAAATTGCTTACATCCGGCAAGACTCTTGTAGATACCTTTCTCTATAATTCCTTTCAATAAAGCATTTTCTTGCTCAAGTGTAACTTGGCTAAGAGAATCATCATTAGTGGAATCAATAGAACTACTAGAAGCAACATCATTGGGTTTAGCATTTTTGTTGTTGGTACTAGATGAAGAACCTTTCTTGCCTTTGTTACTAGTTTGCTTAGATTTAACTTGTGGCATGAATGTAGACAAGAGTGGTCGTTTGGCTAGATAAGATGAAGTCTTCTTTCGGAGATCGTCATTGATAGCTTTAAGAAACTCATGCTCTTGCTCCAAGTTGAGCTTCTCGAAGCGTAGCTTCTCATGAGTTCTTACAAGCTCTCTATGATCTTCGAGAGTAGATTCATGAGCTAACTTAAGAGTGTTGAGTTCTTTAGTTAGTTGTTCTATTTTCATCTTATCATCATCAAATGACTTATCTTGACTAGCATGAGAATTATCAAGTTCATTTTGACTAACATCACTAGTTTTATCAAATAGCAAGTCATCATCACAAAGCAAATCATCTTCATCACTATTGAAATCAAGATACTCGGGGTGTGATACCTTGGGGCCTTTAGCCATGAAGCAACTTCCACTCCCTTCATTTGGTGAGTCAAATAGATCATAGGAGTTGGTAGTCTCTAGTGCAAGTCCGGCAACACCTTCATCTTGACTATAGTCGGAGTTGGAGTGATAGCTTCTCTCGGAGTTGTTGTCGGAGTCGGAGCCGGAAACCCATTCACCAACATGAGCTTGATGTTTTCTTCTTGTGTAGCTCTTGGTGTACTTGTCCTTCTTCTCCGAATCTCTACTTCTCCTTGAGGGTCTTCGTTCATAACGATCATCTCTACTCCTTCTCTCTCTTTGAGGTGATTCATTCCTTGAGCTTCGTCTCCTAGGTGACTCTTCTCTTCGTTTGTAGGGAGCCATGCACTCATTGGAGTAGTGTCCGGGCTTCCCACAATTGTAGAAATTGCGGTCACGACTTGACGAACGCTTCTCTTCATATCTTGAGTTGGAGCTTCGTTCTTTGCCTCCATTCTTGTAGAACTTGTTGAATTTCTTGACCATGAGGCTTATCTCTTCATTGGTGACAAGGTTGTCACTTGAAGTTGCGGGAGCATCACTTGTGGCTTTGTAAGCACCACTAGACTTGTTGTGAAGCTCTTCTTTGTCTTTGAGTGTCATTTCATGAGCAACAATCCTTCCAATGACTTCCGTAGGCTTGAGATCTTTGTAGTTGGGCATCATTTGGATCAATGTGCACACGGTGTCGTATCTCTCATCCAAAGCTCTAAGTATCTTCTTGATGATGAATTTGTCGGTCATTTCTTCGCTTCCTAAGCCGGCAATCTCATTGGTGATGAGAGCGAGCCTAGAGTACATCTCCGCGACTCCTTCACCATCCTTCATCTTGAACTTTTCAAGCTGACTTTGAAGAACATCCAACTTGGATTCTCTTACGGACTCGGTTCCTTCGTGCATATCAACCAAAGTATCCCAAATCTCTTTTGCATTCTCAAGACGGCTGATTTTGTTGAATTCTTCGGGGCATAGGCAGTTGAAGAGAATGTCGCATGCTTGAGCGTTGTATTGCAACATCTTCAATTCATCCGCGGTCGCTTCACGATCCGGTTCCTTTCCATCACCAAAGAATTCACCTTGCAAGCCAACACGAACAACAGCCCATACGGCGGGGTTATGACCAAGAATATGCATTTCATTTTGTGCTTCCAACTAGCAAAATTAGTACCATCAAAGTACGGACCTCTACGGTGATAATTTCCCTCACTAGACGCCATACTCTCCTAGGTTGTGAGACCAATGCAATGGAGACCAAAACTCTGATACCACTTGTAGGACCGAAAGTATGTCTAGAGGGGGGTGATTAGACTACTTGACCAAATAAAATCTAGCCTTTTCCCAATTTTTAGTGTTGGCATATTTTAGGATTCATGGCAAGTCAAGTACACCCTACACATGCATGTCTAAGAGTATAGCAGCGGAAAGTAACAACAAGCATGAGTAGAAAAGGAAGGGTAGGAGAATCAAACGCAATTTGTAGACGCGATGATTTTTCCCGTGGTTCCGATAGGTGGTGCTATCGTACGTCCACGTTTATGGAGTCTTCAACCCACGGAGGGTAACGGTTGCGAGAGTCCACGGAGGGCTCCACCCACGAAGGGTCCACGAAGTAGCAACCTCGACTATTCCATAACGGCTTCCGTCCACGAAGGACTAGCCTCACTATGGGTAGATCTTCACGAAGTAGGCGATCTCCTTGCCCTTACAAACTTCTTGGTTCACTCCACAACACGAAGTAGGAGGCTCCCAAGCGACACCTAACCAATCTAGGAGGTACCACCCTCCAAAAGGTAATAGGCTCGGTAATGTCGATGAACTCCTTGCTCTTGTGCTTCAAGATGATAGACTCCTCAACACACAATCACTCTCTCACATATTTGGCTTGGTGGAAGATATGAGATTGGTGGAAAGCAACATGGGGAGGCTAGAGATCAAGATTCATATGGTTGGAATGGAATGGCATGATCTCAACACATGAGTAGGTGGCTCTTTCTCAGAAAACTGGATGGGGCAAGTATGGAATAGTTCTGAGTGCTTCTCTCTCGAGTAGGTGGTGGTGAAGGGGTATATATAGGCATCCCCAAAAATCCAACCGTTACACCTAAAGTGACCAACTCGGTGACACCGATGTGTGAATCTCGGTGGTACCGAAGTGACCAAAAGGCAGTAACTTTTGAATCTCGGTGAGACCGATATATGAAACTCGGTTGCACCGATAAGGCGACCAACGGTCAGATTGCCCAATCTCGGTGACGCCGATCCAACAAACTCGGTAGGACCGATTTTGTGAATTTGCGTAACAGAAAGTTGGCAACCAAACTCGGTGGCACCGAAGCAGAATCGGTTGCACCGATAGGTTAGGGTTTGGCTTAGGTCTGTCTGAGTATGGGAATCGGTGGCACCGAGTGGAAAGTGTTGGTTGCGCCGATTTTGGATATTTGACTTTGGACAGACTTTTGTGGAAGAGCTTGTGGGTGTTTTTGGTGACTATCACTTGTGCACGTATGAGCATTTTGTTCACCAGCAATACCTTACCCCCCTTTTAATAGTATTGGCTTTCCTATGGACTCAAAGTGATTTCTCACAAAGTGAAATGTAGAGTCCTCTTGCTTGAAGCTTTGCCAATCCATTTCCTTGCATCTTGGGGTATTTCCACAATCTCCACAATCCTTTTGCCAATCCTATCATTGAACTTTTCCTGAAATATACTTAGTGGAAACATTAGTTCAATGACATATATGTTGTTATTAATTACCAAAACCACCAAGGGAGCAAATGTGCTTTCAACGATCTTCTCTGATGTCGAATGATATCGAACGGTAGCGTCGACCAAAGCCGCAACTTGTTGCGTGTGGTGTTGGGATCGGAGAGCTTTGGTGCTGCTACCGACGATGCTAGTTCCAACAACTGACGTAGCCAATAGCAGCACCGGTGATCGCCGGTCGCAATGCAAAAGCTTGCCAGTTCTAGAACCCGACACATGCTACAACCGGTAACGACAATTGCTACAAACAATCATGGTGATGCTGGAATCCGCGTTGGCGGTGATAACGATTTTGATGCAACCGTTGTCGAATTTTACTACAACCAGCAACGATAATTGCTACAATTATTCATGATGATATTACAATCCACGACAACGATAACAATTTGCTACAAGCGTTGCCGGATTTTGCTACAACCGGCAACGACATTTCCTACAACCATTTGATGGTGAACAAAGCTACCCGTGACGGCGGCAACAATCATTTATGTTGCAACCGTTGTCGAATTTTGCTACAACCGGCAAACACATTTGCTACAATCATTTCATGGTGAACAATGCTATCCGCAACGGCGGCGACGATCATTTTTGCTGCAACCCTTGTCGGATTTTGCTACAACCGGCGACGACATTTACTACAACCATTTCACGGTGAATGATGCGACCCATGACGGCGACGACGATCATCTTGCTACAATCGTCGTCAGAATTTGGAACAACCGACGACAACATTTGCTACAACCATTTCATGGTGAATGATGCGACCTGTGACTGCGACGACAATCATTTTCGCTGCAACCGTCGTCGGAATTTGCTACAAACGACCACAACATTTGATACAACCATTTCATGGTCAATGACGTGACCTGTGACGACGACGACGATCATTTTTGCTGCAAGCGTCGTCGGAATTTGCTACAATTGATGACGACATTTGATACAACCATTTCACGGCGAATGATGCCCGCGACGGCGGCGGCGATCATTTTTGCTCCAACCAACGTAAGCAGTTTGTCATTATCGACGACGGCGATTGCTACAACCATTCATAACGATCGTGGAAATTGAGAAACGATGTGAACCATCGACCCTAGTCGAGAATTTTTTGTGCTGGAACCAACAATCATTTTTGTTGGGACCGACGACATTTTTGTTGGCGACCGGTGACGTCGAGGTTTTTTGTTGATGAGATCAGAGAGATGTTCGCAAGCTTTGACGGGCAAAACGATTTGCAGGGACAAGCACAAACCATGTTATAACGAGCTTTTTGCGTGAGGCAATGACGGCGAGTTGCGACAGTGATGCATGGCACCAACGGCGAGTTGTGACGATTGACGGGGCATTCAAGGGAGCTGGCGCATCGCGAGTCGACGAGCAACGCATGGGCGCATGGCGCCGGGGCAATGCGTTTTATGCACGTGATGCCAGACGACGGAGTGCTTCCGAGGCAAAGACGGTGAGTTTCCACGGCACTAACCACAACGGTGGACAGGAAATTTACGGAAGTTGGGCGTCGCGAGTCAACGAGCAAAGCTGCAACGCATGGCAACGAATACCCGTTCAGTTTTTGCATGCGTTTAGTGGGTTCGGTTTTGCATGACTCCACGACTAAAAGGAGCCAGATCCAGCGTTTTCTGATTGGCAAATCCAACGGACGCGGGTGGGCCGGCGCTGATTAGCGTCCTAAACAATACTAACAAAAAGGCCCGTGCGTTGCAACAGGAGAGAAGAATACCACACACTCTTAATTTACAAAGAATGGTCTATAATCTGAGAATTTGTAGCTATGGCCAAAACAAACATGGTCTTAGCCTATAAAAACGCAGTTCAAGATTTCACAGGTCTTCTATTTCAACACGGCTTGCATGTAGATTTAATCCATACAAAAAAACAGACAAGTGATCATGCATTTATTCATGTCATGTGCGGAATTAGGTGTTGTTACGGGCGGTAAAGAAAAAAGACAAAAGCTGACGATGACACATTAGCACACTACGGAGACATATGTACATCAAGGGTGGTTTCGAGTTTAAACACCACCAACTTAGGGCATATTCAACATCATTCCAGCTCCTAGCTCTGATCCATGACCTCAAGCTCATCCTCGCGCCGCCGTCCCGAGCTCATCCTCGCTTCACTCTAGAACGCCTTATGCCTTCTCTATGCTTATCTAGTTTGGTTCGCCAACCTCTTTTTTCCGATAATTTATCCACATCTTTGCTAGAGAATCTATTGGCTTGTTGGTTATAACCTGTCTGAAAGAAGATGTTGGTGTCGCATTTTTTTGTCCTCAAGCCCAGCAATCGCAATAGAGTGCTACATTTGATATGGTCTACACCTTTGATTTCATCTGTTTTGAAAACTACACATATGTTTATTTTGTATGTTCAAATATTTTTATTTGACTCTTGAACACTTTTTGTCACATGCATATTTCTTAAATACATGAAGAGTTGTTAACAAGATTCGGGATTTTTTAATCATGAAGATATATTTTTTTGTATGGGAAAGAACATTTTTGTATGGTCTCATGTGGGCGTGGGTACTTGCGCCCCTATTTCATCACTATTTCTTGCCATAGATGTCATAGGCATTGATCCTTGTTTCATCACTATTTATATCTTATCAAACATGTTTTTTTTTGTTTTTTTTTCATGCATGCCTCATTTTTACTTTTTTTCATGGCGTCTCCTCTCTTTTATCTTCTTACATATAGGAGAAATAGCGCAACATCTCATCTTTATCGGATCTTCTCTGTATTTTCTTTTTTATTTCTTTTATACGGACATCCCATCATTTATTGGGTGTTTCTAGCAAATGTATCTTCAATTTCGTCTCCAATCCTGATTTTGCTGAAGTGTTCATCCCTAATCTGGATCAGTACGTGTATGAAAAAAAGACGGATAATACATTATTGATTAAAATTGCACCCTAGATAATATTTTTGTAGTGGTTAACAGATAAAATAACATCATATTCAGATTATACATATTTTTCTAATCCAATTCCATATATAACATGTTATGTTTGGAGTTACGGTTTAAAAGATATGAGTATTTAAAAAATATTTGATCTGTATTACGGGTTTAATATCAAAAACATCAGGAGGTTTTTTATAAAATAGCATGACAGACTAAAAATATCTATTTTCTTTAATAGTATAGGTATAGACTAGCAAAAAGGCCCGTGCGTTGCAACGGGAGAAAAAAAAGTTCACACAGCCTAACCATTGCTGAAGTCCCCCTTTCCATCCAGATTCTCTATTTCAACACGACACCTTGCCCATGTCATCGCTTCTCCTCCTCCCCACCATTACCGATGATGGCCTCGGTGTTCACCTACTCTTGTTTTCTGTTTGAGGTGTTTACCTAATCACAATGCCCCCAACATGGTCAATCGCAATGCAGTGTACTCAACCACCACATGTCGCATATGTCATTGAACCATGCCAACGCAAGAGAATGTTTAAAACTCAACCCGGGCACCTGCACGGGCTAGGAGTTATGTAGTAAACATATTATTTTTAAATCCATATATATTATACTTTTTCAAACAAAGTATGCATTGTGTTAAAAAAAACAAAGTATGCACCAAAAACAAAGTTGTAGTATCACCATGTGATATTTTTGTTTCTAATTACTCACGTGAAGATGATTTTTAGTTATTTTCTAATTAATGATGTGAAGATGATTTTTTGGTTACTCCCGTTCCAGTGTGCCTATTTAAAGTATGATGTTTCCGCTGCATAGTTAGAACTAAAATGCTTACATGTGAAATGAATTGTGCAGTCCTTTCACTCAAAGTTATAGTGGTCTAAAGACCGATTAATGGTGCTAAAATAAAATCCCTAGGGTATTAAATAAATTTCAAAATAAGAAAAACAAACTTGGGTAAAATATTAGTGATTTGCAAAGAAGAAAAACAGAGGATACGGAAACAATAGTGCACCTGGATGTCGCACTCTCAGGTAGCAAATTCCTATTGCCAAGATCATCAATGGTCACTACCATAGCATGATTCTCTACTTCATTGCAGTGCATCTGAAAAGGTGCACACCTGAAAAAAGAAACAAATTTGAATAGGCATAAAATGGACACTATTAATATGGTTTATTGGAACAAATACATGGATGTTGTGCAAGATCAGATAATTTCAAGAGGCAGATTTATCCCTGGTCTTCATCGCTCAATACATGTCTATTGGTACATCGTTCAAGGCGGTAACTTGTGGTGTGTCATGTGCATGTGGTGGGTGTATATGTACCTTCATTGCGATTGCAAAAATTACAATATAACATTAAAAGTACATGTTCCAATTTTTTTATTTTAGCAACAGACAGAACTCATGCCTTCATGTTCAATAATTTCAAGGCTTTAGAAATTACCTGCAAGCAACAATCCCGGAAAAAAAAGGCATAGACTGAAGCATTTATAGATAATAGAACTGGTAGTAGGACATCTGTAAAAATAAAAAATGTATGAACTGAGCTACTGGCTTCTGGAGAGAGGATTGGATTGCATAGTACTATTTCATACTATTACTGAAGTAGCAATGAGATTAAAGATAACATGAATTACCCAGATCCCATTGATATATAGCTGATGTGGGCATTCCATCATGCAACTCGCGAGTGAATATCACATATTAGAAGCCTCTCAATCAACTCCTACGGGGAACCTGAAGACTAAAGGGCTTATATTGCATTCAGAAGAACCTAGAGAATAAAGTTACCTTTAAATTTTACTCGCCAAAAGGCACATCTACTTCAGGTTCTCTGTACTCGTGACTTCAGGAAAAAAACGAACCTGAAGAAGTTAGCCCATAGCGTATATCCCTAACCATGGCCATAACTCGTGTGCCTTGCGTGTGTCTCGAGCGATCAAAGCGATCAAACCGGAGACTTGATCTCGCTAAGCTAGCTAGACACAAAAGTATCCTCCAGACTGTGCTTGCTAGCTTAGGCTAGTACGTGCGTATTGCGTTGTCCACCGACGGCTTGGGAAGTAATCGAGCTAAGTCGCAACGTATTGTCAGGAGTACTGAGCAACATCGTCGTCAAAGTCAGGACCTACTCCTCCTCCCCGTAGCTCCTATGAGTACGACAGTCATTCGCCTGACCGCAAGGCATCCTTCCGGCCACCCCCTGCTGCCGTCGTTTGCTTTTGTGCTTCGCGCGGCACTCCCTGCTCGCCTGCCAGCTTTCTATGTGTAGCTCCGGAACCCTATAGGTAAGGCGTGATCGGTACAGGAGGAGGCGGTGTTGAGGATCAAAGCAATGCCTGGCTCAGGAGGTCTGGCCACTGCGTGGCTGCCTCCTCAGATAGCGACGTGCTCACGGCCGGTAGCCGTCGTCCGTGCTTCATAGCCGATGCGTACACTTGAGACCGTCCTCGCCCCATCAGCGACGTCTTGTCCTCGTCAATAACCGATAGCTTAGCGGAGTGAATCAGGCCATGGATTCATATCCGTCTGTTTTTCCTTGTGTATAGTCAGGCTAGGTTATTTTACCATACATCAAAGCATAGAAGAGTTAGAAGTCCACGCGTGTTACAGTTCGAGAAGTCCATGCGTTACAATTAGAAAACACTACTTGATTAGGTTGTCAGGTAGGAAAAAACAGGATCCATCGAATTCACCTACGAAATACATGACGTAATGAAATTAGAGCGCGGGTTGATTATCAAAAAAATTCAAGGACTTTTCTACAAAAACTTGACGTACTTAGAATATCACGTAAACTGAACGAAATCAAGAATATCACCTTGCTTTATTAGTAGGTAAGATAAGATAAGATATAAGATAAACCAAACCATGTAAACTGAATAAACCAAATGCACAGTAGAGCATGCCCGTACTACCGCCCGCTCCCCTCTCCGCCTCCACAGATCGCATCGCCGCCCAGGGAAACGATGAGCCGCGAGGCCAACGGCGCGTCCGTGAGCTCTGCCCCGGTGCCCGAGCCAGAGCGGCAGCAGGGGCAGGGGAACCAAGGGGAGGAGGCGGGGTGGACGCCGCTGGAGAAGGTGGCGGATACAGTGGAGGAGCTGTACAGTCTCCGCGACACCTTCTTCCCCCGAGACCCATCCGAGAAGTCTGCGTCCCTCCGCGCCTGCGCCGACGCCGCCCTGGGAGTCCTCGATTCCCTGCCTCCCGGTACGCATCCCCCCCCACCCACACACACACACCAGTCCTTTTACTTTTGTTATTACCGTCACGTGTATTGATACTCCTAATTTGGAACAAAACTCTAGTATGGGTGTCAACAGCTTCTGTAGATATGTGCTGCCGGTGTCTGGGATCTATTAAGCGTGGTGGCTGGCATGGCATACACTGTGGGGAATGTATGGTAGTACAAAACAGACAAAACAATCATTAGGGTAAGATAATGACGATCACGGTAAGATGGCAGTTTGAATGCCATTGGTATGTATATGATGATTTTCTGACCTAGCCGAACATGCTTATAAAGAATTAATTGTACAACCGTGGGGTTGTCCTGTTGGTACTCTATTCTTAGAAAGTTACAGGCCTGTAACAACACAAAAATAGGGTTGCTTAGCGGCAGCAAAACTATCTTGCACAATGCGTAATCTTCATTCTTGAATAATAAAAACTAGAAGGGCAGTGCGCGCTTTGCCGCATCGCTTATGTTTTTGGGGTTGCGCATGTTTTATTTTTGCGTGGTAATTTTTTTGAAGTTGTGAAAATTATTTACATGTTAGTTGGTTTGACGTGTGGGGGAAACAATTATGTTTTTTTTATCAGAGATGCCACTCCTGCGGACAGACTTTACGGAATCATGGTTACGAATGGATGTGTCAATTTATGGTAAGAGATTAGGGGAAGAGTGGGCCAATGGTGAAAATCAGTGAAGTGATTGGTGAGAGAATGTTTGGTATGACCAATCTGTAGCGAATCGTTTGTGAGTGTATCATTTTTTCATTTTTTATTGTGGTGTTTGAGTGAATCTCTTTGACCGTGTGGTTGGAGGAAGTCTTTTAATTAATACAAATACATGAGAAAGTTAGTTACGTTGTTGGAAGCGTGTGTTATGTTGGTGCTAAACGTGTCCTAGGCTACACTTTCTTTTTGTCAACGAAGGCGACACCACCTAGGTACTTACCAAGGGACCCATTCACTGAGAGATCCCACCACGACAGAGGTCAACGACCCAATAAATTGTGTATTCAATCCAAACTGAAGAGCTCGGTTGAATGAGGGGGCTTTAAAATGGGGGAGCTTAACGAAGTTAGAGATTTCATTGCCACAACCAAGGATTGACCGAGTCAAAATGAAGGCATTAGAATTGTATACCTCAATTGAATGGGAAAACTCCAAAATTAGGGAGCATAGTGTACTAAAAAATGAATGAGAGAGCTCCTTGTGAAATTGTTGATTCGGTCAAAATTGGATGACCCAATTCTAAATTGGAATTGTATACCTCAATCCAATGGCAAAGCTCTAAAATCAGGGAGCATACTGTAATTAAAAAAAATGGATGAGAGAGCTCCTTGTGAAATTGTTGACTCGGTCAAAATTGGATGACCCAATTTTAAATTGAAGACCTCAGTTGATTGTGAGGCCTTAAAAACTAGGGAGCTTAGTGTTATAAAGGATTGAACTATAGGATTGAGATGATACATGGAAATTTGAGAAATGGGGGATGGAATATTGATACGAGAGGTAAAAGGAATTGGATGCCGGAGTCTTCCCTTGGATATTGTAGAATCGGGGAGAGAGGGTACCCACAGACTCCTCTGATGTCTTGTCTGTTCCAAAGCGTGAGTTCCCTATGTGTGTGTGTGTGGCGGCTTGCTCTCCAAGAGGGGACTGGGAGCACCTCTTTCTAGGTCATCACAAGGATTGGGCCTTGTGGGCTTAAGTGAGATGGGCCACACAGCCCATACCGGTTCAACATTCCCCCTCAAGATGGGTGGTAGATATCTGTCATCCCCATCTTGTCACATGCCAAGTTACAATCCTTTGTTCTCAGTCCCTTTGTCAAGCAATCTGCAAACTGCTGTCCAGAGCTGACATGAGTAAGACTGATGATACCGGCATCAAGCTTCTCCTCAATGAAGAAGCGATCGATTTCCACATGTTTTGTCCTGTCATGTTGAACTGGATTATTAGCAATGGCTATAGCCGACTAATTGTCACACCATGCCTTCAAGGGTCCCTTCCTCAGAAATTTCAACTCGCTCAGTACATACTTCAATCAGAGCATCTCACACAACCCTTGAGATAATGCTCTATACTCAGCTTCTGCTTTTGATCTAGATACAACAGGCTGTTTTTTGCTTCTCCATGACACCAAATTTCCTCCCACAAACACACAGTAGCCAGAAGTTGATCTTCTATCATCTTGACAACTAGCCCAGTCAGAGTCACTATAGCCATCCACTTCAAGATGTCCACTCTTCCCAAACCACAACCCTTTACTCGAAGTCCCCAAGTATCTCAGGATTCTGTGCACAATATCAAGATGCCCACTCCATGGTTCATGCATGTATCTACTCACCACCCCCACAACATACGTAATGTCAGGCCTGGTATGACATAAGTACAATAATCTCCCAACCAATTTCTGATAATCTTCCTTATTCGCTAGCTCTCCTGACTGTGCTGTCACTTGATGATTTTGTTCAATCGGAGTAGGGGCAACACGACATCCCATCATGCCCATGTCACTCAAGAGATCCAAGGTATATTTTCGTTGGCGCATAGAGATTCCCTTCTCTGTCCGAGCCACTTCAATGCCAATGAAGTATTTTAGGTTGTCTAAATCCTTTACCTCAAACTCCTTGCTCAGACAACCCTTTAGTCTCTCTATTTCCTCCTTATCATCCCCAGTGATAATAATGTCATCTACATAAACAACAAGAATGGTGATTTTCTGATCAGAGTGCCTGTAGAACATCGTGTGGTCACCGTTACACTGACCATTCCCCATACCACAGACATCACGTTTGAACCTATCAAACCATGCCCTCGGTGATTGCTTCAATCCATACAAGGATTTCTTCAGCCTGCATACCTTCCCCGTGGTCTCTGAAGTACCAAAACCTGGTGGTATCTCCATGTACACTTCTTCATGCAACTCAGCATGCAAGAATGCATTCTTGACATCTAATTGATGCAACTTCCACCCAAAGTTTGCAGCACAAGAGACCAATATCCTAACCGTGTTCATCTTTGCCACTGGCGCAAACGTCTCATCATAGTCAATTCCCAACCGTGGTCTCTTGTATCTACTATTGATGTGGTGTCTTCCTCTGATGTGCATCTCTTCGTTATCCCCTTTGGCGACTCGACAGGTTTTGAAGACTCCTCATGCTCCGACGACACTCTCACGACGTGGATTTGGATTATCATTTTTTTATTACACTTCTTCAAATGCAATATATATATGCCCCTTGGGCCTTTGCGTTTGAGGGGGGGGGGGTTAGTATTGGTCTAGGAGTCCTTATTAGTCTATGTTTACTTTCCTTGCACCTCAAGTCATGTGTAATATATATATGCCCCTTGGGCCTTCAATTGAGATAAGTTACTTTCATAACACGTGGAAGCTCTCTGTTTCCACCAAACTCATGTAATTGACCTCTGGTCACCCGGGCTATGGCTTGTATTGAATGCATAAGGTAGACAATGGTCTATCTTTTCTTTCAAAAAACGAGTAAACTAATTATCCGAGTGGTTTTCTTAAAGAAAGGTTTCAGATTGGTTGGAAACTACCCGAACTGTTTTTACGCTTATTCATAAAATATGTGCATATGTATCTTCATCAGATTTCTTGTAATAGTTCACCCTTGTAGAAATGTTCCTGCCATGCTCTGTTTCTGTATTAATTTTAGTTTGTCATATGTTACAGAGCAAAGAAAATCCCCACAAGAGCGTGTTATTTATGAATTTCTGATGGGGAAAATACTCGATGTCTTCCCAGATTATTGTGAGGCTGAAGAGCATTTATCCAAAGCAGTACGTAGCAGAAGACTAAATAATTCCTTCTCTTGCTCCTGGAGTTTTCCTGGTTAGAATCATAAATGTGTCTGTTGCTCCTGGATAGGTAAAGCTGAATCCATCTCTTGTGGATGCATGGCTATGTTTGGGTAATTGCATCTGGAAGAAGGGAAATCTGGCATCAGCAAGGAACTGTTTTTTGTTAGCACTAAGTAAGGTAAATTAATCTGGATGTAGTTACTTATTCTGTTCTTATATGTTTGCGGATTCTCCAGCATAATTTCATTTGGCAGGGTGCAGATAAGAAAATACTATGTCAACTCTCAATGCTTGAAAGGAGTATGGCTCAATGTAAGGATGTCTTCTATCATATAAAAACTACTCACCCGATGATTTTTGGAAGTTCTATTGCAAACTATGCCACTGTCCTAACTCCACCGATGAATAGCTAGGCATGCATAATCTGTTTCTTGTATACAATTACAAGATAAATTTCTGCTCTTTTTTTTGAGATGATAAAATTAATCAGCCATTTTTGCTCTAATTATCTTCATAGCATTACTTGGATGCTTAGTATTGTATCGAAGCATTGGCTATTAGTTGTAGTGCTGATGTTATTGGGCCATGGTGCCTGTTGTTAAGAGGAGCAACCTACGTTGCACGGATACTTCAGAAAGCGCACGTATCCAGCCGGATACTGCCCCGATACTCGGATATTGCCCTGATACGGCCCGATACGTATCCCGTAAGTATCCCTTGATATTTTGATTTAAAAAATAGAAAATAATGTTTGATACTCCCGGGATACTTCTGCGATACGTTTTGGATACCTGAAACCCATCGTTCGACGTGAAATCCCCTCAATAGTAAAGGCGCACCTTTTGAAGGTTCCCAGCATGGACGTGAGTTCTTGTCAAAACATGACTGTCAATGTTCTTGTTCAGTTGAAAGGTCAACAAGAGAGAGTCGATGCACTGATTGAAACGGAAAACCTAGGGAAATCCCACTGCCAATTAATGGAAGTGGACCAAGTGCAAGAAAATAAAGGGGGTTATCCTATTGAGGCATGCTTTGACCTAGAAGCTCCTTATTTTTTTTCATATTTTTAATAATTAATATATGTAATATCTATATATAAATGTATCCCCGTATCCATGTTTCCAGAAAATTGACGTATCAGGCGTATCCCTGTATCCCGTATCCGATACGTATCCAAGTATCCATGCAACATAGATGTATTGCATAAGCCCATTGGGCAAATATGTAGTACAATAGACTTGGGGTACAAGGAAGGAAATCTATACTAATATTCGGAGATTCGTTCCGGCAATACCGACAAGAGGACATCGAGTTTGTTCGGAAGGTGTGGGGGAAGTCGGAATGGTAGAGGTCGCGAAGAGAGAGAGTTATCCAAGCCCGGACACTCCTAGCAGGATGTAATATCCTTCTGCTTTCATTGGGTGTTCTATTGAGTGGTGGCTCGCCGGGCGTCAAGGTTGCTGGTGTGCGATCCTGTTTCTGAATTACAAGATCCTCTTCGTGAGCTCCTCGTCTTCCTGAAGAAGAAGGCTATATCTAATTTTTCTCTCTTTGTCCGCATCGGGCGGGTCCCTAGTCTGCACCTTATATACTGGCGTGGCTGGGGTTACACAGCTTGACCCAGGATGGTTCAGGTCCTCAAGACCTACACAGTTTCACATCTCAGGTCTTGTATCTTGTCTGCACCTACTTCGGGCTCGCGACCCTCTCCGGGCTGAGTACTCTGACTTCATCTATCCCGGGATCGTCCTTCCAGAGGGCCCAAGGGAGGCCCTCAGGATTATGTCTCACGTTCTTTGCTCCATAACCTCGTTAGTAGCCCCCGAGTGTCGAGCTATCTTTTCTTCGTAGATCGTGTGGGACTTGTTGGAACTCCTTTACGCAGCTCTCGAGCCTTTTGGAGAAACCACTGATGTTATGGGTGCAACTTGCCTCTATTGCATAGCCCAAGGGGCATATATATTACACAAGACTTTGGGTACAAGGAAAGAGACATAGCCTAATAAGGACTCCTAGACCAATACCAATACTCCTTAACATGGTGGACTCGCATGGCATGAGAAATACAAAAGCACAACAGACTTGGTAGACACAATGGAAAATAGAACAGAGCTAGAAGCTAGGAAGCGCACATGAGACAATGATGCATGAGCCATTGTGTTTGCAAAAGAGGCTACATAGGAGGCCGTGCGGACGAGATGCCGACGAGGAGCAGCGGAAAAGTGCAACTAGCTGACAAGCGCCCAACACAAGTGGAAGGTGCATGTGCGAGACGGAGTTGGCAAAGAACACCGTCGAAAAATGATTGGGAGTCGAGGGAGAAAGGCGGTACCTCATGATGACATTTTTTCTTGATTTTCTTGGAACATCGCTCGACAAAGATGGACATGCAATCAGGAGAATACACGTGACCAAGTACCAGGCCCAAGCACTAGCAACACCCAGCTAGCACAGTTGTACACAACTTCACGTGCAACTCGAAGGGAGATTCCTAGCAATGGTGCGTCGACCGGGGCGGGAGCGACCTGAATGGTGGAGAAGGGCCTGATTGGCATGTGTAGGCGGTAAGCTGCCCGCACTCGTCGATTTGGGAGACGCTGACAATGACTCGAAAGGAGGCGGCATCACACTTCTGAGCAGCGGGGGCACACGTCTGGAGGTGGGCACACGCTTGAGCGTGCAGCAGGGGCGCATGCGTGGCATTGAGCCCCGGAGTCGTCAACTCAGGTAGGAGTCGCCAACGTCGCCGTTGGCAACGCCGACAAACGTCAAGCTAGATGTGGCATGAGGTTCTAGTGGATGGCGGCGGCCTGAAGATGCCAATGCTGAGTGGTGGCGACCAAGACGTCACACATTGGGCGGGGACTCCTGCTTCAACCCAGCACCGGAGTGGAGTCATCCATAGGACTGGAAAAAGAATCGATAGGGAGGAGTGGAATCCGTTTGATAAGAACGAGATCGGGGAAAAACTGAGAGAGGGAGTCGATTGAGAGAACGAGTTGCGCTGGTCTGAAAAAAAAATCCCTAAACCTGGGCGCATGATACGATGCTATGAATGCATCTTCATCTATTATATAGTCTAAGGGGCATATATATAGTACACGGGACTTGGAGTACAAGAAAGGAAATCTAGACTAATACGAACACCTAGACAAATACTAATACTCCTCAACACAAATCAGACTTTGATAGTTTAAATTTGTGCTTTTTTGCTTAATCCCATTTCTGTTGTATAAGCCTTGCTCTATAGATAATCTTGACTTCGGCTTGAATTGGTTAGTTTCCTTTTTGATTGAGTTGACACTAAATTGAGTAGAATTTGAGAACTTCATGGGTGCTCCGTGAGCTTTAATTTATGGTATATCCCTTTCTCTCATAGGTGTTCTGATTAGTCTCTTGCCCACCAGTCCGCTTTAGAAAAAGGACTGGGCATTATTTGTTAGAACTATTTTGGGGAAGTCCAACATAATTTTCTGATGTGTTGGGTTTTCTATTGTTGATTGTTTCTGTACATGAGTTTTTTTTCTTAGATAATACTCCCTCCGTCTCAAAATAAGTGTCTCAACTTTGACTTTGTACTAAGTTTAGTACAAAGTTGTACTAAGCTTAAGACACTTATTTTGGGACGTACGGAGTAATTTGCACCTGGTTTGATGAAAGCTGATTTTTGGTGTCGGCATTTTTTCATCTCGTTGCGCTCATGTATTTTCTATTTGTGTCTGCAGCTAGTGAGGACCAAGCGTTCTTAGTGGAAGAGAGCATTAATCATGCAAAAGAAGCTGTATTGCTGGACATAAAAGATGGAAATTCCTGGTGTACGAGTCCCTCGTTCTAAATATATCTGCATATGTTTTGTGCTCTTCCCTAACAAGAGATGGTATTTTAGTTTTGATTCCATTATGTTATTTTGTGGATAGAATATAGTAGGTGATCTTTGAGTTGAAGATGCATTGTTTATGTGACTTTTGCATATTATCAATACATTGTATGACCTAGAGCTCGAGTTAGCTGTATGGATGCATAATCGGAATCTAAAATGGCCACTCAAGATCTTTAACCTATTTTCTGACCAGGAATATGTTCTTGAGCATGTTCTGCCTCCTAGAGCATAAATTGCTTTTAGTTTTCTTCTTCTTATTCTCTAGAAATTATTGAAACATGGTAATTCTAACCTTCAGTTTTGCATGTCAGAACATCTGATTGCATGACATGTTGTAGGTCTTGGTTCCGTCGCCCACAGGCCCACCAAGCGCAAACCAACCTATTTCTCCATGGCTTATAAACCACAAAGGTCAAGCCCTCACGTGGGATTAAATGATCTCCAAGCCCTCATAAACCACAAAGGTCAAGCCTCACTCCGGATTAAATGATCTCCAAGCCCTCACAAATTTCTTGGTGTCTTCACACCTTGAAGTCTCCCAAGCACATCGAATTGACCTAGGAGGCACACACCCTCCAAAATTAACAATATAAGGCTGCTTTTGATGAATCCCGATAATCTCCTGCACACTCAAACTGTTATAGGATAGATCTTTGGACTTGGAGAGTTTGGATGTTTGAAGGATAGGCTTGAAAGCAAATAGGAGAGAAGATATTCAAAGGTTTGACGTGGATGTTGGAGTAGAATGCGTTTTGAACTCAGCTCAATGATAGGTACAATGATGTTTGGTCTTTCGGTGGGAGGCACTTATTCGATTTGCGTCAAAATCAACCTTTAGGTCCTTGACTACCTAACCACACACTAGACGGTGCACCCTACCGCTAGACTTATATCCTAGAATTTACCGATGATGCTGGAGGCACGACCAACCTGATCATGAATGTCTAAGCCCTGTGTTCAATCGAGAACAAACAAGAACTAAGAATATCAATCTAAGTAGTGCGAACATGGATGAAGGATTGATTAAACTGGGTTCCAAATGCGGTTCGTTGACGGTCATTGGACATGTGAGTTTACATGAAATTGGAACACTAGCTAGCTTTTGAGTAAACCAAACCCAATTCTGAACGATGCGCTGGGGGCTGTATTTATGGTGGGACAAAGGGGAAATTCCGCCAGCCCAGGGAGGGTGCCGAAATCCACCCTACGTCAGTTTTCTCCACTAATACGGACTCTAAAAACTGCTTATTGTTCTATATTTCATTTATATGGTCCTGGCCTAAAAGCGAGGTCATGCAACATGTATGGATGATTATGGACAAAATTATGAAGTGTCGTCTTGTATATTTCACCCATGTTTCCATGTGTCTTTATGGCGGCCTCAAAGTCTTGAAATCCTCACTAGAAGGGCCATCTTCATTCCTCGTATGCTTGCTCATGCTGCAATACTTGTCCCTCTCGTCCATGCTAGGTGTTTTATTCCTTGATAATTCAAACATACTTTTTCTCGAGAAAACACAAACGACCGTTGCGTTTCATTTCATTGAAAAGGAAGGGTTTGAGTTACAATCCTCCTAGGAGGCAAAAATACAATGCAAAAGCGCGAAATCAGTGAACATCCCGGGTCTGGGGCATGAGAGCTTTAAGTCCTAGCACTCTGGCTCTGGCCCAGAGGGCCGCCTCGTTCTTGATCTTCGTCATCAGGGTAGCGATCGAGGGGCGGGCTCTGTCAAAGTCATAGTCATCGCGGTGCTTCCAAAGCATCCAGGGTTTGAGCAGGGTCACATAGGCGAGGCCCTTGTGCATGGGCTTGGGCGTGAGCGGCCTTGCGGAGAGCCACAAGGCGTTGATCGAGGGCTCGTTGTCGGGCGGGTTGCAGGGTACCCTCATCCAGCTCAGTGCCTCGTACCATACCTGTCGAGAGAAGGGGCAGGCGAGGAGGAGATGATGTATGGTCTCCGGCGCCTGGTCGCAAAGTGGACAGCGCGGGGTGTTGCAAGCTGCGGCGGGCGAGGTGGTCTGCGGTCCAACACCGATCAAGATGGGCGAGCCAAGGAAAGAACCTGACACACGATGGTGCCCAACACTTCCAGGTAAGCTTCCATGCGTCACAGGTGGTGGAGCCATGGAAAGTGGTGAGGTATGCAGACTGCGCAGTGTAGGTGCCGCTCGAACTCCACTTCCAGAGGAGGCAATCCGGCTCGGTGGAGAGCATTGTATGCTCGATCATGTGCCATAGCTGTAGGTATTGACCTATCTCCTGGATGCCAATGGTGTCATGGATGTCGTGCGCCCAACGGTTAGCCTGAAGGCCGTCTGCCATTGTCCGTAGCTTGCGGCAACGTTTTGGGATGTAGGAGTATAGGAGTGGCGCGATATCATGGACTGAACGTCCCCCAATCCAACGGTCCTCCTAGAACATGGCCTGCTGGCCGTTACCGATCTGCATGGTGGTGGAAGTAAAGAAGGTGCGCTCTTCGGCCAAAAAACTGCAGGTCAAGACCACTCCAAGCCCTGGTGCTATCGGTGCGGCTTAGCCACAGCCAACGCGTGCTGAGCGCGAGGTCGGTGCGCTCAAGGTCGTGGACGCCGAGTCCTCCAAGCGAGATTGGCTGTGAGACGCGCCACTAGTTAACGTGGCAATTGCCACCATTGTCTTCCGCACGTCCGACCCAGAGATATCCTCTTTGAAAATTTTCAAGCGCCCTGATGTTCTTCTTCGAAGGCGCCAAGACAAGTAGCCGATCGATGGGGACAGCGCTCAGCACGGCCTTGACGAACGCGAGACGGTCGACCTTGTTCATGAGTCATGCCTTCCATCCAGGGAGCATGGCAGCGGTTTTGTCGACCACGGGCTGAAGCTGAGATGTTGAGGGGCGTCGGATCATCAACGGAATGCCAAGGTAGGTGATGGGCAAGTCCACAATGGGGCAGCCGAGTAGGTCTATGACGGGCGTAGCTTCGTCGGCATCACAACGAATAAGGGTGGCCGAGCTTTTCAGGAAGTTCACTTGGAGGCCCGAGGCACATCCAAAGAGCTGCAGGATACTCTTCACTGCCAAGATGTCGCCCTGCAAGGGGTGGCAGAATAGGATCACGTCATTCGCATATAGGAGACGACGGGGATCGGCCGTCGGGATGTAGCTGCTGCAGGATGCCCAGCTCGGTGGCACGGCACATCAGGCGGTCCGAGGACGAAGGGCTGGGGTGAGTGGGGACCGACCTGTCTAAAGCCCGCATCGGTGCCAAATGGCCGGGCCGGGCTTGCCGTTCAGGAGCACCTTGGTGCTGGCCGATGAGAGAAGAACGGCCAACCAGTACAGGAATCGATCACCAAATCCATACAAGGCTTGAAGAGGAATGGCCAACTGAACGAGTCGAAGGCGTGTGCCAGGTCAAGCTTTACCAGCGCACGAGGGGCTCCAAGTTGGTGGAGTAGGCGTGCGGACTGCCGCACTAGGATGAAGTTGTCGTGCAAGCTTCGTCCTGGGATGAACGCGTTCTGGTTCGCGCTAACAAGGGTGTTGAGCTTGCGAGCAATTCGCAGCTACAGAACTTTCGTGAAGATCTTGGCGACAAGGTGGATAAGGCTTATGGGCCTATAATTGTACTCACTGATTGAGCACATTGGCATGTTAATATTAGTTGGATGACTAATTAGCTGCAAGCATCTGCGCGCTTAGGCAGCATCGTGAGGAGCGCCAGATTTAGGCAGCTAAAACTCCGGCCTCGAAGCGCGGAGAGTTGCTAGAATACGTCAACGAGGTCTTGTTTGACAAAGGCCAACATGCGGGCATGAATTCAGCGGTGAAGCCGTCGGGACCTGGTGCCTTCCGTACGGGCAGCCGTTTGACGACCTGCCAGATTTCCTCAGCATCAAAGGGTGCATCGAGGTCGTCTAGGTTGGCAGGCGTGATGAGAGTGGAGAGGTCTAGGGTGCACTCACGGGGCAAGGCGGAGCCAAGCCGGGCGTCGAAGTGTGCGTACGCCGCCGCATCCATGTCGCTTGGGTCTGTGATCACCTCATCTTAAACCACAAGGCTTTGCACCCTGTTCTTTTGCCGTCGATAGGTGCATTGCCGGGTAGAAGGATGTGTTGGCGTCACCGTCCTTAAGGGTCGCTAGGCGGGCACGTTGGCGGGCGATGGTGCGCTCCAAGCAAGCAAGGCCTTGATCTGACGAAGTAGCCAGTCCGGCGTGCTTCCTCGCCGTCATCACCACCAGGCGAGCCATCGCTTGGGCCTTCGCCATTGCCAGCAGTGATCGGAGCAGAGTGATCAACAACGGCTTCGGGGATCCCGATGGACGGGTAGATGAGTGTGCGGATGGTCGGTGGCAGGGCACGGTTGTGGTTGGGACAGACTCCACAATTTCCAGGATGGCCTTGCGACGGATGCTGGCCGGGTCATGGATGCGCCCCGTCAACCGGAATACGGCCAGGTCGACGCATGACCGTGTGCTCGGGTGTAGCCGCTCGATCCAGTAGCTGCTGCCGAGCAGGTGCTCGGCGGTGGAAAGGTGCCAGGCCTGCACCGGGATGCCTCGAAGCTCCAATTGGACGGTGTGCTCGAAGGAGCTCATGTCGGTGTGTGCCAGCTTGTTCCATGGGCGGAGCGACATGGTGAAGCCGGGGCCGTTGGTGAAGTGGTCGCCCGCAAGCCGATTCATGATCTCGTTTGTGCACATGGACGGTGAAGTCACCGGGCTGGAGGTTTAGGAACACATGACGTTTTCGACCTCACCAGAGGCGACGACCGACATGGTCCCGTGATGGAGGCCACCATCCCGCGGCGCAGCACGATCTCGGCTTCCTCCATCTCCATGGAGCGTGGCATGACCATGCGCACCGGGTCAGTGGATTGGGCCGACGTGGTAGGGGTGCGCGGCGGTGTAGGCGGAGCCCGGAGGTGCGGTGGCTGGGGGGTGGCGGCACGAGGGTGCGCACGGAGGATGTCGTTCGTGAAATCCCTCACAGGGTGACCGGGGTCGAGGCAGCTAAAACAGAGGCCGGCTCTCTCCTCTGGTGACGGGCTGTGGCGGCGTTGCTGTGGCTGGGCGCGGGGGGCCGCCTCGCGTTGTGCACGACGGCGATGGTTTCTGCACCGTGGGAGCCATTGATGCGGTGGACCTCAGAGTGACGCCCCAGGCGGGCGGAGGCAGAGGCGCGTCAGAGAGCCGTGCGTCGCTGGCGGTGGGGAAGCCGCAGCAGGTGCCGGGCTCGGCTGGGCCGGTGGGCTCCCGGCGATGTCGCTGTAGGACCAGGTGGAAGACCCGCCCTCGGATTCCATCCAGCGACACGCGTTGGCGGCGTTGAGATTGAGGCAACGACTTCTCCATTAGGTAGGTTTTTGTTAGCCCAAGCCTTTATTTGTTGAGAGGAAACGAGTCCAATTTAAAGTTGTTGATGTTTATATTGGTCAATCATAAAATAGGAATAAGAAAAGAATTTATATTTATTCCGATCAAACTTCCTCCCTATTAACCTGGAAGTTCTTTTCATATACAAGGAAATGATTCAGTTCTAGAGCCAAAGATCGTCGTTCTCGAACGAGCACTCGAAAAGATTCTGGAGGATCCTCATGATTAGGTATTCGTTTTCCCCAGATCGACGCCATGAGGCTGCGGGGAGGGGTGGGGGCTGGGGGAAGAGGGCTACCAGCGAGAGTTCGTCGGCGACGGGGCTGGTGGGACCGAGCTAGGAGGGTCCTCCAGTATGAACATGCAACATATTTGATTTAGTTAGTCATATTCTCATGAACATTAGTGTAAGTTCGTAGAATTGAATTTACATGATATTTAAGTTGACGTGCGTGAGCTCTGATGATTGGTCCTTGTCTTTCTGTCACTTGAGGAGGTGTGGCTGGGGCTGTGAGTATAACTGTAGTAGGCAAGTCCTCATCACACAACACTTGACTTCTCTCTTAGAAGTGGATGTTTGAGTTGAAGCGCTTGAGTGAACTTGGTGGGACAGGGTGAGGGTATATATAGGTTAGACCTAAAAAATCCGACCGTTGCATACTTCTCTGTCCAGCTCAGAGGCACCGAATGATCAGCTCGGAGGCTCCGACTGAACTGCAAAGAGGCAACTTTTGTGTAGCTCGGAGGGTCTGAGTAGAAAGTATCCAACGGCTTCGACTGGCATTGACACACCTGTGCGCGCTACTGAATCTCATTCAGAATTTCCGACCGGGGATGGTTCGTACATAGGCTTGCACGAATGCTTTGGTGGCTTTGAGTGGAGTTGTCATGTAGGCTCCTGATGGGCAAGGGTTTTGGAACGACTATCTCTCTGAATGCATCTGGCTTGGTGGCTCCGAATAGTGTAAAGAGAGCGAGAATATTAAGGAAATGGTTGAGGTGTTTGGGTGATTTTGGGGTTTGATCTTTAAGCACATAGCAAGAAGCTCATGACCACACATCCTTGATTCCCTTTTGATGGTATATAGACATACCTATGGAACAAGTGTATGAAGCTTATAAATACATCTATATGTGATATGAGAGCTCCCCCTAAATTTGTGCATTATTTAGAATTTGCTTTTGAAATGTAAATGCACAACAATCTTTTGGGAATGTGAAAAACTCTCTATACTCTAGAATCCGTGGGAGTGCATAGTGTGTACAAGAATGTAAATATGCTCTCTACTACGCAACAAACAATGGATAAAACACATGTTAAGGACCTCAAAAGATGCACTAAAGCATTAGCGTAAAGCGCAAGTGCAAAGTTGCTTACAATGTCATAACATGAAACTTATGAGTTTACAAGTCATAAGAATCAATTGAAGTAGCAAGACGTAACTCAACAACACTAACTCCTAAACAACTGCCCCCCTTGAAAAGCTCTCTCCCAAAAAGCACAAAGCTAGTCTAGAATTACACCCTCTCCCCATTTGGCATCAAGACACCAAAAAGTGAGAGGAATATCGTCCCACTAGACCAAGCTTGATCAATGACCGGAGGCGAAGAAGCCCTTACGACAGTCTCGTTGTCGATGATCGTGGAAGGAGTCCGAAGGAAAGGTCATGGCTTTGATCTCGGCAGCGGTGGCTGACGGGGGATCTTTTTGAACTAGAGGTGAGCAGTCACTAGAGAAAAGCCGGTTGCCGAAGGAGGTGGTGGCCACCAACAAACTCTAGGTGCAGGTCACTGTCATTATGATCATCATCATCGCTAGATTGCGTGGCATCTCCATCATACTCTATCCGTGCCTTGATGGCTTTCATGTCCCTGGCAAGAGGTTTGACTTGAGTGTTCATGGAGTGAAACTTGTCCAACACCACAACCCTCGAGAACTTCTCGGTGGGAAGGAAGGGTAGCTACTCCTTGCTCTTTCTGTGCAAGAGCGGCACTGGTAAAGGAGAATTGTGCACCACTAGTCTTTGGAACCTCTGTGGGGGCATTCGAGCTGGTGGTGGTGGAGGAGCAGAAGTGGAAGGTGCTTTGGCTGTGGAAGTAGCAGGTGTTGTTATGGATGCAACTTATCTCTATTGCATAGCCCAAGGGACATGGGGGACAAGGGACTAATGCAGACTCAATAGACCAATACTAATACTCCTTAACACCCCCCAATACTAATACTAATATTCCTTCTCTCAATCATCCCTCCTCAGAGAAATTATGCCATATGTGAATATTCCATATGAATGGTTAAGCGTCACTTCTAGATGATGGCTTAGTTTGTGGTTGCTAAACTATATAGCGTTGGAACGATTCTTTCTAAACAAAAGATAGTTTCAACTAACCGCAATGACAAACGCAGCTGAAGTGGTACTCAACCCACATTTAAATGCGAAAGGTTTCTGTTCCTGGCATTACTAACAGCTAACAGGTCGTTTGAGAAAAAGGAGCTAACAGGGTAGGGTCACTAGTACTATCTGTTAGGAATAGCAACTTGTATTACTAGTAGGCCAAAGCCGGCATATATACATGTACAAAGGGATGCCAAAAGGCAAGAATACAAAAGGCCAAAGGCCATCATCACTATAACTCTTAACCCCCCCCCCCCCCCCCCCCCCCCTCAAACTCATGGTGGATCCACAACACTGAGTTTGGAGAGGTAAAATCCATGTACCGCTCTAGTCTGGGCCTTCGTAAAGAAATCCGCTAGCTGTAACTCGAAAGGCACATACTGAAGAGCAATAACATGGTCCTGCACACCAGCGCGCACAAAGAAAGCATCAACACCAATATGCTTGGTAAGCTCATGCTTCACAGGGTCCCGCGCAATACTGATAGCACCAGTACTATCTGACAAGAGTGTAGTAGGTGTAGTAACAGAAACACCAAAATCCTCAAGTAACCAGCATAACCAAGTCACCTCTGCCGTGAGAAGAGCCATAGCTTGCAACTCAGCCTCTGCACTAGAACGGGAAACTGCATTCTGTTTCTTCGTCTTCCATGCAATGAGAGAACCACCAAGAAAGACACAATAAGCAGAAAGTGACCGGCGATCCGAAGGATCACTAGCCCAGGTAGCATCTGAATAAGCCTGGAGTTGTAACGAGGTGGAACGAGGAAAGAAAAGACGGTGAGAAATCGTGCCACGAAGATATCGTAGAACACGAAGAAGATGACTATAGTGAACCGAAGTGGGAGAAGAAACAAACTGACTCAGGATATGGACATGATAGGAGATATCCGGACGAGTGACAGCGAGATAGACAAGACTCCCAACAAGATGACGATAACGAGTTGGGTCAGACAAGGGCTCACCATCAGAAGCACGAAGGTGAACATTAAGCTCCATAGGAGTCTCAACAGTGCGCTCATCACTAAGAGCCGCACGAGCAAGAAGATCCTGGATATACTTTTCTTGGGAAATAAAAAAGCCATCACAGGTGGAGGAAATCTCAATCCCAAGAAAGTAACGAAGAGGACCAAGATCAGACATAAGAAACTGCTCATTGAGACGGGCCTTAACAAAGGCAATGTACTCAAGATCATCGCCAGTGATGATCATGTCATCAACATATAGAAGAAGAAGAGTGCGACCACGAGAGGAAAGGTGGACAAACAGCGTTGGATCATGAACACTGGGCGAAAAATCAGCTGCAGTAACCACAGAGGCAAAACGCTCAAACAAAGCGCGGGGGGCTTGCTAAAGGCCATAGAGAGAGCGACGAAGACGACAAACAATGCCATCACGAACTGAATACCCAGGTGGTGGCTGCATATAAACTTCCTCACGCAACTCACCATTAAGAAAGGCATTCTTAACATCAAGCTGAGACATGGACCAGTGGCGAACAGAGGCCACGGCGAGAAGTGTGCGAACAGTGGTCATGTGGGCCACAGGAGCAAAAGTCTCATCGTAATCACGACCATGCTCCTGCTGAAAACCACGAGCCACAAGACGAGCTTTATAACACTCAAGAGAACCATCAGAGCGAGTCTTAATCTTATAGACCCACTTACAAGTGATGGGACGAACACGGGGAGGAAGAGAAACCAGATCCCACGTGCCGGTGCGCTCAAGGGCAGCAAGCTCCTCTGCCATGGCAAACTGCCATTCAGGATGAACAACAGCATCTTGATAAGAAGTCGGCTCAACAACGGTCGAAAGACCATAGCGAGAAGGAGAATATCGATCAGGGGGCGGACAAGGCCGAGAACGAAGACCATAAGTCGGCTGAGAGGAGGAAGACGACACACCAGAAGTAGAGGGCACATCAGTAGACTCATCCACAACACGTTGACGACGAGTATAATGGAAAGGAAAGGAGGGGAGAGGTGGAATCACTGGAGGTGAAGACGGGGAATGTGTCGGTGGTGAAGGTGGAGAAGAGGAAGGTATCGGTGATGAAGGTGGAGAGTCATGCGGTGAAGGAGGAGAAGAAACCATATGAGAGGACGACGTAGGATCTGCCATAGCAGGATGAGGAGTAGGAATACTGGGCACAGAGGCAGGTGTATCTGGAAACGCAAGAAAAGAGATGTCCTCCGTGGAAAAGGCCGATGAGGATGGACGCGGGTAGAAAGGACGAGACTCATCAAAGGTGACATCCCGGGAAATACGCATTCGGCGACCGACAGGATCCCAACAACGATAGCCCTTATGCTCATCACTGTATCCAAGAAAGACACACTCAACAGACTGAGCAGTCAGTTTGGTGCGTTCACGAGGGGCACGCAAGACATAGCAAACGCAACCAAATAAACGAAGCGCCGAATAATCCGGAGAACGACCAGAAAGACGCTCAAGAGGAATACCACCCTGTAGAGCAGCAGATGGCTGAATGTTAATCAGATAGGTAGAAGTGGTAACAGCCTCAACCCAGAAGTGAGGAGGAAGAGAGGCGGCGATCATCATCGCACGCGACGTCTCAAGAAGGTGACGATGCTTGCGCTCAGCCACTCCATTCTGAGCATGAGCACCAGGGCAAGAGAACTGAGGAAGAGTACCCTGCTCGGTAAGGAATCCTCGCAGTGCATGGGAGATATACTCACCAGCCGAATCTGCGCGAAAAACACGAGTAGGAGTGGAAAACTGGGTATGAACCATGGCAGCAAATTTTTTGTATATAGATAAGACCTCACTACGAGAAGACATGAAATAGATCCAAGTGTACCGAGAAAAATCATCTATAAAGATAATATAATAGCGATGACCCCCTTTCGAGGCGAAGGGAGCCGGACCCCAGACATCAGAGTGAACGAGATCAAAAGGGCGCTCGGACACTGACTCACTATGAGGATATGGTAGCTGAATCTGCTTACCAAGCCTACAACCCAGACAATCCAACGAAGCGTTACTGGAGACAGACCCTAGAACACCTCGATGAACCAAAGACGAGAGACGAGAACCACATAAATGGCCAAGACGATGATGCCACTGCTGAAAAGAGCTGGTAGATGCAGCGACAGGGGCTGCGAGACTGGCAGGGGTGGCAGCGGAGGGAAGACGAAGCCAGTCAAGCTCCCAAAGACCATCAGAGCGGCGAGGGCCAGCACCAAGCAGAGTGCCTGTGCGACGATCCTGGACAGAACACAAATCAAAGTCGAGAATGACCCTACAACTGGAGTCAACAATCTGACCACCAGATATGAGCTGCATGGTAAGTCGAGGAACATGAGCGATAGAAGGAACATGAAATGAAGAAGTGCCAAGAGTGCCTCGACTAGCTACAGGGAGGGGAGTGCCATCAGCCGTAAGAACACGAACATGAGAGTCAACAGGTTGAACAGAGGTCAAAGTGGAAGAATCATAAGTCATATGAAAAGACGCTCCAGTGTCAAGAATCCATGGGGATGTACCTGAATGAGTAGAAAGTGGTTTCTCAATGCCAGAAGTGTCAGTCACAGAACCTGCAGAAACTGTCGATGAAGAATCCCAAGCATCTAGCAAGCATCGCAGCTGTGCAATCTCACGCGCAGACAGGGACACAGCAGATGTCGAGGTAGAAACATCTGCCGACGATGAGCAGTCGCCACCACCCGTGGAAGCCGCGTGTAGAGTCGACCGAGAATAGCGAGTCGATGTAGAGCCACAAGTGGAAGCCACTTGGGGAGTCGACGTAGGACGACAATCATCAGGTGCGGAGGTTCTGGGAAGAGTCGTTGAAGAACGACCAACACCATGCATAGAAGCGGATAGAGGCGGCGGTGTAGCTGCCGAATGAGTCAATTAGAGCGGCCAACAACACTGGTGGATGTCGCAAAAGGTGTCGAAGTAGAGCGACAACCACCACCTCCAAGTGGGCGAGCACCAAGCACCAAGGAACGGCGCCTGTGCGAGACAGGATCAATATATGGAACACCGTCGAAAAACATCGAGCTGTGAGGGACAGGCGTACCGGCCGAAAGCATTGTACTCTTTTTTTACTCTCTCTCTTTTTTTTACTCTCTCTTCTCTCTCTCTCTCTCTCTCTCTCTCTCTCTTTTTAACAAAAGCAGTAGAGCCAAGAGCCGAACGAGGCAAACCAATCGAGGCCCACCACCACCACCAGCAGGATCGATCTGAAACTAAACAGGGACGTGAAACAAGGCAGTTTCACACACGCATCATGCGTGCACCCACGGACGCTAGCAGCGGCGCGTAGAGGCCAGAACCGGATGGGTGGCTAGCGGCGACACGCGGACGAGGCCGGCGACTCGCGGACAAGGTGGTGCGGCGACCAGCGAATAAGTCGCGGCGCCGCGGGCCTGGACAGAAACCGGCGACCTGAAGGCAGACGGTCGGCCTGCACTGACGGGGACGGCTGGTGGGAGACGCCGGGCGTGCGGAGATGGCGGGATCCGGCGTGGCGCGGCCAAGACCAGCGAAGGGCGACGGGATCCGGCGAACGGCAGCGGAATCCGGCGAAGCCGAGCGCGTCACGGGAGGTGAGCAAAGACCGGCCAAATCGGGAGAGGAAGTAGTTGCGGCCTTCCGCAGAGGAGCAGGCGAGAAGTGCAGCGGCAGGGCGTGCTGATCAGCAGGCAGAGGCAGCCGGAGAAAGTAGCAGCGGGCGGCGGACGAAAAATTGGATCGGAAGAGCATGAGTTGCGCGTGCGAAAAAAAACCTAGAGCTCTAATACCATGTTAGGAATAGCAACTTGTATTACTAGTAGGCCAAAGCCGGCATATATACATATACAAAAGGATGCCAAAAGGCAAGAATACAAAAGGCCAAAGGCCATCATCACTATAACTCTTAACACTATCGAAAGGAACAAAAGATAAATTGTTCTTTTGCTTTATGAGTACATTAAATCTGTTTTTTCCTTCGCTTGTTTAGGCTAGCATTTTAAGTGAGGACCAATGATTGTCTTGCTGAAACAACCTTTACTGACTATTCTGAGATGTAATTTCAGATTTTTGAACAAGATTACCATTTCAACAACTGTTCGCTTGCTTTTTCCTGTATATAGATAATCTGGGTAATGCATACCTCACAAGCTTTTTTGCGAGCGGAGCCTGGGACAACGCTAGGCTTCACCATTCGATCAAAGCATATCAAAATGCTGTAAGTTGTGCATTATATACTTAAGCGCAACTTATTAGTTTGCAAATTGTAATTTCTTAAAATTATGAGATGGAATTTTTTAATATCGATTTCCATTCTTTCAAAATGTAAAGCATGTATTTATGTTGTTTCGATAAATTGTTTCAGGAGAAGGATGAAACTATGAAACGAAATCCCGACCTCTACTATAATTGTGCCACAGTGAGTAGCCAGATCTTTTACTAGGTAGCAGAGTCAGCTAAAAATTCCACCAACATTTTCCATTTCCATAATATTTTTCGTTCCTTCCAGGCTTACAAATACTTAGAGAACTATGAAAGTGCCCTTCGTGGATTTGAAGCTGCTGCATTAAAAGATCCTGCTCTCAGGGCTGACACAGAAGTTCAGAAGATCATTAATCTCCTTGATAAGCTAGAGAATGCAACGAAGGTACCTTCTGTAACTATAGTAAGTGCACTTGCAAACTGCAGCGCTGGACATGAATTAACGGAATTGTCTCCTTGGTCTCAATTGAGCTTTAATCTGGATCGTGTGAGGCTACTTAATGATTATGCATGTTACGGTATATGTGGATTGCACTAGTCCTTTCCATTAGTTCGGACTTTTGGTTGCGTTGGTGCATGAAGCTTAACATGGTATCGGAGCTAAGGTCTTGAGTTCAAGTCCTGGCTTTCGCAATTTATTTAAAAAATTGTTGGTAGCCCCCCTTTGTGTCCACGTAGAGGCCTCTTGAGTCATACATGAGTTTCGCGCGCCGTCGCTCTCTTCCGGTTGCACGTGTTGACTTGTCTTTCCCGTCACACGTGAGAGGGGGTGTTACGGTATATGTGGATTGCACTAGTCCTTTCCATCAATTCGGACTTTTGGTTGCGTTGGCTAGTGCATGAAGCTTAACAATGCATATATGTAGAAGTTAACAATTTTCATGGGATTTAGTACAACCTAGATGAAATGATACGGTAACATTTGTTACAACATCAATTCCATGCTTGGGCGAAGCAATTTTTCCCTTAGGAATTGATGTTGTAACAAATGTCATCGTATCATTTCAACACCGCACCAACTACTGTTTGAGAGAGGCGAAAAGCAGCTTCGTAAGCTCAGGGATCCCGGAGCTTCGCCGCCGGCGTCGTTGGCTGGGGAAGTGATGGGAGAGGTGCTTGGTGCCTTCCTGTAAATAGTAGAACTAGGTTTGGAGTTTCCTTAGGGAGTTTGGCGTCATGCCGATGTATGGTGATATGCCGATGAGTAGCATGCTGCCGACGCGGGCGAGCAGTGTCCGGCGGCTAGCGGAGGTGACCGTGGATATGGCGGCAGTGAGGTTCTGGCTTCCGCAGGATGGTTCCTTGCCGGCGCTCCCCAAAATAAGCTCGCTTGTTGCTACCCTGGGGTGGAGAAGGATTCTTTGTTTCTCTCAGATCTCGGTGGCCATCATGGAGATGGACAAGGAGGAGCAGACAAAGGGAATGGAAGATGCAGTCAGGGCTGAGGTGTTCCATTGATGGTGCTCACGGCTGGGCTACGGCACCCGCAACGGCGGTAGACAGCCGACCTCTGTCGCCTCGCCATCGAATTTGTTGGCCAAAGGGCGGCCGTTTTCATTCCTCCTGTCCATGTTGCTGATGAGGAGGCAGTGCAGGTGCTATTCAGAGTCCGCGATTCATTTCTCTGGTGGCTGCCGGAATTGGAGCCGTGGAGATGCCGGCAAACCAAGTGGTTGCGTCCCCGGCGTGGTCGTCCTTCAACCTGGGCGGCATCTGAAGACCCGATTGCGTTTTCTAATTCCTTTTTGGGGTCCTTCTTGTAAACTTCAGGGTCTATTATGTAATCTGTCTTTCCTGAGGGTTCCTTCTCTGAAAAGTTCTTTCGACCTTATCTAATAAAATCTGGGGTCTTCGAGACCCCTCTGCTGTTAAAAAAGAAGTGTTAGTTAACTATGGATGAGCAATCTATAGGTCTACCCGTTTTCCTTTTAACTCCTTAGGGTATAACTTATTTGTGGCCCATAGGCCTGCTGTTGTGATCCCCAGTTTAATCAGTTTTGGGATGAAAACCAACCCAGCTCAGAAAGTGAATGCCTTTGATGGGTTTGAATAGAGAGTGGTTTATATGGGTCGATGGTTTCCGATAAGCAGGCAGTTGAAAGCCAGACAGAAAAGGAGGGAGGTGTTAAGCTTCATGCACTAGCCAACGCAACCAAAAGTCTGAACTGATGGAAAGGGCTAGTGCAATCCACATATACTGTAACACCCCCTCTCACGTGTGACGGGGAAGACAAGTCAGCACGTGCAACCGGAAGAGAGCGACGGCGCGCGGAACTCACGTATGACTCAAGTGGCCTCTACGTGGACACAAAGGGGGGCTACCAACAATTTTTTAAATAAATTGCGAAAGCCAGGACTTGAACTCAAGACCTTAGCTCTGATACCATGTTAAGCTTCATGTACTAGCCAACGCAACCAAAAGTCCGAACTGATGGAAAGGGCTAGTGCAATCCACTTATACTGTAACAGGAGGGAGGGTGGCTGCTGTCCGCACTCATTAAGGGGCTGTTTGATTCCTTGCCACACCTCACCTTAGACAAGTTTGACCAAGTTAGGTGGGTGTTTCCGTGTTTGGTTCTAGCCACACCTAAGGCAAAAACCTTTTTATGAGCAGTAAACCCCACATGTCATAGACACAAAAAGTGTGGCAAGGTTCCCTTAGACAAACCAAAGTGTGGCTAACAATTTGAGCAACTCAAGTAAGGCAAGTATGGCAATATATGGCAAAGATAGTCACAATCCAAACAGCCTCCAATTGCTGAGCTAATTGAACTCGTTTGTGGTTGTTGTTGACGGAGCAGTAGCAATCAGTGGCGAGTCAGCACCTGTTCCTTAGCAACACATCTTTGGACTCACCGTGGCAAATGTGACAATGGAACAATATCTTACAGTGGCAACTGCGGCAATGGCAAAGCCACCAGTCTATGGAATCATCCCATGAGGTTGTGGTGGAGAAGATCGGTAGCTGCCGTTGTCGTGCCGGTCAATGGCTGTGGTGCCACTGATTAGCGGGCTGATCACCTAGATAGAGATGGGTTCAGTGGTTCTTGTTAGAGTACTATTTATATAGCCATGTAGCCTTTCGTATTTACCCCATTGTATAAGGGGTTTTCTGCATATCCTACACCTGTACATGTGTGTGTGTATGTGTCTAAAAATACATTCTACCACCCAGGGTAGTTACCCCACATGTTCCATATACTAGCATGTGGTAGTATATATACTAATTTATCGTTTTAAATATGTTCATATATTATATATAAGATTTTTCAAAGTGGGTACATGAAAAAATTACAAGTTGACCCATGGTTTTTATTATATTTGTGAAATACGTATATATTTGTATGTAAAAAAGAGCACACTCAAAATACGATACATACTACCAAAAAAATAGTACATATACTACCTAAACATTCTTATATACTATATACTACGCGTACATACTCTCCGATTTGATAAATACTACATACAACATACAAAACGCAAGTGGTGGTAACTACCACCGGTGGTAGATAAAATTTGTCCTATATATGTATATGTATATGTATATGTACTGGCCTATGGCCTCTTGGAAATACAAGTTGCATATTCCTAACATGGTATTAGAGCCTTAGGTTTTTTTAGCATGCGCAACTCGTGCTCTCGATCCAACTCCCGTCCACGCAGCCGTCGCCTTTCTTCTCTGGACGGCGCTGCTCTCCGGTGCCTTCTCCACTGCAGGTCAACCCTGCTCTGGCGCCGTCGCTCTTCCCGTCTCATCCGCAGGGCCGTGACGCCGCCTTCTCCCTGATGTCGCGTCGCCTGCTGTTGTTTCTTTCGCTGGTCAACGGCCTCTCGTCCACGAGTCGATCCAGATCTAAGCCCACCTGATCCGCCAGCTCCAAGGACTCCAGATCGGGCCAGTTGTAGTACCTGTTCGCTTCAGATCGAGTCGGCCGCCCTTGGACCGCGTCGCTCGCGCCTTTAGATAGTCGCCCAGTCCCATCACCAACCGACGGCTCGCACCGGAAGCCTCCAACCATCGTCGATTCCTGCCGCCGCAAGTTGCCTTGGAGGGATGCAACCATTAGTCGGCCTCCTAGATTTGCAGGTCCACTCCCCGCTGCCTGTTGGATCCAGTCCCGGTGGTCAATTCCGCGTGGCTGTTCTCGTGAAGGCTACTGACTCCCGTGACAGCCCACGCTGGTGTGCTACTGCTGGATCCTGTCTGAGTACCTGCTGCTGTTTAGGCCAACGCCCCTGCTGCTGATCCCGTCCAAGTTGCCCCCTGTGCGGATTCTCCAGTGCTGTGTGATTCGATCGGGATTCGCCTCCTTCCGTCCTGCTCGGATCTGTTGGAGTCTCAGCCCGCGTGGTCTTCCCCTGTTCAGTTGAGTCGGCCTCTGTCTCGCACTCCAGGTTGAGCCACCGCAGATCGAGTCGCCTTGGTTTCTAGCTGCGAATTGATCTTTTTGTCGTTTGATTCGGTTGGTCAGCTGAACAGTCTCTGGTTAAAAAGTAGAGAAGAAGAAGAAATATTTTCATCGGGTTAACATGTCCCTCGCTACCCATTGACTCTTGACGGTGTTTTCTTCACTACTCCCGTCTCGCACATGTGTCGTTCCTCGGTGCTTGATGCTCATTCGTCTGTGATGTCGTTCCCTTCGGCGTCTTTCGCAGGCCGTGCTGGTCGCTCTTCTGCGGCTCCTCCCGCGACCTCCGCACATGGTGATTGTTGCTCTACACCGAATCCTCTCGGGATTTTCACGGGTGAATGTCGCTCTTCCCCAACACCTCTCGCGACTCTCACTGGCTGTGCTGATGCATACGACTCCATCGACCGCGTCTCGCACACGGGTCTTTCCTTGGGGCTTGGTGCTTGTCTGCATATGGCCTCGTCTTTTCCACCGGCCTTTGTGGACGATACTGGTCATGCTACACTGCCACATTTAGCGGCTTCCACAGATGGTGGTGGCCGCTCCTCTCCTGGTGCCACTACGTCGCCTACTTCAGCCGTGTACTTCACCGAGGAGGAGATTGCGTGACTTCGCGCCCTACTGATTGCCTCTGACTCTCTATTGTCGGGTGCATCTACATCGACATCTTCAGTTGCGCTCCTGACTGAGCAGGAGATTGTGCGATTTCGATGCCTGCTAGCTCCATCTTCTGGTTCTCCATCGACAGGTTCTGCTGGTTCTGCTACGGACTCTTCTGGCATTGTGAGACCACCTTCTACACAAGCAGGTACATCTCCATGGATTCTTGATACTGGAGCATCTTTTCATATGACTCATGATTCATCCACTCTGTCATCTACTCGACCTTCCGATTCTCTTGTTCATGTTCTTACTGCTGATGGTACCTCTCTCCCGGTTACTGGCCGAGGCACTCTTAGCACTTCATCTTTTCATGTTCCCGATGTTGCTCATGTTCCTTGGCTTACCATGCAGCTCATTTTTTATGGTCAGATTGTTGACTCTGGTTGCAGGGTCATTCTCGACTTTGACTCATGTTTCGTTCTCGACTGTCACACAGGTGCTCTTCTTGGTGTTGGCCCCCGGTGCCGTGACTCTCAGGGTCTCTAGGAGCTTGACCGGCTTCACCTTCCATCCGCTGCCACCGCCGTCAGTCTCTCCACCTCTGTTGCCTTGTCTACCAGCTCTTTTCAACAGTGACATCATCGCCTTGGTCACTTATGTGGCTCGTCTCTCATCCTAGTTCGACGTGGTCTTCTTGGATCCGTCTCCGACGGTGTGTCTTTAGACTGTCAGGGTTGCTGACTTGGTAAACAGATCCAGTTATCTGATACTCATAGTGAGACTGTGTCTCAGAGTCCTTTGGACCTTGTTCACTCTGATTTCTGGGGTCTAGCTCCCTTTGCCTCGAAGGGAGGTCATCGCTACTATATTATCTTTATAGATGATTCTCTCGACACACGTGGATATATTTTATGTCTTCTCGTAGTGAGGTCTTATCTATCTATAAGCGTTTTCCTGCCATGGTTAACACTCAGTTCTCTACGCCTATTCGTGTGTTTCGTGCTGACTTTGCTGGAGAGTATATCTCCAAGATGTTGCGTGAATTTCTAACTGAGCAGGGTACTCTTGCTCAGTTCTCTTGTCCTGGTGCTCATGCTCAGAATGGTGTGGCTGAGCGCAAGCATTGTCACCTTTTTGAGACGGCTCGTGCGTTGATGATCGCCGGCGGAACCGCCTCACTTTTGGGCCGAGGCTGTCTCCACTTCCACCTATCTCATCAACCTTCAGTCGTCCACTGCTTTGCAGGGTGGCGTTCCTTTCGAGCGTCATTTTGATCGTTCTGCTGATTACTCGGCGCTTCGTTTGTTTGGTTGTGTTTGCTATGTTCTTCTTGCTCCTCGTGAACGCACCAAACTGTCTGCTCAGTCTGTTGAGTGTGCCTTCTTAGGTTACAGTGATGAGCATAAGGGCTATCGTTGTTGGGATCCTGTTGGTCGTTGGATGCGTCTTTCTCGGGATGTGACTTTTGATGAGTCTCGTCTCTTCTACCCACGTTCATCTTCCTTGACCTTTTCAGTGGAGGATATATCCTTCCTCAGTTTTCCTGATACACCTATCACTCCCATTGTGCCCTTGTTCGTCCGTCCTACTGCCCCTACTTCCTCGATTGTTGCACATCCAACACCGCCATCTCCCATGGTTTCCTCACCTCGCATGTCACCGGATTCTGCACCTTCATCCCCGGTGACTTCTTCGTCTCCATCCCCTGAATCTACCTCGACGATTCCTCCTCTTATTCTTCCATCTTTTCCTCGGTATTATACTCGTCGTTCACGTAATGTGGATGTGTCTACTGATGTGTCGTCCTCCTCGTCTCAGCCTACTTATGGCTTGCGTCCTCATCCGCTTCCGCTTGTTGATCGCTTTGGCTTTCCAACCGCCGGTGCTGCGGTTCTTGAGCCGACTTCTTATCGTGAAGTTGTTGTTCATCCCGAATAGCAGTTTGCGATGGCAGAGGAGATTGCTGCTCTTGAGCGCACCGTTACGTGGGAGGTTGTTTCTCTTCCTCCAGGTGTCCGTCCCATCACTTGTAAGTGGATCTACAAGGTTAAGACTCGCTCCGATGGTTCTCTTGAGTGTTACAAAGCTTGTCTTGTGGCTCGTGGCTTTCAACAAAAGCATGGTCGTGATTACGATGAGACTTTTGCTCCTGTGGCCCATATGACCACTATTCGCACACTTCTTGTCGTGGCCTCTGCACGCCACTGGTCTGTATCTCAGCTTGATGTTAAGAATGCCTTTCTTAACGGTGAGCTGCGTGAGGAGGTATACATGCAGTCACCACCTGGGTATTCTGTTCCTGATGGCATGCTATGTCGTCTCCGTCGATCTCTCTATGGCCTTAAGCAAGCCCCTCGCGCGTGGTTTGAGCCTTTTGCCTATGTGGTGACTGCCGGTGGGTTTTCAGCGAGTGCTCATGATCCAGCGTTGTTTGTCCACCTTTCACCTCGTGGTCGGACTCTTCTTCTTCTCTATGTCGATGACATGATCATCACCGGCGATGACCCTGAGTATATTGCCTTTGTGACGGCCCGTCTTCGTGAGCAGTTTCTTATGTTTGATCTTGGACCTCCTCGCTATTTTCTTGGGATTGAAGTCTCTTCTACCTCTGATGCCTTTTTTATTTTCCAGGAAAAGTATATCCAGGATCTTCTTGCTTGTGCTGCTCTTACTGATGAGCGCATTGTTGAGACTCCCATGGAGCTCAATGTTCACCTCCGTGATACTGATGGTGACCCCTTGTATGATCCGACGCGTTATCGTCATCTTGTTGGGAGTCTTGTCTATCTAGCTGTCACTCGTCTGGATATCTCTTATCCGGTTTATATTCTGAATCAGTTTGTCTCTGCTCCCACTTCGGTTCACTATAGTCACCTCTTTCGTGTTCTCCGATATCTTCGGGGCACGATCTCTCACCGTCTGTTCTTTCGTCGCTCTAGTTCTTTACGGCTTCAGGCCTATTCCGATGCTATGTGGGCTAGCGATCCCTCAGATCGCCGTTCACTTTCTGCTTACTGTGTTTTTCTTGGTGGTTCTCTCATTTGCCTGGAAGACGAAGAAACAGACTGCAGTTTCCGCTCGAGGTGCAGAGGCTGAGTTGCGAGCTATGGCTCTTTTGACGACAGAGGTGACTTGGTTACGGTGGTTACTTCAGGATTTTGGTGTTTCTGTCACTACACCTACTCTGCTATTATATGACAGCACATGTGCTATTAGCATTGCGCGTGATCCTGTGAAGCATGAGCTCACCAAGCATATTGGTGTTGATGCTTTCTATGTGCGCGCTGGTGTGCAGGAGCAGGTTATTGCTCTTCAGTATGTGCCTTCCGAGTTACAGTTTGCGGATTTCCTGACGAAGGCCCAGACTAGAGCGCAACATGGCTTCTATCTCTAAACTCAGTGTTATTAATCCACCATGAGTTTGAGGGGGGGGGGGGGGGGGGTTGTTAGAGTACTATTATACAGCCATGTAGCCTTTCGTATTTACCCCATTGTATAAGGGTTTTCTGCATATCCTACACCTGTACATGTATATATATACTGGCCTATGGCCTCCTGCAAATACAAGTTGCATATTCCTAACAGTTCTGACATGACCTTGACCTTGGCCCTAGAAAACTGCAGAGGAAGTTTAGGCTGGGTTTGGTTCATGGTTTGAGCCCAAACCATTAACAGCTCTAAGTGGCACACATGCTTTCCACGATTCAAATTTTATTTGCCCAACTATTTCCGATGCTAATGCAATGACTTAAAGCACACCATTATTGTGGTTTTCAGAACTATTTTTTGTCTGTTGGTGCAAATGTTTCTACCCATGACTTACTTCTTTCGCAGGGACAACTACGACCCAAGAGATCAGCATCATTGGTGTCATCTCTGAATGAAGTCAATTGTAATACTCTTTGGCACTGCAAACATTGAAGTTGTATACCGTGTTAAAATTGTTCTACTGTTGTTTAACTTCTCCCTCTGTGCCATCATAGTCAAGTCATCCCACAAGAAAGCAACCATAAGCATCCTATCAGGAGGTTTGAACAAGACAGTTGCTGTTGTGTGTAAAGTGGTTCTTTGGATAAGACATGACGATGATGCTCCACTGTAAGTTGTCTCAGTCCTTAAATTCAATAGGCTTGTTATGGCTGCTCCATTATAACTTGATTTTTGTTATCATCATACCACGTTGTTTCAGAACATTTGGAATTATCTAAAAAAATAAAACATGAATTGTTAGTATGTATGCTTGAACAGTCTGCTGTACTAGCAGCTTGAGTACAAAAATTACTCTATGATGCATCATCTAGTTTGTATGGACTTTGAGCTCTTTGTACTAGTGTGGGTAGAAATGACGATACACTGATTTGGTCGTTAGGTCTCCCGAAGAAGATGGTGTCCAAATATGCTGATCCTTGACCTCATAAGTGAGATTAACTACATCTAAGAACTTCTGCTTAATGGTAAAGATGGGGAGCAGGATTTGCACTAGCATAAATCAATACTGTCGATGCACTACGACTCACTGTGCTGCATCATGCTATTTGGTCTCCACAATAATCCACATGGTCCCAAGTCCATCCCCACGGTAGGAGGCAGTTATGCTCTTTCTTGGCAAAATGTGTAACCCTAAACTTCATATAGAAGTGCAGTGCAGATTCAAAGCTGACATGAGTTTGCAGCTGTATACAATGCAGTACATAGTGCTCTGTTCTGAGCTCCGCACGTATCACCGAGTCCACTCCTATTCCACCACCACTTGTGGAACCTCGGTTGGAGCCTTCCCACACACCCTAACCACTGGACCTTGCCACCTAGGTTTTCTATTTTCTGTGACAACCTCCCCATGCCAGGGTTCAGTCTTGAATGGTATGATAAGTTTGAGGGTGTGAAGTAACCGGTTTCGGAGTTCAGGGTAGAGTCTTAAACAAAGTGGTAAGATGAGGGTTGAAAAGTGGATTTCTCTCTATTTCGAATTAGTGCTACGAGAGGGTGGGTCCCCTCCGGCCCTGTTTTTTCGGGTTGCAGCTTCCTGACAAGCAGCCTTAGCAAGTAAGATCTGAGAAGCAGCTGGAGCTGGACAGCTAGTGAGAAACAGCAGACTCATTGAGCAAGATGCTTTGGGTTGATTGATTGGTGGACCTGTAGATGGTGGGGGAAGTCTGAAATACCCCGGTAGGCTTAAGATGATGTTTAAGTCCTGATTAAGCATGGTTTATCTGATTTTATTGTAGCTTTGCACAAACCAAATGCTTAACACCGGTTTTTAGTGAAAACTAAATTCTATTCCCCATGGTTTTTAAGGCGTCGCCAAGTCGTCGCCTAGGCGACGCTTAAGCGTCAGAGCGCCCAGAGACAGCAAGGCGTCGTGCTCGCCTTAGGCTCTCGTCTAAGGCGTCCAGATTCGACATGTGAGGCGCCCAAGTCGTCGCTTAGGCGGGGAAGGCGTCGCTCTGGCCGATTTTGGACGCCCTTGGCCACGGCCGGCAACGGCGGCCGGGTAGGCGGGGCAGAGGAGTGCTCGAGGCCGCCCTCCCGTGCCGGCGGAAGAGGAGGCGCTGGATGTGGGGCTGGTGGCGGCGGTGATGTGAGTAAGAGGTAGGAGGCAGGGAGCCCGGCGACGCAGCTGCCGGCAGGAACATGAGCCGGACGGAGGAGGCTGCCTGGCCTCGGCGGCGTGGTCGACGAGCTTGGCCGCGGCGGCGTGGCCGGCGACCTCGTGCAGCGCTCGAGCGAAGAGGGAGCCGTCCCTGGCGGCGCACGAGCAGAGCGAGGAGGGAGCGATAAGGAGGTTAGGTGGGTTGGGTGGTCGTGGATGTGTCTAGGGTTTAGGTGGGCTGGGTGGTCACCGGTTGGGCCACTGGGCCTGGCCGGTTGGCTCCAAAAACTTCTTCTTAAACTGGGCCATTGGGCCTCGCGTTCTGATTAAGGCGTCGCCTCGCTTCGCGCTTTGAGCGCCTAGGCGTTGAGGCGCCCCCCAGCGCTTTAAACCAAGTCGTCGCCTTAAAAACCATGCTATTCCCTCCGTCTCAAAATAAGTGTCTCAACTTTGGTACAACTTTATACTAAAGTTAGTACAAAGTTGAGACACTTATTTTGGGACAGAGGGAGTATTTATTAATAAGTACATTTAATTCCGTTGAATCAAAGAGATCCTAGGGACCAATCGTTCATTTATCTCTAGGGCAAGGTCATCCAACGACTATTGATGTTAATCTCATGTCGAAGTCACGCAGTGCCATCACATTGTGTCAGATATCCTTGTCGTCTAACATGGTTAACAATCTCGTCAGCTGATGCAACAACACGTATGTGTGCCCCATCAATTGCACCGATATAATTATTAAGGTGGGGTGAGAATCTAGAGTCTTGAAGCCTTTCATGCAAAGTGGTAAACGGGGGATCTCTTGGTTTAGTAATATCAGTAGTCAAACAATTCAAACACTCCTAACATCCTTCAAACTTTCGATGGATAGTCTTGGTGGACCGATTGAAGTGATTCTCAACTTGATTCACTGATTGAGGGCCTCCAACTGCCCACAAAACATGCCTAGTGCCTCTATAGAACACATTCCTCGCCGACTTTAGTTCGTAGTGTTCAACCAGTTGTGCTATGTAATGCATGAAAACAAGGCTGGTACATTCTGAACATTGTGTAACAATCCTTTGCACCGCTAAGGTTTTCAAAGACCCATTGTTGCGCTGTACATAATAGGCAGGCATAAGCATGAGCTCATCTTCTTTTGTTTGAGCTATCCATATCAGTCCCATCATCATTATTAATTGTGTACATCTTGAAAATCGGCAACATATAGTTATTTAATTAAGTTTCATGTAACCAAAAACAAAATTAAAATCAGCAAATGCACATGACCAAATCACACAACAAATTAACACATAAAACAACAAGAATTCAAACATCAATCACATGCTAAGATTATCCATGTTGAATCTTACAAGACCAAATAATTGTTCCAAGCTAAAGGAAAATAACACATCCAAGTGTAAGTTACACAACCAACAAAATAATCCAAAGAAAATAAGAGGGCATCTTCTGAAAGTAAGTTCTCATGACAAATATGTAGAAGTACAACATGACCTAAGGTATGAGTACATGAGCTTCGAAGGGGCGGGCACAAGGGATTGCTGAGCAAATTAGCTCCACTTCAATATCCTATATGAAATTATAAGGAAGTTAAACCTGGATAGACGGATATGGGTGGATATTCCTCATCCCATATCAAAGCATCATCTATCCTATTTGTGGAGTCATACTCGTACATGATGTGATGGACCTAAAGCCTGTGGTGGCGCGCACACGAAGAGGGAGGGATTGCGGGAACTGGGAAGCACCGAGATCAGTGTTTTTTTGCTTCTAGTGCAATTTTTAGAAGTCCTCACAAGCTCATCAAAAAGCAATGTGTGTTTGTTTGGGCTTGTGCTTTTAGGGTATGTTTGGTTTGAGCCCCAATTTGCCCCACCAAAATTTTGGCATGACCAATGCAAGGGCATGACCAAAAATTTGGCAAGTTGTTGTTGTTTGGATTGTGACCATTGTAGCCACCAAAAATTTGGCAAGTTGTTGTTTGGATTGTGACCATTATATCCTACAAATTTCAGGTACTAGTTTTGAAAATATTTAAATGCATCTATTACTGAAAATTGAAAAAAGATGCGGTCAGTGTGAAAAAAAATCGTCAAGAGAATTACACGAGCGAGATACTGCAGTTTGAAGTCGCTAATTGTGCGGCACCATGTTGCATGTAGATTTGTACTAGTATTTGGTTGCTGCATGCAGCCGATAACGACGCAAAGGCCTGTATATTTTATTGAGTAAAAAACATCGTTAATTACTGCTACATGAATAATTAGCATATACTGCTACATGCACGCGGAGCCCACCAACCAACAACCAGAGTAAGCAGCGCCAATTTTTTGGCGAAGCATTTCGGCGCCCTCGTCTCGCCAACGAGTTGGCGCGATTTACACGGACGGAAGCTGGGTAAGCTGGGGCGAGCCAATTCTTCGGCACTGATTCAAACAGGCACCAAAACTCACGGGCAAGCCAAATTTTTGGTAGGGTCGGCATTGGTAGGAATCCAAACAGCCCCTTAGGAGCCAAGAAGCTCCAAAGGCTGGAGCACAACGCCAAACAAACAAGGTCTCAGATCGCTATGCCAAAATCCGTATACAATTACAGAATTGTGAAGTGCAGTACACAAATTCACAAATATATAGTATGCTGAAGGTAGCAAATGTGGTACAGAAATATTCCAGAATAGTTGTGATGCAACCAATTGCAAATTAGTAGAAGTAATATAGTATGGTCAGAGCCAAATAGTATTTCTGAATAGATTAAAGAAGCTTTTATCCTTGTTCAGCTAGAAAGATAGAAGAAATTCCATTGCACAACTGTGTGCCCTTTAATATTTGTCGATCAGATTCAGCACCCTTTTTATGATATGTCAAAGCACGATAGAGTTAGGTAGGTGAATCTATACAACTTTGTTCCTTTACAAAGTTCATGCAAGATTGTTGCATCTCTTTTGTTCCTATTTTTATATCTCATATATGTAAAGTTAAATGCTACATTCCAATGAGACAACAATTTTATGGTCTTTCAGGTATTATTTAACATGTGACTTGGACCAGTCTTATTTCATACTATCAGTTTACGGGCTACAAAATGAAGCAGTAAGATCTCATATCTCTGCAATATATTTTATATGATAAATTGAGACATTGCATCATAATTTTATCCTAGTGGGTGTAGCTGTTCTTGCATGCTTAAAGCGTCAGTATACTGAATATCAGGATTCAAATGTATGGAACATAAACTGGTGTCTATGCTGTTATAGTGCCATGCCATTGGGATTACTAAGAACAATCTTAAAACATACGATACAATCTCCTTCATGTGCCAATAGTTCTTACTGTCCCAGAATTCATTACTATTTAAATAGCTAGCAAGCCCATCGATATTGAAGTTCCCCAAGCTGTTCTTCCTGATACTGTATTTTATGTAACCATTCTGGTGTAATCCTTGTATACCATAGATTAAAGAAGGTGATCGAGTGGAACTGCTGGAACCATACTACAAAATTCTAGATATATCTTGGAAAGAACAGGTATACTTTTGGTACCATCATCTTCCTGTTAACTCTTCATAAACCTTTTATTAAACTGCTGCCGAGATAAGCAACGGACGACGTGCCGAACGAGCACTTCGAGCGCTTGAGGTGCAGCTGGTGCGCCCGAAGCGCGTTGAAGACGATGGCGACGTGCTGCAAGTGCTCCGCCCATGACGAGCTGTAGATGAGAATGTCGTCGAAGAAAACGAGCACAAACCGCCGCAAGTAGGGGCGGAGGACGTCGTTCATCAAGGCCTGAAATGTCGCCGGGGCATTGGAGAGGCTGAAAGGCATCACCAAGAACTCGAAGTGGCCGTGATGAGTGCGAAAGGCCGTCTTAGCGACGTCATCCGGGTGCATCCGAACCTGGTGGTAGCCTGAACGAAGGTCGAGCTTAGTGAAGAAGCGTGCCCCGTGTAGCACGCCCAGGAGTTCATCCACGATTGGTATGGGAAATTTGTCCTTGGACGTCTTGGCGTTAAGAGCACGATAGTCGATGCAGAAACGCCACGAGCCGTCGGCCTTGCGAACGAGGAGCACCGGCGCCGAGAACGGCGAGGTAGAGATCCGGATGATGCCCAGGGCGAGCATGACCGCGCACTGTCGCTCTAGCTCGTCCTTCTGCAGCTGGGGGTAGCGGTATGGTCGTACGGCGACGGGGGCTGTGCCCGGTAGCAGGTGAATGCGGTGGTCGTAGGGTCGGGCTGGCGGAAGGCCCTGTGGCTCGTCGAAGAGGTCGCTGTGCTGCTGCAAAAGACGAGCCAACAGGGGTGGCTCGGGTTCGGCGGCGGCCGCCGTCAGCTGTGGCTGGGGCGCCGCGGGTGCAGCGCCACCCACGCCCTCCCACCGGACGCGGCGACCCAGGCGCCAGAAGGTCATCGTCAGGGCGTCGAAGTCCCAAAGGATGGGACCCAGGGTCCGCAAAAAGTCGACGCCGAGGATGAAGTCGAAACAGCCCAAGTCTATGCCGACGCACGTGATGGCGAAGTGCTCGTCTCCGATGATGATGGGGACATGCCGCGCAATCCCCTGACAGTGGAGGCGATCACCGTTAGCCACGGTAACCCTGAGCTGCTCCCCGCTGTCAGATGGAGCACCGGGCGACGCATGGTAGACTTGGGCAGGAAGTTATGGGTGGAGCCCGTATCCAGCAAGGCTAGGAGGCGCTCCTCGTGGATCGTCACCGGCAGCAGCATAGTCTTCTCCGCCCGTATACCCGCGAGGGCATGGAGGGAGACCATGAGGGCGGTCGCAGGAGCAGGTGCCGGCGCGACCTCCGCGTCAACTGGGGCGGGCAGGTTGCCGAGCACGGCGGCGGCGGTGTCCTCCTCGATGTAGTCCGCAGCCTCCAAGTAGAAGAGTCGCGGGCAGACGTGGCCTGGCACGTAGGGCTCATCGCAGTTGTAGCATAGCCCTTGGCGACGGCGCTCGAGTTGCTCGCCCGGGGTGAGCCGGCGGAACGGGCACGCCGCGGCCGTGGCGGGGGGCGCAGCGGGAGCCTGGGCAGGCCGGCCCTGCGCGGGGACTGCCGGCCGGGGTGTCGGGCGAGTGGCCCGGGACGGTGACGCCTGCTGCATGGCCACCGCGCGGGCATAATACATGGCCGTCTGGAGGTCCTGTGGCCCGCACATCTCCACGTCCACGCGGATGTGGTCCTGTAGGCCGCCAACGAAGAGCTCGGCCCGTTGGCGAGCCGAGACGCCGGGGGCGTGGCACGCCAGCGCCTGGAAGCGGTCGGCGAAGTCTTGCACCATGGTGAGGAACGGGAGGCGCCCAAGCTCCGCCAGCCGGCTCCTGCGTATGGGCGGTCCGAAGCGCAAGAGGCACAGATCGCGGAATCGCTCCCATGGTGGCATGCCGCCCTCGTCCTGTTCGAGGGCGTAGTACCACGTCTGCGCGGCTCCGCGAAGGTGATACGAGGCGATCCATGTGCGGTCGGACGCGAGCGTGCGCTGCCCCCTGAAAAATTGGTCGCACTGGTTGAGCCAATTCAGGGGGTCCACGGTGCCGTCGTAGGTGGCGAACTCCAACTTGGAGAATCTGAGAGGTGGCTGGGCGTGGGCGACGGGCGTGTGTGTCTCATCCGCACAGAACAGCGAGGACGACGGAGCCGACTAGGCGGGTTGCAGGGTACCGCCGTGGAACATGGGGCCGTCCACACCGTCGTAGGGACCCTCGGAACCCGAGGGCCCGTCGTACTGCATGGCCGGGTGCGACGTCGATGGCGGTGGCAGGTACGGTTGGCCCGAGGCCGTCGTGTAGACCGGCCCGAGGGACCCGGCGAGCCAGGCGGGCAACGGGGATGGCGGCGGGGGGAACCGGACCTGTTGGATGGGCACCCCCGGGGTCGGCGTCGGGATGCCCTGAGTCGAGGTCGCCCCGAAGCCTCCGAGCGGCAGTCCCTGGGAGTGCGGGGCGACCGAGAGGGGCGGAGGTGGCGGCGACAGCAGCTGCGGCTACGACGGCGCCATGGTGGGGGCGAAGGCGGCGGACGGCTGCTGGGCATAGGGCCCGGAGAGGAAGATGTGGATGCCCGCAACTGCCTGCCCTAGCTCCCGTAGTGCCGCCGTCATCTCCTCCGGGGTGAAGACGTTGGGGGCGGAACCCGGCGGCGTCCAGGCGGGAGAGGAGATCGGCCCGGACAGGGCCGGCGCGGCCGCCGTGGTGGTGACCGGCAGCGGGAGGGTGGGGGTGGGCTGAGGAGTGGACATGATCGGACCCGAGACAGCTGATACCAGATTGATAGGAACCGAGTCCCTACCAGGGCGAGCTCTCAGGTTATAGGGGTGGAAGGAGGGTTTGCGAGGTGGAGGGCGTGGCCGACGGCGCTGGGGCGCCGTGATCGCGCGAGGGAGAGAGAGAACAGGGGCGGCTAGGGTTTTGGGTCTCGGCTCCTGAAGGAAGCCTATCTCAAAACGAGTCCTTACATGAGTTTATATAATCTTCCTATGCGCTAACAAATACGATAAACTGGGCTAAGCCCCTAATAACGATATGATAAGTTGGGCCAAGCCCCTAACTGCCTGCGCCATTGGGCGTCCTCCCGCTATAGTGTATGCGGGTCATAACAAGTCCTTTGTCAGTTGTACTTTGTGGTGATGTTGAAAGCTTCATAACCTGTTACACTCAGTATAAAATTTACATGTTCTTTTCTTCCATGCTAAACAGCGCTATAAGTTCAAGTCAATTCGTGTGGACTTCCCTGAACAAATTATTATCAACGAGAAAGCTCCAGCTGCTCATCATGTTGCCCGGGCTTCAATCCGTGCTCAGCATAAACCATAATTGTTGGCAAAATAGTCCAATTATTACCTTATTTGCTGTACTGGACTTGTAGGCGTCCAAGAGAAAGTGTATGCAAAAAGGTTATTATGTGATGTCCATCCACTCATTGTGCATATAATTCCATGTAAATATTTGTTTTTGAGTACACCGGTGGCATCATATTTTTGGGACCCTGATAAGTGCCACACGTGTGACACGAATCAATTCAGCTCTGGCGTTTTTCAATGGCAACTTTAGTTGTGAAGCACGACAATTTTCTGTTTAGATGGCAAGTTTTGGTTTTTTTTTTGGATGGCAATTTTAGTTGTAAAAACGTTCGGACGATGTTACTTTGTCACACATGTGACATTTATCATTTGGGTATTTCTATAGATGGCAGCAAACAAATTTAGGCCCTGTTCGGACAAAAGGTTCTAAGACATAGAAATTTGAGAAAATGTAGGTACGGGAAAGTAAGACCAGAGCAAACCATAGCAACCAGAAAATAAAGGAAAGGCTATACAAGTAAATGTGTTTGGGTGACCGTAGGAGAAATGCAGGGTAACGTGATGGATAGACATGCATAATATACTAGGGAGGTGTTTGTTTCAGAGAATTTTGTCACCTGTTTACGCCGCAAATGGAAAACGTTACCCGTGTTTGGTAACTCCACACTGTAAACGCGTTCCTCCGTAAACGGATCCAGCCCAGTTACCAATCGATACCGTCCATCCCCCATTGATAAAGACTAGCACAAATGCCCGTGCGTTGCAACGGGAGAAAAAAACTTATAAACCCCGTATCCCAATAAGCATTGTTCAATAACAACCCTCCTCTTCAATCCCCCCAAGTCAGCATCGTTATTTCGACACGGCACCCCACACATGTCGCTGCTTATCTTCCTTCCGGTAGTCGCCAACGGTGGCCAGGTTGCGAAAGGTAGTGCTTCGCTACGGAGAAATGCGAGTTGCACCGCTAGTAAAACAAAAAGAATAGTAGGCGGTCATTTTCATACATATCTCTATGAGTATATGATTCCTCAACTAAACAACAATAAATTTAAGAAGGAAAGAAATATAGTAATTCACTGCCCACACGAGACACCACGAGAAGCCATGCTTACCTACATCAGGAACACTGACTACGCGGAGGTGTCTCGGTGCACGCTGGAGAAGGATGGGTTCCGTGTCGAGCCCTCCCTACTCTTCCTCTATCTCTCCACTCTTCCTTTAGTATTAGTGCACTTTTAATATAGAATAGAGTGAAAATTCTGGCCTAGGAGCTTGATCCGGCGAACCTACGTTAGGCCTCCCGGTGTCACTGGACACCGGGTAAATCTCGTGCTTACGCTATATGAGGTCCATATTCCTTGGCTGGACACCGGTAATTTTTTGAGCTGGACACCGGCCAGCCCAGCGATCAAGCAGCGAGGCAGTGCAGCCCACGTAGGCGCCAGCGTCAATGCCCATCCGGCTAGCTAACGTGCGCACACCCGGACCTAGGCCTGGCTAGCTAATTAGCCGCCGATCGATTAATCGATCTTTGTACGACTGCTCGCCTGTTCGGCTTCTATCCTTCTAGTCTCGTCTCATCTGGTCACGGCGTCGCCCGCCACCCTCCGCCGCTCGGCCAGACGGCCAGTCGCCAGTTCGCCCAGGGCGTGTTTGGTTCCTTGCTTCACACCTTGCTCGCACCCACCGTGCAACCGCCAGACGGCAGCAGTAAGGCACAATGTCCAGTAAGTTTAACTCCCTAATTGTACAGTTTAATCAATATGCTTTATCTATTGTTTCTATTCTTGCATATTCAAACACAGATGACGTGACTCGTCGTGCATTTTTTTTAACACAAAAATTGGCAAATTACAGGAGAATTGATGGAAAGGACGTAGAGGGTTAGATATGATCTGTGCAAAGAAGCTCTTTGAATTTCACGTGAAGCTCTTTAAAAAGTAATTACTATTACTACTACTATTACTACTACTACTACTACTACTACTACTACTACCTACTACCTACTACTACTACTACTACTACTATTAATGTTATTATGTTACCGAGCCCACGCCCTCCTGCCCCTCGAGCCCCCTCCTCGTCTGTCGCCGCCTCCCCAATCCCATTCGAGTCCGGCCCGGTGCCTCCCGACCCCCTTCAAGCCATCGCTGCCTGACGAACGGGAAGAGTTTCCTGTGAAGATTGGAGCAGTGGACGACGCTTTTGATCGGCAGCGGCCTGCAGTGCACATGCTCTGGGACGGCCTGCGACGTTTGAGATTCGAGCGGTGGCGCACAAGATCCAAGCGGCTGGTGGCGCATGATTTCAGGGATGGCTGACGGCGCATGATTTCAAGGATGGCCGACGACGTTTGGGATCTTGGCGGCTGGGCCGGAGCAAGATTAGCGAACAGATCGTGGTCTTTGGTTCGCATCAGGAAGAATAAGACGGACGAGGAACCACGCCATGTTGCATCGCCGACAGCGGCTGCGGACAAGCCGCAGAGGATTTGCCGCCTGTGTGCAGGGAGCCCACGATCTCCACCTCTCCAAACCAAGGACCGTTGAGGGTGGCCGGCGAGCAACAGAGCCGAGCAAGAGCAGCTGAGGGATGGTAATCAATTCCTTTCCCTGAACGTGAGCCAAACAGACTTGGAAAAGACTGATTACACCACCTTATACGTTGGGATCTAATTACGTTAACATTATCCATTTCGGTTGCCAAACACCACCTAGATGATATCCCGCTTTGCTGCGGGAATGCGTAAATACATATTTTATGGAGAAGAAGTTATATAATGCTGGGTAACAGATAATAATATAAAGGAAACCATTTGCTCGGTGTATCAGGGATTGCCGCTTGTGCATAATGAATCCCGTCCATAAGGAGTCTTAATACAAAGGAAGTGACACTAAGTAGATAGAAAAGTGCTTCGGATACTTAAATTTGGGTCCGTGTTACAGCTAGTCCTGATCCTTACGTCTATTTCTCCTTACCAGACCAGTGCAAGACAATGGCTGTGTTTGTTACAGCTTTGGGAGGCAGTTTCAGACCGAGAGAAGCTGAAACCGAAACAAACAGCTAAAACAGGCCCGTTTTCAATCCACAGCCCAAAACAGCTTCAGGCGTTTTTACGTGTTACAGATCGAAGCGAGCCGATACGTACTTCGACCAGGAAACTGGGTTCCCTCGGTCATATTCCCACCGTGCCCTTGTCAGTTCAGCCAAATTACGAATAGAATGCCACCAGTGCCTGTTTAGATCGATCCCCTCGTCTCTGTCTCTTATCGCTAGTACGCAGCCACGCAGAGAACAGAGAGGAAGAGGAACCTAGGGTTCCGCCGCCGCTGCCGTCGCAAGAGCAGCCGCCGCCGCCGCCGCCGCCGCCGCAAGAGCCGCCGCCGACGCCGCTCGCCGTCATCCAGCGCCTCCACTCGACGTCATCGACCGCAAGAGTCGCCACCCACGCCGCTCACCGTCATCCACCGCAAGAGCCGCCGCCGCCTCCACTCGCCGTCATCCTTACTGGCCGGCCCCCTTCACCGGGCACCGCCTCCACTCGCCGTCATCCACCGCCGGCCTCCTCTACACCCCCCTGGAGAACGACGCCCACCCCCTCGGGCACCCATGTCGTCGGTTGGGGTGAGCATTTCCTGGATGCTCTCTGCTAGATGTATATGCTGCATATTTCTTGATGTGGATGCTCTGGTTGATTGATGCTTGATACATGATGCATGCGTATTGTACATTGATGAATAAAGAAATATTTCAAGCTTGATGTGGATGTGTTTGCTTGCTGTACATGCTTGTTTGCTATACATAGTTTTTGCTATACATATTTTGTATGCTGGTATAAATTATGGTGAAAATGAATTAGATGGAGAAGGCAGCGAAGGCAGCGAAGAAGGCAGCGAAGGCAGACAAGACAGACAAGGCACTTTGGGATGCATACCATACTAGGATATTGTTGTCATGTTGCATTTGTAGACTGATGGAATTGACAGCGGAGGTGGTGATGATGATGATGCTAACATAAAGACAGTACAACTTCAAAACTTGCTCAAGTTAAGTACTGATCTCGCAACCTTAGGCCAAATGGCTATGCACTACAACAAAACTTGTTTGGATAAGCAACATAGGCAACCTAGGAGGATTGCAGTACAAACTGGTTATGAATGGGTGATGGAAAAATTGGCACGTCCTAAATCTTGCTACAAAATGTTTAGAATGTATCCAGATGTTTTCTTGAGTTTGCATGGTCTGTTAGTGAATGACTATCATTTGGAGTCAACTAGCGAGATGAACTCATTGGAATGTCTAGGCATGTTCTTGTGGATGCTTGGAGGCCCTCAATCATTTCGCCAAGCCGAAGATCGGTTTGTTCGGTCAACTGAAATAATCCATAGGAAGTTCAAACATGTGTTGCACTGTGTAAATTCTCTTGGAGGAGACATCATCAAACCTATAGATCCTACATTCTCAGATGTGCATCCAAAAATTAGAGACAAACGATTCTGGCCTCACTTCAAAGGTTGTATTGGTGCAATTGATGGAACTCACATCCCCGTTATAGTTCCCACAAAAGAGACATGTAACTATATGGGACGACATAGTTACACAAGTCAAAATGTGTTGGCAGTTTGTGACTTTGACATGAGATTCACCTTTGTCGTTGCCGGTTGGGCGGGGTCGGTTCATGACACACGGATTTTCAATCACAGTATCGAGAAGTATGCTAGTACTTATCCCGCGCCTCCTAAAGGTACACAAATCAAGTGTTCTAATTTTGTACAGATTGTTTCTATAATTTTGTACATGTGCTCTAATTTATTCTATATGGATGTAGATATGTACTACCTTGTTGATTCCGGTTATCCAAACCGGGTGGGATATCTAGCTCCTTACAAAGGGACAACCTACCACCTTGCGGAATTTCGGGCTGGCCGTCGCCCACCGAGTGGAAAACTGGAGGTGTTTAATCATGACCACTCTTCTCTTCGGAATGTGATTGAACGCTCTTTTGGTGTGCTCAAGCAGAAATGGCGCATCCTAAGGGATGTGCCACACTTCAAGGTGGGAAGTCAGACGATGATTATCAGTGCTTGTATGACGCTTCACAATTTCATTAGGGACAGCAAGCTACGCGATAAAGAGTTCGATAAATGTGATGAGAATGAAAATTACATGCCTGCAGTCTCAAGGTCAACACCTTTGCTTGGTGATGCCGTTCCCACTTCCTCTGATGAAGGAAACATGAACGACACACGTGATAGGATTGCGAGCTCTTTGTTTATTGCGCGTCAAGCTACATAGATTAGTATTTGTACGGGCATCTGATTATATGTACGGATTGCGAGCTCTCTTTTGTATGGATTATTAGTTATATATGGACTATCTTTTTCTCACTATTATTCTATGTATATATGAGCAAGAACGTGAGAGAATTATTATTATGAAATATTTTATGCATTACCATACAACAAATCATTCCCTATCAGTCAAAATACCATTTAAACAATATATTAACACTAGATCAACAAGTTACACCGATTTCAGTACTCTTAAGGGCATTTCAGGCTTTTCACCAGCTCACAGTCGTTTCCACAGCTGTGATGCCAAACAGCTAACCTTCACTACAGCTGTTTCCTCAGCACAACAGTTTTGCCAGCACAACAAGTCCACAGCTAAAACTGTTGAAACTAAAGCCCAAACAAACACATCCAATGGCTTTGGCGATCCCAGTAGCTTTCCCAAACACGCTACACAGGCTATGCCGCTGGCACATAATGAAGAAGTACAAGGAACACCTAGCATATCTGTATAACCTTCACGCAACCTTCAAGAATGAATTCACGGCAATCCTCAACTGGCCACTCATGCCAACTGAGTTTGAGGCTGCCTGGAAAGCACTCATGGATAAGTACAACCTTCATGACGATGCCACCATGTTGTCAATGTGGAACGAGCAGCATACGTGGATATCAGCTTACTTCAAAGAAATATTTTGTGCCAAAATGACATTGACCCAGCGTAGTGAGAGCATGAACCATGTGCTAAAGAAAGGTTTCGTAAATGAGAGACAAAACCTGCACCAGTTTGTGAGCCAGGTAAACACCTGCATCAAAACCAGGAGGCAGAAAGAGAATGAGGAGATAATGGGTAACCGGGTATAGCTCTGTCAGCCGTCGTAAGATCAAAAACGTTCTTTCTAAATTAATTCTTTCCTACTGATACAAGTTTTTTCTGCGAGAAAACTAATAGTTTGTTCATCATTCTTGCTTGCGCAGAAAGAACAGCACACGATGACCCTATATGGATTTGAAACTCAGATGGCAAGGGTTTACTCACGAGGTGTCTACAGCGAGATGAGAAAGAGGATAAAACCGATCACACACTTCACGGCGGAGGAGACGGATGAGCCTACAAAGTACCTTGTCCGCTACAACAACCCGCAGAAACAGTTTGCGTGGTCACAACACGCGTTCCAAGTGGTTGCAGACCCCGTGGGAGAAATATACGACTGCAAATACATGAGGGTACACAGAAAAAGCTTGAGAAGCCAGGAGCAAATGGCGAGGGCACGGGTCGTTATGGAAAGTCTTGAACAAGAACTGGACGCAATGCATTCTGTTGCGAATGAAGATGATGCGGACAACGAAGCAGAAAATATTGAGCGTGATGTTGCTACAATCTTATCTGAAATGAACCATCTTGGAGATATTAGCAACTACGACGAGGAGTCCGAGCAGCAACAGCAACAAGAGCTTAGGCATGTGCAGACTCAAGAGCAGCAACATGGACACATGCGGGATCACGAGATTGATGGTGCCATAGGCGAACAACATGATAAAAGGAGATCATACCACCAGCAGCATCAAATGGTAATTAAACCACCCATATTCTCATGCACAAAAGGGAGGAAGAATAAGACCCAAGCAGCAAAAGCAGCAGCCAACAAGCCGCCACGCCCAGTCAGACGCATGGAATTCGGCCTAGACAACAAACCTCTCGGGATAAGGGCATGCAGAGTCTGCAATGTGGTGACCAATCATAACACCCACACATGCCCAAAACGTCGAGATGCTATAGTTGACAAGCAAAAGAAGCAGAAGCAGGTCGGGACCGCCCAGGATTCTAGACGATGACACGCGCAAAAGCTACATTTGCGACAAGTGTGGGGGGGACTGATGGGCATAATGCCCGGACATGCACACTGGGCAAGGGCAATGTCACTAACCAGAAACAGGGCAATGTCAAGAGTTCCACAAAATCAAGAGAAGAAGAAGATGAAGAAGAAGAGTTTGACGAGAATGATGACCAATCAGAAGAAGACAATGAAGATGACAGTACTGCCAACTAGAATGACGACCAATCAGACAAAGACAAGGAAGATGACAGTGCTAGCAACGAGGAACCTGAAACTAACGATGTAGCTATCAGGGCTCAAGCACGAAAGGACGCGGACAAGGCACACCATTCACAGGCAGTTAGAAGGAGCTCAAGACTGAAGAATCCATAGTGATTCTGCTACTCCATCAATTCGAAATAACCTGCGCCTCTAGGTCCCCTCAGCTAAGTACACACTGAAGAATCATATAAAAAAATACTGTCGTTGCCAAACTCATTTAGGTTTATTATCGATTTCTATGTAAACCATTTTGAACTGATTCTATCAGTACAATATTGTCGTGCACTGACAATATTTTTGAACTGATTTTGATTTTTGTATCATCAGTACTAGTGTGGATCACTCACATAGTAATTTTTTAACAAAAAGTTCAAACTCTCGTAACGTCAGTTCAGGCCAGAACAACCAAAATCACGCTCGCAGAGCCTTAAAAAGCATTTTTGAAGAAATAATTATAAGAAGGTTTGAACAATGTTAGCTCTACAGTAAACACAAAAATAAATGGCGACAATTTGCAGTAAAAATAAAATGTGGTAACCTTTATTTTGTTTTAATGCAGTGAGTTAACTTTCTTACTTTTAAGTTCAACCTTAATTATTAATCCAGTACAAATAGAAAAGTAGGACTACTTGTTTTATTAAAATGTAATATGCAAAACCAAAAGTTCAACTAATCAAAGTAAAAAAGTTCAACAAATAATGGTTGTTTGGTATTACTTTAAAATTAGTGGATTAAAAAAATAGACAAGAAAATGTCTAAAATATACGTGCAAATATTACAAATAATTATATTGATTTAAGCAATCATTTTTAAAAAAGGGGTTTCAAATTAATTAGCAACACATACAAATTAAGTACAACTTGCGGTCAAACACCAGTCCAAGTTGGTCTATTTGCCATGATTACTAACTCTGCGACCTACAACTGGGACACGCAACTTTAGTACACCTTAACAAGACGGGTCCGTGCAACGATTGAATTATTCTGGTGAAAATTTTCCACTGATGGTTGGGTTTTCCAGGCCACCACACACGGTTGCGCTTCCGCTGGGAGGTTGCCACATCTAACTGGAACGCCCACTACGACGGCGAACTCCGGACGAACCGCCTCCCCCACGTCCCAAACCACGACATAGAAAACCCTCCTCGCCTTCATCTCCGCCTCAATCTCACCATTTCCGCTCCATCTTCCCCAGAAACTCCCCACAACACCACTGTCACAAAGCCCGCCATCGCTGCAGGAGGGCAATGGCAGAGGGGCCGTCCCACAAGCGTCCCCGTGATGAGTCATCGGAGCACGCCACCAAGCTCCAAGACGACGTCGTCCCCGCTGAGAAGCTCGACTACACCAAGGAATTGAAGGCCGTTGATGTCCACGGCAAGGAGAAGCTGTACGTCCTCTGCATCAGCAATCCCAAGGAAGCCAACGAGATGATCAAGAAGTTCAGGTTGAAGATCGGTGCCATGAGAGATAGGATCGTCGGTGTTGATGTTGAGTATACCAAGGAAGACCAGCCGAACCAGAGGGCAGCAGTTCCGCAGTTATGCCTGGAGGAACAAGTGCTGGTATACCACATCACTGCGACAACTGAAATGTGAGCAAACCTACTCATTCAACCTATTTCATGCAACTTTTTTCATTAGTATTGCTGCCTGAAATTTAATTAAACTAGTTTCTGAACTAGATGTGTGTACTAGTGTAGTTTATGAACTATAGATTATTTTTTGAATATTGACTCACTAGAATATGTTTTGAAATTGTTACACAGGATTAATTTCTTAAATTGATGTACTACTGTAGTTTTCCGATGTTGATGTACTAATTTAGTTTCTACTCTTGATGCACTGGTGTTATTTTCTTGACTCGTTGTAGTAAATTAGGTTCTGAACTTGGTCCTAATATTATTAATTTCATCAGCAAAGAAGAAAGAACTTGGTGATACACTACTGTATATTATCTTATTCAACAAAGGAAACTAACATAGAACTAAGCAGAAGATAGATAAATGACTCAACTATAAAAACAAACGGAAAAATAAACATGGTGTACTAATATAGTTTATGAACTTTGTGTACTTGTTTCTGAACTATATTAATCCATACATTCGTGTAATATATAAGCATCTAATAACTACAACTTCAATATGTATGTTAACTTATTCAACAAAGGAAACTACCATAGAACTAAGCAGAATATAGATAAATGACTCAACTGTAAGAACAAACGGAAAAAAAATAAACATGGTGTACTAACATAGTTTATGAACTTTGTGTACTAGTTTCTAAACTATATTAATCCATACATTTGTGTAATATATAAGCATCTACTTCATAGAGTCAACAATTGTAAACAAAAAACTGCTGAATTAAATCATGAAAAAACAATCATCTTCAATCTGTTGCTACAACTTGCAGGCCCGAATGGCTCGACCCGTTCCCGAAGGAGAAGATGTACACCTTTGTTGGCTTTAGCATTGAAATGGACAAACGGATTCTGAAGAACTCAGGTTTGGAGATCAACCCCAATAACTTCATCGACATGCAGCGCAAATGGATGCATCCATACACCAGGAAGGAGTACGACTCTCTAGCAGATGTTGCAGGCACGGTGGTCCACCCATTCTACAAAGACATGAAGAACAAGATCAACCGCAACGAAGACCACAAACTGTGGGGGATCGCCCCGCTGCCAGACAACCTCATCGAGTACGCGGCAGTAGACGCGTACGCCACCTCCGAGTCTTGGAAGAAAATCAGCATGATCAAGAAGGGTCTGATCAAGCAGCAGTACGAGAAGCAGTATGGAAACCCCTACAGCTACTACGGCTAATAGGGATGAAGAAACATCAAAGTCTGGCCTTCAAGTTGCCTATGCCTTCTATTGTTCAAGTTTGTAGTTTGCTTTTCTTAGGTTGAACAAGTTTGCTTATGTCATGTGTGTCAGGGTTGAACAAGTTTGCTTATATCACGTGTGTCAGGGTTGAACAAGTTTGCTTATATCATGTGTGTCAGGGTTGAACAAGTTTGCTTATGTCATGTTCATAGTTTGGTTATGTGGTTCAACAAGTTTGCTAGCTTGCTATTATGTTTATCCATCGTGTCAAACTTGAAGTAGTTTCTGAATGAAACAATGTGGCTGCTCTTCAGCACTAGTTATGGAAAGGCTAAGCAGAAACAGTACTAGCACCCTAGAAAGCTCAGTACAAATCAGCTGGTACATAAGTACTACCAAACTTAGCTGCTACTCAAAAGAAAACTGAAAATAACCCCAAACCGAGGAGAGCAATCTGTTCAAGCCGAGGAGAGAAATCAATACTAATAAAATGCATGCTGACAGCAGGCAAAAAAAATTCATACCCACAAACCAAAAGCACTAGTTTCCATCCCTGGCAGCATATGTACCACAAGCCATGTACACAACAGTACTACCAGCCTTCAAAGCTCAGCACAACTCAGCTGTTAAGTAAGTACCAACAAAGTTAATACTGTCAGAAGAACACCTGGGAGCAAACACATCAGAAAAAAAGAACAAAAAAAAACAATGAAAAAGCATCAGTTCTAGCTAAGGAGAACAATCAGTTCTAATAAAATTAATGAGCCAGCAGTACACATTTAAAAGCTGAGGAGAGCAATCAACACTAATAAAATTCATGCAGATAGCAGGCAAAAAATTTCTATCAGTACAATATCGATTTCTATGTAAACCAATTTGAACTGATTCTATGAGTAAAATATTGTCATGCACTGCAATATTTTTGAACTGATATTGTCGACCAAGTTTGCTTATGTATTGTGTGTAAGGGCTGAACAAGTTTGCTTTTGTCATGTGTGTCAGTGTTGAACAAGTTTGCTTATGTCATGTTCAAAGTATGGTTATGTGGTTGAACAAGTTTGCTAGCTTGCTATTTTGTTTATCCATCATGTCAAAAGTTAAAGAAGTTTGTGAATAAAACATTCTGGTTGTTCAACAATAGTTAAGTACAATAGTACTAGAAACTTTGAACACTCAGTACTCAGATGGTACATAAGTACTACCAAACTTAGCTGCTCCTCAAAAGAACACTGAAAATAACAAAAAAGGACGAAAATCACAATGAAGAAGCATTAGTTCGAGCTAAATAGAACAAACAATACTAATTAAATCACGCTTCGAGCAGGCAAACAAATTACATAAGCACCACAACAAAATGCATAAGAAAAGCACCAGTCCGCATTACTAGATCGGTCTACTACTAGATTCAACAAAAACAATTGACCACACAAAGGACACGCCAGCCAGTAGGATTAATTGGACAGAAGCCCACAACACTAGTTTCCATTCCACAAAGCCATGAACCCAACAATACTATCAACCTTGAAAGCTCAGTAAAACTCAGCTGTTACGTAAGTACTATCTTAATTAATAGTGTCACAAGAACACTGGAAATAAGCACAGTAGAAAAAGGAACACCAAAACAAGAAAAACACAATAAATAAAAACATCAGTTCAAGCTGAGGAGACCAATCAGTACAAATAATTTCATGCTGACAGCAGGCAAGAAAATTTCGAAACCACAGAAAAACACAAAGCATTAGTTTCCGTCCATGGCAGCATATATACCACAAAGCCATGAACCCAACAGTACTATCAGCCTTGAAAGCTCAGTACAATTCAGTTGTTAAGTAAGTACTATCTTAGTTAACAGTGTCAGAAGAACACTAGAAATAAGCACAACAGAAAAAGGAACAAAAAAAGAAGAAAAACACAATAAATAAAAACATCAGTTCAAGCTGAGGAGACCAATCAGTACAACTAATTTCATGCTCACAGCAGGCAAGAAAATTTCGAAACTACAAAAAAGAAAATTGATAAGAAGCACAAGTACAAATTAAAAGAACAAAAAAAATTGACCGCCCAAATGTCTGGCCGACCTCTAGGCAGTAGGATTACTTGGAATCCAACCAACACAATGAGTTGGGCCAGACATACATGCCCCACAGGTCATGAGTGAGAGAACGAGCGCCGTGTGTAAGCACTCAAGTACAGGGGAGTTCGATGTCTAGGACTCGCCAACGCTTATAAACCGGCCGCGAGCACCCTCGGTTAGCGAGGTGGGACTAAACTCATAGCGCAGTCCCGCGCAGGCAGCAGTGCACATCCGCCCGAACGAGCTGTTTGGGCCAGAACAGGGCCCAATTACGCCTGTGCGTTGGAACAATGTCTACTAAACTCCCTTAAGACCCGTTGAATAATCCAGAGTAGGTAAAAAAAAATTTATACTACAACAGGAAAGTTCAATAACTGATTAGAGAAATGTTGAAATGCACGTTGGCTGCTAATAGATTTATTTTTAAATAAAATAAAATAATTTTAGCTATGCACCACGATAAAAACAAATAAAAAACGCTACAAAAAGAATGATACTTTAAAAGTGCAAACGTTAATAAGCTATTTGTTAAATGTAGGAAAATAGAACAAGGGTTGTTTTTCTTAAATGCAAATTATTAAAAAATTATTAAAAGTGCAGACGTTTAAATAAGAACTTACTATATTTTAGTTAACAACTTTGCACTAAATAATATAATCGCATCACAAAATAACTGCTAGTCATTAAATTTCATCAGTGAGAACATCTGAAACACAACAATACTACAAAGCACAAGCAGAATCAGTACACTCATGTTGCATCCCTTAGTACTGACACATGCATTCTTCAAGCATTGTGATGCAGAGAAAACAATTCAGTTCTAACAGTACTATACCATCAGTACAAAAAACACTGACATACATACTATACAAGTCACACTCTGGTTGAAACCACAGATTAGAAAAACAGTCTCACTTTTGAGCAACGACTCACAAAGTAGTAAAAAGTGTTAAGTTCAACAGGTGTAAAAGCCTTCGCTGCGAAAAGACTTAAGAAAAACGAATCCCCTAGTAATAATATCTATAAATGAAACAACTATTCGAACACAATGTCATCACATAAGAAAGTTTATAAAAATATTGTGCCACACTGACAAACATCAAAATAGAATACTAGTTATTACATAGTTGGCAAAAGATCCAAATCTTACATAAAAACAAGATTGTTCACACAATGTTTTCAAGAGATAATTCACACAAATATCCAAATACTACAAAATGATCATGAATTCTTCTATGCACTAGGAGCCAAAACTTGAATCTCATCAGGAAACTCCGACACCAACATCTGGTTACTCGAGTTGAAGATGACTCTATAAAGATCCTCAGCAATCCAATCTATAATTTTGGGCTAAAAAGACAGTAATTAAAATGATAACATAGAAAAAGGAAAAAGACTAACATGCTAAGACAGAAACAGAAATATGAACTACAACTCACATCATAATTTCGAATATTACCAACGACCTTTTCACCATCGTATGTTGTTGCAAATTGGAGAGTGTAGTGTCCACACTGATTCGGCCCTTGGAAAGGAACAGTGACGAACTATGGTCTCTTTGCAATAACACTCCAATTGGGCTACTTGCTAGCATTGTACTGAGCCTGGCCATACACGATCTGCATAACTTGGACCAATCTGGTGATCTGTTAATTAAAAACCAGCAAAACAGAAGAAAACTGCACATTTCAGGTCTCACAAAAACCAGAATCACAAAGTGGGAAACATAAAATTTAGTAGAGATATAGCTCTAGCTAGCAGCAATCAACAACACTCACAATTTCCTCGCAGTCTTTGTGGTACGTGTTCTTTGAAGGACGATGATTCTTCCCGTATGGTAGTGGGTCAAGGATGTCAATGCTATTTCGGTACCGATTCATGATATATAAGGAAGAATGTCCAATAGACTTGTCCTTTGATAAAACCATCGGTTTGAACAAGGGCAGCATGACCTAAAACCATGACCAAAAAAGTTAGTACATATTAAAAATGAAAACCTTCATCACAACAAACAAATACAACCGAAATCAGCAAGTAAATCCCGCAAGATTTGCAGTAAGTAAGTCTTCGTCATCTTTAACAACGGTCTTGAAATCTCTCACTGCCTGTTCAACATTAAACTCTCCTCCTCGCTCGCCGAAAAACATACAGTCAAGCACAACTTGCAAAAAGGCAAAACATAATTATACAGGGGAAAAATATAAGTAAGAAAAATAATGAAAAAACTAAAAAAACACTAGGCAGACTTATTTAAGAGAAGGAGTAGTCTAAATTCATTACCGTAATGAAATATGGACTCAGCAAGATCCTTTTTCCAGATTTTAAATCAACATTTCTTTCGGGATCTCCCTTCAAACCGTCGATAAGGAAATCCATTATATCACCTTCCATCATCTGCCCAGGTGCAAAAACTTCCCATATACGCTTGCCAGTGAAGGTAATAATGTTACCATCGGGCTGAGGTATCATTGAGAATGCAATCCTGCAGCACACACAAAAAAACACGGAAAAAAGAGATAAGGCAATCATAGTAGTTCAAATTGTATATATCAAAGCATTTCAAGTTATACACATAGAGCAGCGATAATACAAAAAAACATGGAAAGGAAAATAAGGCTTTCATAGGAGTTCAACTTATATATATTGAGCATTACAAGATATATACATAGAGCAGCGATAATACAATAAAAAATAAAAAAATGAAGAAACACAATGAGAGATACTCACCCAGCATACTTCTCGCGTCCTTCGTCACTAAACATGATGTCATACAACTTGCGAGCCTTGTCCAGGTGAGGGAATTTATAAGGGTGTAGTTCCTGCACGGGGGAGCAAAACTTAATAGGAGCTCTGGGTGCACGCTTCGTGCTTGTAACATTGCGAGACGGCAATGCAGGATCCTTCCTACAAACACCGATTTTACGTCGGGCCATTACACCAAGAGGGGAAACGCCCTTGGCAGCAGCACTCCTGGTGACCCTACCCATGCCAGCAATCTTGTCAAACGCGTCATCATCATTGTCTATCAACTCGACTGTGGGATTCTTGGGAGTAACAGGGCTATCTGAATCAACAACTGTAGAACCTTTTAGGGATCCCAACCGACCCTTCACACAACGAGATCTTGTCTTGTTAGGTGTACGACCCTGGTTCAAATCAAGAGCAACTTGATGCACCTCCAAGCACTGGCTGCCAAAGATCCTATAATCATGCTCCCCAAGATCCAACCACTCACCTACAATAAGAAAGGGAGAGCACAAAATGGTAAGTTCAACTACATAATTCATGAAAGTACAACTCAATATGGCAAACTGGAAACAAAAACAGAAGTCATGCATACGTACAAGGTTCAATGTCGAACAAACCACGGAAGTCAACATGAAACAAATCACTAGTTGCACAAGTATACAAAAGTGTCTTCCTAATGTCAGGAATGTCTTCCACTGTGTAATCCAGCAATTCAACCACACCATCCTCCCGGCAATGATAACACTTGCGGTTTTGTAGCATAAAAAATCCACAATCATGACTGTTAACCACAAAAAAACAAGGTGTATATTAAAAAAAGTACATGAATACGACAACATTTGCAAAAACAACGATTTACAGGAACAATAAACAGCTAATAAAAGTCATTAAAATGGATACTCATGTGTTTTTCTACGTTGGCACACGAAAAATTGCGCTGGAGAAATCATCAACATGAACTGGAGAAAACGGTTTGCCCCTATCTACACTGGACTACCTCCAGAGTCTCTTTATGTTCTCTGTCATGGTCCTAAAAAAACTAACAACGTCACTCCAGGTTTCATCATGGAGTGAATCGTGCAACTCAAAATGACGGATCTTCAAATTGAGCATAACCAAGCACCAATGGCCAACATCTTCACCAGGCTTCATGCCAGCCACTAATTCCGGTGGATCAAAAGTAGGAAAAAGAACCTGACAAAAACAAGCACATAATAAAATTAATTCAAGAATTCTAAATGAAACTAATACTCAGCCTCCAAACAAGAATTCTAAATGATAAAAATAAGTTCAAGTACATCACTACAATAAGTTCATATTTACACAAGAGCACACATCATTTCGTCAGTACATGATAAAAATTAACAAAGGGAAGAAATCACAAACAAAGTCATAGCCATCAGCCCATGACTTTGTGAACCATTGCCTCACATTCCCATCGATATATCCATTAAGTATCTTTGTCTATTCAAAGAAACACCCAAAAAAAGATAGTAATTCTTTAAATAAATCATCAAACCTGATGCAGAATAGTACTTACAAGCAAACAACTAATAAACACGCAGTACTCACCGTAACCCATCTGGGAACAATTAGCTTATTAGTGCCTAGGTACTTTTCACGTAGAGAATATAGAACAACGTCAGCATCATCCGAGTTGAGCATGCCACCGAGGATAAACGCAGAAGCCACCTTACCAACACTAGCATCACATTCTTTATTTTGAAACATTGGCTGTTCACTGCAGAAAACACAGGATGCGAGGAATCAAAAATCTAGTGTGGGTGATAACATTATCATGAGTAGAAAAGGAAAAAAAAAGACAAAAACAGATACGGGAAAACTAAGGACACAAAATCCCTTACTAACTTTTTGGCACGGCTTTTGCGCAACCTTGTAACAACATAGAAGAATGAACCAACCTTGGCAGCCTTAGCACCATCTGCTTACATAAAAAGAAAAGAACAAACAATAAGTTCAAACACTAAAGGGCAACATGGCCTCAACACCATAAACAAGAAGTACCACAACAAAGACAAACCAAACACTAGCATAAATTCTTGCCTGAGGTTTCAGGGTTCGAAGATGAAAAGTCCTGTGACGTCAACAATACACATGCACTGTCAGGGTTTGACGACATAAAATCCTGCGACGACACGAACGCCTCCTACGTCAAGGGGTCAGAAGAAATTGACAGAATTACATCATCATCTTCAGATAGCACGTCTTCCATGCTAGACACCATGGCTTCTTCCAATGCATCACCGTAGTCAAGCCCTCCAGGTGGAAAATTTTCTGGAGCCAAATCCTCAGAAGATTTGCCATCATGTATGCTCACAGCACCAACATCCTCAACACCAACCCTAGTACCAAACTCACATTCACTGCTAAATGGAACACCACCAGCACCTCCTCCACCAGCAACGGTCGCCTCATGCTCAACATCAGACATCTAAAAAAGGAAATGTTAAGACACTAAAGATAATAACCAAACTAACAACAACAAAAAAACACAAGAACTGCACAGGGGGTACTTTTATAAATACAAAAAATGGCTAAATATTTAACAATCTTTAAAAACACTAAAAATAAAACTAACTTGAACTACTATGAGAGGAACAAAGGAAAAATGAAACATGAAAATGAGGTTCACATGAGATTTAAGAAAACATTATAAACAATAAAAAGAAAAGTAACCTTGCCCTTATCAGCAGCTATATCATCCACTCCACTGTCAACAACAACACTCACCATATTGCTTGGCCTCCTGCATAAAAAACAATAAATAAGCAAACATGAGAAAGTTCAACTACACATCTGACATCAGAACAACAAAAGGAATAATTTAAAGATAAACAACTGAATCACCTCCACTAAAAAGAAAACTAACCTTGCTCTTATCAGCAGCTATATCATCCACTCCACTGTCAACAACACCAGACTCACCATATTGCTTCGCCTCCTGCATAAAAAAACATGAGCAAGTTCAACTACACAAATGACATCAGAACAACAAAAGGAATAATTTAAAGATAAACAACTGAATCACCTCCACTAAAAAAGATAACTAATCTTGCTCTTATCAACAACAACTATATCATCCACTCCACTGTCAACAGCACCAGACTCAACATATTGCTTGGCCTCTTGCATAAAACACAATATATAAATAAACATGAGCAAGTTCAACTACACTACTGACATCAGAACAATAAAGGAATAATTCAAAGATAAACAACTCAATCACCTCAAGAACATCATTCTCATGGTGCTCAGAAACATTACCTCGGTATCATCAGCAGCCCTACCAACAGAAGTATCATTATGCTCCATCTGCTTGACTCCACTATAAACAACATCAGCCTCAACACCATGAGTTTTCTCCTGCATCAAATACGATAACAAAAAAAAGATGAGCAAGTTCAACTATAGAACTCACAGCAGAACATCATAGAAAGAAGTCGAAAGATCAGAAGACTGAGTCACCTCTAGCCCATGGGACTCCAAAACAACATCATTATCATGGTGCTCAGAAACATTAGCATCGATATCGTCAATAGTCCTCGCAGCAACAGCCTCGTGCTGCTCCATCTGCTTGATAACAACATCAGCATCTTCTTCAAACGGCTTGCAGCGAGAGTGTTTCAAAACGCCCGCCGAGATCTAAATATGGAGACCAACACCATCACGCATTTCACCAAGTAAAAGTCTCTCCATATCGACATAGTCCGATGATTCATCAGCATTAAATCAATGACCATTAGGAAGGATGCCATCAATACGGCTTAGACGCTCAACTATAGTGGGGACCTTTTCCAGTACAGAATGCACATTAACAAAAATATGCTCAACACGCTCCAAACCAGAAATTGCGACATCAATACCAAAACTAGTGCTCTTCGAAGTACTAGCCTTGCTAGGGCCAGGGGGCATATCACCAGCACCCTCATCATGGCGACCATCTCTCAACTCATCCTGCGGAGATGCAATCCTGGGAACTTGAGAAGGCATCTCCAGGACTGGCCGTTTATACACCCGGAAAAATACAACTTCCACTTGGGAATGAGGAAAAAAAGTAAATAATCAGTGCAACCCCTAGAAAAAATATCATTTCAATAGCAGACTCAAATACTAAGTACTAACAAGCATATGCTATCAACCCAAACTGCTTACGCACACAAAGTAGTAAGATAAAAAATAAAGAGCAATAGTTCAACCAGTAAAGGAACATCAGTTGAAGGACCAAACTTACAACTCACATGCGCATAACTCAAAAACTAAGTACTAACAAGCATATGCTATCAGTGCAAACTGGTTACGCACACAAAAATAGTAAGATAAAAAATAAGAGCAACAATTCAACAATAAAAGGAACACCAGTACTAAAGACCAAACTAACAACTCACAAGCACAAAACTGACCAGACTAAGAAAGTACTATGTAGTACACATGTACATTCAATAAGTAAAAAAAACGAGTTTCCAACAAACAGCTACAATTAAAACAATGACTAAAAGATCATGATAGAAACAAAGCTCACCGGAAGCTTCCCAAACACCCATGTCCTTGGGTCACCATCGCCTTTTCTTATCAAATCTGCATCAGCAAGATCTGAAAGCTTGTCATGGTCCATGAAACATAGGCGGGGGACTCGCATGTCAATTTCCAAAACCTTGCCACGGATGAGACAGTCAAGATACATTAGTACATGCCCAATAGCATAGCCTATGATTGCCTTCCCCGAGGTAGCACCATCTTGGTACCTCACAGTAGCCCTGCGCAGCTCATCAACCATCAGCTGGCAATAATCCATGTTAGACATGTCCTTGATGACAAGGTTCTCAAACATTGATGCCTCTCTAGAAACTCTAGTAGCTGGACTAGGTAACACAACTTTCATGAACACAATAATGAAGAACACCCTCAGAGCAAGGTCATCTTTAGCAGGATCATTAACAAGGACCTTCAGCTTATTCCTCAAATCCATCGTCCTGATATCCTGGTTCCTGCTGATACCAAGTTCTGATCTTAATCTCATCAGAGCATCGTCATATCTGTCCTCCGACGGCCTTGGTGCAGAACGACCACCACGAGGGAACCCAAACAGCTGCTGAATACCATCGCTAGTGATGCGAAGCCTCTTGTTCGCCTCACCCATGTCAAGAGTCATGGTATCAGGATCTATCTTCAGATACAACGCTCCCATCAGAGGGAGGGAAATATTGGACTTGACCTTCCATTCGAATATAGAACCAAAACTAGCTGCATGAACTCTAGCTACATGGCGACTCAGGAGCAAATGAGCGCAAGTATCTACCTCCTTCAATGAACATCGCACAGTTATATTCACAGTAGAACTTTGCGTTAGAACTCTTTTCTGTTTGACAGGAGTCCTCACATTAACTGGCTGAAAACAAAATCGAGAAGAGATGATTTAGGTCAATGAAACTAAAAAATAAAAACAAACATACAAAGCCTAACAATTGTTGCAGATCTTGAATGACTGCACAAGTTCAACTAATAAGCCAACTACAGTACAAACAGATATACAAGACCGTCAAAAGATAAAAGACCTAAACCACCAACACAAAAGAAAATATGGAAAAGAAATGACGTCTAGCATAGATCATCCAGCAAATGATTACAAATAGCATGCCTCCCAAGGGTACAAAAAAATCAGAATGACCAAGCCTCACATTGCAAACATTCCTACCGCGGACACAACTCATCCTTGTAAGTACATCTAGTAAAAAACAAACAGTACGAACACATATGCCAACCAAAAATCATGCCAGCAACAAAAAAGGTTGAACTAGTTAATAATAAACATATACTAGTGATCACATAGCTTCCAGACATCAAAGGATTCACCATGTAAGCTAATTCGGGTAGACTAGAACTAAAGAATATAACTTAAAACATGAAAACTAATTAACCTATTAATTGTAAATGCTACACACACAAACAATATATACCATTGCATCTTCATCTTCAGAGTTAACTTCAATATCATTTTCGTTGAATGCAGGATCTTCAACCTCAATACGAGCATGCTTCTTGAAACCTTTGTTCACCTTTGCAGGATGAACTTTGCGCTTCTTATTTTCCTTCAACATAGAACCCTCTGGAATAGGAGACGAAGAAGCCTTGCTATATGTCAAAACTCTTGGACTCCGGCGAACAGGGGAGCCACCAAGAGTGCTTGGACCAATCTTGACAACAACATTATCTGCATCAGTTTCTCTATCACCAGTCTGGCAAGCAGCTTTCGCTCGTGGGCTACGCCTCGGCGTGACATCTAAATTTGCATCTCAAACCTTCCTCTTTGCAATAGCTTTTTTGACCTTGACTCCATAACGAGAAAACACTTGACTCAAACGAGTCTCTAGCAAGTTCAACTTGGCAGGAATGTTAGTTCCACCAGCCACATGATGACCAGTCGCACCAGCCTTGGCACCACCTTCATCACGTACAACTTGTGCACCAACATCAGCTTGTGGTTGCACGCAAGCAGCCTTTTGATGCCGTTCCAACTCCTTTCTCCTAAGATGATCACTCTTCTTCTTCCTTACCCTTTCGTCCTCCAACTGTAGTTGCAGAGCAACATCATCAGCCTGAGTAACAGTCTCGGTGCCATCCACAATCTGAGACCGGGTCACAGACAACTGCAAGCTACCGTCACCATCACCAAAGTTGAGAGAATAAATGCCATCATTAATATCTTTGACAACATCACTAATGTCCTCAGCAACACCTTGGCTATCAGTCACTGCATAAACCAATAACATAAGCACACGGAAAACAAAATAAAACAATCAACACTACAAAGACAGATGAATAAGATGCAAAACGTCACACATAAACAAAAAAGAAATAAATGAGGTAACAACAGATTTATGTAAACAAAGTTATTAAAAAGAGCAAACAAAAGAGAAACACCAGCAACACTCGCAAGTTCTTCTAGAGGATTTGCTTTCTCAAAAATAGCATTCATAAGATCTTGAAGGGGGTCTGATTTGTCAGAATCAGGAGGTACTGGCACTCCAAGTTCCGCAACAACACAATAGTGAGCAACAAAACTTATGTGCAAAAAATATGATCACGCACACAGTTCAATGATATGAACCCTACCAGTGCACACACATGATAGCACTTCAGTTCATGGACAAACCATATCAAAATGTGCAATGTATCAACATGCTAACAATTCTATCCAATCTGGTACAAAACTATAAAGAGAGCAATACCCAGTTCGAACTGTAAATGAAGTTCAGTACATCAATGTTCATGGATGTCAAAACAACATAGAAACTACACAAACCACTCATTCCAGTGAAAAAAAAGACAACTACTAATATCCATACAACGACCATATGAATTACAGGGCAGAAAACCATATTATGCACCAGATCTGATAAAATATCAAGAACCAAACAACAAAAGAAAGGTTTCAGCAGAACTACTACCTGCATCTAGTTTATCTCCACTCGGTGGCGAACCCATCGAGATCTACAATCCAGACAACCGCAGATACAAACCCGCAAAAACATATGAGCAAAACTTAGGGTTCTTACATGATTCATAAGAAACACCACGAACAAGGATTTTTTTTACCACAAAGCACAAACTACACAGGCAAATCCAGGCCGAGACCCGCGCGTCGCTCGACGGAAAAAAAGCACACCACCAAAGGCTTCTCCTCCCGAAGACACACTAGGAACACGATAGGGAAGAAACAAGTTAAAATCCAGAAAAAGGGGTCGATGGGAGCAAATGGCACCGCAGGAGATAGCAAAAGCGAACAACAACCCGCAGAAAAGCTTCAGATGGAGATCCACCCGCCGGACGACGCTCCGGCGGCAACACTGGAAAGGAAGCTTCCTGCGGTGAAGAGGAGAGGGGAAAGAAAAAGAAATAACTTTACAATGGAGAGCGGTGTGGAGAAGAGAGGAATTTAAGAGGTGAGTGGGAGAAAATAGAACGGCCGAACCCACGACCGTGGGAGAAAACAAAACGGGCAAATCCCACGATCTCAGGCCAGTTACTAATAATAATAACAATTGAATACAATAACAAAAGTAAAAAAACAGAACATAGTGAGAAAAAAACACAATTCAAAAAATAATCCCGACCCTCCTCCCCCACCCAGTGGCTCGGCCTCGCGCAAACGAGGCAGTGCGCTCGTTTGACAGACGCAGTGCGGTTACGGACTCGCCTCCGCATGCGATGCCGCGACATGCCGCGTCGTCGCCTGTTACGGCTCGTTCTTGGCTTGGCCTCGCCAGGGGGTGGGGAGGGGGGGGGTCCCGACCCCCTCCCACCCCGCGGCTCGGCCTCGCGCTAACGCGGCAGTGCGCTCGTTTGACAGGCGCAGTGCGGTTATTCTGTCCCCCCACGTACCCACACCCCTAAGATAGATAATGGGGTTATGTCTTCACCACTTGGTTCTGACGCGGCTGTTCATCAGTCCAAACAAGAAAGATGTGTCAATACCACTATGCCCCATCGTGCAGTGCTGGTATTTCCCCCCTTAATAAGATAGATAATGGGGGCAAGTCCATCAGTCCAAACAAGAAAGGTGTGTCAGTACCACTATGCCCCATCGTGTAGTGCTGGTATTTCCCCCTTAATAAGATAGATAATGGGGCAAGTCATGTTATGGACTCGCCTCCGCATGCAACGCCGCGGCATGCCATGTCGTCGCCTGTTACGGCTCGTTCCTGGCTCGGCCTCGATCTAACGCGGCAATGCGCTCGTTTGACACGCGTAGTGCGGTTATTCTGTCCCCCCCCCACGCACCCACACCCCTAAGATAGATAATGGGGTGGTGTCTTCATCGCTTGGTTCTAACGCGGATGTTCATCAGTCCAAACAAGAAAGATGTGTCAGTACCACTATGCCCCATCGTGCAGTGCTGGAATTTTCACCCCTTAATAAGATAGATAATGGGGGCAAGTCCATCAGTCCAAACAAGAAAGACGTGTCAGTACCACTAGACCTGATCATTGGTCGGGCCGGGTCGGGCTCGGGCCGGGCTTTGCAAGGCCCGAAAAAAAATCCCAAGCCCGAGCCCGGCCCGAAGCCCGAAATGCACTCTTTTTTCAAGCCCGAGCCTGGTCTGAAGCCCGACCAGAAGCCCGAAAGCCCGGCCCGGATGCTATTTTTTATTGTTTGCACGTGTAAGCCCGGCCCGAAGCCCAAAACCCACGCCGAAATCCTTAAAAAGAGAAGTCCGAGCCCGGCCCGAACTATCTTTCGGGCTGGAAAATGATGCTTGAGCCCGGCCCGAATGCCAAGCCCGAAGCCCGGATTTTTCGGGCCGGGCTCGGGCCGGGTCATCGGGCCGGGCTGTCCATGCCCAGGTTTAAGTACCACTATGCCCCATCGTGTAGTGCTCGTATTCCCCCCTTAATAAGATAGATAATGGGGCAAGTCATGTTATGGACTCGCCTCCGCATGCGATGCTGCGGCACGCCGCGTCGTCGCCTGTTACGGCTCGTTCCTGGATCGGCCTCGCCGGGGGGTGGGGAAGGGGGTCCCGACCCTCCCTCCCACCGCCCGGCTCGGCCTCGCGCTAACACTGTAGTGCGCTCGTTTGACAGGCGCAGTACGGTTATTCTGTTCCCCCCCGACACCCACACCCTAAGATAGATAATGGGGTTGTGTCTTCACCGCTTGGTTCTAACACGGATGTTCATCAGTCCAAACAAGAAAGATGTGTCAGTACCACTATGCCCCATCGTGCAGTGCTGGTATTCCCCCCCCCCCCTTAATAAGATAAATAATGGGGGAAAGTCCATCAGTCCAAACAAGAAAGATGTGTCAGTACCACTATGCCCCATCGTGCAGTGCTGGTATTCCCCCCCCCCCTAATAAGATAGATAATGGGCCAAGTCATGTTACGGACTCGCCTCCGCATGCGACGCTGCGGCATGCCGAGTCGTTGCCTGTTAAGGCTCGTTCCTGGCTCGGCCTCGCCGGGGGTGGGGAGGGGGCCTCCCCACCCCCCGGCTCGGCCTCATGCTAATGCAGCAGTGCGTTCGTTTGACAGGCGCAGTGCGGTTATTCTTTCCCCCCACGCACCCACACCCCTAAGATAGATAATGGGGTTGTGTCTTCACCACTTGGTTCTTACGCGGATGTTCATCAGTCCAAACAAGAAAGATGTGTCGGTACCACTATGCCCAATCGTGCAGTGCTGGTATTTTCCCCTGTTAGATAGATAATGGGGCAAGTCATGTTACGGACTCGCCTCCGCATGCGCCGTGGCATGCCGCGTGGTCGCCTGTTACGACTTGTTCCTGGCTCAGCCTCGCCGGGGGCTGGGGAGGGGGGTCCCGACCCGCTTCCCACCCCCCGGCTCGGCCTCACGCTAACGCGGCAGTGCACTCGTTTGATAGGCGCAGTACGGTTATTCTATCCCCCCCCACGCACCCACACCCCTAAGATAGATAATGGGGTTGTGTCTTCACCGCTTGGTTCTGACGCGGATGTTCATCAGTCCAAACAAGAAAGATGTGTTGCCCCATCATGAAGTGCTGGTATTCCCCCCCTTAATAAGATAGATAATGGGGGCAAGTCCATCAGTCGAAATATCAAAGATGTGTCAGTACCACTATGCCCCATCGTGCAGTGCTGGTATTTCCCCCCCTTAATAAGATAGATAATGGGGCAAGTCATGTTACGGACTCGCCTCCGCATGTGACGCCGTGGCATGCCGCGTCGTTGCCTGTTACGGCTCGCTCCTGGCTCGGCCTCCCCGGGGGGTGGGGAGGGGGGGTCCCGACCCCCCTCCCACCCCCTGGCTCGGCCTCGTGCAAACGCGGTAGTGCGCTCATTTGACACGCGCAGTGCAATTATTTTGTCCCCCCCATGCACCCACACCCCTAAGATAGATAATGGGGTTGTGTCTTCACCGCTTGGTTCTGACGCGGATGTTCATCAGTCCAAACAAGAAAGATGTGTTAGTACCACTATGCCCCATCATGCAGTGCTGGTATTTCCCCCCTTAATAAGATAGATAATGGGGCAAGTCATGTTAAGGACTCGCCTCCACATGCGAAGCCGCGGCACGCCGCGTCGTCTCCTATTACGGCTCGTTCTTGGCACGACCTCACCGAGGTGGGGTGGGGAGGGGGGGTCCCAACCCCCCCTCCCACCCCCGGCCCGGCCTCGTGCTAACGCGGCAGTGCGCTCGTTTGACAGGCGCACTGCGGTTGTTCTGTTCCCCCCACGCACCCACACCCCTAAGATAGATAATGGGGTTGTGTTTTCACCGCTTGGTTCTGATGCGGATGTTCATCAGTCCAAACAAGAAAGATGTGTCAGTACCACTATGCCCCATCGTGCAGTGGTGGTATTTCCCCCCGCCTAATAAGACAGATAATGGGGGCAAGTCCATCAGTCCAAACAAGAAAGATGTGTGAGTACCACTATGCCGCATCGTGCAGTGCTGGTATTTTCTTCCCTTAATAAGATAGATAATGGGGCAAGTCATCTTACGGACTCGCCTCCGCATGTGACGCCGCGGCACACCGCATCGTCGCTTGTTACGGCTCGTTCATGGCTTATCCTCGCCAGGGGTGGGGAGGGGGGGTCCCGACCCCCCTCCCACTCCCCGGCTCGGCCTCGCGCTAACGCGCAGTGTGCTCGTTTGACAGGCGCAGTGCAGTTATTCTGTTTCCGCCCCCCACGCACCCACACCCCTAAGATAGATAATGGGGTTGTGTCTTCACCGCTTGGTTCTAACGCGGATGTTCATCAGTCCAAACAAGAAATATGTGTTAGTACCACTATGCCCCATCGTGCAGTGCTGGTATTTTTCCCCCTTAATAAGATAGATAATGGGGGCAAGTCCATCAGTCCAAACAAGAAACATGTGTCAGTAAAACTATGCCCCATCGTGCAGTGCTGGTATTTCCCCCCTTAATAAGATAGATAATGGGGCAAGTCATGTTATGGACTCGCCTCCGCATGCGATACCGTGGCACGCCACGTCGTCGCCTGTTACATCTCGTTCCTGGCTTGGCCTAGCCGGGGGGTGGGGAGGGGGGTCTGCTGTCTATTACGCAACTTTATTCTTGTAGACTTTGTTGGGCCTCGAAGCACGGAGTTTTATAGGACAGTAGCAATTTCCCCTCAAGTGGATGACCTAAGGTTTATCAATCCATCGGAGGTGTAGGATGAATATGGTCTCTCTCAAACAACCCTGCAATCAAATACAAGAAATCTCTTGTGTCCCCTACACACCCAATACAATGGCAAATTGTATAGGTGCACTAGTTCGGTGAAGAGATGGTGAAACAAATGCAATATGGAGGGTAGATATAGGTTTTTGCAATCTGAAAATATAAAAACAGCAAGGTAGCAAGTAACAAAAGTGAGCACAAACGGCATTGCAATGCTTGAAAACAAGGCCTAGGGTCCGTACTTTCGCTAGTGCAATCTCTCAACAATGCTAATATAATTGGATCACATAACCATCCCTCAACGTGCAACGAAGAATCACTCCAAAGTTCTTATCTAGTGAAGAACATAAGAAGAAATTGTTTGTAGGGTACGAAACCACCTTAAAGTTATTCTTTCCGATCGATCTATTCAAGAGTTCGTACTAAGATAACATCAAGTTATCCTTTCCGTTCGATCTATCTAAGAGTTCGTACTAGAATAACACCATATGATACACATCAACCAACTCTAATGTCACCTAGATACTCCAATGTCACCACAAGTACCCATGGGTTAATTATACGATACGCATCAAACAATTTCAAATTCATAATGCGCAATCCACACAAAGAACCACAAAGAGTGCCCCAAGATTTCTATCGGAGAAAGTAAGACAAGAACATGTATCAACCCCTATGCATAGATTACCCCAATGTCACCACGGGAATCCGCAAGTTGAGTACCAAAACATATATCAAGTGAATCAATAGAACACCCCATTGTCACCACGTGTATCCGCATGCAAGACATATATCAAGTGTTCTCAAATCCATAAAAGTATTCAATCCGGTAACGAAATCTCAAAGGGAAAATTCAATTCATCACAACTAGATAGAGAGGGAAACATGTCATATGATCCGACTATATTAACAAAGCCCGTGATACATCAAGATCGTGACATCTCAAGAACACGAGAGAGAGAGATTGAACACATAGCTACTGGTACATACCCTCAGCCCCGACGGTGGACTACTCCCTCCTCGTCATGGCCACCGTCGGGATGATGAAGATGGCCACCAAAGATGGATTCCCCTCTCCGGCAGGGTACTGGAACGTCTCCAGATTGGTTTTTCGTCGATACAGAGAGTTGCGGCGGCGGAGAGTCTAGGGTTATTTCTGATGGTTTCTATATTTATAGGATTTTTGGGCGTCGGTTTCACGCCAAGATGGGCCACGAGGAGGGCACGATACACCAGGGCGCGCCTGGGCCCTCTGGTGCGCGCTGGTGGGTTGTTCCCGCCTCGTGGCTCTTCTCCGGTGGTTCTTCGCTCCAATATTGCTTATTTGGTCCAGAAAAAATCACCAAAAAGTTTCGGGCAATTCCGATAACTTTCATTTTCTGCACAAAAACAACACCACGGTAATTCTGCAGAAAACAACGTCAGTCTGGGTTAGTTCTAAATAAATCATATAAAGTGCATCAAAACCATATAAAATTACTGTAAACATAGATGAATATGGCATGAATACTTCATAAATTATCGATACGTTGGAGACATATCAGCATCCCCAAGCTTAATTCCTGCTCATCCTCGAGTAGGTAAATGATAAAAGAAATAATTTATGAAGTGTGAATGCTAGCATAGTGCATAATTTTGATCAATGATAATTTCAACCAATTTTCTAGCATCATAAGCAGCAACTTTTTCTCATAAAACTCATCGTGATAAAGTAGCAACCAATTCACATGTTATGGTTCAAACAATGAATTCTCTTGAAACTTAACAACCTATGTTCTTAGTCACCAAACAATTGCAATTCAACTTATTCTCAACAAAGTCTAAGTAAGAGCTCCACATACAAAATCATCATATAGTCTTCTATGATTGCTAGTACTCAAAGCATATTTTTAGAACAAATGGCATCCGTCGAACATAGAGAAAGATAGGGGCTTAATGCTTTGCCTCCCAACTCATTTATCATAGAGATAATTGTCAACAATAATAAGTCATGATCAAATATATTTGACTGGATATATATGTTTGGATCTTTCCCCACCACATGATGATTGCCAACTAATAGAAGTAGGTTGGAATAAGAAGTTGACTCAACAGGAAAAGTAAATAACATGAAAGTAAATAGATTGTCCCTTCGTAGAGGGAAGCAGGGATTTGCATATGTGCCAAAGCTCATTGTTAAAAATAGAGATAAATATAGTTTTGGGAGGTGCACCCTTCCTGTCAACGTTACGAACAAGAGTTATCAATATCTTCCACTTTAAACACATTAGCGGCGGTTCCCAAGAGGTAAAAGTAAAGGTTTACTCCCCCTCCATCAACAAACACATTCCACGGCTAGCCGAATCCACGGGTACCGTCCATACCAACAACATTCATGGGGGAGTTTTGTTTAATTATTTGCATATTTTTTTTCGGGACTGGGAATCCCTTTTAGCGCCCCTCTCGTGCAAGGACGAGTGAATAAACACTCATCATGAGAATAACCCGCTTAACATGGAAGATACTGACCGCCCCCTGTCTCTTCATGAGCGGTCCAGGCACACAAAACAGATGCTCATTTGAAATTTTAGAGGTGGCACATGCAAATTTACTTGGAACGACATGGTAATACCGCATATAGGTAGGTATAGTGGACTCTTATGGAAGAAACTTGGCATAAGGATTTGGATATACAAGTAGTATCTCTACTTAGTACGAAGTGTTGGCTAGCAAAAGGTTCTAAACAAGCAGCACATGTTGGAGGATCCATAACAATACAACTTCTATGCAAATATACCCAACCATAACTCATTACGTTGTCTTCCTTGTCCAACTTCAACTAATTTGCTCAAGTTTGAAAATAATTAATGGGTATTCACAATCATAGAAGATGTCCAAGATAATATATTTGTATGTGAAAGTTCTCTTCCTTGTACTCATCATTCAGGAATTGCTTGTATGACCAATTTGATGATTGTCAAACTTCAATAGATTTTACTTTATAAACCAGATGTGAAACTACTACTACGCATAAAGCACATTAAAAATTTCAGATTTATGATATTCAATTCATTCAAAATTTATTAATAGGATATAAGTGAAGCACAAGAGTAAACATCAAACTACTCTCAAAAGATATATGTGAAGATCAATGAGTAGGTAAACAATCAAGTAGCTATGTGAGGACTCTCTCTCAATAAATATTTTCAGATCTGAGTATTTTATTCAAACAACAAACTAAACAAAAATAGAACTCCAAGAATAGCACGCAACATGTGAACGAATAAAAATTTAGGCTCAACATAGGCTAACCGATAGTTGTTGATGAAGAGAGGTGGGATGCGTAGCATCCCCAAGCTTAGATGCTTGAGACTTCTTGAAATATTTACTTGGGTTGCCTTGGTCATCCCCAAGCTTGAGCTTTTGTATCTCGTTCAATCCTCTCATATCATGGTTTCACCTATTCTCAAAAACTTCATCCACACGAAACTCGAAAAGAACTCGTGAGATAGGTTAGTACACATAATAATAAATCAACTATTTATGTACTGCCAAGACAAGTTGCACAATAATTTTCAAACATCATCTACTGCTTACTATCGCTTCCACAATTTATATCTACCAATATAGGCTATGGAAACTACAGGATAAGTAGATAACAAAACTATGACAGCAATCTGTCTAAACAGAACAGTCTGTAGCAATCTATTAAACCAGTGTACTATGTAACTCAACAAATTATTAAAATTTAGGACAGGCTAAATAATTTATATGAAAGAACTGCGTAAAAATTTCAGAAACTTTCCACCTTCCAGTAAAATATGAAAATTCAAACACTACAGAGAAAGTTTCTGTTTTTACACAACACACATCAAACATGCAATGCAAGCATCCTAAAGGAAATTCTAGGAACTTTTTATTGAAAAACAAGATTATAAATAACACCTAACAGAAAATAACAAGATATAATGACGATCCAAGCAAAGCACATATTATGTGACGAATAAAAATATAGCTCTAAGTAAGATATACCGATAGTGTTGAAGACGAAAGAGGGGATGCCTTCCGGGGCATCCCCAAGCTTGGCGATTGAGTCTTCCTTGTATATTACCTTGTGGGTGCCTTGGGAATCCCCAAGCTTAGGTTCTTTTCACTCCTTATTCTCCTCATATCGGTGTCTCACCCAAAACTTGAAAACTTCAATCACACAAAACTTAACGGAACTTCATGAGATGGGTTAGTATAATAAAGATAAATCATTCACTTAGGTACTGTCAAGACAAGATTCATAATTGTTCCCACATGATACCTACTGTATTATACCATTCCCATAATTTATACCACTAAATATAAGCTATGGAAACACTAAAACAAGCAAACTATGCATGCAAAACAGAATCTGTCAAAAACAGAACAGTCTGTGAATATCTGTAGTATAGCCATACTTCCCTGTGTCTAAAAATTCTGAAAAATTAGGAAAACCTTAATAATTTGTATACGAAGACTTTGTAAAAATTTCAGATCATTATCACGCTCCAGTAAAAAGTGAAAATTCCTGTACTGGAGTCAAAAGTTTCTGTTTTGGTTCAGCATCAATTCTACTCATCTTGTGAGTCATCCCAAAGGCTTTACTTGGCACTTTATTGAAATAAAAGACACAAAACATTATTACTACAGTATCTTAATCATGTGAACACATCAAAACAGAAAGTATAAGTGTTGGGTTGTCTCCCAACAAGCGCTTTTCTTTAATGCCTTTTAGCTAGGCATGATGATTTCAATGATGCTCACATAGGAATAGTATTTGAAACATGTAAGAGAGCATCATGAATCTCATGACAAGCACATTTAAGTCTAACCCACTTCCTATGCATAGGGATTTTGTGAGCAAACAATTTGTGGGAACAAGAATTAACTAGCATAGGATGGCAAAATAAGCATAACTTCAAGATTTTCAACACATAGGGAGGAAACTTGATATTATTACAATTCCTACAAGCATATGTTCCCCCCTCATAATAATTTTCAGTAGCATCATGAAGGAATTTCACAATATAACCATCACATAAAGCATTCTTTTTATGATCTACAAGCATAGAAAATTTATTACTCTTCACATAAGCATATTTCTTCTCATTCATAATAGTGGGAGCATCAAATGAAACTCGAATGCTATAAATTGTTTCCACATTAAAAGATTAATGTTTAGTAAAAGGATATTTAAAATTATGACAATAATTATCACTACTTTTTATAACATAAGTATCATCACAATAATCATCATAAGTAGCAACTTTGTTCTCATCATAGTCAAGTGAAACCTCTTGCGAAATAGTGGAATCGTTACTAAATAAAGTCATGACCTCTCCAAATCCACTTTTATCATTATAATAAAATTCAACACCCTCCAAGATAGTGGGATAATAATTATCTAAAGTTGACACTCTTCCAAACCCACTTTCATAAATATCACAATCATCATAAATAGGAGGCATGCAATCATCATAACAAATTTAATCATTCAAAGTAGGGGAACTAAAAAGATCATCTTCGTTAAGCATAACATCCCCAAGCTTGGAACAAACATTAATTGCAGCAAATAAATTCTCAAACATGTCATTGTCATCAAACATAGCATCCCCAAGCTTGTGGCTTGGCATATCATAAGCATAATCACTCTCATCATTAATAGTATGAATATCACCAATAGCATAACAATTATTATAATCATAATTTACCAAGTTGGTGCCAAAAAGATTTTCAAGATTATAAGTAGTATCATTATCTTCCCAATCATAGTCATCACCACAAGCAATTGGCATAACAAAATCATCATCAAGTGTATCATCTTCCACAATTATTTTTGATTCATCCTCGTGAGGCACAAGAATAATAGGAGCAACATCATTTGGAAGAGATACCTTTTTACCTCTACTCTTTCTTCTTTTCTTCTTCTTCACCACATCATGTGTGGGTTTAATTAATTTTTTCGAGCTTCTTATTGATGAGATTGGTTGAATAGGGAGCTCCTCCTCATCACCTATTACATCATGAGAGACAATAGGAGGGAAAGTGGAATTCTTTACCCTTTCATTAGTATTCCTTTTATATTCTATTGGTTTTACCATCTTTCTATAGTTGGCAATATAAGCATTCTCATTGCAATTTACAGTTTCAATGTCGTCCGTGAGAATGAATACTTCAAACCAACTATTTTTATTTGTCAATTCTTCACTCCCCAAAAATAGAGAAAACTCATCATAAAGTTCAAGGGTGATCAAGTCATCGCAATATTTGGCCACGATTTGATCATGAAAAAGTTTGCATTGGAAATTAAGATGACCAACTTTATTGCAAAGTTCACAAGTAATAGGACAAATAGAACATAATTTTGTAGCAAATTCATCTATCACTTTGAGCAAAAAATTGGTTCTATCATGTTTATGCTTCTTACAAAATCTATCATCCCTATAAGGCATGTCTTCACAAACTTTATCCACTCCACAAAAATTGACATGCTTATAAGAAACATTTTTATCACGACTAGTGCAATCATCATTAGTATTTTGGATATTCATAGAATTCACAATAACAACTTTGCAATCATGCTCATCATTCAAGGAATTCTCATTAAGTATTTTCATAGTTTCTTCCTCTACCAATTGAGCACAATTTTCGGAAACCTTATTTTCACGAAAGACATTATAAAGACGAAACAAATGATGCAACCTAAACTCCATTTTTTTGTAGTTTTCTTTTATAAAACAAAAGTAGTGATAAAACAAGAAACAAAAAGATTTAATTGCAAGATCTAAAGATATAGCTTCAATCACTCACCTCCCCGGCAACGGCGCCAGAAAAGAGCTTGATGTCTACTACGCAACTTTTTTCTTGTAGACTTTGTTGGGCCTCCAAGCGCAGAGTTTTGTAGGATAGTAGCAATTTTCCCTCAAGTGGATGACCTAAGGTTTATCAATCCGTGGGAGGTGTAGGATGAATATGGTCTCTCTCAAACAACCCTGCAATCAAATACAAGAAATCTCTTGTGTCCCCAACACACCCAATACAATGGCAAATTGTATAGGTGCCCTAGTTCGGCGAAGAGATGGTGATACAAGTGCAATATGGAGGGTAGATATAGGTTTTTGTAATCTGAAAATATAAAAACAGCAAGGTAGCAAGTAACAAAAGTGAGCACAAACGGTATTGCAATGCTTGAAAACAAGGCCTAGGATCCGTACTTTCGCTAGTGCAATCTCTCAACAATGCTAATATAATTGGATCACATAACCATCCCTCAACGTGCAATGAAGAATCACTCCAAAGTTCTTATCTAGCGGAGAACATAAGAAGAAATTGTTTGTAGGGTACGAAACCACCTTAAAGTTATTCTTTCCGATCGATCTATTCAAGAGTTCGTACTAAGATAACATCAAGTTATCCTTTCCGTTCGATCTATCTAAGAGTTCGTACTAGAATAACACCATATGATACACATCAACCAACTCTAATGTCACCTAGATACTCCAATGTCACCACAAGTACCCATGGGTTAATTATACGATACGCATCAAACAATTTCAAATTCATAATGCGCAATCCACACAAAGAACCTCAAAGAGTGCCCCAAGATTTCTATCGGAGAAAGTAAGACAAGAACATGTATCAACCCCTATGCATAGATTACCCCAATGTCACCACGGGAATCCGCAAGTTGAGTACCAAAACATATATCAAGTGAATCAATAGAACACCCCATTGTCACCACGGGTATCCGCATGCAAGACATATATCAAGTGTTCTCAAATCCATAAAAGTATTCAATCCGGTAACGAAATCTCCAAGGGAAAATTCAATTCATCACAACTAGATAGAGAGGGAAACATGTCATATGATCCAACTATATTAACAAAGCCCGTGATACATCAAGATCGTGACATCTCAAGAACACGAGAGAGAGAGATTGAACACATAGCTACTGGTACATACCCTCAGCCCCGAGGGTGGACTACTCCCTCCTCGTCATGGCCTCCGCCGAGATGATGAAGATGGCCATCGGAGATGGATTCCCCTCTCCTGCAGGGTACTGGAACGTCTCCAGATTGGTTTTTCGTCAATACAGAGAGTTGCGGCGGCGGAGCGGAGAGTCTAGGGTTATTTCTGATGGTTTCTATATTTATAGGATTTTTGGGCGTCGGTTTCACGCCAAGATGGGCCACGAGGAGGGCACGATACACCAGGGCGCGCCTGGGCCCTCTGGTGCGCGCTGGTGGGTTGTTCCCGCCTCGTGGCTCTTCTCCGGTGGTTCTTCACTCCAATATTGCTTATTTGGTCCAGAAAAAATCACCAAAAAGTTTCGGGCAATTCCGATAACTTTCATTTTCTGCACAAAAACAACACCACGGTAATTCTGCGAAAAACAGCGTCAGTCTAGGTTTGTTCTAAATAAATCATATAAAGTGCATCAAAACCATATAAAAGTACTGTAAACATAGATGAATATGGCATGAATACTTCATAAATTATTGATACGTTGGAGACATATCAGCATCCCCAAGCTTAATTCCTGCTCATCCTCGAGTAGGTAAATGATAAAAGAAATAATTTATGAAGTGTGAATGCTAGCATAGTGCATAATTTTGATCAATGATAATTTCAACCAATTTTCTAGCATCATAACCAGCAACTTTTTCTCATAAAACTCATCATGATAAAGTAGCAACCAATTCACATGTTATGGTTCAAACAATGAACTCTCTTGAAACTTAACAACCTATGTTCTTAGTCACCAAACAATTGCAATTCAACTTATTCTCAACAAAGTCTAAGTAAGAGCTCCACATACTCAATCATCATATAGTCTTCTATGATTGCTAGTACTCAAAGCATATTTTTAGAACAAATGGCATCGATCGAACACAGAGAAAGATAGGGGCTTAATGCTTTACCTCCCAGCTCATTTATCATAGAGATAATTGTCAACAATAATAAGTCATGATCAAATATATTTGACTGGATATATATGTTTGGATCTTTCCCCACCACATGATGCTTGCCAACTAATAGAAGTAGGTTGGAATAAGAAGTTGACTCAACATGAAAAGTAAATAACATGAAAGTAAATAGATTGTCCCTTCGTAGAGGGAAGCACGGATTTGCATATGTGCCAGAGCTCATTGTTAAAAACAGAGATGAATATAGTTTTGGGAGGTGCACCCTTCCTGTCAACGTTACGACCAAGAGTTATCAATATCTTCCATGTTAAACACATTATCGGCGGTTCCCAAGCGGTAAAAGTAAAGGTTTACTCCCCCTCCACCAACAAACACACTCCATGGTTAGCCGAATCCACGGGTACCGCCCATACCAACAACATTCATGGGGGAGTTTTATTTAATTATTTGCATATTTTTTTGGGACTAGGAATCCCTATTACCGCCCCTCTCGTGCAAGGACGAGTGAATAAACACTCATCATGAGAATAACCCGCTTAACATGGAAGATACTGACCGCCCCCTGTCGCTTCATGAGTGGTCCAGGCACACAAAACAGATGCTCATTTGAAATTTTAGAGGTGGCACATGCAAATTTACTTGGAACGGCAGGGTAATACCGCATATAGGTAGGTATAGTGGACTCTTATGGAAGAAACTTGGCTCAAGGATTTGGATGCACAAGTAGTATCTGTACTTAGTACGAAGTGTTGGCTAGCAAAAGGTTCTAAACAAGCATCACATGTTGGAGGATCCATAACAATATAACTTCTATGCAAATATAGCCAACCATAACTCATTACGTTGTCTTCCTTGTCCAACTTCAACTAATTTGCTCAAGTTTGAAAATAATTAATGGGTATTCACAATCATAGAAGATGCCCAAGATAATATATTTGTATGTGAAAGTTCTCTTCCTTATACTAATCATTCACGAATTGCTTGTATGACCAATTTGATGATTGTCAAACTTCAATAGATTTTACTTTATAAACCAGATGTGAAAGTACTACTAAGCATAAAGCACATTAACAATTTCAGATTTATGATATTCAATTCATTCACAATTTACTCATAGGATATAACTGAAGCACAAGAGTAAAAATCAAACTACTCTCAAAAGATATAAGTGAAGATCAATGAGTAGGTAAACAATCAAGGGAAGCTGAACCCTGCGGAGTTCTTGGGCATATACACGATAGTTGTTCAAGCTGCGGGCGGAAGAGATGAAAAGGTGCTCGCCAACTATTTCCCTTTGGCACTCAAGCCAAACGTGAGATGATGGCTGATGCACCTGCCAGCGAATTCCATTTCGTCTTGGGCTGATCTATGCAACGAGTTCGTTGGCGCCTTCACCAGTGGTCATCAAGAACCAGGCCAGACCAGCGATCTCCAAGTCCTCCCGCAAAAGGAGGGAGAAACCTTGAGAAAGTATATCCAAAGATTCAGCCGAGTGCACCGCAACATCCCAGAGATCCACCCCGCAGCGGTGATTGCCGCGTTCCACTCAAACGTGCGCAACAGGAGGATGCGAGCCAAGATGAATGTCAAGCCCCCCAAGACTGTTAATGAGCTTTACACCTTGGCGGATAAGTGTGCTCGAGCTAAAGAAGGAAGGCGACTTCCAGGGGAGTAGGCGGGTGTCGAAGTGGACTCTGATGACGACGACGACGCCCCCGACCCAAAGCGAAGGAGCAGGAAGCGCAACAAGAAGCGTAAGGGAAAAGCAGTATTGGCTGCCGAGAGCTCCGGAGACCTCAGTACAGGCAAGAAGGCGAAAGACGAAACCCCCGGCAAGGGAGCTGCCGCGTGCGCTGATTGCCGGGAGGCTGCTGCCGCTAAGAAGACCGGGAAGTCTGACGGGCCATACTGCAAAATTCACCGCACCAAGGGCCATGATCTCCAAGAATGCCAACAGGTCGAGCAACTTGTTGAGAAACAGAGGGCCGAGTACGAGAAGCGCGACAAAGAAAAAGGCCAGGACGGCACTTCCGGGAAAGGCCGTGGCGGCAGAGGAGGTCGCCGCGGAAAAACCCCGCAGCAAAAGGAAAAACCCGCCAGAGGCCGAGAGTAGAAGGAAATAGACGATATGAGTGAAGATGAGGATGATGTTGAGGATTCCAGCGACAGGGAGTTTCAGAAACTAACCGAAGCCATGTGCGTTGACGGGGGATGTATCCTTGCATTCCTCTCGCCGCCAGCTCAAGCAGTGGGCACGCGAGATCAATGATGTGGAACCTACTGCAGAATCTAGGAAGCCACTGAGATGGTTCCGCACGCCTATCATCTTTGACAAAGAGGATCATCCTGACCGTACCACTACGGTCGGATGTTTGCCATTGTTGGTTTCCCCAACAATCCGCAACCTCAAGGTGTCTAAGATGTTAGTTGACGGCGGGGACGGATTGAACTTGATCTCCCCTAGAGTGGCTGAGAAACTGTAGATCCTTGATAAAGAGCTCGAAGCTACAGGTACATTCCAAGGAATCAACCCCGGCAGGAGCCGACCCAAGGGAAAGATCACCCTGCCTGTGACATTTGGCGGGGAGTTGAACTTCCGGACAGAGAGGATAGTGTTCGACGTCGCCAAAATCTCACTGCCTTACAACGGAATCCTCGGCCGCCCAGCTCTGGCAAAGTTCATGGCAGCATCCCAATATGCCTACAATACCTTAAAGATGCTAGGGCCCATTGGGGTCATTTCCATCCCATCCGATAAGAAGAATGCAGTTATCTGCGTGGACCAGATGTATCGTGACGCGGTAGCAGCTGAAGCCACAGAAATCCCAGCTCCCGCCAAGGACACAGAGAAAATGAAGAAGGCTAGCAAGAACACCGGCAAGGACTCCAGGAAGCGCGCCTCTTCGGAGTGCGCCGCACCCGACGATGACCTGTCGGAGAGTTCCACTAGCAAGAAGACCAGGGTCGCCTATCCTGAGACGAAGAAAGTCCCGGCGAGGGAGGATGTCACTGGTGGTATCTTCACCATCAGTGCTACCCTTACTGACAAATAGGAAAGCGCGCTCGTTACCTTCCTGCGGGAGAATGTCGACGTGTTTGCCTGGCAACCATCTGACATCCCCGGTGTTCCCAGGGAGGTAATTGAGCACCACCTTGCTGTCTGTCCTCATGCCCGACCCGTCAAGCAAAAGGTTAGGAAACAGGCTTTGGAGTGGCAGCAGTTCATTGCCGAGGAAATCAAGAAGCTTGAAGCAGCTAGTTTGGTCCGAGGGGTGCTGCATCCAACTTGGCTGGCAAACCCGGTGGTGGTACGAAAGGCAAATGGGAAATGGAGGCTTTGCATAGACTTCACTGACTTGAACAAGGCTTGCCCGAAGGACCCTTTCCCCTTGCCGCGCATAGATCAAATTGTTGATTCCACCTCCGGATGTGACTTGCTCTCCTTTTTGGATGCCTACTTCGGCTACCACCAGATATTTATGACTAAGGAAGATGAGGAGAAGACCGCATTCCTAACTCCCTGTGGCACATACTGCTTTGTGCGTATGCCCTTCGGGTTAAAGAGTGCTGGTTCGACCTTCGCCAGGGCTGTTCAAATTGGTTTTGGACCTCAGCTGCACAGAAATGTGGAAGCCTACATGGATGACATCGTGGTTAAGACCAAGGATGAAGCCACTCTCATACAAGATCTGGAGGAAACTTTCGCAAACTTCGCAAGATCAACCTGAAGCTCAACCCTGAAAAGTGTGTGTTCGGTGTCCTGTCCGGCAAGCTGCTTGGGTTCTTCGTATCTCAGCGAGGAATAGAAGCCAATCCCGACAAGATCAAGGCGATTGAACAGATACAGGCACCCAAGACCATCAAAGAAATCATACGCCTGACCGGATGTGTTGCCGCGTTGAGTAGGTTCATCTCCAAGTCCGCTGAGCGTGCCTTGTCGTTCTTCAAAATCTTAAAGAAGGCTGGCCCAATGAAGTGGACCCCGGAGGCAGATGCAGCACTGCAAGATCTGAAGAAATACCTATCCTCTGCTCCCACCTTGGTCGCTCCTAAACCGCAAGAGCCGTTGCTGCTATATTTGGCAGCGACGAATCAAGTGGTTAGTGCAGCGCTGGTGGCGCAGCGAGGAGTGGAGGGAGATTCAGCAGCCGCTACTGATGCTACCGAGAGCGGGAAAGAAACATCCGCAGCAGGACTCGACACAGATCAAGGGGGATCTCAGCAAATGATTGACAACGGATCCAAAGAAGCGGCAAAGAAGAAAATGGTGCAGCGGCCCGTGTACTTTGTGAATTCCCTGCTACAGGGGGCTAGATCAAGGTACTCTGGAGTACAAAAGCTGATCTTCGGCCTCATCATGGCCTCGAGGAAGTTGCGCCACTACTTCCAAGCCCATGAGATAACGGTTGTCACCCGTTTCCCGTTGCAACGCATACTGAGAAACCCCGAAGCCACTGGCAGGATAGTTGAGTGGGCATTGGAATTGTCAAGTTTCGGATTAAAATATGAGAGCACTTCCACCATTCAAAGCAGGGCATTGGCGGAGTTTATTGTAGAATGGACACCCACGCCAGATGATGAAACTCCGGAGACAATCCTCCCCGGCAAAGAAGCACCCAAGGATTGGATCATGTACTTTGACGGTGCTTTCTCACTCCAGGGCGCTTGAGCAGGCGTGCTCCTCATCGCCCCTACTGGAGAGCACCTCAAGTAGGTCGTCCAGATGCACTTTCCCCGGGAGGAAGCCACCAACAATACCGCTAAGTACGAGGGGCTCCTTGCCGGCTCAGAATCGTGGTGGAGTTGGGAATAAAGAGGCTGATCGTCCGAGGAGATTCTCAGCTTGTGATAAAGCAAGTCAACAAGGATTACGAGAGCCCACTGATGGAGGCATACGTAGAAGAAGTGAGGAAATTGGAGGAGCATTTTGATGGACTGCAAACAGAGCATGTACCACGGGAAGAAAACTGCATTGCTGACCATCTATCAAAGTGCGCTGCGTAGAAACTTCATGTGGAACCAGGAACCTTTGTTCTCCGCCTCACTCAACCATCAGTATCCCCATCAACGATGTCCAAGAAGAGAAGAAAGCTGAACTCCGGCAAGCATTTCCCGGCAGAGCTTCCCAAAGCCGCTGGTAGAGAAGCTGCCGGAAAAAATCCCGCTCCGGTTGACGAGCAGCTGGCTCCCGCAGGACCTCAGGATCTAGCGATCGAGACAAGCGCTCCCGGAGACGAAGAGATGCCTTTAGTCCTTGTTGTCGAGCCACAGGCTCCAACCTGGGCACAGCATATAGTCCATTTCCTTCAAATAGGAGAACTCCCCGAAGAGCAAGAGGAAGCCGAAAGAGTAGCCCGTCGGTCAAGTATGTACCAGTTTGTCGATAACACCCTGTACAGAAGACGACCGAACGGTGTGAAATTAAGGTGTATCTGCCGGGAGGATGGACTGAAGCTGTTGGCGGAGATTCACGGAGGAGTATGTGGTTCCCACATTGGATCAAGGTCCCTTGCCGGGAAAGCTTTCCGATAGGGTTTCTATTGGCCCACTGCCCTCCAGGACGCTACTGAGCTGGTCGCCAAGTGTGAAGCCTGCCAGTTCCATTCCAAGAACATCCATCAACCAGCACAAGCCCTGCAAACAATCCCTCTATCCTGGCCATTCTCGGTCTGAGGACTCGATATATTGGGCCCCTTCCCCCGTGCTGTCAGGGGCTTTGAGTTCTTGTTCGTGGCAACCGACAATTTCACAAAGTGGCCTCAGGTGGAACCAGTGAGAAAGGTGACCGCACAGGCAGCTATCAAGTTCATGAAAGGACTGGTGTGCCGCTTTGGAGTGCCTAACAGAGTGATCACCGACAACGGCACCCAGTTCACGAGCCACGCCTTCATGCAATATATCCAAAGCCTTGGAAGCAAGGTCTCCTTCGCCTCTGTTGCTCACCCAAGAAGCAACAGGCAAGTCGAGAGGATGAATGCTGAAGTACCGCGAGGACTCAAGACAAGGACTTTTGATAAGATGCGGAAGAGCGGCAGGCGCTGGATAGATGAGCTGCCGGTGGTTCTTTGGTCCCTCAGAACGACACCAAATCGAGCCACCGGCCAGACGCCCTTCTCCCTAGTGTACGGGGCGGAAGCAGTGCTCCCCACAGAACTCATATACGGGTCACCTCGAGTGCTTGCCTACGATGAAGTAGAGCAACAGCAGCTGCAGCATGACGATGCCACGCTCCTCGAGGAAGACCGTCTCCGGGCTGTTGTGCGTGCTGCACGCTACCAGCAAGCTCTGCGCCGCTACCATAGCCGCAGGGTTCACGCCCGGAGCCTTGAGGAAGGCGACCTTGTCCTTCGGCGTGTTTAGTCCGCCAAGGTTACAAACAAGTTGACGACGAAGTGGGAAGGCCCTTACCGGGTAGTACGAGTCACCAGACCTGGCGCAGTCCGTCTAGAGACCGAAGATGGCACCAAGGTGTAGAACTCATGGAACATTGAGCATCTTCGTAAGTTCTACCCGTATGGCATGGCTGTCGGGCTCAGTCCCCGGTGGCCACCTTTTGTACAAGCCTTGCCGATGTTGCATGTAACCCTTTGTACAAAGCCAGGCACAGACCCTGTGCAACAATAATAAAGCTAGGCATTGCATCATATCATCATCCTTACATGCTCACTACGCATTTTTATGACTACAATGTTAGCGCTTTTAAGTTATAAAGATTTGCTAGAATACTTGATGAAACCATAATCTTTGTTACTGTTCTCACCCTACATGTTTTACCATCGAGAAAACAGGGAAGGGGAACAAAGAAACAAGGATGGCGGCCCATCACGCTCGAAAAGAAGATACTACTTGGAAAAGATAAGTATATCGCATATTTCCAGTTCAGTACTTCTCGATTTCTCAAGGAAACCCTTAGTATCTTCCTTACTGCGGGTTGTGGAGTCATCCACGTGGTGAAAACCCTTGTCGGGATGAGCCGTCCCGCTGTCTTTGTTTATAAGGGTGGCAGCACCGATACCGACGAGGAGCTCTGCCGGGGAACAACGCCAACCTGTTGCCGGGGGCTCGTTCCCCCACTTTGGCACTTGTGGTTTGAATGATGACCCGGCAAGTAGCTCCGTGCAGCAAAGACAAAACATACTAATGCAGTCTAAATAAGGAAAGGAAAAGGATAGTACTTGCAGGAAGAAAATGGCACTTTATTCTCATTCATTTCCGATACAAATGGGATGAAGATTGCGCAAGAGGGCACCTCTTTTTTAATAACTCTTTATTTGGCTTTCTCCCCTAGGGGCAGATTACAAAAAGAAAAAGAGCAGAGGGAGGACCCAAGCAGAAGCCTAGCCTGACCCTGTCAAGACCGTCGGGGGACGGCTCGGCAAGACCACCGGCAAGAAGGACGAAGCCGAAGTCCACGAGCCTGCCGGGGTCCAGTTGGGAAGAAGAGGCGGCGCCCGAGTCGAGAACCCCCGTCAAATCGCTCTGCCTAGAGGAGGAGGAGGAGCGTGATGATGGTGATGGTGCGTCCGATGATTAGTTGGAGCCCAGGTCGTCGTACCCCGACTTGACGGTCTGGGACTCGTCGTCGTCATCTTCACCAACACTGTCCTCCTCGTCGCTATTGCTCGAGGAGGAGCTTTTGACATTGCTCGAGCTCTCATTGCAGCAGCCAAGACGGGCGCCCGAACGCCCGTAAATCTTGACGGAGAGCAGGTCGGCCTCCATCAGCTTGAAGCGGAGGACGTGCCCACCCATGAGGTTGTGGGCACGAGCGAAGGATTTCCACCCGCGCCTGAGATGCATGACGCGACGCTCCGGGTACTCGACATCCACCCGCACAGCGCCATTACAGCAACCATGCGCCCGCAGCCACAGGGCGTGTGGCTTATCAACCTCCATCACCCTAGCGAAGGGGTGGGGAAGGCGCAGGCGGCTTCGGGGAGGACCACGCAGCTTGATGACGAACTCCAGCGCCGTTCCCTCGGCATGGGCCTCCTCGAGGGGAGGGTCTGATGGCGGAGGAGGAAGAGAAGCGGCGCTCCGTCTTCCCCGACCACGGGCCCCGCGTTGACTTCGGCCCCTCCCAGCTCCTCCACCGCGCGCACTCGAGCCACCCTCCGCCTCCGCGGCTGAAGCGATGGCATGATCCCGACGGGAACCCCTCGCCGTTGAGGCGGAGGCCGGAGGACGCCCTCGTCCCCTAGGCGTGCTAGTGGCGAGCCCATCTCAAGACAAGGAAGCAGAAGGGCGAGCTCTGTGGGTTTGCACTCAAGGAGGAAGAAAGGATGGATGAGCATCGCCCCTCGCGAGCCCCAATTTATAGGGGAGGGCGCGGGGGCTGGCTCTCCTCCATTCCAAGGGTCGCCGCCCATCTCCACCAATTCCATCGCCCAAGATCACGGGCAAACAGGTAACCGCCCCATTGCTCCAATCCATGGCGCTGCGGTTTCTGCCACGATCAGGACTTTAAGTCACGCGCGCCCGTCACTAACTCCCCACTGTGCATGCGGCGCGCGTGGCGGAAACAACCTGAGGTGGTGGGTCAGTGCTGACCAATAAATTGGCAGTTACTCCCTCACATTGTGTGCCTGTGCATGAAACTTGGGCCTGACCCAACAGCACTTGGCGAGCACGTGTGGGCCAGTCCGTGGGGCTCCTGTCGGTGCACTAGTACATGGGTACCTAGTGCCCCTGACTTATGCACAGGCGGTAGAAGCAAAAACCCGGCGAATGATCAAGACCAGACTCCAGCAAGCCCGACGCGGCAGCCCAAGCCTGGACTGCAATGCGCCAAGCACGTCCCCGACGCTTGCCGGGGACCAAGACATGCACACCTCCCAGAAGACCCGTCAAGCCACTCCCCAACAGGTACGAGCCAACAGGCCACCGCTCCACCGCATCGCTATGCCTGTCACTTATCGATGCGGTGTCGAGCCCTCAGGCGGCTAATCAGCTCTCGCTAAGCACGTCGCGACACATCGGAATGCAAGTTACGCTCGGTTGACACCCGCCCTGTAGCATGTCAAGACCATAAGCAACGACCGGCCAAGCGGTGGCAAGAGCTTGCCTGGGATGCACCCCCGAGCGCCACCTAGGCAGGTAATCATGGCATTTTGTGTTAAATGCCAGAGTTAGGTATGATAGCTCTGGTTAGCTATCTAATCAATAGATAATGACTGTTTTGCCATTGTGGTAACCCCTTGCACTATAAAAGGAGGCCCAAGGCAACCTAGCTCAGGGTTAGTGATTCGGACCCCCGAACACTTGTACTCGCATAGCAGCTCTCTCCCCGACAGCAGTCCTTGCCGGGGTTAGGTGCTGTGTGTTCTTCGTGTTCCTCCAATCAATCCACCAAAAAGCAGGAGTAGGATTTTACACTTAGCAGTGGCCCGAACCTGGGTAAAATGCATGTGTCCTGATCGTCGCGCCGTCTCATGCTCTCCACTCTTCGTGCAACGTGACCCCCCTTGCCGAACCACAAGGGACCTCTGGTCCCATAGGTGATCGTGAGCATCCTTGCCCCGACAGGTTAGTTCTAAATAAATCATATAAAGTGCATCAAAACCATATAAAAGTATTGTAAACATAGATGAATATGGCATGAATTCTTCATAAATTATCGATACGTTGGAGACGTATCAGGGTCCCGACCCCCCCTCCCACCCCCGGCTCGGCCTGGCGCTAACGCGGCAGTGCGCTTGTTTGACATGCGCAATGTGGTTATTCTGTTCTCCCCCCACGCACCTACACCCCTAAGATAGATAATGGGGTTGTGTCTTCACCGCTTGGTTCTGACGCGGATGTTCATCAGTCCAAACAAGAAAGATGTGTCAGTACCACTATGCCCTGATGACCCACAAGTATAGGGGGTTAATCGTAGTCCTTTCGATAAGTAAGAGTGTTGAACCCAACGAGGAGCAGAAGGAAATGACAAGCGGTTTCCAGCAAGGTAATTTCTGCAAGCAGTGAAATTGTAGGTAACAGATAGTTTGATAGCAAGATAATTGGTAACGAGCAAGTAACGGTAACGGTAAATAAAGTGCAGCAACGTAGCCCAATCCTTTTGTAGCAAAGGATAGGCCAGAACAATCTCTTATAATAGGCAAAGTGTTTTTGATGGTACACGGGAATTTCATCTAGTCACTTTTATCATTTTGGTTTGATTTGCGTTCGCTACATTCATAATTTGATATGTGGGTGGACCGGTGCTTGGGTGCAGTTCTTACTTGAACAAATCTCCCACTTATGATTAACCCCCTCGCAAGCATCCGCAACTACGAGAAAAGTATAAAGATAAAATCTAACCATAGCATTAAACGTTTGGATCCAAATCAGCCCCTTACGAAGTAGCGCATAAACTAGGGTTTAAGCTTCTGTCACTCTAGCAACCCATCATCTAATAACTACTCCACAATGCATTTCCTTAGGCCCAAGGATGGTGAAGTGTCATGTAGTCGACGTTCACATGACACCACTAAGGGAATCACAACATACATATCATCAAAATATCGTACACATATCAAATTCACATGATTACTTGCAACATGACTTCTCCGTGACCTCAAGAACAAAGGTAACTACTCACAAATAATATTCATTCTCAAGATCAGAGGGGTATTAAATAGCATAATGGATACAAACATATAATCTTCCACCAAATAAACCATATAGTAATCAACTACAAGATGTAATCAACACTACTAGTCACCCACAGGTACCAATCTGAGGTTCCGGTACAAAGATTGAACACAAGAGATGAACTAGGGTTTGAGAGGAGATGGTGTTGTCGAAGATGTTGATGAAGATTGGCCTCCCAGAGATGAGAGGGTTGTTGGTGATGACGATGGCTTCGATTTCCTCCTCCGGGAGGGAAGTTCCCCCGGCGAAATTGCTCCGCCGGAGGGCAAAAGTGCTCCTGCCCAAGTTCCGCCTCGATACGACGGCGTTCCGTCCCGAAAGTCCTCCCCTTATTTTTTCTATGTCAAAAGACCTTAAGTACCAGAAGATGGGCACCGGAGGTGGGCTGGGCTGAGCACAACCCACCAGGGAGCGCCTGGGGGGCCTGGCGCGCCCCAGTGTCTTGTGCTCACCAGGTGGACCCCCTCCGGTAGTTATTTGCTCCAGTATTTTTCATATATTCCAAAATAATTCTCCGTGAAGTTTCAGCTTATTTGGAGATGTGCAGAATAGTTATCTCTGATATGCTTTTTCAGGTCCAGAATTCCAGCTGCCGGCATTCTCGCTCTTTGTGTAAACCTTGCATATTATGAGAGAAAAGGCATTAGAATTACTACATAAAGCATTATTATGCATAAAAACATTATAAATAATAGTGGGAAATCATGATGCAAAATGGATGTATCAACTCCCCCAAGCTTAGACCTCGCTTGTCCTCAAGCAAAAGCCGACATCGAAAAACATGTCCACATGGTTTGAGAGAGAGGGGTCGATAAAAACAAAATACGGACATAGTAGCATCACGCTTATTATCACAGCAGCAACAAACTTTATCATAGAACTTATTCATATAACTTTTATTATATAACTTCATCATATAACTTCTCATGAACAAGTAACAATTCATCACAACATAGAAGTATAAAGCATAAACCTTATTGAAAACCAACAAACTATGTTCTCAGTCAACTTTGCAACTACAATTCATCATATTTTCAGGATGGGTCTCATGTCGGAGCCTTTTGGCAAGTCCACATACTCAACTATCATTTTGTCTTCTATGATTGCTAACACTCATATCATACCCATGAGAAAAAAGTTTCAACCGGATACATAGAAAGATAGGGGCTTATAGTTTCGCCTCCCAACGTATTCACCTCAAAGGTGATGTCAACAATAATAACTCATGCTCACTCATATCCAACTGGATATATGTGCCTAGATCTTTCCTCACCACATGATGCTTGCAAAAAGAAAAAGTAAAAAAAGGAATAGGGCAGAATACTTTGACTCTTGCATTAAAGTAAATACATAAAAGTAAAAGATAGGCCCTTCGCAGAGGGAAGCAGAGGTTGTCATGCGCTTTTTGGTTTGTATACCAAATCCCTTAATGTAAAAAAACGTCACGTTATATTGCCCCCTATGATAGCAACCTTTATTATGCAGTCCGTCGCTTTTATTACTTTGCCATCATAAGTTCGTACAAGGCTCAATTTTCTCTTACACTAATTGATCAAACACATTTAGAAGCAATTTTTATTGCCTTATTGCACCGATGACAACTTACTTGAAGGATCTTAATCGATCCATAGGTAGGTATGGTGGACTCTCAAAACATGAATTTGGGTTTAGGGTTTTTGGATGCACAAGTATTATTTCTACTTAGTGCGGAATTTTTGGCTAGCAAAGATATTGAGCAAGCACCACATGTTGAAGGATCTATGACAATATAACTTCTATGTGAATATGAACAAACATAAATCATTACGTTGTCTTCCTTGTCCAACGTCAACAATTTTGGCTTATAATTTTTAATGGGGGCTCACAATCATAAAAGATGTCCAAGATAGTGTATTTGCATGTGAATCTTCTCTTCCCTTATTAATTCTTTCATGAATTGCATCATTGACCAATGCTATGTTTGTCAACCTCCAATAAATTTTACCACTTACACTTTTCCTTATGTGATGTCATTACTTAGCATAAGGTTAGAATATGATCCTTTTTATTTATTTCCTTTCTATTTTGATTGCAACAAGAAAGTAAAGAAGCAAAAGCTCAAACTAAACTTTATTATATAACTCTCACTCGATTACATAGATAGATAGATCACGAAACTAGCACTCAAAAACAGATCATACTAAACTTTTATTCAACTAAATCACGAAAGAGCTAGGGATCAAACTAAAATAGGTAAAGGTAAATAAAAGTGATGGTGATACGATACCAGGGCATCTCCCCCAAGCTTGGCTCAAGCCAAGGGGAGTGCCCATACCCGTGTACTCAAGTCTCCTTTGGTGGTAAAGATGATGAAGGTGGTGATGACGAAGTATCACACTTTAGCCTCAATAGGTACTCCAATTTACGGATGACACTCCGAAGGGTGATGATGTGCTCCTCTAGTAAAATATTTTCGCGAGTGAGAAATTTATTATGAACACGAACCGCTTCGAAAGCCCTAAAAGCTTCAATTTAAGTGGGGATGAGATGATTGTAATAAGGTTGAAGGATATCTCGTTCTTCCTCCTCTTCTGTTGACACGGATTGCCCTCCTTCTTGAGCTTGATCCTTCACAGCTTCCTTGCCCTTGGCTTCATTATTTGCTTCTTTTGGCTCCTCTCTCTTTAGCTCCATCTTCATCAGCCAGACATCTTCTTCTACGTTATTGGAGAGGGAGAAGACATGATGTCTGGTTTGATAGATCTGATAGGAAAACAACACGAAAGAAGAACATGGGATTTTTCTGCGATGCGGTGGTCAAAACAATCGGGGGTATATATAAAGAATTTTTTATCTTGGGAAGCAAGAATATGGAAGGGGAGTCGGGAAGGTGCCCGAGGTGGGCACAACCCACCAGGGCACGCCTGGCAGGGCTGGCGCGCCCTGGTGTATCGTGCTCACCTCGGTTGCTTTCCTGTTTATTTCTTATTTTCCTAGTTTTTGTAATATTCCAAAACTGACAAAAAATATTTTTGCGGATTTTTCAGAGTCCGTTCACTTACCGTATCACGTACCTCCTCTTTTTCCGAATTATCGAGTGTTCCGGAAGATTTCTTTTATGTGTTCCTCCGGTGTCATGGTTTGAATAACATTGCTTTCAACATTAATAGGCGTACCTGAGATATAGTGTTTAATTCTTTGTCCATTGACCACCTTCGGGTTAGTACCTTCGGCACTATTAATCTTGATAGCTCCAGAACGATAAACCTCTTTGATAATATATGGTCCTTCCCATTTGGAAATAAGCTATCCTGCAAAAATTCTGAAACGAGAGTTGTACAAAAGAACATATTCTCCAACTTTGAATTCCCGCTTTTGGATTCTTTTGTCATGCAATCTTTTAACTTTTTCTTTGAATAGTTTGGCATTTTCATAAGCTTGGGTTCTCCATTCATCTAGTGAGCTAATATCAAATAACCTCTTCTCACCGACAAGTTTGAAATCATAATTGAGTTCTTTAATTGCCCAAAATGTTTTATGTTCTAACTCTAGAGGCAAATGACAAGCTTTTCCATATACCATTTTGTATGGATACATACCCATAGGAATTTATAAGCTGTTCTATAGGCCCAAAGTGCATCATCTAGTTTCTTAGACCAATTCTTTCGAGACCTATTGACAGTTTTTTGTAATATTAATTTTATTTCTCTATTGCTAAGTTCAACTTGACCACTAGATTGAGGATGATAGGGTGATGCAATTCTATGGTTAACATCATATTTAGCAAGCATCTTACGGAAGGCACCATGAATAAAGTGTGAACCACCATCAGTCATTAAATATCTAGGGACTCCAAACCTTGGGAAAATAACTTCTTTAAGCATTTTAATGGAGGTGTTATGATCAGCACTACTAGTTGGACTAGCTTCTACCCACTTAGTAACATAATCAACAGCAACCAAAATATGAGTGTACCCATTAGAGGAAGGAAAAGATCCCATATAATCAAAACCCCAAACATCAAATGGTTCAACAACAAGTGAATAATTCATAGGCATTTCCTGACGCTTACCGATATTACCAATTCTTTGACATTCATCACAAGATAAGACAAACTTACGGGCATCCTTGAAGAGAGTAGGCCAATAAAAACCAGATTGCAATACCTTGTGAGAAATTCTATCTCCCGCATGATGTCCTCCATAGGCTTCGGAATGACATTTCCATAGGATTTGTTCCTGTTCATGCTCAGGTACACAACGTCTAATAATACCATCTACTCCTTTTTATAAAGATGTGGGTCATCCCAAAAGTAATTTCTTAAATCCTAGAAGATTTTTTTCTTTATTGGTATGTGAAACTAGGTGGTATATATTTAGCAACAATGTAGTTAGCATAATCAGCATACCAAGGAGTATTTTGAGAAACATTTATTGCAGCTAACTATTCATCAGGAAAACTATCATTAATAGGTATTGGGTCATCAAGAATATTTTCTAACCTAGACAAGTTATCAGCTACGGGGTTCTCAGCTCCCTTCCTATCAGTGATATGTAAATCAAATTCTTGAAGCAAGAGAACCCACCTAATGAGTCTAGGTTTAGCATCTTTCTTTTCTATAAGATATTTTATAGCAGCATGATCGGTGTGAACAATGACTTTCGAATCAACAATATAAGATCTAAATTTATCACAAGCAAACACAACCGCTAAAAATTCTTTTTCAGTAGTAGCATAATTTCGTTGGGCACTGTCTCGAGTTTTGCTAGCATAATGGATAACATTTAATTTCTTATCAACTCTTTGTCCTAGAACAACACCAACAACATAATCACTAGCATCACAAATAATTTCAAAAGGCAAGTTCCAATCAGGTGGTTGAATGATAGGTGCAGAAGTTAAGGCTTTCTTGAGTGTTTCAAAGGCTTCTACACAATCATCATCAAAAACAAATGGAGTGACCTTTTGTAAAAGATTAGTAAGAGGCCTAGAAATTTTAGAGAAGTCTTTAATGAACCTCCTATAGAAACCAGCATGACCAAGGAAACTCCAAATACCTTTAATATCTTTTGGACATGGCATTTTCTTAATTGCATCAACTTTAGCTTTATCCACCTCGATACCTCGTTCAGATATTTTATGCCCCAAGATAATACCTTCATTAACCATAAAGTGTCAGTTCTCCCAATTCAAGACGAGATTAGTTTGTTCACATATCTGTAAAACTCGATCATGGTTGCTTAAGCAATCATCAAAGGTAGTTCCGTAAACGGAGAAATTATCCATGAAAACCTCCACAATCTTTTCACAAAAATAAGAGAATATAGCAGTCATACATCTTCGAAAGGTAGCAGGTGCATTGCATAAACCAAAAGGCATACGTCTATAAGCATAGGTTCCAAAAGGACAAGTAAAGGTGGTTTTGTCTTGATTAGATCGCGATACAGGTATTTGAGAGAAACCAAAGTATCCATCCAGAAAACAAAAGTGTGTGTGCTTAGATAATCTTTCTAGCATTTGATAAATGAAAGACATAGGGTAATGATCTTTTCTAGTAGCTTTATTTTATTTTCTAAAATCAATTACCATTCTATAGCCAGTGACAATTCGCTGTGGAATGAGTTCATTTTTATCATTAGGAACAACAGTAATACCTCCCTTCTTAGGGACACAATGAACGGGGCTTACCCATCTACTATCAGCTATGGGATAGATTATACTTGCTTCAAGAAGCTTTAATATTTCAGTTCTTACCACTTCCTTCATCTTAGGATTCAATCGCTGTTGGTGATCAACAACGGGTTTAGCATCAGGTTCCATATTAATCTTGTGCAGACATAGAGTGGGACTAATGCCCTTAAGATCATTAAGAGTATACCAATAGCAGCCCGGTGCTTCCTCAGAATTTTTAATAATCTTTCTTCTTCATGTTCTGAAAGGTTAGCACTAATAATAACAAGATATATCTTTTTCTCATCAAGATAAGCATACTTCAAAGTGTCACACAATAGTTTTAATTCAAACACAGGATCACCTTTAGGTGGAGGAGGACCTACTAGAGTTTAGATAGGCAAATTGTGTTTTAGGAGGTTGTTGTTCAAAGAAAATTTTATCTATTTCATTTCTTTCACGCAAGTGCATATCATTTATGGTCAAGCAAATATTGTTCTAGTGGATCGGTAGGGTGTACGGCAATAGAAGCAAGACCAATTATTTCATCCTTACTAGATAATTTTTTATTACGAGGTTGTCTACTAAACTTGGAAAAGTTAAACTCATGAGACACATCACCAAAACTAACACCGACAGTTTGTTTTTCACAATATACCTTAGCATTAACGGTGTTCAAGAAAGGTCTATCAAAGATAATGGGGCAAAAGTCATCTTGTGGGGAACCAAGAACTAGAAAATCAGTAGGATATTTTATTTTCCCACACAAGACTTCAACGTCTCTAACAATCCCAAGTGGTGTGATGGTGTCTCTATTAGCAAGTTTAATAGTAACATCAATGTCTTCTATTTCAGCAGGTGCTATATCATTCATAATTTCTTGGTATAAGGTAAAAGGAATAGCACTCACACTAGCACCCATATCACATAAACCATGATAGCAATGATCTCCAATTTTGACTGAGACAACAGGCATGCCCACTACGGGTCTATGTTTATCTTTTTCATCAGGTTTGGCAATTCTAGCAGCTTCATCATAGAAGTAAATAACATGCCCATCAATATTTTCTACCAAGAGATCTTTCACCATAGCAATACTAGGTTCTACTATAATTTGTTCAGAGGGCTTAGGTGCTTTAATATTACTTTTGCGAACCATAGTTGATACCTTAGCATGTTCCTTTATCCTAACAGGGAAAGGTGGTTTTTCAATATAAGCAGTAGGCACAACTGGATCAACATTGTAAATGATGGTTTCATCTTTAGCTACGACCGGTTCTTTAACTTCTTCTTTAATGGGGGGATGATATTTAAACCACTTCTCCTTAGGGAGATCAACATGAGTAGCAAATGATTCACAAAAAGAGGCTACTATCTCAGAGTCAAGTCCATATTTAGTGCGAAACTTGTGAAAAGCATCGGTATTCATAAAAGATTTAACACAATCAAACACAAGCTTAATACCTAACTCATTACCTTCGTCGAGTTCCCAATCTTCAGAGTTGCGTTTAATTCTTTCTAAGAGATCCCACTTGAATTAAATAGTTTTCTTCATAAAAGAACCAGTACAAGAAGTATCGAGCATGGATCGATCATCATTAGAAAGCCAAGCATAAAAATTCTGAATAATAATTTCTCTCGGGATATCATGATTGGGGCATGAATATAAAATTGACTTAAGCCTCCCCCAAGCTAGAGCGATGCTTTCTCCTTCACGAGGCCAAAAATTATATATATAATTCCGATCACGATGAACTAGATGCATAGGATAAAACTTTTGGTAGTATTCTAATTGCAATCGATTCCAATTCCATGATCCAATATCATCACATAGCCTATACCATGTCAATGCTTTTCCCTTCAAAGATAAAGGGAAAACCTTCTTCTTAACTTCATCTCCGGATAAACCTGCAAGCTTAAATAATCCACAAACTTCATCCACATGTATTAGATGCATATCAGGATGTTCAGTTCCGTCTCCTGCATATGGATTAGCTAGCAGTTGTTCTACCATACCCGAAGGAATTTCATAACCAATATTTTCAGTAGGTGCAGTAGGTTGAGGGGCAACTAATTGTGGTTCCGGTCGAGGTGAAGATACCCCGAACAAACCCCTCAAAGGATTGTTTTCCCTAGTAGCAAGTGACAATAAATTTCAGCACGTAGTATAAGTTTTTCCTTACCGATTTCCACTTACCAAGAGCGCTTCACTCCCCGGCAACGGCGCCAGAAAAGAGTCTTGATGACCCACAATTATAGGGGGTCAATCGTAGTCCTTTCGATAAGTAAGAGTGTCGAACCCAACGAGGAGCAGAAGGAAATGACAAGCGGTTTTCAACAAGGTAATTTCTGCAAGCACTGAAATTGTAGGTAACAGATAGTTTGATAGCAAGATAATTGGTAACGAGCAAGTAACGGTAATGGTAAATAAAGTACAGCAAGGTAGCCCAATCCTTTTGTAGCAAAGGACAGGCCAGAACAGTCTCTTATAATAGGCAAAGTGTTCTTGAGGGTACACGGGAATGTCATCTAGTCACTTTTATCATGCTGGTTTGATTTGCGTTCGCTACTTTGATAATTTGATATGTGGGTGGACTAGCGCTTAGGTACTGTTCTTACTTGAACAAACCTCACACTTATGATTAACCCCCTCGCAAGCATCCGCAACTACGAGAAAAGTATTAACACTACAGGAATCAGGCTCTTTGCCATCTGCCATGGCAGACGGCAAAGGGCACAACCACGGACAGCAAAGGCCTATGCCGTCCGCCAGCGGACGGCAAAATTTTGGGCCGAATAAACTCCGGCAAAGGGGTTCTTTGCCGTCTGCCTTGGCACAGCGGACGGCAAAGTTTTTTTGCCGTCAGCCTGCAGACGGCAACGTGGCTGGACGGCGTAGTACTGTCGTTAGTACCGTTAGGTGGCTAACGGCCCCCCACCAAGCCCTTTGCCGTCTGCCCCCGGACGGCCCCCACTCAGTCCTTTGCCGTCTGCCCCTGAGGGCCCCCACCCAGCCCATTGCCGTCTGCCCCGGACGGCCCCGCCCAGCCCTTTGCCATCTGCCCCCTGACGGCCCCGCCCAGCCCTTTGTCGTCTGCCCCTGACGGCCCCCCCACCCAGCCCTTTGCCGTCTGCCCCAGATGGCAAAGAATCCAAATGGCCCCAGGCCTGGTGCTCCCAGGTTTAACAGGTGGCTGCCACGTGCCCGCTTTGCCGATGGTGGCCGTCGGCAAACAGGTCTTTGCCGTCCGGGGCAGACGGCAAAGAGGCTGTATTGCCTCTTTTTTGCCTGTTTTTGTTATATTCAACAATTTTCACAGGCAAATATATGATATGTATATATATATATTTCATAGAAACAATATCCCTGCCATATGGATATGATCAACCAACAATTATACCAAATTAAAAGTATCAAATGTCACATTGTTCACCATATTACAATAGTTTCATCCATACATACATAGCCTCATACATAGGTAGAAAGTTTCACGTAAGTTCATCGATAGAAAATGAAAACAGAAAGTAAACACTAGCACTACATCAAAGCAAGCTGCCGTGAACTCAATCAAATCTGCAAAATTGGAAATAAGAAAGTTAGAATAAGAATACTAGAAGAAGTAGAAGAAGATCTAGAAGTAGAAGAAGATCTAGAAGTAGAAGAAGATCTAGAAGAAGATGATGAAGAAGCGTTTTTCTTTTCTCTCTTTCTCCTCTTGTTTTTCTTCTTCTTATTGCTTATTTGTGTCATTTTAGAGCTAACCTAGGTAATTATCACATTTTTGACCTAACTAAGCTTATTGTGTCATTTTGCAAGAAAATAAGCTAAGTCTATGGCATCTATGAGGTTACCAAGTCTATTATGCCATTTTTGAGTTAACTAAGTTTATTATGTCATTGTGGAGGAAACAATGCTAAGTATAGGTCATTTTAGAGCTAACTTAGGTATAATATGTCATTTTGGAGGTAAGTAAGCTTACTATGTCTTTTTAGAGGAAACAAAGCTAACTTAGGTAAAATATGACATTTGTCTAAGTGCTAAGTTTGTCTTTGTGCTAATTTTGTCTAAGTGCTAAGTTTGTCTTTGTTTGAGAAAATGAGCCAAGTTTGGGGTGGAATGGAAGTACCCCTCCCACCACGCGCCGACGAAGGAGCCTCGGATCGCTCTCGACCCGCGCCCACCATCTTTCAACACCTGCCATGACAAAGAGTAAACGAAATTAGTACAACATAAAAAAATTGAATACCGACATGAATAATAATATGTATATATATAATTTGAGTGTATCATCATCATGTATATAATAAAAATTGAATAATACCTGACATGAACTAATAATAATCTTCATCGTCTATATATGCTCCGGGATCAATAAATGCATCATCATCATCATCACTATCATCAATAAATGCATCATCATCATCACTATCGGGAACAACATGTGGAAGGCCTCCTTTATGTAATCGGTCAAGCATTGAGAGGTCATCCGCAGCAGTAACCTCTTGTTCTTCCGTCTCTTCTTGTTCCGGCTCAGGGGTGAAGTCGGATTCACTGTCGCTGTCTACTTCAATGTTCTGGGGTGAAGTAGAGCGGTTCTTGAAACGTTTTTTGGAAAGACGTGTTTCTTGGAAGAATTCTCCTTCATATGTGTCTGGGTTAATGTGAGGTTGATAATCATCTTCATTGAGGGGAGGTGGTCTAAAACATGGCGGCACATCATAAACGACATCCCAACCATTTAGATTTGGATCAGTTTGGCAGGCCCACGATAGATAGAAAACTTAGGTCGCTTGTTGAGCCATAATATAGACATCGGGAACATCTAAATGGGTGCTTTGTTTGATTTCGACTAGCCCTATATGTTCATGAGTCCTTCTAGTCTCCTTCGACTGGAACCAATAACATTTGAAGACTACGACGTTTGGTGGGTTTTCACCAAAGAATATAAGTTCATAAATTGCTTCAACTCTTCCATAATACTCGACACCTCCTTCGCCGATAGTAGAGACACAACAATTTGTAGACTTTCGGTCGGCCATAGATAGCTCTTTGCCAAAAGTACGAAAGCAATACCCGTTGATGTCGTATTTGTCAAATGAACGGACCTTATAGTCAAAACCATTAGCGACTTGTCTCAATTCGGCGTCCATAGACTCTGAATTAGCCTACAAGTTTAATACGAAAGGATTGTTGCATTAGCCGCAAACTAGACGAAGAAATGAAATGGTCTAATGGAAATTACCGTTTGTTTGAACCAAGAGATGAAACCGGGATAGCCGCCTCCATGCTTTGCCAGAAGCTCATACTCTTCAATGGAATCCTTTTGGATCACCGCTCCATCCGAGAATTTGGCGACGTATCGACTGTATCACATATCCAGGAATAAGAGCAGTTCAAAGGAATTAGAAGTTGCGAAACAATGTACCGAGAACTTACTCGATGTACGACCGCACTTCTGTTAGGTTGTTGAAGATATACAACGAAATGGTCCGCCATTCTTCGACATCCAACGCTATTGCTTTCGAAGCACCGGCTGGTACAAGCTTCCCTTTGAATAGGGTGAGGTTGGATTGACCTTTTTCACGATCGCCATCATTGTACTGAGGCTTCGGATTATGCAAATGACGATTCTTGGCTTCGTAGTGTGCTGTCTCGAAGTTTGCCGCCTCCTCAGTAATGAATGCCTCGGCCATCGATGCTTCAATTCTACGTTTATTTTTACATTTTGCTCGAAGCGTCTTCTGCATCCTCTCAATTGCGAAGCACCAACGATTTTGCACGGGCCCCCCCAATCTTGCCACGGTCAGGAGATGCAAAATCAAATGCTGCATTGGATTAAAGAAGCCCGGTGGAAAGATCTTTTCTAACTTGTAGATCAACTCCAGTGCCAACTCTTCCAGTTCATCTAGCACGTCACGCGATAGTTCTTTCTCACAAAGAGCATGGAAGAAATAGCTCAGCTCTGCCAGTACTAGCCATTCATCCTCAGGGATAAAGCCACGCAACATCACTGGCATTACCCGCTCAAGCCATATGTGCCAATCATGACTCTTGAGACCAAATATTTTCAATTTGTCAAGACTCGCTCCCCTCTTTAGATTCGCTGCATACCCATCGGGGAACATCAACTGCATTTTCACCCACAAGATCATTTCCCTGATAGCTGGCCTTCCAAGATTGAACCATGCCTTTGGCTTCCTCAATTTCTTCTTTCCTTTCGGTTGTCACATGTTTTGTAACGGTCTATCACATAGAGCCTCCTGATCGACTCTAGCCTTTGGATTATCCTTTGACTTCCCCTCTATGCCAAACAATGTACCAAAAAGGGCCTCGGCGATATTCTTTTCAGTGTGCATCACGTCGATGTTGTGTGGGCAAAGGAGGTCTTTAAAGTAAGGCAGATCCCGCAAGCATATCTTGTGAGTCCAGGCGTGTTCCGAATTATACCCTTTGAAATACCCTGGACGCGCTGGATCAGGCTCGAGAGCGTTTAACTGATCCAGGGTCTGTTGGCCTGTCAATGCAGGTGGTGCAGAGTTTTTGACAACTCTACCTTTGATGAAATTCTTCTTGTATTTTCTGAACTTATGATGAGGATCCAGGAACTGTCTATGCAAGTCAAAGCAAGAATACTTGCGACCCGCCTGCAGCCAACGGAACTGAAGAGCTGCCTTGCATGTGGGGCACGGGAACCTTCCATGCACACACCAGCCAACGAATAGCGCATACGTCGGCAAGTCATGCGTCGAGTACATGTACCACACATGCATTTTGAAGTTTTGTTTTGTAGCGGCGTCATATGTCTTGATCCCATTATCCCAAGCTTCTTGCAATTCATCCTTAAGCGACTGCATGTACACATTCATATTCTTCCCCGGATAGTTGGGCCTGCAATTATCAACGTCAAGAAAATGTTCTTTCTTTTCATAATCTCTCCGGGGGGGGGGGGAGATTGAGTGGAATGACAAATACAGGCCAACAACTGTATTGGGTTGCCATCATACCAAACACATTGAACCCATCGGTGCTGATGGCGACTCGAGGATGCCTTGGATCTGCCGCTTTATCCTTATGTAATGCATCGAAGTGCTTCCACGCAAAAGCGTCTGAAGTGTGTCCCAACATCGGATTCCCATCTGCATCTAGTTCGGTTCTTTTGCCCAATTTGTGCCACGTCATCTGTCTGGCCGTCTCTTCGACCATGAAAAGACGTTGAAGTCTTGGTATGATTGGCATATACCGAAGAACATTAACTGGGATTTTGGTCTGACTCTTTCACCCATACCGTTGTCTACCACAACATACCTGGAAGACTTGCAAATGGGACAATAGTTCAAGCCCGCATACTCACGCATAAATAAGGCACATCCATTCTCACAGGCATCTATCTTCTCATAGGGCATCTTAAGCGCACGTAGGATTTTGTCCGACTGGTACAGGTTTGCAGGCAATACATGGCCTTTGGGTAGAAAGCGTCCAAATATTGTCATCATCGCGTCGTAGCATTCTCTGCCCAGGTTGAACTGAGCCTTCAGAGCCATTACTTGCGCGATGGCATCCAGCTGACAAAGCTTAGTGTGCTCGTGGAGAGGACATTTTGAAGACTCCAACATTTCATAGAAGGCCTTTGCAGATTCCTCCATCTCATCGTCCGAATCCCGAGCATCATCAAAGTCTTGCACCATGTCTTCGATCCCGGTACCATGCTCGTCGGTGCGACAATGAACCACCTCAGCTCTGGCACGTTGGGCAGACTCACCATGAAATCTCCACACCGTATAATCAGGCGTAAAACCCCACTTCTGCAAGTGTTTACCCATTTCATCCCGTGTCCACCTTTTATGGTTGTCGCACCGGACACAGGGGCACCAGGTTATTTCCTGGCCATTTGCAAATGCGGCTCTCAGAAACCCCTTGGTTTTTGTTAACCATTCAATGGTCATGTCTTTCTGACTAAGGTGACCGGTGTACATCCACGCACGATCACTCATCTTGCCTACCTATTAAACACACAAGAAATATATATATAATTCATCATCTATATTCATCAGTTAATCAAGTTTGTCAGTTTTATTACGTCCATGCAACCTACATGCTAATAGGTAAAGATAGGTCCTAATCCCACCCGAGTATGTGTAGACTGGGTTCGTTTTCCCATGCTTTGCTCCGAATCCGACGCAGAATTTCGGCAGCACCTCCCCGCTGTTCTCCTGATACACGTCTCGGCAATAAGCAGAGAGGATGTGTACCCGGAGAACAACAGGGAGGCACTGACGAAATTCCGCATCGGATCCGGAGCAGAGCATAAGGGAAAACGAAACAAATCTAGACATACTCGGGCTGTCCAAGGATAACGTTGGACAATTCGAAAGGATGGCGGTTATAAATATGCAAAGACATGCATATTTATAGATGCCGCCCTTTCGAACGGGAGACGCATACTGGTCACGCATACTGATGATTTAAGACACCTATAGCTAGCAAGTTTCATCGGCACGAAGACCGGAACAGAGCAAATTAATGGGGGGAGGAGATGTCATTTGTGCTCACCCACGAATGCAGGGGAGCTCGTCAAACGCACGGGGAGGTCATCGAACAGCAGACCCTCGCAACGACGAAACAACCGCACATTGAAATCCACCCGATCAACACAAATATAATGTTTTTCATAACAAAATCGGAATATATATATGACCTAACTCATAATTTACAAAACTATGACCCCGTCGGCCTCTGGAAGGCCGAAGAGCACCTTTTCGGTCAACAGGAGGCCGAAGAGGTGTCGGGGGTCGGGGTCGGGGGTCAGGGTCGGGGGTCAGTGGCGTCGAGGGTCGGGGGTCAGTGGCGTCGGGAGTCAGTGGCGTCGGGGGTCAGTGGCGTCGGGAGTCAGTGGCGTCGGGGGTCGGGGGTTAGTGGCGTCAGGGGTCGGGGGTCAGTGGCGTCGAGGGTCGGGGGTCAGTGGCGTCGGGGGTCGGGGGTCAGTGGCGTCGGGGGTCGGGGGTCAGTGGGGGTTAGTGGCGTCGGGCGTCGGGGGTCGGGGGTCTTCTTCTTCTTCTTTTCCTTCTTCTTCTTCTTCTTCTTCTTCTTCTTCTTCTTCTTCTTCTTCTCCTCTCCTCCTTTTCGTCTTCTTCTTCTTTTTTCTTCTCCTCCTCCTCCTCCTCCTCCTCTTCTTCTTCTTCTTCTTCTTCTTCTTCTTCTTCTTCTTCTTCTTCTTTTCCTTCTTCTTTTCCTTCTTCTTTTCTTCTTTTCCTTTTTCCTTTTTTCCTTTTTCTTCTTCTTCTTTTCTTCTTTTTTTCTTCTACGTTTATTCTTTTCTTCTAATTTTCTTACTTTCTTTTCTTTTTTCTAACCTAATAAACTAACAAACTAATCTAAGTAATTTAACAGAAAAAAACAGAAAAAACAAAAAAATTAAGGGGGGCCGGTGGGTGAGTACTCACCGGAGGGGCGGCTGGTGGCGGGGACGACGAGCCGCAGGGCGGCGGGGCATCGGGGCGGGGACGACGGGCGTGACGGGGGCGTTGGGCGGTGGGGGCGGCGGGGCGCGACGGCGGCGGTTGGCGCGCGGGGGGGGGGCGTTAGGGGTGGCGGTTGGTGTCGGGGACGACCGGGCCGTAGGGCGGCGGGAGCGGCGGAGTGGCGGGGCACCGGGGCGGGGACGATGGGCGTGTCGAGGGCGTTGGGGTGGCGGGGCGCGACGGTGGCGGTTGGTGCCGGGGGGGGGGCGGCGGTGGGCGCTTCGGTGGCGGCGGTGGGCGCTGCGGTGGCGGCGGTGGGCGTCGGGGAGTGAGAGAGAGAGAGGGAGGGGTGGGCGCGAGAGATCGAGAGAGAGAGGGGCTGGGGGGTCGGGCAACGGCCGTTATAGCCGTCGGCTTTGCCGTCCGCTGGCGGACGGGAAAGAGCCCCTAGGCAGACGGCAAAGCGGAGGCGGACGGCCCAGTTAACCTAACCATCCCCACGAGGCCAGTGTGTCCCTGGTGGGCTCTTTGCCGTCTGCCTTTGTGCTCTTTGCCGTCCGCTGGCAGACGGCAAAGAACTGACTGATGGCAAAGAGAATCTTTGCCATCCGCTGGTTCTTTGCCGTTCGTTTTTTAGGAAGCTGACGGCAAAGACCTACTTTGCCGTCCGCTAGCGGACGGCAAAGACCTGGCAGACGGCAAATACTCTGATTCTAGTAGTGTAAGCTAAAATCTAACCATAGCATTAAACGTTTGGATCCAAATCAGCCCCTTACGAAGTAGCGCATAAACTAGGGTTTAAGCTTCTGTCACTCCAGCAACCCATCATCTAATAACTACTCCACAATGCATTCCCTTAGGCCCAAGGATGGTGAAGTGTCATGTAGTCGACGTTCACATGACACCACTAAGGGAATCACAACATACATATCATCAAAATATCGAACACATATAAATTCACATTTTTACTTGCAACATGACTTCTCCTGTGACCTCAAGAACAAAGGTAACTACTCACAAATAATATTCACGCTCAAGATCAGAGGGGTATTAAATAGCATAATGGATCTGAACATATAATCTTCCACCAAATAAACCATATAGTAATCAACTATAAGATGTAATCAACACTACTAGTCACCCACAGGTACCAATCCGAGGTTGCGGTACAAGGATTGAACACAACGGATGAACTAGGGTTTGAGAGGAGATGGTGCTATCGAAGATGTTGATGGAGATTGGCCTCCCAAAGATGAGAGGGTTGTTGGTGATGACGATGGCTTCGATTTCCCCCTCCGGGAGGGAAGTTCCCCCGGCAGAATCGCTCCGCCGGAGGGCAAAAGTGCTCCTGCCCAAGTTCCGCCTCGATACGGCGGCGTTCTGTCCCGAAAGTCATCCCCTTATTTTTTTCTACGTCAAAAGACCTTAAGTTCCAGAAGATGGGCACCGGAGGTGGGCTGGGCTGAGCACAACCCACCAGGGCGCGCCTGGGGGGCCTGGTGCGCCCTGGTGTCTTGTGCTCACCAGGTGGACCCCCTCCGGTAGTTATTTGCTCCAGTATTTTTCATATATTCCAAAGTAATTCTCCGTGAAGCTTCAGCTTATTTGGAGATGTGCAGAATACGTATCTCTCATATGCTTTTTCAGGTCCAGAATTCCAGTTGCCGGCATTCTCGCTCTTTATGTAAACCTTGCATATTATGAGTGAAAAGGCATTAGAATTACTACATAAAGCATTATTATGAATAAAAACATTATAAATAACAGTAGGAAATCATGATGCAAAATGGACGTATCATGCCCCATCGTGCAGTGCTAGTATTCCCCCCCCCCCTTAAAAAGATAGATAATGGGGATAAGTTTATCAGTCCAAACAAGAAAGATGTGTCAGTACTACTATGCCCCATCATGCAGTGGTGGTATTTTCCCCCTTTAATAAGATAGATAATGGGGCAAGTCATGTTACGGACTCGCCTCCGCATGTGATGCCGCGGCACGCTGCGTCGTCGCCTGTTACGGCTCGTTCCTGGCTCGGCCTCGCCGGGGGGTGGGGAGGGGGGTCCCGACCCCCCATCCCCCGGCTCGGCCTCGTGCTGACGCGACAGTGCGCTCGTTTGATAGGCGCAGTGCGGTTATTTTGTCCCCCCCCCACGCACCCACACCCCTAAGATAGATAATGGGGTTGTGTCTTCACCGCTTGGTTCTGACGCGGATGTTCATCAGTCCAAACAAGAAAGATGTGTGAGTACCACTATGCCCCATCGTGCAGTGCTAGTATCCCCCCCCCCATAATAAGATAGATAATGGGGCAAGTCATGTTACGGACTCGCCTCCGCATGCGATGCCACGGCACACCGCATCGTCTCCTGTTACGGCCCGTTCTTGGCTCGGCCTCGCCGGGGGGTGGGGAGAGGGGTCCCGACCCCCCTCCCACCCCCCGGCTCGGCCTCGCACTAACGCGGCAGTGCGCTCGTTTGACATGCGCAGTGCGGTTGTTCTGTCCCCCCCCCCCACGCATCCACACCCCTAAGATAGATAATGGGGTTGTGTCTTCACCTCTTGGTTCTGACGCGGATGTTCATCAGTCCAAACAAGAAAGATGTGTCAGTACCACTATGCCCCATCGTGCAGTGCTAGTATCCCCCCCCCCTTAATAAGATAGATAATGGGGGCAAGTCCATCAGTCCAAACAAGAAAGATGTGTCAGTACTACTATGCCCCATCATGCAGTGCTGGTATTTTCCGTCCTTAATAAGATGGATAATGGGGTAAGTCATGTTACAGACATGCCCCATCATGCGGTGCTTGATCTCAAGCTGACGCCGGTGTCCAAAAAGTCCAAGCACAAAAGATATGCCAGTACTACTATGTCACTATGTGTAATACTGGGTTCCTATCCACCTCCCCCCCCCCAAATCCCATCTTATAGTTTCAAATGAAATAATAGTGTCATTAGAACATTGGAATTAACAAAAAAAAGGGACAAAAACCTATTTTTAATAACTACCAGTTCGTGATGAGGAGAACAATCAGTACTAATAAAATAGTGATTTTAGTACGCAAAGAAATTCATTAGCAAAGCAATCAAAAAAACTAAGAAGGATCAGTCCATATTGCTGGATCGAACAATTCACCTAATATATTAAAGGGAAATGACACAAAAACACAAACAAAAAGTGTCAGAAATTCCACAACCAATGTCAATAACTTTATCCAAGGAAAAAAATTGACCGCCCATAGGACAGGCCGACCCTAGTCAGTAGGACATTACATGCACGCTCACAATGAATCCTGCACAAACCATACTGACGCGGGCCAGCCGTTACGGGCCCACATGTCATGGGAGAGGGAACGAGCGCCGCGTGTCAGCGCTCAAGTATGTATAATGGGGAGTTCGATGTCACAGAATCGGCTGCACTTATAAACCGGTCGCGAACTGTCTAGACTAGCGAGGTGGGACTAAATTGATAGCACACGCACCTGTAGGCACCAGGGCACAGCAGCGCGGTCGTGTTGTTTGGGCCGAAAAGGCCGGCTCCGGTGGAGGGCCCAATAACGACAGAGCAAGACATAACAAATTCATTCAACATAACCCTTCGAGGGAAACAAACAGTCGAAAAAATAACATAAATCACAGGGGAAAATACTTTATATATAATTCAAATCATACAAAAGTTCAAAATACAAATCCGTTGTACAATTAAAATAATATACTAAATAAATAAAGAAATTTCTTTTTGAAAAAAGCAAAAACAAAAACATCACATATGCCATACAAAAAATAGGCAAATATAACTAGGCAAAACCATAGGTAAAAAATATTCAAAAGTTCAGCTATTAAAAAATATAAAGTTCAACTAATAAAATATAAAAAGGTCTTAAAATAATTGGATCGCATAGCATCATAAAAAATGGTTTGTAAAGAGAAAATGATTAGAACTATCACGAGTCACCCAAGAATAATTTTCATCTAATTTTTCTCCAAACTAAAGAAATATAGTGCAACCAATGAATGGGAAATGGGGCATGAATGACAAAGTGCAACAGTACTATAATTAACAGACTATAAGTTCAACAAACTCCACACAAGTAATGCTACATCCATTAACATCACATAATTTACTGTTATAACTACCTGGATGAATGTATACCAGTACTAACAAAGGATGTAGAACAGTTCAATTTACGTGCTGGTCACAAAATAATAATGTATATAAATAATATAACTCGTGCAATTGACATAATATGAACCATTGCATTAAAATAAAACCCATACATTCATATAGGAACCATTCAAACAACAAAGAAAAACATAAAATTTCAACCATCTCATACACATTATTTTAAAAAGCATGCAACAAAATCAAACACCGAACTAATGTCACTACCGGCTTCATTTGCCACAAATAAGCCTACAATACTTCAATTCCAAACTTCGGGGAGCCATTATCCCTATAGAACATCACCATTACCACATCTCCATCCTCAATTCCAAACTCAACAACAAACTCCTTCCACCCACCAGTCAGGTTCATGCAACCATCAGAGTCCATGTGGTAGGCAACTTCCATACGGTGATAGCCATTCTTGTGTGCCGTGACCATAATCACCATACCAGAACTAGCAGCAACAATCCTGATCCTGGAGGGAATTTTCTGCATTTGGGCAAGAAGACAAAAAACATTGAGTACACCTGACAAAACTGAATATCATGTACATCTGGCAACTGTTTAAAAAAACAAGTGCAACAGATAAAAGGACTAAAAGTTGTTAATTACTGAAGAAACTGAAGAAAATATAGATACGGTCTATTGATCTCAAATGAATCCAACAAAAAGTAGAGCACAACAGGTAAAACCGAAACACATACCCAGGTCTCCTCCAGGTCTTTAGTAGTCAGGCGGCAAACATACGTCGCCCGAAACCCACGGTTGCCCAGCAGCACCGAGAGTTGCCCATGGCGCTGACTCTGGGTGAGCTCCAAACCATCTTCATACACACAAGCGTCCGCTATGGGCACCATCCTTGCCATGCACCCGCATGGACAATCCTCCATGGAAACCACATGCAAAAAAGCAAGAACAAACAAAAAGGAGCGGAGCCTAGATCTGAGACTTGGAGCGATGAAGAAGAGGGAAAAGAAGTCTGAGCCACACACCAACATAGATGGACATAATTTATAGCCAGAATGACTGTCAGTACATATAAAAATATTAAAATCAAAGGTGGATAGGCAACGGTAAAATTTGAAAACACGTAGCAGCTATTCGGCAGTTCAACTAGAGTTAGCATACCCGGTCAATGTTCAACGATAACAGAAAACCACACACGAAAATTTATTCCATTGGTTGACCAAAATTACAGAAATCCGTCACTCCAAACAAACACACTAAATAACAACCGAATCAACAAAAGCAGTCAAAGAGAACCTATTTCACACAATTCGGTTCCCCCGCAAGCAAAACAGATAAATCGGATTCAAAAATCCACGTACGGACTGCAAGCAAATCCAGCAGCAAAATTGACGACCCTGAATCCGTCGTACGTGCCTCACACCACTACTGTAAATACTAAATCGAAAAAAGAAATCACAACCCGCAAGAACATGCAAAGGAGGCGGACATGGCCGACGCGCAAGAGCCACACAGCCGCTGTAGAAAAATTCGCACCAAAGAACTATCAAAATCTAACAAGCAGCCATCGATTGAAGACCCCAATAACCCGTAAAAGCACATTCGAAACGTAATTCGCACGATACGTACATCACGGCAACACAAGCTTCAAGAACAAATGCGCCATGGGAACTTACAACATCAACGAAGAAGACCCGAGCTCGAAGAACAGACCAGCAGACCGCGTGCGCGTGTGGAATCGCTACTGCAACTCATCTCATAACAAACAGCCAACAGGAGAGTGCCGGAGAACCGCCAGAAGCTCGCCGACGAACGCCCTGGTTACGCCATTGAAGACATAGGGTAGAAAGTTCGCCTTTGTCTACCCGTCAGTTCGGTGTCCTAAACTAGTCAGTTCAAGTTGAGTAACAGAATAATATTTTGTTACGCGTAACAGAATAGTTCATATGTATATGTGTGTGTGTATATACCGATGTAAAATTATAACCAAAAGTTTATCCTGCCGTCGTAATCTTATGTTGGCGCTGGAAGGTCATGGGGGTTAGGAGCTAGCCCACCCCATATATTTTTCTATTAGAAGATGGGAGCGGTTTCGTCTGAACGCCGACTAGCGGGCGGTGATCGGCGTTGGGCTCAACGACGAGGAGCTTGGCAGAGAATTCTCATCGGATGATTCCCTCGCTCCCTCTCCCTCTCGTCCTCTCCTACGACTGGGAGGCCGATAGCGACAGCGGGACGGAGCGTACAACGATTCTGCGCCGGTGACCAATCACAAATCACCGAACCAGATTTTCCATGTCGTCGACAGCCGGCTCTGGGCCTCCATCACAGGTTCTCCACGTTTCTCACACTCCCTCCCTTTTCTTCCCTCTGCTTCCCTTCCATCCCCTGCTCTAGATCTGAATGATTGCCTTGCAAGGATGAAGGTCATTGTCGTCTCTGTATGTCCAGAAGCAATGCCATGGCCGCCTACAATTCCACCAAGGCTAGCTAAATCAGAAAGAGTGATGCTCAACGAGATTCAGGCCGTGCTAAGACAACAACAATCTATGCCGACAAGCCTCCACTATTTATTGCTGAATTGAAGAACCGTGTTGATTGCTTATCCTGAATATGATTTTGGGAGAATAGGACCTGACTAGCTTCTAAATATGCTTAATTGTACTGATCATGGTGTGAAACTAATTTTTGGCCATCTCACCTTCGCAATGATTCATGTTTTGCCAGAGGAGATGGCTCGGTTAGAAATTATGTTCAGTTTCTTGATTCTTATGCTAATTCTCTGTCCGTTTGTAAGACGACTGGTGATGTTCAGAATAATAAGGGAAGTGCCTTGCACCTGAATATCAAATGAAAAGTTGAGCTGCACGTTGTGGTCTGTATCCTTACCGTGATGGCTCATTGCTGATACAGGCTTTTATATTTGAATGCTCGCTACTCTCGCACATATATATATCTTTCATTATAGATGCAAGTTTGGTGCCGCTTAAATTTGCTTGCCTGTCATTTTACTTAGCAATGTGCAAGAAAAAGAAAGACACCATAGATTGTTTGGCCATAAAGATCGACATAAGTTAGCAGTTTGTGTGTAGCCATAGAAGTCTATATATTTATTAAATTCTGAATTACTTGTGGTCACGTCCTTAATGAGATGGCTGCTTTGCCTTATGATCAAATTTTCAATTGGTAATGGTGACTGCAGTAGACTTATTAAGCAACTAGGCAACTCAAGTCCCATGGTGAGTACAAATCCTGAGTAACCGCTGCACTAGTCTCGTATATTCTTCTATTTTCAGTGGAAGCATTCGATCATATATTTTTTTCTCGCAGAAGTTCATATACCTCTCCATCAATTATTCGGGTGTGAAAATATGGATTTTCACTGTTGACCTGCAGTATTTGATGGTCTCTATGTGGAAGGTTTCAGAACTTTCTCTAGGTGCAGATCTGAATACTAGCGGTACACACTTGCAACTAGCAAAAATTGCAAGATGCAGCGTTGGGTTTTCTTTTTTCCAATGCATGGTACATTTGTAGCTCTGTCATATCTATGAAAGCACTGCATACACCTGCAGTACACTAACCTTTCTCAGTTTTGCTTCTCACATTTTACATTGAGCTTAAGGCAAATGAGAATGATGAATGAGTTTTTACGGTACGCTAGATTTCTTACATTGGTGGTTGGAAACCTTACATTGGTGACACTGACAACCACCCATGAGGTGGACGCTGGCCCTCCTCCATCCTGTCAATCTTCGCATAATTTTTGTTTTAATTCGCCCTCAATCCAGGAGTAATCCCGTAGAACAGGAAAATGTGATTGTCAGGTTATTGCTTGTTTCCTTTTTGTAGCATAAACCAGATGGTAATTCCATTTTTGGTGAGTAATCATGTGATTCTAGCTAGGCTCCACCAACTTAGTGTATTCCATAGCCATGGATACTGTAAAGAAGATCCACACCAATTTTTGCTTGAGATTCTTATATACTGTAAGATGTTGATTTTGTTCACACCAAACTATTTTCCTATCTTGTAGAGCTATGCATTCAAATATGGTTTATTACTTCTTTTCCATATTTTTTACCACTTTACCACTAGATTTGATATGCATCCATTTAGTTCAATTTCATATTGATTTGATGATGTGTGTCTGATGAATTATGGGTAGTATTTGTTTCACACTAATGCTCAATTGTGAACCAACCTAGTAGTTTCATGAATTAAATTGTTTTCAGGTTTTTACTTACGACATGATTTAACTCAAATTGTTTTCTCCTTTTTTTATCACATAGCGATGAAGTTTAGTAGCAGAACTTCTAGAAGTAATAAAAAAGGGAAAGTAGTGGCTGCACCAAAGTTTGGTGCACCCACACAATGAATAGTAAAATCAAAATCCATATTGAAACGACTAAAGATGCTTCTATGTTTTATTTTTTATGACACTCTGAGGTGCCAGATTAGTTAGACATAGACAATGTCGTAAATAGTTACAAGACACAGACTAGTTCAATATGATGACTCCTACCAATGTGCATGGCACAATTGAAACAATAGTGACAGAGTTTTGCCTTTTTGTTTTGTTTCTGTGTACTTTTGATTCATACCTGCAGCATCGTGTTATTGGTTCATGTGATTCTGATGAATTTTGTACATGCAAAATCCCTCTGCGATATCTTTGATTTCGACATTGTTACCAGTTTAGGGTAGTGAAATCCTGTTAATCCTAAAGTGTTATGTGTGCTTGTGTGTTGGTGTCCTCTACATGTTTGTTCTTATACTAATGAGAACTGAAAATATTTTGTTTTTCAAGTATCTGTATCAAGTGGCTGATGGCTAATTTACGAGGGATAAAGAGTAGGGCCTTTGTATTTATGGTAGGTACGTGTAATTTTAAATTGAAATTTCAAAACATCTTTTACAAATAACAAGTAGCAAAATTCAGCTTTCGGTGAGAAGAAAAGTGAAGCTAAGTGCTACAGTACAATTAATAGGATACTATGTTGCTTCCAGCCCATGGATAAGAATGTTTTAGTCGCTGGGGTCCTAGAGAGATTGGTGAACATATGAAGTTGATGGGAGATCTCTGGTCACCTGCAAGTTAAGCTAATTTAAGATCAAGTTCGGCACTACCCAGTTTTTAAGTTCGGCAGTACTAAAGTACTTAGTATTCAAGTTCAGCAGTACTCAAATTTGTAATAGTGATTTCTGAAATTTTCATGCTGTTGGTTACTTAGTGCCAAGTGGCATTCAATTGTGTTGGGGCGAATTTTTCATTTGTAATCGTAAAGGTGGAATTTGTTTAGTGAGATATTTCCTGAAACCACTACATGGAATCTATTTATGACACCACTTTGTTATTCCGTGGTTACCAAAAATGCCTTGTGTACGGAATGAATTAGTGGCCTATGTTTCTTATGTATACTGAAAATGCCTCGTACAGAATTGAGATAGTGCTACTGCTGGCCTATGTTAGTTAAATCAATTAGGAGTACCAGATTTCAGCGCTACAGCCGGTGTACTCAGTCCAATAGAAATAGTAGTAGATCAAACGTAAAATACCTTACTTTTTTTGAGAATTAGATGTAAAATACCTGGAATATAAAAATGCAGCCTAATATATAAAGAAATCAGGAACACCTCACTACTCATTGTTGTAAGATTACAAGAAGTTCATTTGATTTTCAGCCAGATTAGTTCCTTAACTAATATTAGCCAGATTAGTTCCTTGAATCAAAACTCATTCCATAATCTTACGGCAACATCATTGGATTTTCTATACTGGCACTTCGATGCACCTTACAGGGTGCACACATACACGACGTAAATTACCGGCATGCAGGGGGTAATATTACAGCACTCCTTTTGCTTTACGGAATAGAGACCGGTTCCTTTCTCAAAATGTAATTTTACCCCACATGTTTTTGTTTCTTACCCAGGGAGATAGGCTGGGGTGAGGAATAAGAATTCCTCACCCAGGGTGACGAATAGTCAATCCAGGGAGCAGAATGAGTTATTCTTCACCCGAGGTAATCTTACGATTGTTTCATACATAAATTTCATTTTGTATACAAATAATTACATGCATATTGATTCATTATGTAAAATTTGCAATAAGAAAACAAAAATATAGGTCATGAGACCAGAAAAATTGTATTTTATGTATATTTTACACTATTTTTTACGTTCGTAACTTTACGTAGAGTAAAATATTTTTTACGGCTATTGTTCTCTTTTTAGGTATGAAGTAAGGAAAAATTACGGAACGTAAAAATACGGTGCATTAATCGTAAAACAGAGGGGGTGAAAAATAACTATTCCTCACCCAGGGTGACAAATAGCATGACCCATATATATATATGATCACGTAAAATACACACATACATAAACACTATTCTGATCACGGGATGAGAATAATATTCTGATAACTATCTGACTCGTCCCAGCAGTAGCAATTGAACTTCCCCGAGTGCTAGGTTGAACTTTCGCCAAAAGTGCCCAAATGGGGCTTGCGATATACCATTGGAAAGCTATGGACACCAGTATAACAGCCTAGGTCGAATTTTTGGTAAAATGTACACGGTCTAAGAGCAGTTTTGAAAACCGTTTTTCTCCATGCAAAAAAACGTGAATCGTATTTTTGAGCCTATTTCTAAACCGTTAATCGGAATGAGGCAAATGAGATAATATTGGATAGCTTCTGCAAATTCGCTCATTTCACATGTTGATCATTTTCCCAAATTCCCTACGATTAAAGAGGAATTTTAAAAATGGCGGAATTTTAGAAACCGACCAGTCGGGTTCGTATTTCGGGGTTAATTCTAAAACGGCTAGTCCGATCGACGCATATGATATGGCATTGGAAAGCTTATGAAAATGTGCATCTTTTCATATAAAATTTTTGTTATAACAATGAACGGTTTAAAAGTAATTTAGGAAACGACATAATTTGTATCGAGTTCGTATTTTCGCGTTATTTTCTCAACGGTTCATCGGAATGCAGCAAATGATACAGCGTTGGAAATCTTGAAGAAATGCGAAATTTTCATATGTAGATTGCTTTTTCCAATTCGTTAGGGTTTTAAGTCAATTTTGAAAATGGCTAAAAACGTTTTTTGGCCGTAATTTCTATAAATTTTATCAGAATGGGGCAAATAATATACCGTTGAAAAGCTACGGAAAATGAAAAACTTTTCATGTAGATGGTTTTCTCTCATTCCTAGCCGTTTTCAAGCAATTTCGAAAACGGTGAGATCACGTGTTCTACCGTTAATCGCGAAACAGATGCTTCGAAAATGCACCGCGTGAAGAACTTGAACTTCTCGGCTTTGTCTAGTTGAACTTCACTCTGTTCTTCACGTGGTGTTTTTGCTTGTAACTCTCCATCCACTTATCGGAATTGAGCAAATGATATACGGTTGAAAAGCTGTTGTAAACACGCAACTTTCCCGTGTTAATCATTTTTTCATACTCGCGACGGTTTATAAGATTTTAGTCTGAAATTCATGCGGTGTAGTAGTTGAACTTCCCTTTGTTCTCACATTGAACTTATGTCGCGTATTTTCATTTGTAATTTCTCACCATTCGTCGGTGTAACACAAATGATATTTCTTTGTGAACAAACCTCTCTCACAACAATTTTTTAACTTTCTCCGACCGAGGACTTGAACTTATAGCAAAAAAAAATGGACCTTGTCTTTTTATTCATTTTTCTCATATTAAACACACACACCATATAGTACGTGAACTTTCTCTATTTTTTTAATTTGAATTTTGATTTTCTTTTTGAACAAATTGCTCCCAAATAATAACTGAACTTCTTTGTGGATTGAGAGAATTATATTAAAATACAAAAAACAATTTCTTTTTTGTGTTTTTTAACATGGAAATACAAGGTGAAGCTCTCTTACAAGAATTTTTGAACTTCCCCGAACAGAGCACATGAACTTCTTTCAACAAACCTTTTAAGTATTAAGTTTTTTATTCTTTTAATCTCACCTGAAACGCATTCCTTATAGTACCTGAACTTCTCATTGTTTTCACTATGACCTCCTGTCACGTTTTTGTTCGAAGTTCTCACTTTTCTTAATTTAGTAAAGAAAAAAATCCTGGTTGCTTTACACGTCGAACTATTATTTTAATTCGAACTTCTGAACTTTTTTTATTTTGAACTTCTATGTATTTATTTTATAAGCAGGGAAAATAAAACTGATTTGTTTTCCGTGTAAGGAATTTCACGAGTTTAATTTGAACTTCTCATCTTTTTTATTTGTACTTTTTCATTTTAATCTTTAGTAACGAGAAAAAAATCTACGTTTTCCATAAACTTCGAACTTCTTTGCTATTTTAATTTGAACATTTTAGCTTTTTTTTAACTTCTTCATTTTATTCTTTACTAACGAGAAAAAACTAAGTTTTTCATAGACTTTAAACTTCTCTGCTATTATAATTTGAACTTCTTAATCTTATTTTTAGAAAGGAAATATGTTTCTAAATAAGCATCAATTTTTTTTAAAATTGAACTTCATACTTTTATTTTTCCTAGAAACGGAAATAATTTGAGTTTTCTATATACGTCGAAATACTCCTTTATTTTAATTTGAATTTCTTCATTTTTATTCTTTAATAACAAGGAAAATATGAGTTTTTCTATAAATATCGAACTTCTCTATTTTTTATTTTAGAAACGATGACAACCCTTTTTATCATTTATGAACTTCTCTATTTTTTAATTTGAACTTCTTGTTTTTTTATTCTTGAACTTCTTGTTTTTATTCTTTAATAATGAGGACAATCTGAATTTTGTATAAACATTGAACTCCTCCTTTTTTTTAACTTGGACTTCTTGGGACTGTTTCAATTATTATTTTACATGTAACCGCTCATATTTACTTATTTGAACTTCAACGAAAACTCAATTATTTTTAAACATCACAGCAAACAATAGCAACTGCAAAAGTTCTATGTTTGAATTCACACTGGTTTTATTTTCTATTATTGGTGGAAAATGCAAAAAAAAAACATGCAACGCTCATGTTTTTTATATAAAAACAGATTTTCTCCATTTTCCACCGATAATAGAAAATAATACATGCTTTTTTTGGTTGGACATGCTTCATGCACTTCTAAAAAACAGAGTAACTCGGTTCGAGTAACATGCTACTGTACATACATACACATGTTTCATTACTTGGTAAAAAGATTAGATGCTACGACCAAGGGCCAATTGAAAAGCTATGTTTTTTTCTTCATCGCACATTTCCTATCCACTCACCACCACACGTCATCTCCCCATCTTCTTTTTCTTCCTTGCCACAACAAATCCAAAGAGGCAACAGTGTCACACGCAACAACTACAATATCATGTGATCAGTATCAGTTTCGATGAACAAGCAAGCTGATTGTGCGGAAACGACTCCTCTGCCGTGCCTTACGTGCCGTTGGGCAACTGACATGTGGGCCAGGCTTCGAACAGGCCCACATGTCAGTGGTAGAACGGCAGCCTGCCGAACGGCAGAGGATCCTCACGCGATTGTTTTAGGTCTGCATCCCCAAGATCATGTTGACAAAAATTATAGTGGGTAGACTCGTAGACGTGCTACAGAAACTTTGTTTGAGGCGCACGCGGTGGTAGACAGCTCTTGACACCCGCAACACTGCCTTGCTCCATCTTGCTCCAGTCCAAAAATTTCCATCGAGGGGAGTCTTGTGGCGGCGACAAATTGGAGCCCGGGAGGGTGGAACTCACCACCAAAGCTTGGTACGCTCGAGCAGTGCCAATATGGACACCACGACCTGCATCTAGAGGAGGTCGTGACCTGCATCTAGAGGAAGTCGTGACCTGCCGAGCGGCAGAGTGTAGGATTTTGCAGACACAAGCTTTTGAGCACAACAGAGAGAAAAAAGGCACAAAACAACTAAAAACTTGAACGTCGAGCAAGACGAGAGGCCTGCTATTTCTTCTTCTTTTCTGAACAGTCTTTTTGTATAGAGAATTAAAAAGGCTAGAAGAAGTTGAACCGCACTTCATCTTGTTTCTGAACTTTTTCCTGCAGATATAACTTTGCCCATGCCAGAAAAATCAGACGCGAACATAATTTTGAAGCAAAACAAAACAAGGACCACGACGCAAAGGCTGCAGATATAACTTTGCCCATGCCAGAAAAATCAGACGCGGACATAATTTTGAAGCAAAACAAAACAAGGACCACGACGCAAAGGCAAATCCTGCTTAGCAAACTAGGCCAAAGAACATGAACAGGAGAGAAGGATGCCAGGGAAGGTCGGATTCGACAGTCGTTGCAGTCTACGCGCGACAGCGGCTACAAGGGATGCGGCGACAGTTGGTGGGGGAGGAGCTCGTGTAGGGGGCGCTCAAACTTCGGGGAGGGGAGGTGTTGTGGCATGAGCCACATAGTCCAGCTAGTTGTGGCTCAGGGGCAGGTCCGCCCGGGGAAGAGGGGAAGCAGGGGTGACGGGGTGGTGCGGTCTGCGGCGGCGTGGGGGGTCCCGGCAACGCACGAGGGAGCCGAGGTCCCAGCGGTGATGGAGCAGGCAAGCCAGGACCCCGGCGGCGGCGGCGCTCAGGATCTAGGGCCCTGCGGCGGTGCACGGGAATCAATGTTCCGGCGGACAGCACACGATTTTTGGGGCTCTGTGGTGGCTGGATCCGAGAGTGGCGGCGAGAGGAGGCTTGCCGGCCATGGCGGGTGACGTGCCTCGGTCGCGGGGGAGGAGGGGCGCCGGCCGCACGGGGGGAGGCGCTCCGGTCGCGGGTGTGTTGGCGCGCCGGCCATGTAAGGAGGGGGGTGCCGGCCGCGGGGGAGGTGTGCCGGCGATTTGGGGTGTTTGTTCAGGTGTGCCGAGGCGCCGGCGACGTCGCAGGCTGGTGGCTGTCGCACGGCCACAAGATCCCAGAAATGGGAGGTTTATTGCTGGCGGTTGCGGCGCTGCGGCCAGATGGGGTGGTGCGCGTGTCCGGAAGCTAGGGTGGGGGCGGCGCGGCGCAGCGGCCGAATCCGTGGGTAGGGGCACTGCAACGGCCGGATCCGGGAGCGAGGTGGCGCGGTCGCGGGGGCTGGGGGTGGGGCGGCGCACGGTGTGCTCGTTGCGGCGGGTGAATCGGGGGCAGAGGAGGAAACGTGTGGGAGGTTGGGGATGAATGGCTGGGCTTCGGTTCGGTTGGGTATTTTGGATCTCGGGAACATCTTCGTCGGGCCCTTATAGGGCCGGTAGTTATCATAATAACTATTCTGATCCTAGGATCAGAATAGTACCACCCTATATATATATAGACAATCTATATATATATATATATATATATATATATATATATATATATGACATTGGGTGCATAATAGTTATTCTCACATCACTTATGAACCTCCTCCGGAAGCTAAAAGAAATGCACGGCTAGCCAAAGTACACTGCAATGTCAGCAGAAAAAACTACACGTGTTTTTTCGCACTGTTTTTGCTCCAGTTTCTAAACCGTTTGTTGGAACGAGGTGTACAACCATTGGATAGATACGGAAAATGCACAACTTCACCATGTTGAACACTTTTCGAGATTCCCCGCGGTTTAAGAGAAGTTTCAAAAACTGTGGGCGCCCAACTAGTGGCACCTAGCGTATTTTCGCGATTTTTTCTAAACCGCTCGTCGAAATGAAGCAAACCATACGTCGTTGGAAAGATATCGTCGAGCCGTAAATTTTTCATGTAGATTACACTCTCTAATTATTTACGGTTTGAGAACAGTTTCAAATTTACCGAAACGTGGAATTCTGTTTTTCAAAAAAATCGATTTTTTCGATACGGTTTTCACTATAGGTTTTTAATCATTTGTCGAAACGAGGCACGTGATACGGCGTTGGAAAGCTATGGAATAGGCCCAAATTTCATATGTTGGGCATTTGTTGAGATTCCTCACGGTTTTAAATGAATTTTGTAACGGTGCGGCGGCCGACGATTGTCAGCGAGCGTATTTTCGTGAATTTTTCCAAACTGCTCGTCGGACCGATGCAAATGATACGACGTTAGAAAGATATCGACGAGGCGCAACTTTTTCATGTAGAACACTCTCTCTAATTCCTTGCGGTTTGAGAACAGTTTTGAAATTACCGAAATTCAAATAATCTGTTTTTCGCGACACCATAGTGGACGCGTGGACCGCATTAGACAGTAGAATGCAGTGCTTCAGACTGAAAACCGCACTGCATCGTATGGACAAGCGAACTGCATGGTTTCTTATATCGAACGTAAATTTTCTTAGATGTAGTACAGTGCATAAGTGTTGCCGGGCGTAAGTGAACCGCAAACATTATTATTTTGTATCGTTTCCATTACATTTTTTGTGCACTTCATATTGGGAGTAAGGGAACCGCGAAACTACCAAAACAGAACCGCTACACTACCGAAAGTGAGCCGCATGAGTGAACTTCTGAAAAAGGATTTTTTCCCATGTTGAATTGCATGGATGAGGCAAGAGAACTGCATTAGTTTTTTTGACCAAAATATTTCTTTTACTTTTCTTTAGCGAGTGAACTTCATCGCTTTTTGTTTTGCAAAAAGTGCACTGCCAAGGTTTTCTCAATGAACTGTGTCGATTTTTTAACAAATTATAAACTATGTGCATACAAATTTGCAGAAACAATTTCTCCAAAAATAATAGACAAGTGAACTCCTTTGTACATTTTTTTACAAAGTGAACTCCTATGTACAATGCAATGTACCACATCTGTTTCGTAATCCCACGATGAGCCCACCAAATGCAAAAGAAAGTTTCTGAACCGCTCGAGCTGCCAAAAACTGCAATGCACTGAAAAATTCTATCCAAAATAAAGTGAAGACGTCGGAGCTCCAGGCGAACTGCACGCGCCACTAGCTGAAGGAACTACACGAGCTGCCTCGCCGCCACAACCGTGCCACACGCGCGCGCATGCCGTACTCCATGACAGAGGGAGGAGTTGAGATCCCACTTCTGGAGCCGGTGCTCGTCGGGAGGCGCTCCTTGTGCTCAGCTACAGAGAAGCTCGAGAGAGGAAGGTAGGTGGCCTCCTGGTGCCTGCACATTGTCATGGTGGGTGAGATGGAGAAGGGGGCATGGGGTGGGGTGGGAGGAGGTGGGGTGGCCATGGCTTAGGGTTACCGGTGATGGATCTGGCCGGGAGACGCAAGTTGGAGCACCTCCCGCTCCATCTAGCGTCGGAGAGTCACGGGGGGAAGGAAGGCGCAGCGCGTGCAACGCCTCTGGTCGGAGCAAGGCCGCGCGAGGATCCAGGGCGGCGTGGCGGCAAGGATACAGGGGTTAGGGGGCGCCGGTTGTTGGGCGCGTTGGATCCGCGCGGGACGGGGCAGGAAGGCCATCGTGTGGGGAGATTACGGTTGGGGGAGAGGGATCGTGGCTGGGGAAGATGGGGGGCACAACTTGGATCCGGCGACGGGTGTCGCGAGGGCCCGCCATGGCCTGAATCCGGCGGCGGGCCGTGCCGACAAGGGATCGGCTGTGGCAGGGTTGGCCGCGGATCGGGCGGAGGTACGTGGCGGGGTTTGGGCGGAGAGTTGGAGGGGGCGGAGGGGCGCACGACGGGGGAAGCTGGTGGCCAGGGTGGGCATATGTCGGGGCGGAGGCCGCTTGGATCCGGTGCCCCTACCGGCGGTGGGAGGGAGTGAAGGTGGGTGGGTTGACGAAGGCGTGGGGATTGGGGGGAAGGATCTTTGTGTATAATCCTGCATAATCTCGAACGTTATCAGTTCTGGTACGTTGTAAAGAAGAGTTATTTTCGTAGAAAGAACAAAAAAAAGCTGGAGGAATGCGATCCAGAAAAAAACAAAAACATTGCACTTTTTTCGTTTGCAAGTAGTTGAAGAGGTGCTGCTGTGTGGAGGAGAGAAGGTGAGGTCGTGGGACGGGTGGGTTCTTTTTTCTCTTTGGGTGGGTGCGGTTACATCGGCTAGCCGTGTGGTGCGCGTCCGGAGGTGTTGTCAGAATAAGCCAAATGATGTTAGAATAAGGTCTTAAGGAGTGTTGTTAGAATAGACCCACCCTATATATACACCATCTATTCTGACATTGGGTGCAGAATAGTTATTCTCACAACACTTCTGAACCTGCTCCGGAAACTAAAAGAACTGCACTGCTAGCCAAAGTACATTGCAATGTCAGCTGGAAAAACTGCATGTGTTTTTTTCGACACTATTTTTGCTCCAGTTTATAAACCGTTTGTAAGAAAAAGGCGTAAGATACGACGTTGGAAAGCTATGAATTATGCACAACTTTGCCATGTTAAATACTTTTCGAGTTTCCTCGCGGTTCAAGAGCAGTTTTGAAAACGGTGGGCGCCCGACGAGTGACAGCGAGCGTATTTTCGTGATTTTTTCTAAACCGCTTGTCAGAATGAAGCAAACAATACGGCGTTGGAAAGATATCGTCGAGCCGCAACTTTTTCAGATAGAACACTCTCTCTAGTTCCTTACGGGTTAAGAGTAATTTCAAATGTACTCAAAATAAAATTCTGTTTGTGAAAATTTTCGATTTTTTCGGTACGGTTTTCGCTGCAGTTTTTTAACCATTTGTCGGAATGAGGCGTGTGATACGGCGTTGGAAAGCTATGTAATAGGTGCAACTTTCATATGTTGTACATTTATTGAGATTCCTCACGATTTTAAATGAATTTTAAAAACTGTGTGGCGGTCGACGAGTGACAGCGGCCTTTTTTCGTGTTTTTTTTCAAACGCTCGTCAGAATGATGCAAATGATATGGCGTTGGAAAGATATCGACGAGGCGCAACTTTTTCATGTAGAACACCCTCTCTAATTCCTTACGGTTTAAGAGCAGTTTTGAAATTACCGAAAGGAGACACTCTGTTTTTCGCGACACAAAAATCGACGCGTGAACCGCATCAGACAGAAGAACACACTGCTTCGGACAAAAAAATGCACTGCATCAAAAGGGCAAACGAACTTCATGTTTCTTTTAGTTTTTGTCTTTTTCTAACTTTTATGAGCGAGAGTGGAACGCGGAGACGAGGGCAAGTGAACCGCAACACTTTTTAAAAGTGAACCACATTAAATTTGTTGTTGTTTTCTCTAACGTTGGATATAAGTGAACATCTTCACTCTCAAAAGTGAACCACATCTCAAGACAAAGCGCACTGCAGGTGCTGTTGCAGTCGACTGTGTTTTAAAACACACAAAACAAAATGCATTTTTTTGTATGCAAAATAAATTCGACTCTGTGACATCAAGGTAAAGGCAAGCGAACTGCATTTTATTCTCTTTGCATTGCAAACACATAGAATTAACATCACAGAGATACATTAAAAATGCATTCACAAATTACAAGCAAACTGCATCCATCGTCTGGCCGAACCGCATGCCTACTCTAACCAAACTTCATGCCGTGGCCGCGCCCGCAAAATGCAAGGCTGGACGGCAAGCATCCGCGAGTTGAACCGCCGGTCTACAGCCGCATTTCTGGTCGAAATGAGTTACTTCTGCACAACTGTTCGAAATCCAGCGGCGACTCGGGGCGGCAGATCCGGCGGAAGGATGAAGAGGAAGCGGAAGCCAGCCGACCTGCTGGTGGTGTCCAAGAAGAGAGAGTAGGGAGGTGTTTTCGGCATTCCAGCACCACACAAGATGCGCTCACGGAAAGCCCGCACCCAGCGCACTGCACGCACGCGCCTATCGGGCTGCACGGGAGTTGAGCTCGTGCTCGTGGAGGAAAAGAATGAAGAAGGTGGCAGTGGGCGGGTGAGGTAGCGTCGCCGCTGCGTCTACCGGGTGATCTCGAGCCGCAGGCGGTTGCAACACTGGGTTCCACAGGCGCACTGCATTCACACGCACGACCGAACCGCACACATGTGCTGCCCGAGCTGCATGGTGTGCCCCGCTGAACTGAATGCCCGTCATGCCTCCGTCGTTGTCGAGGAGCCTGTACACCATCATCCACGGGACCAGCCGAACTCGTGACACTCGGTGGGAAGGTGATGAATCGGTGATCCTCCCGATCTGGCGAGCCGAAGTAGGTGAGCCCATGGCCGGTCCTCGTCGGCTGCAGTGACGCGGATCCTCGCGCTCGTCGACCTCATCCGCCGCAGCTCGCCGCCGGCAGGCGCATCCTCGTCGTCTGCTTCGCCCACCAGAATCATGCTACTCCGATTGGACAAGGCACCCACACAAGGGACTACGAGGGGGAGGGGGTGCTGGCGTGCTGCGTGCACCCACGCAGCGGACTGCACGGGGCGTCGAGCCCCGCCGCGGGACCGGCACAGGGCGACGAGGGCAAGGCAGGCCGCGGTGGATCCGGAGGTTGGAAGGGCGGATCCGGCGGCGGCAACCATCAGGCGGTCATTAGAGGTGGGAGATTGAGCCATGGCGTGGGGTACGGATCCGGCGAGGAGGCCAGGGTCGGGCGACGGTCGCGCGCGCGATGGAACTGGCCATCATCGGCGGCGGCACGGATCCCCGGACATGGGATGGAGTTCTTCGTGGCTGGGGGCGCGGGGTCGGGCGCGACCGTCCGTCGCTCTGGGGTTTGGATTCGGCGATCGGCGGTCGAGGTGGTGGGGTGGAGGCGGTTGCGGGAGGGAGGGAGGGAGGTGGTTGCGCGGAGGGAGGGAGGGAGGTGGTTGCGGGGTGGGAAGGAGGTGATTGTGGGAAAAACCCATTAACCCGAAAGCTGGGTTAATTACGTGGTGGAGGAAAATGTTTTTTTAGATAAAGCAGTCTCTAGTTTTTAGGTGGGCAGGTACGTGCAACTGACTCACTAATTATGGGTTGACGCAGGGCTATAAAAAGGGCTTAGGCGTTTCATTTGAGACGCCAAATACAACAGCCGTTAAATCCAGAATTAAAGAGCAGTATCTTTCTATCTGGTTGTATGGACGGAGTTGAAGGATGCGAGCAGCCCGCTGAAGAGAATCAAAGCATCATCATTTTCCTTAAGTATATTCTTAATCTGTGTGTACGTACTGTAGAGGTTTATACATGGTTGTTGATTTGATTTCTTCTTACCTTCCGAAAGGGAGGAAGGGGGCAAAGACGCAACTGCTATTTGCTTGCTGGGAGATTTGGCAAGAGAGAAACGAGTGCACCTTCCGAAAGAAGCTGCCATCGACTCGAGCGATCGTGCATAGGATCAAGGATTCCATCGAGCTATGGAGGCTAGCAGGAGCAAAATGCATCGAGAGCCCCCTTCGGGGACCCATCGTGAGATATAGACCATAGTGTTGGAAGGGGAGAGCCAGGTTGTGGTTTCCCCCCTCCAAAGTTTCTTTGTTTTCTTTCGGACATCTTTTCTCTTATTTTGATCCTAGGATCCTCACCATTCTTGTATTTCCGTTGCTTTCTGCTAATGATCATGCAAGGCTGGCTCTTTCAAAAAAAAAATCTTCTTACCTGACAGTCACTACAACCGTATGATGGAAGTAATTGAGAGGATCAACCATTTGATGACCACCATTGAGATGCATGGTAGACTAGTTTCGTTGATTCGACGGACGAATGGCGACGTGGTACTGGTTTCTTGCCTAGGCGGTGCATGGCTTGCCGCAAGACAGGCCACAACAGGAGTACATGTGGACGTGATTCTCGATAGAAAACTTGACGTTTGGTCGATATGTACAAGTGCAATTACGGCTGCTCGTCGTCCGCCGGCAGCCTGTACGTAGTCGGCGTCCACGGCCGCGCCTTCTTGCCTTTAGTGAATACGAGAGACTAGGGATATTCTTCGTTCGGCGGCAGCCTATAGATAATGTCTAAGAAATACGAGTGTTGTCGTTTGTTGCTGAATGGCCGTAGATTGATGCTTGCATGACATCATGTACGCATCAAGTATGTACAAAGCATATCGTGTACTGTACTTTGTATTAATTGAATGCATCAGTTATTTTTAACTTCAATCAAATGTATTAGCTAGTCGCATCAGACATAACCTACTGTAAAATACTTTGTCCATACTCCTTGCATAGATACTCCATACGCAGTCATATACTCCATACTCCATGCAAACCAAACATATATACTCCATACTCCATGTGTATCATTTTTTTTTCATACATCGCTTTAGATAATCAACTATCTATATACTCCATACTCCAGAACGTATGTACTCCATACTCCAGTAATAAGCATACACTATGTACTCTAAAACGTATATATACTCCATACTCCTATAAAATGCATATATACTCCATAATCTAAGAAATACATATACTTCATACTCTAATTAATTTTCCACACTTCAGTAAAAAATTAATATACACATACCCGTATGCACTATAATCGTGGACACTGGACATACTCTAACTTAGAATCCATGCAAAAGAGAAAAAAACTCTAACTTAGAATATACTCCCTCCGTTTCTAAATATAAGTCTTTCTAGCGATTTTACTATGAACTACATACGAAGCAAAATTAATGAATCTACACACTAAAATATGTCTATATACATCCGTATTTAGTCCGTAGTGGAATCTTTAAAAAAAGTTATATTTAGAAACGGAGGAAGTACATACGTACGAGTAGATATTGAGAAACGATGCGGTGTATACGAAAGAAAAAGAGTCATGGATGAGCACGTAACCAGGCGGTGCATATCGTTAGCCGGCCAACAAACTAGCAGGTTGTTGGGCCTACACGTATTATCTAGACTATTAACTAATTAAATAAGGGGACTGCTACGCGTCTACCGGTCGATGTGTGGTATACGTCCGCCACCTCGATGACCGTTGGATCTACGTGCGTGCAGCGTCCGATCGATCTTCTGCCACGCCTCGCTTGCCCCCCCCCCCCCCCCCCCCTCATTAATTCCGCAACAACGGCTTTGTTGCAAAAACTTTGTGCAACAGAGGTTGTGTTGCAGATTTTTTTTGTAGATAAGGTTGTGTTGCAGATTTTTTTTGCAACAAAGGTATTGTTGCAGATTTTTTTTTCTTCAAACAAAGGTATCCAAGGATGAAAGTTTTGCAACAATAGTGATGTTGCACAATCTTTCTTGCAACAGGGAGGATGTTGCAAGAAAAAAAATCAAGAATTCGGCGAGATTCGGCTGGAATCCTCGTCGTCGTCGCTAGCGCGGCTGGTCTGCCGCGGTTGCCTAGCCGCCATCGACCACCCAGCCGCCGCCTCCGTCCCAGCCGGCGTTCGCCGTCGCCGTCTTCGAGTACCTGTGAAGCTGTCGCTGCCACCAACCGCAAGGCTATCCGTCCCCGAGCTCCCGTCGCGAGCGTTGCCAAACATTGTTGCCGGTTGTCAGCCGACGAGCACACATGCTACCCCATGAGCGCTTACTGTTAAAGCCACTAGCTGCTGCTTGCATCTACCTCCATGGGTGCTCTCCATCCTAGGCGTGCGTGATGGAGGATGCTGAATGAGTTGAAGAAGGAGAGAAGAAGATACAAGGGAAAGGAGATGTGGATGGGAGTCCTGGGAGGAGAAGATAAGGTAGCAACGGGTGAAGCGGTGCGTCGGATGAGTGGGACACGCGTCGTTCATGGGAGGCGACGGATACACTGGAAAAATCAGCCGGTTGAAGGAGATCTTTTCCCATATAATTTTTGCTACAACCAGGTGTAGTTACCCCCTAAGCCGTTGTTCTCCACGTGTCCTACTCACCACCCGAGCTTCTAAATGTAATGGGTTAGTGGATATGACAGAATCCAATAGGGTGTAACAAACTAGCAATTTATTTAATGGGAAAAGATCTCCTTCAACCGGCTGATTTTTCCAGTGTATCCGTCGCCTCCCATGAACGACGCGTGTCCAACTCATCCCACGCACCGCTTCACCCGTTGCTACCTTATCTTCTCCTCCCAGGACTCCCATCCACATCTCCTTTCCCTTGTATCTTCTTCTCTCCTTCTTCAACTCATTCAGCATCCTCCATCACGCACGCCTAGGATGGAGAGCACCCATGGAGGTAGATGCAAGCAGCAGCTAGTGGCTTTAACAGTAAGCGCTCATGGGGTAGCATGTGTGCTCGTCGGCTGACAACCGGCAACAATGTTTGGCAACGCTCGCGACGGGAGCTCGGGGACGGATAGCCTTGCGGTTGGTGGCAGCGACAGCTTCGCAGGTACTCGAAGACGGCGACGGAGAACGCCGGCTGGGACGGAGGCGGCGGCTGGGTGGTCGATGGCGGCTAGGCAACCGCGGCAGACCAGCCGCGCTAGCGACGACGACGAGGATTCCAGCCGGATCTCGCCGAATTCTTGATTTTTTTTCTTGCAACATCCTCCCTGTTGCAAGAAAGATTGTGCAACATCACTATTGTTGCAAAACTTTCATCCTTCGATACCTTTGTTTGAAGAAGAAAAAAATCTGGAACAATACCTTTGTTGCAAAAAAATCTGCAACACAACCTTATTTACAAAAAAAATCTGCAACACAACCTCTGTTGCACAAAGTTTTTGCAACACAATCTATGTTATAAATGTTTCTGCAACAAATCCCTTGTTGCGGGAATCCTCTGTTATAAATGTTTCTGCAACAAAGCCGTTGTTGCGGAATTAATGAGGGGGGGGGGGGGGGGGGGGGGGTAAGCGAGGCGTGGCAGAAGATCGATCGGACGCTGCACGCACGTAGATCCAACGGTCATCGAGGTGGCGGACGTATACCACACATCGACCGGTAGACGCGTAGCAGTCCCCAAATTATATTTATTTATTTATATTTTATGAGGGCCATGTATTGAATTTTCATGCTTCTATATTTGTCATGAACTTTGTAAATGCGTATCAATTAGTGGTTTAAAGACTTCAGTTTTTATATAATGACCTATTGGATGGAGCACTTGCAAACGTTTATGCCAATAGCTGTAATAAACAACATAATTCCAAATCGTGGGAAATGATCTGCTCCTCGATGAGTATAACCACAATGAAAACTTATGGGACAAAAGAGACTAATACATATAACACGACCAAAATAAACCTTATGGAACAAAAGAGACTAATACATATAACACGACCTTATGGAACAAAATAGATTAATACATATAACACGACCTGCTTCTCAACATTTGGTAAGCGATCACAATAAGCTAACTGTATCACAACTTCATGACACCTTACTCTCAATTTTATTTTGCGAAATGACACCTTACTGTCTATGAACTGTATTGATAACCATCCATGAGAAACTAACACGCCACTATTATGATATATTAATGACCATTTTCTTACCATAAAGTGTCGGGGCAGAGTGCATGGCCATCAACATGGATGTGGCAATGATTCTGACCACGCAATCGATTGCTCCTGGAAGTATAGATCCAAACTTTCCTAAAGAAAACCTAATGCACATATTATTATGAATAAAATGCAGCACAACAGATCATTCAATCTTAATATGTAATTGCAATATATATAAAATAACAGTTACCTTCAGACTCATTCAATCTTAATATGTAATACATATAACACGACCTGCTTCTCAACATTTGGTAAGCAATCACAGTAAGCTAACTGTATCACAACTTCATGGCACCTTACTCTCAACTACTCCCTCGGTCCTTTAAAGAGTGAACTTCCAATTTTGTTGGAGGGTCAAACTATCTCAAAGTTTGACCGAATTTGTGCAAAAATATATCATTGTTTGTGAAACCAAATAGGTATATGATGAAAATACATTTTATCATGAATCTAATGCTACTAATTTGATGACATAAATGTTGATGTATTATTGTATAAATACGGTCAAACATAAAAAAGTTTGACTTTCCAACAAAGCTGGAAGTACACCTTTTAAAGAACGGAGGGAGTAGTTAAATGCCCGTGCGTTGTTTCTACGGGCGACAACAAAAATAGATGAATCAAAGAGATGATAAGGTGACATGGATCAAGTCAATGGAACTTTTAAGATTGACAACTACTCCCTCCGTTCCTATACCCTAAACCCTAGGAACAGATGGAGTGTAATCTCACCGCCCCACTCGCTCAGTACAGAACTCAATGGCATACAAACCTCTTGGAAGGTATGAATATGAACCAATAAATGTACGCTTGAAAGTGAAGAATTCTAATAAAGTAAAAAAACACGGAATTTAGATAACAATTACACTCCATATCTAGTAGATGAAGGAAGAGTCAGCCTTACAAGCATGGAGCCAGTGTTACAAAAATAATATATAACCACTATAGCAAATGGAATTGAGACACACTATCAGACTCATTCGCAAGAAGGGATGCACAACCGATGTTATCTTCTGCCATATTTTTGGATATCAAAACCAGAAAGCCCACAACCTATTTCTTCCCGGTCATCTCGATTTGTTGTATAGATTATTTTGATGTTTCTAGCCCATTCCATCCTGTTTTCAGCAATCAAATGTTTTGACATAACATCTCAAATGTAAACTGCTGCTCATAAGAAAGAAATCACCCCAAGGAGCTTTCCCTTAAACAAAAACTAGTAGAATGTTCGTGCGTTGCTACGGGCCTTTTAGTTCTTATTCTGATCACACCATAGAATGCGTCCCTATTGTTGCACAAAAATCGGTGAATATTTGGCCCCTGCCAATGACATCGCCTTGACCTTTGGTATTATTATGTATGTATATAATTATTTGTATGCATCTCATTTGAATGTGTATAACTCAATGTTTTTTTGTTCGTTTCATCATAATTATGATTAGTTACTTTGTCAATTGAGAGATGATAAACGTGTTGAAGAAGAAGAAAGACTCGGTTAAGCCATCGGCATGAAATATAATATATGAACATCAATTATTAGCTTCAATATTTTTGCAAAACACAATGACTATATATATGTCATCGGTAGCATCAGTAGTTAAGTCTCTAGGACAACTGGTGACTCAACCTTCACCCTTTCCAGTAACCTCATTGGTATGAATGCATCATTTAGACAACATAACAACATTTCACATGGCAATTGGAGATCAAAAGACTGATCTAAAATAAAAATAGCATTGGTGCATACTTTATCCTCAGGAACAACAACATGTGAACGTACCACATTACACAAGCGGTGCTTCTTCAGGTGAACCAAAATACATCGATAGTCTCAAATGAATTGGTGTTTCCCTCACTCAACAATTCTATCCAGTGATTCCCGTTGTATTTATCAAATCAAAAGGAAAGTTAATTATAAAATAAATACATGAGGAAGCAATACTCAACATAAGCTCTCTCTCTCTCTCT